>OX465282.1:70810977-72104915 GCA_949987705.1 Thereva unica | reverse complement strand
ATGTGGCAGTGCTAAACTCAGGAATCACCCTTTGTACTACCAGTCCGTCATGTCGTTTGTCACGTCATGGTGCAATGTCTAACAGCAAGCTTAGTACGGGGGGGGAATAGGTTTAGGGTTATGGGGGAGTGGGGGGAATAGGTTAAGGGTTATGGGGGTGTGAAGGGGTGTTGAACAAGGTGGCGATGAACCCCGCGTTTGAACTCTTGGATGTTGTAGGAGCTCGGAAATACTGACTGAGAGAGATTATTCCACAGTCGAGTTGTTCTATTTACAAACGAATTCATATCTTGTTGAGTGCGTGAAAGGGGGAGTTGTAGGTAAAGGGAATGAGACGAGTGGGCTAATCTGGTGTTGCGGTTATAAGATTGCCGTGGAGGCAGGAGAGCGTTTATTTCGGAGGAACAGTCGCTATAATAGTAGCGATAAAATTTGGTTAGTGCTGCTACATTCCTACGGTTGCTCAAGGGGTCGATGGTGGAGCAGGCGGTGTCGTCATCAATTAATTTAAGGGCCTTTTTTTGGACCTTATCTAACCATGCCAAGGTGGTTATCGACGCGCCGCCCCAGACGAGGGAGTTATATTCGAGAAGAGGCCGAATGTAGGATTTGTAAATAACAGCACGGGCCGATGGCTGGAGGAGGAACTTGCACCTCTTAAGAAATCCCAAGCACTGGGATGCTTGTTTGGCGATTTGGAATATGTGGTCATTCCATCGCAAGTCTTTGGCTAATGTCACGCCTAAGATGTGTAGGGATGGGTCGGCCTTTAGTTCCACGCCATCCACTGACAAGGATGGTGAGGTGTTGATCTTCTTCTTGGATATAAGACAGTACTTGGTTTTGGAGACGACACGATTCTTTGTTCCCCACTCTAGAATAAGTTCAATGTCGTTATTAATAGAGTTGGACATTACTTCACGATCATCAAGGCAGGATCTGGCATGAGTCTGTCTTGTATCGTAGCTGTAAGAGTAACGCAGGGTACCGTCGTCAGCGAAGCTGAGAAGTGGGTTGGAGGGGATTGAAAGTAGATCATTTATAAAGATAATAAATAGGGCTGGTGATAAAATTGACCCTTGGGGGACCCCCGCAGAGATAGGGTGGGGTTCAGATTTGATGCCATCCAATACTACCTTAATTGAACGGCCGGAAAGGAAATTCTCAATCCATTTCTGTAAAAGTGAGTCGATTCCAATAGCTTTGAGTTTAGCTAACAAGGCTAAGTGCCAAACTCTATCAAAAGCCTTGGAGATATCCAAAGCAACCAGACTGGATTCACCTGATCCATGCAAACTTCGGCTGAGGTGTTCTGTAAGACAAACTAAAAGATCGCCAGTGGATCTTCTGTGTCGGAAGCTATACTGTCTGTCGTTTATGAGTAGGTTGGATTCTAGATATCCCATAAGTTTTTTGTTGATTATCGTCTCCATTGTTTTGGAGAGAATAGAAGTAATTGCTATTGGGCGGTAGTTAGAGGGGTCGCTGGAGTCACCTTTTTTCGGTATTGGCTGTACATGGGCAAGTTTCCAAGAGTCTGGATAGACTCCGGAAGAGTATGATAGGGCAAAAAGTTTGCGCAGAGGTTTAGCCAAAGGTGAGGCGCATTGTTTTAAGACGATAGGGGGTATATTATCGGGTCCAGTGGATTTATTGATATCGAGCTCCTTGAGGCACCTGTACACATCGCGAGTCCTGAAGAAAACCCTGTCCATTAAATGAGCGCTGTGCTAGAGAACCGGGGGTAGCATATCAATTTGGGGTAAAGAAGAATTGGAAGCAAACAGAGACGCTAATAAATCGGCCTTGGATTTTCTGTCTGTTATCACCTTCTTATCGTGGATGAATGAAGGAGTTGTGGATGAAGTGAAATTCTTCTTAATGGAGCTTACCAAGGACCAGAAGTTCTTGCTACCAGAGGTTGCATTAAAGAGTTTACTTCTCAACTTGTTGTCAAATGAATTTTTGACATTCCTGATGGTGACTTTACAGGAATTTCTTAGTTTTATATACTCTACACGGAGCGATTCATTCGGGGAGCTCTTGTAAGCTCGAAAGGCGGCTTCTTTATTTCTGATTGCATGTTTACCGAAGAGGAAGAGCTGTCGCATAAGTACTTCAAGGAGGAGCAATATGAAACTCTTGAAGAAGCTTACCAAGAAACCATGATAGAACTACAAGATGTGATAGAAGAAAAAAGTCAGAGAGAGGATGAGGCAAAGACGAAACTACCACAAATAAAAATTCCAAACTTTGACGGTGACTATAAGGCCTGGAAATATTTTGAAAATATATTCTGTAGACTAATCCACAACAACAAACGTTTAGGTAAGGCTGAGAAAATGCATTACTTGCAAACGTCACTAAGTGGTGAGGCGCACAAACTTATCCAACACCTGGCAAGCAGCGAATCCAGTTATGAAGCAGCTTGGAGCCTAGTAACAAGCAGATTTAATAATAAACGGAAAATATTCACTACATTTTCCGATGCAATTCTGGATCAACCTACGTTAATCATCGATTCTGCCAAAGCAATAAAACAATTGCATGACCAAATAAAAGAATGCCTACATGGAATCAACAGCCTACAACTAGAAACCCCACCCTGGGAACCCTTCATTGCAAATATTATACGAAGAAAGATGGATCCAGAGACCTATAAAGCGTACGAGCAATCATTGAGCGATCCACGAGAGATACCGCAATTAGAAGACATACTGAAGTTCTTGGAAACTAGATTCCAAGCACTAGAAGTAATTGCAGAGCCTAGGAAGAAAACTGAAAGCAGCCGCACCATAAACCATGGACAATCACGAAGTAACTACCGAATAAAGAATTATTACACTAGTACCACAAAGTGCCGATACTGTAATGGACAGCACAGTATATATGTATGTCAAAAATTCAGAGTCCTAAAATTAGCAGAGAAGCTCAACTTCGTCCGGCAGAGTAAAACATGTCCCAACTGTTTGAACCATGGAACGAACGACCCCTGCCACAGTCAAAGCCGATGCAACGTCTGTAAGCAGCAACACCATACACTAATTCACCAAGAGGCAAAAAATCCAACAGCAAAACAAGAAGATGTACCGAGAGTAATGTCATCACACATTGCTACATCTCAACGCACAATTGAGTCACACGTTGCAAGCAAATCTTGCAATGTAATACTGGCAACAGCACTAGTACGAGCCAAGACCGTAAGAAACACCTATGAGTATCTGAGAGCATTGGTAGATCCCGGATCCCAAGTCACCTTCATAACCGAAAATTCGGCGCAAGCACTAGGAGTTCCAAGAATGAAAATATATTCAGAGATTTCAGGAATACACGAGAGCAACGCTGGGACATCTCACAGCAAAATTCTAGTAGAACTCATTCCGAGATTTCCATCCAACTTTAAACTGCAGTGTGAAGCTCTAATACTTCCATCGCTGACGAGCGACCAACCACAAACATATATCAGCGAAGATCTTACCAGTTGGAGTAATCTCATTCTTGCAGACCCTACATACGATACCCCGGGACCTGTTGACATGATATTGGGCGCAGACGTATATGGAGACATCCTAATGAACAGAATTAGAAAAAACAAATGTGGAACGTTAGCTCAAAAAACTGAATTTGGCTGGATATTGTCTGGACCAATCGAACAGAAAGAAGTAACCAGGAAAATCACATCCATGATTTCGCGGATAGATATCGACTCACAGCTTCGAAAGTTTTGGGAAATTAAAGAGACAGTAATAAGACCACCTATGTCAGAAGAAAACAGAACGTGTGAAGAACAATTTGATCGAACAGTTAAACGAAATCCCAATGGCACGTATACAGTACAAATTCCGTTCAAGCAGACAGAGGGGTTAGGAGAATCAAAACCAGTTGCAATAGCACGACTATATCAAATGGAAAAGCGGTTCTCAAAAAGCAAAACGTTGCGGGATGAATACAACAAATTTATGGAAGAATACTTACAACTGGGACATATGGTACTCATTGATCCCAAAGAACTTCAGTGCAATACACGTAACATATACTACATGCCTCATCAAGCAGTCATCAAAGAAGAAAGCACGACTACCAAACTAAGAGTAGTTTTCGACGCCTCTACCAAAACAAGCACCAAGCTAAGCCTAAACGATCTAATGCACTGTGGCCCCAGACTACAACACGACCTACAGGACATTCTACTAAGATGGAGAAAGCATCAATATGTATTTAGTGCCGACATTGAGAAGATGTACAGGCAAATAAGGGTCTCACAGGAACATCAAGACTACCAACGAATTGTATGGCGATTTTCAACAAGAGATAGCATTCAAGAATTTAAACTCACAACCGTGACATACGGAACAAAATCAGCACCTTACCTAGCTATAAAAACATTGCAAAAATTAGCACGCGATGAAGAAGAAAATCATCCAGAAGCAGCGAAAATAATTCTCAATGATTTTTACGTGGACGACATGATGTCTGGAACGTCTTCAATTCAGGAAGCAAAGTGGTTAAAAAGTGAGCTGATCCAAACGTTAAAAGAAGGAGGGTTCAACCTAAGAAAATGGAGAAGCAACCACAGTGAACTAATTGATAATCTACCAACAGAACTTAGGGATCAAGGCTCCATTGAAATAAAAGATGACGAGGCTGTAAAATCCTTGGGTATATACTGGACACCAGCAGCAGACAAATTCCACTTTAGGGTAAAATTGAATGCAACACCAGAAGTACCTACTAAACGGACAATCTTATCAGAAATTGCTAGACTATTTGATCCACTCGGGTGGTTGGCACCTATAACAGTGAGAGCCAAAATGTTAATTCAAGAATTATGGGCAAAAGGATACAACTGGGATCAAACACTGGAAGAAGAGCTAGCTGCTCGATGGATGAACATCAGAAATGAACTACGAAAACTTGAAGAAATTAACATACCACGTTGGATACAGTATACACCCGCATGCAAAACAGTTGAACTACATGGATTCTGCGATGCATCCGAACAAGCGTATGGTGCAATCGTATACAGTAAAACTACGTCAGAATCGGAGCAAGTACATATAACACTACTTGTAGCGAAGACTAAGGTAGCACCACTAAATAAAATCACGTTACCAAGATTAGAACTTTGCGGAGCAGTCTTATTATCTAAACTACTACGTCGAACAAAACAAGCATTGGATATTAAGAATGTAAGGGAATTCGCCTGGACAGATTCGATGATAACATTAGCATGGATCCATGGAAAATCAGATAAATGGGAAACCTTCATTTCAAACCGAGTGTCAGAAATTCACAGAAATCTGGAGTCTACAAGTTGGCGTCACGTGCGTTCCGAAGACAACCCTGCTGATCTAGCGTCGAGAGGAGCCACTCCGCAATACCTAAAGAATGCAGAGCTTTGGTGGAATGGTCCATCGTGGCTAAAGATGACTGAAGATAAATGGCCAACACAAAAAATTAACACAAATACTACAAGAGGAGTTAAGTTAAATAAGGTAGTAGCGGTTCATGTAACTCAAAATGATGAAGGTTTCGAGCTACTTAGCCGTTTTTCATCATTTAAGAAACTTACACGTGTGCTGGCTTACTGCAAAAGATTCATCGCGAAATGCAGGAAGGAGATTATAAACAGCACAGATTTATCAGTAAAGGAATTAGATAAAACGCACCAACAACTTCTACAGATGACACAAAAAACGGAGTTCGCTGCAGAATTAAAACAGCTGGAAGCAAAGAAACCACTTAACACAAAAAGTTCAATTCTTTCCTTAAATCCATTTTTGGACGAAAATGGCGTACTAAGAGTGGGTGGAAGAATCCAAAATTCTCGTATTCCGTATAATGAAAAACATCCCGTCATAATACCTCACAAACACCACATAGCTAAACTATTGATACTTGAAGCTCATGCAGCGACACTACATGGAGGAAATGAATTCACACATGCTTTTATTAGAAGAAGATACTTCATAATCAATGGGAAAAGCAAAATACGACAAGTTTTGAACAAATGCATTATTTGCTGCAGGCACAAGGGACAAACAGTGACACAAATTATGGGTGAACTCCCAGCTCCACGAGTAACACCAGCGAAACCGTTTTCGCACACCGGACTAGATTATGCAGGGCCTATTCAGATAAGAATGTCCAAAGGAAGAGGAAACAAATCCCACAAGGGCTACATAGCAGTCTTTGTATGTCTAGCTACAAAGGCCATTCACATCGAAGCGGTAACAGACATGACCTCGGAGGCATTCGTAGCAGCATTTAGAAGATTCACATCAAGAAGGGGCCTTGTTTCAAACATATACAGTGATAATGGAACAACGTTCGTAGGAGCACAAAAAATACTGGATAAGGATCTTCGCCATGCCATCAGAAACTTAACCACAGTAGTGGGAAGCCTGGCGACCGAAGGTGTACAATGGCATTTTATTCCGCCGGCAGATCCTCACTTCGGAGGAATTTGGGAGGCTGGAGTCAAATCCATCAAATCCCACTTGAAAAAGGTAATAGGCTGCACTACGCTAACATTCGAGGAAATGTCGACTCTACTGTGCCAAATCGAAGCCTGTTTAAATTCACGCCCATTATACCCACTACCGAGCGACCCTAGTTCGATCCTTACTCTAACACCTGCACATTTCTTGGTTGGGCAAGAATTAGTAGGACTACCAGAACCAACCATAGACAACAACATTACCACATTGAGCCGCTGGAAACAAGTACAGAAGATGACGCAAGACTTCTGGAAGGTGTGGCAAAGTGAATATCTATTACGACTCCAACAAAGAACAAAATGGAAATCAGGAGCAAGGCTGATCGAACTTGGGCAAATTGTTCTCGTAAAAGATGAAAACTGCGCTCCAACGAGATGGCCACTAGGCCGAATAATCGAGACACATCCAGGCAAAGATGGAGTTGTACGAGTGGTAACTCTACGGGTCAAAGAAAACTCCACAATAAAGCGTCCAGTAACAAAAATATGTGTGTTACCTGTTGAAGATGACAACTTGACGAATGCAGAGCATACTACATCAACAGAGCTGAAAACGTGTGCTGGTACACATGTCACTGTAACAAGTAATCATCAAACTGGCACAGAGAGTCACCTGCATGCGGACAAGAAGACGACACATAAATCAGCAACTACCTGGAACATGGCTAAATTGATTTTAACTACACTCGTTATATTAAGCTCGATCCAACCGGGACATACACACTACACAATAAAATACCCACAACCTTGGCTGTTTATCGAACAAATTGGACACGCCAAACTAAAGAGAGGTACTATCAAGGTCGAGGTACTCATCCCAATCAACACAACAGCAGACACTAGTAGAGTAAATAATATAATAACCAAGATGGAACAGACCTGCAGTGAGGCAAAACGGTTTGAAGACAACACGCATTGCCGCACTCTACTTGAACATTTATTAGAACGAAAATCAACAATCTTAAATGAGATTGAAGCAATAAACCAAAGGCGGAAGCGGAGAAATAAAAGAGGGCTTGTTGGACATCTATTGCAAGCCATCTTTGGAGTAAACGATGAGGTTTACACCGACATTGAACACCTTCAGCATAATCAAGATATGTTGAGACAAGCGGCCAATCATCAAGCAAATATAATGGTATCTACAATGACAAGGATAAATGACACAGAAGTCCGCATGGGTAGACAATTCGATCTGGTCACAAACAAACTGAACAGAGTAATCTCCGAGGTAAACAAGATTGAAGGATGGTATGACAAGATTGACAGTAATATGGTCAGCACACAAATACTAGCAGCGTACCAGATTGCCAAAGATATTTTGGAAGACCTAAAACAGCACTACATAAAAATTCTACAAGCAGGTTTTTTTTTTTTTTTTTTTTTTTTTATGTGACAGTGCTAAGCTCAGGAGTCACCCTTTGTACTACCAGTCCGTCATGTCATTTGTCACGTCATGGTGCAATGTCTAGCAGTAAGCTTAGTACGGGGAGGGGAGGGGGGTATAGGTTAAGGGTTAAAAGGAACGGGGGGGTATTGAAGAAGGTGGTGATGAACCCTGCGTTTGAACTCTTGGATGTTGTAGGAGCTCGGAAATACTGACTGCGAGAGACTATTCCACAGTCGAGTTGTTCTATTAACAAACGAATTCATATCTTGTTGAGTGCGTGAAAGGGGGAGTTGCAGGTGAAGGGAATGAGACGAGTGGGCTAATCTGGTGTTGCGGTTATAAGATTGCCGTGGAGGCAGGAGAGCGTTTAACTCGGAGGAACAGTCATTATGATAGTAGCGATAAAATTTAGTCAATGCTGCTACATTCCTACGGTGGCTGAGGGGGTCGATGGTGGAGCCAGCGGTGTCGTCATCAATTAATTTAAGGGCCTTTTTTTGGACCTTATCTAACCATGCCAAGGTGGTTATTGGAGCGCCGCCCCAAACGAGGGAGTTATATTCGAGAAGAGGCCGTATGTAGGATTTATAAATAACAGCGCGGGCCGATGGCTGGAGGAGGAACTTGCACCTCTTAAGAAATCCCAAGCACTGGGATGCTTGTTTGGCGATTTGGAATATGTGATCATTCCAACGAAGGTCTTTGGCTAATGTCACGCCTAAGATGTGTAGGGATGGGTCGGCCTTTAGTTCAACGTCATCCACTGTCAAGGATGGTGAGGTGTTGAACTTCTTTTTTGAGATAAGACAGTACTTGGTTTTAGAGGGGTTGAATTTGACACGATTCTTCTCTCCCCAATCTAGAATTAGTTTGATGTCTTTTTTAATAGAGTTGAACATTAGTTCACGATCATCAAGACAGGATCTGGCATGTGTCCGTCTTGTATCGAAGCTGTACGAGTAACGTAGAGTACCGTCGTCAGCGAAGCTGAGAAGTGGGTTGGAGGGGATTGAAAGTAGGTCATTTATAAAGATGAGAAAAAGGGCCGGTGATAAAATTGACCCCTGAGGGACCCTGAGGTTATGGTAAAGGAAACATTATGGACTTCATAACTCCAAGCAAATTGGCAGAAATAACAGATCAAGCAGCAAGCAAAATGCCATCTAATCTAAGAATCATTCCAGAACCAGGGAAGGATATGGAAATATACATAGCCGATTCAGATGTTAAGGTTTTTGGATTTCTGCATATAACGGATGCCGACACCTTTAATATGATTAAAGCAGCCCCAATTCCTCAGCGCATAAATAACAATACATATGTCACGCCACAAATATCATCAGCAATCCTGGCGATAGAGTACAATAATCAAAATTATTTCGAAATCACCGAAGAAGAAATGAGAAATTGCGTATCTTTAGAAAAATACTCCAAATTGTGCACACCCGCAGTTGTTAGTGACTTAGTGAAAAATCCAAATTGTATCATCGATGAAATATACCAACGACACAAAAGGCAGGAGTGCCCATTAAAGCAACTGAAAATCCACTCCGTCATATGGAAACATCTTTTTTTGGCGAACACCTGGTTATTTATCGCAGATCCACCAACAACGGCCGCAATTAAATGTAATGGACAACGGGAAGATGTTACTCTGCATGGCGTCGGTATTCTGCAGACAACTCAGGACTGTGTGATTGAAACAACTAAGAATATACTTTTCTCTGAAGTTCGTAACAAAGTCATTATTCAATCAACATTTCTAAAGCCAATTGATTTCAACATAACTGGGATATTCAACCCTACCGGGCTAGGTAGCAAACCAGTAATGTTAGACCCGATACTAAAAACATCCGACACATTCAGCAGCATCATCCACGATCCAACTGGCTTACAAGTTCAGTCATCAACATGGAAAACTATCGGACACCATACCGCCACAACAGCAGGATCTGTCCTACTCACCATAGCGATCATCGCAGGTATATGGAAATGTCGACCGACCCGTTGGAGCCTGAAACAACACCATGTAAGCACTGGCGATCTACCAGAGAGCATCCACAGCTCATCCGGCATACAACAATCGACAGAACATCTAGGACCTAACCCAGCCCCGCGAGCCACGACCTCGGCTGGGCAAAATGTTTGCAAAGCAAACAAAACTATAAGTATGCCACACGCGTCCGAGTCATTCATATTGCTGACTCAATAATAAAATATAATTGCGATCACTGCAACCACGCAGCAAGTCAATAACTTATTGATTAATGTTGCTCTAATTAATATAAATTAATATAAAAAAAAAAAATGATTATGTTGCGAACAGCAACTCAAGTGTTTTCTTTAACCAAAAAACTGCTACTAAATTGATTAGGTTGTGCAGTCCTAATCACCCCGTACATACATATAACAGTCCAGCTCATACCAGTGAGCTATACACCATCATTTCTGAAGCTAGCGAGTTGGAAGAGTGGCTCTCCGATATTTCCCATAAGTACGACAATATCTTATTTGGAGGAGATTTTAATGTTAATATTTTATCTAATAATGCCCGTTCGAAAAACTTCCTTGAGTTTTTCAATACCTTCGACCTTAAACCCGTTATGGGTCGCGCCAAAAGAGTTGATGCCGAGAAAGTCGCGTTTTGCATGCGCAGTAGAATCCCCGCATGCCTTTCCCGTCCCTTAGCCTAGTCGCAACAAATTTCGAAGGGGAAATTTGAAAATACATAAGCACATTTCCTATCAATATGGGCGCAATTTTTATTTGTGTGCAGCTTTAATTTCCCCAGCTGCGCGCTCCGGCATCAACTCTTTTGGCGCGACTTCTAATCGACTTCCAACGTATTGTGATACTAATAATCCATCATTGCTGGATATATTTTTTGTGCCGAATGTGGACAATGTATTATTTCATAATCAAATTAGCCCACCCAGTTATCTCGATCATGACATCCTCTATCTCTGCTTAAATTTCAAAGTTGAAAAAGCACAGCAAAAAGTTTTCACATATCGTGATTACAAATCCATTGATATACCAGCCCTATTACAAGGATGTGCCTCTCTTCCATGGAATGGTACATATAGTATCATTGACATTGACGAAAACTAAACGTATGCTTTCTACTATCTTCCCCTGGTTTTCCTCTCAAATGAACCGATTGATTTCTGAAAGGGAATCCTTATTCAGAAGATATAAGAAAAATAAAACTGTTGTGAATTTAGGAAGGTATAAGCATGTTCGGAGCTTAGTAACCTCTGCCATCCGTAGAGAAAAACTACGATTCTTTTCGTCAAAGCTTAGTCCTAATTTGCCTGCAAAGAAATTTTGGGCCAACATAAAGCAACTTGGAATCCATGGAAATGACTCTGTAGCCCAGGCCAATCTTAGCGTGAATGAGTTCTATAAATATTTCACAGCTGCAACGAGCAAAGTTGGTGATAATAAATGCTCTACGTCTACTGTTAATAAACTGGTACATTTAGTTTCCGCAACGTGGACTACGAAGAAGTCCGTAAAGCCTTCTATACTATTAAATCCAACGCCACTGGACAGGACAACCTCCCACCTTTATTTCTCAAGCTAATTCTTCCTGTAATTCTCCCATATATCCCATATTTTTAATAGCTGTCTCATGAAATCACATTTTCCGCTTCAATGGAAAAAGGCGAAAGTAATTATTACACTACCTAAATGTAAATCTCCAAGTAGTCTTGCAAACTATCGTCCTATAAGTATCTTATGTTTTTTAGGTAAGGTACTAGAAAAAATAATGGCTTGGCAAATTGACAACCGCTGTGAGACGGGTCCCTATTGAGTCGGGCATAGTCTAGTTTTCGCAAAGGCAAAAGCTGTGAAACTGCACTTCTGAAGGTTACTACTGACCTTCGAATGGCTCTTGACTCAGGTAATGTTGCTTTCCTCGTTCTTCTTGACTTCAGTAAGGCTTTCGTCAGTGTTGACCACATGCGCCTTTTTACCAAATTGGCAACCCACATGAGGTGTACATCCTCTGCTGCCTCTTTAATCCGTAGTTACCTGCATAATCGTTCCCAAAAAGTATGGTTACATAACTCGATTTCGGATCCCTTACCGATAACCTGCGGCGTTCCACAGGGCTCCATACTAGGACCATTACTCTTCTCTATGTACATAAATGATCTTAGCAGTGTCGTGACAAGCTGCAAGCTCCACATGTATGCAGATGATGTTCAGATCTACTTAAACAGCCCCCTTCGACTGGCTGAGAACTGTATTGCGAACATAAATGCAGATCTCAAGCGTATTTATCAATGGTCTGTGTCCAACCGTCTACAACTTAATGCCTCTAAATCCTGTTGCATTCCAATGTATAGGAGTAAATTAGATACCGTCCGTTTTCCTCCTATCGTTCTTATGAAGACACGGCTACCTTATCAAACGCGTGTCATTAATCTAGGCGTTTATCTGAATTCTCAACTTACCTGCTGCGATCATATTTCTCATACATTATCTAAAATTTATGGTAGCTTACGGCGTCTCTGGCCAGACGCTTCCATCCTACCCTTGGGCTCGTGCTCAAAGATAATTAAATCTCTAGTGTTACCATACTTTACTTATGCTAGTTTGGTCTTTCCTGTCCTTGATGCTTCATGTCGTGGTAAGCTTAAAGTTGCCTTCTACGACTGCGTAAGGTTTGTCTAAAGTCTTCGCCGATGTGATCACATCAGCCTATATCGTTGTTCCCTTCTGGGATGCACAATTGATGATTATCTACTCCTCAAGGCATTGACTTTTGTTTATAAGCTTCTACATTCCGACCGTCGATCTTACTTACATGAGTATTTCCGAATTGGACGTACGTCTAGATCTAGAAGAACGTTATTTATACTGCCAAGAGTCCCTTTCTTGGTTGGGCAAAGATCTTTTTTTGTTCATTCGCTTCAAGTTTGGAATAGTCTGCCTAACTATGTACGTACAAAATGCGAGGTCGTTAAACATTCTTTTTAATTTTTAATTTTTACTTGTTTACTTTTGTTTCTTATCTCACTTTTTATTAGTTCACTCACTCGTTCCGCTTTTTATTAATTATTGTGTTGTAATTATAATGTATGTACATGCGTTTTTCAGAGTCAAAAAATTATGTAATCTTGATGTACAGTTCATGAATAAACGAAATAAATAAAAAAAAAGTTGTTGTAAGTTTTTATTAAGTCAGTGCTACATTTTAAATGTTCAAAACGCTGTAGGGCGGTTTTTGTTCTGGTGGAGAATATCCTTGTCCACCTTTTTTAATGTAATTTATTTTACTAAGTGAAACACGAAACACTAATTTTAACAAATTAACTTTAATTTTCCACTATAACAAATTCCGACTGGATTCATAGAGAGTATTTTCAAGAGTGATAACAAAGGCAAAATCTAGAGCTAGCCTAGCGGTTACTTAATTATAACAATGCAAGATATAGTGGTCTTGAAGCAAGACTACTTCTGAAAGTTGGATGATGAAAATGCAGTAGTCTTAAATCAAGACTACCATTAAAAATGACTTAATGCTATTTTTTATGTAGAAAGTGCGTTAGTAATCTTATCCATCCTCCCGCCGTTAAGAAATATTCTTAACCGTCGATTAATGGCAATTTGGACATATTGCTTGAAGCTCTCTTGTAAACACCAGAAGTAGTTTGAACCGTTACAACTCGCACAACCCCATCGGCCCCGGGGTGAACGGCCACAATTCGTCCCTTACTCCATTGGGTGGGGGGTAGGTATTTGTCATGTAGGATTACCAAATCTCCAACTGTTAGCGACGCCTGTTGCTTGCACCACTTGGGACGCTGTTGCAGGGACGTCAGGTAATCTGACCGCCAGCGTTTGCAGAAGCCCTGGACCATTTGCTGGATTTGTTTATACCGATTGGCCAGTGGTATCCGCTCATTTGAGATATCAGGTTCGGGAATGGACGTGATGGCTTCTCCAATCAAAAAATGGCTAGGTGTGAGGGCCTCATAGTCCTTGGTAAATGACGAATGCCAGCAAGGGCAGCACCTTTTAAACTAGCCTTAAGAAATTGAAATCTTTGAGCCTTCGAAAGATTGGTATTTTTGTGAATGGAGGAATCGAACAAGTCCTTGAATGAATGCCATTCTTAGTAGTCTCCGGAAAAGAAAGGAGCTTGCAAGCGAGGTAGATGATAAGAATAATAGTCCAATCAATCTAAAATAGCTCCATGTAATTTTTTCGTTAATTGCCAACAGAAAACAAAAAATATGGTCATATAGGAAAAAAAATTCTAAAAAAGAAAGCGTCTTTTTTTCGTAATTTGGAATGGCGAACCTAACCTAAAAAATTCTGGAAACTAAAAAAACGGTTTTTAGCGAATAAAAGAAAAACGTGACCTCGGATCGAAAAAAAATCAAATTATAAAGTTGTTATTCAAGAGTCAAATTATAAAGTTGTCTATTCAAATTATCTTTCGATTGATGTATATTGAGTTATAGGTTAGGGCACAAAATATAGGAAAAAAGGGGAAAAACTGTCGAAAATCACGTCTTTTTAATTTGTTATTAACTTTTGTTTAACATCACTTACATATTTGTTATTTCGTACAAATATTGCTTCTTAATGGCTGAAATAATGGAGTTATTTTCGTTGCGAAATATTGAACAGTTTCCTTGAAATTTCACTTTTTGTAAAAAAAAGGCGTTCTTGTAAAAACGCTCCTCTTGGTCCATGGATTTCGCTGGATCAACGTTCGAGAGCTTAAACTTTTCTTCAAACCTTGTACTATCATGTAAAAGTAAAAAATAGTGGATTTTAAAAGCGTACAATGCTCAAAATGGTCCCCAAAAACGTATTAATAATGAAAAAAACAGACTCAGAAAGTCAGTTTTTTCCACCAAACATATGTTTTTTCATTATCAATACATTTTGGGGGCCATTTTGAACATTGTACGCTTTTAAAATCCACTATTTTTTACTTGTTCATGATAGTACAAGGTTTGAAGAAAAGTTTAAGCTCTCGAACGTTGATCCAGCGAAATCCATGGACCAAGAGAAGCGTTTTTACAAGAACGTCTTTTTTTGCAAAAAGTGAAATTTCAAGGAAACTGTTCAATATTTCGCAACAAAAATTACACCGTTTTTTCAGCTAGCAAGAAGCAATATTTGTACCAAATAACAAATATGTAAGTGATGTTAAACAAAAGTTAATAGCAAATTAAAAAAACGTGATTTTCGACAGTTTTTCCCATTTTTCTCTATATTTTGTGCCCTAACCTATAACTCAATATACATCAATCGAAATATAATTTGAATAGCTACAACTTTATAATTTGATTTTTTTCGATCCGAAGTCACGTTTTTCTTTTATTCGCTAAAAACCGTTTTTTTAGTTTCCAGAATTTTTTTGGTTAGGTTCGCCATTCCAAATTCCGAAAAAAAGACGCTACCTTCCAGTTATCGGTTTTAATGATATCTGTAAGTCATTCAGACAGAAAATATCAAACGATTTTATGGAGAGAAAATCCTAAAGAACCAGTACAAGAATATGAGTTACAAACCGTCACCTTTGGCACGACAGCGGCACCATACTCAGCCATAAAAACCTTACAAAGGCTAGCCACTGACGAAATAAAACAATGGCCAAAGGCAGCCAGAAAGGTTTTTACGGACTTTTATGTGGATGACCTACTTACTGGGGCAGACACATTGCCAGAGGCATTAGAAATTCAAAGGGAATTAATTGATCTATTGAGATCTGGGGGGTTTCATCTAAGAAAATGGGTGGCTAACCACGAATCGCTACTAGAGACAATCCCAGCGGCAGATCGCGAATTTCAACTGCCGCTCCAAGTAAAAGAAGATAATCAAATCAAAGCACTGGGTATTTATTGGCACCCAGTCAAAGATTACTTCTCATACGCGATAAGGGATTCTGAGTTCGCGCAACTAGCCCAGACAAAAAGAAGAATTTTGTCTGAGGTGGCTAAACTATACGATCCGCTAGGCTGGATCGCCCCATGTATAGTTATTGCCAAGTTAATCATGCAGAAATTATGGATGAACGGGTACCAATGGATGATCCAGTGGATCAAGAAATCCAACAAGAATGGACCCAGTTCAAGGAACAACTTCCCTACATTCAAAATCTCCGAATACCGAGATGGTTGAAAACAAGCACCGGAAACAAGAGGTGTCAACTAATCAGATTTTGCGACGCATCCGTACGAGCGTACGCAGCTGTGGTGTACATCAGAACCGTTTTAGAGGATGAAAGTATTGAAACGACATTGCTGATGGCAAGAACGAGAGTTGCTCCCATCAAACCAATGTCTTTACCGCGATTAGAATTATGTGGAGCAGTGCTTTTCAGCAAATTAATCCGGCAAATCAAGATAGACATGCATCTCCAAGACATCCAAAGCAAATGCTGGACTGATTCCAAAGTAGTTCTAGCGTGGTTAAAAGGCATGCCAAATAAGTGGAAGACATTTGTAGCCAATCGAATAGTGGAGATCAGTGAAAATGCTGATAGAACATCCTGGCATTATGTCTCCACCAAGGAAAATCCAGCGGACTTACCGTCAAGAGGAGTAATGCCAGCAAAACTTCAAGAAGCATCAATTTGGTGGCAGGGTCCTACGTGGTTGCGGAAACCAGAGGACAAATGGCCAAAAGAAATTCTGGTAGATCTTAAAACAGAACTTGAAGCCAAGACAACCACCAAAACCCTGATGACAAACCAACCAATCATCACTGAATGGTGGATGAAGTTTTCCTCGCTAACAAAAACACTGCGAGTCATGGCGTACTGCCATCGGTTTATTCATAATAGTCGAAGTAAGAAAGAGCGGCGCAACTCGCAGCTATTAGCGAAAGAAATCGAATGGGCAAGGACGAAACTAGTTCAACTAGCCCAGAAACAGATGTTTCCCAAGGAATGCGAGCAATTAAGTAGCATCAAAGCAATCAACAAGTCTAGTCAATTGACCAAATTATGCCCATTTAGGGCAGAAGATGGTACAATAAGAGTAGGAGGCAGACTAAAAAATGCAAATCTAAGCTATGACACTAAGCACCCTATCATCTTGCAACGGCAACATCACGTCACTAATCTTATTATTGATCATTTCCATAAAACAACGCTTCATGGGGGAGCACAATTAGTATTGAATACGATTAGGAACCAATATTGGATTACGAACGGGATGTTAGCCGTCAAGGAAAGAATTTCTAAATGTGTGACATGCATTCGATATAGAGCTACAGCACCATCTCAAGTAATGGGAAGATTACCAAGCGCAAGGATCACGCCAGCCAACCCATTCGAAAACGTAGGGGTAGACTACGCCGGGCCCATAGAACTAAAAATGTCCAAACATAAGGGATCAAAAGTATATAAAGGATACTTCTGTATCTTTATATGCATGTGTACGAAAGCAATTCATATAGAGGTAGCATCAGACATGACTACTGAAGCTTTCATAGCAGCATTGAGGAGGTTTATCGGACGGCGAGGATTATGTCGGAATATTTATTCAGACAACGGAACAAACTTCGTAGGAGCTAATAAACAATTACAGTCTCAGATGAAGCAGGTCCTAAATGATGCCACCGCGCAGGCCGCTGATGAACTTGCCAATTTGAACATACAATGGCACTTTAATCCACCATCGTGTAGTCCATTTATATATCTATTAATAATACATGAATTTTATATATAGATTACTTAAATTAAGCATACAAATTAAATTTTATAAATAGAATTAGTGTTATATTTGGTATACAGCGAAATATACATATAAAGAAAAAAATTTACATAAAATAAATAAAAAGAAATGAAGTGTTTTGATGAGACGCATCAACGGGGGGGAGAATGTTTTGGCCTGAAAATAGAAAAACATGAAAATAAAACAATACTCCAAAACAGACGTAAACAAACCGTCAGACGCCGACCCGATATAAACTAATAGATTTCAAGCTAAAAAGAAAAAATAATAAATAAAAAATGATTATAAAAAAATTACCTGCACCTAGTCCTGAAACCCAGTTCGCTTCCTTCCTAAAAATAAATAAAAAATTCAAAAATAATATTTTAAAACAAAAATAGTAAACACTTACCTAAACTTAATGTCACCCAGTTAATAATAAAAAAAAAGCTTTAGAGAAAGCTTTAATCATAAAATTGGTCGAAACTCCAGCCACTGTAAAATGATCGTGCCGTGGTGAAAAAGCTCCACCAAGCGCCATCTTTCATTTCGACAGAGGAAGAGAAATAAAAGTTCTTGCACCGAAGGAAACTAGTCAGTCGATCAGACGAAGTCGTCAGAGAGGCTATCAACGCGTATACGTATATTAGGGATTTAGATATTGTCTGGGTTTTTACCGGCAATTTTAAAAGGTTAGACAGGCGTAACAAAAAAAACTTTTATTAATTTTTTAATTGTACTTTTGGTGATGGATGTCGTATCCCGACAAATTTTTCACAATTAAATATTAGGGCGTAAATAATTGTCGGGTTTTCACCGACAATTCCTGTGTCAGGTTTAGAAAAAATATACTGAATATACGTCATAACCACTGGTGGCGGATATCACGGTTTATAAAAAATTAACATAAAACATTGATTAGGGCGTAGATAATTGTCGGGTTTTCACCGACAATTACTTTGTTAGGTTTAACATATAAAAAGTACCAACAACGTAGTTGTGTGGACGCCAAAGTTGGTGGAGGTTTTTTTTTTGCTATAAGTCGAATATCGACTATAATATTTTATCCTCTATCAGAGATTTGCTGTTTAGGAATCTCTGTTGAGGAATTTAAATTAAATAAATCAGCACAAATTCATGTGTTCGGGTTGTCCATAGTGACTATAACCATTTTATCCTCTATCAGAGATTTTCTGTTTAGGAATCTCTGTTAAGGAATTAAATTCAAACAAATCCCTTATAAATCGTATGATCGGGATTTTAAATGATTTTTGATAACTCACAGCTAGTGATTAGCAGAAATCATAAGCTTCCTATTTAGTCAAGTTCTAAACCGTAAGAACTTTCAAGTCGAATCTCGACTAAAAACAAAATTTTTGTTAAAAACAAAACTTAGCTAACCAGGTTGAGCGAAATTCGCTCTATATTAATTACCTAAATTTCCAATATTGAATCGTAACAAAGTTGCGTATACATAGATCCATAGCGTATGAAAGGCTTTGACCCTGGTTTAAGAAGTCCAAACCAATGGCAGGTGAAAAACATTATAGGCTGTAAATTAAAAAAGGACAGCAAAAAGGGGAGAAGACTGCGAATAAATCGCCATTTCTCCTGTGTGCACTGAATCCCGCAAGGTCATATAGATCTAAGTCGGGTTACAGTGGAAGCACAAGCGAATTACAAAAACAATTATTGGTCAGCTACAGCAGCTGGGATACAACCGGGACACTGTGGCGACCTAATTATATTCTGAATAGAGAAATAAGGAACAAAAGTAAAGAATATTGAATTTGAAATATAGATTGAATGATTTACTAATAATTACATTTTCAGATAAATAAAGGCAGCAGTAATAATATAAGTAGTTATAAGCAATTTGAAATTTAAAACTTAAAAATTGAATATTAAAGTAAAGTAGAGTTTAGAGGAATTTAGAATTAATTAGAAGTGTAATTTGTAGGAGATAATATAAGTATTTTAAACCATTTTTATCTTTGATTCCGCAACCTTTAACCATTACAGAAAGCTAAAGTAAAAGAAAGGTAAATATTGTGGGTTCTTCAATTTGGAAGAACTTAAAGTTTATAATAAAAGAATTTTCTTATTATTACGGCTTGCGCCGTAACAAGGGTTGAAGGCCTTCAGCTTAGTGATGATCTCTCCCACAGGAAACCATGTTCTGGTCTTCGGACGTGATGATATGTATATCACTAGCATTAACTGCGTTGTCTTACCTCAAGAGTTACCTCAAGAGTTAACCCTTCTAGCACAGAAGGCGCACTTTTCAGCTAAGCATGAAAATCTATATATACATACACACACATACATATATAAATATATATATGTATATATATACATACTAGCATAAAACCCGCGTGCCTTGCAACGCCTTTAAAAACTGTTTATTATGTGCAATGATTTCCTTAAAAAAAAAACCAACAAAAAAGTCAGCTGTTATTATCCCTAAAAAGGGTTTATTATAGTGCATTTTTTTAATAAATATGGTAAACAAATTATTGCGAATATCACCTCTCCTCAACAAATCTGCAAGTTTTAAAGTAGATTGGCATGTATATGTCATCAAGAAAAGTGACATTTTAGGGTTTGACGAACGTTCGTTAAGTTTGTTCGCCTATTTACGTGGATGTAAGAAATTATGAAGCAATCACAAATGAATATTAAATAAAGTGAATTTCGAGTCATTCATTTCTACGTGATTATAGGGATGCACTGTCAAAATTTCAGCCCTTCAGCTTCAGAGGTTTGGGTTAACCCCATTTCATCCCCTTAGGGGATGAATTTCGAGTACTCGCCTCTTAGTGGATGTCCATGTCATTATAGGGATGCACTGTCCAAATTTCAACCCTGTAGTTCCAGTAGTTTGGTAAACCAAATTTTACCCCTTTAGGGGATGAATTTCGAAAAATCGCTTCTTAGTAAATGTCCACGATGCACTGTCAAAATTTCAGCCGTTTAGCTCCAGCGGTTTGGCTTAACCCCATTTAACCCCCTTAGGGGATAAATTTCAATCGTCCCTAAGTGGATGCCCACGTCATTGTAGTGATGCACGGTCAAAATTAGAGCCCTCCAGCTTCAGCGGTGTGGGTTAATCCAATTTCACCCCATTAGGGGATAAATTTCGAAAAATCGCTTCTTAGTGGATGTCCACGCCATTATAGGGATGCACTGTCAAAATTTCAGCCCTATAGCTCCAGCGGTTTGGATAAACCCCATTTCACCCCCTTAGGGGATGAATTTCGAAAAATCGCTTTATAGTGGATGTCCACTCCATTATAGAGATGCACTGTCCAAATTTCAGCCCTATAGCTTTAGCGGTTTGTAAAAACCCCATTTCACACCCTTAGGGGATGAATTTCGAAAAATCGCTCTTTAGTGGATGTAAACGTCATTATAGGGATGCACTGTCAAAATTTCAGCCGTATAGCTTTAGGGGTTTGTATAAACCCCATTTCACACCCTTAGGGGATGAATTTCGAAAAATCGCTCTTTAGTGGATGTCCACGTCATTATAGGGATGCACTGTTAAAATTTCAATTCTATAGCTCCAGCGGTTTGGATAAACCCTATTTCACCCCCTTAAGGGATGAATTTCGAAAAATTGCTTTATAGTGGATGTCCACGCCATTATAGAGATGCACTGTCAAAATTTCAGCCGTATAGCTCCAACGGTTTGGATAAACCCCATTTCACCCCCTTAGGGAATGAATTTCGAAAAATCGCTTTTTAGTGGATGTACACGTCATTATAGGGATGCACTGTCAAACTTTCAGCCCTATAGCTCCAGCGGTTTGGGTAAACCCGCTTAGGGGATGAATTTCGAAAAATCGCTTCTTAGTGGATGTCCACGTCATTATAGGGATGCACTGTCAAAATTTCAGCCCTATAGCTCCAACGGTTTGGATAAACCCCATTTCACCCCCTTAGGGGATGAATTTCAAAAAATCGTTTCTTAGTGGATGTCCACGCCATTATAGGGATGCACTGTCAAAATTTCAGCCCTATAGCTCCAACGGTTTGGATAAACCCCATTTCACCCCCTTAGGGGATGAATTTCGAAAAATCGCTTCTGAGTGGATGTCCCCGCCATTATAGGGATGCACTGTCAAAATTTCAGCCCTATAGCTCCAACGGTTTGGATAAACCCCATTTCACCCCCTTAGGGGATGAATTTCGAAAAATCGCTTCTTAGTGGATGTCCACGCCATTATAGGGATGCACTGTCAAAATTTCAACCCTATAGCTCCAACGGTTTGGATAAACCCCATTTCACCCCCTTAGGGGATGAATTTCAAAAAATCGTTTTTTAGTGGATGTCCACGTCATTATAGGGATGCACTGTCCAAATTTCAGCCCTATAGCTCCAGCGGTTTGGATAAACCCCATTTCACCCCCTTAGGGGATGAATTTCGAAAAATCGTTTTTTAGTGGATGTCCACGCCATTATAGGGATGCACAGTCAAAATGTCAGCCCTTTAGCTCTAGCGGTTTAAGTTGTGCGTTGTCTGTCAGTCAGTTACTTTTTATACAATAGAAAAAAATCCCCTTGCAACTTATTGAACCCCATTTCACCCCCTTCAACCCTTTTGTTCCCCATAAAAAGTAGCCTATGTCCGTCTCCAAGGTCTAAACTATGTCTGTTGCAAATTTCATCAAAATCGGTTTAGTGGTTTAGGCGTGAAAGCGTAACACGTAACAGACAGACAAACAGACAGACAGACAGACAGACAGACAGACAGACAGACAGAGTTACTTTCGCATTTATAATATTAGTAAGGATATAGAGTTTCCCTTCTAACGCAGAAGGCGCACTTCCCAGCAGGGCTGAGAAATATTTACCACTGCCGTGGCTCAGCTGAGACATGCAAACATAAAAGATTAAGTACCAATAAAAATTGCATGCGAAACACATAAACAGTCATGAGACAACAAATAGACTCCTTTTAAGCAGGTCTTTGTTAGTGCTCACGCTAAAAACATTAATATTTTTATTTACATTAATGAACATGCGATTAACAGGCTCAAATCGGCCATAATTGGTGTTAGAGGAGTTGATGTGTAAGAGCGGTGGTCCTCTCAGATTGTATCGGCTCTCTCTAAACGACGCACGGCGCCTTAGAAAACCTGAGTCGACACGTCCATTAAGAAGCTGGTGGACGAAAACAACATCGGCCACCTCACGACGCTTGTGGAGAGTGTTTAAGTTGAGTAACTTAAGTCGGTATTCATATGGTGGGAGAATTAAAGGGTCTTCCCAAGGAAGGTGATTCAATGCGAATCGAACGAACCTACGTTGAACCGGCTCAATTTTTCCAACATGCGAAGAATAGTGAGGAGACCAAAGCTGGGACGCATAATCAAGTAAAGGTCTGACAAGGGAAATGTAGAGGTGTTTAGTGATCAGGGTGCTGTTAAATTCCTTGGACCACCTTTTTATAAAACCCAAGACTAAGCTGCTCTTGGAAGAAATATAGTTGATATGAGCAGAAAAGTCCAGCCTGGTGTCAAATCTAATCCCGAGATCTTTGACAAAATTAACACGGGGGACACCCTCACTAAAAAATGAGTAGTTAAAAATTATAGGATCACGTCGCCTATAAAAAGTCATGACTTCGCATTTACTAATATTAAGAACCAGGTTGTTGTTAGCACACCAGGAGTAAAAGGTGTCGAGGTCGACTTGCAAAAGTTTGCAGTCCTCCATACTCTTTACGTGACGGTACAATTTGATGTCATCAGCATAAATCAAGATTCTGCAGTGTCTTATCAAGGTCTTGGGGGCCTCGGTAGCCTAGGGAGTAAGGCATCTGGCTACTATCCCAGAGGTCCCGGGTTCGAATCCCGGCCAGCCCCACGGTCCTTCGCCTTTTCCACTTTCCCACCTACATAACTTTCCTTCTTTCTTCTTCCCTCTTTACATTCCTGATTCCTTCTGTCATAGCCTTAGTTAGCCCTTCCCCGCTTCACCAAAGCGCATGTCATCGGTTGGTTGATGAGATTCAACTCGTTTCAGGAGGCATAACACTCCAGCGAGTTGTTTCTCGATACCCCGATGACAAAGTCGCCAGTAATGGTTGGGAGTAGGTGGACCGCAAAAATATCGCTGGTAGGTTGTGACAGTTCCTTTCTTCCCCGACTCTTTTTTAGAATTTTTTTTCCTATATGACCATATTTTTTGTTTTCTGTTGGCAATTACTAGATGGATTTGCGTAGATTGATTGGACTATAACTGTTCTGTAAGAGATTGTTTGTCAAAACTTGTTGTTGAAGCAGAGTGAGGGTATCGTTTGTAGTAGAAGAATGGTTAGTGCTGGAACGATCAGACGCTGGGTGTGAAATACGAAGCGACATTTCCCGAACAAAAGCTGACTTTGCTTCATAATATTTAAATTCATATTCTTCAAAGATTTTCATGACTTCAGCAGATTGTGAAACATCCTCATCTATTAATGTGTCTTCTATCACCGAAAATTCACTCCATGCGTCTTCAAGTTTTTCTAATCGAACTGAAATATCTTCAACTGAAGTAGAATCGGCAATGAAATGGGAATAGCTGTGCAAACGCGTCAAAATGGCCTTTACTCGGCCTAATTTTGAGTTAGTTGACATTATACAAACACTAATCACTCTTACCTCCTTTAATTCAATTTAATTTAAAGTTCCTAAATTATTAGATTCAAATGACAACACCGGTATTAACACGATATTCTTAAACAGTTACAGGAGACCACCAATGTAAAGAGAACAATGAATATAATATTTAAAGTCATAGGACAGTTAGGATTATTATTGAGATAATTTCATTTTACATTTAAATTCAAAATATAGTTTAGTAATTAGTTCACTTCAATAATATTGTTAATAGTACTATATCTATAGTTCACTCTATTTAATTGATTATTACAGTAATATAGTTTCCGTTATGTGTGTGTACCGTGATTCAATTGTTAATTCCTTTAACATGTGGATAACAGTTGTTAATTATGTGTTCACCATGAGCATAGAAAGAATAAAAAAAACATGAAACCGAACCGATGATCTATGCTAACCGATTTTAATATATGTACATTTGATAACTGATATATGCCTATATTCACAGCACACACAAGTTAATATTGTTTAAAATAAATCACTTATCTTCCATACGGGTAAGAACTCCATGTGCCAATCCAACAATGCATCCATGAAAACCGTTTAAATTTGATGATTAGATTCCTTTTATGATTAGACTCCTTGGAATTGATAGCTCCGAATAGATTTTAGAATAATATGACTGAAAATCATTGAAAGATTATCCGTTTTAGATGTAAATTTGATACCGTTTAAGAATGCATTCCGAGATAATGAAGACCGTAAATATGTAGATTATAAGACCGCTATTCCAAGGGCTATCCGGCTCGAAAGACCAGAAAAATGGTGGAGAATATCCTTGTCCACCTTTAAATTTAATGTAATTTATTTTACTAAGTGAAACACGAAACGCTAATTTTAACAAATTAACTTTAATTTTCCGCTGTAACAAATTCCGACTGGATTCATAGAGAGTATGCAAGATCTAGAAGGCAAAATCTAGAGCTAGCCTAGCCGTTATTTAATTATAACAATGCAAGATATAGTAGTCTTGAAGCAAGACTATTTCTGAAAGTTGGATGATGAAAATGCAGTAGTCTTAAATCAAGACTACCATTAAAAATGACTTAATGCTATTTTGTATGTAGAAAGTGCGTTAGTAATCTTATCCATGTTCAATTACAAGGACTTTGGAAAAATATCTGTCAAAAGCTCCATGTTCGCCATATTTTTGTCATTCTATCTTTTTTCTACACTATGCAGTTTTATTTAAAAAAAAATAAATGCGATTTTATTTTGTATTTCCATTTTGTATTTTTCAGTGCAATATAATACTAGCGGCTAAAGAAAATGTAGTTACTTGTAGTTTACAGATTGCCATGCTGATAATAAAAATTCGCAATTTTTTCTGTTTTCCCAATTGTTTTCTAAATGTTCTGTTTTTGGGTGGCGCGTGAATATTCGAGAGGTAAACCACCCACATTCATCAACAAAGTGGCATTCGTTTTATAATTTTTGTGTAAAATTCTGCAATGTTACAATTTTAAAGAACATAGTTAGTAATGTGTCTTGTCTTTTTACTGCATTCCATTATGCCTCTGACTTTTGAAACACAATTGCGATTTCTTTGTTGTTAAAAATATGTATATATTATAAAGAATAATAACTTTTCCGGATATTCAAAATGTTTCATCTTGTAACAAGATTCTTGTTGTGTGCAACTTCAGTTTGTGGCAGCAGCCCATTTAAAACATAGCCACAGCACATTTTTCGCCTCGTTGCTACCAAAGTTGTTACAAAATAAACATTAGGGATCTGCCTTATCAGTCGCAATGGAGCTATAGTCGCACTACCTATCTTATCTTGCGACTCCTTTACTTGTTAGATTAACTCCATTGCTACTAGTTTGTGCTAGCGCCTCGCCACCACCCGCGCGTGTACCTCTACAAGGTACCATGCCGCGGCTCAGACGCGTGGTCGGCTCCCTACGGAACGATTGAATTCAGCGTACTAATTTTTTCACTTTGTTTTCGCGATATA
Source organism: Thereva unica (assembly GCA_949987705.1). NCBI lineage: Eukaryota > Metazoa > Arthropoda > Insecta > Diptera > Therevidae > Thereva > Thereva unica. Next base: position 72,078,709 of record OX465282.1, on the reverse strand, counting down.
TCGTTGTGTAATAATACTTTCGTTATAAATTTTCATTTTGTAGTAGTTTTCTATTGTAGTTTCGGCTATACATATTTCATCGTGTATAACAAATACTTTTTAAATACAATTTACGAGATAAGGTTTGGTTAAGTTTTAATTTATTTCGTTCTTTCTTTTATCATTTTCGTCACCATAATGTCTAGAAAAAGAACTCAACTTTCTCGGCAGACTGCTACGGCAAAGCGGCTGCGACTTTTGCGTAGCAATGAGTCAGCGGATGAAAATATGCATAGGTTGGCTACTCAACGAGCGATTACTGAACAAAACCGTGCTAGAGAATCGAGCGTTGAGCGTTCGCAGCGGTTAGCCTCACAAAATTTCCGAACTTCGGCGAACCGGCAACGGAAACGAGTGCCGAACGTTCTCAACGTTTGGCTTCACAGAATTCCCGGACTTTGGCAAACCGTGCACGGGAATCAAGTGTTGAACGGTCTCAACGTTTAGCCTCCCAGAATTCTTGAAATTTGACGAACCGGTAACGGGAATCAAGTGTTGAACGTTCTCAACGATTGCCTTCACAGAATTCGCGAACTTTGGCAAACCGCGAACGGGACTCAAGTGTTGAACGTTCTCAACATTTAGCTTCACAGAATTCTCGAAATTTGGCAAACCGCGAACGTGAATCAAGTGTTGAACGTTCCCATCGATTAGAACAGCAAAAGGCAGCAAGAAATAGAACTCGCCGGCAACATAATTTATTGAATTCTGCATTTGTTTATGATTGTGCTCTTGACTATGCTGAGCTAAATGATATTGATATTGACAGAATGGATAAAATATGCAACTTACGCCAAGCAACAAAAATGGGCGGCTGAAGCGCCTGGACTATGTGGTAGTGGTGGCAAAGTAAATATACCTAAAATATCGAAACCAACATCAGTTTTTAAAGAACTGATATCAGGCTCACATCCCACCTCAAAGCATTTCTTAAATCACTCAAGACAATATAATACAATTTTTCAGATGACTTCATTTGGTGCCAAAGAAATTCGTGAGGGAAACTTTATGCCCAATTTTAAAGTTCAGGGGCAAGTTTATCATTTGATCGGTAATTTACTTCCAGCTGAAGGCGTACAACCCGAATTTTTGTAAATATATTTTGTTTCTCATGCAGATCAGGTATCCTTGCGCTCAAATATAAACCCAGCCTTGCAAATCGATCTTGTCGACGATCTCCAAACGTACATATCTTCACGATCATAATTCATATATTCAAAGTTTTAAATATAGTCTCGAAAAAAATATAATATCGGCGGCAAAAATGATTTCTGAGAGGCTTGACTTCATCAAAAGAAATAAAAAAAATTGAGAGCAGAAGAGTACATTCATTTAAGAGATGCCGTGGTTAATGATGGCAATATAGACGCTTCTGATATTGGCCAGTAGGTTATATTACCATCGTCATTTACAGGATCTCCCAGATACATGAATGAAGAAAGTCAAGATGCCATGACATACGTCAGAAAGTTTGGAAGACCAGATCTCTTTATTACATTTACATGTAACTCCGAATGGCCAGAAATAAAAATTGAATTATTACCTGATCAAAATTCTCACGACAGACATGATTTAGTTTCTAGGGTATTTCATCTAAAACTCAAGAAAATGATAGGCCTATTAACGAAGAAAAATATCTTTGGACCATCGAAATCCTTCGTTTACAGCGTATAATGGCAAAAAGGGGGTTTACCTCATGCCCACATTTTATTGTGGCTGGCTAAGAAAGTACAACCAGATTCTATAGATGCAATAAAATCAGCACCGATAAACAACAAGATCCAATTCGTTATAATATTGTCGTAAAAGATATGATACATGGTCCTTGCGGATTTCACAATCCTGCATCACCATGTATGAAAGAAAACATTTGTTCTAAAAGGTACCCTAGGCATTTTATTTCTGAAACACAAACCGGGGATGACGGTTACCCAACCTACAGGCGCAGGTCTCCAGATAAAGGTGGAAAAATAGCAGTAATTTGTGTCAAAGGTACCGAAATTAGCGTGGATAATAGGTGGGTTGTTCCCTATAATCCAGTTCTATCACAAAGTTTCAATGCACACATTAACGTAGAGTTTTGTCAATCGGTCAAAGCTATTAAGTACATCTGTAAGTATATTCACAAAGGCTCTGATCAAGCCACATTCTCGTTACAAAATAATAACGATGAAGTAGAAAAATATCTAAATAGTGGCTATATAAGTTCCTCAGAAGCACTCTGGAGCATTTTTCAATTTCCTATTCATGAATGTTTTCCGGCAGTAGTTCATTTAGCAGTTCATTTAGAAAATGGACAAAGAGTTTATTTTTATAATAATGAAAATCTCCAAGATCGCGTCAATAATCCTTCATCAACGACACTTGATCTTTGCAAAAGAGACGATTTTGCAAAACCCCTTTTATATCACGAAGTACCTCAGTATTACGTATGGGAAAGAAATTCATTTTCTAGAAGAAGACGCGGGCAATATGTTGAAGGATATCCTGGATATCCTGGAAGGATATCTCCTCAGTAAGAAAAAACCTCCCAATTTTTAGTAGTACTCCAACTTAAACAAACACAGTACTACACATTCAAGCCTAAAGAGCAACGTGGTTTCCGACTAGTGCTTCGATATATGCATTATTCAACCGACCAGAACGAAATAAAAAAAGAACTTGGTGAACATGGTCATAATGTAATCAATATCCACAACATATTACAGGCCCAAACGAAAAAACCACTCCCACTCTTCAGCACAGAAATCAAGACTAACAAGAACAATAAAGAAATATATAACATAACCAACTTATTGCATTGCAGAATATCTTTTGAACCACCTCGACAAAATAGGAACATCAGTGCCTAAACTGCCAAAAATATGGGCACATCAGAAATTTTTGCACACTAAATCCAATCTGCGTAAAGTGTGCAGAAAATCACAAAACTACAGAGTATACGCAAGACCCACAGAGTTGCAGCATGAAATGTGGACTGTGCGGTGAATCACACGCAGCTAGTAATAAAGGCTGTGAAATATACAAAGCCCTAAAAGTCCAAAGATTTCCTGCCCTACGAAAAAAAAATCTCTGATCAACAAAAACCTGTAACCACTGATGCGCCAATTCCTGGCCCGATCATGGCGAATACTCCAGTAACATTTGCAGATGCGTAAAAAGTAATACTGACCAAGGCGAAAGCCCAAAAAACGTGATCAAACCTGAAGATGACTTATCTGAACTAAAGAACAATCTATCAGAGAGAGAATGCAACATTTTTATATAGACCAGTCATTAGAGATTTTTTCGTGTTATAAAATTGTACAGCAAACCAGCCAAAATTTACTCATGTGGAATTGTTTAAACAATAGGGGTATTCATGAAAACGTGTAAATCCCTAGTAAGCCGGGTAAATCGTATAAGTTTCCAATCTCGTAAATGAACTGTCAAAATTTGTATGGAAAGTGAAATACGCAGACTAGATAAGTTTACGCTGAAATTTTGTGGTGTAAACTTCGTATATGTGTAAAATCTTCAAATGTCAATTGTGTGCAAGATGGAAGAGGTGAGAATAAAATTTATGAAGAATATATTTTAAAAATTCTAATCAATGTCTTTATTTGGTTAACTACAATGTTTTAATTTATAGCAATGGAAAAAATTAACTAAAAATTATCAAAATTACCATTGCGTTTTTCAAAGCATTGCAACATTAGCAATTCCCCACAAGCAATATATTGCACAAAATTAATTTATTTATTTTTCTCGCTCTCTTTTAACATTTTTCTGTTTAGTAATTTTGACATTAACATCCACTTTGAACAGTTGGCCAATTATATCGTTTACATACATCAAGTCATCATAGGTGAGTTCATTAAACAAACCTCGTAAAAATACGCGTATACGGAATGTGTAAATTTACTCGTTTTCATGAATACCCCTAATAATTAGCAAAATGCAATTTCGTCTTAGTGCCTGGCAAACATGATACTAATGGCCTCGATTCCCAGATCCGGCGGGTCGGAAGTGAGTGCGGATTTGAGACTTTGCGATTCTGAAATCCGCAACCGCGAATCTCCCTTTGACATTTTCCGCGCTTTAAAAGTGTGATCCGCAACAAATTTTCTGCGGATTTGAAACCACAAATGCGCCTAAGATAATCCGACATCGGGTATTTCATTATCGTGTGAATCTTCACTCTGAATTTTTGATTTAATTGAATCCGCGATTGCGGATTTGAGCATCGCAAAGTGTCAAATCCGCACTCACTTGCGCGCCGTCGGATCTGGGAATCGAGGCCAATGTCTTCAAATCCGAGTGGCGAGACAGTCCGAGAAGAAGCCGATTGGAGGTCACTAAGCCAGTGATCGGTTTCTTTTATATGAGGTTTTCCGAGTATCAGAACCCTGTCTGACCAAGCCATTCGTATTTTCGTTTCTCACGACGTTTGATATCGCTTCGTCGCCGCGTCAAATATTCAATTTTTCGTAATCTCATCCCCTTTCCCGCTTCTCGCTGGATTGTATATATGTAGCTACGTTCACAATTATGATTTGATTTGACAACTTCAACGAGTCTCGCCTCGCTCTCATCTCGCTTCATCGTTCTATTGTAAATGGGCCTTTACTCTGTTTATCACTCGACTCGATGAGACACCAAAACACTGGTCCAGAGGGTATAATTTTTTTTTACAAATAAACTTTGTCAACTGTCAAAATTTATAATGAAAAAATTGTTTAGAACAAAATTGAATAAGTAATATAACCGAAATTGTTTTCTTCCTTAAATTAAAGCAGACAACTGATTTATCTTAAAGCCAAAAATATAGTATATAAAGAACAGATTAAAACCTAGAGAATCTCCTGGATATGATCTGATAACAGAACAAAATACTAACATATTAAAACAGTTGCCAGAAAAAGCCTAAGTCTATCTTAGGAATGCCTTTAACTCCAAACTACGTCTAAATTATTATCCAAAAGTTTGGAATGTTTCTAAGGTAATAGCTGTCCAGAAACCAGGCAAAGATGCATCTAAAGCATCACCATATAGGCCAATGAGTCTATTGCCGATCATCTCTAAATTATTCGAGAAACTCCTGCTTGATCGTATTGATGTGACATTGAAACTAAACAACCTAATTCTAGACCACCAATTTGGTTTTCGGCAAAATCACTCTACTATACAGCAGGTGCATCGAGTAACAAATAAAATCCTAAATGATTTGAACGAGCAAAAATATTGTGTCGCAGTTTACCTGGACGTTGCAAAAGCCTTTGACAGTGTATGGCATGGAGGACTCCTTTTCAAACTTAGCACAATGTTACCTGACTATTACCAACTCATCAAGAGCTACCTGGATGACCGCCACTTCTACGTACAATATAATGACGAATGTTCGGACTTACGTAAAATAGAAGCAGGTGTTCCACAAGGAAGCGTCTTCGGACATACCTCATACCTTCTGTATACGGTAGATATACCAAAACCTGTGTCCCGTGAAACTATTATAGCAACATTCGCAGATGACACGGTGATTCTTTCCTCTCACAACCGCCTAGAACAAGCTACTAAACAACTAGCAAAAATACTAAAGGAAACACCAAACTGGTTCCACAAATGATGAATACAAATCAACGAAGACAAAACAGTTCAAGTTATATATACAACAAAAAGGACTTCCTTTAATCAAGCTATTACTTTAAATAACAAAAGCATTAACCCTGTCATCTCACCGAAATACCTGGGAATGCTAATCGACAACAAATTGACTTGGAAACAACATATAATTGGAAAACGTAACCAAATCAAAAATAAGTTTAGACAACTCTAGTGGCTCCTGAACAAAAATTCGAAGCTCTCGATACATAACGAATTATTAATTTACAATACTGTAATGAAACCTATTTGGATGTACGGCATCCAAATATGGGGAACAGCCAGCAAAACAAACATCGACATCATTCAACGACAACTGTCAAAAATACTCAAATACTCAGGACTATTGTGAATGCGCCTTGGTACATATCCAATGATGATATACATCGCGACCTCAAAGTACCTAGCATCAGGGACGAGATTAAGAGATACAGCAAGAAGCATCAAATTACTATAACATCCCACCAAAACCAGGAAATACGTGATCTGTCCCAGGAAGAAGCCAACGCAAGAAGAAGGCTGAATAAACGCAGACCAGTGGACCTCCAATTTATCACTCCATGATAATGTATCTTTAATAATTGTAAAAAAAATATACAAACTAAGTATAAAAGACAATTACTTATTGTTCTAGGACAGGTGTAATATTTTATTGGGAAATAAAAAAAAATTTATTTAATCCACAACCAAGAAGCAAATACACTGAAATCAATTGTACAAAACATATAAGTATAATAAATCTTTAATTAATGAGCTTTTGAAACATACATACATAACTTAAACCAAAATAGAAAAGCCTTATCAAAATATAGACATCGTAAAAAACGTTAAAAACTTACTATTCACGATTTTTGTCACAAGGCACGAAGAACTCCACAACCGCACGACTTAAGCCACCGACGCGAACTGTCAAGTCAGCGGGCGGAGGGAAGTGGTTGAAAAGCGACGTTGCCAACTCGCTAACGGTTTTAAGTTCCGAGAAATCGTTTTACATTATAGATTTTTTCAAACTCCGTGACACAATAAATTTGAACAGTTCTGCGCACCTTGTTGCCAAATTTTATAAATATTGTTCTATCATTACCCCTCTTTTTAGTTAAAACGGCAACAAACGCAGAAAAAACTCAACAAAATATTTTGGGAAGGGATGCGCGCATGTCGATTGAATAAAGTTCATTTATCTTTACATGTATTGAGCAGAGCTTTTAAATAATGTAAAGATCCTGCTCAACCAAGCCAATTTATTCATCATAATAAGCACAATTTTACTATAACTAAGCGAAATATTTCTCATCCCTAAATTTAAAATAATTTAAAAAAAACACTGAAAAAAATTCTTTTGAATAAATGAGCATATTCATTCATAAAACGACAGTTCCCCGCAGCCGCAAGCAACACAACCTTCTCGGGCAGTAGCGCGTATGCGACTGTCAGGAAACGTCAACAATCTAGTAATCAAAGTGATAAAAACAAAAATTTCGTATTTCTTTAGTAGAAATGCTACAAATTATTTCTGTAGCAAATGTGTAAAATACAAAAATTTTTTAAATAATCAATGAAGTCGCAGAAAAATACACCACCATCTAGCAATACATAGTCGTAACTGATTGGCCATTCATACACGAGGGATCATGGTTCTGCAACAAAGCCTTCTACATTTACAAGCCATGCTGTAGGTGTGTGTGTGTGGTTGTATGAAGTCCCAACTTGAATTCGTGAAATATCGAAGTCCCATTAAAATCAAAGGGAAAGAAGTTTTCGTTCCGCGGAAAGTGCGGTTTCGAGTGTGATTTTATTGACAATAAGAGCTATTCCATCAATGTAAAAAACGTCCAATAATGCAAAAAGTACCCAATTTACCTGTCATAAATTTGCAATTTAAATAAACAGTGTTATTAATAAGATTTACGGGGTTTATGTTGCCAATGGAGAAAAAAATATCAAAATCCCTTTGATAACGAGGAAAACAAGTGTTTCGTGCCGCGGAAAGTTTTCTATTAATGAAAGTGCCGGGATTTTTTGTTAAAAATAATAGTTTTTTTATAAAGATAAAAGCAAAATTTTCGTTTATTACATTTTTAACATTACATTATTTACGTTACATTTATTATTTACATTATTATCACAACTTTATAATATGTAGTTAATAAATGTTACAATTAATGTCCATAATTTTTGTTTTTATTTGGTTTAAAGAAGATTTTATCCCCAATAATTGATTCCCAATAAACGTACATAACCACACTCCACACAGTCTGACAGCAAAATTGAAGTCCCATGCACCTTTGAATGTGAGTGTGAAATTTTGTTGTGCATGGCTTGTAAATATAGAAGGCTTTGTTCTGCAACCAAAAGGTTTGCGGCAAGTTTCCCGAAAATACACGGAGAAATAGCAAAGGAAGCAGCTTTTGTGTTGCTACGCAATGATTGTTTGTATTAGTGAGATGTTAAATATTTTGACTTTGGTCGGGTGGGTGTTTATTTAAATCAGCTCATTAATCTATTATAATTAAATTAGATATCATAATGGATGAAAATAGTGCCTTGGTGATTTCAGCTGCAGATGCAGTGGCAGCTTGTTTTTCAGTTTTAATTGTTGACAATTGAAAATTTATTATTTTTAACTCCATGTCAACGTATTAATTTTTTATTTGTGTGAGTGCGTGCTTTCCCTGTTCGCATGTCAAAAGCAGGAGCACAAAATTCTCCACTGAAGCACGAAACTCTCCACTTATTTCATCTCCGCACGCTTCCCTTGCCCAAAAAAAGCTTTTGCTCCGGAACCATGCTCCCTCGTGTATGATTGAGGCTTGTTACACGGCATAACACTTTCTGCTGTAACAAACCGGTTTGTGCGTGTTATACGAATTTCACGATAAACTGACTGTTCTGCATTTTTTCGTGTAACAATTCTATTGTCTATGTGGCTGTGTACAAACTTTAACTCATTTTCGTAGACCCCGAGAATGAAATTATGATTGTGTTAGTGTGTTGCTCTGTGCAGTCGAGAATTTTTTGGGATGCACAAGTAACAAACTTCCCCGCGACCCCTTGCCTATAAAACCGGTTTATTGGAATTATTGGAAGTGTTGATGGAAGAAATGTTATGCCGTGTAACTTGCCTCAATGGCCATTAAATGGCAGCAAGTGATTTGATGAGACGAGCTAAATAAAGCTTGGTTCGAGCTTTTAAACATTTTTAAGAGCTTTGCTGGGGTAGATGCGCGGAATGTCACGACGTTTGAAAAATCTATACCTTTGTCCCCCCTCGGTCCCCTTACGTTATACATATGTACTCTCGGCGTACAGACCTTGGTATAAAAAACGACAAAAGCTGCAATGAATATCCTCTAAATTCTAAGATTTGTGTAAGTCCTGCATATTTGATAAAATATATAGATCTAAATATTCATAAATCTATGACATAAATGTGTGACCCAGTCAAACTTTTTGCCACTATTTCTTTTATCCAACTCCCGGTTCTTATAAATCTTACTTTCCAATATTCAAGAAGCATTTCACTAACCAAAGAAAAAGCTTCAAACGATGTCAAAAGTTTCCATAGATTTGTTCGCGGAAGTCACAACTGGAACTACTTAATGTAATTCCTTTGAACTTTCAATAAATTTATCAAGAAAACTGAAAGAAGACTGCAGTATTAAACATGAATGATGACGTGAAATTCACTTACAGAATTCGAGAGCCATTGAAAAATCATTTTACATGCAGATCGGCACGTACGTCAGCTATAAAAGAAAAGAAAAATTGGAAAATTCCTACTTGTAAGGAGCAGGAAATAACAGCGAAGCCATGAGTTGGGAAAATCCTTTTTTCCAAGAGAATTTTGATCGATAGTCGTAATACCAATTCGGAATGTGCAAGTATTTGGTGCGAAAACTTCTTTAATGCTCGTGTCGACAAAATTTTGTGCATGCTACAATTTATGGAGGATTCTAAGTTAAAGTTTTTATTGAATATTTACTTCTACTTTGGGAAAATCTTTTAGCATTTTTGTTTCAAGGGTACATTTATCTTGTCAGTAGACAAGCTTTTTGTAGCTTCATTAGCACATGTCGTCTTTTACTACGTTTATAAGCGGAGTTTCACTCCCGGATCTTCAATCCAAAGTAAAACTCCCGATGCGTTTATAAGCAATGGGAGTGTAATTCCAAAATATTTTCTGGTTTGAGATGACAGCTCCAAGCTCAAATTCAAAATCATAGCAAAGAAAAATATAAACCCAATGTTTCATTTAATGTATTTAAAAATATCAATAAACAAAGAAAAAAAACTATTGTAGCAAAATAAAACACCCAGCTTCTACTTTACAAAATTTTCCCCCTTCGGAAAAAATTCTCACTCCCAGTCAGCGTTTATAAGCACAACATAAACCGGGATCGAAGTTTCACTCCAGCTTTTTCTTCGGGAGCGAAAATCCAAGTTCTGGATTTTCACTCCCGGTTTATAAGCGGTGTTTCACTCCGGATCGAAACTTCCATCCGGAGGGAAACTCCGCTTATAAACGTAGTATTTGTATTTGGAAGTTTAAAATACCCTTTCTAATTTTCTTTCCTTTCTCATAAATGTATGTAATTAGATTTGGTTAGCTAAAATGCATGCAAATGAATCGGTTATTTTGTGTAATTGCACGATGGATTAACATCAGGAGGTTATAGCATTGTCTGAATATTTCACATCTATTGGCTTTGACATCAACATTATATTATCAACCATGAAATTACTGATCTGGGCAATGATTTCAATATTGATATCTCGCTCTGTGACTATGATATATCCGAACATCGTGGGAACCTTTCCGAGGAGCAAAAGCAGCATCGAATGACCGTCAAAGAAGACTGTTTGGAACAAGTGGAAGACGATCCCACGCTGCTTGATCGTTCGATAGTTTCCGAAGCTGTTTCGCCCAATTTGACGCAAAATTTTATCGCGACGCGTTGTTCTTGATTTCGTTTTTCCATTTTCGTGACGAGCACCACGAACACACGTTTACTCAACACGACAGAGCAGGCGAACTAAACAACCTAGAGCGATGGCAAATATATCAATGGAGAGGGGAAGGATGCCGAGAGAAGGAAAAGGGAATTTCAAGGTCGCAGGGTTACCACAATCGCAGCAATATAATCAGTCTCATTACTTAATTGTCACACCACATATTTCGGAGAACAGCTCCTTGTCCATTCCTTTAACTTTAAAAAGGCAAACTTTAGTGAGCTGTCATCTAAACTTGCATTAATAGATTTAACAAATTACTTTCCGCATATGAGCTGGATGACGATGTGGCACGGTTTTATGACGAATTATACGAAGCCCTTGTTTCTTGCATAGCTTATGAGCCCTAAAAATGGCCCAGTTCATCTCTACCTTGGTTCAATAATGAACTCAAGCATTTCAAGAATAGACTCTGGAAAACCTATTTAATGAGGGTCGCAATTCATTTATCAATAATTGCTATAACAGATTTCATTCACTATCTTTTGCTCTGAGTGATAAAGTGTTTACTGATCCTAGGAACTTACTATTTAAAGGACCCCGCACAAATTATATGGAAACGTGCTTTCGGTCAAATTGGCTGGAATTTTACTATGTTGTAGCTGACATCGTCCTGATCAAAAGTGTTCATGGGCACGAAACCCAAAAATTAGATCTTTTGGGGTTTTCAGGTACTTTTAGGATTTACCTCTCTTTTGCCTCCCACGGACCCAAAACAAGTCGTAGGAGGCTCCAAGACCCCTCAATATTTTCGTAACGGTACCTACTATTAGTAAAAAATACCAGAAAAATCCCCCCTTGCCTCTAAGGGTCCAGGGGGCGGTCCGTATGGCTGCAACAGGTAAAATATTTCGGCCTTAAAATACTTTGCTGTGAAATGCTCACCAAGTAAACATTCTACGTAAAAGATGTAATTGCACATGATCCGTGCTGTTAAGGCGTCAATAACAACTTGTATGTATGTAGTATTGAACAACGGCCGTGTTTTTTTAATGAACTGGGTTTTGAGAGCTTTTGAGTTCATTAAAAAAACGGCAAGGGGTATTTTGCAAAACCTCAACTGAATCTATCTTCAGAGTATTTATCATAAATAGCTGGAACGTCAACTTTCGCCGGCGTTATTTGTATTTTTCAATACAAAGTTTGGTTTTTGTTGTAGTTTATTAAATAATAAAGTCCACTTCAGTTTCTAATTGCTTATTTCATATATAATCGACTGCACTGTCGGGGAGATCAAGACTGACTGATCACTGTCTGATCACTGTTATCAGACTATATCATACAACAACTGTTATCAGACTATATCATACAACATCTCCTTATTTTTCAAAAATTAATAAAAATAAACAAATCAATATACAAATTCAAATTCATATCATGGAAACATTATTTGACTTACTCTAATTCAGTGTTATTAGACTACAATATACAAAATCTCCTTTTTCTTTCAAAAAAAATAAACTAATGAAAATAAATGACATTTTAATTAATCATACAAAATCAACTTTATATTTATTTTACTTAATTCAAATATACATTCATTCAATATGAAATTGCTAAATTATTTCGTTATTCTTTTATATATTTCATTTAAATTTTGTTACAATCTTTCCCGATCTTAGTCTCATTGGACTGCGTAAGTTTTAGAATTTTCAGGACTCATCACTTTAGAATGCGTTGATTCTTCATTGTCATTATTAGTAAATATTATATGACGGCGGTTTCTTCTGTACTGACGACCTGCGGAATCTGCAATAACATACGATCTAGGTTGGTTACTATTAGAAACAATAATTCCTGGGGACCAATACGAGTTAGGATTTTGTTTATAATAAACATTATTACCTTTTTCTAATTGCGGAAGAGATTTGGATTTTTTATTATAATATTGTTGAGTCCTTTTTTGATATTGCTCAACCTCATTTTCATAGTGTTTGTAATCTATAACCCTAGGTAGCAAATGATTTTGTGTAACAGGGAGTCGAGTTCTTAAATTTCTTGACATTAAAAGTTCAGCTGGAGAGTAATTAAAATGCTTTTTTGTCGCGCGATAATTTAAAAGTGCTAAATAAGGATCAGTATTACTATCTCTGCATTTTTTGAGAATACTTTACTGTTCGGACAGATCTTTCAGACAGTCCATTTTCTTGTGGATAGTGTGGACTACTAGTCTCATGTTTAATATCCCAGGTAAGCATAAATTCTTTGAATTCTGCTGACATAAATTGTGGACCATTATCAGTAATCAAAACTCTGGGTATGCCATGTCGTGCAAAAATAGATTTGCAATGATTAATTACTGAAGAAGAATTAGTAGTTGGTAGTTTGACAGTTTCAATGTATTTTGAATAGTAATCGACGATAAGTAAGTATTGAATTTTTTCAAATTCGAATAGAATTTCCCAAGGTAATTGCGGTAAGCGAAAATTCATTAATGGTTCTCTAACATTTGCAGGACGATATTTAAGACAGACAGAGCAAGATTCTATTAATTTCTCAATATGATCATTAATTCCAGGCCAATACACTAAACCTCGGGCGCGTTGTTTGCACCTTTCGTTTCCTGAATGCCCTTCATGAATTATTTGCAAAATTTTGTTCCTCATTTTTTCAGGAATAATTATACTTTGACTTTTGAACATTAAATTGTCTATTTCATGAATATCTTCCTTAATATTCCAAAAAGGTTTGATTAAATTAGGGACTAGGTGTTTGTGCTCTGGCCAACCTTCATAATAATAACCTTTAAGTAATTGCAACTGCTTATCTTCAAGTGTGAACTTTCTAATTTCATTAATCTTATTGTCAGATATAGCTAAGCACGATCGCAATAGACCAACATGTATTTTGATATCAGAATCTAATTCTGTACTTTCTTGATCAGGAAGTGGTGCACGTGAAAGGGCATCAGCCATTTGAAGTTGTTTTCCTGGGACATAACTTACATTTAAACAATAAAGTTGTAAGTTTAGCATCATTCGTTGAAGTCTTGATGGAACTTCTGACAGTGGTTTTTTGAAAAGTGGGACTAAAGGTTTATGATCTGTTTCTACTTTAACGACTTGACCATAAATGTACTGGTGAAACTTTTGACAGCCAAAGACAACGGCATATATGTAGTTCTTTTTCTATTTGTGCGTAACGTTGTTGGCAAGAAGTAAGTGTTTTTGATGCAAAAGCGATCGGTTGTTTGTTTTGCATAAGGACTGCACCGACTGCAAATTGCGATGCATCGACAGACAATGTAAGCTCTTTCGAAGAATCAAAATAGGCTAATGACGGGATTGCTGTTAGTATAGAAGACTTAAGTTTGTTATAAATAGATTCATGAGTCTTTGACCATTGCCACATACTGTTTTTCTTTAGTAAGGCTTTAATAGGTGTTGTTTCTTCAGCAAGATTTTTGATAAAAGGACTAAAATAGTTTATAAGACCGAGAAACCTTGGCGACGGCATTTCTGTAATTGCACGGACTTTTGTAAGATTAGGGCTAATCCCTTCAGCACTGAATTTATGACCGAAAAATTTAACTTCAGTAAGACCTAGACGACATTTATCTTTATTTAATTTTAGATTTACCTTTTCTGCCCGTTGCAGTACGGCGAATAATTTTTTATCATGTTCTTCTCTTGTTTTCCCATAGACTAATATATCATCTATATATGTAATGATATTAAGAACATGAAATAACTCCGATATTGTTCGATGAAATATTTCAGGTGCCACACTTAAACCATACGGTAACCGCAAAAATTGATATCTGCCAAACGGTGTATTAAAAGTGCAAAGATCGGCGCTTTCAGAATCCAAAGGTAACATCCAAAAGCCTGAACTAGCATCTAGCACTGAAAAGTATTTTACACCAGCTAATTTTGATTTAATATAGTCAATGTGAGGCAAAGGATAACGAGATCTAATTAAAACTTTGTTTAGATTTCTTGGATCTAGACATACACGAAGAGATTTATTTCTCTTTTCAACAAGTACTAAAGAATTTACCCACTCTGTTGGTTTAGTTACTTTGGTGATAACACCTAAATTTTCCATTTGTTGTAATTCAGACTTTAAATGATCGTAAAGTTTAAATGGAATTTTACGTGGAGGATCAACCACAGGAATAGCATTCTCCTTAATTTTAAAATGACAGATTGTTTCAATACGACCTAAACCAGTAAATACATCCGCATATTTATCCAAAATGTTACTGTATGACACAGCAGGATCATCAATACTATACACACGTTTATAAGATTCAATTTAGTGCATTTGCGTAATCCTAAAACTGTTGGACAATTAATTGACGTTATAATAATTCCGTGTCTGCCCGTTGGCCATTACCGTACAAACAATTTAAAGTACAAATACCACGACTGGAACGTTATTTCCACTAAATGAAGTAATAGAAGAATAACAATTTTTTTTAAATTATTTCAGTTTCTAGTGACTCAAATGTTTTAATAGACATAACATTTGCCTGCGCTCCTGAATCTAACTGACGGTAAATCTTTTTCTCATTAATAATAACATCAATAGACCAAATCAAATTATTATGATTATTACTATCTATTACTCCTATAATATCCAGACACGCATGAGGATATAGAAGGATATTGTCTAGGGCATAGAGAATGCGGTTCACAAATTATTCTTTTACCTGCAGAATCCACTGATTATTTGTTATCACTGTCTGGTGATAAAACATTTAAAGTTCATGAATTTGAAGTTCCGCCGAAAATGAGATTCTCAATTCGGAAATTAGCTGAAAATGTTTGCAACATAGCTTGCCAAGATAGAAAAGTCATCCGCGTAGTCGAGATCCTTAAGGCGGTCTAGCAATGCCATTGTATGCCGCCGGTTCTACTATCTAGAACGCCGACAAGGATGACATTTATTACTATAAGATTTAGTAAAGGCAAAAGTAGTCATCATTGTCGTACTCCCGAACTCATCTCAAAGCTGTCGGATAATTTTCCATTATAGAAAACTCTCCCTTTGTAACTGTTTTATATGGCTTTTATCTATACCTGTGTACTACTTCTTAATACCCCGGCTTCATCGGCCAAACTGCGCAAGTTTGAACAATTTGGTGTACTGAACTTCAATTTTTGCCTCAGTTCCCATACATTTTCACATATTGAACTCAGGAATAATTAAGCATGAATTCGCCCCACAGACAATGAAATTGAGATAGAAAATAAAAGCTCGCTCAAAAGAAAGTAATCAACAGGAATAATGGAATGTCATTCCAGTGAGATTTTGCATTTCTAACTTCTGGCGAAAAACAATTTAAATCACGAACTGAACAGCTGGGTGAAGCCAATTATGCCGATTGAAATGAACTTTATTGAACTAAGGCCGGAGTATAATTTTAGTCCAGTTTAACCCTCTAGGTATCATATTTGGCACTGACATAGGATATTGGGACTTATAAGGGGCCCTACATGTCAAATAGCTTAGGGCCTTATCAAGTCTAAATCCGGCCCTGATTATGGTGAAGACTTAATTCAATTGTTGGTTTATTTTAAAAAAATTTTAAACTGGAAAGCATCTAAGTTTTCTCTCAATATAGTTCCCTAGTAAACAATTTGGTCTCCCCGCCAAAAGACTAAATACTGTATGATCGACTATAAATGTTAGTCATAGAGTTCAATGAGTCCTATATATCGCTTAAAATTGTATGTACCTACTGTTTCTTGAAGTATGATTATATTTAAAATTAAAAAAAAAATTACCAAAAAGGGAGATTACGAGCAAAATTTCTTTTTTAACCTCCGACAAAAAACAGAAAAAACCAAATCACCCTTTCTAACTTAACACAACTCCTAAAAGTTTATTTTCAAATTTATCAAACTTAATTTATCAGTTGTATTCTTTTACGCATTTAAATTAAAATATACTGCGATATGTATTCAAACATTTTGGGTTCGCATTTCAATAATACTTTAATGTTTCCTTCTAATACTTCACATTTCTTGGTAAAACAGCATCCCTTATTCATGTCGT
The DNA here is from genome assembly GCA_949987705.1 of Thereva unica. Lineage (NCBI taxonomy): Eukaryota > Metazoa > Arthropoda > Insecta > Diptera > Therevidae > Thereva > Thereva unica. Next base: position 72,062,017 of record OX465282.1, on the reverse strand, counting down.
AAAACTAAGCCATTAGAATCCCAAAAAGGCAATGAAATTTGTAGTCAACACTGAGCCTTAAAACGTAACCATTTTGGGCCAGACATTCCCAAGCTCTTAGCATCCTGCACCACATTTAAGCCTCTTCTCTAAACAGAATTTAATATCGGAAATATTTTACAACAGCGACGGCAATAGCAACGAATCTCATTAAAAAGGCAAAGTATCAAGAAAATTTCAGGTATTCACCGACTTCAACCTATTTCCACCCCCACAAGCCCCATGAAAGGCAAATTAACCCGAAAAATAATATTCACCGAAATTCAGCTTCACCCAAAAAAAGTACGAAAATTTAATTGACACCGGTATAGGAGTCGACGTCCCTAAAATTCTATGAGGCGAGCCCTTCGAATGCCAGCATGCGGAAAAGTTACGAGGAGGGGGAAAAGGAGGACCAGTCTGAGGAAATCTAATTAATGAAAATGGATTAGTTGGAAATCTTTACAGGGGTTTCTTTTGTGAGAGGCGATAAATAAAGGAAAATGGAGAGTAACGTTAGTGTACGGCGAAAGAGCAAGAAAAACATTAATGTTATGTTTTCTCCTGAAATCTAAAACAGAGGAAAGTATCCAATATTACCCAGGTGTGATATGTAGAGGCAGGAGTTTGCCCTTAGTTAGACCTCAGAGCATATCTTAATCACACCTTTTCGATATATATGGAAGTGACCGGAAGTATTTCCCTTGTTATCTTAACTGAAAAGTTTTACGGAGCGTAAATTACATTTCGATAGTTCCGCACAATTTTATTACGGTAATAAAATTCCAGAAAACGATTAACGCCATCTCCTATTAATTTCAATAACTTAAGACTTTAAAACCATTCAAATTTAATTTTCATATACGGTGGTGTAAACAAGCCGAATGAATGTCAGAAAGGGGCAGTGGGAGGTGCTGTCAAGTTCTTGGATATTATTTACACATTACGCAGACTTTGCCAAGGAAACTTGCCTCTTTGAACGTTTTAAAGTTAATTCTGTTTGAATGGGAGCTTTGATGTCTCCTTATGCTCTATGGAAAATGCTGTCAATGGTGCTCTAATTTAATTATTATTCAAAAACCATAATAACATCATAACGTTCACCTTTAGTTGATTTTTGATGGCCATATTTGATAATATGTATAAGTTTATGTCCCTGATCGCTCTCAAGTAAGACTTTAAAAGTGCAGATGGCTAAATTCGGCTTGCTTGTTGGTAGATATTAGAGATATGGCGAATATGGGTTTGACCGAATACGAATATTCGGTCAAAAATGTACCGAACCGAACATTCGGCCGAATTATTTGGTTCATTTTTAGGCAGTAAACAGATTCATATACAGTCTGTCAAGATTGAGTTTGCACTTCGAAGAAATGAGTGCAAACACAATCTTGACAGGCAATATATCGTATGAGCGTAGTTTTCTTGGAATATTTCGTTAGTTTTTGTTTCAATACGCATAGTTTTTACCATCCGCTTCTGAATACTCCAAAGTAGTGTAATTTAGAAAAAATAAGTTACATTTTATAATAAAAAGTAATAAATTCGCTGTGAAAGTCGAAAAAATGAGTTTTCTCCTCAGTGCAAACTCAATCTTGACAGACTGTACTGTACTATACTGTCGGCGAGGCCCTCTGCGACCGGCAGCGTTCGTCCACCCCTCCAGTACTTCGCGCTAGCCCAGCTCGCTCACCCAATGCGCCGCTCTTTCTTTTATAATAATTTCTCGCGTGATCGAGTTATCGTCAAAAAATAAGGGACTAGAGCTCAGGGCCGGCAGATCGTGTTGGGCCCGGCTGGGTAGTCGTCACAGACAAAGATATCCCCTTTTTCTAAAGAGGAAAGAAGGTTGGCCACCACTACAGAACAACATGTGGTGTTCTGGAACCTCTCCTGTGGATCACAGTGTGTAATGATGCACGCTTCGATGATGAACAACTATGTGAGAACGAAGCTAGCTGAGATATTAAAGCGCGCCCTGAAAAACGCTGGCCTGCCATTTGCTGAACACAAAACTGTAAGCGTGCTGGTCAGCAGCCTGGAAAACAAGTATCCATAAGAATCAAAATATGGAACAGATCGTTGATCCACAGCTCGCGTCAAGGCACTTGGGAGTAATTAACAGCCAGAGGCTAATTTTATAACACAGTTGGAGGGTATGGCGGATAAAGCTTCTGCTATTTGTGCAGGATTTCCAAGAATGCTGTCCAAAGTGGGGATTCCAACGGATTCATCGCCTCTTGATGGTTCAGTCTAGCTTTACGCAGTGCCAGTGTGGCCAGCAGCATTGAGCAAAAGGGCTAACAGCAGCAAATGGAGGACCGCATACCGATTGAAAACGATACGTGGCTGCGATGTATGCGACCAATTTTTGCGTGCTTGGATTCCGTCCAGGCGTTTACAAATAACAAAAAAATCTAAGCGACGAGTGCATGTATCTGATGTGTTTGCTGTGCGTTTGGGTATTTGAGACTATAGCGAAAACGGCAAAGCGGAAAAATTGCATTGAAAGTAGACCAACTTTTGCGTTGCGTGCGTTCTATTTACGTAATTATATGTCCGTTTGCATTTGAATGCACGCACTTCTATTATATCAGCATGTACTTGCATCCAGCTTAAGCGTCCTCCGCGCGTGCTGTGCATAGAGGACCAGACCCAACGATGCGACGTGCGTGGGAATTATAACCATAGAGACTATTGGCGAGAGAAGGCCTGCGTCACTAAAATCCAGAATATGTTAGAGAAAAAAGAACTTCAGTGCAGCAGTCGAGGCGCTGCTGGTCTGTAAAGGCAAATGTAACAAGTTAGGAGTCGGTGGTCCTCAGACTTATCTCAAACGTAGATGGGTTACGAGCGAGTGTGGGGAAGTAAGTTACGATTTCACGCTGTTCTTGAGTAGAATAGAGGATATGGAAAATACATCCCTAGCTTAGAGCACGATGGCTCAGCGCTGTGACTGATGACTAGGTATTCAGAATAACGCAGCCAGTCTTCTTTTATTATGTAAGTTTTAGATAATATGGGACAAAACCAGAGACATTCTTCATATCACACGCTCAGTTACTATCAAATTCCGGGTGGGTGTTTTACCAACCTGGAATTTTTCGGGTGGGTACTAAACCCACATTACCCGTCGGCTATGCTAGAGCTCGAATGTGGGTTAATGGCAATTCCACAAACATTGATGCCCTCCCTCACAACCAGTTTTACAACCAAAATGAAACCTTTGTACATAATCAAGCACAACTGATTTTTGATCAATCAGTGTTCTGTGTTTTTAGTCACGAAGATTTTGTTGCATAAACTTTGACAAGTACCAATGCAGCCACGCAACTGATTCTAGTGACATGGCCAAGGGTACATGCGTTGCATTCAGCGACAGACAATATGTAAGTGTGTGTTCAAATGCGACTTGATAGAATATTCCGTGAATGGAATGCATGCAACGCAAATGTCGGTTATTTTCAACTTTTTCTGCATTGCCGCTTTCAACATAGCACACACAAGCATACATCATGCACGCTTTACTTAGATTTTTGGGTTACGTGTAAAAGCCTGTACGGAATACAAGTACGCAATTATACAGGGTGTTCCGTTACTCATGGTACAAAGGAAAATGGCAGATAGTACATAAAAATTATCGCAAAAAAAAGTAAAAGGGGGGGGGGGGTACCTCTTTTCGTTTTCGAGATATGGCGTTTTGAAGTTTTTTTGGTGGAGGTTTACATATTACCCTGTATTTTTGTCGCCTTATTAGATATTTTAATGAATAAGACATCAATCTACGTAATTAACCAATATGTTGTTTTAGAAAATTAGAAAGCTTGGACAATTTGCTATGTATAATGTTTAACAACTATTATGCTACGACCCTTAATGAAGTTATTAGCAATTTTAATGGTGAAATTGGCCTTATTTCGTCCTTTTTTAGTACTTTTTCACCTGAGTTTTGTCGAAAAGTACCAAATAAGCACCAAATAAGACCAACTTTTGCGTTAAAATTGCTAATAACTTCAAAAGTAAAGGTCGTAGCATAATAGTTGATGGACATTATTCATAGGAAATTGTCCAAGCTTTCCAATTTCCTAAAACAACATATTAGTTAATTACGTATTTTTTGGAGAAAAAGGTGGTTGAAATGTGAAGTGGAAATTTTTGTGAAACAAAAAAAATTGGTACCCCCCCCCCTTTTACTTTTTTTTGCGAGAGTTTTTTATATACTATCTGCCATTTTCCTTTATACCATGAGTAACGGAACACCCTGTATATAGTTGGAGACTTGCCGCATATCATGGAACCGCTGAATGCGACGCATGTGCGCTTGTCTGACATCAGCCTGATATTGCTACCGACCGGCAAGAACAGTCACACGCAAGTTGTTGTAAACTAGTTTCAAATCGGTCTCGTTTCTGTCGACTCGTGTGTCGATTCTCATTTTTTTAATTTTTGATTTTGTGAATAAATATGGTACCACAGTGTAGTAACATTTACATATAATACCCATGTACGGTCCCAGAATAAAGCCACTTTAACATATGTAAATCTAAAAATAATTCTATTTAAATATTCGGTAATTATTCGGCAAACTAACCGATTGATTAATCGGCCAAATACGAACATTAAAAAATACGCCGAATATTCCGAATATAAATTTTCAGTCGAACAATCGGTACATCTCTAGTCGATATTTTTGGGATTTTTTCGAAGGTGGATATGGTGCGTGCGTACTGTTGAGCGCAGAAGCTAAAAAGATATGTTGTTAAAAACCATATTTAAACAAATACCTCAAATAAAACATACTTACCTGGATACTCAAGATAAAACCAAAAAGAAAGAAGTTAAAATTAATAAAATAAAATAAATGGAATTAGATAAGAATAAATTAATATGGATTATGAAAACAAACATGAATTTACACATAACAACAAGACCAACAACATGAAAACAAAAATTCCTAAAATGAATAAAAATCTAATAACTAAATAGAAAATTAAGGAAATATAATATACGATAGATTAAGGATCAAATGAAAAACGAAAATTGAGTTAATAAATATAAAAATATATGAAATTCGAAGTTAAATTGAACTTAAGGTTATGTTAGAACATGCAACATAATTTATGTTAGACTACTAAATATAAAGTGGAGATCATGCAAAATAGAATAATAGACTTACCTGTGTCTTATAAATAACCATTTATACCTGCACCTATGAGCACACGCGCGAAAACAGCAAAAAACCACGACGGCCTCGAGTCGCGAAAATAGAAAACGAGAACTGTCATTCATGTTTTGAATTGACAGTCAGCTGGTACTTCGCGAAAGTAAACGAACGTAATGCCACAATTAGCGAAAAAGTTTTGCCATTGCTATAATAATTATATTTACATTTATTAATTTATTCCATAAGAGGAAAAAAGAAAGAAAATGAAAAAGAGAAAAAATGATTTATCCTTCGATAAAACAACCAGAGACAGACGGACAGTTAATGTAAATTTCTTTCCCCTTTCCCACACCTGTCCAAGGCACTGCCGGCGTCAGAGCCGGTGTCGGTCAGCTGACGGAATTCTCCTTGCTTTAGGAGGCATAACACTCCAGCAAGGCGCATCCCGTTAACCCCGACGGTGATGACAATGTCACTGCCGGTTGCGTCTGGGGCTTGCAAGCTTGTGTACACAAAGCAACGATACAATAATTTTTGTATCGACTTTACCAACATCCGTGGGTTAAAATCGAATTTCTATTCCGTGTTGTGCCATCTAAACACTTATTCTCCCCCAATCTTCGCACTAAGTGAAACCCAGATTTTACCTAACGATTGTTTAGATTGTTATCAGGTTTCCGGGTACACTTTAGTGCACAATCTCTCCCCACATAGGGGAATTGCCATTTATATTAGGAAAGACGTTGCCTTCCAGAAGGTGTACAGCAGTACATCATCTGATTTTAACTATGTCGGTATTAAAATTTCACTTCGTAATCACGTCATTTTCTTCTGTTTTCTATACAGGAGTCCTAATATTAGTAATGAAGCCTCCTTATTAGCATTCGACGCTATCTCCGAACGTATCTCCGAATTTTTATCCTCCCATCCGGAGTGCGAAATCATTGTTGCGGGTGATTTCAACGTTCACAACGTAAATTGGCTGAATTACTCGAATGGCACCAGTGTTTCTGGCAGGGATGCCGAGCTCTTTGCTGAGACCAATAACCTGCACCAAATAGTGAAACAGCGTACGCGTGCTCCTGACACTGCGGGACAAGGGGCACATCTCCTTGATCTTTTTCTTACCTCCCACCCAACACGTTATTCCGTTGAGGTCGATTCGCCTATTGGCAGCTCGGATCACTGTCTAGTCAGCGCTTACTTCTCCTATCCATCTCCAACCCCAACAGCGCCAGCTCCTAGGAGAACTCTTTGGCATTATGGAAAAGCCAACTGGTGGGGGCTGATTCGCTTTTTCCGAGCTACTGATTGGGATTTGTGTTTTCAGAACCGCGATGTTAATTTTGCGGCTCTCTGTATTACCAAAATTATACTGGCCGGAATGCGTTTATTCATTCCCCATTCTTCCAAATCCATAAAGCCTAGGCAATATGAATGGTTCAATCGAGAGTGTATGAACGCAAACAAAACCAAAGAAGCCGCCTACAGACAGTACAAAAATTCTCCGAGCGAAATATCTCGACGAGAGTACATCAGGTTGGAGAAACTCTTGTAAATCCACCATCAAGAGAGTCAAAGCATTATTCGATGACAGACTGAGAGGTAAACTCCACTGCTGGCAGTAAAAACTTCTGGTCCTTGGTAGCCTCCATCAGGAAGAATTTCACTTCACATTCAACGCCTCCATTCTTTTATAACAAACAGGTGATAACAGAAAGCAAACCCAAGGCCGATCTACTTGCACTTCTGTTCGCCGAGAATTCTTCCTTACCCGATGCTGATATGCAACCCCCCACCATCGAGTTTCCGCTCACTCAATGGATAGAGTTTTCTTCAGGACGCGTGAAGTATATAAGTGTCTCAAAGAGCTGGACTCCAACAAAGCCACTGGCCCCGACAAAATTCCCCCTATAGTTCTTAAAAAATGTGCCTCACCTTTGGCTAAACCTCTGCGCAAACTTTTTGCACTTTCATACTTCTCCGGAGTTTATCCTGACTCCTGGAAACTGGCTCATGTTCAGCCCATACCGAAAAAAGGTGAAGCTAGTGACCCTACTAACTACCGCCCAATACCAATTACTTCTATTCTCTCCAAAGTTATGGAGACAATAATAAAAAGAAAGCTTATGGAATATCTTGAATATAACCAAATATTGAACGACCAACAATACGGCTTTCTTCTTCTTCTTTAACGGCTCTACAACCGGGATCCGGTCCTGGCCTCGCGCAACTGTTCTCTCCACCGGTCCCGATTCTGAGCCGATGTCATCCAGTTTGGCATCCCTAAACTCTGAGCGTCCTGGTCCACGCCATCCTTCCAGCGAAGGTTGGGCCTCCCTCGCTGTCGCACCCCATAGGTCTCACCGCAGAGAACTTTACGAGCAGGCTCATCTTCACTCATACGAGCTAGATGCCCTGCCCACCGGAGCCTACTAGATCTCGTCATTGTAGAGTCTCCGGAATCGTCCTTCCTCACATACGGGGCCAACAATCCTCCGAAGTATTTTCCTCTCAAACACGCCCAAGAGGTTTGAGTGCTTTTTGCTAAGCACCCACGTTTCGGATGCATATGTGAGAACGGGTAAGACCATCGTCTTATATAGTAAAAGTTTAGACGTTATGGTTAGATATTTGGATTTGAAGAGCCTTGACAGACTATAGTAGGCTTTGTTGGCTTTTAGCAGTCGTGCGCGTATTTCTGGTTCCATGCTATTGTCGGCTGCTACTATTGACCCAAGGTAGGTAAATGATTTTACCACGTCCAACTCGTGTTCCGCTACCTTGATTGTGGGACCAATGTTAGGTGTTCTTCCAGACGAGGCCACCATGTACTTTGTTTTGCTTTCGTTAATGTGCAGTCCCAGATTTCCTGCCGCTTGCTCAATCTGAGTGAAAGCTTCTTGTACAGCTGTTGTTGTTCTTCCAATGATGTCAATGTCGTCTGCGTAAGCCAGTAGTTGGGTGGACTTGTGGAGGATTGTACCCCTTGATGTCACGCCCGAATCGCGGATCACTTTCTCCAACGCCAGGTTGAAAAGGAGGCAGGCCAGACCGTCCCCTTGTCGGAGTCCATTATAGATGTTGATTGGTCTGGACAGTGTTCCGGATACCTTTACTTGGCTTGACACATTGATCATGGTCAACCTACATAGTCTTGTCAGTTTGTTGGGGATGCCGAATTCTCTCATGGCTTTGTAGAGTTCTACCCTGGCTATGCTATCATAGGCGGCTTTAAAGTCTATGAAGAGGTGTTGAATTGAGTTTTGAAACTCTAGACATTTTTCCATAGCCTGCCTCAAGGTGAAAATCTGATCAGTCGTTGATTTGCCTGGGCTGAAGCCACACTGGTAATGGCCTATGATGTTTCTGGCGTATGGGGCCATCCTGTTTTGTAGGATAGCGGAGAATATCTTATACACGGTACTCAACAACGTTATACCGCGATAATTAGTGCACGCTGTGATATCTCCTTTTTTGTGTACCGGACAGAGGATGCCTTTTCTCCAGTCTTCTGGCATCACTTCCTGCTCCCATACTTGCACAATTAGTTCATGAATCGCTTGGTGTAATGTAGGCCCACCATATTTAACCAGCTCCGCTGCGATGCCGTCTGCACCCGAGGCCTTGTTGTTTTTGAGCCGGCTGATGGCTCTGCTAACTTCTTCTATGCTTGGTGGCGGCAGCATAGCATTGTCATCAGATATTGGTGGAGCCTCCGAATCCTCAGTTAGCTCGCCATTTAGCAATTCATGAAAGTGCTCTTCCCATCGCTCCAAGATGCCTTTAGGATCGGTGATCAGATTACCTTCTTTGTCCTTGCAGTATGTGCAACGTGGTGTGAATTGCGTCATACTGCGGACTCTTTGGTAGAACTCCCGCGCCTGGTGCGGCCGTCGTTCTCTGTACTGTTCTAGCTCACAGACGAGATTTTTTTCCCAGGCTTCCTTTTTCCGTCTGTGAATTCTCTTTTCTTCTTTTCTGAGCTCTTTATAGTTCTCTTCGCGTGCCCGTGTTCTCTGAGACTGCTGCATGGCTCGGTACGCAGCATTCTTACGTTCAGTTGCCAGCTTGCATTCATTATCGAACCAGTCGTTCCGATCTTTACGACTTCTGCCTAAGATGGAATCAGCAGTACTAATGACAGTATTTTTAAGGCGTGTCCAGTTCTCTTCGACGCCCGGCATCTCATCCCCAGGACTTAGGGCGAGTTCTAATGCATGACCGTAGCTGTTTCTGGCCATTTCATTGCGTAGTGCAGCTGTGTTGATTCGAGCCTGATCAGCGGATACAAAGCTTTTCAGCGTTGTAATGCGCTCTCGGAGCACCATACCAACAAGATAGTGATCCGAGTCGAAGTTGGCACCTCGGTACGTTCGTACCGTCATCAGACCCGAAAGGTGGCGGCGGTCTATCAACACATGATCTATTTGGTTGCGAGTGGCTCCATCAGGAGATACCCAGGTGGCTTTATGGATATCTTTACGCGCAAATCTAGTACTTGCAACGACCAAGTTCTTACTTGCTGCCATCTCTACAACTCGCTGTCCATTGTCATTAGTGTTTTCATGCAAACTGTGGTTGCCGACATATTGCCTGTATATGGGCTCCCGGCCTACTTTAGCGTTCAGATCTCCCAGTATGATTTTTACATCATACCTGGGGCAGGCATTAAGTTCCCGTTCAACTAATTCGAAGAACTCTTCTTTATCATCATCCGGGGACTCTTCTGTAGGTGCGTGAACGTTTATCAGGCTGATGTTCTTAAATTTACCTCGCACACGAAGGGAGCATAGCCTTTCGTTTATTGCTTTAAAGCCGATAATGGTAGGCTTCATTCTTTTGCTGACCATAAAACCTACTCCTAGAACATGGTGTTTTGTATGACAGCTGTAATATACGTCATACTCAGGTTTTTGCAAAACACCATTCCCTGTCCACCTCATCTCCTGAATGGCGGTAATGTCAGCTTTATACTTTGACAGGGTATCGGCTAGATGTTTTGAAGCTCGAGTTCTGTACAGAGTTCGAACGTTCCATGAAAAAATTCGTAAATCGTTTTGCCTTTTTCGTTGCCGTGGTCGTCGTCGTTTATTCCAGTATCCGAGGCATGTTGCTCGTTCCGTAATAATTGTTTTTTACGGGTGAGGTTATTAGCCTCACGCCAACCTTACTTAGAAGGGACTAGCCCGATCATATTAGCCTATCCTCTCTCATAGAATAGTTACCAGTGGCCACCGCTAGGAGGTTATGATCGCACTTCCATCAGTCCGAAATAGTTGCGGCACGTGCATGTTATGCTACATGTTATTCCCCCTATTCCGCTGATGACTGACCACGGCTTTAGATCGAAAAGATCTACTGGCGACCTCCTTGTTTGCCTAACGGAGCACCTCAGCCGAAGTATACACCGATTTGGTGAATCTGGTCTGGTTGCTCTGGATATCTCCAAGGCTTTTGACAGAGTATGGCATCCCGCTCTGTTGGCTAAACTCCAAGCTATTGGTATTGACTCTGTTCTGAAGAACTGGATTGAGAGCTTCCTTTCAGGTAGTTCAATCAAGGTAGTATTGGATGGCGTCGAATCTGACCCCCACCACATCTCCGCAGGTGTTCCCAGGGCTCAATTCTATCACCAGCTCTCTTCCTAGTTTTTATAAATGACCTGCTCTCAGTCCCCTCCAACTCACTCCACTGCTTTGCTGATGACGGTACTCTACGTTACTCCTATGGTTTTGATAATGTAACACAAGCGCGTGCCAGACCTTGTCTACATCATCGCCAACTGTTGTCCAATTCAATCAACAAGCACATCGAACGAATTCTTGATTGGGGCCACAAGAACCGTGTCGAATTTAATGCATAAAAAACCAAGTAATGAGACAGTACTTAAATAAAACTTGCACTGAACCGCTTTCTATTTCAGTGGACAACAAGACCGTAACGACAGAACCCTCTCTAAACATCCTAGGCGTAACATTAGCTGAAGATCTGCGCTGGAATAACCACATATTCCAAAGTGCTAAACAAGCATCCCAGTGTCTAGGATTCCTCAAAAGGTGCAAATTTCTCCTTTAGCCGTCTGCCAGGGCTATAATTTACAAGTCCTACATTCGTCCCCGTCTTGAATACAACTCGTATATCTGGGCCGGGGCCCCAAGAACCATCTTAGCTTGGCTGGACAAGGTGCAAAACCGCGCTCTCAAACTTATTGGTGACAGCGCCATTTGCTCTTCAATTGACTCATTAAGCCACCGTAGGAATGTAGCAGCTCTTGCAAAATTTTATCGCTTTTTTCATAATGATTGCTCCACTGAAATAAGTAACCTCATGCCTCCACGGCAACATTTTTCCCGCAACACAAGACTTGCCCGCTCGGCTCACCCCCACAGTTTACAGCCCTTATCTTCGCGCACACTCCGATCTAGAAATTCGTTTATAACAAGAACCACTCGTCTGTGGAACAACCTTCCAAAGACAGTATTCCCGAACTCATACAACATCCAAGAGTTCAAACTCAAGGTTCATCGCCACTTTCTGCAACACCCCCTTGACTCCCGCTAACCTATTATGTCCTTCTCTCTATCTTTCGAGCTAAGCTTACTACTGGACATTGCACCATGACCTAAACGACATGACGTACTAGTAGTACAAAGGGTGACACATGAGCTTAGACTATCACATAAAAAAAACCTTTAAATTAAATTGATCTGCATTGCTGCGTTATCGACATTTAAAACTTATAATAATAAATTATAAAGATAATAAAATTGAAAATACAAAATTTAGGGCATTAAAAATTAATATGCAATGTAAGCCATTTTTGGATGCATAATAATCTTAGGCTGAATGCAGAATTACATAGTTATGGATCAAATTAAATTTATCGACAAGTAAGCCCAGCGTATCGACGAACGCACCCTAATTTTAATAAGGCAATTCTTCATGAAGATAGCAGTGGGCAGCCCATGAAAATATAAAAATGCGATATCATTGAGGTTTATCATTCGCAATATATACACGATTCAGAAAGGAGAAAGTAATGCTAGCTAGCTAGTCATTTTGTCTAGAAATGCCTTACTGACGCGGTTTCGGGTGCATGATAAGGAGAAACTTTGGGTGGTTTTGGTGTGACACAATAACATATAATATTCTGAAATCTTAATCTTAATTAATCTTAACGAAATTTAGTTTGGTGACATTTAGTTTTTAGTTTGAAATTTATTAAAGAAGATTAATTTGGCGAAATATTTAACGGATTTATTTTAATATACATATTATAATTTTAATTTGAACATTTTATTTTGAATTGTGAATTGTGTGAGATTACTGTAATGAATTAACAACGAAAAAGAATAAATGTATGAACTAAGGCCATATGCGTTATTATTAATCAAATACCGCTACACAACCACCGCTGCAGAATCTGTACGAAGTACGACTAAACACGTCCCATAACATCCCCATTGCACGATTGCCTTAATTACACCATTGGGATTGTTTGAGTTTACTTACATCCCTTTTGGTTTAGGAAATGCAGTCCAGTCCATTTATTAATCAAGTAACAAGAGACTTCGACTTGATTTATGTCTATCTAGACGATATACTTATCGCTAGCAGATCCGACGGTGAGCATCTTACTCACCTCGAAGAACTGTCCAAACGGCTTGATGACTTTCGGTTAACCATAAATGTCAAAATGTTTTTTTGGGGTCAGTGAGATCAAGTTTTTGGGTCATAGTATCGGCAAGGATGGAGTACTTCCATCACCAGATCGTGTCCAAGCAATAAATGACCTCACAGCTATAGCAATAGTTAAACAAATACAAACGTTTTTAGGAATGGTGAACTTTTATCACGGAACATCTGCATTACAGATAGTTAAGTATGTGGTAGAAACTTATGTCAGGACTTAAATTGTGGCTTCTATTGGTGCCTACCTACAATAAAAATTTCATGCAAGAATAATAGTAACTTTTCAAGTAAAACTCAAAAATGTAAAAACACCTGTTTCACAAAATGCAAAAAATTGGAAAAAAAGGGGTGGTTTTCAAACGAGTTTTTAAGGTGTTAAATCAAACCTTACATACATTTCATGAAAATGGGGTTGTAGAGAAATTCTTTGAGAATAAATTAGGCTTATCAAAAAAGGACCACTGCGGTCCTTGTTCCAACTTTTTTCGTGAAACAGGTGTTTTTGGGTGAACATATGATGGAAAATGATGGAAGAAAAACTGTCTTCCCTGTGACCCCTTGCCTATAAAACGGGTTTTTGTTTTGATATCATATCATAAGGACAATTATGTGGAAGGCCTAACATCGCCCCTTACATTCCATCTATAGCAGGGTTGGCCAACCCAAATGGTATCGCGGGCGCATTATGATTCCGCGGGCCAGGGTGATTCAAATTTAATATAATATAAGAGAGTTCCAAAGTTGTTCTTTAAAGACGAATAAAGAGCTCGACTACTGGTAGACAAGAGAGACTGAAAAAACACAGGTTTGTTGAAAAAAATGACTCTCTGAGCCTGTTTTTTCATTATTAATATGTTTTTGGGGGCCACTTTGAGCATTGTAAGCATTTTAATTCGACTTTTTGTTACTTGTCCGTGGACCAAGAGGAAGGTTTTTACAAGAACGCCTTTTTTACAAAAAGGGAAATTTCAAGGAAACTGTTCAACATTTCGCAACGAAAATAACACCATTATTTCAGCCATTGAAGCAATATTTGTACGAAATAACAAATATGTAAGTGGCGTTAAACAAAAGTTATACAAATTAAAAAAACGTGATTTTCGACAGTTTTTCCCATTTTTCTCTATGTTTTGTGCCTTAGCCTATAACTCAATATACATCAATCAAATGATAATTTGAACAGCTACAACTTTATAATTTGATTTTTTCCGATCCAAGGTCGCGTTTTTCTTTTATTCGCTAAAAAGCGTTTTCAACACTTTCCGGGATTTTTTAGGTTAGGTTCGCCATTCCAAACTCAAAAAAAGAAAACGCTATCTTTTTTAGAATTCTTTTTTCTATATGACCATATTTTTTGGTTCCTGATGGCAATTATTAGTTGGATTTGCATAGATTGATAATTCCGGGAAAATTGCTTTGTTCACCCCACGACCAACGACAGGGTGGCAATTTAGAAATTTCAATGCACACATTAAAATTAATGAAGTCATAACTTGGAAAATTTCAAAACGATGTGAAATCGATAGCGTTCCAAATTTAATATCGATCCGGATTGAACCTCCTTCACTTTTTTTGACAGCTGACAACCGAACGGTGTGCAGGTTTGAATATCTTCTTTTCGAATGCCTGAAAGAATCCGGGACTTAATTAACCCCGCATTAAAGGTGTCGAGTGTAGGCGTCTTTCAGCAAAACGAAAATATTTTTTGAGGGGAGTAATTTCCGTAGATACGTGTGTAACGCCAGAAAAATATGGAACGTTTATAGTATTTGAAATGTAAGAGAAAAACTTTTGTACATAGGCATTCTTTTTTACTCTTGAAAGATAAATAATTTGTGCTATAGTTTTGCAAATAAGAATTAGGTATCCTAAAAGGCATAGCCAAGAAACCTTGACGTCATGGCTAGCATAACCACGTGAACAACAGACACATCGCAGACTGTGGAAGTTTTTACCCTAAGGGCAAAGATTTTCCTTCAATCAATTAATCTACTTCAGGACTTCGTGGAAAGCGCATGACAGAATTTGAAAAGAGAGATTTTCTCACTTTTCTAGTGTTGCCATTTTGACTGAATGGCATAAAGGAATGTGTTGCTGACATATATTTCAAAAATTAAGTTTCCTTTTGCTATATGTACGCTTCCAGGATACTTGCATTAAATCTAATAGGTGAAAATGACTGAAATACTCTAACGGTCGCTTAAAAAAAGTAGTATCCTTGCGAATGTGCTCGGTAATTTATTGCGTGGAAGAGAATATCGTTCTAATGATAAGCGTGTGCAAACATCGACCATTCATAATTTTTGATGTCTTTTCCACAAATAATTACATTTATTTCATTAATATCGACTTTTAGGCTGTGCTTAAATTTTCTAATTGTTTGTGGTTTATAAAAAAATCCTATCCGTATTTATCGTATGGCATAGACCTTAGTGACAAATTGATATTATGCCGGCACCACTCGTTAACTTGTTTTGAATATAGTGCATGTTGTATGATTTGTAAGCTTTTATCACTTCAGATACGACTGTTTTTTATATGACGGCTGCAGGTGGCTTTGTCATTTATATAGGTTATCACATAATGACAAAACTACTTAAAGAATTAAACAATTAATGAACGAAAATCAAAAAAAATATTTTTAACTGGAAAAGAATTAGTATGTAGATCCCGCTTCACGCGCGGATCTAGAATTTTGTTTTTGGTGGGGGGGGAGGGGGGGGCGGTCACGGAATTAAAAGTAAACCAAGAAAGCGAAACATTGAAAGCATTTGACGATTTACTTGGGCAAAATGGAACGCTTTCATTTCACCAACGGAACCAATATCATCAGAGGGTGGTAGAAGCTGAAAAAAGTTTCCTTCAGACTTTTCATAACCCAGCATCTGTGTGTACAACGGGACTCACAAGTAAAAGAAAGCCGAGATCGATGTTATTATGTAGGGATAATGAACTTCTCTATAATCGTGACAAAAAATAGAACGCAGAAGGGCCCTCAAAAATAACGTAAACTCCACAAACGACTCGGAAAGACGTCACCAACTAGAACGGGAATACTCCCAATTACATCGGGAGGTTAAGAGAAGTGCCCGGCGTGATAAAAGGCAGCAGATAAATGAGCTCGCAGAAAAAGCGGAAAACGCGGCAAACACAGGCAACAGTAAGGTGCTGTACCAAATCACTAAACAGCTCTCGGGAAAGCACTCTACTAAAAAGCATGCCGTTAAGAGTGCGGATGGAAGGCTGCTGTGCAGCGACGAAGAGCAACTCCAAAGATGGAAATAGTAACCGCAATTCATGCGATGGCCAATGGTAAAGCAGCTGGGAATGATGGCACCCGCCAGAATTTTTGAAAGCCGACTCAAGCCTCATAGCAGATGCGCTTCAGCCCATCCTAGATATAGCATGGAACACCTGTACTTTTCCGGAGGATTGGACGGAAGGCATCATAGTCAAAATACCAAAGAAGGGGGACCTAACAATATGCGACAACTGGAGAGGCATCTGTTTACTATCTACAGTGGGCAAAATTGTGTCCCATATATTACTATCTAGGATAAGTGAGGCAGTTGACCGAACGCTTAGGAGGCAGCAGGCCGGATTCAGGAACGGCCGCTCCTGTATTGCTCATATTAACACCTTGAGAATAATAGTGGAGCAGTCTACTGAATTCCGATCCCCCCTTTACCTTGCTTTCGTAGATTATGAGAAAGCGTTCGACTCGGTCAATAAGAGCTTTATATGGCAGGCACTACGGCGACGTGGATTGCCTGATAAAATAATAGAATTGATAAAAGCCCTTATAACAATTCCAAATGCAGAGTTCTCCATAATGGAAAATTATCCGACAGCTTTGAGGTGGGCTCAGGAGTACGACAAGGATGCCTACTTTCGCCATTACTATTTCTTATAGTAATAAATGACATCCTTGTCGGCGCTCTAGATTATAGAACAGGCGGCATACAATGGGATTTGGTAGACCGCCTTAAGGATCTCGACTACACCGATGATATCTGTTTGCTGGCCCACAGACACCAGGACCTCAAAAACAATATCGTCATCGATCTGGGTGAGAAATTCGACTTGGACCTAAAATATTTGGTTGGAATTAGAACAGATAGTTCGCTAATGGCGTCTGATTTGAAAGGGGTATGTCAGAACTAGACGAAAGTTGCCATTCACGCAAGACGTTGTTCTTGCAGTAATCATTTGTTAATAATTCTTTATTAAAATTTTCCAAAGTTTCAAATTGTCGCAATGCTTCAGGAACAATGAGCGCAGTTTTGGCTTTGGCTAACGGTTTTGCAAACGTTTTTAAAAAACATCTTGGTGGCAAATCACTTAAGGACTTTGCTAGACTGGTAGAAACCAACTTTACTAGTTGGGTAGAAAATCACGTTGGTCACTTGCAGTTTGAGGGTGAGCGTGAGCAATTAATAAAAAAGTGTGACGCACTTAATAAGATTTCGGTGTGGGAGGACGCGAAAACTGCATCTGCTGCGGCAAATCTTCGTCTTGTACTTTTCAGCCTAGAGTTTCCAATTTCATTTGCTTGGTAAATGACGTTCTAGGCGTGTATAATATTCGTACTATTTGATTTTTTACCATAGTCATTAATAACATAATAAACTTTTACTTTTCGTACGTATCCGGTACAACTTTACCTTTGAGCCGAATACTCCAAACGTCTTCATTCGATTTAAAAAAAGCAACGGATATGATCAAAGATACCCTTGGTGACCAAAACATGTGATGAAGATTCTGGTTTTCGACGGTTATTTACTGAAGCCCAATATCTCGCTGCACAATGGGATGAGGAATTCAAAGAAGCACGGGTAGTTTATCGGCAAAAAATCTAACTCCAGAAGAAGAATCTTCATTCCTTTATTGAACAACATTGTTACCGAATTTAATGAAATGCTTTCTCCAGACATGTTGGACCGAGACGTTGATCGGTTGAGACATTCAAGATGTTCGACAAGTAGCAGAAGCGTATCAGCAGCTTTTGGTTTCTCCCATCTCAACTATTATTGCATAGTTCGAGCTTTTGGGGGGGGGGGGGGTCATGACCCCCGTGACCCCCCCCCTTAAATCCGCGCCTGTCCCGCTTATTATATCTATAACTTTTAACTAATTTTGGTATGACGAGCCCAATATATCTAACTCAATAAAAATAAAGCCAAAACATCAACGAAACCAGGAACTACAGCCAGGGCGAACCCTATTATTGAAATTGAGTATTTCGCACTTGCTAATGTGTTGTTGTTGTTGTTGTGTATAAATTTACTGGCAAAGCTAGTGAACCCCACAATGGGGTTTCTTACTGGCCCAAGCCTTGCGGCTATATAGACCAAGGTTCAAGATTGAAAAATTTATGACGGTCAAACGAAGAAAAAACTCTCCCTCTGTATGGTATCGTCCCGTACTACCTGACCCAAGTAGGAGGGCAATTGTCAAGTTAAACTTAATCTATGTATATCTTAAGACAAAAGCTTTGCTGATACATGATGAAGAAGAAACATTAAACACAACGTTTGGCAATTCATGATTCCACGACGGGACCTGAAAATCATAGACTACAAAGATCAAAAGCATTTAGAGGCAAAGATAATAAAGGAGAAAACGAATCTCATGTAGAAATTACATCAAATAGATATATTGGTCTCAGCTAGAAAGCCCGCAAGGGTGGAGACTTTCACTATGTCAAATGGTGCAAGGAACTCTAGAAGTCTATTCGACTGAGTCAGTAGAGGATACTTAGATCTAATATTCTGATATTTCGTACACTTTAAAATGATGTGATCGGCGTCATTATTTGTGTTGCACAAGTTACAAACTGGATTGTCCTTAAGTTTCCAAGAGGCTAGTCTCACATCGTCATAAGTATGACCCACAAGGATTCTATTTATCATGCGAAAGATTCTGGGAGGAAGGGATAGCTTAGAGAACCAAGGAGAAGCTGGCAGGGAGGTGAAAATGGTGGAAAAAAATCTCCCTTTTTCAAGGGATGCAGCATGATATCTTCTATTCCATTCTTGAAAGATTTTGCATCTAACATTTAAGATGAGATCTCTGGTGCTTAGTTTATGTGGAAATATCTGTCCACAGGAGATTGCCTCACTTGCCAAAGTGTCCGCTCTTTCATTTTCAGGAATGCCGCAATGAGAAGGAACCCAAACGAATTTTACGCTTTCTAACATACCGGCAGTAGTGAAAATGGACAAGACAAGGTGATTGTCCCATTTCTTATCTTTTAAGGCAAGACAGCTATTTAGCCTGTCTGTCAGAATGATGACTTTTTTATGATTAGCAGATGCAGCGATTTTTAAAGCCAAATTGATGGCAGATAATTTCGCAGACAAGGTGGACATTAACCAAAAGGATCTGAACATCTTGCCTTCCAAGAGACCTTGAAAGTGGATTCCCAAACCAATAGTATTGCCGACAATTGAGGCATCCGTGGCAATTACAAGAGAGTCCGATGAGAAGGTATCTCTTTTTTCCTTCATAATAGAATTGATTGTAGAGTTAGCAATTTGGGTTTTGTTGCCCAGACCGTGTAAGAAATCAAGGTCAAAAGATAGGTTAGAGCAGCTAACAGGAGTATCCGTGACCAGATGAAGAAGATCAAACAGTTCTTTATACTTTAAAAAGGTTTTATCGAAGGGAGAAGTGGGTGAGATGAGGTCTAAGAGGCTCCTAAATTCATTGTTTACTTTAAGAATACGGGTCAAGTCCTTGGCAGTTATTAATTCCGCCCTCAGATCGGTAGGAATTTCGTGGGCAAGTGCGTAGATAGTATGCGTGGGGGTGGAGTGGGTTAAGCCCAGACAATTCCTCAGAAAACTATTAGTGATAGTGTTGATTTTCCTCTCGAGGGTTAAGGATTCTTGAAAGGATAGAGATCTAGCATATTCAAGTTTCGATCTTATCAGTGATCTGTAAAGGAGAATTGTAGTAGAGGGAGCAGCTCCAAATTTTTTACGACTAAGACTGGAGATTATTCTATTGTTGCTGTTCATCGTCTCTAAGGCTTCATTAAGATGCAATCCACTCTTGAGATTACTTGTGAAAGTCCAACCTATGAATTTTAAGCTCCAAACATTTTGGACAGAATCATTGCCCAAGGTGAGATTGATTTTTTTGGAAGAGCCAAGTCAAATTACCTTAGATTTGTTTAAGTTTAAGCTTAACTTCTTTTCCAGAACAGAGTCATAAAGGGCATTTAAGGCTAATTGGAGTTTGGACTCAACTACAAGAGAAGGAGTCACCAGCAGCGATGATACAAAAATTATCTGCAAATTGAAAGATGTGCACGTCCCAGATCGTGGCCTCATGAAGAGAAGCTGTGTAAAGGTTGAA
The DNA here is from genome assembly GCA_949987705.1 of Thereva unica. Taxonomy (NCBI): domain Eukaryota; kingdom Metazoa; phylum Arthropoda; class Insecta; order Diptera; family Therevidae; genus Thereva; species Thereva unica. Next base: position 72,041,778 of record OX465282.1, on the reverse strand, counting down.
AAGAATGGGGCTGAGAGAGCTGCCTTGAGGTAGCCCCCCAGAGGCACCCATAGAAGTATCATAAAGTGTAAGGATTCTGTTGGAGAAAATTTAGTGATCCATTGAATGTAAGAAAGGGGAATATTGAAGCCTAAGAGATTGGAGTATAAGATGGTAACATCCACTCTATCGTAGGCATTGTCTAATGTGAGCACCTTGCTAATTTGTTATCAGTATTTCCTTGGGCATGTTTTAGGCTATTTTTATACGCTTTACATTAGCTTTACCTATATGCAGGTATGGATGGAAATATGTAGAAAAATCTTGCAGCTTGATTAACGACTAAACGATTAACTTCAAATTTTACACTCATGTACCTATAGTGCGCGTGACAATGCAATCTGACCATTTGGAGAAAAAGTCAAGATGGTGGTTTCAAGATGGCAGCTGAGTTCCGCAATTGTGCTGCCCGACCAAGGGCCCCAGTTTGGCATCCCTAAGCTCTGAGCGTCCTCGCACCCCGTAGGTCTTACCGGAACGGGATCACCGACAAAGTTATTACTTTTATATTTCACTCTTTTTCTTCGATAGCTCTACAGCCCAATTCGAGCATTGGGTTCTATCAGCTTCTCCCTCCAAACTTATCTCTGTTCCGCAGCTTGCCTCCAGCTGCTAATGTTGAAGAGTTTTGCTGCATCAGCCTTGACCCTATTTTCCAAGCTTGGAATGGAATGGAATGGAAACAAGTAATGTTTAATGTTTTAATATGAAAAAAAGTAATATTTTTTATTAATTTTCAAGTAAAATTAAAATCAAAACCAGCTGACTGTGGGAAAACGCCTAAAGAAGAGGTTTTTAACATGATCCATGGTTCGTTAGAAGATGACCCTCTTTTGAGATTTCTTAATCGATTAGCCAAAATTTGCCTATCGGTTTTCCTAATTGTTGAACTTCAAATTCCTAATCAATGCTGAATTTTCGTCTTACATGTGTCGAGACCGCACAATTCGTGATTGTCCTAGGAAAAGATTGAATAGAAAGGGTGCCAACACATTTCCTTACTTTAACCTTTGCTTGACCGTCAATTCCCCTTATTTTCTTATTGTACAATTTGTATTTTCCTTTGCCAATGTCGTTAATTTCACTATCTTCAAGTGGTTGTTTGGTCCAGTATTTTTCGCTCCCGATACTATCGTATTGTTTGAAGTCGATTAAAAATTGAGACACGTCAATATTGTATTTTCAACATTTTCGAAGGATCTCTCTTACTCAGTGACGTAGCAAGAAATATTTTCAGGGGGGTTTAAATAGTTATAAGTCGAGTCCTGAACTTTAAACTTTATCCTGAACTTTAAACTTGATACAACTTTTAGTTATGTTATAATAGGAATAAGACCAGAAGAAGTGTTTTAGAGGAATTCAGTTTATTAACTATTGTCATACATGATCAATGGTTCCAGAGCAATGCTTGTGGAAAAGTCACAGTTCTATGTTTCTACATTTTTCGACAAATTTGTTTATTAATTCCTTAGCCGTTACGTCGATTTCCCCGATTACTCAAAAGAGCAAGACCGTTCAGCCGCTGTTCTCCAGTTGCACTACTTTGTCAATCTTTTAAAACGACTTAGAGTTGAAAAACTTCTTTCGTTGCTATCAATAACTCCAATTTGCAGGCAGTGAACAATTTGCGACTTTCGAAAAAGGTATGATTAAAGATTAAAGCATGGATGAATATGTGTGTGCATTGGATGGACTGATATATATTGACGAAAATACTGATAAGATATTCGGCGCCCATGGGGTACAACAGGAGCAAACACCAATGCATTTAAAGCATTAACATAAATATGGGTAAAAGCATCAATGTTTAAGTTATTTGAACCCGAGGCGCGTATAGTTGTTTTCAAACCTCGTGACATCCCGCGCATGTTCCCCAGCTAAGCTCTTAAAAATGTTTAAAAGTTCAGACAAAAGCTTCAGTTAACTCCACCTATCAAATCACTTGTTGCCATGTACCTAATCAGTCGCGACTGCGTATTGCTACCGGGAGGTGTATCTTTCTGGAACTTCAATGATTATTTAAAAAATTTACAAATTATGACTGAAAAACACCCGTTTTTATATATTTTTTTATTTTAAGGTTATTATATTTTACACATGCTACAGAAATAATTTGTAGTAATTTCTACTAAAAAATACGAAATTTGTGTTTTTATCACTTTGATTACTAGATTGTTGACATTTCCTGCCAGACGCGCTTCTGCCCGGGGAGGTTGTGTTGCTTGCGACTGCGGCGAACTGTCGGTTTATGAATGAAAACGCTCATTTATTCAAAGGAATTTTTTTCAGCATTTTTTTTTTAATTATTTTAAATCTAGAAATGACAAATATTTCGCTTAATTGAAGTAAAATTATGCTTATTATGTTGAATAAACTGCCTTTGTTGAGCAGGGTCTTTACATGTATTTAATAGCTCTGCTCAACGCATAGAAAGATAAATTAACTTTATTCATTCGGCATGCGCGCATCCCTTCCCAAATTATTTTGCTGAGTTTTTTCAATGTTTGTTGCCGTTTTAACTAAAAAGAGCATTATTTATAAAATTTGACAACGAGGTGCGCAGAACTGCTCAAATTTTTTGTGTCACGGAGTTTGAAAAATTCTATACCTCCGCAACGCCGATGCTAGTAAGGACGAATTCAGAGCTATTGTCTTGCAACGAAATAATGACGATCAACAGTTGCATCCATTGCAATGCATGAGTCGTAAGCCCAGCAGAAGAACGCTCTCACGCTTACGATCTAGAAGTACTCGCTATAGAACACTCCATAAGGAAGCGGAGAGGTTACGTTCTGAGAAGTAGAATTGTCACCGACTGCAAAGCTTTCGTCACGACAATGAAAAGGAGATGTTGAGTGGCTAGATGGTCTATGTTTCTAAAAGAATTTAATTACCAGTTTGATCATCGTTCAGGTACGAAAAAGAAACCCGTAGATACGTTGAGCAGAATTTCAATACCAATTGTCGATATGTTAACATACCTAATTAAACTAGCACAGAAGGAAGACCGATAATGAAGAGCTATAAGAAAGATATTAAAGAAGAAAGAATTCTCATGAGGATTTTTACCTTAAACATCACTTTTTATTTAATAATCCAGTAGAGCAGTTAATTGTCATTCTCACATCAACGGAAGAGGAGATCATTAAGTATACTCAAATATAGGACATTTTGCAGCTGGTAAAGTCTTCTTCAGGAAAACTTACTTTATTTCTAAAGACTCCATCCATTTAATAGCGCTACAGCCCAATCTAGCCTTGGCTTCGTCAAGACATTTCTGCATCTTTGCAACATGTCTCACTTAGTTACTAACAGTAGATTCGTTTTCTAAATTTGTTTGGTTGTACTCCACGTCAAGTGTGAAGATAGTCGAGTGATTGATCAACTGACATAAGTTTTTGGTAACCCAAGAAGGATAATACCGGGTCGATCCACATAGAAGAAGGCATCACTACTGAGATAAATCGTAGGTATCCTAACACCGATTCTAACCAAATTATCAATCGCGGAGCCAAACGCGTGGTACAAGTATACATTGATCGAGTTCAACCAATTATAAATAATGCCCCAACAAGATACCCCTACTGGAATGGAACTGAAGTTAGCAACATTACCAGACTTTCAAGCCTTACGATAACGCGACGACAGAACATGCAGGAAATGGTACTACGAGAACCAACTAACGTTCAGGAGAATAGGAGACAAAGCAATAAGAAGCGTAAAGCTGCAAGTGTCTATAAGGAGGGCGCGCCTTGGTTGCAATCAACAGAAGACCCAGCCGAGCCCAGTTATGAATTGGAAAAGACAGGTGACCACAAGGGATCCAGGATAGCTGCAGCCGCAGCAGATGGTCGATGGGGTTAATCATTCGGGGTATGATACGTCAGAAAGGCCGAATGTGTGATCTGAGCTCGAAATTTTGAAAAAGGTGATATTTCTAGTGTATTTTCTACGCGCTGAATGTACCACCAAACTTACAAAATGATATTATAAAAGTTTAAGTTGAATTTTCTTTATACGTAAGGCAGTTCGGGGCCACTGCTCTTACCAAAAAAAAGTTGGAGCATTGTTGCTTTATTTCTTCTGAGTCCCTGTTGGCATTAACTAATTGCTGCTTCTGCATAGGATTCCAGTCTGGCTATCATGCCTTTATAGTTTGGATACTTGAATTCGTTACCTTTCTTGTTTATTGGGCAGTTAATGCGTTAATTATTACGGAACGAGCAACATGCCTCGGATACTGGAATAAACGACGACGACCACGGCAACGAAAAATGCAAAACGATTTACGAATTTTCTCATGGAATGTTCGAACTCTGTACAGAACTCGAGCTACACAACATCTGGCAAATACCCTGTCAAAGTACAAAGCTGACATTACCGCCATTCAGGAGATGAGATGGGCAGGGAATGGTGTTTTGCAAAAACCTGAGTATGACGTATATTACAGCTGTCATACAAAACACCATGTTCTAGGAGTAGGTTTTATGGTTAGCAAAAGAATGAAGCCTACCATTATCGGCTTTAAAACAATAAACGAAAGGCTATGCTCCCTTCGTGTGCGAGGTAAATTTAAGAACATCAACCTACAGAAGAGTCCCCGGATGATGATAAAGAAAAATTCTTCGAATTAGTTGTTGATAGACTGCCGCGCCGCCACCTTTCGGGTCTGATGACGGTACGAACATACCGAGGTGCCAACTTCGACTCGGATCACTATCTTGTTGGTATGGCGCTCCGAGAGCGCATTACAACGCTGAAAAGCTTTGTATCCGCTTTGTATCAGGCTCGAATCAACACAGCTGCACTACGCAATGAAATGGCCAGAAACAGCTACGGTCATGCATTAGAACTCGTCCTAAGTCCTGGGGATGAGATACTGGACATTTCACAGAACTGGATCCGCCTTAAAAACACTGTCAATAGTACTGCTGATTCCATCTGAGGCAGCAGTCGTAAAGATCGGAACGACTAGTTCGATAATGAATGCAAGCTAGCAACTGAACGTACATAAGAATGATGCGTACCGAGCCATGCAGCAGTCTCAGAGAACACGGGCACGCGAAGAGAACTATAAAGAGCTCAGAAAAGAAGAAAAGAGAAGCCTGGGAAAAAAATCTCGTCTGTGAACCAGAACAATACAGAGAATGACGGCCGCACCAGGCGCGGGAGTTCTACCAAAGAGTCCGCAGTGTGACGCAATTCACACCACGCTGCAAATATCTGAGGATAATGCTATGCTGCCGCCACCAAGGATAGAAGAAGTTAGCAGAGCCATCTGCCGGCTCAAAAACAACAAGGCCTCGGGTACAGACGGCATCGCAGCGGAGCTGGTTAAATATGGAGGGCCTACATTACACCAAGCGATTCATGAATTAATTGTGCAAGTATGGGAGCAGGAAGTGATGCCAGAAGACTGGAGAAAAGGCATCCTCTGTCCGGTACACAAAAAAGGAGATATCACAGCGTGCACTAATTATCGCGGTATAACGTTGTTGAGTACCGTGTATAAGATATTCTCAGCTATCCTACAAAACAGGATGGTCCCATACGCCAGAAACATCATAGGCCATTACCAATGTGGCTTCAGCCCAGGCAAATCAACGACTGATCAGATTTTCACCTTGAGATAGGCTATGGAAAAATGTCTAGAGTTTCAAAACTCAATTCAACACCTCTTCATAGACTTTAAAGCCGCCTATGATAGCATAGCCAGGGTAGAACTCTACAAATCCATGAGAGAATTCGGCATCCCCAACAAACTAACAAGACTATGTAGGTTGACCATGATCAATGTTTCAAGCTAAGTAAAGGTATCTGGAACACTGTCCAGACCAATCAACTTCTATAATGGACTCCGACAAGGGGACGGTCTGGCCTGCCTCCTCTTCAACCTGGCGTTGGAGAAAGTGATCTGAGATTCGAGCGTGACATCAAAGGGTACAATCAGAGATAACATAATACTCCGTATAAAGATGCGACAGCTAGAACAAAAAACCCGAACGCTTTTTGCCTCGGCAGGCCTCTGAGATTGCCTCCCCCTTAGCAACATGCAACAAATTCGAGTTTCTAGCTACACAAGGAGGCGAACGTGGTCATGGTCCGCAGCACAAGACATGTGGTGAGTATGTGGATAAGGAAGCTAGAATTTTAGGGGGGCAAGGAAAGGAACTGACAACAGAATGTTTCTCGCAACATATTTCTTTCTTTCTCATCTTTCAAACGTTTGCCTCTAGCGCTACATTGAAGGATTTCCCTGATGCTTTGTATTTTAACTATTTCTTAGAACATTCCGTGTATTTTTTTTAATGACTGTCTGAGATTCACTATCAATTTCACTTGATTTAAAATTTTTGGTGAGAGGATTTGCGATATTTTTAAAATAGATACTTGGTTGAGGTTTTGGTTAGGACTTTTTTTCTGGTATTTCGGTATTGACTAACTCGATTGATTTTAGAAACGAATTTAGGTAATTATTCTTTATTTTATTTTAGCTGAATTTTCGCTATTGGCTTAAAATGTTGGGTTTTGGCTTTTGTTGTAGGTATATTGTGGGTGTAGATTTTTGGAGACATTTTTTATAAAAAATGCCACAAAGTCGCACAACCTGAAGAGTTGTTTGTATCACCCAAAGTTGCAAAGCGCATAAGTGCTTTTCATAAATGCTTGTACAATTAAATCCCCGCCCACAATAAAAAATCGTACGCAGTGGCGTGCACAGGGGCTCCCCTTTGGTATGGCAGAATTTTTTGGGGCGCCATATTAAATAATAACGATAACAATAATAATAACTAGTTGGGATGTGGGTTTGACCCCTTCGGTCCACACGATTAAATTCCTAGTACGATGAACGAAAATGGAATAAACTGACTTCTTACAAAATAGTTATACGTTTAGCACTAGTGGAAAATTGGCTAGTATCAGAACTGATGACAAAGCAATCCCGAGAGAAGCTAATTCAAATAACTATAATAGTAGTAAATGCACAAGATTTTTCTAGAGAATTTGTTTTTCCTGAACGTTAGTAAACAAACATGTCCTCCGTATTTCGTTCGCTGCACTAAAGCGATTGTTCAAATTCGTATGGAGCGTGCTGAAGCGCCGCGCCGTTGACAAACTGAGAAGCGAATGACTTCATTTGGAAATTCCAAAGCTTTTCGGAGATATTAGCAAAACTGTAACTGTTAGGTACTTGTCTGACTTGACCAAAAAGAACAAATTTTGCGGTAACTACGGAAATCCCGGGATAAACCGCAATTTGCTGAAACTGTATCACGCGTAGAAAACAATTCCCCATCAAAAAGTGCTCATCCAAGGTGAAAGGTTGTCGGATTTTGGCAAGTGATGTTTTGTTCGAAGGCTATCGCTGTGCAGAACCCAAAAAAGATCACTTCGTTTAGAACGGGTCTCATTCCATCGAGTTTATTAGATATTAGCAAAACTTGTCAATTTAAGGTGTTTCTGGCAATTAGGCGAAGTTTTTCTATTTAAACAAAAAAGGCCCGACCGAATATTATGAAATTTTTTTCAGATCATTTCTTCGTTAATATTCTTTTTTCGGCACCTCAATGAAGTCGATATAGTTTTTAGTTCGCGCGGTATCGTGCTACTTTGAGCGGCCATAACTTTGAGCCAAACCAACTTACAGACCTTGTTGAGGGCTCATTTTGTAGATAATTGTATTCTCCAACACTTTGCCACTGATCATTTTCGGCTATCATTGCATGGAAACAGGTTATTTGGTATAAACGACCTCTACCTCCTTTTCAAGATGGCGGCTTTTCCCAACACATTGCGACCCACAAACTTGGTTTTAACATTGTCAGATGTACCCAAACAAAATCCAAAAAAAATGTCGTACATCATGAAATGCAATTTCATGCCCTTTTTTCGACTAATTGCACTGTACTATATTACATTTTCAAATCACAAAATTATTAAGTCAAATTCCCTTCAAACTGAGCAGCATGAAAAGCTTGCAGTGGACGACCCCTGTAGCGTGTAGCCGCGCATCTCAGAGCCGCTTGTAGCCGCCTATAGCCGCCCATGAAGCCGAAGCGCGTAGCCGCTCGAATACGCTTCCAGTGGACGACCAGCCTTATTCGTTTATATGTATATGAACATCAACTTGGCCCCATTTTATTAGTATTAAAAATGCACTGCGCACTCTATACAGCCGCAGTGCATTTTTCAGAAAATTCTGCTTGAAAATATCAAATTAAAAAACAAATTGTTGAAAAAATTAAAATAAAGAAGAATTTTTTTTTAATAATTTTTATTTTTTGGAGGCGTTGGGGCGCCGATGATTTGTTTGGTATGGCAGCTGCCATACCTGCCATACCCGTGTGCACGCCAGTGATCGTACGTCTGCTCAAAACAATTCGATCGTAATTGTTTTGGTAAAAACAAATTAAAAATAGGTTCAATACCTTCCTTGTTATTTGAAAACTCTTCAATTAATGAAAATGAAGAAAGGCTTCATGCCAAGTCAATTTTCAGGGAAAACGTATGACAGAAGGAATTCAGTCTCGGACTTGTAATTACAGGATTTATCCGTTTTAGAGTCCCCTTGTCGACAGTTAAATATTGAGCCGGTAAATATATAGGTACATATACTGCAAACAATGTTTGGAAGATGAAAAAAAAGTATATTACAACCGGGTCATTCCATATCAAACCAACCAATGGTTTGGACCTCACCACCTCCGATTGTTATAATTTTTTTATATTTGTTTTTCTGGTGGAAACTAAAAAAAAAAACAAATTTTCAAATTTTTGGCCTTCTATTGTTTTAGTTATAAATTTTCAAAAAGTCGAAAACCTTAAATTTTCAACAAATTTTGAAATCTTTAAATTGATCTAGTTCAAAAACTATTTCACATAGAAAGCTGAAAGTAGCACCAGTTTCTTCTGCTTTAATTTGATGTATGTTGTTACGAAATTAGCATTGGAAACACTCATCCCCTGTTACTGTACATATAATAATTGAGTTGTCTGTTTCCCAGCTTATGATCTATTTACCTTGGCTTGAATTGCTAATACTTTGTTAATTATTTAAAATAAATTATCTGTGGTTAATTGCACCTACGCTCACGAGTTTTTATTTTCTACAATATACAACATAGTATTATTAGAAAGAATAAAACTTTTTCCGGCATTTTGAAAATTTTTTTTTGAAATATCTCAAAATAATGTTTTTTCAAATTTTTGAAAAAATTATATTTTGTACACACAATTTTAACGTACATAGAATGCCAAAATTTAGGATGGGACGACATTGGGATCATATAGAAATAATTTTTTTTAGGTTCTTGAAAAATTGAACGTTCAATGAACGCAATATAAGAAAACACTTAGTTGCGGAAGAGCTGATACCAACCGCTAGTAATGTCGCCATTTACTAATTTGCGTATGGCGAATTCAATAGAAATAAAGTCAACCCTCTAACTTGATCAAAAACTACCCCCAGGACAACCCTAATTACTAAATTTGAGGGTTTCAAATAACAATGAAGGTATTGAACCTATTTTTAATTTGTTTTTACCAAAACAATTACGATCGAATTGTTTTGAGCAGACGTACGATTTTTTATTGTGGGCGGGGATTTAATTGTACAAGCATTTATGAAAAGCACTTATGCGCTTTGCAACTTTGGGTGATACAAACAACTCTTCAGGTTGTGCGACTTTGTGGCATTTTTTATAAAAAATGTCTCCAAAAATCTACACCCACAATATACCTACAACAAAAGCCAAAACCCAACATTTTAAGCCAATAGCGAAAATTCAGCTAAAATAAAATAAAGAATAATTACCTAAATTCGTTTCTAAAATCAATCGAGCTAGTCAATACCGAAATACCAGAAAAAAAAGTCCTAACCAAAACCTCAACCAAGTATCTATTTTAAAAATATCGCAAATCCTCTCACCAAAAATTTTAAATCAAGTGAAATTGATAGTGAATCTCAGACAGTCATTAAAAAAAAATACACGGAATGTTCTAAGAAATAGTTAAAATACAAAGCATCAGGGAAATCCTTCAATGTAGCGCTAGAGGCAAACGTTTGAAAGATGAGAAAGAAAGAAATATGTTGCGAGAAACATTCTGTTGTCAGTTCCTTTCCTTGCCCCCCTAAAATTCTAGCTTCCTTATCCACATACTCACCGCATGTCTTGTGCTGCGGACCATGACCACGTTCGCCTCCTTGTGTAGCTAGAAACTCGAATTTGTTGCATGTTGCTAAGGGGGAGGCAATCTCAGAGGCCTGCCGAGGCAAAAAGCGTTCGGGTTTTTTGTTCTAGCTGTCGCATCTTTATACGAAGTATTATGTTATCTCTGGTACAATCCTCCACAAGTCTACCCAATTGCTGGCTTATGCAGACGAGATTGACATCATTGGAAGAACAACAACAGCTGAACAAGAAGCTTTCACTCATATTGAGCAAGCGGCAGGAAATCTGGGACTGCACATTAACGAAAGCAAAACAAAGTACATGGTGGCCTCGTCTGGAAGAACACCTAACATTGGTCCCACAATCAAGGTAGCGGAACACGAGTTTGACGTGGTAAAATCATTTACCTGCCTTGGGTCAATAGTAGCAGAAGACATATCATCGAATCAGAAATACGCGCACGACTGCTAAAAGCCAACAAAGCCTACTATAGTCTGTCAAGGCTCTTCAAATCCAAATATCTAACCATAATCCATCGGGAGGGCATCTAGTTCGTATGAGTGAAGATGAGCCTGCTCAGAAAGTTCTCTGCGGTAAGACGAGGCATACCCAACCTTCTCTGGAAGGATGGCGTGACCAGGACATTCAGAGTTTAGGGATGCCAATCTGGATGACATCGGCTCAGAATCAGGACCGGTGGAGAAAACAGTTGCGCGAGGCCAGGATCGGATCCCGGTTGTAGAGCCGTTAAAGAAGAAGAAGAATGCGTTACTTCCTACCTTTCGTTGCTCCAACTGCAGCATATTTTTTTTGAAGTTATACTTCTTTAGGCGCGTTTTGAAAAATATTATGAGAGTGAATTTCGACGAATTCGCAACGCAACGCAACCGAGGATATGGGCGAAGGGAGGCAATGGAGGGCAAGCATTTCAACTTCCATTCTTCATGCGCACTGGTATTATCAGCTTCGAATACCGTAAAAAATGGGCGCCTGGTGACGTCAGCCGTAATGCTGAAACAACAACAGAACCTTCGATTTTATATGGCAAGTGTCCCCCACGTGACATCAGCACTAAAATACCGTATACGGTATACAGTCTTTTACATTATGTTGTTTCTGAATACCGTGATTACTATGGGCATATGAAAACTCGCAGCCGATGCCGGTTCACGATGTCGATGGGTGAGGGGGTTTTTATGCTGAGGCTAAGCGTATGTTTGGTTTTTCGTGAGCATCCCAGCGGGAAATGTGGTCAGGTATTCTCAAATGACACATCACAGATACATCTTAGGGCCTAAAAGTTTCATGTCTCGATAATAATGCATCACGGTATTATGACAGGGAATCTAGGCGGAAGGGGTACAGAATTTTTTCTGCACTTTCAGCTAACGTGAATCGGCCTGTTCGCGCTTGCGTTCCATTAGCAACATTAAGAAGCGATCTTTGTTCCATCTTTCTTACATTCCCCGTAATGGTGCATCCACACTACGCGGACTTTGGTCATACGCGCTTTTACCTCTTTTTTTCATATAGAGTATAATGGCTTTTTTTGCCATATTTTTAATGGCAAAGGCAGTACGGTCGAACTGCGCGAACAAAAGGCTGTGCTCAAAAAGGTACATTGTACGTCTACACAACACGGGCTTCTTGACGGTTTTCTCAATTTACTCACGATTCAGAAAATTAAAGGCTCATGCGCGCTTTTTTCTGTGGCCGTACGGCGAAAAGCGCGTGGGATCTAAGTCCGCGTAGTGTGGACGACCCATAAGGTATAAAAAGCTCTTTTAAGAGACGCAATCGTACCCAATCATACATTCTAGACTGCTTCATGGTCCTCTTTGAGGAAGCACATGAAAAAGCTTTATATGCCTCCCTCCTGCAGACATGCTAATGTTAAAAAGAAATGGAGGTGGATACGAAGGGTCATGCATCGCATCTTCCAAGGGAGTGATCTAAGATTCATTATTGTATGATTCCATTTCCCGCTGGGATAGGACGATTCGTAGTGTTTATTGTGTGCTGTTTGTGGGTGAGGGGTTTTACTGGAGGGAAGGCAATTTCTCTAACTCGTAGTGTAATATCATAGACTCGTCAAGTTTTTAACTTGTAAAAAGTGGCAAAATATTGTATTTTAACATTTTTTACTGCACGTGCATTACCGTTACCGGTGATAAGTTAGTTAGTGATCCGAGTGAATAAATTGAATGAAATTGATAAGGTGACCAGTTTTGTTTACATTCATGGTGGTTTTTTCGTGTTAATTTAGGGAAAAAATGTTGGATTTATGTGGTAATGAAATTAAAAGTGAATTTAAAATGTTTAAAAATTATTACGAAGTATAGTAAAACATAAGTGCAAGTACCACCACACAACTTGGATAACAAAAATTTTGAGCTTTTTCCTACACATTTTTCTGCTTTAATATTTTTAAAAATTATTCTTTAACAAGCTTTAAGCACTTTAAATTCACTTTTAACTCAATAACCACACAAATTCAACATTTTTGCCCTAAAATAACTCGACAAAACCACAGCGAATGTAAACAAAATTGGTCACCTTCACAATTAAAAAATAAAAACATATTGATTCACTCAATTTTTTGAAATTGTTTTAATTCAAACACTGAAACACTAATCACTGGTAATCCAAGTGCAGAAAAAAGTGATAAAATACAATATTTTACAACTTTTTATTGCAAAAATAAACTTAAAAACTTGGCTCCACTATGTTATTACACGAGAAATGTCCTCCATTCAAGCAAACGTAGGATCAGCACCGGCTGCTTCCAGGCCTGTAGCTTCTATTGGATTGCTGGAGGCCCTATCAGAACCTCAAATATTGCAAATTTAAGACATGATATGAACATACTAAAAAACATGTTAAACAATTTGGCAACAGAAAGTAATCGAGCAGGCTTAAGGCTGAATCCGAATAAAACCAAAGAAATGCGGATAAATGCAAACACACTTGAACGAACTGCGCTGAATAACCGTGACGTGGAACTGGTAGATAAATTCTGCTACCTCGGTAGTATTATTACCGAAAATGGTGGTGCAGAAGAAGACGTCAGTTCCAGAATAAATAAAGCATGACGCGCATATGCATGCTTGTTCCGCATATGGAGATCAACGGAGATCTCAACCAACACCAAATTGCGGCTGTTCAACTCCAACGTTAAGGCAGTTCTTTTATACGGTTGCGAAACATGGAAAGTCACCCAATTTATCACAGGGCGCCTACAAGTCTTCATAAACAGATGCCTACGTCGTATCCTAAAAATCCGCTGGCAAGATAGAATTTCAAATGAAGAGCTATGGCGCCGTGCCGGCCAAGAAAGGATAGACGACCAAATCAGGCGAAGGAAATGGAATTGGGTTGGCCACACCTTGCGACGCGATAACGAAAATCTAGCCAAACAGGCCCTTGACTGGAACCCGCAAGCTTCCCGTCGAGTTGGAAGACCTAGAACAACGTGGAGGAGAACCCTACTAGCAGAGGCCGCAACTACTGGGAGATCCTGGTCAGAGCTAAGAGCTGTCGCGCAAAACAGAGTCCGCTGGAGGGCAACTGTTTCCGCCCTATGTCCCACGAGGAATTAAGGGGCACATAGATAGATGAACATGCAGCACGCTGCTTTGCTTGTCATTTTACCAGCCTCAGCCAATTGAAATACTTTTGATTGCGGCGTGCTGCATTTTTATCTCATGCCCTAATTTACTGCAAGCTGCCAATTTTGATGTTCTGATACTGCCTGCGGACGATATAAGCGAAGGGGTAGAGGCTATAAAGGGCAACCATTGCAACTCCAATCCTTTAGCTATTAAGTTTATTATTATATGGGCATATGAAAATTCGTAGCCAAAGTCCGTTCACGATGTCCGTGGGTGAGGAGGTTTTTACCCAGAGGCTATGGAGGGAAATAAATTACATATCCTAGTTTTCAGCTAAAGCCGGCTCTAAACGATGCTATGAGCACTTTCCATCGTTGGACGTTTAATGGTAGAACGCATTGTGTGGCCGCTACTCGAACTACGAATGTCCAATGTAGAGCGTCCAACGATGGTGTTTGGACAGGTTCGGAGTGTTGTCACTCAAACGTTGGAAGCGTTGATGTTGTATTTGCCGATACATTAATGTACTTAGTATGAAACTCTTCGTATCATATTTCAATTATCCTAACTCACTCAATTTAATTTAGTAACAACTAAAAAAAGAAGCTGGGGAAGTGAACAGAATTTGGAAGTGACGTTTATTTCAGTAGTGGCAAATGAAGTAGAATGAATCTACGCAAGGTCGATGAACTCACAGGTGAGTTACGAGAGCATACCGGCAAAATGAGTCTACGCAACGCCTGGAATTCCTCATTGTGACAGAAGACACAGACGATGTCCTTTTGGATTGTCGGAGATTAGCCGAGCAAACTGTTGCACTGTAACCTACAGCTAAAGGCACGGCTAAGAGCAACGAACGTCTTAGACTATAATGGTACGATCGTTTGATCTACTGACTAAAGTGGAGGAGAAGCTAAATTCCTCAATCGGAAATAACAAAAAAGAAGTGAGTTGGGCTTAGAAGTACCAATAGTATTATCAGGTAAATAAATGCTGATCCAGCTTTGCGACGCATATTAAGCATTACGTTTTGGTAGAAAATTAGCCAGTCTTAAGAGAATTTCATGAGGCATTTTAAGCCCATCTTAAGATAATTGTAATTAGGCCTAATGACCCAACTAGTTTTTGATTTTAGTTAGGATTAAAATACGGTATAACCGACAGCCTTGAGCGTGTCGGCATCATAATGCTTGCACCTTCCAACGCACGAAAATAGATAGAATCCAATAAAATATTTGTGTAGAAATTAAAAATTAGTCTTAAAATCACGCCAAAGAAGTATAACTTCTAATGCGTGTACATAAGTACACACACCCACTGTTTTTTTATGTGGTAGTTCTAAGCTCAGGAGTCACCCTTTGTACTACTAGTCCGTCATGTCATTTGTCACGTCACACAGTGGGACCAAATCCAAAAAAGCTGGCCAAAAGTCTAAAAAAAATGTTTATAGATTGCGGTTTTTTTTGGGGGGGATGATTGGAGGACACTTCCAATAGTGAGCAATTAGTCACGGAAGGTTAGATTTTTTTCTACGGACTGAGAAATTGTAGTTGCTACTTTACTCTTTTTGGTTATTTTTAAACGTTAATATTGTGAAAAAAGGTTAACGTTTTCAAAACGCTATAAAAAATTAAGTAACCAAGCAATCGTGGTCGTGTAAAGTGGAATTTTCTTTGGAAGGTATGTAGAGTATAAAAAAAATTGCACTATACCTATTAAGCAAGTATATAATACACAGTAAGCATCTATTACACGTGCTTTTTATGAATTAGGATTGTAAGAATGCGATATATATTGGACAAAAAGTAATATTGCTCCACTCTGCTCCACTGGAAAACTTGCTGGGCGTTGTTGGTAAAGGTGTATTCCTTCACCTCCAAAAAAAATCCGCTGCCCAAAATTGCCCCTCCGTCTTTTAAGGGGTCACATACGTCCAGCAATAGCCCATGGAAATGGTACTTCAATATTGCAAAAATGCGGGACAAGGTTTTATTTTTGGGATGTGTAGGGGGTGGTCAGTGTGAGCTTAAATCTGAGTTTTCGGGATTCTAACCCACTCCCCCCCCATTTGGCCGCCATCTTGGAAAAGGTGCGCAAATGATTTTTCCATTATATGTATATCTCCGTAACAGTACATCTTACAGAAAATTTGCAAGGGCACTTTTTGTTTATAATTAAATTATCTACAATATATTAGCACGATATTTTTGGGTAAATTTAATAATTAAGAAGTTATAAGCCTTAGAACACCATAATTAGTAACAGTATTTTCTTTTAATGGCTATAGCTCTGAATGTTCGACATCAGAAGATAAAGATACAACTTTTACTTGTATTCACAATGATTTTCTTCTGTAATTGCATTCTTAAAAATTCTTATTTTGTTTTTCTAATAAACAATAACTTCCTAATAAAATAACTTGCTTATAAAAAAATTAATCAAAAGTATTAAACATTATATTAAAACAAATTTTTTGATTTTTTTAAGAGGTTATGTTAGCCATATTGAGTCCGCCATTTTGAAAATCGAAATTTCGACACCGGATTCGTCATCAGCGACCCCGAAAACCCCTAAGTGAGATGTTTTGGTATCATTTACTAAAGTTTTTGACTATTTGGAGGGGTTATGTTAACCATATTGAGTCCGCCATTTTGAAAATCGAAATTTCGATACCGGATTCGTCATCAGCGACCCCGAAAACCCCCGAGTGTAAAATTTGAGATCATTTAATGCACTTTTTGACTTTTAGCCAGCTTTTTTGGATTTGGTCCCACTGTGCGTCATGGTGCAGTAAGCTTTGTAAGTACGGGGAGGGGTTAGGGGAATAGGTTAAGGATTATAAAGGTACGGGGGGTATTGAAGAAGGTGGTGATGAACCCTGCGTTTAAACTCTTGGATATTGTAGGAGCTCGGAAATACCGAGTGCGAGAGATTATTCCACAGTCGAGTTGTTCTATTTACAAACGAATTCATATCTTGTTGAGTGCGTGAAAGGGGGAGTTGCAGGTGCAGGGAATGAGACGGGTGGGCTAATCTGGTGTTGCGGGTATAAGATTGCCGTGGAGGCAAAAGAGCGTTTAACTCGGAGGAACAGTCACTATGATAGTAGCGATAAAATTTTGTCAGTGCTGCTATATTTCTACGGTGGCTCAGGGGGTCGATGGTGGAGGAAGCGGTCATTAATTAACTTAGGGGCCCTTTTTTGAACCTTATCTAACCATGCTAAGGTGGTTATTGGAGCGCCGCCCCTAATGAGAGAGTTGTATTCGAGAAGAGGCCGAATGTAGGATTTATAAATAACAGCACGGGCCGATGGCTGGAGGAGGAACCTGCACCTCTTAAGAAATCCGAAGCACTGGGATGCTTGTTTGGCGATTTGGAATATTTGGTCATTCCATCGCAAGTCTTTGGATAATGTCACGTCTAAGATGTGTAGGGATGGGTCGGCCTTTACTTCCACGATTAAGTCCACGTCATCCACTGTCAAGGATGGTAAGGTGTTGATCTTTTTCTTTGAAATAAGACAGTATTTGGTTTTGGAGGGGTTGAATTCGACACGATTCTTTTTTCCCCCACTCTAGAATAAGTTCAATGTCGTTATTAATAGAGTTGAACATTAGTTCACGATCATCAAGACAGGATCTGGCTTGTGTCTGTCTTGTATCGAAGCTGTACGAGTAACGTAGAGTACCGTCGTCAGCGAAGCTGAGAAGTGGATTGGAGGGGATTGAAAGTAGGTCATTTATAAAGATAAGAAACAGGGCCGGTGATAAAATTGACCCCTGGGCAACCCCCGCAGAGATGGGGTGAGATTCAGAGTTGACGCCGTCCAAAACTACCTTAATTTAACGGCCGGAAAGGAAACTCTCAACCCACTTATAGAGAAGCGAGTCAATTCCAATAGATTTGAGTTTAGCTAACAAGGCTGAGTGCCAAACTCTATCAAAAGCCTTGGAGATATCCAAAACAACCAAACTAGATTCACCAGATCCATGCAAACTTCGGTTGAGGTGTTCTGTAAGGCAAACTAAAAGATCACCAGTGGATCTTTTTTGTCGGAAGCCGTATTGTTTGTCGTTTATAAGTTGGTTGGAATCTAGATATCCCATAAGCTTTTTGTTAATTATCGTCTCCATGGTTTTGGAGAGGATAGAAGTGATTGCTATGGGGCGGTAGTTGGAGGGAAGGCTGGAGTTATTTTTTTTTTTTTTGGGAATTGGCTGCACATGAGCAAGTTTCCAAGAATCTTGGTAAACTCCGGAAGAGAATGATAGGGCAAAAAGTTTGCCCAGAGGTTTCGCCAAAGGTGAGGCGCATTGTTTTAAGACGATAGGGGGTATATTATCGGGTCCAGTGGATTTGATGACATCGAGCTCCTTGAGGCACCTGTACACCTCACGAGTCCTGAAGAAAACAATGTCCATTAAATGAGCGCTGTGCTCGAGGACCGGGGGTAGCGTATCAGTTTGGGGTAGAGAAGAATTTGAAGCAAACAGAGATGTTAATAAATCGGCCTTGGATTTTCTGTCTGTTATCACCTTTTCATCGTGGATGAATGAAGGAGTTGTGATGGTGGTGAAATTCTTCTTGATGGAACTTACCAAGGACCAGAAGTTTTTGCTACCAGAGGTTGCATTAAAGAGTTTACTTCTCAACTACTCTGCACGGCGGCTCTGAAAGGCGGCTTCTTTATTTCTGATTGCATTCATACACTCCTGATTAAACCATCTGTTGGGCCTAGCCTTCACAGATTTAGTAGAATGAGGAATGAACAAATGCATTCCTGCCTGTATGATTCTAGTGATACGGATAGCGGCAGAGTTGATGTTTTTATTACGGAAACACTGGTTCCAGTCAGTAGATTGGAAAAAATTATTAAGCCCCAGCCAATTGGCCTTCCCATAATGCCATACAGTTCTTCTGACTGGTTTGGGAGGGGTGAGAAATTTGAATGGGAAGCTAGCGCTAACTAAGCAGTGATCTGAATTGCCGAGAGGTGAATCAACTGTGACGGTATACTGGATGAGAAGTAAGGAAAAGATCAAGGAGATATCTTCCTTGATCAGCAACATCAGGGACTCTTGTGGGATGATCCACAATTTGATGCAAGTTATTGCAAGTTATTCATATATGATATTGATTGATTCACCTTCCTTCAGCAAGGCCTTTGATAAGGTAGACCATCATATTTTACTTGTTAAACTCTCAAAATTTGGAATAACAGGTTCTGCTCTTGAATGGTTAAGATCATATATCAACGGAAGAACACAGGTTATCAGATTTCAAGGATTCCTTTCAAAGGAAATCGATGTAACTTTCGGTGTTCCTCAGGGCAGTCATCTTGGCCCTCTTCTGTTCAATATATTCATCGCTGACCTCTTCAAGAAATTAGAGAATATCCCGCATCTCTTTTACGCGGACGATCTCAAAATATATAGTGTCATTAAGTCCCAAACCGACGTATCCTTTATTCAGTCGAATCTCAATGCATTACAAGATTGGTGCACCACTAATAAGTTGCATCTTACCATCAACAAATTACCAAGCAATTACCTTCTCTCGTAAACATAACACACAGCAGTATTATTATCATCTCAACGACACGGTGTTGAATTAAGTCGATCACATTGTCGATCTAGGTGTCGTTCTGGACAAAAAACTTAATTTTAATTTGCACTATGATAATATTACTGCCAGACCCAACAAACTTCTTGGCTTTATAAACAGAAGAGCTAAAGAATTCGACAACATTTGGGTCACAAAAACTCTTTTCTGTTCTCTAGTCCGCCCTATCCTGGAATATGCATGTCCCACCTGGGATCCCATATTTCTCATAAGTAGCAACAGGATGGAATCAATTCAAAAGAAGTTTATCCTCTTTGCTCTGAGAAGTCGACACGATCCGCGAGACTTTCTAAGCCTACCACCCTACATGGAGAGGCTCAAAGTGTTGGACCTCTTGCCACTCTCTTCTAGGAGAAAATTTCTTATCGCGTCTCTCACCTTAGAAGTCCTTAACGGCAATCTTAAAGTGCAGTTTTTGTCGGATATGATCAAATTCAATGAAGATACCCGACTTACAAGACATACGAAACTGCTCAAGGAATACCCACATCGGACCGAGTATGCAAGGAATGAGCCCGTTAACAGATGCTGCGTGGTCTTTAACAATTATAGATCATGTTACTCACCTTCAATAGATAAAGCATCCTATAAAAAAAGACTTAAATCCTTCCTGACACCCTAATTACTAACACTCCTTAGAATTAACTAATTATATATGCCAGTGTTTGTCTATAAGAACTCTCTGTGTATTTAGTTTAAGTATGCCCTGTTTGGCAAATAAATAAATAAATGAACTCAGGTGGGATGTTATCAATTCTTGATTTTTGATTTTTTAAGGAACATATGGGGCACTTTGTAATTGTTTCAGGGTGGTACATTTGTTTCTCAAGTGTCATCATAACATAACACGGAGTTCTGATAAATAAATGTCTAGTGATTTCATTCACGTTCGGCAGCTCGCTAAAAGACTCCTTCCACCATTTCTTTACATCTTCGCTGCCTGTAACTATACATTGACTTCATTTTTGCAATTCAGATAATAGATTCAGTTAAATTAAGTCTTGAAAAGTTGTTAACTTGTGTAGGCTAAGCACGGTGATATTATTATTGTGATGAGACAATAAATCAAAGAATTACTTAATTACTTTTTGACGTGACAACGTCTTTTAAATCGGTTTAAGATAGGACGCGCGTGTGAAAATGTCCCGGACAATGTCCCGCACACAAAAAAAAATCATATCTCTGCCCCCATACATGTTAGGGGGAGGTTAATGGCTCAAAATTTTCGTTAATTTATCCTCTACACGGGAAAAATACATTCATTCACCTTATTGACGTGACAACGTCTATTAAATCGGTTTAAGATAGGACGCGCTTGAGAAAATGTCCCGCACACAAAAAAAAAATTTGCTTCGAAATATATAATTTATTTATTGAGAAAATAATACAAAACGTTATAACAGACGTTGTCACGTTCAAATTAATAGACGTTGTCACGTTAAAATACGAACGTGATACTTCACATCCAAGACCATTAATTTTTTTTAACATTACTCATCGAAGTTCTTTGGAAAAATAGAGCTATGCACATACTCACACATCTTTCGCTCAGAAACAGATTCTCGTGTCCATGAAACATACAGTTATTTTCAATATCTGAAAAGTTTATAAAACAAAATACCGGATTCAAAGTTCCGAAATGGTAACTGTCGATAAAAAATGGCTATAAAATAATGTTTTATACTATAACAATAATTGAAGCAAAACACTATTTTTTATATTCATTTTTTGTCATATAATTCAAGCACCATTGTGATATTTACTTTCATAAATTAGAACGTAAACCAGTAGAAGCGCACATAAAAAAATTTACTATTTTGAAAGAAAATAAAGGAACAAACAAAATCAATTAAAGTTCGCCAAACAACGGTACAACCAGGTAAATAATTCATTAAAAGGGTAAAATCCGCTACCAAGCAAGAAGAAATTCCAACTCAACACAAATAACTCGGCGAATTTTTCTATCCTAATCCAAACAACATCTTCCCTTTTCCTATCCCATCAGTACCGTCGGATTTGTAGTACTCCCGCCAAAAAACAGTTGCTACCATAAATCCCCAGGTGGCAATTAGGTATCGATCCTTCGATGTTGATACTAACTCGTTGATTTATCTATTCATAGTAATCGCCGCAAATGATGTAGTCAGCATATTTTTCTCTAGCCATTTGCCTATGAATTGCCTTTCTGGTAGAAGGAAAAGTAAAGACCTCGCAGAAACGGAATTTATGACATCCTGAAGGGGAAATTACCCTCTGAAAGTTTGTTGTTCTCTTAAATTAAGACAATGTTATTGTAGAAGGCTCCATTATGTATTCTAAGAGAAAGATTAAAAAATTCAATGAATTTTAACTATGTACTTTAGACTTTTATTCTAAACTCTATCTAACTTTTTGTACTCGGAAGAATATTATTAGTTTGTCCACTTGCGCTTTAAGTCGTTTATGTTAAATAATTGGTGACATAAAATTTCCTTAATAACTTGAGAAATGGTGAACCGATTTGAACAAAGAAAACTTTATTTTAACTTTGTGAGAATTGTATGTATAATTCCTTTCAGATCGACATATTATATTAAAAGATCTAATACTCCTCCCAATGATTTTTTTGCAGCTTTTTTATATTCCCAGTTTAAAGGGAAGTTATTGTAATTGGTCCGAAAATCGGAATCGAAATTTTCAATTTTCAAGGTCCCAATAACGTTTTAAGTGTATGTGTGAGATCACTTTTTCCTGCATGATATCGCGCGAACCATAAAAGATATCGACTTCGTTGAGGTGTCGTTCAAAGCGTATTAACGGAAATATGATCTGAAAAAATTTCATAAAATTCGGTTGAGCCGTTTATTTGTTTAAACGACTTATGTATGTGATTTTTGTACGTACATGATATCGCGCGAACCAGTAATGTTGAGATGCCAATCGTAGCGTATTTCCTTGGAAAAGGATTTCATGAAATTTGGTCGAGCGGTTTTTTGAAGTGATAACTTCTTTAGGCACGACTGGCACTTTTTGGCCTAGGATAAAACTAGTAATTCGCACAGCACTGCTCGTAATACTGTTTTGTTGAGTCAAGCAGGATTTGTTTTTGGGCATAAAAGGCTCTATTAGCCAGTAGTATTCGTCTGGTTATTTCTTCTTTTTCTTTGTTTCTTTTTGTGATTTTAGCCCCAAGGTAGACTGTTATTTCGACTACTTCTTTGGAATCCGAGAAAGAATAACAATTCAAAAATTAAGGCCAAGACACTTTTCCGAAACAGCGTTGATCCTTGCCTGCATATGAAAAAACACGGTATGCTATTCATGTTTTACAGTGCCTTTTTGGTCGCAATGGTGGTTTGTTTCGTGTGCAAGGAAAATTAAAGTGAATGTCAGGTGTTAATTGTTAAAGAAAAGGGGGTGCAATCACTTTGAAAGAAGGACATCGCAACAAAAGACGATGGCAGTGAGCAATTACTGAAAAATGTCTCGACCTCGCACATTCACTCTCGATATTGCGACGAAAGAGGCGATGGGACATTCTCTGGTAAAAGAAGTACGGACAGTATTGTTTATCGATTAAGGCTGCAGTGCCGTTTTTGTAGATATGTAATTTAAGTCTCCACATCTTTGCCATTGATCTTTTTCAGCTATCATTGCATGTAAACGAGCTATTTAATATTAACAAACTCTTACTTTTTTCAAGATGGCACCTATTCCCAACCCACTGCGACCAACAAACTAGGTTTTTTATTGTCAGATGTACTCGAACAAATGACAAAAAAATTGTTTTGTACATCATAAAATGCAATTTCGTTCTCTTTTTAGACTTAAAATTATCTCGGTCAGATTTCTATTCAAATAAAATCAAATAGATGACTTTTAAAGGTAACGAAGAAAAAAAAGTGTTCTTTATAAACTAAAGGAGAATAAAGAAGTTTTGTTTGATGCTTTTAGTAACGAGCTTACTAAAAGTCCTAAAAGCGTGAAATGCAAAAAAGTATTTCAGTTAGCGTCCTACTACGCACAGGCATTGTACACCCGTTCCGAACCAGTGTGGTGCTATTAACAATTTCTGTCTTACAGAAAGTGATTGGCTCTATTAGTCACGCAGTTTAATTTATTATGAAAACTCTGTTCAAGTTTTTCGACCTCTGTTTCTGGCACTTGGAATTTTTCTTTCAAATTATTACTAACAACTACTTAATGTGTTCCCACTCGTCTTCAATTTCATCACTATCATAATCAAAAAAATTTTTCAACTTACTTTAAAAACTTCAGCTGCAAGGATGTTTTAACTCAAAATTCACACTCATTTATTGATTTGTAGAAATGCTACACATCTCAGTTTATCTATAAAATTTTGCTGAGAATTCTACAAGTCTAGCTGTAACTGAATACACTGTAGTTTCGTGCAACAGAATCTAGGAAAAACGAAATTTCTTCTTCTTCTTTAACGGCTCTACAACCGGGATCCGGTCCTGGCCTCGCGCAACTGTTCTCTCCACCGGTCCCGATTCTGAGCCGATGTCATCCAGTTTGGCCCTAAACTCTGAGCGTCCTGGTCCACGCCATCCTTCCAGCGAAGGTTGGGCCTCCCTCGCTGTCGCACCCCATAGGTCTCACCGCAGAGAACTTTCCGAGCAGGCTCATCTTCACTCATACGGGCTAGATGCCCTGCCCACCGGAGCCTACCGAGCTTTATTTTCTTCACAACATCTATGTCGCGATAGCGCTCGTAGATCTCGTCATTGTAGAGTCTCCGGAATCGGCCTTCCTCACATACGGGGCCAACAATCCTCCGAAGTATTTTCCTCTCAAACACGCCCAAGAGGTTCGAGTGCTTTTTGCTAAGCACCCACGTTTCGGATGCATATGTGAGAACGGGTAAGACCATCGTCTTATATAGTAAAAGTTTAGACGTTATGGTTAGATATTTGGATTTGAAGAGCCTTGACAGACTATAGTAGGCTTTGTTGGCTTTCAGCAGTCGTGCGCGTATTTCTGGTTCCATGATATTTTCGGCTGCTACTATTGACCCAAGGTAGGTAAATGATTTTACCACGTCCAACTCGTGTTCCGCTACCTTGATTGTGGGACCAATGTTAGGTGTTATTCCAGACGAGGCCACCATGTACTATGTTTTGCTTTCGTTAATGTGCAGTCCCAGATTTCCTGCCGCTTGTTCAATCTGAGTGAAAGCTTCTTGTACAGCTGTTGTTGTTCTTCCAATAATGTCAATGTCGTCTGCGTAAGCCAGTAATTGGGTGGACTTGTGGAGGATTGTACCCCTTGATGTCACGCCCGAATCTCGGATCACTTTCTCCAACGCCAGGTTGAAAAGGAGACAGGCCAGACCGTCCCCTTGTCGGAGTCCATTATAGATGTTGATTGATCTGGACAGTGTTCCGGATACCTTTACTTGGCTTGACACATTGATCATGGTCAGCCTATATAGTCTTGTCAGTTTGTTGGGGATGCCGAATTCTCTCATGGG
This sequence comes from Thereva unica, assembly GCA_949987705.1. NCBI lineage: Eukaryota > Metazoa > Arthropoda > Insecta > Diptera > Therevidae > Thereva > Thereva unica. The sequence goes on along the minus strand of OX465282.1, from coordinate 72,016,858 downwards.
TTTGTAGAGTTCTACCCTGGCTATGCTATCATAGGCGGCTTTAAAGTTTATGAAGAGGTGTTGAATTGAGTTTTGAAACTCTAGACATTTTTCCATAGCCTGCCTCAAGGTGAAAATCTGATCAGTCGTTGATTTGCCTGGGCTGAAGCCACACTGGTAATGGCCTATGATGTTTCTTGCATATGGGGCCATCCTGTTTTGTAGGATAGCGGAGAATATCTTATACACGGTACTCAACAACGTTATACCGCTGTAATTAGTGCACGCTGTGATATCTCCTTTTTTGTGTACCGGACAGAGGATGCCTTTTCTCCAGTCTTCTGGCATCACTTCCTGCTCCCATACTTGCACAATTAATTCATGAATCGCTTGGTGTAATGTAGGCCCTCCTTATTTAACCAGCTCCGCTGCGATGCCGTCTGCACCCGAGGCCTTGTTGTTTTTGAGCCGGCAGATGGCTCTGATAACTTCTTCTATGCTTGGTGGCGGCAGCATAGCATTGTCATCAGATATGTGCAGCGCAATCTCGCCGAAATGGTGATAATAAAAATAAAATGAAAACAAATCACCGGCGAAACTTGACAATTTGAGACGTCAAACTGTCAAGTTGTGCTAAAATTTGCTGATAATCAAATTCTGTATATCAGCGATTTCGCCAATAAAACTGAGCGAAAGATCCAAGCAAAAAGACAGGGACAACTATAAGAAAATACCGGCTTCCAAAGTTTCCAAGGAAATTGGAAATTTTGAGAGAGTCAAAGGTCAAGGAGGACGAATAAAATTTTCACTCGTGCAGGAACCGTTGGCAAGCAAAGAAGTCAAGTTTATTTTTTAAATCGGCAGTTTTATTTTTTTTAATCAGCATGTTTATTTTTTAAATCGGCAATTTATTTAAATCGGCAATTTTATTTTAAGTCGGCAGTTAAATTTTTTAAATCCAGGTATAATTACAAATTATTTTTTATTGGTCCTTACATGTCCATTGGAGACATCAGGCCAATTCATTAATCAGTTTTTTTTTCAGCTGTTTTTTTTGAAAAGTGTTCAGTAATCTATCAACAAAAAAGGGCAAACATGTTCATACGAACATCGCTCCAATTTTATTGATTTTCTTTCAGGTGGTGTAACTATTTTTAAGAAGTGAATTTGTAATTAAGATTGATAAGTGAATTTATAGTTAAAGATTAAGAACTGAGTTTTGAATTAGGGATTTAAAAGTAAATTTTTGTATAAGTAACAATATCAAGGGAAATAAATACGTGTAATATTGTGAAGAAGAGTTTTATATCGTTTTCATTCATTTCAATTGGTATACTCATAGCATCAATATTTTAACCGGTACAATATCAATTGCTGTAAGTATAGGCCGCTACACCACGGACCGCTCCATCATTGGTGGTTCCATCCAGGAAAGCAGCAATCTACTGTGTTGGTTAATATATAAGAAGGTTTAAAAAACATGAGTACGCTAAAGAAAGCAATGAAAAGAGAGCAAACATTAAGAGCTCGAATAGAAAAATTTATTGAAAACTCAAAAAAAAAAAAAACGGCATTAGCGAAGCGCACCAGATCCTTTTATGAAGTTAAATTGGATGAGCTCAGAAATTTGTGAGCAGACTACAAGGATACGGATCAGAATTTAACTGACTCCTTCATTCTTGAGGAATTGGAATCTGAAACATTACCTGAAGATACTTTTGTGTTATTAGAATCCAAATATTCGGAATACCTCAGTGAATTATTGGAAGGACTTCAAAAATTTACTCCACCAGAAGTGCAGCCACCATCTCCAACAGTCATTTGGCAAGATACAATGCTACCAAAAATCGATCTACCGAAGTTTGATGGAAACTATGATAGATGGTATACTCATTCCCCGATTTGTTCGTCTCCTTAATACATAACAATTCACAGTTAACACCAGTTCAAAAACTACACCACCTCAAGTCATGCCTAGTGGGGGATGCTGAAAAATTATTAAGACATATCCCAACTACAAACGATAATTACGAGTCATCATGGGTTAAGGTGAAGTAACGTTACCAAAACAAAAGGATATTGGTAAATCATCATTTAAAAACATTATTAACCCAACCGAAAATAAGTGCCGAGAATGCTACCAGTTTAAAGACATTCATATCGACTATTGACGATTGCCTCCAACAAATAAGGAACTTGAACATCGATACTAATTCGTGGGATATATTGCTCATACACATCCTTATTCAGAAGCTGCCATTTATCACACTGAAAATGTGGGAAGAGGAACAAGGAGCCTCTCAAGATCTTCCTACATACCAAGAATTCTACGACTTCTTATGCAAACGACAAAAGATTTTGGAATCGATATCTGATATGGTCCAACCAACTTCATTATCACAATCAAGCCGCACGAGAACTACTACAAGGGTTTATCACGCGGTTCATGGTGATCAATGTCCAGCGTGCCATGAACCACATTGGTTATAACAATGCTCCAAATACATCAGTATGGCTCCAAGTGCCAGAAGGAAACTAGTTACTACAGCCGGTCACTGCTACAATTGCCTGTCAAAGAGTCACGCAATAAAGTAATGTAAATGCAAATTTTGATGCCAACGGTGCAAAGAAAAACACCATACCACCTTACATGAAGATAAAAAAACTGGGTCGTCTAGGTCAACTACAACACAACAACGATCGAAGTCCTTTACTACCAACATTTCAACTAAGGAAGCCTGTCGTTCAAGTCAATTAACAAGCGATACATCTACATTAATACAGCAACAAAACAACCAACAACTCAACAGTGATACCGACTCAAACAATATACAAACATTTCTGGCGAGAAGCGGAGCACACGCATTACTATCAACGGCTTTAGTATATGCAAAGGGGAGCAACGGGGAACACCATACCATAAGATGCTTAATAGATAATGTGTCATCTTTTATTACGCAAAATGCATGCAGAAAGTTAGGATTGACTTGCAGCCCCACCACATTGAACATAACAGGAATGAATACATGTCCATTAGGGACGTCTACAAAACAAACAATGCTTACTTTAACATCACGCGTTTGCAGCAAGTTTCAATTTACAGAGCCATGTTTTGTTGTCGACAAAATAACAGATACTTTGCCGACGACCATACTTCCATTACATGATTATGAACACCTACAGGACCTCGAACTGGCAGATCCGGGATTCCGGAAACCGAGCAACTTAGACGTCTTACTTGGTGTCGCCCCGTACGCAAGAATCTTACAAGATGGTTTACGACAAGGCTCAAGGAATAGCCTTATAGCAGTCAACACTGGCCTTGGATGGATAATCTTCGGGCCTACAAGCAAGAATCAACCTACACAGTCCAATACATTTACCATACAAGTGACGAATGAAGATCTTAGCTGCCAGTTGAAACGGTTCTGGGAAGAAGAGGAACTGCCTACAAGGCCACAGTTAACTCAAGAAGAACAGGAATGTGCCGACTTTTTCACAAATACACACAAGCGATTGGATAATGGAAAATACCAAGTGAAATTCAAACAAAACAAGGCGCCCAACCTAGGCGATTCCCGTACACTAGCCCTCAAAAGATTTCACTACCTAGAAAAACGACTTAGCAACAATTTAAATCTTAAGAAGGAAAACGAAGATTGTCTGAACGAATACATACACTTAGGACATATGATTGAAACGAGCCCTCCAAAGGACAAGGAGCCAAATTATTACATTCCGCACCATGCGTTACTGAAGGACAGCAGCACCACCAAGCTTCGAATGGTGTTTGACGCATCGGCAAGGACAACAAGTGGAATGAATTTTTACTACCTGGCCCAACTATACAGCTTAAGTTGTTCTGCACATTACTGAAATGGAGAAAGCACAAAGTTGCGGTCCATGCAGATATAGAGAAGATGTACCGAATGGTCCAAATAGCACTTGAAGATCAAACTTACCAAAGAATCTTGTGGCGGCATCCTTCACGACATAACGTGCAAGACTACATGCTGACCACAGCTACCTTTGGGACAACAGCTGCTCCGTATTTGGCAATTCGCGCACTCAAGCAACTAGCAGCTGATGAGAGTAAAAACTATCCACTAGCATCGAAGGCAACTGAATCTGAGTTTTATGTAGACGATTTGTTGACTGGCGCAGATTATATAAATACAGCACTAACGTTGCAAGCTCAACTAATCGCAATGCTTAAGTCAGGTGGGTTTAATCATTAAAAGTATCGACGTTCAAATGGATGGGTTTTGTAAGAAATTAAAACACTTCCTTTTATATTCAAACTTATTAACTTTTATTAATCTAACTTTAATGAAAATGCTTTAAGACAACTACGTACGTAACACTTCAAACCGAAAAGTATGTAGACTGAGCTTCAAAATAATAATGAATTACTTAGGACGCAAACATTTTACAGTCACGTTGCAATGCAACGTGCTGGGAAAACCTCCGAAGAGATCACTTCCAAGTATTTAAAAAGTGTAACTTAATATGTCGCGACAATGGAGATGCAAGTGTAAGTCGAAATTATTAACGCGAGCAAAATGAAGTGCAATGATAAGATTAAAAGGGTTTTTCTTGGAAGGTATACAAAAATAATAAGAATTTTCTTTAAAATATGTTATGACTAGGGCTTGTTTCAGCCGATTCTATAACTTTTAATCTCAGAAAATGGAGCAGCAATGAACGGGTGATTTTGGAACATTTACCAACCGAGTTCAGAGAACATAAGGACATAGTGTCATTTTCGGAATCCGATTCAATAACCTTGGGAGTGCGATGGCAACCGTACACGGATCAGTTCTCATTTGAATTTAAACTGCTCAAGGATTACAGCAATATAACAAAAAGAACAATACTTTCCGATGTGGCTTCTTTATACGACCCATTAGAACTACTACAACCAGTGTATCATAGCCAAAATGCTAATCCAAGATTTGTGGCTAACAGGATGTTCGTGGGATCAGCCAGTTCAGGAACATGTAAAAATACAGTGGATAAACTACAAGAAGGATCTAGAGAACTTAAACAAGTTTACAATTCCTATTCACCACGATATGATATACAAATACACGGGTTTTGTGATGCGTCCATACGAGCAATTGCTGCAGTTATATATTTGCGCGCCACAGACGACAAAGGCAACACAACGTCGACTTTAATAACTTCGCGAACAAGGGTTCCACCAATTAAACCTATTACCATAACGCGTCTTGAACTAAATGGTGCACTACTCTTAGCTCGCTTGATGAAGGAGACCGTCTCAAGTATGCATCTTCAAGGAATTCCAGTGGTAGCGTGAACCGATTCAACTATCGTTTTGCAATGGATAAGACAACATGCTGCCCGATGGAAGACTTATGTGGCGAACCGAGTTGTAGAAATTCAGGAACTTCTCAAATATGATCGATGGAGGCATGTACCTACACAAACCAACCTCGCTGATCTCGCAAGTAGAGGAACCACTGCCAGCTCTTTAATTGATGATAAGCTTTGGCGGTATGGCCCACCCTGGTTTATTAAACCACCTGAGAACTGGCCAAGGAATGTCACCATAAAGGAAGAAACAACACTAGACGCCAAGGACAACACAACAACTCTATTCTCGACAATAGACGACGATCTACTATGTCGATTCTCATCCTACACACGACTTATACGGATAGTAGCAACAATACTTCGATTCATTAACAACGCTAAGGATTCCAAACATAAACGAATTCAACCATTAACCATAGAGGAGCTAAACCAGGCTGAGCATACAATTTTAAGGCGTGTTCAACAAGGCACCTTTGCTCAAGAATTCCACAGTTTACAAGCAAACAACGCACTATCACCAAGTAGCAAACTAATTATGTTAGCCCCATTTATTGACAAGGTTTGCCTAATAAGAGTCGGTGGGCGATTAAACAATGCCATGATCCCGTATTCGCAAAAACACCCTATTATCTTGCCACGAGACCATCATATAACAAGGTTAATAATTAACAAGACACATCTGGAGACATTTCATGGAGGCGTGTCTCTGGTTTTGGCCACTACCTTGTAGTAGTAAACAAATACTGGATTTTAGATGGCAGAAGATCTATTTCAACACAATTACACAAGTGTGTGACTTGCGCTAGATATCGGCAAAACACAAGCCAACAATTAATGGGAAACTTACCCCGATGTAGAACAACTATTGCCAAACCTTTTACCAAGTCAGGAGTGGATTATGCTGGTCCCTTCAATATCAAAACCGCAAGGCATCGGAACGCAAAGATACAAAAAAGGTATATCTGCATTTTCGTGTGTATGACGACCAAGGCAATTCACATAGAATTAGCGTCAGATTTAACTTCCGAAACCTTTGTGGCTGCTTTCAAGCGCTTCGTCGCTCGACGAGGAAGGTGCACCGATATCTACTCGGATTGTGGTACAAATTTTGTAGGCGGTAGGAAATAACTAGAAAAGGAATTATATCAAGTAATCAAGGAATTCAGCCCTGAAATTGAACAATACTTAACAACATTATCAATAAACTGGCATTTCAATCCACCCGCCGCCCGACATTTTGGAGGCTTGAAGTCCATAAAATATCGCCGGTGTGAAGTCCATAAAATATCACATCAAACGAACCTTAAAAAATTCCATTTACCAAATCGAAGCGTGCCTCAATTCACGTCCACTGTGCTATGTGCCCAACAAACCAGACGATCCACTCATTCTGACGCCGGGGCATTTTATAATAGGTCAATCATTACTAAAACTACCAGAACCAGAAGCAGAACCCAACAACATCTCACTTAACCAACGATGGCAGCATCTGAAATGTAAGATGACACAGTTTTGGAAACAATGGTCAAAGGACTATTTAAACCAAATGCAACACAGACCGAAATGGCAACATCAAAGGAGAGACATGTTGCCAGGGCAAGTAGTTTTTGTAAAGGGCGATAATACACCTCCATCGGTATGGCCACTTGGCATAATAGAAGAAACATTTCCAGGAGAAGATGGATTAACTCGAGTGGCACAAGTTCGTACTCAATTTGGTAGACTTAAACGATCAATCACCAAATTGTGTCCCCTACCGCTAGAAACCTAGTGCAACGTCCTTCACTGTTGTGTTTCGTGCGTTTAACGTGTTGTCCCTCAATGTCAGTTAGCAAATTTTTACTACTTCAAATACTGTTTCAGATGGGAAACCGGTACGAGTTCGAAGAAGAAGGTTACTGGGAAGACTACCTCTACATAAATGAAGAGGTCTCGTTATCTCCTCCACATCCGGATGGTTCGACGAGATCTCTCGACAATCTAACACCACCTAGATCTACTACCAAGATGGAGTATCCACCAGCACCACCAAAGAAAACCAGGTACACCATATCTACAGTGAACGACCCTACCAAAATCAACTCCAGATATGTAACGTCACTAAGGATACTGCGGATACTACCAACCTGAATTAGTTTAAAGACCGAGAAAACAATAGCTTCCAACGATTCACTACTCGAGAAGGGACCGACATTTTCCTTCCTAAAAAGGTATTTCAAAAAATCGACTTCGAAAAAATAGCAAAACGAAAGGGTAGATAACAAACCATAAATCTTCCTGGCCGCTATCAAACGAAGGTGAAGGTACGAGCTGACGGAACAATTCTCTTCCAGCACTACCGAAAAAGAGGAATTTCAAAGGAAAGGAATATGTTGGGGGGAGAATGTTTAGGCTGAACCCTAAAAGCAAACAAAATTATTAAAAAACAACAAAAATTATTTAAAAAGATTCCTGGTGCCTGGGAATCCACAGGCACAATCCCGCCGAAATGGTTATAATAAAAATAAAATGAAAACAAATCACCGGCGGGCGAAACTTGACAATTTGAGACGTCAAACAGTCAAGTTGTGCTAAAATATGCTGACAATCAAATTCTGGATGTCAGCGATTTCGCCAATAAAACTGAGCGAAAGATCCAAGCAAAAAGACAGGGACAACTATAAGAAAATCCCGGCTTCCAAAACCAAGGAAATTGGAAATTTTGAGAGAGTCAAAGGTCAAGGAGGACGAATAAAATTTTCACTCGTGCAGGAACCGTTGGCAAGCAAAGAAGTCAAGTTTATTTTTTAAATCGGCAATTTTATTTTTTTTAATCAGCAAGTTTATTTTTTAAATCGGCAATTTATTTAAATCGGCAATTTTATTTTAAGTCGGCAGTTTTATTTTTTACATCCAGGTATAATTACAAATTATTTTTTATTGGTCCTAACATGTCCATTGGAGACATCAGGCCAATTCATTATTCAGTTTTTTTTTTCAGTTGTTCTTTTGAAAAATTTTCAGTAATCTATCAATAAAAAAGGGCAAACATGTTCATATGAACATCGCTCCAATTTTATTGATTTTCTTTCAGGTGGTGTAACTATTTTTAAGAAGTGAATTTGTAACTAAGATTGATAAGTGAATTTATAGTTAAAGATTAAGAACTGAGTTTTGAATTAGGAATTTAAAAGTAAATTTTTGTATAAGTACCAATATCAAGGGAAATAAATACTTGTAATATTGTGAAGAAGAGTTTTATATCGTTTTCATTCATTTCAATTGGTATACTCATAGCATGAATATTTTTACCGGTACAATATCAATTGCTGTAAGTATAGGCCGCTACACCACGGACCGCTCCAACAACCCATGTCGAGGGGGGTGTGAAGAAAATGTTAATCCGCCTTCTTGAGATGGCCGCCATTGACCAAACGATATATTGAGTATACTATATCGCTTATGATGTTCTACTTATCATACTCTTTCGTTTGATAACCATCTCGAAGGGGTTGTCAAGAAAATGATAATCTGCCCTCTTGAGATGGCCGACATGGACCAAATGATAAATTGAGTATACTATATTGCTTATGGTGTTATGCTTTTCATAGCCTTTCATTTGATACCCATGTCTCGGGTGTTGTGAAGAAAATGGTAATCCGACCTCTTGAGATGGCCGCCGTGAATATAAAGACATAGCTTATGGCATTCTACTTATAATGCCCTTTCATTTGATACTCATGTCGAGGGGGTTGTGAAAAAAATGTTAATCCTCCTTCTTGAGATGGCCGCCATGGACCAAACGATATATTGAGTATACAATTATGCTGATGGTGTTCTACTTATCATACTCTTTCATTTGATACCCATCTCGAAGGGGTTGTGAAGAAAATGGTAATCCGCCCTCTTGAGATGGCCGCCATTGACCAAATGATGAATTGAGTATACTATACTCCTTATAGTTTTCTACTGATCATACTCTTTAATTTGAAACCCATGTCGAAAGGATTGTGAAGTAAATGGTAATCCGCCCTCTTCAGATGGCCGCCTTGGACCAAACGATATATTGAGTATATTATATTGCTTATGGTGTTCTACTGATCATAACTTTTCATTTGATACCCATGTCGAAGGGGTTGTGAAGAATATTTCAATCCACCCTCCTGAGACGGTCGGCATGGATATAAAGGTATATTGAGTATACCATATTGCATTTTTATCGGAGCTCAAGCTGTATGCATGATAGAATATCCGGAAGTGTTTGAAAAATCGATTGCAAAATTTGTTCCGAGAAGAAAACAGTAATCCGTCCTCTTGAGACGCCCCCAAGGATCTAACATTATAATGAGTATACCATATTGCATTGTCATCGGAGCTGAAGCTGGGTGAAGCTGGGCAAAATTTCAAGGTGATCGAGTAACCAGAAGTATTCAAAAAATCGATTGCAATATTTGTACCGGACAAACAGACAGACAAGAAAGCGAGCTAATAAAAACGTTTTAAGAAAGCGAGCTAATAAAAACGTTTTAAACTAAAAGTTGTTCGTTATGAAATGGTTAACAGCGGTTACATTAAGAAATTTTTACCTGCACACGGACCCCCAAAAAAAAAACTGAAAACAAAAAACTGGAAAAAAATTTTCTAGTTCACTATAAAATATATGTAAGTAAGTACATATGTACAATGACATTACTCGAGGAGAGTAAGCGACCAATTTAATAATTGAATTAAATTAAATTGCCCGAAGTAATCTGATAGAATAACAGCCGTAATTCATCGTTTGTTTGTTATATTAGTGAAAACTTCTTTATCTACGTCCAAAATATCGGTGTCTGATTGCTGGATAAGAACTGCATGTCACGCTGATTCCATCTGAGATGCTCCGATATTGATATCTACAAAAGAACAGCATCTTTGTTTACTTTTCCGCTAAGATGTTCTAGGTGGATCGTGTAATCCGCACCAAAATTTTTCGGGTTGAATCGATGTCGAAGTTGGTAAGTCATCTTTGCTATCTTCAGCAAAAGGGAAATGAAAGTGAAACTATTATTAGTGCAAATTTATTACTCACAAAGTGAAATTGAAAATAAACAGAAACTCTCGTAATAAAATTGGAAAATCGAAATGTTTATATCCTTGATTGAACATGAAATCATTTTCTTATGATATTTCGAGTTTTCCAATTTCTCCAAGTCTTAAACCACCCTTCAAGTTTTAATGGAAGAATTGCTCACAATAAATCAAATTAGAATTGCATTGGATCCACGAACAGGAATTTAAAAATTTATAATTATGAGATACCCAAAAAAATTAAGTTCCCCAAATAGAATCGCGTAGAAATTGAAGGAAATGAACACAGAAATCTTACAGAGTATATTTCAACAACGGAAGACTCTTCAACGTTTTCATTATGGCCCCTTAATAAGGTTTCTGCTGACTCATCACCCCTGTTAAACGTCCTGGCATAATGGTTGGTCTATGACAATGCAGGGAACATCTTTATCCTCATTTCCCGCACCGACGAAGTAATTACCTAGACACATTTTACCAGGGCTTAGTTCTCTTCCTGTCACTATGGAGTTATGAATTGAGAATGTAATGAAGAAGACATGAATACTTACAAATTTTTGCTGTGGAAATGTTTCTTTGGACAAATAAAAAAAGATCTTCCTAGATATCGTTGTGAGAGCTCCTATTGTGGAATATTGTGTAAATATGGAAAAAATGGTATCTCTAATTGATGTTAAAAAAACAACAGGAAATGGTATTGATTTTATGTTTCCTGTGTCGTTCTTTCGAATAAGTATTGAGCCTTGAAATACAAGCACTCGAGCTTAAAATTGGAACTGACTACTTGTGGTATCTTAAATGTTGTGCAGATAAGGGGTCGTCCATTAATTAAGTGAGGCTTTTAGTAGAGGAGGGAGTCGAGCCGTATCTCACCCAATCACACAGGGGGAGAGTCGGGTCTCGGCAAATAACAAGTAATTTTTTAAGTGTTAACTTCTTTAAGCATGATTGGCACCTTTTCGCCAGTGGTAAGGCTGCCGTCCACTGGAAACGTATTCGAGCGGCTGCGCGCTTCGGCGAAATGAGCGGCTACCAGCGGATCTGAGATACGCGGCTACACGCTACAGAGTTCGTCCACTGCAAGCTTTTCATGCTGCTCACTTTGAAGTGAACTTTGACGTAATAATATTGCGATGGAAGAAAAGGATAATTTTTTTTTTTTGGAAAATTCTACGTGGATGAGGCGTACAATAAATAAAAAAAGACGAACATATTGGGTTAGCCCTATTTTAGAAAAGAGGATGTGCCTGGGGGAGCTCCGTCATCTACACCGCGAATTAGAGGAAAATCCCCTTAAATTTTTCGACTATTATCGTATGAGCCTCGACACAACACAACAACTAATATATTTTGGATGCCATAGCGCCAATTATCAGCAGGGATTCTAATTTCAGACTGACTATTCCTCCTGCGGAACGTCTAAGTGTGACTCTACAGTAAGGATATTCTTTTTTAAAACAAGGATTTTTTTGTGAGAAGTCGGAACGTAACAACAGTACAGACTAAAAGTTTATTCAAAAACGCTGTTACTATTATGTAATATTAATTTTTTGACGTGAAACCGTCATATATATCGATGTGTATAGGAAGTCATTAGCGCAAATAGTCGCGCCTCGCGAGATTATCCTCACCAGTGCTTAGCGACGGGAACGGGACGGGACATTTTGCGCTAATGACTTCCTATACTCATCGATTTATAAGACGTTGTCACGTCAAAACTGGCACAACCTAGCCGCGAAATTTTTATTCCAGTTACTACCAACCTTTATTATCGCGACTCTGACAGTGTTATGCCTCCTGAATCGAATTGAATCTCATCAACCAACCGATAACATACGCTTTGGTGGAGCGAGGAAGGGCTAGGGAGACAGGAGAATTGCGGGAGAACCGTGACGTTGCCGGAATTCGAACCCGGGACCTCTGGGAGCCAGACGCCTTACTCCCTAGGCTACCGAGGTCCCAAATTTCTTGAAATTATCTACGAAATTGCTAAATTATCTGGAATAAACAAAGAATTGATAACTTGGAGTAAATGCGGAATCTATTACCTGTAATCAATTACGAAATCGATTACTTGGAATCAGTTTAGGAACCGATTTCCTGAAATCAATTAAGGAATCGATTACCTGGAATCAATTACGGGATCGATCTCCTGGAATCAATGGCGGAATCGATTACCTGGAATCAATAAAAAAATCAGTTGCCTTATCGATTACCTGGAAGCAATAAAAGAATCTATTACCTTATCGATTACCTGGTATCAATAAAGAAATCAATTACTTTATCGATTACCTGCAATCAATAAAAGAATTGATGACTTTGTCGATTACCTGGAATCATTAGAAGAGTCAATTACCTTATCGATTACCTGGAATCAATGAAGGAATCAATGACTTTATCGATTACCTGTTTTATGAAGGCGCCACGCGCGACTATCCCCACCCTTACTTAGCGACGGGAACGGGACGGGACATTGTGCGCTAATGACTTCCTATACTCATCGATTTATAAGACGTCACGTCAAAAAAAATCATAATAAAATTAAAAAATATTGGAGTAAAAATAATCAAATTAAAAAGTTTCAACAGCAAAAATAAATAGATATTAATAAAAGATATTTAAATTGCTAACGTATTAAACTTATCCCTGACACTTCCTTGACCCTTTTGCACTTTTTTTTATTTTGATAAAATAATTATTATTTTTCTTCTTCGATGACTCTACTCCATTGGCCTCCATTAGCTTCTTCCTAAAGACGTTTCTCTGTCTCCAGTTTCTTTTGTTGAGCGGTTTTGCTGCATCGACCTTAACATTATCTTCCCACCTTAACCGTGGTTTGCCAACTGGTCTTTTGCCATCTGGTAGTAGATACAGGGCTTTTTTGGTATCCTTGAGTCATCCTTTCTTTGGACATGACCGGCGCAACGTAAACGTAGTAGTTTGGCTTGGGTCGAAAGTTTATATTCTTTGTATAAGTCGTACAATTCGTGATTGTAGCGTATTCTCCATGCATTGTCTTCATTGATTGAACCGCATATCCTTCGGAGAACTTTCCTCTCAAATATATCCATTTTGTCTGCGGATTTCTGGAAGATACTCCATGCTTCACATCCATACGTAGCTACTGTACGCATGATGGTTTTGTAGATTATTATTTTGGTTTTTCTGTGGATGTCTCTGGATTACTGGCAGTAGTGAGAAGTATGTTCTGTTCGCGTCGTTTATTCGTCTTTGTATCGCTATCGTTTCATTTATTATTATTTTTAATAAAAACTAACTATAAACAGCACTTTCTGGGGCACGAAAAACTTCCTCCTATAATTTTTAATGGGATTTTGATATTTTACTTAAATTCGTAGGGACTTCATAAATATGGAAGGCTTTGGAGAAAATTACTTCCCGATTCGAGCGACTACGCGAGTTAAATTCTATTATTCTACAAAACACAATTAAAAACCAAAAATATACTTAAGTACTTTATTTAAAATTGGAAAATAGAAAAATAAAAAAAATAATCGCGAAACAACTCTTAGGAGTGTTTTTCCCGCGACGATGGTCTTAAGACTAACTTATGACTCTTTGTCAAACTTATATTCTAACTATTATTTTTATGCTGACGAGTTGGTTCTCACTAACTCGTCAAGAATTTAAATTCCTTTCTCATATGAAGTGAAGCTTCATATTCAGTCTGGGAATTTAAGGAATATCTAATTTCATCTCCTTCGCGAATGAAACAAAATCTGGTCGGATTTCACATTTCCGTCCGATTTTGCTTGATTCTTGGAAGCTGAGATTAGAATTATCATTTGATGTTGTTGGGGATGTAACTTCTCCCCCTTTAAGTTCAAGACTCTCCCGAGTCTTGTTAACTACATTTACCTTTATATTGTTTCGTTTACAACGTAAATACAAACAAATGATAATGATTATAATTATTACAAAAATGGAAGTGAAAGTTATTCCATAGCTTGCTTGTTTGTGGAATTTTAATTCTGTTATTTCCTTTGTATTTTCTTCTTGTTTAATTAGAATTTCTTCGAATGTTAAGATTTCTTTTCCTATATTAATCGACTTTTCTTTTGGTATAACATATCTTTGGATAAATTTACTTATTTTATTGCTATATTTTTCGGTTCCTATTTGTATAGTACAATTATCATAGGTAATAAAATAATTTCCGGTTAACAAAATTTCCCTTTCGTCACAGCTATTATTAAATTGTTTAGTTTTTATATTATTTAAGATAATGATTCCTTCATCTATTTGAATATATTCCTCATCTAATATTATTTTAGTTTTACAGTTATTTTTAAAAATGCAATTTTTACTTAATTTAAGTTCTTTTAATGATTTGTTTTCCTCGTAAGTGTACATTTTTCCGTTTGATTCTATAACATATTCTAGTTCTTGATCTATTTGCTGTGCTTTTGAATTAGTAATTGGGGCCAAGAGTTTTTTATTAAAAGTTGAGAACTCTGTTGGGATTTTAATTGCAAACACAATTGAATTGCTTAAATACTTTGCCATTCCTAATCGTATATTCGCTAATTTTCTAAAATCTATTTTGTAAGTTTCTATTTCTTTCCCTGATAATATGTTTGGATGTAAGAGGTTGGATCTAGCAGATGCAATATTTTCTTGTATATACTCGATTTCATTATCTATTAACTTAAGCTTATACATTTGTTCTAGGAATAAACTTTTTTCTAGAATTGACTTTTGTCTTGTTTCTAGTTCAGTGAGCCCTGCTAAGGTTTTGTTACGATCGAGTTCTATTATATCCTTCAATAATTTTAGAGTTTCATTGAAGTTTGAGTTAATTTTTACTTGTTGGTTGCTGTTTTCTATAATATTATGATTGTTTTCATTAATAACGTTAAGGTGATTTTCGATGGTTTCCCTATCATTTTCATCCATCGTTCCAAATATCCATTTCATGACAGTGCCACCTAAGTTAATTAGACCTCTTTTTGCAATAATATGTGGCATTATTGTTTTTGCTTTATATCTGGTTTTCTTTATTTGGTTAAGGATGACTTCCTTGTATTCCCCTAATTCTATCGAGTTTATTGTTTTTTCGAAAATGTCGATAATTTCCATAAGATTATCAGGATAAACAATATGGAGGATAATATCAAACTTGCTTACGATTTCGATTTCGTCTACCTTTATTTCAGTATATCCCGCTTCAGAGTCGATTTTCTCAATTGTCACTGCCTGATTGGTAGAGTGGATGGTCAGCACCAGTATCATTGCCAGAAGGCAGAGTTTCCTCACCTGAAAATTTATTTTTCCTTTTAATATTTCTTTCATGTATATTGGATAGTTTAGATTTTCTAAATTTAGGTTGTTCTTTGTGTCGAAGAGATTTATAATTTTTTATAAATCCTTCCTGTCTAGTTTCAGTGTATTCTTCCCTTGTTTCGTTTCTCTTTCTTATTGTATTATTTTTTATTTGGCTCATTCTTTCTTTAATTAGGCTGTGATCTATTTTAAAATTTTGAACTTCTTGAGGTGTGCTACGGATAGTAGAGTGGTAAGAATTATTATAGTAAGTTACTGCTTTTGTCATCTGTGTCATAATAGGTAAATGTTCTTCGAGATTTAGGGCTCTTATTCTTTCTGTTAATGTGTTGTTAAGTCGTTCCACATCTGCATTCCCAGTGTGATTGTTTGGTTTCGTGAAATGATAATCTAATCCTTCTTTTTCGCAAAAATCTTTCACATTTTTTGAATTAAACTCATTGTCGAAAACTATCATTCCTGGCTTTCCTTTAATGCACACATATTGCCTTATTTTTTCTACAATTGTTTCACTATTCCTATCTTCTAGAAATAAGCTAACAACGTGTTTCGAAAATTTGTCTATGAAGTTTATGAATGAATGCTTGGTATTAACATATACGTCCACATGAACTATCTGATTGATAGTTGAGGGAGTCTCTGTTATCTGGAATTTCTTTAGGATTGGTTTCCTGTCATATTTAGCGGCTGAGCAAATATCACAGTTGTTTATTATTGTATGGGTAGCTAGTTTAAGATTAGGATGAAATATTTTTCTTTTGATACCTTCATATGTGGCAATTATTCCAGAATGTCCTGTTTCGTGTTTATGGAAAAGTGAAATTTGTTTATTAAGCTCGGCTTCGTCAGTTATATCTGAAGCGAAAAAGCTGCATTTCACGAATTTGAGTCCACAATTTCTCGGAAAAAGGGTAATCAGAATTTGTTGCAAGCTGTTATATTCATGATCTGATATTTTTGAGAATATACCAACTTTGCCCTTCTTTAAAAATTTTCGTAAGATATTACTAACGATTGTTTTATCTCTCAATTCTTGTCTATCAATATATATTCTTGTTCTATTAAATACTTTGTCGAAGTCCTTCTGTTTAGAATCCACTAGGATTATTTGTTGTTTGAAACGATTTACGATTGTGTCAAGAATAGGGATATGGTCGTTTGCATTTTGTTCTTGAGAATGAGCAGTTTCAACCATAATGGAGCGATTTTCATCATTTGGTTCCTCTAATTCTTGATTGTTTACTTCTGGGGAGGCTTGTGAATTGGCCGTATTAGTCAGCTCAAAATTGAGACCTTCACTTTGTAATGTAGGTTCGCTGTCTTTTTTACAAATTGTATTAATTTCGTTTGTGAGTGAATTAATCCTACTAAGGAAGTCGGCTAATCTATTATCCTTGCCCTTTATAAAATCAATTTTTATATTATATTCCCCCAGTGAAATTAACCATCTTTGAAGTCTAGGATTTATATCCTTCCCCGTATATTTAGCATGGAGCCATTTTATGGGCTGATGGTCGGTCTGGAGTTCAAACTCCTTGCCATAAAGATAGGGCCTAAAATATTTAGTAGCCCAGACAATGGCTAAGAGCTCCTTCTCAATAGTGGAGTAATTAATTTCATGTTTGTTTAAAGTCCTAGATGCATAGGCAATTGGGTGACCGTCCTGAGTCAAGGCAGCTCCAAGAGCAAAATTGCTTGCATCTGTGATTAGTTTGAACTTTTTATTGAAATTAGGATATTTCAAAATGGGATAATTTGTAATAATTTGTTTTAGCTTTTCGAAAGCGGTAATGTAATTAGGGTCGTTAAGATTTATTTTCATGTTTTTCTTTAGATATTTTGTTATTGGTTGGGCTATTTTTGCGTAATCTTTGATAAATTTTCGAAAATAGCCTGTAACTCCAAGAAAGGATTTAATTTTCTTTTGTGAATCGGGAAGTTTTAAATCCTGAATTATTCTTATTTTATCTTGGTTTGGTTTTATACCATCAGGTGTTAAGATGTGGCCCAAATATTCAGTTTCTTTCTTTAGAAAGTTGCATTTAGCGATCTGAAGTTTTAGGCCTGCATCCTCCAATTTTTTCAAAATTTGTTTAAGACTCCCGATGTGTTCTTGTAGCGATGTGCTGAACACCAGAATGTCGTCTAAATACACGACACATGTTTTATTTATGAATTCGCGGAGTACAGCATTTATTAGACGCTGGAAGGTGGCGGGGGCGTTTTTTAGACCTTCGGGCATTCTAACAAACTCGTAATGGCCAAAGGGTGTTGAGAACGCCGTTTTCTTCCTATCTTCGGGGTGGACTAGGATTTGGTGAAAGCCTTTCGCCAAATCTAACGTAGAAAAGTACTGTGCTTTACCTAATCTGTCGAAGATTGCATCTATATTTGGTATAGGAAACTTATCGCTTATTGTGTTTTCGTTAAGCTTCCTATAATCTATCACTATTCGCCATTTTTTGCTTCCCGAATTATCTAACTTCTTCGGTACAATCCATAAAGGACTGTTATAAGGCGAATTACTTTCTGTTATTATATTATGTTCTAGCATTTGACTAATTTGTCGTTCTATCTCTTTTTCGTGTATTTGGGGATATCTGTAAATTTTTGAGTAAATTGGGTTGTTTGTATTGGTAATTATTTGGTGTTGGATTTCGTGGGTAAATGATAATTTTTCTCCTTCTTTAAAGAATACATTTTTGTACTCTCTTAGGAGTTGATTGATTTTTGATTTTTCTTCACTGTTTAGGTGGTCTAATTTAAGATCCGAAAATTTACCTGCCTCTAGAGATAGGATTTCGTTTATAGCATATGGGAAAATATTATTATCAAATGGGATTTGTAAGTTTCTCACTTGCAAACATTTATTTTCCGCATCAACTTTTGCTTTAAGGGGAGTGAGGAAATTCATTCCCATGATTGCATCGTAATTTCTATTTGCGAGCTCTCCTATATTCCAATTAAGAGTTCCTTGCAGTTGAAATTCTATAGGGATTGGCGTAGTCATTTTTTCAGTTACTTTATTTATTCCATTTATTGACGTAAAATAGGTAGGAGTTTTTAATTTAAATACGGGAAAATGTTGTAAAATATTGGGTTTAATTATGCTGGTATTGGAACCGGTGTCAGGTAAACATTTTATTTTTTGACTTCCGAGAGTTAGCGTAATTATCGGTAATTTCCCGGGACACGAGGCTCGTTGTAAAAATTTACGTCTTGTTCTTGTAAGTTATCGACTTCCATAGGTTCTATAAAGTTTGCGTTGTTATAATTTTGTCGATATTGATTGGAATTATTAAACTGCCTAGATCGTGAGGAGTTAGTATTATAAACGTTTCGCGACTGATACGAATTTTTATTGTCTGTTATTCGAGGATTTACATTTGTTCGATTTGATGGTTTATAATTTACGGAACTTTGATTATTACGGTTGTACATATTAAAACTGTTTTTGCAATTAAAATGCCCAGAGTTACGATTTTGATTTTCACCGCGATTAGACTGATTTCCATTTGATTGGGGATTCGAACGGAAGAATGTACTTTTCCTTTCTTTACTATATTTCTTATAGTCATAGTGAATGACATCTTGTTCATCTAAAAGACCTAACTCATCGAATGTATTGTACATTTCAATTAGACTTTTATTTTCCTTACAGCTAATCCTATAATTACCTTTTATCATATGCCTAACTATTTCCGTTAAATTTTTGTCATTATTTGATGGATCAAAATTACTTGGTTTACTATCGTCAAATTCATAAATTTTATTTAATTCAAAATTTGTTTCCCTAGCCTTTTCAAAAAGTTCTCTTAAATTGCCTACCTTAAATAATCGAAAGTTTTCTAACAGTTGCACATAATTTTTCCTTGGTTTGTAGTAGGTTTTTAATTCGTCCTTTACTTGCCGCCATTCGGGATTCTCTCCTAAACGCTGGATATACCCTTTAGGTTCTGCTTGGATTTTCTCGCTGATCACCATTGCTAGTCCATATTTTTGTAATGGTTGGTTGCAGGTACATAAAGATGCTACATTTTCCACAGCACTGATGAATTCTTGAAGTGGGTATTCTTTTTTTCCATAAAATGTCCTGATGCTCTGGAACCTTTTTATTATTTGGTCCGCAGACAGGTTAAAAGAATGTTCGAACGTTCCATTTATAATTTGTCTTAGAGATTCTATTTGTTGTTGACTCTCTTGACGTAGGGCCATTATTGCATTTTTTAAGACTTCGAGCTCCTGTTCCGCCATTGTCCTTTCTGTTTCTTCCGATGAAGATGGTAAATTTTGTAATTGCCGGTTTGAATCGTAGCGCAAATTTTTACTGGATTTCATGTAGGTTTTGCAGTCCTGAAGATTTTCTTTTTGCGCTATTTGATTTATTTCACCTTTTGCGAGGCTCGATATTTTAAAACACTTTTTTCATAATAAAAAAAAATCTCAAAAAAATTTGCACGTCTATAATATTATTCCTTTTTCTCCACAATAGTATTATTATTATTTTCCCTTTTTAACAAAAACAGTTTCACCTTCACAAGGAAAAAATTTATTTTATGAGAAAAACTTCAAATTCGAGTATATTTTTTCTAAGGAAACTTTTCCACTATCAATTTTTTTGCACTATTAATTTATCTGTTAATTATCTTGAGATAATTTTATTCGTGTTTACCGCGACTGCGCCAGTTAAATTCTATTATTCTACAAAACACAATTAAAAACCAAAAATATACTTAAGTACTTTATTTAAAATTGGAAAATAGAAAAATAAAAAAAATAATCGCGAAACAACTCTTAGGAGTGTTTTTCCCGCGACGATGGTCTTAAGACTAACTTATGACTCTTTGTCAAACTTATATTCTAACTATTATTTTTATGCTGACGAGTTGGTTCTCACTAACTCGTCAAGAATTTAAATTCCTTTCTCATATGAAGTGAAGCTTCATATTCAGTCTGGGAATTTAAGGAATATCTAATTTCATCTCCTTCGCGAATGAAACAAAATCTGGTCGGATTTCACATTTCCGTCCGATTTTGCTTGATTCTTGGAAGCTGAGATTAGAATTATCATTTGATGTTGTTGGGGATGTAACTCGCGCGACCGATTCAAATTAATTTGGATTCTATTCGATTCCGCACGAAGTCGCTTGTAGTGGACGATGTTTGTATGAAACTCTTTATGTTGGATCTGTCGGGCATAGCCGCGTGTAGCCGCTCATGTAGCCGAAGCGCGTAGCCGCTTCTAGTGGACAACCAGCCTAAAACGAAGAATTCGCGTCACGCGCATTTTTGTTGCATACCCGTTTCTGGCACTTGGGGCTATGAAGCTGGCTAGAGCAAGGCAACTTTGGGTTGAGTTCCACCTTCAGATAGCAGCGTATAATTCTATGGTGTACGAAGTAAAATAGCCCGCGCTTGGTGGAAGGGATTGCGTTTCAATAATTACGTTTACATGCTTACTTGAAGTATACTTAAAGTAGATTTCAAGTAACTAAATATGAATCCCAGCAGGCAAAATGAGCTCACAAAACCAGAAATTTGTCTTACAACTCACAATGAGCTCAATATGATGAACATATGACATCCCAAATGCAAAAAAAAATTAAACCAGTTGTGAGAAAATAATGAGATCATAATGAGAGGAAAGTGAGAAAGAAACCGAAATTGAGTGTCCCACTTAATGTTCATTGATTGGAAGGTTGTTATGAGCTAATTATGAGCAATCGGTTTAGTAACAATTTTTAAGACGGAATCATCGAATTTTCGGATGAGGAAGAATCAAATCGAATGAGAAATGAAGTTGATAATTTGGGCGACTTATCTGAATAATTTGACGATAATGATGATATCAATATTAGAGTAGGAGATGCAATCGCGGGAATTGGAAGTTGGGCTAACAAATATGGTATCGGTAGAAATGGACTAACTGATTTACTTAGTGTTCTGAACAAACTACTTCCTAGTAAATTTCCAACTGAAGGAAGAACCGTTCTGATGACACCAAAATCAGTAGAAGTGACGAACATCGATGAAGAATGCAAATATTGGCAGCAAGTTTGTTACAGTTTGTCTTAAGAAGGCATTTTAAAATTTACAAAAAGATAATGGCATTTTGTTAAACATTAATGTCGATGGTTTGCCAGTTTTTAATAGCTCAACTGAGAAATTTTGGCCAATACTTGCGAATGTCGAAGGGATTATAAAGGAACCTTTCGTAATTGGAATTTACAACGGTTCACAGTGGAACGAATTGCCGAAAACGTGGACAAAAGTCTAAATATTGATGAACTTGGACGAAATTCGGTATTATACGGTAATCGAGCTCACTGATCACGAATTTAATATCAAAAACTGAAAATTCAAAATGGCGAATCCAATATAGCGGACATTATTTTTAAAACATTGTAGAAATAAACTCAAAACTTGTATCTAGATGTTTTTGGGCATGCCGATTACGAATTTGATGTCAAAATTTGGAAATTCAAAATGGCGGATCCAATATGGCCGACATAATTTTTCAAAATTGTTCAAAACTTGTATTTATATGATTTTGAGCATGCTGAATACGAATTTGATACTTGAATTCGAAAATTTTAAGAACAGGAACTTGAGTGACTCCCTTTACAAGATATGTAGGTTCAAAATAAGACCAAAATTCTAAAATATTGGAATTTTTCTGAAAAAACGAAAAACATTGGGATTTAGATCACATTTTTAATTACATATCTTGTAAACGATGTCATTCACTTAATATCATATAAAAGAATACACATTTACCTAAAACACGAACCGAATTACATTGTTCTACGATAATTAGTCTAGGAATTATTCAAGTTTAAGTAAATATTAAAAAAATACATTTTTTCTTTCGTAAACACCCTGTACCTTAGTGGATAGTGGGGATAGCCCCCTCTCTAGAACAATTTTTTTTTTCTCCAAAACCATCCAAAAATCACGCCTGAAAATATTAGCCACGTAGTCCAACAGAGGATTTATTGAATGTCTGATGACCGATACAAATTGCGTATTAGGTCATGTAAACAAATTCATGAACGGTGATTCTTTGTAGATAATCGCATTATCTACAAACTTTGTAAACAATATTTTAGAATGGGACTTGCCGTTTAAGAGATATTGGCCAAAAACGGAATTTTCTGTTTTTAGGAGCAGCGGACAACCAATATTCCGAAACTTTTTTAACATATTCTACTCACGAAAAACTTGTTTTTTAGAAAAAGTTTCGTGAGTTAACATTTAGTTAGAGGTCTGCATTCGCATTGTGCTTTGACGACTGAACTAATATTTATAGGTATATATATCCGTGACTTTGAATTTCCTAATTTTGACATCAGATTCGTAATCGGCATGCTCAAATACATATATGTAGATACAAGTTTTGAACTTATTTCTACAAATTTTCAAAAATTATGTCCGCCATATTGGATTCGCCGTTTTGAATTTTAAAATTTTGACATCAAATTCGTCATCAGCGACGTCGATAACATAATACCACAAAATTTCGTGCAAATTTAACAATATGGAGAATTTTCCAGCACTTTTATAGACATTTCATCAAAAATAAAATGTAGCAGCCGTAACTGCATATGTGGTTTACTAAGAGAGTTACGACTAGTAGCTGGATTTTATTTTTTAACTTGAAGTAAATAAAACTTATTTTATAAAAAAATACTTCACTTAGTGGTATTCCGTGGAACTCATAACTTATCTCTTAATTTCGATTGAATTTTATAAATTTTTCTCGTTATTATACATAATTATTGTTTATTTCAATAACAAATGTTAACACGTCGCTTAACAAGTCATAAAGCATTTAAAATTTAGTATATACCTGGAGAAACATTCTCCATTTTCAACATTTCGAATCTGTATTGTCGTAATAATTTTATGCAAGTTTCAATTTGCACTACGTTTTTTAAGCACAGAGCCGAACCCTTTACAAATAAACAATGACCAAGTTCGACCTGCTGTGCAGCTTCAAGGAAAAACAATTAACCGTTTCTACTGCCGGGATTTAATAGTGTCAACAATACTGTAGTCAAACCAAAAGATGGAACTCCCTTAATCAAAACTTTTATTTTCGCACTTTTATCCACGTTTTAGGCAATTCGTCCCACTGTGCGGTTATAAGAAAACCTCCATCGTTAGCTTTTTATTTAGACAAATCTCACAATGAGCTCATATTTAGCTCATATTTAGCTCATATTATATTTGTCATTTATATACACTCTTACGGCGGCGTATACACAGTAGGCTCAATAGCGCAGTTGGTAGAATGTTGGCTTCATGTTCCAGTGACCCAGGTTCGAATCTCGTACAAGGCAATCGAAAAAAAAGTATTCTCAAATAATGAGTAAAATATGAAAATAATAATATAAAATATCAAATTATATGAATATAAAAAATAGTAAAAAAAGACAGGAACAAAAAAAAAATTAATGTGAAAATAGTAATTTTGTTTTTTAACATTTCTTAGTACTTTTTTCCGCTCAGTGAGCTCAATATGAGATCATTTTGAGATAGCATTTAGCTCTTGATTTACATCATATTGACCTCATATTTTGTTCAGAAACGTGCAATTAACTCACTATTACCTCATATGTATCTCATAAATTACTATTTGAGACTTTAAACGAAAAAATTGCCAATCGCAAATAGATCATATTTAGCTCAATATGAGCTATAATGCCTGCTGGGTTGTTAAATTAATGAATCAATTCTCGCATAAATTGATACCGATAGGGTTACATAAATTACATCATGTTACACAGTCAGACCTAAAACTTACGTGTACACAATTTTTATATACGCAGTCAAAATAGTCATTCAACTGGAGCATAAATCGAGAATAGTTAAAAATTGGAACAGCCCTTAAAAACATCTTTATAAATGAAATGTCGTATTTCTCCAAAAATGGGCAAAAAAATGTATTAAAAAAAATCAGTTTGCAAATATCTATCTCTTAAATGCTCATAAAATAAATTTTACAAATTTTGTAGGTAGGTTATCGTTGTGAAGATTAAAAATACTCATATGTCCTTAGAGGTAACCCTAATAAGACATCCTGCCAGCTTAACCGGTTAATATTAGGGTGTCAAAGTTCCACATAGGTCTGATCTTCACCTTGTCCACCTGCTAGTTTAATACTGCCTGCATCACAGCCTTTGTTAGCTTGAAGGAAATTGAAGAAAGACAAATGGTGTTTCCCACATAAATCCATATCTAATTTATATATCCTTACTAATATTATCCTATTTATATATCCTTACTAATATTATAAATGCGAAAGTAACTCTGTCTGTCTGTCTGTCTAAACCACTGGACCGATTTTGATGAAATTTGCTACAGACATAGTTTATACCTTGGAGACGGACATAGGCTACTATTTATGGAGAAAAAAAAAGGGTTGAAGGGGGTGAAATGGGGTTCAATAAGTAGTAAGGGGATTTTTTTCTTTCCTTTTTTTAATAATTGTATAAAAAGTAACTGACTGACAGACAACGCACAACCTAAACCGCTAGAGCTAAAGGGCTGAAATTTAGACAGTGCATCCCTATAATGATGTGGACATCCACTAAGAAGCAATTTTTCTAAATTCATCCCCTAAGGGGGTGAAATGGGGTTTACCCAAACCGCTGGAGCTATAGGGCTGAAATTTTGACAGTGCATCCCTATAATGACGTGGACATCCACTAAAAAGCAATTTTTCGAAATTCATCCCCTAAGGGGGTGAAATAGGGTTTATCCAAACCGCTAAAGCTATAGAGCTGAAATTTTTGCAGTGCATCCCTATAGTGGCGTGGACATCCACTATAAAGCGATTTTTCGAAATTCATCCCCTAAGGGGGTGAAATGGGGTCAACTCAAAACCGCTGGAGCTATAAGGCTGAAATTTTGACAGTGCAGCCCTATAATGACGTGAACATCCACTAAGAAGCGAGTTTTCGAAATTCATCCAATAAGGGGGTGAAATGGGGTTTACCCAAACCACTGGAGCTTTAGGGCTGAAATTTTGACAGTGCATCCCTATAACGGCGTGGACATTAACTATAAAGCGATTTTTCGATATTTATCCCCTAAGGGGGTGAAATGGGGTCAACTCAAAACCGCTGGAGCTATAAGGCTGAAATTTTGACAGTGCATCCCTATAATGATGTGGACATCCACTAAGAAGCGATTTTTCGAAATTCATCCCCTAAGGGGGTGAAATGGGCTTTACCCAAACCACTGGAGCTATAGGGCTGAAATTTTGACAGTGCATCCCTAAAATGGCGTAGACATCCACTATAAAGCGATTTTTCGAAATTCATCCCATAAGGGGCTGAAATGGGGTTTACCCAAACCGCTGGAGCTATAGGGCTGAAATTTTGACAGTGCATTCCTTTAATGAAGTGGGGTGAAATGGGTTCAACCCAAAGCCGCTGGAACTACAGGGCTGAAATTTTGACAGTGCATCCCTATAATGACGTAGACATCCACTAGAAAGCGATTTTTCTAAATTCATCCCCTAAGGGGTTGAAATGCGGGTTATCCAAACCGCTAAAGTTATAGGGCTGACATTTTAACAGTGCATCCCTATAATGGCTTGGACATCCACTATAAAGCGATTTTGCGAAATTCATTCCCTAAGGGGGTGAAATGGGGTTAACCCATCCGGCTGAAGCTGAAGGGCTTTAATTTTGACCGTCCATCACTATAATAACGTGGACATCCACTTTGGAGCGATTTTTTGAAATTTATTCCCTAAGGGGGTAAATTGGGTTAACCTAAACCGCTGGAGCTAAACTGCTGAAATTTTGACAATGCATCTCTATAATGACGTGGACATTCACTAAGAAGAGATTTTTCGAAATTCATCCCCTAAAGGGGTGAAATGGGGTTACCAAACTACTGGAGCTTTAGGGCTGAAATTTAGACAGTGAATTCCTATAATGACGTGGACATCCACTAAGAGGCGATTACTCGAAATTCGTCTCCTAAGGGGATGAAATGGGGTTAACCCAAAACTCTGAAGCTGAAGGGCTGAAATTTTGACAGTGCATCCCTATAATCACGAAGAAATGAATGACTCGAAATTCACTTTATTTAATATTAATTTGTGATTGCTTCATAATTTCTTGCACCTACGTAAATAGGCGAACAAACTTAACGAACGTTCGTCAAACCCTAAAATGTCACTTCGCTTGATGACATACATGCCAATCTCTGCTTCGAAACTTGCAGATTGACGTAGCAATTTGTTTACCATATTTATTAAAAAAATGTACTATAATAAAACCTTTTTAGGGATAATAACAGCTGACTTTTTTGTTTGTTTTTTTTTTTTTTTCCTTGAAGGAAAACAAGGCACGCGGGTTTCATGCTAGTATAACATATATTTTAGCGTGGTTGTGTTTCAAGTTTTAGATTAGTTTTGCTTGGCAATTAGAACGCAGGGATATAGCGGTTTTGGCTTTTTGGGTTTCAAGCTAGTTACGGAGCCCCTAGATGATTAGTTCGCCGAGATGTGGGATTTCCACTTTTTGAGTTTGTTTCACTCTATTTTCGGGGACCCGCACAACGTTTGCGCAACCTTACGCGTTAAGGAACAATTTGTGCAAAGGAGGTGGGTCACAGCCCATACAAAATTACCCCAGGCCCGGCGCAAAAGAAAAGTGTCTCAGATTATCGGCTATAATGAGTATTGAATTTATGTATAGTTGTTATATCCCGTAACTGTGGCTAAGGTTGCTATTTCTTTTTATTCGGGCGAAATGACTAATTAACCCTGTATTTTTGTAACGCCATAACATATCTTCATGAATAAGGTATCAGTGTACGCATACTCCCACCTATCTAAAATTGCAAAAGCAACGGTACCACAGTACCAACTTCCAGAATTTTGAGTCGTCAAAGTCAAAATTTTGTATTTTTTAATAAAAATGTCACCTTCAACCACCTTTTTCTCCAAAATATTCATAGTCAACTAATGTTTTTTTCCCAGAATAAGAAAGCTTGGAGTGTTTCCTATGAATAATGTCCGGACAATTTTTATGCTACGACCTTTACTTTCGAAGTTATAAGCAATTTTAATACTAAAATTGGCGCTAATTTCGTACTTTTTTAGTACTCTTTTTTCGAAAGCTTAGTCGAAAAAAAACCAAGTGACAATTTTAAAGTGAAAATTGCTTGCAATTTCCCCACATAAGGCCAGTTTTAGCATTTAAATTGCTTATAACTTCGAAAGTAAAGACCGTAGCCCTCATATTTTGCATACTCAACTCCCTCCAGCGCCTGCACTACTACGCAAAAATGAAAATATTCTTAAAGGCTTACTATGCTCACTCAATATGCCTACTATAATTAGTTTTATGAAAAATTTAAAATTCTTCGAAACAGAAGAAAATAGAAAATTATTAGAAAATTTTTTTAGAAACTATACAAATTATTTACCGTCGGAGCTTCTGTTTTGAGGGACAGAAAGGCACACGTAAAAACTGGTTCGATTTGGCTTCACTCAAGCTTATTATTACTACTCTACATTAGCAGCGAGCAATAATAATTATTAGTGCTCGCTGACATTAGACACTTACCTTCCCTCCCAAAAATCCTTTCTGTAGTAAACGATTCTGAGAATTGCTTGGTTAAATTTGCCCCATGATTCGTAACGAAAATTTTGTTTGGTAAAAACTAACTTAAGTATTTTTTTTAAATATAAATTAGAAAGATGCAAGGTGTTATTCATGCATTTCCTTATCACGAAGGTTGTATCCACAAAATGACAAGATAATTACGTTCACCTGAAGACGAGATAGTTATGTAAGGTTTATGAATCTATCTTAAGTAACTTTCTCCCCTAAAACCACTAACGCGGTTAAAGTACGCAAATTCTTGCCATCTTACGGCTTCTACTTACAGGAAAGAAAATGCCTCAAGCAAGAAGTATCTTCCGAATGACATTTCTACTAAATTGCAGCAAGACTTCTTTACAGAAGCACACCGAACATCACAAGTGTTGTAAGCATTTTATAGGAAAATTGCCATAGACAATATGAATATATCCGGCGCAGATCCCGGAAATGAGAAATGGGAGTTGCTCCAAGTCGTTTAACCTTCGTAATCCAAAATAAACTGAGGGAAATTTTTAGTTTCTTCTTGTAGCAAATACGCGGTATGGGGAGAGTTAAACAGCCAAGCATGCTGTACCAAGAAATTGTTCGAGTTTTTTTTGGGGATAATACTGTTTACTTCTCTGCTAACTTGAAAAAGGTTATCATGCTACCGGCAGCTGAAGTGTTTAAATCGATGCTACCTTTGCCAAAGGCTTATTGTTTTTAGCCAAAGTTTTAGTCTGGGTGGCAAAAAGATTGGAAGTTGTTTGTTTAATTATAGCATCCGACTACCGTTGTGTGAAACAAAAAGGATTTCATCACTACCCATCAAAAATTTCCACTCTTTTGATTAATTGTTAAATAAAGCATTACAATGTTGATAGAAATCGATTTCCAGATTTTGAGGAATTAGCACCTTTGGTATGAATTCAGAGAAGACAGGCCGAAGAAATCAGAGCATTTCGGTCTGTCTGTTCAATCATAAAGCTGTCAGCAACATTTTTGCTGAATTTTAGTCTAGAGGATTGTCTTGCTTAAAAGTTATATACATACTGCAATTCCAGTATAGTAAATGCGATTTTTGCTTTTCGTTTCGTAACTGTCAATGCTTTAATTTGTTGCCGCATCATGAGATCACGACTCGAGACGGCCTTTAAATTGTCGGCCATTAGATAAAACTGCTGGTTCTGCTGCTTGCAGATAATTTTAGGAAGTTTTATTCATTTTGTGAGAATAATGATAATGTTTCTGGTAATTGCGAGACTTTAAAGTGGTCGCTAGACTATCAATAATATTGTGCAGCACAATATTTACAGTTTCCTTCTTTGCCCCAGACAAACTTTTAATATCACCCTCAGACAGTATTGCCCAAATCAAAATATTGCACAATATTATTGGTAGTCTAGGGACTCCATAAAGACAAGGTCGTCGTTTAAGTACTTGTGGGTCATACCGCACGTAATCGCGACGCAAGAAATATACGTTGATGCAAATGTACATTCGTCACATGTACGCTACGCGTTGTCTCACCCTAAAGCTAGTGACAGAATTACGCGCAATGGCGGTGCGGACATTGGCTTCGCGGTGTGTGCGGATTTTTCACTGACACAAAGTCGCGGTGCTGCCCAGTTCATTTCCTTCTTGGTTCAATAATGAACACAAGCATTTGAAAAATCAGAAGAGTAAGCTCTGGAAAACCTATTTAAAGAGAAAGGACTCTCCGAGTCGCAATTCATTTATCAATTGGTATAACACATTTCATTCACTTTTTTTTCTCTGTATCGAGAAAAACTTACTGAACCTAGAAATTTCTTCAAATTGGTCAACTCATATTCATAACTACCCTAATACTATGCAGCACACGAACTGGTCTAGCTCTGAGTCGCCTGCGATTTGCAACATGTTTGCGTCATTCTTTCATCAATCTTTCGAACCCACAGACTTTCAGCCTAATCACAATAATTATCGTCACATAATTCCTAACCGAGAGGCTCATTTCTTACCTCTCTCAATTACCAGTGCTGATATCGTGAAGCATATCGACAAACTCCCATTCGACTTCACTTCAGGCCGCGACGTTATTCCTCCTGCCGTCCTTAAGTCCTGTGCGGAGGTTCACCAGTCTCCCCTGAAAACCCTTCTTGAAAAATCCCTGGATAAAGGGTATTTCCCTACCCTTTGGAAGAACTCGTTCATTATTTCTATTCACAAAAGTGATAGCAAGAACGAAATATCGAATTATAGACCAATTGCGAAATTGTCTGCTATACCGAAACTTTTTGAATCAACTAACTATTCTACACTTGTTCCTATCTGCAAGAGGCTGGTCTCAACGAATCAACATGGTTTTCTTGCAGCTCGTTCCACCTCTACCAATCTGCTTCAGTTCACTTCTCGCGCTGCCGAGGACTTCGTTTCCGGTTGTCAAACTGATTGTGTTTACACTGATTTTAGTAAGGCATTTGACAAGCTCTCTCATTCCATTATAATTCTCAAATTAAGAAAGGCTTTCCGCAAATCCTTCTGGAATGGTTCCAGTCTTACTAAGTTGACAGAACCTATCAAGTGCTTTTTCGTGGATCCAAATCAGTAACCATTGAAGCGACATCCGGTGTCCCTCAAGGAAGTCATCTTGGCCCTCTTCTCTTTATATAAGACACTGTAGAATATTCATTTACGCTGATGACATCAAATTGTACCGTCACAAAAAGAGTATTCAAGATTGCAAAACTTTTGCAAATTGACCTTGCCACCTTTCACTCTTGGTGTGCCAATAACAACCTGGTTCTTAATATTAGTAAATATGAAATAATGACCTTTAGTAGGAGACGTAGTCCTGTAATGCGGTGATTCCTCGTGTTAATCATGTTGTTAAAGATCTAGGGATTAGATTTGAGAATAAGCTGACGTTTTTTCGTTTAAAATCTTACAAATATTTTCATATCTATTACAAATTTACAATCACAATTTTTCAGGACTATCTGTATGGTGTTATTAATATGTTTGAGGTTCTAAATCTTTATGGGGCTAGGAGAAATTATTTTATACTTTTTAGTTTGTTATAAAAACGTACTATATTAAAAAGTGTGTTTTTATCTAAATAATAATTTATTGGTTTTTCGAGATATACCTAGCGCAAAAACTTAATTTTCGAATTTGTTTACGAAATTGCGAAGTTAGCACACACTTTATAGCAGCAAAGTTTTTTTATCGTGTTCTACACCCAAAAAAATACCTAAGACCCAATTTTCAGCGATATCACATCATGTGTTAGTTGAAAGTCTCTGACAACTGGACTAATACTATGTTCGCACTGAGTCAAAATTACATGATTTTGCAAAGTGATTTCGAAATTATGTGAAACCGTTCGTACTGAATTGAAAAGATTTCGTTTGACACTAGAAGTTTAGTATAGATTTGCATTTGAAATATATTATCACATATAAAGTAATATAACGGCTCGCCTGAACTCAGTCTAACCCAAAAGTTTTGGCACTTCTGATTTAATTGCGGCAACCCTTAAATTAAACTTTCAGAAACTCAAAAAAACTAAAAAGAAAAAAAAAGTGTCGAGCTATTTTCAATTTCGAGCGTTTGTTCGTAAAATAAAAGAAACCCGTTAAATCTCTTGTTTATTTACACTTCATAAATTAAAGTAAGTTTAAAATTTTTGTTCATATTTTGTAAAAAATAATGAATTATGTGCGGCATTTTGGGGGAGGGGTCGAGCCGAATTTTACTCAATCTCACGTCCACGTGGGGGAGCAGGGGTCTCGGCAAATATCACGTAACTTTTTTTCAGAAACAGTGTAAAATTGCGAGTACACTAAGCTAAATTAAGTAAAACATGTTTCTCCACTAAAGACCCTCATTCACTTACAAGACAGGTCGGCCGGCACGGGCCGATGAAGGCCACAGATTACCTACTTATTTTAACTGAGGGATGATACTTCAGGTATCCACCTGACAAGCCGAGGCATGCAGGTGAAGTCATGATTTCCTACAGACACACATACGAAGACGACAGCTTAGTATAGCAGGTTATTAATTCAAGTCCAAAAATGTTAATGCCCTCAACGAAAACTTCAAGGCGGCTCCAGACTCACGCCGTGAACACACGCGAACCCGAGTGCGGATGGTTTTCGCGCCTAGCTCGCGCCTTGATTTCCTTTCCATGTGGATACGACGTGACTTCGTGCCGTATTTTCATGGCTTGAGAGTGAATAGAAGTTTAGATCTTCAGGCACGAACAGACGATGAATGGCCAAACACGTAAAGATTTTTGTCAGTTTTTTTGGACTGCAGGCCCCATACAATTGGCGGCAGGCGCACGTGAAGTAATGTTTGGCCTCAAGGCGAGAACATTCAGGCCATGGCCTGCCGGCGTCCTATGTGTAAATTGGAGCCTTAAGATATGACTAAATCCTACACAAACTCCAGAAAGTAGCATAGTAGCCCCGTGATTGCTAAGCCGCCAACGGCCAGTCAAACGCGCGACCCCGCGAATACTGCAGCGTACGAACCAAGTAGAACTGTCTCGCGAAAAGGCCTTTAGAATATTGAAACACAGGAAGGCATACGCTGAATTTTAGCGTAATGAATCGGCCAGGACCGGATCCCGGTTGTAGAGCCGATAAAGAAAGAAGAAGAATAAGACGAAGAAGTCTAAATTATCAGTTATTTCAAATAAAATCTGGCACACGGCCGGCCCGATTTGCTGTGGTTATGTAAATATGTACTAGAGATTTTTTAAATGAAAAACCTCACTAGTGATTAGATGGGGAGATGGGGAGAGAATCGAGCCAAATCTCACGATATCTGACCGGGGGGGGGGGTCGATAAATCGCAAAAATCGCCTAAAGTTTTTTATTGTTTTTGAAAAAACGTTCGCAATCAAAAATAGCTCGACACTTTTTTTTCTTTTTAGTTCTTTTGAGGTTCTGAAAGTTTCATTGAAGCTTTGCCGCAATAAAATTAGAAGTTCCAAAACTTTTGGGTTAGACCGAGTTCAGACGAGCCGTGATATCTTCAAATTTGATTTAATTAATTTCGACTGACCAACATATTACTGACAGGTTAGAAATATTTTCAATTCAATTTAATCAGTGTAATAGAAATATGCCTTTTTATATTTATCAATCAATAATAGTTATAAAGCAATATGGACTTTGAAACTGCTTTACTAAATTATTATATGAATTTCACTAGAGATGCTGTTAGAAATATAAATGAAATGTATGCAAATCAAGTCAGATATTATACCAAAAAGTGACGGCTATGTATTCACAAAATTATGAATCTGAGAAGACGACAATTGCAGTTAATAATAACCGCTAAAGCCCTTCCATTTGAGTAGATATGTAATGATATGACTGGCCATTAAGAAACCACTGTTCTTTTTAAAGGAGCGAACAAAAGCGTTTTGGGAGGTTGATTGCCAGGTGAACAGGAACGAATTTTTCAAGAATAATTTCCGAATGTATCAGCAAACTTTCCAATGTTTATGCGGAATTTTGGAAAGTCTTCAAAAAAAGGATACGAACCTTCGTAAAGTCATTCCACTAGAGAAAAGGATGGCCGTTGCTTTATACACTTTGGGATCATCAAGGGAGTATAGAAGCATAGCGAATCTGGATTGGCAAGTGCTTGGGATTGGAAATTTTAATTGATTTTTGTAACGAGGTGTGGATGACTTTAAGACCCATACTTATACATATTTAATTAATTTTCTTCTGACGGAAGAAAAAATTAAGGAATCGGTCAATGGTTTCGAATTACTGGGATTTCAACAGTATTTAAAAGCAATAGGCAAGTTTTTTCTATAAAAATTTGTATGACATTATTAAAACACGATTTGTATTTTTCCAGATGGTTGTCATATTCAGGTTCATCCTAATTTGGCAGACGCAGTTGACTACTTCAATTACAATTGTGGGTATGGTATTTGTGTTTATTAACTACTTTACTTAGAACCTTGTTTACTTATAACCTTTTACATATCGGTTCCTCTATATAAATGTTGGAAGTCCAGGACGGTGCAATGATTCTTAAATTTATGACAAATCTTTATTGAAAAAACACCTTCAGGAATGTTTTTATTAGGGGGAATAAAAAAACAATATCTGGTATAAACGTGCCTATCTTATATATTAATAGGCAAACAAAAAGTTTGTACACGCTAAGGCTTTTTTGTTCGTGGACCGATTTCGTTTAAATTTTCAGAGAATGTTCTTTTTATGGCATAGTTTTGTAATAAGGAATTTCAACGAAATCGATTCACGAATAAAAAAGTTATAACGATTTTAATTTTTCGAATATTAAAAAGCCGTTGGAAAATTTGAATTTTTTGTGAGCATCAACGTAGAGCTGAGTAGCCTACGATTGACACAAATGCCGTTTCAGTGAAGCGAATGAGAAACAGAGAAAAACAAGCGTTTGTGTAGATTTTTGGCGGCATAACTGACTTAAAAAAACTCGGTCACTTTGTGCGTGCATTTTTTTTATACTCTTTTGTGTATAGTATTATTGAGTTGTATTGTGTAAAATTAAAAATTTAAAATTCGCCATTGCGTATAATTTTTTTTTTGAAATAAAAATATTTAAATTGAATTTAAATTCGAACAAATCGTGAATTTTATATATTTATTGTTTTTGTAACCGAATTTCGGTAACGGGGATCCCAACTAGTATTAATAAATAGGCGATTATGCCTTCAAATTTGCACCAACACTTATGAAAAATTATCCTTTCAACGTCGAAGGCAATGAACCCAAAAAAACTTGAATTACGTAGTGTGCAAATGCCGTAGAGTGGTGAAAAATGCCTTCGGGAATTTAAAGGCTCGCCTTTGTCGTGTTGGTAAAGGCATCGACGATAACATTAAAAACATAACACTGATTATAAAAGCATCTTGTGTATTGGACAATTTCTTCAACGAAAGTAATGACAACATTAATGCCAAATGAATACGAGTCCAAGAAAGTACAGAGAAAAATCATCAGTATCCGGTGCAAGAAGCGATACTGAACGATCAAGATGATAATCCGGAACAAATAAGACGGGCTCTCGCTTCATTTATCGGTTATTTATTTTATTTCACTTTTTTATAACTTTAAATAACACATCCCCTTTAATTCACTTTTTCATAAATAAATAAATGATATAATAAATTATTATATAGCATTATTTTTTAGAATTTAAAAACTTTATGAATGCATTTTTTAATTCATTATTGTCATTCACAAATTTTTCAAATAATTCTGTTTTTTTAGATTCCAATTTATAAAAATTAGCATCTGTTTTTCTTAGTTCTTCATTTTGCTTAGCAATCCACCTTATCGAATTCACCACGAATCTTAGCTCCCACCTTATCGAATCTTTTTATAAGTTCCATTTGAAAGTTTTTTTTTCTTTATTTCCACCTACTCTAGGTGAACTTTATGATCCTGATGTTGATGAGGATGAACCTAATAGCTCTGGAGGTAGCAATATTGGTCCAGACGAAGTCGATGGTTCTGGTGACGAACTATTAGCGGCATCATCATTTACGTATTCCATAGAGTGATCGCCATCTAATCCTTAATCGAGAACTTCGACAACAAAGTCAGTTGTATCTGGACCAACCATGAAACTGAAATAAAATTGATTTAAAAATTAAAAGGCATGTTATATTTTTATTACCTATGCTTTCTTAAACTAAAGTCTAAACATTGTGTATTTTAAAGGTGCCCAGAATGATGTGTATTTGTGAATATAAGGGCCACTCTGATGGTGATCCCCCCGACACACCAATTCGGTCTTTTTCCTTCCTGTAACACCACAAATTAAAATGCATCACTTGCATCACAAACTTGTAACGCTTTTACCTGTATTTTGATGTTAAATTATGAATTTTCACTTTAATTTCATCTGCTGTGAACACACAATTATTTTTTTGCATTTCCAACCTCATTTCTTCAAAAATATGGCGATTTTTCCTTGCCCCGCGCAAGCCTTCAATTTTTTCAGCCCAAATTTCAATAATTAATTCCTCTCCTAATGAAGACCACAGCTTCTTTCGCTTATATTTTCGGCCTTTTTCCATTTAGAAGAAGTTATTATTGCTCGGGATGAAAAAATTAACTGTTCTTTAAAACGTCTAATAACTGATAGACCAAGAGCCAGCGACGTATTTTGGGTTGTCATTTCATTAGTCATGAAAATTTCCACACTGAATCTTATACACCTGCTGAACAATAAAAGCTAATTCTGGCAACCCCCAGTGGCCGGAATGTAGTACCCTAAAATTACAAAAGGGTAGGAAATAAAGTTCAATTTTGTTATAGTATTAGTCATGAATTTTCAGGAGATTATTTTTGATGGTATTCTCTATTTATAAAAATTATTGCCAGAACATTTCCCCCCCACCAAAGTGCCGCCAGAACGCTGTAAATATTCATTTAACAAAACGCTATTTTTGTTATTTCATTATACTTGAGTTGTCAGAGTCAGACTAAATGTTAACTGACGAAACTTTTTCTAAAAATATAGTTTTTCGTGAGTAGAATATGTTAAAAAAGGTTTCGGAAAATTGGTTGTACGCTACCACTAAAAATACCCTCTAAAAACAGAAAATTTCGTTTTTGGCTAATATCTCTTAAACGGAAAGTCCTATCATAAAGTATTGTTTACAAAGTTTGAAGATCATGCAATTATCTACAAAAAATGATATTATACATTCCCCCGTACGAATCGCCGTTCATGAGATATCGCCGTTTTAAAGATTTAAAATACTCCCCCTAATTCGCAACTTGTATAGGTCACCAGACGATCAATATATCCTCTGTTGCACTACGTGACTAATGTTTTCAGGGGTGATTCGAGGATGGTTTTGGAGAGACAAATTGTTCTACAGAAATCAAATAGTCCATTCAAAACGCGCGTTATGGTGTTCCAAAATAACACCGTTAAGAAAATCGAACCCTAAACGTTTTTGGGGTCGCTGAACACGAAAATCGAGGTCCCGCGGTCCTAAAATTAGGGCATCACCCCTTAAAATGCAAAAAACACCCATTTTCAGGGGGTTTTCGTGATTATTTCAGTAATAATGAAAACTAATGCGATGAAATGCCCTTTTTTAATATTTATTTGCGAAGGTGGTTGATTTATACTAAATTAAGGCGAACTTAATGGTAAGGGGTACTCCTAAAGGGTTGAAAGTACCCCTAAATTGGCAAAAAATGGAAAAAATTGTAAAAAAAAAATTGTTTTCTCAAGTTTATGCTTCAAATTATATTGTCAGGCAAAAATAAATTATTTTCAACCCTTAAGGGGTTAAAACTATCCCTACAATATAGTTCATTGAAAACTAGGGGGGGGAGTGTTCCAAAATAACACCGTTAAGAAAATCGAACCCTAATTTAGTACAAATCAACCTCCTTCGCAAATAAATATTTAAAAAAGTGTATTTCATCGCATTAGTTTTCATTATTATTGAAATAATCGCGAAAACACCCTAAAAAGGGGTGTTTTTTGCATTTTTAGGGGCGACGCCCTAGTTTTAGGACCGCGGGACCTCGATTTTCGTGATCAGCGACCCCAAAAACCTTTAGGGTTCGATTTTCTTAACGGTGTTATTTTGGAACACCCCCCTAGTTTTCAATGAACTATATTGTAGGGGTAGTTTTAACCCCTTAAGGGTTGAAAATAATTTATTTTTGCCTGACAGTACGCCCACAATCGAATTTGAAGTATAAACTTGAAAAAAAATTTTTTTACAATTTTTGCCATTTTTCGCCAATTTAGGGGTACTTTCAACCCTTTAGGAGTACCCCTTACCATTAAGTTCGCCTTAATTTAGTATAAATCAACCCCCTTCGCAAATAAATATTAAAAAAAGGGCATTTCATCGAATTAGTTTTCATTATTACTGAAATAATCGCTAAACCCCCCTAAAAAGGTGTGTTTTTTGCATTTTTAGGGGTGACGCCCTAATTTTAGGATTGCGGGACCTCGATTTTCGTGATCAGCGACCCCAAAAACCTTTAAGGTACGATTTTCTTAACGGTGTTATTTTGAAACACCCCCTGTTGTAGTTTATGAAATAATAAAGTCACTTCTGTTTCTAGTTGTTTATTTCATATAATCGACTGCACTGTCCCCATCAAGACATCATCATCAAGGATACAACATCTCCTTATTTTTCAAAAATTAATAAAAATAAACAAATCAATATAAAAATTCAAATTCATATCATGGAAACATTATTTGACTTACTCTAATTCAGTGTTATTAGACTATAATATACAAAATCTCCTTTTTCTTTCAAAAAACTAATAAAAATAAATGACATTTTAATTAATCATACAAAATCAACTTCATATTTATTTTACTTAATTCAAATATACATTAAATCAAAATTAAACATATTATTCATGATTGATATGTCTATTATATTTTTTAAAGATAATTCAATATGAAATTGCTAAATTATTTCGTTATTATTTTATATACTTCATTTAAATTTTAGTTACAATCTTTCCCGATCTTAGTCTCATTGGACTGGCGTAAGTTTTAGAACTTCCAGGACTCATCACTTTAGAATGCGTTGATTCTTCATTGTCATTATTAGTAAATATTATATGGCGGCTATTTCTTCTGTACTGACGACCTGCGGAGTCTGCAATAACATACGATCTAGGTTGGTTACTATTAGAAACAATAATTCCTGGGGACCAATACGAGTTAGGATTTTGTTTATAATAAACATTCAGTACCGGCTTTAGGGGTGGGGGAACCCGGGCGATCGCCCGAGGGCGCCATGTCTTAGGGGCGCCGCCGCGTTCCAATAATGTGTTCATTCATTCCCGTGAAGATAGCTCAGAGCCTTCAAATAATTACCAAAAAGGAAAAAGCTCTCAAGACCAACAATAGTTCGGGATGCTTCTACTTCAGGAACCCAACAATCAGGCTCAACGGGTAAC
Source organism: Thereva unica (assembly GCA_949987705.1). NCBI lineage: Eukaryota > Metazoa > Arthropoda > Insecta > Diptera > Therevidae > Thereva > Thereva unica. The sequence continues at coordinate 71,977,620 of OX465282.1, read as the reverse complement.
TGGACAATGAGCGAAGTAGTGAAGGACCACCTTCTAGTGGCACTAACCTATGCCAATTCTAGTAGCAACACACTCCCGGACCTTCTCCGACATCAAGACCAAAATATCAGGGATATTCATGGAGTTCGTGATGAGGTAAGAGTCGTCAGAAGTGCCGCTACTCCCTTTTGATTCCGGGGGAGAGATATAACCAAAAGGGGGGATGAAAGGGGAGAGATATTACCAAAATACCAAGAGCGAGGATCTGGCTCCCAAAAATGGAAGCAGAGCCAGACAAATTGCTGAGTAGCTTCAACGCCACAACCGGGACATCCCTATGGACAACTAAAATTTACTCAATGCCGGGCAACCCTAAAGAAATAGTAAAACACTGGTACTGCTACTCAACGACGATTGCCTAGAGTGGCTCGGAAGAGTTGATTATAAACTCCATTTTGGACTAAGATATGCATGGATATAGGTTTCCAAAACGGCTTCATCTATCGAAGAGGCTGACTCCGATAAAGAGCTCTGTGAGCGCTTAGATGAACGAGCAGTCATCATGGTTGAGAGGAAGTTAGCATCTATAAGCTCAGAAGCAGCGGTTGACAATGTAGTATAAACATGGCAGCAGGCGACCTGTATCATCCTCCAATCAGGTAAGTAGTGGTAGGTTGAAAACAGTATAGATAAAATTTCTCCTCTTCGCTCTGAGAAACCTACACGACCCGCGCGATTTTAGCACCTTTCCGCCCTCCATGGACAGATTCGAGAAAATGGATTTCATGCCGCTGTCACAAAGGAGGGAAGTGCTTATTTCGTGCCTGTTCGTGTCCGATAGAATGAAGTTCGATGCCATAGGCATATACAAATGTTTAAGGAATTCCCTCATCGGACAGAATATGCAAAGATCGAGTCCGTCAACAAATGTTGTATATGCTTCTCACCCAACAAAAAAATCCTTTAAACAAAAAATTCTATACGCCTCTCACAAAAAGCACATTCAACAATATATTAGGTGCACATTCTTTTTTAGTTCAAATTTGCCGTCTTATGTGAATAGCTCAGTTCTCGGCCATTTAAACCTTACGTTTGGCCATCCCAAACCCTTATGTACTCCCAAGTGGCCAGTGTTTGGTCGTTGTTATGCCATCTTTTATTTTTACTCGGGTTATTGTATAATTTGTGCATTATAATATAGGTAATCTACCGAAAAGAAATGTCTAAAAAGGTAAGGGCGCATAAAAATATCTCGCCCGGGGCGCCAAAATACCTAAAGCCGGCTCTGTAAACATTATTACCCTTTTCTAATTGCGGAAGAGATTTGGATTTTTTATTATAATATTGTTGAGTCCTTTTTTGATATTGCTCAACCTCATTTTCATAGTGTTTGTAATCTATAACCTTAGGTAGCAAATGATTTTGTGTAACAGGGAGTCGAGTTCTTAAATTTCTTGACATTAAAAGTTCAGCTGGAGTAATTACGCTTTTTTGTCGCGCGATAATTTAAAAGTGCTAAATAAGGATCAGTATTACTATCTCTGCATTTTTTGAGAATAGTTTTTACTGTTCGGACAGATCTTTCAGACAGTCCATTTGCTTGTGGATAGTGTGGACTACTAGTCTCATGTTTAATATCCCTGGTAAGCATAAATTCTTTGAATTCTGTTGACGTAAATTGTGGACCATTACACTGGTCTGCACATTTTTTTTCCTTTTCAATTTAATAGTCGTATCCTAAGTATTTTTTCGCGCTGAATCCGAATCCGTTGGCCAAATTGCCCTATCACGTCAGGATTTTGAGCAATCCTAACCTAAAAGTGCCAAAAAGCGTGTTTTTTGCACTTTTGCGCGTTAAATATCTCAAAACTATGGAATGATAGGGCAAATCGGACAACGGGATCGTTTTCAGCATGCCAAAATCTACAGAAAACCATGTCGAAAGCGTGAAATTTGAAAAAACTTTTTTTGTAATACTGAAAAGAAAAACTTCTTGGCGCGAAATCGACGATTTTTATTAACACATGATATCATCGTTGCACCGAATCAATCAGAACCGGTAAAAATTGCCACGTTTTTTAATGCCCTTGGCCCAGAAGCAATAGCGACCAATAATTCTTTTAATTTGGCGGCCGAGGATAAAACATAGTACATAAACGTAGTGGCGGCATTTGAAACATTTTGTGCACCCAAGAATAATGAGGTGTATGAAACTTTTATATTTCATGGAAGAAACCAAGCCGGTGGAGAGGGTCCGATCAATAAGTTTACTTCCTAACATCTGTAAAGTATTTGAGGTTGTAATTAACCGTTCGCTGGCAAGCTGGGTTGAGGAAAATAAAATAATTCCGGGCAACCAGTTCGGATTCCGAGCGGAACATGGCACTATCCATGCTTGCGCAAAATTGATGTCCGACATACACTGAAACGTCAGTAAGAAACAGTGTACCGGAGCATGCCTTGTCGACTTGGAGAAGGCTTTCGACTTTGTATGGGTCGAAGGGCTACTACTAAAGCTGACAAGGTTTGGAATGAGCAATCCTCTGCTTCGCATGATCTGTGACATGATAACGGAGAAGAGATTCCTGGTCAAAAGTGGGAGTGGAAGTGCTAAGCTCAGGAGTCACCTTTTGTACTACTAGTCCGTCATGTCATTTGGCACGTCATGGTGCAATGTCTAGCAGTAAGCTTAGTACGGTGGAGGGGTGGAGGGTATAGGTTAAGGGTTAAAAGGTACAGGGAGTATTGAAGAAGATGGTGATGAACCCTGCGTTTGGAATCTAGGATTTATAAATAACAGCACGGGCCGATGGCTGGAGGAGGAGCTTGCACCTCTTAAGAAATCCCAAGCACTGGGATGCTTGTTTGGCGATTTGGAATATGTGGTCATTCCATCGCAAGTCTTTGGCCACTGTCACCCTCTTTCAAAAGTGGAGAGGTGTTGAACTTCTTTTTGGAGATAAGACAGTACTTGGTTTTGTCGGAGTTGAATTCAACACGATTCTTCTTTCCCCACTCTAGAATCAGTTTATTGTCGTAATTAATCGACTTGGACATTAGTTCACGATCATCAAGACAGGATCTGGCATGAGTCTGTCTTGTATCGACGCTGTACGAGTAACGTAAAGTACCGTCGTCAGCGAAGCTGAGAAGTGGGTTGGAGGGGATTGAAAGAAGGTCATTTATAAAGATGAGAAATAGGGCCGGTGATAAAATTGACCCCTGGGGGACCCCCGCAGAGATCGGGTGGGATGCGGATTTGACGCCATCCAATACTACTTTGATTGAACGGCCGGAAAGGAAACTCTCATTCCACTTCTGTAGAAGTGAGTCAACTCCAATAAATTTGCTTTTAGCTAGCAGGGCTGAGTGCCAAACTCTATCGAAAGCCTTGGAGATATCTAGAGCAACCAGACTAGACTCACCGGATCCATGCAGACTACGGCTGAGGTCAAGGCCGTTCCCAGGAAAAAATTTCGGGGGGGGGGGGGGTTAAAACACCGGGGGGTCTGGGATGTATAAAATACCCCCTAGTAAGGCAGGGGGTCTAGGAAAATTGAGTGGAAAATGACGCATTTTTAGGCCGAGTTTAACTCTTAATTAACCAGAGTTTAGAGGCAAAAAACTATGGTTTGACTCGAGAATTTTGACTAAAAAATAAAAGAATATAAACAAATAAAAACAAACGAAACTAACAAACTGAACTGAACAGTAAAACAAAGTCACCGAATAAACTAATGCCCAACCGACTCAACAGATGTAAATAAATCACAGTCAAAATGGCGACGGCTTTGCTTTTATAGACGGCCAGCAGCGTTACTGTTCTTTACATATGTAGTAGTTTTACTACCTGTTTAGAAAAAAACGATTAAATACTACACTACTACATCAAGTTATCATTCTACTACATTTTTTTGATAATTCTATTTTATTTTATTTATGGCTAAATCCATCGCAGCCTTATAATAAAAAACTACAGTAAAGGCCCTCACGCCTCACCTATATTTATATCGAAAATTGAAATCATCAACCGTGCCGGTCGTGTTGTCGCGAGCTCACAGTAATTTAATTCTTTCGCCCTTTTCTACCCCCGACCAATACGTAAACTATTATAGTTAGTGCTCGCTCCTAGGTTTCTAGCACTAAGTTTTTCCTAAAAGTTTAGTTAAATAAATCAATAAACGGTACAGACAAGAGTTAACCTGTTGAAAAGTGATTCCGCAGATTAATCCATCAATACTTCCCTAATAGAAACATATTGTGACAAAGTGATTTTGTGGCAATAAAAATAATTTACCAGTGCCCAGTAATAGTGTTCCACCCCCATAATATCATATTATAAAGATAATCATTAACTTTGTAATCGGTTTGGACTTTGGACCTTGTCATCATAAATTACAACATAACAGTGCTTTACTTCCAACATGAACAAATGCAGAAAAAGCACATGCACCGCGTCCAAATCCGATTACGTGGATGAATGGATTACGTGCAATGGGGTCTGCGACAACTCATTCCACATTACATGCATTGGGCTTTCTCGGTCTTCGCTGAAGTATGTGAGTGAGTACAAAAAAGCGTTTAAATTTTATTGTCCAGAGTGCAAGTCGGTAAACCTCTCGCACATATTCCTTATCCTCGATCAATCCCTACCAGCTCCTCTTTATTCTATATTTTCTATCTTTTCCACTTTAATTCTTTTTTCTTTCTCTTCAAAATTTCGCTTCATGGCTGCTTCTGTGCTCGTGGTTATGTGTCGTGCTAATTACTCGCACTATTCATTTTGCCAATAGAGTGCACAATGAAGGAACGCTGCTTAATGTCATTTGTTCCTCCTCTTTTGGGCTGAACATGTGCGTTATGAATGCTAGGAGTTTGAAAAATGAAATGGATGAGTTAAGGTATATGTTCCTAAATACTAAATTGCATGTTATTCTTGTAAGTGAAACTTGGTTGAAACCAGAAATTCCGTCATCTTTTGTATCCCTTCCTCATTTCTCGCTGCATCGCAATGATCGTGTTAGTCGTACTGGTGGTGGTGTTGCAATTTATGTTAAATCTTCGGTTTCGTCTAAAGTAGTTGGCAGGTCCACTGGATCGCAATTTGAATTTGTTGCGGTTGAAATAAAGTCCGCTTATGACAAATGTGTAGTGATTAGTGCATACTGTCCCCCTAATGCTTTCAATCCCGATGTTGCTGTTGAGTTCTACAATCTTGTTTCGAGCCTCTCTCACCACTATGAGGATGTAATTGTTGCTGGTGATTTTAATGTTGATCTGTTGAAGGATAACATACGTGTGAATACTTTTAGATATTTCCTTGAATCTCTGGATTTGCATATTTTAAATCATCTTCCAACATATCTGAACTGCCAAAACCCGTCCTTACTTGATGTTCTAAGTGTTACCTCCACTGATTCAATACTAAAATACAATCAAATTTCACCTCCCAGCTTTCTTGACCATGATATATTATTCCTCTCCCTTCGTTTTGCTTTCCTTCCCTCTTCTGCGTCTTCTTCATTTTCATATCGCGACTATAATAACATCAATTTAGACCGGCTTTCTGAAGTCGCCTCCTCTATACCGTGGAGTGATATCTATAACATAACTTCTGTTGACACAAAAGTTGATATTCTGACCTCATTCATTCAATCATGTTATGACCAATGTGTACCGATTATCACAAGAAGACGCTATCCCTCCTTACCGTGTCCTTGGTTTTCGCGGGAAATCCGCGACTTAATAATTCAGCGTGAGTTCATGTACAGACGTTATCGTAGGACTAGGATTCTTAGGTACCGTAATGACTACAAACTGCTCCGCAACCTTATCAACAGTAAGGTTAAGTCTGCAAAGCGTGAGTATTATTCCCGCAAGCTTGATCCTAATTTAAATTCTAAAAAACTCTGGTCTAATCTTCGTTCGCTGGGCATCCATGCTCCTGTAGCCATCCCATTTGATGCTGATGTAAACCGCTTCAATGCGTCTTTTATTCAATCTCCATCTGAGCCTGCTTCCTCTTCTGATCTTCTTCCCCTTGACCTACTTAGTTCTGATGGTTTTAGTTTTCGTTGTGTTGACATACCTGAAGTTTGTAACAGCATAATGGCGCGATAAAATAGTGGGCGCCACTTATGCGAGGTATTACCCCCTTAGCCACAAGCCCGGAAGAGCATGACCAAGGAGCCAATACCATACATAAGAAATGAAAAGAAAATCCGGAACTCCTACGCCGGCCACACGGAGTTATCTAGCTCGCCGGAGGGGTCGTGGGGTGTGTGGCCGGGGCTTACCGCGGTTGGTTCACCACTTACCTGTGCCTTTGCAATCTTGAATTCCACCTCCATCCTTCGCCGGACATCACCTGAGCCTCGTCAAACCCTGAAAAGAAATGATCCCCCCTCAACCATTCCACCAAAGAAAGTTAATACATGGCCATAATAGTTATAACCATTTTAATACATTGCAATAACTTGTATCTTACAGGCGCAATCAAAATGCCAAACAACATAGAGAACAAGGAACAATTTCACTAAAGATTATAGGTCTCCTTGGCAGATATTAAAAATATTATTTTATCCTATTAAGTGATCAATGTCAAGGAACTTACAATGAAATTTTCTTAGATATACATTAGTCTGAGGATTAAGAAGGAAAAAAAAACGCGCAGTCTTGGCACCAACACTCCTCGTTTTGTACATTCGATAACACAAACGTTTGGGTCAATCTACGGATGAACAAATTCCCGAAAAAAAAACACAGAAGTTAAGAAAGTAAGCAACACAAGATTAAAGCAAATAATTCTGACAAGGAGTCACCAGAAACACGACTTCATAAAAACTTAATAAATTGCTTCACAAGTTGTCACCTAAGGCTAGCACAATGATTATTAACTCAATATATGTACTCAATATATGTACTAACTTAACCTGAAAAGTGTATGTTATTACATAAAAAAACAAACCAAAATGTGTATATCTAAATGAAATCAAGACAAGAAGAATTATAAAAATTAAATATAAAAGTTATGTGTCCAGAAGCAAAGACCATCCAAGCGGGAGGAGGACTAGCCGCTAATCTTCCTGGTCTGGTAGCCGCACTTCTAATTGAGGGGTAACTTCTGGGAGGACCTGGCGGTGAGCAAAATTCTTCCTCTACAAAGCGAGGGGGCAGCGTCGGGCAGCGCTCTGTTAAATACGGCACCGACCGTCACGATCAAGGCTTGCTACCACTCCTCCTGGTTCTGGCCCTCACGTTTTGCCTAGCAGCCTTCCGTCGGGAATCCTACTTACAAATTATACCCAAGAACTTACGCGCAATCCGACCGGTTGGAATCCGGGGCTTCCGACACTGAAGTCAACAGATTCTGCAGGTTGGGATCTTCTAGTTCTTGTGGCCTGAGATTGGATTCGAAATCTGCATAACTGAGGAATTCTTCTGGCTCGTAATAGTCTTCATCGCTGTCTACATCCAGTATTTTTCTAATTACACCTCGTAATTAATAGTTGACATTAAAACGGACATCGAATGGGGGCTATGGAATCCAGATCCAATGTTTTCTTTTTTATTTAATTTTAAATTTTTTTCAAAACCAAAAACTTTTTCAGTAAATTTTCACATCCCTCAAAATTCGAACTCCCATTTTTTTTCTTTTTTTCCTTTCTCCCCGCCTACCTTTTTGTTCCCAACCAACTACTCGATTTTCTTCCCCACAGTAATTTTTAGTCAGGTAGATATTTAGGCAAAACTGACCGTTACAAGTTCTTGAGATATTACTTTCCATCTCTTCAAATAGCATTGGCTGGGATAATCTATCTCCCCGTTTTCTTAAGCTTCTATCGCCACTAATCGCAGAAACTATAACGCATATCTTCAATTACTGCTTGACAACTTCTCAAGTTCCGTCGCTTTGGAAAAAAGCCATAGTGATTCCTTTACCTAAAAAATCGCCTCCCGATGACATAACTGATTTTCGTCCCATCAGTATTCTTCCTTTTCTCGCCAAAGCCTTTGAAAAAATTCTCTATATACAAGTACTACGATATCTTGAGTCTAACAACCTCCTCTCTAAATACCAGTCTGGCTTCCGTAGATCCCATAGTTGTGAAACGGCAGTATTAAAGGTAACGACTGATTTGCGTTCTGCACTCGACATTGGTGACATTGCCATACTGGTCCTTTTAGATTTCTCTAAGGCATTTGATTCTGTGGTTCACTCCCTTCTGCTCTCCAAACTTAGCCGACTCTATCACTTTTCCTCTTCTGCCATTCGACTCTTCGCTTCTTTTCTACTTAATAAGCTTCAATGTGTTCGCCTTAACAATGCTATATCCTCATTCCTACCTGTGTCCCTTGGAGTTCCGCAAGGCTCTGTACTTGGTCCCCTTCTCTTTTCGCTGTATGTTAATGATCTTCCTGCTGTTATCCATAATTGCTCCTTCCATCTTTATGCTGATGATCTCCAGCTGTATACTTCATGTAATCCTAACCAGATCGAACAATGTATTTCGGAATTCAATAGTACATTATCCCGAATTAATGAATGGTGCTCCTTAAATTTCCTTAAATCAAATCCTAATAAATCCCAAGTTCTGTTCCTTACTCGACGCTCTCTGTCCCTTGGAAACGTTGCATCTCTTCTACTCAATAATATTTCGCTTCCCGTTGTTGACTGTGTCAATAATCTTGGAATTGTTATCAACTCCAAACTTTCCTGTTGCAAACACGTTTCACTTATGCTCTCGAAGATATATGGAACATTACGCAAACTTTGGCTCTATTCCAGTCTTTTATCCTCATCTATCCGGTCCAAGCTTGTTAAGTCCCTCATCCTGCCACACTTTCTCTACGGGTCTCTCATATACATATCGTTCGACTCATCCTGTCGTCAGCGTCTCAAAGTTGCATTTAATGATTGCTTAAGGTTCATTTACAACCTAAGAAGATCTGATCATGTGTCTGGTTTCCAAAACTCCTTGTTGGGTTGTGGCATCTTTCGCTTTATTGATATCATGGCTTTGGTCCTCCTGCATAAAGCTTTCTACGCCAAGAGCCCTCCCTACCTTTCTGACTTCCTCACGCCTCTCCAATCCCTGCGCTCAATTAAATTTCTCATTCCCGCACATCATTCCCTAATTGGTAGTCGTTCTTTCTTTGTGCACTCCCTCAGACTCTGGAATAATCTTCCGAACTCTATTCAAAGAATAGGCACAGCCAGAGCCTTCAGAAGACAAGCTTCTCTCTTTCTATCTTCTTCCTCTTCTTCTACCTAGTACTTCTTTTCTCTAACTTTCGCTCTCCTTTATTTCCACATTTACTTCCTTTACCTTTTGACCTTTCTTGTGTTCTGTAATATTAATTGAAGGTTGTTTTTCTTTTTCTTTTTTTTCTCTTAATTTTGCTAATTAGATATAGAAACTAGATTATGATAAGCTTAGAATTATAATTATAAATATGTACATATGTAGGTACGAAAAAAGATGTAAATCTTGTGTACAACAGCCTAAATAAATTATTATTATTATTACATATTGCTAGCAATTAAATCAAATAGCCACAGTATAACCAACCTGAATGATTCTGTCAATGAGCTTAAAAACGGTTTCGAAGCCTGCAACGCCAAAGCTCTTAACGTTGAAAATAAAATTAGCTTACTTAATGAAAATATTAATGAGCTTCCCGCTACCGTCGATCGTGTAGAATGTGATCTTCAAAATGACTCCAAAAATTTTGACTACATCAAATCGAAACTGGAAAAGTTATCAATTTCTAATGATAATGCCACTATTTACGATCTGGTGGAGGAGTTATATAAATTTATTAAATTCGAGCTTAACTCGATTAATTCTACAGTTAAGAAAATTAAGCTCATTGCGGAAGGGAACAAATGCAAACAAGACAACGAATCAATGTCTAATCTAGTCGCGGGAGTCTCCGATTGTCTTCAAAAGCTATCCACCTTCTTTGACGGTATTTCGGACTTGAAAAATGACGTGAGATCCCAGTTTAATCATCTGGAAGCTGAACTGGCATGTTCAAAGTTAAATACCAGCGACGAAGCAATGAGTCATAATGCTAATCTAGCTTTAGAAGAAAAGTCACTTACTCTTTCGGAAGAACTACAAAGCGCTCAACCATTCTACCACAGGAACGCATGCGGAGGAAGTAACATAGGCAGTGGAAGTAATTTTACGCTGGGTCCTCCTAACTTAACCAACCTTCACTTGCAATCCTTTTCAATCTCATCCAGCCCATCTCGCCACTTACCACCGCTGCACTTGCCAGAGAAAACTATAAGCAAATTCGAAACAACGTGGTCGTTAGACGAATGGGACAAGAGATTGAATAAAATCAGCACCATAAGCAAGCTGGCTGCAAAAAATCTAAAGAAGGGTAACAACCACGCACCGCAGCTCCATACAAGGAAAATACCGGTCAAAAGTAACAGCACACCGAACACTGCCAAAATGGACAAGGATGTTTCAACCTACTTCCTCAAAGGCGCACCACCAGAGGCTGATTCAACGTGGATAGCGAAACTATTCCAAAAAAACTTTTCAGTGGAAATCCATAGTTGTGAAGCAGTCTCAACTAACAAAAATAAAAAATTAAAAAATTTCAAGGTGGTAATGCCAACTAGATATGAATGGCTGTTCCTCAGTTCAAAATCTGATTTTTCAAATGGAACAACATAACCCTCTGCCGTTGGAAATCTAGTGCTACATCTAGGAATAAGAAGTCAAAAATAGTAGTAAGTGGTGTAACTCAATCTAGTATAAGCTCTAACACTAGGATAAGGTCCAATTCCAATAACACACTAAAACCACTTTCACCATCCTCCAAGTACAGACCAGCCAATAATGATATTAATAGGAATAACATCCCCTCCACATCCTCTGCTATCTTTACTCCAATAAATGATACACTAGCACCACATGTTCCATCCTCCAAATATAGAGCCAACAACAATAACATTCCCTCAACGTCCTCTGCAGTCACTCCCCCATCAAACAAAAGCAATTCGATGGCTTCATATTCAAATTTTTCCCGAAGTGACATTGTCGTGGGCGGCCGTTCCTATGCAAATATCAGCGAGATCCCCACCAACAACCAACCTCTCGCGTCTTCGATACAAAAACAACCTACGGCTTCAAATAACTCTTCGATAGCAGCTGACAGCCATGTCAACAACATCCCCACAACAACCAAACCATTTTTCTTGGACCCGTTGCAGCCCCCGGTTGTAAAGAACACCTTAATGTCTGCGGATTCAATGGACGGTCGATACTTGTTATCTCGTCTACGAGATAGTAGGATTTACGATAATGTAAGACTTTTCCTAGCTTACATGCATGACAAACCCGGCTCAACTTGCATAAATGATAAAACCAAGACCAGCCTTATCATTAACATACAGCAAGAAGGTCTTCCTACAGATCGCAATACTCTGCTCGAACTATACACTAAATTTCATGAGCAGTTTCAAATAACATCCCAGCAAGTACGCAAGGACCTTTCCACTTATGCCCTGCATGTGAGATCACTTCATGTATCTCAGCTGCAGAAAAGCCGGGATGAAATGACCAGATATTATCGGCCCTAACTAGGCACTTCTCTAAAGAAATTCCGTACCCCGAATTATCCCAAACCAAACCTGCCCGAAAACATAAAGCTTTTTTACCACAATTGCAGTGGTATGAGAGGCAAAATTAACAACTTTTTCATTGACTCGAAATCTTGTCATTATAATGTACTTGTGATCACCGAAACTTGGCTCAATGAAACTTTCCATAATGAAGAGATCTTAGATTGCAACTGGACCATATATAGATGTGATCGAAACTACAACTCCACCGGTCTTTCAAGAGGAGGAGGGGTTCTTATAGCAGTAAAAGACTCCTTAAATAGCGAACTGCTCATAACTAATCGCTCGCTTTCTTTTGAACATGTTTTTATTAGAGTCAAATCGGGCAAAAAACACCTATCTATCGGTACATTCTACATACCCCCCGACGAATTTAAATATGATGAGTTACTTCATATATTAGATGAGGCCAATGAATCGCTTTACGATAACGAGGATATATTTATTCTAGGGGACTTCAATCGCCCCAATATATCCTTTATCCCTGACGAGGAAGATAATAACTTACTTCCGATTAATGTCATAAACTCCATCGATATAAAGTTTATCGATACTTTTTATGGCAATGGTCTACACCAAATTATTAGGACTCCTAACTCTTGCGGTAAATGGTTAGATCTAATTTTCACCAATTCACACGAAGAGCTGAAAATCCTACCCGCTTCCGAAGAGGAGAACCTTTTCACTAATACTACTCACCACTCCGCATGGATTCTTGAACTTAATACCACAGTCTCTAATTATCGTACCTCCTACAATAACACAATTATTTACGACTTCAAGAATGCGAATTATATCAGTATTGGCCGTGAACTATCCCTGGTTGACTGGGAGCATAGGCTATCAGGTAATGATCTTGACGAAGTAGTATTATGCTTTTGTACTATTCTTTTTAGCATCATTGACAAACATGTACCCAGGATTAAAAAAAGGGATAAATTATCGGAACCATGGCTGGATAAGGATATTCGTTCGCTTCGTAATCATAGAAATAAATTGTATAATATGATTAGAAATAACCCCAACGTTAACGCGGATTTGAAATTAGCATACACTAGGTTAGCCTCTGAATTTAGTGTTAGGTCACGCGAGGCCTATACTACATATCTCAACTCTATCGGAAATAGCATCATAAATGACCCCAAGAAATTTTTCGCTTTTGTTAATACAAAACGAAAGACCTTAGGCTATCCGACAACAATGACAAACGGTAGTAAACACTCTTCGTGCCCCCAAGAGATCTGTAGCATGTTTGCTGATAAGTTCAGCAAAGTTTATTGCCCCAAGTCCAATTCTAATACGCACACTGACACTTTTCTTATAAATAATCTTATAGATAATCTTTCCCTGTCTGTTGACGATATAATGTCCGATTTAAATAATCTCGACACTAATAAAGGTCACGGCCCAGACAATGTACCTGCAATTCTCCTGCAGCGCTGCTCAAAAGAGGTACTGCTTCCGCTCCACCTTATCTTTAACAGATCATTATCGCTAGGGAAGTTTCCTAATATATGGAAGAAATCCTACCTCACGCCAATTCATAAAGCTTCTGATAAACAATCGGTCGACAACTACAGAGGCATTGCTATCTTATCATCAATCCCTAAACTTTTCGAGAAACTTATTTATGACAAGATCGCCCCCTTAATCGATCCTCATCTCAACGAAGAACAACACGGTTTCAGAAAAGGGCGCTCAACCACTTCTAACCTTATGGTTCTAACCTCCGAAGTGCTTTGTGGGATGGAAAACGGTTATCAAATCGATGCTGTTTATACTGACTTCAGCAAAGCTTTTGACCGAGTTGACCACAATATGTACCTTAATTTCAAAGCTTTTTAAATTTGGAATTTCGGGACTTCCGCTGGAATGGATAAAATCATATCTTGACGGTAGATCACAGGTTATCAGATTCCAAGGATTTCTATCAAAGGAGATTGACGTCACTTCCGGCGTTCCTCAAGGCAGCCATCTAGGCCCTCCACTTTTTAATATATTCATCTCTGACTTATCTGAAAAATTAGGTAATATTCCTCATCTCTTATACGCAGACGACCTCAAAATATATAGCACCGTTAAGTCCCAAGCCGACGTATCATTTCTCCAGTCGAAACTCAAAGTATTGCAAGATTGGTGCATAGTTAATAAATTACATCTCAACACTGACAAGTGCCATGCAATTACTTTCTCTCGAAAGAAAACCACTCAGCTGCACAACTATTATCTCAATGACAAGATATTGCATCATGTCGATCATATTGTGGATTTAGGTGTTGTCCTAGACAAGAAACTAAATTTCAATATGCACTACGATAATATTACTGCCAGGGCCAATAAGCTTCTTGGCTTTATAAAGAGAAGGGCTAAAGAGTTCGGTAATGTATGGGTTACAAAAACACTTTTTTGTTCCTTAGTCCGCCCAATCCTGGAATACGCTTGCCCGGTCTGGGATCCCATTTTCGAAGTTAACAAGATCAGGATTGAATCTGTTCAAAAGAAATTTCTCCTTTTTGCTTTGAGACATCTGCATGATCCGCACGATTTTCGAAGCCTGCCACCCTACAATGACCGGCTCAAAGTTTTAGAGCTTATGCCACTGTCGGCGAGGAGAAAAATGCTTATTTCATGCCTTATGGGGCCCATCCACAGGCCAACTGGTTTCCCAAACTGAGTTGTGTAAAGAGTTGGTGTTTTGCCACAAACGCTTCAACTGAGTTGATACTTCAACTGTCAATTCAGTATTTTATAGGCAATTTGAACGTTAAATAAAATTGTAGAAAACCCGCGATTAAGTTTTATGATTATAAAAAATGGGTAGTAATGATTTTTTATGTTAATTATAAATTTTTTAATTATTAATATAAATATTTGTATGTTTTTAAAATATAAATTAAATCCTAAACATATAAATTATGAAAATGATTTAATATTATGTGAACTTTCATAATTTAAATTAAAAATTATGCAATACAATGAAAATATAAACTTGCAAAAAAATATATTTTTCGAATTCTGGGTTAATTCATTCAAGTAGTTTGCCAAACTGCAACATACACAGCGCGACTAGTTGCCCAAACTCTAGGCCCCGCCCCCATAAAATTAAAAGATTTTGATTTATCCCAACTGCAACCCCAACTGTCAAATCAGTTTGCCAACTGCCCCATACACACTGCGATTCAGTGCCAACACAACTCAGTTTGGGCAACCAGTTGGCCTGTGGATGGGCCCCATTACCCTGGACATTATAAATGAAAACCTTAAAGTACAGTTTCTATCGCGTATGATCAAATTTCTATGATGATGTTAGACATACAAGACATACGAAACTTCTTAAGGAATACCCGCACCGCACTGAATATGGAAGAAACGAGCCCGTCAACAGATGTTGTATGGTCTTCAATAGCCATGGATCATGTTTTTCCCCTACAATTGACAAAATAACCTTCAACAAAAAACTTAGATCCCTACTTATAGTATGAATCCTTCCCACTATCAATATTATCTTTAGCCAGTGTAATTTTTAAGACTGAATATTATAAGAAAAGTAATGTAATGTAAGTTAGCCTTGTTTGGCTTATAATAAATAAATAAATAAATATAAAACAAAGTCCGGCTAGTTACACCATTTATAACTCAAGAACGGCTGGACCGATTTTTAAGATTTTTGATTTGTTGGATTTGTCTTCGTCCCGAAATGGAGAATAACTTTTAAAACATCGGATATTTCACGAATAAATATTTATGAAGAAAATTCATTTTTTCATACATTTTGTATGGAACGGCTTTTTTGGTGATATTACGATATGTGAGTTGCAATGAGGTGATTTGGGTTATATTAGATATCATTCCCATTTATGAGCGTCATCCCACTGTTGCACATTTTGCAGTTCATCTTGAGAATTATCAACGAGTTTATTTCAACGCATCGAACGTTGTTCAACGTGCTGAAACACCTCCAGCGTGAACTTTGGCCAGTTTCTTTTCGATTTGCCAAAGCTATCCGTTTGCAGATGCCACGTTCTTACACTTGGAACGCTTCATCCAAGAAATTTCAACTTCGGAAGCAAGGCGATACATTCTACTGATGCTCTTGGTCGCATTTGCAGAGTTCATCTGAACAATGAGGAATGCTTTTACTTGCGGTTGTTGCTGGTGAATGTTCGTTGGCCGATATCATTTGAATAACTTCAAACTGTCAATGGTAAGATGTTTCCAACATTTTGTGCTGCATCAGCTAAGACACGAAGACACGACAGTTAAGAACAAACATGCTAGTTGCCTTGCTAAATGAGTTTTTGTGGCCTGAATCTAGAAAATGAATATTTTTCTCATGGTGAATTGTTTTGCCTGTTTTCACACATGCTTCTCGTGATGCATCAGCAAGGCCAGTTGCCAGTTCAATTCATAAACACTATTAATTTTAAATTATGAAATACTTTACTTACAGATAGCAAAATATCAAGAAAATATCATTCTCTTTAATTCAGGAAAACTTGTGTTTTAAAATACTTATTTCTGGAAAATTTCGGGGGAGGTTTCAACACCTCTGACCCCCCCCCTGGGTACGGCCTTGGCTGAGGTGTTCTGTAAGGCAGACTAAAAGATCGCCAGTGGATCTTTTTTGTCGGAAGCCATACTGCCTGTCGTTTATGAGTAGGTTGGATTCTAGATATCCCATAAGCTTTTTGTTGATTATCGTCTCCACTGGCGTGCAAACGGGTATGGCAGGTATGGCAGCTGCCATACCAAACAAATCATCGGCGCCCCAACGCCTCCAAAAAAATAAAAATTATTCAAAAAAAAAATGTTTTTCTTCTTTATTTTAATTTTTTCAACAATTTGTTTTTTAATTTGATATTTTCAAGCAGAATTTTCTGAAAAATGCACTGAGTCTGTATAGAGTGCGCAGTGCATTTTTAATACTAATAAAATGAGGCCAAGTTGATGTTCATATATAAACGAATAAGGGAGTTACTGCAAAAAACCGCTAAAAATCGCCTTTTCTTAAATGCTCATAACTTTTACAAACAAAATGATTTTGTTATGAAACTTGTGAAAAGTATAGTCTTTGAGGAGTGCAATAAAAGCATTTTTGAAAATTTGCAAAATAATAAACAGTTTTTGCAAAATACCATTTTTTCGAGAGAGAAAAAAAAGAGATCCTTGGCGAATTCGATTAGCTCATAGCCATCAGCACCTACAGAAACGGGTTTGGGCTGAGGGCTCATTACTCTGGAAGTTGATAAGCAACAGCCCTGATTTATTTATTTATTTATTTATTTGCCAAACAAGGCACTTAACAAAAACAGTTACAGATAAAAAAATACATATTAACATTAATAAGGAACATTGCAGTATTTAATATTTAAATATTAAACTAAGATCTAGGTCTATAATATTAGTTAGAAGAGGACAATAGGGAAATTAGTTTTCTTTTATAGGAACTTTTGTTAATTGAGGGAGAGAAACAGGACGCGTAGGAATTGAAGGTAATGCAGCACCTGTTAACAGGCTCGTTTCTAGCATATTCAGTGCGATGCGGGTACTCTTTAAGCAGTGTGGAATGTCTTGTTTGTCGAGTATCGTTAAATTTGATTGTGTCCGACAGGAACTGCACCTTGAGGCTATTGTTCAGGACATCCAGGGTAAAACAAGATATAAGCAATTTCCGTCTAAGGGATAGAGGCAAGAGATCAAGGATTTTGAGCCTGTCCTTATAGTGAGGAAGGTTTTGAAAATCCGAAGGATTATAGAGGTTCCTAAGCGCGAAAAGAAGGAACTTCTTTTGGACAGATTCTATTCGATTACTACTAATTTGAAATATAGGATCCCAGATCTGGCACGCATACTCAAGAATAGGACGGACCAATGAGCAAAACAAGGCTTTAGTAACCCAAACATTGTCGAATTCTTTAGCTCTTCTCTTGATAAAGCCCAACAGCTTGTTGGATCTAGCAATAATATTATCATAGTGTAAGTTAAAGTTTAACTTGCTGTCGAGGACAATGCCTAAATCAACAATGTGATCGACACGATCCAAGACATTGTCATTGAGATAATAATTTTGCAGCCGTTTGTTTCTTTTCCTGGAGAAGGTAATTACGTGGCACTTACTGGTGTTAAGAAGAAGATTGTTAGTGGTGCACCAGTCATGTAGTGCATTAAGTTTCGACTGTAAAAAGGATACATCAGTTTGAGACCTTATAGCACTATAAATTTTTAAATCATCGGCGTAAAAGAGGTGCGGAATGCCATTTAATATTTCAGATAGATCGGAAATGAATATGTTAAATAGAAGTGGCCCTAGGTGGCTGCCTTGCGGTACACCTGAGGTTACATTGATTTCTTTTGAGAGGAAGCCCTGAAATCTTACCACCTGAGTTCTCCCGTTAAGATAGGATGTTATCCAATCCAGAAGGGGGCCGGATATCCCAAATCTTAATAATTTCATATATAGAATGTGGTGGTCTACTCGATCGAATGCCTTGCTGAAGTCAGTGTAGACAGCGTCAAACTGGTGGCCTTGTTCCATACCGCACAGTAGTTCGGATATCATTATCATAAGATTGATGTGGTGGATCGACCTTTTCTGAAACCATGTTGCTGATCGTTTAGGTTCGGAACAATTAGAGGGGCAATCTTGTCATAGATCAGTTTTTCAAATAGTTTAGGGATAACAGATAGGATAGCAATGCCCCTATAGTTGTCCACCGCATGTTTATCACCTGACTTAAAGATTGGTGTGAGGAAGGATTTCTTCCATACCGAAGGAAACTTACCGGCAGAAAGGGACTTGTTAAAAATGAGGTGAAGAGGGAGTAGAATAAGTTGGGCGTGGCTCTGCAAAAAACTTGCAGATTTTTAAAGTTTTAGATAGGTGGGAGTATTCTGCGTGCACTGATGTCTTACTCATGAAAATATCTTATAGGGCTGACAAAATACAAGCTGATATGTAAAACTCTAAAAAAATTAAAAAGGCCCAGCTGCTAAACCGTTACGATTACCCCCTCCCTCCCAGACAATTTTTTGTTCGTCTATTGAAAACCTATCCACAGGTAAATACAACCTGTATATTCAAAAATATGTACATATATGTCTGCAATAGATATTTAATATATTGTATTTTTTTTGTTTATATATATGTGCCCATAATTATGAAAGTGGTCTAAGTCATATATTTCTTGTTTGAAGATATTTAATGAATTGCATTTGACACACTGAATGAATTCCATATAATGTTGAAATTACAACCACTATCTAATGGTTCATTTTTGACAATTTCGTAAAAATTACATTGAATACATTTAGTTTAAACTAATGTGGTATGAAATAACTGATAAACTCATTTTTTTTAAATTTTGACTTAGACCACTTTCATAATTATGGGCACATATATGTATATATGTTTTTAAGGGCTGTTCCAATTTTCAGCAACTTCCGAATTATCTTCCAGTCAAACCTCTAATTTTACTGGACTATAGAGTGATTTTGACTAATTGCAGCTGCCATATTGGTCTGCCATTTTGAATTTTGGAAAAAAGCCAGACGGCAAAAGAAAGCCTCCTAACTAAGCTACAGTTTGCGCCCATAAAACATTTTTTACGACTTATAGAATTTTGGGCAGACCTTTGTTCCGTTTGACAAAGAACGTCCCATATATATATATATATATATATATATATATATATATATATATATATATATATATATATATATGGGCGATTCTCCGGAACTTTTAACCTGCTTGTCGCTTCAAAATTTTTATGAATTACAATTTTTGTAGGAAGATTAAAAATAAAAGAAGCTATCGATAATGTTAAGAAATTATTAATGAGCAATGAGGTATAAGTACGAAGTCATTTAAAACGATATTTTGCAATGAAATTTGAAAAAATGTTCCGTTACCTGTCAATTTTCGGCCTGTCTTTAGCGCTTATCTGAATGAAAAACTATTTATATTTGTGATAGGAAGCGTTGACACAAATAGTGAAAAGTGAAAAATTGTAGTTTAACTCTTAAGGAAAAATGCAGTTGTGTTCGGTGCAGTGTCAAATCGCTATATTTTCCAAAAAACAACTCTGAAGTTTGTCCCTAGGTTTTGACGTCAAAGTTGTAACCCGCATGGTAAGTCGAAGTACTCCGAATTGTCTCATTTTATCATAAATTTTTAAACGCACTGATTGTTCAGACACTAACGAACATTTTGTGCAACATAAGTTGAATTGATTTTTGGGCAACAATGCTAAGTTGAAATTGGTTGAACGTAGGTTAGGTACATTAAATGTCAAAGTTGTAACCGCAATTAATTTGCTCATATTACATTAAATTCATCCCCGTAAAATTTCTTATGACCTATTGTAACTAGTTAAATCACATGTAACGTTTTCTTCGCTTAAGTTGTTTCATGAATCTTAAAAAAAGTAATTTTAGCGAATGTCAAAATTGTAACCATGTCAAATTTGATGTCAAAATTGTAACCATGTCAATATAACCATATCATAAAAAAATATGCGCATTGAATTTTTTAATGTTCTACATCAGAAAACATTTATTTATGAAATAAGAAACACAAAAAATATCATGGCACGGTTGTGCTATCAATTTGAAATTTCATTTTTCCAATTAGCTCAGGTTAAAGGTTCTGGAGAATTGCCCATATATATATATATATATATATATATTTATACATATATATATATATATATATATATATATATATATATATATATATATATATATATATATATATATATTAGGGTGGCCCTCTCTTGTATGGAGAGAAAAAAAATTGCTAAGATTCTAAGTCTCACCCCCTAGAAATATGCGAATAGGCAAAAAACTAAGAAATTTAAAATTTTAGGCAAATCGGAAAAGATTTTGATGTCGCTCATGGCGAACGAAATCTTGAAAAATTAAGATTTTTTTCCTTTTTTCACTTTCTTCAACTCTAATTACCATTTTATCAGCCCTGAAAGGGTCAATTAATATTTTTTATCCATTCTACAGATTGTTACCTTTCTAAAATGATCAAAATCATAAAGATCAGTTTACAAATAATAAAGCTATGAAATAAAAAGCACAGTGAAGTCTTTATAAGGAAATAAAAAAAACTATCAGTTCAAAGAGAAACTGTACTAGGGTCCACTAATCAACGCATAAAGCGTTGTGCTTTTCTGTTCATCTTTGACTCTGCAAAGTTACGTGTCCGATCAGTGATCCTCACTGAACAAATATACTACACGGGAGTCTATTCCATCCATCCGTGTTATGAAAAAAACGGGTTTTCATTATTTTTCATATATGTATTTAACAATAATATCATTTCAAACAGCAATATAACTTTTGTATAACTGTTATTACATAATATTGTTTAACATAAATGGTAAATGTTTTAAAAATTTATGAAGTTTGAAAATGCATCTGTCAAACATCATTCGCTTTGACTGCATTCGAAAATTTACCAGCTGCTCAGAATTGGCAGCACATCATTCCAAAAATCAAGCCGCTGCAGCCGAGAATATATGCCTTGCAGCCGATACTGCAATTCTGCTTATTCTGCGTAGCTGGCTAATTTTCGAATGCAGCCAAAGCGAATGATGTGTGACAGATGCATTTTCATTAGTTCTGACTGCGCTCATATAACAGGAAAAGTTGAAGTGGATAGGTTACCTACCTTTTTACGTTAGTGATATAAATGGTGAGCAATTACTTGGTGTTCCAAAATTATCATCTTCAACAGGAATAGAAATAGCTGATGCTATTTATGAATTATTAATAGATTGGAATGTGGATGAAAATATTGTTGTTTTTGTTTTGATATCACTGGGTCAAATACTGGAAAACTAAATGGAGTGTGCACGTTATTAGAACAAAAATTGTAAAATCTTTACTGTATTTACCATGTCGCCATCATATTTATGAACTAGTCCTGCGAGGTGTGTTTGAAATAGAATTTCCTGGTACCTATGGTAAAGGTGTTCCTTTATTCAAGAGATTGGAATTATATTGGAACGACATAAGCAAAAATGAGTATAAAACATTGCTAGAAAATGCCAAATTGAAAGAAATTCTAATTGAAAGATGAGTTCACAGATTTTTGCAACGAACAATTAAAGAAACTAATTTGCAGAGATGACAATCGATAATTATTAGAGTTAACCACAATTGCTTCGGGCTCATGCTCTAATAGTCAAATTTCGTTCTCCAGGTCCAATGCATCATGCTCGTTGGATCTCAAAAGCACTATATTGTATAAAAATATATTAATTCAGAGATGAGTTTAAATTAACTGTTTTAGAAGAGGAGAATAAAAAGCTAATGTTTGTGCTTTTATCTTTATCATTCGCTTTTACGTGAGGGCTTGGTTTAAATGTCCCATAGCGCCAGCAGCAGCATACCAGGACTATTGCTTCTTACAAAATATGTAGGAATATCGAAATGTTAATTTTCACAAATTGCTATTAAGAAAATGAATTTGTGGTATTTAGCAGACGAAAACGTTGGTGTAGCATTTTTCGATGAAAATATTCCATTGGAAATCAAACATAAAATGAGTAACAGATTAAAGCATTTTATTACCACTGATGAAAAAAAGGAAGATCATGATGTCTATGCAGATAATGATGTTGAGCCAGATAAAATATCTAGGGAATTAGTTAAACGTATTCCATTAAAACTTACTGGGGGTGACTTAAACGCACAGATCGGCCGTGACAACACCGGCCTTGAACAAACAATTGGAAATCAAGGTCTAAGCCAAGTTACCAATAACAATGGTGAGCTTTTCGTTGACTTCTGTAGCTCCCACCAACTTATGGTAGGTGGAACTTACTTTTGTCACAAGAAGATACACAAAGAGACCTGGGTATCGCCCGATGGTAGGACGAGAAATCAGATAGATCATGTGGCCGTCAGCCGCAGATGGAGAACTATCCTTGAGGATGTCAGGAGTTTCAGGGGAGCAGACACTGGAAGCGACCACCATTTGGTTGTAGCAACTATTCGCCTTAAAATCGCCGCAATCAGAAACGTACAACGCGATGCTATAAACCGTAGACGATTCAACGTAGATCTTCTGCGGGAGAGCGTTAAAAAGCGGGAATTTGCTGGAAATCTACAACTAATACTAAACCAGCACAACGTTTCTGACGACACAAATATTGAAGAGCTGTGGAGTAGAACAAAGGGCGCAATATTGACGGCTGCGGAAACAAGCATCGGTTATGTCCAAAGAAACCAGCAACACTGGATCTCGGACACAACCTGGCAAAAAATTGAACGCAGGAGAGCCCTCAAAAATAAAGTAAACTCTACAAGCGACCCTGAAATACGTTATCAACTGGAACGGGAATACTCCCAATTACACCGGGAGGTAAAGAGAAGTGTCCGGCGTGATAAAAGGCAGCAGATAAATGAGCTCGCAGAAAAAGCGGAAAACGCGGCAAACACAGGCAACAGTAAGGTGCTGTACCAAATCACTAAACAGCTCTCGGGAAAGCACTCTACTAAAAAGCATGCCGTTAAGAGTGCGGATGGAAGGCTGCTGTGCAGCGACGAGGAGCAGCTCCAAAGATGGAGAGATTACTTCTTCGCCGCCCTGAATGGTTCATTTACACAGGAACCTCAGGAAACCAGCAACAATGCACAGCCAATTCGAATCACCACCCGGGCCCCATCCAAGACGGAAATAGTAACCGCAATTCATGCGATGGCCAATGGTAAAGCAGCTGGGAAAGATGGCATCCCGCCAGAATTGTTGAAAGCCGACTCAAGCCTCATAGCAGATGCGCTTCAGCCAATCCTACAAATAGCATGGAACACCTGTACCTTTCCGGAGGATTGGACGGAAGGTATCATAGTCAAAATACCAAAAAAGGGGGACCTAACAATATGCGACAACTGGAGAGACATCTGTTTACTATCTACTGTGGGCAAAATTTTGTCCCATATATTACTATCTAGGATAAGTGAGGCAGTAGACCGAACGCTTAGGAGGCAGCAGGCCGGATTCAGGAAGGGCCGCTCATGTATTGATCATATCAACACCTTACGAATAATAGTGGAGCAGTCTACTGAATTCCGATCCCCCCTTTACCTTGCTTTCGTAGATTATGAGAAAGCGTTCGACTCGGTCAATAGGAGCTTTATATGGCAGGCATTACGGCGACGTGGACTGCCTGATAAAATAATAGAATTGATAAAAGCCCTATATAACAATTCCAAATGCAGAGTTCTCCATAATGGAAAATTATCCGACAGCTTCGAGGTGAGCTCAGGAGTACGACAAGGATGCCTACTCTCGCCTTTACTATTTCTTATAGTAATAAATGACATCCTTGTCGGCGCTCTAGATAGTAGAACAGGCGGCATACAATGGGGTTTGTTAGACCGCCTTAAGGATCTCGACTACGCCGATGATATCTGTTTGCTGGCCCACAGACACCAGGACCTCAAAAACATGTTAAACAATTTAGCAACAGAAAGTAGTCCAGCAGGCTTAAGGCTAAATCCGACTAAAACTAAAGAAATGCGGATAAATGCAAACACCAACGAACGAACAGCGCTGAATAACCGTGACGTGGAACTGGTAAATAAATTCTGCTACCTCGGTAGCATTATTACCGAAAATGGCGGGGCAGAAGAAGACGTCAGTTCCAGAATAAATAAAGCACGAGGCGCTTATGCATGCCTGTCCCACATATGGAGATCAACGGTGATTTCCACTAACACCAAATTGCGGCTGTTCAACTCCAACGTTAAGGCAGTTCTTTTGTATGGTTGCGAAACATGGAAAGTCACCCAATTCATCACAGGGCGCCTACAAGTCTTCATCAACAGATGCCTTCGTCGTATCCTAAAAATCCGCTGGCAAGATAGAATTTCAAACGAAGAACTATGGCGCCGTGCCGGCCAAGAAAGGATAGACGATCAAATCAGGCGAAGGAAATGGAATTGGGTTGGCCACACATTGCGACGCGAAAACGAAAATCTAGCCAAACAGGCCCTTGACTGGAATCCGCAAGGTTCCCGTCGAGTAGGAAGACCTAGAACAACGTGGAGGAGAACCCTACTAGAAGAAGCCGCAACAACTGGGAGATCCTGGTCGGAGCTAAGAGCTGTCGCGCAAAACAGAGTCCGCTGGAGGGCAACTGTTTCCGCCCTATGTCCCATGAGGGATTAAAGGAGTATAAAGAAGAAAGAAAGAAGATTCCATTAAAACTTGAAGAAATTCAGGAATTTATAAGAAACCCGTAAAATACTCAATCACTACGATGAACACATTCGATTTTTTTCAACGGTTTAACATTTCAACGGACTTCCTATATCTCCCACCAGATAAATGGAGTTATAATATTAATTATAATCAAGCATTCACCCTTCTTCATGAGAAGAACTGTTAACGACACAGCTGAAAGAAGTGTGAAGTTATTCGAAGAATATAATAAAATATTGAGTAAAGACGAACACAATAAACAAAACTTATTACAAATTCTAATTGATTACAAAAAAAAAAAAACTGCGTTATTAAAGCAACTACTGCCTGAGTAATTTCAATTTTAATAATTTTGTTTGTATTTTGTATATTACACTATTGAAGTACAGTTTATGCCTTTTATTAGCTGTAATATTCATCGTACAAAAACGTTATAACCCGATTTGAACTGGTAAATTTACGTTGAATAAGTTAACTATGTTAAATTAGCTTTCGTAAATTTATATTGTTGTTTCAACTGATATTATTGTTAAATATTATATAATATGATAAAAACACGCTTTTTCATAACACGCATGGATGTTATAGAGTCCCGTGTAGATTGTTTGCTAAGTGCGGATCACTGATCGTACACGTACCTATGCACGATCAAAGATTAACAGAAAAGCACAATGCGAAGGCTGCGGTAATTAGTGGGCCCTAGTGCAGTTTCTCTTTGAACTGATTTTTTTTCCTTATAAATACTGTGCTTTTTATTTCATAGCTTTATTATTTGTAAACTGATCTTTATGATTTTGATCATTTTAGAAAGGTAATAATCTGTAGAATGGGTAAAAAATATTAATTGACCCTTTTAGGACTGATAAAATGGTAACAAGGGTTGAACAAAGTGAAAAAAGGTAAAAAATCATCATTTTTTAAGATTTCGTTCGCCATGAGCGACCTCTAAATCTTTTCCGATTTGCCTAAAATTTTAAATTTCTTAGTTTTTTGCCTATTCGCATATTTCTAGGGGGTGAGACTTAGAATCTTAGCAATTTTTTTTCTCTCCATACAAGAGAGGGCCACCTTAATATATATCCCACCAAAAAACATTAAAAATGTGAATTAGAAGTTCGTGGGCGCGAAATTATTTATTGGGACAGTTTAAAACACACTTATAACAAAAAAAAAGTGATATGGATTAGTCAAGATGAATCGTTAATAGCATGAAATAATTAAACACGTGCATTTACGAACGAATTCAAAGGAATTATAAAACTGCCAATTTTTATTTAAAACTCAATAAAGTATTATCAACCGCGAAAAAGTTGGCTGGCGCGTTCGTTGTATACCTAGAATGAATCTTTGCTGTCCTTCGAAATGTATCAAATTTTATTACAAACATTATAGACTGAGCCACACTGAATTCGTTCGTAAATGCACGTGTTTAATTATTTCATGCTATTAACGATTCATCTTGACTAATCCATATCACTTTTTTTTGTTATAAGTGTGTTTTAAACTGTCCCAATAAATAATTTCGCGCCCACGAACTTCTAATTCACATTTTTAATGTTTTTTTGGTGGGATATCACACTTTTTTGTTTTAATATATTCTAAAATAAAAAATAAATAATCTTTTGTATAAAGAAATATTATGTATTTAATTGTTCATTATCTTTTTTTACTTATTTTATAAGTAGGTAGATAATAACAAAATGCAGAAATTCAAACTAATATTATTGCCTTTATAAAAAATAAACATAAAATCCTTTCGCGTTTCTCGGCGAAGATTTTTCCTGCACTATGTAATCATTGATCCATAACCAGCTCGATTTTTGTATCAACATACTGATGTAATGACTTTTTTTCTGTATGGATTATAACACTAATCACTTCTTAATTTGAACCTCCTATAAGCAATTTTGCAGTAGTGACAGCTTTGATCGCATTGCTCAATTTTAATAAACTTCTTATTATTCAGTTCGAATAATTTTAGTTGTATGAAGAGAATAGGTGCTACCAAAATTATTTCCGATTTACGAATCTTTTGGGTGTACGAACGACTAACCATTTTTATATGAACACTTTTTGCTGATACCATCTGGCATCAACAGTGCGAGTGAAAACTTGTCGAATAACTAGTAACGATATATTGAGGATATACTATATTGTTTATTGTCTTTTACTTATGATACCCTTTCATTTGATACCCATGTCGAGAGGGTTGTGAAGAAAATGGTATTCCGCCTTCTTGAGATGATCGCCGTGGATCTAACGAGATATTGAATATAGTATATCGCTTATGGTATTGTACTTATGATACCCTTTCAATTGATACCCATGTCAAGGGGGCGGTGAAGAAATGGTAATGCATCCTATTGAGATGGCCGCCGTGGATCTAACTATAAATTGAGTATGCTATATTGTTTATTGTATTTTTCTTATCATTCCATTTGATACCCATGTCGAGGGGGTTGTAAAGAAAAGGGTATTCCGCCCTTTTGAGATTACCGCCATGGATCAAACCATATATTGAGTATATTATATCGCTGCTGGTATTCTACTTATGATACCTTTTCAATTGATACCCATGTTGAGGGGGTGGTGAAGAAGTGGTAATCCGCCCTCTTGAGACCGCCGATATGGATTTTACGACATAGCTTATTGTATTCTACTTATCATACCCTTTCATTTGATACACATGTCGAGGGGGTGGTGAAGAAAATGGTAATGCGTCCTTTAAGGATGGCCACGGTGGATCTTATTATTTATTGAGTTTACTATATTGCTTATCGTATTCTATTTATCATTCCATTTCGTTTGATACCCATGTCGAAGAGGCTGTGAAGAAAATGGTAATCCGCTCTCTTGAGATGACCGCCATGGATCTAACCATATATTGAGTGTACTATATTGCGTCTGGTATTCTACTTATGATACCCTTTAAATTGATACCCATGTTGAGGGTGTGGTGAAGAAGTGGTAATCCGCCCTCTTGAGACCGCCGATATGGATTTTACGACATAGCTTATTGTATTCTACTTATGATACCCTTTCATTTGATACCCATGTCGAGGGGGTGGTGAAGAAGTGGTAATCCGCCCTCTCGAGACCGCCGATATGGATTTTACGACATAGCTTATTGTATTCTACTTATGATACCCTTTCATTTGATACCCATGTCAAGGGGGCGGTGAAGAAATGGTAATGCATCCTATTGAGATGGCCGCCGTGGATCTAACTATAAATTGAGTATGCTATATTGTTTATTGTATTTTTCTTATCATTCCATGTCGAGGGGGTTGTAAAGAAAAGGGTATTCCGCCTTTTTGAGATTACCGCCATGGAGCAAACCATATATTGAGTATATTATATCGCTGCTGGTATTCTACTTATGATACCTTTTCAATTGATACCCATGTTGAGGGGGTGGTGAAGAAGTGGTAATCCGCCCTCTTGAGACCGCCGATATGGATTTTACGAGGGGCTTATTGTATTCTACTTATCATACCTTTCATTTGATACACATGTCGAGGGGGTGGTGAAGAAAATGGTAATGCTTCCTTTAAGGATGGCGCCGTGGATCTTATTATTTATTGAGTTTACTATATTGCTTATCTTATTCTACTTATCATTCCATTTCGTTTGATACCCATGTCGAAGAGGCTGTGAAGAAAATGGTAATCCGCTCTCTTGAGATGACCGCCATGGATCTAATCATATATTGAGTATACTATATCGCTTCTGGTATTCTACTTACGATACCCTTTCAATTGATACCCATGTTGAGGGGGTGGTGAAGAAGTGGTAATCCGCCCTCTTGAGACCGCCGATATGGATTTTACGCCATAGCTTATTGTATTCTACTTATCATACCCTTTCATTTGATACACATGTCAAGGGAGTGATGAAGAAAATGGTAATGCATAGTTTTGAGATGGCCGCGGTGGATCTTACTATTTATTGAGTTTACTATATTGCTTATTGTATTCTACTAATCATTCCATTTCGTTTGATACCCATGTCGAAGGGGTTGTGAAGAAAATGGTAATCCGCCCTCTTGAGATGACCGCCATGGATCTAACCATATATTGAGTATACTATATCGCTTCTGGTATTCTACTTATGATACTTTTTCAATTGATACCCATGTTGATGGGGTGTTAAAGAAGTGGTAATCCGCCCTCTTGAGACCGCCGATATGGATTTTAAGACATAGCTTATTGTATTCTATTTATCATACCCTTTTATATGATACCCATGTCGAGGAGGTGGTGAAGAAAATGGCAATGTGTCCTTTTGAGAAGCCGCGGTGGATCTTACTATTTATTGAGTTTACTATATTGCTTATTGTATTCTACTTATCATTCCATTTCGTTTGATACCCATGTCGAAGGGGTTGTGAAGAAAATGGTAATCCGCCCTCTTGAGATGACCGCCATGGATCTAACCATATATTGAGTATACTATATCGCTTCTGGTATTCTACTTATGATACCCTTTAAATTGATACCCATGTTGAGGGGGTGGTGAAGAAGTGGTAATCCGCCCTCTTGAGACCGCCGATATGGATTTTACGACATAGCTTATTGTATTCTACTTATGATACCCTTTCATTTGATACCCATGTTGAAGGGGTGGTGAAGAAAATGGTAATGTGTCCTCTTGAGATGGCCGCGGTGGATCTTACTATTTATTGAGTATACTATATTGCTAATTGTATTCTAGCTATCATTCCATTTCGTTTGATACCCATATCGAAGGGGCTGTGAAGAAAATGGTAATCCGCTCTCTTGAAATGACCGCCATGGATCTAACCATATATTGAGTATACTATATCGCTTCTGGTATTCTATTTATGATACCCTTTCACTCACCTATGTTGAGGGAGTGGTGAAGAAGTAGTAATCCCCCCTCTTGAGACCGCCGATATGGATTTTACGATATAGCTTATTGTATTCTACTTATCATACCCTTTCATTTGATACCCATGTCGAGGGGGTGGTGAAGAAAATGGTAATGTGTCCTCTTAAGATGGCCGCGGTGGATCTTACTATTTATTGAGTATACTATATTGCTTATAGTATTCCACTTTTCATTCCATTTTGTTTGATACCCATATCGAAATGGCTGTGAAGAAAATGGTAATTCGCCCTCTTGAGATGACCGCCATGGATCTAACCATATATTGAGTATACTATATCGCTTCTGGTATTCTACTTATGATACCCTTTAAATTGATACCCATGTTGAGGGGGTGGTGAAGAAGTGGTAATCCGCCCTCTTGAGACCGCCGATATGGATTTTACGACATAGCTTATTGTATTCTACTTATGAAACCCATTCATTTGATACCCATGTCGAGGGGGTGGTGAAGAAAATGGTAATGTGTCCTCTTGAGATAGCCGCGGTGGATCTTACTATTTATTGCGTATACTATATTGCTTATTGTATTCTACTTATCATTCCATTTCGTTTGAAACCCATATCGAAGGGGCTGTGGAGAAAATGGTAATCCGCTCTCTTGAGATGCCCCCCATGGATCTAACCATATATGGAGTATACTATATCGCTTCTGGTATTCTACTTATGATACCGTTTCAATTGATACCTATGTTGAGGGGGTGGTGAAGAAGTGGTAATCCGCCCTCTTGAGTCCGCCGATATGGATTTTAAGACATAGTTTATTGTATTCTACTTATCATACCCTTTCATTTGATACCCATGTCGAGGGGGTGGTGAAGAAAATGGTAATGTGTCCTCTTGAGATGGCCGCGGTGGATCTTACTATTTATTGAGTTTACTATATTGCTTATTGTTTTCTACTTATCATTCCATTTCGTTTGATACCCATGTCGAAGGAGCTGTGAAGAAAATAGTAATCAGCTCTCTTTAGATGACCGCCATGGATCTAACCATATATTGAGTATACTATATCGCTTCTGGTATTACACTTACGATACCCTTTCAATTGATACCCATGTTGAGGGGGTGGTGAAGAAGTGGTAATCCGCCCTCTTGAGACCGCCGATATGGATTTTACGACATAGCTTATTGTATTCTACTTATCATACCCTTTCATTTGATACCCATGTCGAGGGGGTGGTGAAGAAAATGGTAATGTGTCCTCTTGAGATGGCCGCGGTGGATCTTACTATTTATTGAGTTTACTATATTGCTTATTGTATTCTACTTATCGTTCCATTTCGTTTGATACCCATGTCGAAGGGGTTGTGAAGAAAATGGTAATCCGCCCTCTTGAGATGACCGCCATGGATCTAATCATAATTTGAGTATACTATATCGCTTCTGGTATTCTACTCATGATACCCTTTCAATTGATACCCATGTGGAGGGGTGGTGAAGAAGTGGTAATCCGCCCTCTTGAGTCCGCCAATATGGATTTTACGATATAGCTTATTGTATTCTACTTATCATACCCTTTCATTTGATACCCATGTCGAGGGGGTTGTAAAGAAAATGGTAATCCACCCTCTTGAGATGACCGCCATGGATCTAACCAGATATTGAGTATACTATATCGCTTCTGGTATTACACTTACGATACCCTTTCAATTGATACCCATGTTGAGGGGGTGGTGAAGAAGTGGTAATCCGCCCTCTTGAGACCGCCGATATGGATTTTACGACATAGCTTATTGTATTCTACTTATCATACCCTTTCATTTGATAGCCATGTCGAGGGGGTGGTGAAGAAAATGGTAATGTGTCCTCTTGAGATGGCCGCGGTGAATCTTAATATTTATTGAGTATACTATATTGCTTATTGTATTCTACTTATCATACCCTTTCATTTGATACCCATGTCGAGGGGGTTGTGAAGAAAATGGTAATCCACCCTCTTGAGATGACCGCCATGGATCTAACCAGATATTGAGTATATTATATCGCTTATGATATTATACTTATGATACCCTTTCAATTGATATATATGTCTAGATGGTGGTGAAGAAATGGTAGTCCGCCCTCTTAAGACGGCCGCCATGGATATAAAGACATAGCTTATTGTATTCTACTTATCATACCCTTTCATTTGATACCCATGTCGAGGGGGTTGTGAAGAAAATGGTAATGCGTCCTCTTGAGAGGGCCTCGGTGGATCTAACTATCTATTGAGTATACTATATTGCTTATTGTATTCTACTTATCACACCCTTTCATTTGATACTAATGTCGAGTGGGTTGTGAAGAAAATGGTAATCCGCCCTCTTGAGACGCGTACCATGACGCACTTTTTGTTAATCATCGAAATGATAGGGAATGCTATATGACATCAACAGTGCTGGATTTGACTAATACCGCGTTTATATCGCCTCGAAAACACGTGTTTTCATGCAAGTGTTTTCGGAAAACGAATTAACTGTTCACATCGCCTTTCTAGTTTTCGAGTGACAGTTTATTTAGAAAAATGCTAGATAAATACTTTAATTATTTCGTTTTAAATTTTTTCCATGGCAAACTCAAATTTTAAAAAAGTCTCGACACAGAAAATGACATGCGTATAACAAGTGCTGAACGCTGAATTGGGTTCTTGTCCACACTTTTCTTGTTTTCGTGGCCGTTTTCATCGAAAACAGCTTTCCAAGTTGTTTTCGATTTGTATGATAAAACATTTGTTTTCGATTGTGTTTTCGCCTAAAACGCGATTTTTTGACGAAAACGCTTGTTTTCGAGGCGATGTAAACGCGGTATAACTTGTAACGAATATGTCAATTTTTAGAAATAAATTACGATTACGAACTCGTCATTCGGTATTTCAAAGAACTACATAAGTTTTTTAAAGTACCTAACGCAATCTGATACCATAGTTGCGAACAGTGCGAGTAAACCCTTTTCGACTAACTAGTAGCACCATCTATTGAGCAATTGAAATAACTTAGAGCGCCATCTGACAGAATAATATTGAGTACCCACTTTTTTAGACTGAAGGAGAAGAAAAAAGTTCGATTCGAAATGTAAAAAATGTAAAAATAAAGAAAACGAAGAATGATATGAAAAAAAAACTCATGGAATAATAAATTATTTATATTTTGGTTATCGGTTACAAATGTAAAATTACTTATATTGCTTATAAAAAGGTGATAAATAGCATGATTTTGTAAAAAAAGCACCTTGTTTTCTATGTTTAGGCGTAAATAAGGCATTAGCTGTTTGCCCTTACGAACTCGGCAAACTACCGCTTGCCTTGATATATATATATATATATATATATATATATATATATATATATATATATATATATATATATAGATATATATATATATATATATATATATATATATATATATATATTAAATTGTTGTATAATAATAATTATTTATTATCACATACATATATGTATTTTTAATTATTATTATAATCGTTATTATTCAATGTGGCCCCCAAAAAATTCTGCCATACCAAAGGGGAGTTCCTCTGCACGCCACTGATCGTCTCCATGGTTTTGGAGAGAATAGAAGTAATTGCTATTGGGCGGTAATTGGAGGGAAGGCTGGAGTCACCTTTTTTCGGTATGTGCTGAACATGGGCAAGTTTCCAAGGGTCGGGATAAACTCCGGAGAAATATGACAGGGAAAATAATTTGCGCAGAGGTTTAGCCAAAGGTGAGGCGCATTGTTTTAGACGGTAGGGGGTATATTATCGGGTCCAGAGGATTTGTTGGCATCGAGCTCTTTGAGGCACCTGAAAAAACCCTTGTCCATTGAATGGGCGTTACGCTCGGAAACAGGGGGTAACACATCAGTTTCGAGTAAAGAAGAATTCGAAGTGAACCTAGATGCTAATAAATTGGCCTTGGATTTTCTGTCTCTGTTATTACCTTCTCATTGTGAATAAAGGAAGGGGTTGAAGTTGTAGTAAAACACTTTTTGATGAATGGACCAGATGGACCAGAAGTTTTCGCTACCGGAGGTTGCATTTAGGAGTTTACTTCTCAATTTGTTGTCAAATAAGGTTTTGACTTTCTAGATGGGGGTTTTACAAGAATTTCTTTGTTGTATGTATACTAAACGGAGCGATTCACTCGAGAAGCTCTTGTACGCTCGAAAGGCGGCTTCTTTAGTTTTGATTGCATTCATACAATCTTGATTGAACCATATGTTGGGCCTAGGCTTCACAGATTTGGTAGAATGGGAAATGAACAAATGCATTCCTGCCTGTATGATCCTGGTGATACGGATAGCGGCAGAGTTGTTGTTTCTATTCCGGAAACACATGTTCCAGTCTGTAGACTGGAAGAAATTAATAAGCCCCAGCCAATTGGCCTTCGCATGATGCCATACAGTTCTTCGAACTGGTTTGGGAGGGGTGGGAAATTCGAATAGGAATTTAGTGCTGATTAGGCAGTGGTAGGAATTGCCGAGAGGTGAATCAACTTCGACGGAGTAACGCGCTTGATGAGAAGTTAGAAAAAGATCAAGGAGATATTTTCCTTTATCAGCAGCTTCAGGGACTCTTGTGGGATGATCCACAATTTGATGCAAGTTATTGATGTCTGCAAAGAGCTCGACGTCCTTGCCAGAAATACTGGTGCCATTTGAGTAAGTCAGCCATTTAACGTTGTGAACATTGAAATCACCCGCAAAAATGATTTCACACTCAGGATTGGACGACAAAAATCCCGAGATCTGTTCGGCAGTAGTATCAAATGATGAAGTGGAGGCTTCGTTACTTATGTTAGGACTTCTGTATAGGAAGCAGAAGAATATGACGTGGCTTTGGAAAATGATTTTAATCTAAAGATAATTAAAATCTGAAGTCGCGCTTGAATACATTTTATAATAAGCCACGTCGTCCCTAACATAAATGGCCATACCCCTATGGGGGGAGAAATTGTGCACTAAAGTGTATCCCGACACCTGGTAATGACCTAAGTCATTATCGGGTGATATTTGGGGTTCACTAAGTGCGAAGATTGGGGGTTTATAATTAGATAAGTGGCACTCAACAAAAGAGAAATTCGCATGAAGTCCACGAATGTTACAAAAGTCAATACCAAAACTTCTATTCCGTCGTGTCAACGGAAAAATAATCGCATTTTGTCACTCTTGAAAAAGTAAACAAAATTACCACAAAGAAAATAATTCCAAATAAAAACACTCACCTGACAACACCAAATCCTTCCATCAGCCGAAACGCCTTGTTCCATCTTTCCCGCAGCTTCTCCCAAACTCTAAAAATATACAAAAAACAAATAAGAAATGAATATAAGAAAAAAAAAAACAAATCAACAAATCTTACCTCCACATCCTCCAGAATGACAGATATCAGCAGCTCACCCATAAACCAAATCCATGATGGAGGGATAGATTCCGAAGTTCCCCACCAACATCTATTGTCTGCACCAAAATAAATATCTCAGCAAGGTGATGCAAAAATTCAGATCACTTTAGATCTCCGAAGCGAGTCGAGCACGGAGAAATTCAGCATAACGCTAGTGATCCCAATCCAATTACATCCAACGAGCCGAGTTGATGTAATTATTAATCACATTAACGTGTCGAGTTGATGTGAAATCTTGCCCAGATTACATGTAACGAGACGAGTTCATGTAACTTCCCAATCCCGAAATTGTTAAAATAATCATTTTTCCTCACCGAAAAATAACTAGTGGGATGTTGTGCCTAGAGACTAGCCACTAATTACGCTTTTTCATGGTATTCTTTCTGTTGAATAACACTTCAGATTGGATGACAATATATTATGTGGAGATTGATCCGCACTCACTTCCAAGCCGCCGGATCTGGGAATCGAGGCCAATAATTCGAATGTGTCAAATTGAAAAAAAAGCACATCACACATGTAAACACTATAGAAAACGAATCTAAACATTTTTCTTTGGATTGGAGGAAAATCTAATGTGGTGCACTTTGCACAACAGAATTAGGTGTATTATTTTACTTAAACATACATGTCTTATTGTTAAAAATTCGGCTTACCGCACCCTAGTTTGGCCATGGAGATTCATAAGTATCACACTGACCAACGCTATATATAATTAATCTTGAAAAGTTTTTCTTAAAGGCTTATGTAGGTTATAAGTTGTGAGACTGCGTAATCTAAAACTTAACAAAGTATTTAACAAACACTACAATATAATCATCATAGCTTAAAAAAAAGGAAATCAAATGTAAACAATAAAATTCTTTGATTCTTCACACACGTCATGGTATATTTCTTTATTCAATATAAACAATAGTTTTTGAGCAGCAAATAAAAACTATATGCCATAATTTCGTTATCATCGGTTTTTGTTCTGGAAGCAAATTTAGAGACGTATTCATGTCAAAAACTTGTTTCATATGAAACAAAATCCCCGAAGGAAATTAAAAAAAATTATTATGACGAAAAAAAAGCACCGTGAGCCGGAGGATCGAACTCGCAGCCCCACGGACGAGGGAGTTTCCCTAGCCCTTTATAGTCCATGGAAATGGTGCTTTAACATTGCAAAGGGTGAGCTTAAGTTTGAGTTTTCGGGATTCTAACCCCCCCCCCCCCCATTTGGCCGCCATCTTGGAAAACGTATGCAAATGGGTTTTCCACTATATCTCCGAAACGGCACATCTTACCGGAAATTTGCAAGGACACTTTTTGTTTAGAATTAAATAATCTACAATTTATTACTTAGAAATTTTGTGGTAAAATGAATAATTAAAAAGTTATAAGCCTTAGACCACAAAAATTAGTCACAATATTTTCTTTAAAGGCTCTTTTTTGTTGTTTAAATATACTTCTGGTTGAAATTTCCAGACCATTTTCTCAGTTTTTGGTCTTTTGACCAAGAGCTACATTTTGAGATATTTCCCAAGTCTGTATCTGCAGTACTTTCAGAGATGAAAGTAGGCTTCAGACGGACAGACGGACAGAGCCTCTGTATAAGCTTTTTTTTTGAAAAAGCTAAAACTTAGTCAAGATTCATACCAAAAACAACATCAACATAGGATCAAAATTCAAAGCGCCAAGAGGATCGCGTGCGAGTCAAAATCGAACCAAAAAATTACGAAGTGTTCAGAATACCAATGTTATTTGCGATTAAAGAAAAATTTGGATTTTAATTAATTGAAAATTGAAATAAAAAGTAGAATTTGGATTTATTAGATTTAAGGTTTACTGAAATAAAGAAATAATTTTAAGTAGCAAAAAAAAAAAATTGTTTTTCTAAAAGCTGACGGTGTCGCCATCCACTGAGTTTTCCAAATAGGCATAAGAGCCCATTCACTTGACTTGTAACGGGACTTCGGTTGCGCAGGCTCAATCGCTACGTTGGGGATATTTCCCGGCATTACATTTGCCGCAACCATCAGAGTCTATAAAATTTGTCCTCGTCAAAGTGTCATGCCTTTTGAGACGGGGCAAATTTCATCGACCGACAGATTTTAGCCGCGGCACCTGCAGGACCGAGATGCAAGAGAGGGTAGGGAGCAAGGGTACTTACTTGTGCCGTTCGTCGGTCCGGTCGGTCGGTTAAACCTCAATTATACTGGACGCAACGGAAAGCAACGGAATGGAGAGTTAACGGAATGTAATTGTGCTGGTTATACTGACGGAATCGAACGTATTCAAATGTCACTTTTTCCAACAATTTTTTGCCAAATTTTGGACTTAGGCTTAAAATTTTCATATCCGTGCAATTTTTTATTATAAAGAATTTCATTATCTTCCATTTCATTTATAAATTTAACAACAAACTCTGACTACATTTTGGGCTAAATAATAAATTACAAAATCAGCTGTTTTTAATGCTGCTTTTGACACTTCAATCCGTCGGTTCCTTCAAGTTCCATAGTTTTGAAACTTTGATCCGGTCTGTTACGTTGCGTTGCGTCCAGTTTAACCACTTCAAAACAATTTCTCTGTAATGAAAATCTTTTTGACATTCAATTCGGCCCGTTGCGTTTCGTTGCGTTCAGTATAATTGAGGCTTTAGTCTATTGAAGGGTGATGGGCCTTCGCGTTATACTTAGTTTTTTTTGTGCACTTTTTTATTCGTTTTAATTTTTCACTTTAATTTTTTTTAACAGTTTTGTTTTGGTTTTTTGTGTCGGCGCGTTTTTAGGGATCGGAACAACACACGTCCGTTCACTTTGCTGCCCTAGCCCAAACTCCTTTATATAAGCGATTTAGTTGGATCCCTTCCTAGCGCATTGGCTTTCGCGGATGATTTCGTCATATACAGGACATGACCGAATATTGACGTGATCCAGACGCTACTACAACACGACTTCGAGGAAATCGAGCGTTACGCTGATGATTGGAAATTGAAAATCAATCATGGAAAATGCGAAACAATCCTCTTCAGGACTCCTCTTAATAAAGCTTCACGCGATGTTAGGAGGAACTGGAAATATCATATACGAAGCCATGCGGGACAGACGCTGGTAAAGAAACCAGAGCTAAAGTATCTAGGAATTTGGCTGGATCAGTACGTGTATTACGAGAGTCATATACGTGCTGCTACAGTCAAAGCCCGTAGGGATTTCCAAATGACGAAAAGGCTATTTTTTAGTAAACACCTCAACTCCAGAGTTAAGGTGGATTGCTAAAAGACCTTAGTCAGACCGGTACTTACCTACGGCTGCCCCGTTTGGTGGAATATATCACCATCATATATGTAGAAGATGAGGGTGCTCGAAAGACAACACTTAAGGACATGCTTAAGCATGTACAGAACACCTGAGTCAAGTTTCAAAAAATTCCATGCCAATGATATCCTAAACGGAAAAGCAGCAACCATGAGGATAGACAATTTCATAATCGGATTGATCCGCAATCACCTTGTAAGAGCGACAGAGAGCGGCAATTCCCTTATTTTTGGAGGGACGGATTTTTGGCTAACCAGGCTACTATAACATGACAAGACGGACAGGACATGAACCACCAGAAGTATTCACGTGGTAAGATTCACTACGCCTGATACAGAAAAGTGAGGGAGTACCCTTAATATATCACGTTTATCGCCGGGCGCGGGATAAACGAGTATTATATGAGCGAGCCGATGGATGGGCTGAACGAAGAGCTTCTGCGATTCAGCACGCGAGTCGGCCCTTCAGATAGGGAGGAAGCTTCCAGAGCCCGTTCCAAGTACTGGTGACTGGAAGAATCAATAGGGTGAAGAGTGTTAATGTGTATGTATTAATGTAACCAGCAACACTGGATCTCGGACACAACCTGGCAAAAAATATAACGCAGGAGGGCCCTAAAAAATAACGTAAACTCTACAAGCGACCCCAAAAGACGTTACCAACTGGAACGGAAGTACTCCCAATTACACCGGGAGGTAAAGAGAAGTGTCCGGCGTGATAAAAGGCAGCAGATAAATGAGCTCGCAGAAAAAGCGGAAAACGCGGCAAACACTGGCAACAGTAAGGTGCTGTACCAAATTACTAAACAGCTCACGGGAAAGCACTCTACTAAAAAGCATGACGTTAAGAGTGCGGATGGAAGGCTGCTGTGCAGCGACGAGGAGCAGCTCCAAAGATGGAGAGATTACTTCTTCGCCGCCCTGAATGGTTCCTTTACACAGGAACCTCAGGAAACCAGCAACAATGCACAGCCTATAAGAATCACCACCCGAGCCCCGAAATAGTAACCGCAATTCATGCGATGGCCAATGGTAAAGCAGCTGGGAAAGATGGCATCCCGCCAGAATTGTTGAAAGCCGATTCAAGCCTCATAGCAGATGCGCTTCAGCATGGATCCTGGAAATAGCATGGAACACCTGTACCTTTCCGGAGGATTGGACGGAAGGTATCGTAGTCAAAATACCAAAAAAGGGGGCCTAACAATATGCGACAACTGGAGAGGCATCTGTTTACTATCTACTGTGGGAAAAATTTTGTCCCATATATTACTATCTAGGATAAGTGAGGCAGTAGACCGAACGCTTAGGAGGCAGCAGGCCGGATTCAGGAAGGGCCGCACATGTATTGATCATATCAACACCTTACGTAATAGTGAAGCAGTCTACTGAATTCCGATCCCCCCTTTACCTTGCTTTCGTAGATTATGAGAAAGCGTTCGACTCGGTCAATAGGAGCTTTATATGGCAGGCACTACGGCGACGGGGAAAATTATCCGACAATTTATTAATGGAAAATTATCCGACAGCTTTGAGGTGAGCTCAGGAGTACGACAAGGATGCCTACTTTCGCCATTACTATTTCTTATAGTAATAAATGACATCCTTGTCGGCGCTCTAGATAATCGAACAGGCGGCATACAATGAGGTTTGGTAGACCGCCTTAAGGACCTCGACTACGCCGATGATATCTGTTTGCTGGCCCACAGACACCAGGACCTCAAAAACATGATTAACAATTTGGCAACAGAAAGTAGTCCAGCAGGCTTAAGGCTAAATCCAACTAAAACCAAAGAAATGCGGATAAATGCAAACACCATTGAACGGACTGCGCTGAATAACCGTGACGTGGAACTGGTCGATAAATTCTGCTAGCTCGGTAGTATTATTACCGAAAACGGCGGTGCAGAAGAAGATGTCAGTTCCAGAATAAATAAAGCACGAGGCGCATATGCATGCCTGTTCCGCATATGGAGATCAACGGAGATCTCAACTAACACCAAATTGCGGCTGTTCAACTCCAACGTGAAGGCAGTACTTTTGTACGGTTGCGAAACATGGAAAGTCACCCAATTCATCACAGGGCGCCTACAAGTCTTCGTCAACAGATGCCTGCGTCGTATCCTAAAAATCCGCTGGCAGGATAGAATTTCAAACGAAGAACTATGGCGCCGTGCCGGCCAAGAAAGGATAGGCGACCAAATCAGGCGAAGGAAATGGAATTGGGTTGGCCACACCTTGCGACGCGAAAACGAAAATCTAGCCAAACAGGCCCTCGACTGGAATCCACAAGGATCCCGTCGAGTCGGAGGACCTAGGACAACATGGAGGAGAACCCTACTAGCAGAAGCCGCAACAACTGGGAGATCCTGGTCGGAGCTGAGAGCTGTCGCGCAAAACAGAGTCCGCTGGAGGGCAACTGTTTCCGCCCTATGTCCCATGAGGGATTAAAGGAGTTTAAAGAAGAAGACCGTTCCGTCGAGTAGGATAACAGGCTCCCACACCCGCCTCATTCCGTTTTTGACAACTATCATAAATAATAATAAAATGGTCAGGGAATTATTAGAGTTATTGAAAATGTTATTGGAGCTTTACAAATTACATACATAAATTATATGATGCAAGGAAAAAGTTACTCCAAAAGCAAAAAAGAAGGTGGTGGATAAGGCCTCTTAATCTAGATCGCAATACGAGTGGATACTTTGTCTCAACGTATTTGAGAATGAAGGAAATTGATTCAGAAGAATTTTTTACTGAAACTATAGTCCAGTCAAATTAGAGGTTTGACTGGAAGATAATTCCGAAGTTGCTGAAAATTGGAACGGCCATTAAAAACATTATTATACGTAAGCTGTAGAGACTGCCACGCGATTGGGCGGCTGCAAACTTTTTTATTTAAGGTCAAAGGGTCAAAATATCAGTTTTTTGCAAATATCTGCTAAACCGTATGTCTTATCAGAAAATTGTGTTTACTTTAGGAGTTATTCAAGTTTCAGTAAATTTAAAAAAAAAAATTCCTTAATCACCCTGTATCTTAGTGGATAGTGGAGATAGCCGCCCTCTGTAAAACAATTTTCTCGAAAGACATCCAGGAATCACCCCTGAAAATATTAGCCGCGTACTCCAACAAAGGATTTATTAAACTTCTGATGACCTTTACAAGTCGGGAATGATAGAATATGAGTATTTTAACTTATTAAAACGACAATATCTCAGAAATGGCAATTCCTACGAGAAAATGTATGATATATTTTTTTGTAGATAATCGCCTAATCTACAAACTTTGTAAACACAATTTTCTGATAAGACGTACGGTTTAGCATATATTTACAAAAAACTGATATTTTGACCCTTTGACCTTGAATAAAAAAGTTTGCAGCCGCCCAATCGCGTGGCAGTCTCTACAGCTTACGTATAATAATGTTTTTAATGGCTGTTCCAATTTTCAGCCAACCAATTTTTTATTGTTAAAGCAATAACTTTGATTATGATTGCTGTATTTTATTCATAGATACTTGTCACAAGGGGTATCAAACAGATTTCTGGCAAATTCCTACAAAATGGGCAAGGCAACAGTAAGGAAAATAGTCCTAGATACCTGCGAGATATGGCGTGTACTTTCCCCCATTTATGTAGCAAGACCTACAGAAGATAATTATGCGAGCATAGCAACTGAATTTGAAGAAAAATGGAATCTTCCACATTGCTGTGGTTCTATAGATGGCAAGCACATACTTATTAAAGCACCGCCCTGTTCTGGATCGGATTTTTTTAATTATAAAAAGAATTTTAGCATAGTTCCGACTACATTTTCACAGATATATGTGTCGGAGCTGAAGGAAGTAGAAGTGACAGAGGTATTCACTATATCACAATTTTTTAGAATATTATCAAAACATTCTTTCTTGCAGGAATACTAAGAGATTCCACATTTGGAAAAGAACTGTTTGACTCTAAAATTACCTTTACCGCAGGCAAGATTCTTACCAGGTACTCAAAAAATGTTTCCCTATTATTTTGTTGGAGATGCCGCATTGCCTCTACGCAGCAACTTGATGAGACCATATCCTGGAAAGGCTTTATCTGCAGATAAAGAGATTTTCAATTACAGACTCTCAAGAGCTAGACGAGTTATTGAAAACAGCTTCGAAATTTTAGTTGCTCGATGGAGAGTTCTGACAAATTCTATGCAGTTGTCACCAACAAATGCAGAGAGAATAGTCCTTGCTGTTGTAGCCCTTCATAATTTTATTAAATTAAATGACAAAAGTTGCAAATATGTACCATCAAAATACACCGATTGGGAGGACGAAAATCATAACATCCATGACGGTGAATGGAGAAATGAAGTTAGCAGTTTTTCGTCATCTAGATTAGGGGCCAACAACGCGTCTCGTAAAGCTTTCAATTTACGAGATACATTAAAGGATTATTTATGTAATAAAGGTGCCGTGCCTTTTCAATGTAGAAGGGATTTATAAATAAAGAAAGATACATTTTCATTAGCAAGTTTTGTGTAATCTTGAAAATAAACTATTCGTATATTTAAATAAATAAAAATTAACATTTCACATATACTTTCAAAAGAATTCTTGAAATTAAACTATTCCTATATTTAAATAAATAAAAATTAACATTTCACATATACTTTCAAAAGAATTCTTGAAATTAATCTATTCCTACATTTAAATAAATAAAAATTTACATTTCACATAAGTATACTTTGAAAAGAATTCTTGATATATTTACATAAAAATACTTCGCCGAACCGCTTTTTAAGCTTTCTTGAGGGTTTCAAGTTGAAAATCCGTTTTCTCTTCCTCGACCATTTTCTTCATTTCTATTTTTATTAGTTGAAGGAAGCAGTCATACTCATCGCTTTCGCATTTTTCGTCAATTTTTTCTCCTATTTTTCTTAAATTGTCTATAACAATTTATCCACATCATTATCTTCATGTTTACGTTTGCAACTACGACCCTGCCCGTAATTTGTGGTGGATGCACTTAATGGCACCATATCAACAGAAACGTCCGTTATTTCTTCTATAGTTTCTATGGTGTCTAGTTGTGGCGATAATAAACTTACGTCACAAGTATCATCCTCTAAAATATTTTGAATTACCTCCTCTAAAACATTTTCTCTAAACCTTAAATTAATATATTGTTGTTAATAATTTGTTGAAATTAATTTATTGCCATACCTTCTTGTTCTTAGGTGGTCATCAAGAAACCTAAGCTTGTAATAGCATAATGGCGCGATATAAATAGTGGGCGCCACTTATGCGAGGTGTTACCTCCTTAGCCACAAGCCCGGAAGAGCATGGCCAAGGAGCCAACACCATACATAAGATTTAAAAAGAAAATCCGGAACTCCTACGCCGGCCACACGGAGTT
Organism: Thereva unica; assembly: GCA_949987705.1. Taxonomy (NCBI): domain Eukaryota; kingdom Metazoa; phylum Arthropoda; class Insecta; order Diptera; family Therevidae; genus Thereva; species Thereva unica. Next base: position 71,933,802 of record OX465282.1, on the reverse strand, counting down.
ATCTAGCTCGCCGGAGGGGTTCCGGATTTTCTTTTTAAATCTTATGTATGGTGTTGGCTCCTTGGCCATGCTCTTCCGGGCTTGTGGCTAAGGAGGTAACACCTCGCATAAGTGGCGCCCACTATTTATATCGCGCCATTATGCTATTACATAAATGGCGCCCAACGTGGCTTTTAAAGCCCGTTGACTGTCCTATACGGACCTTGAAGTTTAAATTTTTTTTTGGTTTAGTACCACTTGTGCCTTCACGGACAACGTTTGATTTTTTTGTTTATGGTTCACCACTTTTACCCAGCGCTCGCCGTGGGCTAAGGTAGTACCGCGAGGCCTTAGCCTTTGTCTGTTTTGCCGAATTTTTTTTTTCAGCGCGTGTCCAAATTCTATGTGAATTTTTATTTGTCTTCGCTTTTAGGCCTACCCGTTCTATTCAGCGGTAACTTCTTCTTTTTGGAGTAGCTTCGAACCATGCTGACCTGCACGGCTTGCTAACAAGCGAGTGGTCGCTTGGCTATGCGTGCAGGTGTAGTAGGGGTTCATCCCTGTCCTGTTTCTGGGGTCGGCGACTCTGGTATCAGGCGTGATACCGCCTGCCACTGCGTCGGTCCTTGAACAGGGTCATCTTTTAATTTTCCTGGTGGAAGTTGAAGTTGGGACAAGGGCTTAACCGTCTTTGGTAACAGGCGTGTTAACGCCTGCCACTGCGCCCCTTGTTCCTTCGGAAGGTCCATTCAGCTTTTTAAATTCTAATTTTTTGTTTACGTCCTGAGTTTTTTCCGTCTGGTTCATCCCAACTGATTGATTTTCCGAAAGGTAGCTCAGTTGTGATTGAACAGCGGATTTCCCAAATTTTTTTTATTTCTGAAGAAGTTTCCCTTTCGTGACTATGCCCTTTGAATTTTTGTTTCCGTCCTTCTTTCGGGTCTACCTGAAGCTGGGTCGGCGACCTGGATGACACTTGGTGATGACTATGCTTCATGGTTTTCACCAGCTGCCATCGAGGCCATCGACATGCGGGAGCCCTGAGGGAATTGTTGTCCGCCTCAACCATTCCACACTTAGATTGAAGTAAAGCTTATACACTAATCTATATAGACACTCATACACTTTGATTGTTTTGTCACTACACACTAATCACTGTTGATTTTTTTCGGGGGTTACACACAATATTATTAACTTCTAGTTGATTTGTTTAATGCAACCTTCTTCTTACTGGTTATCGTTTGTTTTTGTTTTGATTATATCGTGGGGAATTTTTTTTTGTTTGTTAATACTATAGTAGGTAATCATGGGCGACTTGTGCGGACGCACCTTTTATGGCCTGCCCATCCGGCATAAGGTGCTACGAAGGCCACATATTTTTTCATCTGTATCTCCTCTCGCAAAGGAGTTTGTACCTCGACGGTCACCTGTCATCCTGGCTTTTACTCCAGTTAGGAGATGCTCGGTATCACGACTACCACTATCTGGGACTGGGGGCTATCCTTCGTCGTCGACTGCCATCCAGACGGCGCCGATGGCAGAACATGACTCAACTTCTCGCACGGTAGGGAGATGTGGACCGACAGCAGACGAGATTAAAGCTGTGAATTACGCATGGACTATTGTTAATTGTCTAAAAGAAAAGCCGGAATCTTTCGATACCATAGCGTCGAGAGCATGTACTGTATTTGCAGATGTGAAGGATAATCATTTTGTGTTAAGCAATGTGATGGAAATTATTTACAATCAATCCATTGACGAACAGACTTTCGTTAACACAGGAGCTAAGTTATATGTACTGTTTGACTCTATGAACCCGGTGGGAAATAGTATTTTTAGGAGTTTGCTTAGGTTAACGGTAGCTTATCATCTGGATGAAATTTCGCGTTACAGGCAAATGCACCGTCGAAGGGTGAGAGGTATCACTCTATTTTTCGCTGAATTATATGGACAATTAAAGTTGGGGGGATCGCATATGATGGAACTCGGCCAAAATGTAAGGTTGTTAATGGCCCAGTTACTCCAGGAGCCAACTCCCGAAAATCTTGAATGCCTGTGTCGCATTTGTAAGATAATAGGTTGTGAACTAAAAGTAGACTGTCCGGGCGAAATCGCCACACTAATACGTGGTTTAAGTAATTCAGCATCGTCAGGAACTGCACCTGAAGGTCCTAAAGTAACTCTCGAGGCTGTGCTAAAATTAATTTCGTAATTTCTATTGAATCACCTGCGTAACTCCGCTTTAATGATATTTTCGATTATCTTAGTTGGTTCTTTTATACACCCTGGTTAGGCATCGTATGTTACCTTGCTAGGCGTACACTGAGCAGCAAACTCTTTGGAGGTGAATTGCCGACCATTGTCGGAGAAGACCGTTTCAGGAACTCCAAAGGTATGAAAGATAGTTTGCTCGAGAAACTTGACGGACACCGCCGTGGTCTCAGCGGACACGGGGTGCAAGAAGACAAACTTAGTGAAAGCATCCAATACAACAAATACTGCCGTGTGGCCTTTCTTCGACCTGGGATAAGGACCTAAGAAATCGACGTATAAAAATTGGAACGGCCTCGACGCATCCATGGGGTTTCCCATAGGTGGTCGAAGTACTGAGCTGGGGGCTTTGGTGGTTTTGCAGACATCACACTTACCGATGAACTCCCGAACTTGTTTTGCCATACCTGGCCAAAAGTACTTGCATCGCAATCGGGCTAGGGTTTTCCCTACTCCACCATGCGAGGCTTGGGGAGGCGAATGAGATGATTCGACGAGCGACGCGGTCAATTCCATCGGAATCCACAACTTCCATGTCAGATCGTCAACAATCGGGTTTCCAGTACGTGGTGATGTACGCTTGAAAACGTACCCATCTTCAACTCGCAGGTCTGGTAGCTGCGGTGAGGCTTGCCTGAGGCTATCACCCAGACGAAGATATTCAGGGGACTTGAAAGACGGGGCATTTAAGTCCACGTCGAAACACAAGGACAATTCGTCAACGCAATCCATGCGTGACAAGGCATCGGGAACCACATTGTGGGTGCCTTTACGATGTTCGATTGTAAAGTCGAACCCCTGAAGCTTAAGACTCCACCGGGCTAAACGACCGTTAAGCTCCTTCTGGCTCATGAGCCATTTCAGACTTGCATGGTCAGTAAGCAACAAGTAGTCTTAAAAGGGTACATTCCAAAGTGTACTAGTTAATGGAGTGTAGATATTCATAAATTGTATTGAAACAAAGTAAATATGTTTAATAATGAGAGTAACCAATTGCCATGCAACTAACTCTTCTCTATATTTAAAAGTTACTTATCCATATCTGGTTCTGGTTCTAGATTCTAAGTTGGCCTTCAAACAAGATATCGTGTATGGCCTTTTACTCCAATAACTGTTGTTGTCGATTCACTTCCTGCCGTTCAATAGTCCACAATATAACAATTTTGTCAAATTAGTTCTGCGGTTGTAGAAGACGTTAGCGAGCTAGCGATATTAGTTCCTCCATGTTAACGCATTTGTTTTGGCTCATTTGTACCTTAACTATACACTGTTGTATGCCAACCTACGCCTGTAGATGCTAGTAGATCTGTCTGGCCCAGTGAGTACTTCTCGTCGCTTGCCTCTTCAACCGGGTTCCAAACTATCTCACCTTGTCGTACTTATTCTAGTAACCTACCCCTACCTCAATATATGTGTCTCCCTCCTGTAGCTGCCTAGCTTGTAGGTTGTCCCAGCTCCTTTCTCCTCGTCCTAACCGTCACCGGTGTGCTCCCAAGTCAGTCCAGTTAATAGAACATCTATGGCCACCTCCCAAATAGATAAAGGGCCTCCGTTCCCCGCTGTACGCAGCTGTTCACGTTGGAATTTATCTGAATCACACCTGGGTCTTCTCTTGCTTGCGACGACCGATCGACTTCACAGGATTCTTCCAATACCCGTTATTGCCAATCGCTCATCATTTTTTCTTTCTTGTCTCGTTTACCACCAACTTTTTCAATTACTTCAGTATCTCCTGTCTTTTCGTCAAAAACGCAACTGTATTTTTTCCAAAATTAAAAGAACCGTTTTCCGAATTTCAAAAAAAACTCTATTTTCAATCCTCCAAAACTAACTGACTTCCATTGTTATTTTTTTTTCCTCCAAAATTTTTCTCGCCTACCTCTTTTTAAATTTTTCCTTTTCCTCCAAAGTGATTTACAATAAATTTCCCATTGCCTACAAGGTGATTTCCCAACTAAATTTCCCCACCCAAATAACTAATAATTCCGACCGTTACAAGCTGCTCATATAAATACCACGGAGGCGGAAGTGTCGCTGCGGACCCTGATGGCAGTTGCTGTTTCTTTTTTCTCCCGGGTGTAGCGATCTCTTAAATAAGTCCACCGTTTCTTCACATTATTTTCTTTGCCAAAATTGCTTTGGATTTCTTTCCAAATTGTTTCTTTTCTATTTTCTAAATAGAATTTATTTTTTTTATCATAAATTTCCGGATAATCACTACTTCTATTAATTTTTCGTGCTCCATATTTATTTTAAATAAAATTACAGACTAAACTAATCACTTTTGTAGGTTATGTCTTCCGACCGTTTCGTATAAAGATGGAGTTTTTTTTTCCTGTGTGAGGTATTAGGTCCAAAGGTACTGCGGCCATTAAGTTGGCCTATTGTACTACAACCCCTACACCTCATATTTGTAGGCCAGACCGACTGAACCAGTACAGCAGTCTGCCTAGTGGTTTGTCGCTTAGACTTGAGTGTTCGAGCAGGGACTTCTCGAACAGAGAGACCCTGCTCCTTGCTATTGCAGGGCACTCACAGAGAACATGGAGGGCAGACTCATACTCTTCTAGGCAAAGCCTACATATACGGTCCTCCGCCCTTCCTATCTTCCATAAGTGGTAATTTAGGGCACAGTGTCCGGTAATTAAGCCAATAAGTGTCCTAACATCACTCCTACTGCGCCGTAATAATTCCTTGGCCGTCTTGGGGGACGGCACTGGAAGGAACCGCTTAGAGTTGGCCAGTCCAGGCGCGGACCTCCAGCGTTCAATATGTTTCATCAAAGTCCGATCGGCCAGGGACCTTTGCTGCAAGCTGGACGGTGCCCCAATAGCCGGCTCTGGACCAATGAATTCTAAATCAGAGCCCTGTTTAGCCAGAGCATCCGCACTTTCATTGCCTTCGAAGCCCCGGTGACCCGGGACCCAGACAAGTGTAATTTGATTGAATGAGAACGCCCAACTCATGAAGAGCACGTTGGCAGTCCCAAACTAATTTCGACTTGGTCCTACGAGACCTTATCGCTCTAATTGCCGCTTGGCTATCAGAGAAGATAAAAATCCGTTTATTTTGGTAAGCCCTTCTTAAGTTCTCATGAGTGCATGCCAGAATAGCGTACACCTCTGCTTGAAAGACAGTTGCCAGAGTGCCTAGACTTATAGCCTTGCTGAATCTGGGACTTTCACTCCAGATTCCGGCGCCTACACCTGTCTCCATTTTAGAGCCATCCGTGTACCATACTAGCCCGCCCGGCAAAACTTTAGGAAAAGTCCAGGTAAGCCTTTCCTGTATATGTACAGAAGGTTGCTTAAATTTTGAGATTTTATAGGGCATGCCGTCCGATAGCATCTCCGCTTCCGGAATCTCTTCTATGATGTTGATTATTATAGAATGTCCTCGCCTAAGACCAGCGCCCAAGTAACCATTCGCTTTTAGCCGCAGCGCCGCGTTTATGGCGGACTTCTCTACCTCAAGGTGGATGGGTACCAAATTGAGGAGAGTCTCCAGCGCTGCCGTTGGGGAAGTGCGGATGGCCCCAGCGATGGAGAGGCAAGCCATTCTTTGAATTGTGCTTAAAATGGTTATGGAACCCTTAAGCTTTGTTCTGTGCCACCAAACTAAATCTCCATAAGTTACCATGGGTCTTATGATGGTGGTGTATATCCAATACATGGTTTTCGGTTGCAAACCCCAGGTGGAACCACAAGCTCTGCGGGAAGCCCACAGGGATCTGCGCGTTCTACACATCAGAGAAAGTGCTACTTAGACTGTGTCTACTTAGAGCCCTAGCTATAGTGTCAAAGGATGTGTTGTCAAAGGCTCCCTCGATATCGAGGAAGGCCGTCAGCGCAACTCCTTTGTTTAGAGCTGCTTGTTCAAGCCTGAGCACCAGATTGTGCAGTGCTGTCTCAGTAGACTTGCCCGCCTGGTACGCCTGCTGATAGGAGCTTAGTGGTTGGCTTTGAAGATAAGTTTCCCTTATCGCCCGGTCGACAATTTTCTCCATTATCTTCAAGGCAAAAGACGAGAGACTTATCGGCCTGAAAGATTTAGTCAAGGTGTAATCCGAACGCCGCCCTGGCTTAGGTATAAATGTTATGTTGACGTTCCTCCAGACGGATGGAGACGATCCATGTGCGAAGGAAGCCCTAAATAATTTGCATAATAAGGGAGTGACTAGGTCGCAGCCCTCCTGTAGCAGAATGGGATAGATTTCGTCTGCTACAGGGGACTTGTATGGTTTGAACGATCTAATCGCCTCCCTAATAGCTTCATGGTTGAACAAGGTATTTGCTTCTGTCCAGGCGGCTTTGGACACTTTAGAAAGTTGCCCTGTTCGCTGCCCAGCAGAAGTTGTGTTCTCTTTTGAATAAATGGTTGTGCCTGGGAAATGTGCCTGGAGCAATATTATCAAGGTTTCTTCTCTAGACTGTGTGAAAGAGCCATCGGTTCTCCTGATGGATCCAAGATCTACCGACAAGCCCTTTGATAAAGCTTTATAGATTTTTGCTGAGTCTCGAATGTCTTCGACACTCTTGCAGAAATTCCTCCAGCTATTTCTTTTTGCTCGTCTGATCGACCTGTTATAGCTGGTTAGCGAGCTTTTATAACTCTCCCAGTTGCCGCTCTTCTTAGCTGCGTTGCACAGTTTCCTCGTAGCGGATCTTAACTTGGAGAGCTCGTTATTCCACCATGGAGTTTTCCTATTACGCGTCCTCATCAGAACAGGACAGTTATTGTTGTAAGCAGCAGTAACCGCCTCCGTAAAGAAGTCCGCGGATAGTTCTACATCCATCGTAGATTTGATTGAGTGCATGGAACCCTTCAATATGCTACTGAGTTCGGCCCGAAAGTCTGTCCAGTTCGTATATCTAGGATTCCTGTATGTACTCACATTTTCCAAAGACTCACCCACCATAAAGTAAATGTGTCTATGGTCTGAGCACGATGGCTCATCTGAGACCCACCAGTCACTCACGTAAGTGGCAACTTGTTGAGTAGCTAGCGTGATGTCTATAACCTCACGTCTCCTACCGTTGTCGAAGGTAGGATCCGTGCCGCGATTTAATATGTCCAGGTTAGTAGTTAAAAGGCAATCAAAAAGGTATTCACCCCTCTTGTTCACTCCACTGCTAACCCAGGCATCATGATGGGCACATCCTACGATGATCTACAGACCGCTCCTGTTAGAGTGACCCACGATATTCTTCAGTTCTTTGGACGGTGGTGGGTCTCTGGAGTCATAGGGGAGGTATGCCGAACATAAGGTAATTATGCTCTTGCGGACCCCCTGTTAATCTGTATCATCACCACTGCCAGGTCTCTCGACGATTTATCTGTGAGAGGAAAGCAGTTAGTGTTTTTATTGTAAACTACACAGGTCCGAGGGTCGCCGTCCACATCACTGCATGCAATGCTGTAGCCGGTTGCCCGCAAGCCCTGTATAGCACCGTTATTTATCCATGGCTCCTGTACAAGAGCCACGTCGATAGCTTGGGTGGCCAGCACCCTGCAAAGGACTGCCGAGGCAGCCCTACTGTGTTGCAGGTTGCACTGTACCACCCGCATCCTGAGGTTGTTCCCGCTGCTATGAGCCAGCAGGAGTCTCTTTTTTTGAGCCAATCTCCTTGACTCTAATTCGTCCGAAGCCCTAGAATAGGGACATGCCCTGCTCTTTAAGCTGCGTGAGCGCCCTCTCGTCAATGCTAAGGGCAAGAGTTTGACCGTTCTGGTCCACCTTCCTGCTCATCACTTGCCAAGAGGTTACCTCAATTGGCTGGTTCTGTACTTCCAGCCTGCAGAGCACCTGTTCCGGTTCCCTAACATTGTTAGGAACCCAGAACGTGATTCGCTTGCATTTGGGAAGGTCCTTTTCCTCAATTACTCTGAGATTGGCCCCTTCCCACAACTGAAGCCTGGTGACCGCATTTGATGGGTTCCATTCCGCACCGTCCATTGTAGTCACCCTTCCATTTTCACTAGCACTTCCAATGAAAATTCTATCAATCCGACTTTTGACATTTATACGAAACGGTGCGGAACGGAATCATTGTACTCCAGCCTTTAATCTAATTATTCCTTATATAAAATTCAAAGTACATATATACTTAATCTAATTAATCTATATGTTAAATTCAATGTACATGCTTAATCTAAATTTTTAATTCGTGTTATATGTATATATCTATAATTTTTTTTATGTTATACTATACACAGTGCAAAACCTTTTATCTTTCCTTGGATTTATTATTGTTGTTCCGGTCCTGCCGGTTATAATTCTTGCGATTTGGACTCTTGGCTTTATAGACTGACCAAATCATTTTTCCACTTTTTGTTAATCTCAGCCTTACTTGGTGTGTGTTACCTATGTACACCGTACACCGTCTTCGCTGCTTCTCCTGTATTTTTTTAAATGGTATGGCTTTCACTTGTTGGTATGTTAAATGAAAGAGGACTCCTTCCGTTGTGACCATATGGTACATTTTTTTTCTTGTAAACTTCGTTGGTTTTCTGTACAAAGGATGGACCTGGCTCTGGCATATAGATGGACCTGGCTCTGGCATTGTAGGCTCTTTGGGTTCTACAGTTGGTAAATCCTCTTCCACTAGCAAAGGGGTTTCGATTTGTGGTTGTGGTTCCATTTCACCTATGTCGCCAACACTTTCCGTGTCTTCGCTTATTAGATCTTGGATACGGAGGTTCTTCCCTGGCGTGGTGGGAATATCTTGAAGGTTAGCTGTTGGGCCTGGAGATCCTATTTCATGATGGTTTTCAACGATTTCTTCTATTACAAGGTTTTTTCCTAGAGTGATAGGTACATCCGGCACTATAACTTCTTCCTCTAGGATGTTTTTTCCATTTCTATCATTTCAGGTGGTGACCCTGCTGGTGATTTTACATCTAGATAGTCAGGTGACACCTCATCGATTAACCTAATCAGTTCCTCATCACTCATTGCGCATGTACCTAAGATTTGGTCCCACGATTCATTGAAATTCGCCTCCATTTTTAACTAATTATTAATATTATTATCTCTGAAAAGGAATTAAGCTTACTGTATTATTAATAGCTATATAAATGGACTACACGAACATCATTAAAACATAAATACTGTACCATCATGCTTTTCATGGTTGTGCTGGAAGTCTGTACCGTTATCACCCTCACCTGGTTATCAGATCCTGGGTGTATTTCGTGTATCACCCCTAGTGGCCATTGTGCTGGTGGGCAATTGTCGTCCATAATGATAACTACCTGGCCTATTTTGAGGATTGGTAGTTGCAGCAACCATTTGTTTCGTTTTTAGAGCTCCAACAAATATTCCTATGTACATGTTTCCAACGATCTAAATATGGCATGTTGTCCTTGGATGTTGCTTCTGGTACTGCTTTGAGATTTCTTCAAAAAGTGCCCAGGAGTAAGTATCTCTAAGTTGGATGGGTCGGCCGACAACTGGCAAAGCGACCGGGAATTCAGGCAGGCTTCTATTTGAACGTGTAACGTGGTTAGTTCTTCGAAGGTAAGTATTCTGTCATTATTAATGCATTTCAGGTGGTGTTTAATTCTTTTAACACCGGCCTCCCATAAACCTCCAAAGTGTGGAGTTATGGGTGGGTTAAAGTGCCATTATTAGTTTAGATTGGCAAGCTCATCAGGGTCCTGCGCGGTGGCATCATTTAGGACTTGCTTCATCTGAGACTGTAATTGTTTACTAGCTCCTACGAAGTTTGTTGCGTTGTCTGAATAAATATTCCGACATAATCCTCGCCGTCCGATAAATCTTCTCAATGCTGCTATGAAGGCTTCTGTAGTCATGTCTGATGCTACCTCTATATTGAATTGCTTTCGTACACATACATATAAAGATACAGAAGTATCCTTTATATACCTTTGAGCCCTTGTGTTTGGACATGAGCCCTGCGTAGTCTACCCCTACGTTTTCGAATGGGTTGGCTGGCGTGATCCTTGCGCTTGGTAATCTTCCCATTATTTGAGATGGTGCTGTAGCTCTATATCGAATGCATGTCACACATTTATAAATTCTCTCCTTTACGGCTAGCATCCCGTTCGTAATCCAATATTGGTTCCTAATGGTGTTTAAGACTAATTGTGCTCCCCCGTGGAGCGTTATCTTAGTCTTATGGAAATGATCAATAATAAGATTGGTGACGTGATGCTGCCTTTGTAAGATGATAGGGTGTTTAGTGTCGTAGCTTAGATTTGCATTTTGTAGTCTGCCTCCTACTCTTATTGTACCATCTTCTTTCATAAATGGGTACAGTTTGGTCAATTGGCTAGACTTGTGGATAATTTTGATGTTACTTAATTATTCGCATTCTTTGCGAGTTGCGCCGCTCTTTCTTACTTCGACTATTTTGTATAAACCGATAGCAGTACGCCATGACTCGCAGTGTTTTTGCTAGCGAGGAGAACTTCATCCACCATTCAGTGATGATTGGTTGATTTGTCATCAGGGTTTTGGTAGTTGTCTTGGCTTCAAGTTCTGTTTTAAGATCTACCAGAAATTCTTTTGGCCATTTGTCCTCTGGTTTCCGCAACCAAGTAGGACCCTGCCACCAAATTGATGCTTCTTGAAGTTTCGCTGGCATTACTCCTCAGATTTTCCTTGGTGGAGACATAATGCCAGGATGTTCTATCAGCATTTTCACTGATCTCCACTATTCGATTGGCTACAAATGTCTTCCACTTATTGGGCATGCCTTTTAACCACGCTAGAACTACTTTGGAATCAGTCCAGCATTTGCTTTGGATGTCTTGGAGATGCATGTCTATCTTGATTTGTCGGATTAATTTGCTAAGAAGAACTGCTCCACATAATTCTAACCGCGGTAAAGACATTGGTTTGATGGGAGCAACTCTCGTTCTTGCCATCAGCAACGTCGTTTCAATACTTTCATCCTCTAAAATGGTTCTAATGTACACCACGGCTGCGAACGCTCGTACGGATGCGTCGCAAAATCCCATTAATTGACACTCGCAGAGTCAGATGGGTTCCGTTATCATCCTTAGTTTTTACCAATGCTGTCGCTAGCACTGATTGCGTGTTATTCCTGCTATTACTGCAGTTGGTGACAGTTTGATTCTTGGGATTCTCCTCTTTATTATCCAATTTTCCCCGATAACTTCCTTCTTTTGTGAATTCATCATGCAATAGCACATGATGCCTTTTTCTACATTGGGGACACTTATTGCTGCTGGTGCATGTTGCATTCATGTGCAAACCTTTGAACGTTTGGCATTGAGATAGGAAATGTTGTTGACTACACATTGATCCTGGCTGTCATTTTTCTGTAATTCCGTAACTCCATTTGTTGAAATTATTAACAAACCCTTTTTGATGATACCGTTCTTTATTTTCTCGCCAACCGTAATCTCTGACTTGTTTGTCAACATTATGTTGGCTTATATGATAACTCGCAGTCCGATTCCGATCCTTTCTAACTTCCCGATTTGCCATATTTTGATTAATATCTTTGGTGGCTTCTAAACTGCGATACCTCTCTTCCATAAAATTATGGCGTATATTAATAACCTCCGCTTGTTGTAGCGTTTGCATAGTAATTCCCATGCTGGCGCATAATTTTCTGACGTCATGTCAAATGCTTCTAAGTCTCTTCGAGCTTCCCCTGTGAGACTGTTTTTTAAATAATGAAGTTTATCAACTGCTGTCAGTCGTTCTTCACTGTGTATCAATGATACGAAACGATCATGGAAAGTCCTCCATCGAATCCCATCGAAGTATTGGCCATCGAACTTTGGGTGCACGGCCGTAATAATATAATTTTTAAAAATTCTTTAATTATTTTTTGTCCTCTTCCAAAATGAAGAGTCCACAATATGTATTTACCTTTTCTTTTTTTACCTCAGCTTTCTGAAAGTTTCCAAGGTTTCTGATTAAAATGCAAAAGTGGTTTAAAATAATTATATTGTCTCCTGTAATGCACAATTCTAATTAAATTCTAATTTTCTCTACTTTAATTACTATTTATTTATTTAAAAATTTTAAATGGCTATTAACTCTGCTTCTTGATCTGAAATGATACTTTATTAATAAATAATTCAAATATTCAGGTCATTGCCCATTTAATCGTATTCATTCTTCCTCAATTCAATTCTGCTGGAATTACGTCACTCCAGCGCCGGTACAATTCTAGCTCCTGCAGCTGACCAATATTTTTTTGTGCTGTTTGTGTTTTCACAGTAACGCGACTTAGATCTGTATGACCTTGCGGGACTCAGTGCACACAGAGGAATTGGCGATCTATTCGCAGTCTTTTCCCCCTTTTTTTACAGCCTTTAACTCTTTATGAGTTTATTTAGATTTAATTTTCAAATTGTTTTTTTTTTTTCTCCAAAAAAAGGAGTTGCTAGTTAGCGAATTCCGCTTTACCCGGTTAGCTAAGTTTTGTTTTTAAACAAAAAAAAAAAAATTGGCAGTTATAGGGACTGCCGATAGAAGTGAAAACTTAGAACATAGATGTTGAAATTCGATTCTTTTGAAGTAATACAAAATTCTATATTTCTTGAAAGGACTAAATCTTTTTGATTGCAGTATTTTCATTAGGACATTAACCAACTTATTAAAATATGTAGCACAAGTAACTGCGTCTTCATTAATAAGTGTACTTTTTTCTATAAAATTTAATGCTGCTGCATCTTCAACCGATATCTCAGAATTATTTTTTAAATTATGTAATAATTGTAGCAATTTTGACCATCCTATTTCATCAGCACTTATTGTAAAAAAGATATAATCAGGTTATGGTAACTAAAGTAAGAAATGAAAATGTTTGATTCAAATTTATCTAAGTATCGCGTAAAAACCGCATCGATCGTCGTTTTATATTTGGTAGTACTAAGTTTCCGATCATTGGACATATTTAAATTAAGTGTTGCATTTAAAAATTCAATTAATGGTAGATTTTTATCATCTGCAAAGTTAATATTGAAGTCTCCACTTAAAATCATCGGTTCATTATCATATTTTTCGCCGAATCTTTTTTCGAGAATTTCAGAACCTTCTTTTGTATAAATCATCAAATTTTCGAATAAAAATTGTTGTATCTGTCTCATAGATTTTCCAGGCGAAATATAAACGGCAACCATTAATATGTATTGCCCATTCTCGGAGCAACGAGCAACGCATATTTCGCCTATATCAGAAACATTAACACCAATGCTTCTAGTGAATTTAGTATGTATGTCCATATATGAAGTAATGAAGTGTGACGTATCTTGAGTATTGTGATAAATAGCTACTCCTGTTGCTGGAACTTCGGGTCTTTTATAACTTACAACAAAGTTGAAATTCGGAACATCAAGTGGTTCTTCGTTTTTCATACGAGTTTCTGACAAAAGCAGAACATTTGACTTTTTTACGATAGCATCATTTTTTAGATCAGCTGCATGGGAATGCAAACTTTGACAATTAAATGAAAATATCGATAATCCTTTCTTGTTGGAAAACTAAGCAAATTAGCTGCTCTTTTCTTATCTCTATACCGTTTACTTTTTTGTTTTTCTTGTTCTTTACGACGTTTAATTTTCATCTCCTCTTCAATTGTTATTGTTTTATGGTCAGAAATTTGTGAATTAATTTTTATATCACTTTTTCTTTTATCTCTATATTGCTGACACCTAACTTTATTGTGGAGTTTTCTCTTTCTTTCAATTTCATCAGATTTTTCCCTTTTATCCGAGGAAACCGCTGCTACCAATTCTTCTTCATCTTCTTGTCTTTTTTTTCTTTAGTTATCGTCTGAAGACATCTTCAGGATCAAGGATCCAAACAAATTTGGAAACAGATATTTAACATATCAGTCAAAATGACTGGTTTTATATTTTCATTTTCGATACTTAATTGAATAATAGTAGGCGGTCAGATTTATTTTTTTATTCAAAATCAAAAAGTTTTTGATTATAATCGATTGAGCGCGTGCGCCAGTCATGAGCATGTCGGTGACGCGAACCCATAACATTTTCCCCTATCAAAATGTGCCCAACGCGGCTAAAGAAGTTTTCACTTCAAAAATTTTGTTTTAGTCGAGATTCGACTTGAAACTTCTTACGGCTTAGAACTTTATTAAATTGTAAGTTTATGATTTCTGTTAATCACAAGCTGTGAATTATCAGAAATCATTTAAAATCCCGATCACACAGTTATAAGGGATTTGTTTAAATTTAATTCCTCAATAGAGATTCTTAAACAGAAAATCTCTGATAGAGGATAAAATGGTTACAGTCACTACTGACAACCCGAACACACGAATTTGTGCTGCTAAAAATTTATTTAATTTAAATTCCTCAACAGAGATTCCTAAACAGCAAATCTCTGATAGAGGATAAAATGCTAGAGTCGATATTCGACTTAAAGAAAAATCCACCTCTAATGTTAGTAATATTTGTTTTATTATTATTTTTTTTTTTAAACCGAACAAAGAATTGTCTGTAAAAACCCAGACAATTATATACGCCCTAAATTGTTTTTTATTATGTTAATGGTACCGCCACCAATATTTATTTTATTTTCCGCCACCAATATTTACTTAACACTTTGATTATTGATTGTGGATACTTCTGACTAACCTATCAAGGATTGCTAGTAAAAACCCAAGCAATATCTACGCCCTATATAATTATATTCTTTTAACAGTCTCAATACGAACTCGTCAGATCGGCTGCAAAAGTTTCCTTCGCGCAGGAACTTTTATTCTTCGTCTTCTGTCGAAGTGAAAGATGGCGCTTGGTGGAGCTTTTTCACCACGGCACGATCACTTTACAGTGGTTTCAATTTATTCAATTTTTTATTTTGATTTATTTTATTTACTTTTAGTGAGGACTTGGGCAGGGGTTTCAGGATTGTTAAAGGTAATTTTTTTAGGATCATTTTTTATTTATTATTTTTCATTTTAGCCTGACGTTATGATTGCTTTGGGCCTGGTCGTGGTCGGCGTCTGTCAGGTTTGTTTCTGTTTGTATTTGAAATCGTTTTAATCTTTCTTTATTTTCAGTCTAAAATAGTACTGAATTCTGAGTTTTCCGATTGAGACATGCATCAATATCATCGGCCCACATATTTGTCCGGACAGACGGCAACATTTGCCCGGAGTCTATGCCAATAAAACAGTTACTCCCCAAAATAATTGGTTTTTACATCTTAAATCTCGCGGTGTTCTGTTAATAGATACTTTATTTGCCATAGTACACTCATCGCATTCCCAGACAGCCATCATGCAGTCTTTCAAACTTTAGATTTTTTCCACCCAGGTTTTTGAATTTGTTCCACGCAGGATTTTCCATATGATCTTCTTCGATCGGTATCTTCAGCATAGAATGAGCTGTTCTTCCTGATGTGAGTAAAGTTGCTGAAATCTCTGCTACTGTCCTGATCGCATATTGGCCAAATAAAGTACCTTTCGAAATGTTAAAAAGCGTGGGACTTTACCCATATTCTTATTTTATTATTACTATACATACTGGCTTGAGCAAAAAAGTTTTCATTCAACATAATTTTTTACTTTTTAGTTAATTTTTAAGCAAAAGCATATTTTTAAGTTTTTTAAACTATATTTTTAGTTTTCTATCTTTTAGTTTATTATTTGTATTGGGTTATTTTGTGGTGACCGATATTTAAAATGAGGTCACCCAGCTTACTGTACTCTACTCATCATACACTTTAATTTGGTATCCATACCGAGAGCGTTGTAAAAAAATAGTCCGCCATTTTGTGTTGGCTGCCATTATGAATTTGCAATTACACCACCGAGCTAATAATATAGTTACTTGTCATAACCTTTCATTTGACACCCATACCGATCGTGATGTAAATAAAAAAGTAATCCGCGATCTTGATTTTTTTATAAAATGGTCAGATTGCATTGTCACCTGAACTGTGCATGTGTGCAAAATTTGAAGCTGATCGTTTATACGGAAGTGGGTCAAAAACAATTTTCAAGATTTCTCTACATACATACATTCAAACGTACATACAGGTAGAGCTAATATATAGTGCACATAAATAACCTCAAACATGCCCGTCAAAATACTGAATCGTCCAGTGAAAGTCCCATCTTAATCGGATTAACCCGAACAAACAGCCAGACAAAAATTTAAAAAATGCGTGATTTCGTTTTAAAATCATGTAAATAACCATAATAAAATTAAAAAGCACAATTATTTTGAAATCACAGACAGACACTCCAATTATATTTACAAGATTTATGTTATGAACTGAATAAATTATAAATATTGCGAAAAAATCACATTAATGATTAATCGATTTTGCATTCTAATTCTCAGATTGGGTAGATCTTCATCAAGAGAAGTCTAGCCACATCTTCTCTATAGTCTATTGGAAGCAAAAACTTAGAACTAACTTAATCGAGCTTAAAATTAAAGAACCATCAGCAATTCAATGTCAAGAGCAACAAAAAACAAATTCAAGGAGATCAGGCCTGATTGTGTTGTATCACAAAAAAATAATATATTGAGCATTAAAAGCCCAGCCTTATTTATAAATACATATTGTTATATTTAAAGTAGGTAATACAGAGTTGCAGCTACGACTTATTTAAATATATTCATCTTCTTCTTTAACGGCTCTACAACCGGGATCCGGTCTTGGCCTCTCGCAACTGTTCTCTCCACCCGATTCTGAGCCGATGTCATCCAGTTTGGCATCCCTAAGCTCTGAGTGTCCTGGTCTACGCTATCCTTCCAGCGAAGCTTGGGCCTCCCTTGCTGTCGCACCCCATAGGTCTTACCACAGAGAACTTTCCAAGCAGGCTCATCTTCACTCATACGAACTAGATGCACTGCCCACCGGAGCCTACCGCGCTTTATTTTCATCACAACATCTATGTCGCGATAGCGTTCACAGATGTCGTCATTGTAGAGTCTCCGGAAACGTCCTTCCTCACATACGGGGCCAACAATCCTCCGACGTATTTTCGTCTCGAACACGGCCAAGAGGTTTGAGTGTTTTTTTGCTAAGCACCCACGTTTCGGATGCATATGTGAGAACCGGTAAGACCATCGCCTTTATAGTAAATTTAGGCGTTATGGTAAGATGCTTGGATTTAAAGAGCCTTGACAAACTAATAAGTAATTGCAGCACTAAAAACTTCAAATTCAAAATAATTTTTTACTTTTTGGTTCATTTTAAAATAAAAGCACATTTTTTAGTTTTATTAAAGAATTTTTTAAAAATAGTATGTACACCGAATTTTTTCTACTTCTTTTATATAGCATCTTGTACTTAAGATAACTACTTTCTGTTAAAAATAACATGTCATCAAATAACTCGTCCATCACGAAAAATTGTTGTTAATAAATAAAACACAGAAAAGTTTGTACCAAATAACGATACCTACGAGCTAATCGGTGCCGTGTACATAACTACCTTGAACTGTTTTGCAGCATAATCACTAAGCAATGAAAGCTTAAATTGTAACAGCTGACACCTGCTGGACTTTCAGTCAACGTAACCGCAGCCTTAGATTTCGCAGATTTACTTGAAGGAATTGTGTTAAATATTTGTACCCAGTAGGGAATGGAAATCTTTCAGAGTGATTCCGTACATTATCCTTCGAATGCGTAATGTCTATTTTCTAGATCGAAACATCCCTTCGATTAACATTGCAAGGTACTAGGCACAACGGCTACGTTTTGCATTACAATTCATTCTAATATGAAATTATATGAGCTACCTTTTGCATTCCCATTCATTCCAATTTCTACAAACAAATATTGCATTCCGATTTCGTGAATTTGTAAATTCCTTACTGGGTACGTTGTTCCTTTTTGTTCCCTGCTTTCATAAAAACTCCTTCCCTTAAATCCTCTTCCGTTTCCATTCACTGCCCTTTTTTTGTTCCCCGCTTTTAGAAGCTTCCCTTCAAAAACTTTCGGCAACTGTATGCCCCTTGGCATAGGCAATAATTCAATAAAAAAATTAAACTGAAAAAGTGAGGAGCAGAAGCTAGTACACACTCAATTTGTGAACTACAACCTCGCCCCTATCCTAAAATTTGTTAGTACGATTTTTTGTCTTGACTTATTGTCTGATCCCCGAGCATCTTTCGTCGGATACTTGCCTATCGTGAAAATCTTGATTTAGTATCAATTTTTTTGATTATAAGAAAACAGCAATAAAACCAATCATTATCCACCCCTTGATATATAAAACAAAATACCGGAAATCAAACGCCTTCTAATCCGTCAATTCAAGATAACAACTCTAAGGCGTAGCTTCTTACAGCTCACTCAGGCGAGGACGACACACTTCCGAACGTCGCAACTCAGCAGGAACCGAGTATTACCATAAAAATTCATGAGTCTTACTCTGCTTAATAAAAATGTAAGGATAACAGAAAATTGAAGGCAACATCAAGTGGGGCCGCAGGCCCATAACCAGCGAAAAGGATGAGGCGCAAGGAACGTGCGGAATCGTCGTTGCATACCTTCTTATAACTCAATAAAATCAATAACACCTACTGGTATCGTTGTGTTATCATTTGTTCACCATTCACCCTGCCTGTGTGGCCTCGGGTAGACGGTATAATTTCCAGAGCTCGATAGGTGATGCCCGCAGCATCTGGGATGATACTCTGGGTGAATTTGGATTCCACATTTGCCAAGGATCGTTACTATCACGTATATGATTGAATAAGCTACATGAAGAGCATATTCACCCCACAATATTCGAAGGAAATTCCAAATATTAAGTACGAATAGAAAGACCGTGAAAATACGTGGCGCACACGGAACCTCAATAACGTATCCTTATGAAAGGAGATATTTTCGCCCAAGGAGATTTTTTTCTTGCTTGGTTGCTTTAAATAAGAATTTCCTCCCTGTATTAAAGTAATGGATACTGTGAACGTATTCAAGACTTAAAAATGTAATACAAAATTTTCCAAACAATGCTTATTTAGATGAAGCGGAAGTGGCTGTTTTTGTTTTTTCAAATTGAACTAAGCTTTCAAGAACAAAAATTTCTAGGACGAGTACCCTTAATTATAAATATTAGATGAGAGTTACAAATTAATTAGGTTAATTCAGTCACTCGGCATGCCTCGCTGCATTATAAAGTTAGAGCATTGTATTAATTAGCATATTGGTATCGTATGCAAAAAAAATGAGATCGATCTCGGAGACTGAGATGTAGACCTTTGACTCTATTTGTGAGATCGAGCAAAAACTCTGATCTCAATCTCATTTTTGAATGCTCAAAGTTGAGAATCTGCTCATGAGAATATTCTTAATTAACTGAGATCATTTCAAAAGCTTAACCAAGTTAACCAAGTCGAAGCAACTAAAGAAAGTGAGTTAAAAAATTACGGTGTTTAAGTATGATGCATTGGAAAAAAATATAAGTATGTTTTCGAGATAGGGCGCTCTCAATTGTGTTGTTTGGGGAAAAAAGTGTAGGCTAATAAGTTGCAATAAAAAGGTAATGAAGCAACGGCCTATATCTATGAATAGGATATCTATTTTATCTTCTTGGGGCTTTCATTTGATTAACAAAAACAATGGTGTATGATGGGAAAAACAGAAATAAAGGGTCTTATTTGATAAGAGTGCTTAGATTTTTACAAGCGAGGTCATATTGGGAAGCTATCGCTCTGCTGAATCCAGAAAAATTACTTTCATTTAGAACGGGTTTCATTCTAACAAGGTTATTAGATATCAGAAAAACTAACGAATTTTAGCTGCTTGTAACGAAGTCGAAGTCTTTTCATTTAAACAAAAAAGGGTTCGATCGAATGTTATGACTTTTTGACGTGACAACGTCTATTAAAACGATGAACGCCGGCTGCATGCACGAAAAATGATGATCATTGTCCCGTTATGTCCCGTTAGTCCCGTTAGTCCCGTAAGTCCCGTAGTAATTTTAATAAAAATTTGATTGTAGTAATCTTAAAAATTTGATTAAAATTGTCAAAAATTGTCAACAATAATATTTGTTGTGGATTCTCGATTGTGAAAAAGCGCAGCAATGTGATGTCAAAGCAGCAGTATTGCGAGTTTCTTCGAACCCCCAATCCGGAACAACGGGAGATCATCCTTGAAGTCATTCACCGATTACATGGTTGTGGAGATGGCATTTTGGAAGCGCTACAAATTTTCTTCACCGGTCCGGCGGGCTGTGGAAAAACTTACACATTAAAGTGCCTTATGGAAACGTACAACCGATACGTGAATTCAAAAATTCAACACTGCCGCAACACTGCAGAATTCAGCAATTAGAAGTCTGTAGCTGAATTCTGCAGTGTTGCGGCAGTGTTGAATTTTTGAATTCACCCACAACACTCAGGAGCACAACTCGATGAACAACGCCTACATTGCCTGTGCAAGCACAGGTAAAGCCGCTGTACCTCTTGGTGGCACTACAGTGCATTCAGCGTTTCGTCTCACAACTTCTCGCGTGACAAAACTCTTATCCACAGAAAATTTGCAAGCCTACAGAAACATGTTCGTTGGCGTCAAAGCTGTTTTCGTCGACGAGATCAGCATGTTAAGTTCAGCCATTCTTCAAAAAATCAACTACCGACTGCAGCAGATTACCGGCTTTTATGACAAACCATTCGGAGGCATCCACGTGATATTATGCGGAGATTTCAGACAGCTACCACGGTCTCATGACGTTGTCACGTTAAACTATCGTCCGTAAACCCTCTTTACAGACAACAAATTTTTCCAGAGCATATTTTTGTTAATATGCTTTGATCGGCACTTTAGAGAAGTCGATATTAGTTTTAGACTAAGTGATATCGTGCAATTACAATAATCACGTACGTAATTTTCGAAATGGTTCAACCGAATTTTATGAAATTCTGTTCAGATCATCCTTTCGTTAATATATGGCATATCGACAGTGTTGATAACGTTTTTGGCTAACACGATATCGTGCAGGTACATAAATCGCGAACGTCGTTTAAACAAAAACGGCTCGACTGAATTTTATGAAAATCTTTTCAAAAACTATTTCCGCTTCGAAGGACACCTCAACTAAATCGATATCTTTTTTGCGCGCGCGTGTGGGTGTGTGCGTATGTATGTGGTTATTTTTTCCCGCACCTATCGCGCGAACCAAAAAAGATAACGACTTCGTTGAGGTGTCTTTCAAAGGGTATTAACGGAAATATGATCTGAAAAGATTTTTATAAAATTTGGTCGAGCCGTTTTTAGCTTTTAAAAAAAAAAATCTTATACAGAGGCTCTGTCGGTCGGTCTGCCTGCCCGTCTGTGACCTTCTTTCATCTCTGAAAGTACTGTCGCTACAGACTTGGGCCATATCTCAAATTGCAGCTCTTGATCAGGAGACCTAAAACTGAGAAAATGGTCTGGAAATTCCAACCGGAAGTATATTTAACAACAAAATAGAGATTTCTAATAAAGTACATATATCGGTAGCCTAGAGCTGAGCTAGGAACCAAGTTCAATCCTCGGCCGCGCAATGGTGAAATATAATTTTATTTAATAATGATACTCAGGAGAACATAAACATTTACTTAATTAAAAGTGAAAAAATATCATTTTCTTGATTTTTTATGGCCATCCAGTCTAAAGTGTTATTCAACAGAAAGAATACCATCAAAAAGCGTAATTAGTGGCTAGTCTCTAGGCACAACATCCCACTAGTTTGGTTTAAGCGACATAAGTGATCTTTGTACCTGCACAATATCGCGTGAACCATGAAAGATATCGACTTAGTTGAGGTGCCGGTGAATATTAACAAAAATATGATCTGAAAAGATTTTCATAAAATTCGGTCGAACCGTTTTCTGTTTAAACGGCGTTCGTGATATTTTTACCTGCACGATAGCGTGCGAACCAAAAGTATATCGACTTCGTTGAGGTGCCCAAAGAAGAATATTAACGAAAAAATTCTTCGAAAACCAATTTCATAACATTCAGTAGGTAATTTTTTTCTTCAAATGGGAAAGTGTCAGAAAGACCTTAAATAGATAAGTTTTGCTAATATCTAATAAACTTGATGAAATGAGACCCGCTCTAAACGAAATGATCTTTTATGGACTCTGCACAACGATATCTTTCCAACAAAACATTACTTGTCGAAATCCGTGCAAAAATTACGTCACCCTTTACAAACATCACGAATTTTCCAAACCTTGGATCAGAACTTTTTTGACAGGGAATTCGTCCTACAGTTTCAGGAAATTGCGGTTCATCCTGTCTGACAAGTACTATACAATGAGGGATTTCCTAATGAAGTCATTCGCTTCATTCGCATTTGAACTAGCTTCTCTCAGGATTACTTTGTGACCATTTCTGATACCAGTCAATTTTCCACTAGTGCTAAATGTGTTATTATTTTCTAAGAAGTCAGTTTATTCCGTCTACGCTCATCATACTGGGAAATTGTTCGTGTGGACCAAAGGGGTCAAACCCACACCCCAACTAGTTAAACGCCAGCAACCACCACGGTGCCGGACAACAGTCAACGCCCGTAATTATCTTGTCTCGATTTAGTTTTTTTATAGTCCAGTCAAAATAGACGAAAAAACGCCATAATTGGAAGATAATTCGGAAGTTGCTGAAAATTGGTACAGCCCTTAAAAACATCATTAGGTATACATAAGCTGTAAAGACTGCCACGCGATTGGACGACTGCAAACTTTTTTATTCAAGGTCAAAGGGTCAAAATATCAGTTTTTTGCAAATATATGCTAAACCGTATGTCTTATCAGAAAATTGTGTTTACAAAGTTTGTGTATTAGGCGATTATCTACAAAAAAATATATTATACATTTTCTCGTAGGAACTGCCATTCCTGAGATATTGTCGTTTTAATAAGTTAAAATACTCATATTCTATCATTCCCGACTTGTAAAGGTCATCAGAAGTTTAATAAATCCTTTGTTGGAGTACGCGGCTAATATTTGCAGGGGTGATTCCTGGATGTCTTTGGAGAAAAAATTGTTCTACAGAGGGCGGCTATCTCCACTATCCACTAAGATACAGGGTGATTAGGGAATTTTTTTTTTTTTTTAATTTACTGAAATTTGAATAACTGCTAAAGTAATTATCATAAAGTAACCTAATTAGGCTCATCTTTTAGGTAAATGTGTATTCTTTTATTTGGTATAAGGCACAGCAACCTGAGTGACTCCGTTCAAGAAATATGTAGGCTCAAACCAATGCTTTGCATCTAGACCTGGCAGATTTCTTCGTTTTTCTCAGAAAATGTGTTACTAACAGTACATTTTTTTTGATTTTCTGATTCACCAAACTATTACCTACAATATTTCCATACACAATAGCTGCGTTCCTTTTCTGCTAATTTTTACTATTTTTTACACTTGCGTACTAGCAACTACACTTGCTCTTATAAACGCGTAGAAAGCTCTTGCAATTACGCAATGGAAATCCGCTAGGGGAAAGCGGCCACTTCGAGTCTATTGTGAATTATTTTCACTTACGTCATTACCCGCTAGATGGCTTTTATTTGTGTCGAGCTGATTTGCTCATATAAAAACGTCCATAAATAAAACTTCACTCGTATAATTATCAAAAATTATTATCTTTCGTTTTACTTTAGAAATTGTCGCATTAATTTCCCCATTGTGTCACAAATTCTTCTTTTAAGAAGTTTTTATTTGTAAACTTTAAAGTAACGTCAAAAATTTCAAGTGAATTTTTACCATAGACAAATAATTTGTCTATGCTTTTACTCAAATCAGAAAATTTTGCGTTCCTTTTCTGCTCTGCTCACATGTACTAAATAGTAGAAAAGGAACGCAGCTAATAAGTGTTTATTTTGGGTAGTTTTGTAGGTAATAGTAGTAGTAGTTTTATCGTGACCGATTAAAAAGTTACTCGTCTTTCAACTGCGGCATAGTTCTAATACAGTTGAAAATTGCTGCAGACCATGAAAACAAAAGTCCCAAAAAAATCCGTGTTATGCAAAAAAAAATTATTCAATGTCAAAGGTAAAAAGCATTTTTTTGCAATTACCTCTACTACTAAGAATTACCATTCACATGACTTATCGACATTTTAAAAATGTAATAAAAAGTCGAATTCTACACTCTTTGTTTTACACACCATCTCCGGGGAGGAGTATTTTTCTTTACCTGCTTCCTTTTGCAGGGATACCCCACAGCTTGGGCGGCTTCTATGTTTATTATGCTACTACTAAATTTACCTGGAACTTAGTAATTAGAAGGATTGCTTACAATAAGCATGTTTTTTTTAGGTTTTTCCAATTTTTTACAAAGGATTAGGCACTTGCAAATACGCTGTATGACTTGCACTGGATATATAGATTTTGTGTGACTTGCTCGACATATCGACATTTTAAAAATGAAATAAAAAGTCGAATTCTACATTCTTTTCCACACCACCTACGAGGTAGAGTACTGTGGGGTATTGTATAAATGAAACGCACCACATATAATAATGATAATAATACTGGTTTATTTGATATGTATGAAGTATACCCAGGGAGGGAGTGCGTGAGTACACTTATCTGGCTCGAGGTAACAGGAAGAAGAGCTACCGGAAATATCTATTATGTTGTACCAGATTAATGATGTTGTACCAGAAGAAGAGTTCTACTGGAAGTATCGTTATTTGTACTAGAACAAAGTAAGTGTATACATCACCACATCACTCCCCCTCTGAAAGAAAAGGTTTTGCTCTACTTTTACATTTCAACTTCTTAACATTATTCTAATTTTATTTATTTATCGTCTTCAAACAATTTCATTTCTTTATGTAAGTGACATGCTTTGGTTCTTAAAACTATTCTTCCTTTTTTTTTTCTTTTTTTTATTTCTTTTTTTTTTCATTTATTTATTTTTTAACTTCATTTTATTTTATAAGTGACATTCTATGTTCTTAACGCTACTATTCTAAGTGTAATTCATTTCATGCTATTTAACTAAATTGTCTTATTAACTAACAAAGTAAGATACAAATCTGAACTAGAATGAAACTGTCTCAAATGTTAAATGTTACTTGTGGTTTGGATTTAGAGCTAAATCGTGTGACTCTGTTGGAGAAAGTGTCAGAATTTAGAACGAATGCCGGTTTTAACCTATCTATGTTAATTCTTTCTTCTTTGTCATTAATTTGAATGGTGAAACATTTATCTTCTCTTGTTAATACTTTGTGAGGACCGGTGTAAGGAGGGATCAATGAGTTTTTTCTAATAATCTCACGAACAAAAACGCGTGAGCATTTCTTGAGTTCTTGTGGAACGAAAATTTTGGATTGTTTTCTTGTTCTTATGTTCTTATGTGGCTTAATTTGTTGAATGGATTCTTTGATTTCTTTTGCCAACGCGGTTGTCATGGGTTTCGTTTGCTCGCTCGATACTAATTCCCCGGTAGGCGCAAGGATTGACCAAAGAGTAATTCTGCAGGTCTAGCACCCAAGTCCTCTATGACGGCTGATCGTAAACCCAAGAGTAACCACGGCAGGTTTTCGTACCATTTCTTGGGGTTTTCTGAAGCTCTTATTGCCACTTTCAGTTGCCGATGGAATCGTTCGATTGAACCATTAGCCTGGGGATGATATGTCGTTGTGTGAATTCGATGCATGCCAAGGATGTTGGATAATTCCTTGAAGAGTGTTGACTCGAATTGGGAGCCCTGATCCGTTGTCAGGGTTTTTGGGACACCGTAGCGTGATATCCAACCTCGGAGGATGTTTTCTACTATGGTATTGGCAAAGATGTTTCTTAATGGGAAAACTTCTGGCCAGCGAGAAAACCTGTCTTTTAGTGTTAAGAGATATGTATAACCTTGAGACGGAGGAAGCGGACCTACTATGTCCATATGGACATGTTCAAATCTACCCGATGGTATTGGGAATTTTCCATGTGGTGAGGAAGTGTGCCTGCTGATCTTGGCTTTCTGACAAGCTATGCACGTTTTGGACCAGCGGTTCCCATCTTGGTTCATTTTTGGCCAAAAGTATTTTTCACAGATTAGTTTTCTTGTAGCCCTAATGCTGGGGTGAGAGAGGTTGTGTATGGAATTAAAAATCGGATGTCTTAGGTGCTCTGGTAGGTAAGGGCGGTTAGTCCCCGTAGTCGTCTCGCACCACAAGCTAGTACCTTCCAAGGGCACTGATACCTTTTCTAGGAAGAAGGAAGGCTTTTTTTATCATTTTAGCTTTTTCAAAAAAAAAAGCTTATACAGAGGCTCTGTCCGTCTGTCCGTCTGTCCGTCTGTCCGTCTATCCGTCTGAAGCCTACTTTCATCTCTGAAAGTACTGCAGATACAGACTTGGGAAATATCTCAAAATGTAGCTCTTGGTCAAAAGACCAAAAACTGAGAAAATGGTCTGGAAATTTCAACCAGAAGTATATTTAAACAACAAAAAAGAGCCTTTAAAGAAATTATTGTGACTAATTTTTGTGTTCTAAGGCTTATAACTTCTTAATTATTCATTTTACCACAAAATTTCTAAGTAATAAATTGTAGATTATTTAATTCTAAACAAAAAGTGTCCGTGCAAATTTCCGGTAAGATGTGCCGTTTCGGAGATATAGTGGAAAACCCATTTGCATACGTTTTCCAAGATGGCGCCCAAATGGGGGGGGGTTAGAATCCCGAAAATCCTCAAACTTAAGTTCACCCTGACCCCCCCTACACATCCCAAAAATAAAACCTTGTTCTGCATTTTTGCAATGTAAAAGTACCATTTCCATGGACTATAAAGGGCTAGGGAAACTCCCTCGTCCGTGGGGCTGCGAGTTCGATCCTTCGGCTCGCGGTGCTTTTTTTTCGTCATAATAATTTTTTTTAATTTCCTTCGGGGATTTTGTTACATATGAAACAAGTTTTTGACATGAATACGTCTCTAAATTTGCTTCCAGAACAAAAACCGATGATAACGAAATTATGGCATATAGTTTTTATTTGCAGCTCAAAAACTATTGTTTATATTGAATAAAGAAATATACCATGACGTGTGTGAAGAATCAAAGAATTTTATTGTTTACATTTGATTTCCTTTTTTTTAAGCTATGATGATTATATTGTAGTGTTTGTTAAATACGTTGTTAAGTTTTAGATTACGCAGTCTCACAACTTATAACCTACATTAGCCTTTAACAAAAACTTTTCAAGATTAATTATATATAGCGTTGGTCAGTGTGATACTTATGAATCTCCATGGCCAAACTAGGGTGCGGTAAGCCGAATTTTTAACAATAAGACATGTATGTTTTATGTCGGAAAGCATGTTCTGTAGTTCTTCGTCAGATTTTTGGTTTTCGTACAGGCTTTTTGAACAAAGTTTATTGCAGTCAACGGAATCAACGCAAGCTCTAGAAAAGGTGTCCGATACCACGTTGAGGGGACCCTTAACGTACCGCACATCGTTGGTGAATTGCGATATTGTTTAGATGGTTGGATTGACGTGGCGACTTTTCGGATTTGCCCTGAAGTGCTGTAGTCAGGGGTCTGTGATCAGTGAAAACTATAAATTCTCTTCCTTCCAAGATGTGTCGAAAACGTTTTGTCGCTAGGTACACGGCTAGAAGTTCTCTATCGAATGTCGAATATCGTTTCTCTGTAGGTTGGAGTCTCTTGGAAAAGAAAGCTAGAGGTTGCCATTGTCCTCCGTTTGACTGTTGTATGACTGCGCCCACAGCATCGTTTGATGCGTCTGTCCAAAGGCTGAGTTTTGAATTTGAATTTGGGTGCGCAAGAAGTGTTTGTGTTCCTAGTTTATTTTTAATTTCATTGAATGCGTTCTCATGCTCCTCTGACCAATTGAAATCCGCTTTACGTTTTCCCTTGTGGTTTGCATCGCGTAATAGATCATATAGTGGGGAAGCGATGTGCGCGAGATGTGGCACAAACCGGTGGTAGAAGTTTGCCATGCCGAGAAAGCGTTGAAGTTTTTTAACGGTACATGGTCTTGGGAACTCTTTAATGGCTTCGACGCGTTCATCAGAGGGCGTGGTTCCCTCGCGTGATATCTTATGCCCTAAGAAGTCGATTTCTTCCACTCCAAATGTGCATTTCTTTTGTTTGACCGTGATGCCATATTGTTGCAGGCGAGCAAAGAGAAGTCGAAGATGTGACTTGTGTTCTTCTGCGGAGTGACTGCCCACAAATATGTCATCCACGTAAACAAAGAGGAAGTCGAGTCCATTAAGGACTTCATTAATAAACCGTTGAAAAGTTTGCGCTGCGTTTTTGAGTCCGAATGGCATTCTGCAGAACTCAAATAGCCCAAAAGGTGTTATTACCGCTGTTTTAAAGACATCTTCTTCGGCTATGGGTATTTGGTGGTACGCTTTCACGAGGTCGATTTTTGAGAAGTAAGTGCATCCGTGGAGATTTATACTAAGGTCCTGAATATAAGGCAGAGGGTATTTGTCAAATATAGTGACAGAATTTAGTTGCCTGTAATCGCCGCATGGCCTCCAGTCATTGAGGTCTTTCTTAGGGACCAAATGTAAAGGAGAAGCAACTGGCGAGGATGATGGTCTACAGATGCCAAGCGTAACCATAGACTGAAATTCTTCTTTGGCGATTTTGAATTTTTCAACGTTAAGTCTTCTTGCGCGTACGGATGGCAGAGGCCTTTGCGTGTTGATTCTATGTACCACGTTATGCTTGACTTCTGCATTAAAATTCGGTAAGGCTTTTACTTGCGGGAATTCATTCAAGATGCTTCCAAAATCATCGTGAAGTGAAAAAAATTTTGGGGACGAATGAGAATTAATACGACGAGATATGCACTTTACTGTTAGTGTAGTCGTGTTGTCCACTAGCTTTCTGGTTCTGAGGTTAACCGCAATATTATGCTTGTATAAAAAATCTGCCCCGATGATAGCATGTTCAATGCTGGCAATGATAAATGTGTGTTCAAATGGGCGTCTCAGATTTAAGTCCAAATGGAGATGTTTAAGGCCGTGTGTGGTTATGGGTGTGCCATTTGCGGTAACTAAATGGTAGTCCGCTTTACCTTTAAAGTTGGGAAAGTTTGTTTTAGGGATGAGGGAGACTTCTGCTCCCGTATCTATAAGGAAATAGATTTTGAGGGTTTTTTCAAAAATGAATAGGCGGCGAGAGAAGTTAGCTGGCTTCGGGGCCGAGAACGAAGTAGCTACTCTTAGGTTTTTGAGAGTCTTGTATGGTTGCATGGATCTATGCACTTCGTTGCGTTGCTACCAAATTTTTTATGGTACCAACAAATTCGATTGAAGCCCATGTTGCGATTTGTATGTGTTCGAGAACGAGAGCGGTCTCTCCGGAACCTATTTTGAGAGTCGCTTCTGTCTCTTGTTCGCGCTTGTCGCATTTCCAACTTTCGAATTCTCTGGGATAAGTCTTCTAGTAAACTGGTGTCGCGGTCAGTGGTGTCCGTGTGTGTCGGGCATCTCACAGCCTCTACCTTCTGTGTCGAGAGTGAGTCGAAGATTCTGTCTGCAATGGCAAATATTTCTTCCCGAGTTTGCGACTTTTCAATAGCAATTAAACTGGTCTGGATGGGTAAAGGTAATTTGTTCATCCACAGTTTATGCAAAAGGGGTTGGTTAACCAGACTATTTCCCCCCGCTAAAGATTCCATTTGCCGAAAGAGCTCCGAAGGTTTCGAGTCACCTAAATTGACCTTATGAAGGAGTGCATCTAACCTTCGTTCTTCAGAGTCCATGCTGCGCACAAGAAACAACGTTTTGAGATTTTCGTATTTCTGCTGTTGAGGCGGCTTTAAAAGGGCATCCGCCACTATCTCCATTACCTCAGGAGTTAAGGATGCCACCAGATAATCGTATTTAGTGCTCGATGCCGTGATGCCTTTTATTTTGAATTGACTCTCGACTTGTAGGAACCATAAGTCGGGTCTAGTCGGCCAAAATGTTGGTAATTTTAAGCTGCCTATGATGGTGCTTGTTAATTCACTTTCACTAGATTGGGAGTTACATGTTTTTCTATCCCCGTTGCTAGTATTTGGTAATGTGACTTGGGAATGCTCACCCGTTTCCGTTTCGTTTGCGTTACTAGTCATTTTGAATTATATTCTTTTTAATGAGTACTTTAAACTGGTATTTAGTTTTAAAGTTGAACCTGAACTTAGATATTGCTATGGAAAAATTCGCTTCAGTCGAAACCTTTGGGTAAGACTAATTTTATCAAATATTCAAAACCTATCGAATCAATGACAAAAAAGAAAGAAAGAAAAAGCCGATGTGGCTCGTGACGAAGATCGAAGATAAACAAGATAATTTTTAAAATGAAAAAAAATGCGAAATAATTTTTATGAATCAAATCTGTGTGGTTAAGAGTGTTACATATATGATAATAAGAGTATAATAGTGTTATATATATGATAATATATAGGAAATATGTATGTATAATATATATAAAAATATGTACCTATGTAAAATATATGTATTGTGGTATATAAAAAAAATTGTTGTATCGAAGAATGATGTAAAAGCACTACTCACTCAGATACCCAGTTCTGACACTTTCTCCTTTCCACTTTTCTATTATATGTATGTATTTTATATTGGTTTACGCTAAAAGAGAAAAATTAACAGTTTAGGCAAAACGAAAACTACTGTAATGAGCTACATATAAATTATGCTTAACTTATGATTTAGTCCTGTGGATGATCGTTAGCCGGAGAACCTGTGTTGAATTCTCTATATACATATAAGTATATGTTTCCAGTTCCAGGTGATTGGCTCGACGTCGTTCTCTCCATTCTAAAATTTCATTAAATTTCTTCGAAATTGGCAAATATAAACGATTGTGACAATGAAATCGTTCTTTTGCATACAAAAATTAAGAGTATTTTGTCACGATTATTTCAATTTTGCAAAGGTAAATGGTAACAGGAGAAAAAGAAAAAAAAAACACTGTGCATCACCGTTACTGTTATTTTCTGTTCACTTGTATTTTGTTTTCTCTTTGTTCTTATTTTAAACTATTGTGCATGCTTGCATGGATTTTTATTAATTATTATAGGGAAGAATATTAAAATAAATTAGGACCACATAATATTTCACTAAAAATTCAAAAGTTTGAACCGTAATTAAGTAACGCGAAATATTAACTTTCAAGAAATTAAATGCGGTCGTATTAAAACAAAATGTCACGCCGGGTTCTAGATCACTGATCTCGATGCGATTTCTATCGCTAGTTGAAAGCCACTGTTATCACCATTGTTGTAATTTTTATAGGATGAAGTTTTTTATGCATTTTTATATTATTTGTTGCCATGTCACTGTTTCAAGTTTTCTTTTTAGATGGAATTATACTTCATATGGGGGTTCAACTTTGTTACCTTTCCATGGCCACATGGTTACCTTTTTACATTGATACCTTCTTTTGATTTTTTGATTTTTCGTTCGGGGTCACCAATTATGTGGGGTATTATATAAATGAAACGCACCACATATAATAATGATAATAATACTGGTTTATTTGATATGTATGAAGTATACCCAGGGAGGGAGTGCGTGAGTACACTTATCTGGCTCGAGGTAACAGGAAGAAGAGCTACCGGAAATATCTATTATGTTGTACCAGATTAATTATGTTGTACCAGAAGAAGAGTTCTACTGGAAGTATCGTTATTTGTACTAGAACAAAGTAAGTGTATACATCGCCAGAAGTACTTGACGCATTTTTTTACGTGGTTTCCCCACGATATTTGGATGGAATAACTTTGATTATAAAATTTTCTATTGATGTTTAATAAATTGAGCTATGATTAAATATATTCAAATTATTTTTCAAAAGCCATATGTTCTTCTTCGGTTTCTTCTTTCTTCCCTTTTACCTTTCTCTCTTGCTGCTTGATTGATATTGATTACTCCAAGAAAATAGTATATTAGAATGAGATATCACTTCATTCTTCATCATTATCTGAATGTGAGTCCACGATGGAACAAGACTGACCTTGGCAATTAGTACATACTGGTGAACAAAATAACCCGACTTTTTTACAGCCACATTATAATTGCAGCCTTTCTTATAATTACAAAAAATAGTTTTGAAAAGTTTTTCTGGAGCAGGCGGAAGTAAAGTCGGAGTTGGCTCCAATCTGTTATTTTTGAATACCCATCCCCAGTCTTCAGGGTCCAGCTCGTTACCTAGTCACACTTGCACTTGATAGTAGACACGAAACAAATGTTGATAAGCAGCAGCAGATGTTGGAGGAATACAGGATAACTGCACACTTTTATTGTTTCGCGTATTTTTCACAAAAGTTAAATATCTATACTTGTCGATAGAATCATTTTTTTTGGAGCTCCATATATAGCAAGAAGAAAACGAATTCCGTTAGTCATGATGATGTCTGAAGAACAGTCAATCTTCGTGAATACTTCAGCGCAATCAATTAAATCATCACGTTTTTCAAATAACTTAAATACTTTTGCTTTTCCTCTTTTTAAGAATGCTGACGTAGTATCACAACCCGTTATTGCATATAAAAACAAGATATGAGCTTGACATTTCGGATATGAAGTCAAACTTTGTGATGAATACATTTTTGTTCCTACTTGACCTTTTCCAGGCTTTAAAAAATATATCATCTTCTCAGTAGGGGTTCGTGCAGTCAGTATTATTAACAAGTCCACATCTTCACCAACAACTATAGTTGAGCCGTTGAGAGTCATAGTGGCGTAAGTCATGTTTTATTAATTCGGAGTAAACTGAAACTCCGCGTTGTTCTTCAAAAAAAATTTCCGTCTAGATATACGAATATGTAATTCTTTTATGCCACTTTATAAACTATCAAAATTTTAGAATATAAGCTTTAGTTTGTTTTTTCAGTCAAAACAACCCTTTTACTAGCTTTATACATATTAACTTCGTTTTCTGTGTGGGACAAATTTTGCGACCGATTTTTCGGCCTAACAACACGCTGCCGTCTGGGGTTCTAACGGTAACTTATAGCTACTTTTAATATGGGGCTGAACATGGCGAGGTAAATAGTATAATTTAGTATTTTAAGTTTTTTTGAAAATTTTTGACTTACGTCACTATGATTCTCAACAGTTCAGTTGTATTTAACTGTTCTAAAGCTGTTTCAATTATGAGGACGTCAGCGTCATTATCAGCTTGTTTCGCACAAATATCAGCAGCTGTTAACTTTCCACACAGCATTGAAATGAAACGCGACTTGTTATGAGTATTAGCCAGAAATTGTTGTTGGTTTGTTGGAACAGTCATACATTGGTCAAAAAGGACATCAGGAGCTGTCGATGTTTTAGTTGCCCAACGACGTTGCTCAGCTGCTTTGGTGCTCTTACTGTAATCAGTATTACCATCAAATACTACAATAACATTGCGACCGAAATGTCTATGTATTATAGATAATCAACGTATTTCTCCAAAATAACATCGAATGTTTCTTCTCGATCGCACACAACACGGTGTAAAAAATATCCTCCATTGATGACATACATGACATTTGTATTATAAGTTTCAACACATTAAAAGAAATCTTAAATGACTGATTTGTGTTTAGCGCATTCCAATAGCATCGAAGAGGGATAATGGATAAGGAGCTAATTCATATTCGAAGAATTTTTCAAGTTCATCTTCTAAGGTTTTTATAATGCTCATGCGTTGAAATAATAATAAAGGATCTATAGGTACCTTTTCATCATGAAGTGTTATAGCGCTACTGATAGCTAAAAGAGGGAGTACCCTATCAGCACGCTTCAATTTAATATTTTTAAAAGTATGGCCGATCATTCCAGTCATAGAAGCGATTCCTACTTCACGTGCATTATAACAATTTATAGCTGGAACACAATGCTCACCATAGGCCGTGGGCTATAAAAGTTTTTCGTTGACAAATAATAGATACCATGTATGTATCAACCTAGGAACGAACAAAATGAAACTATCGGCGAAGTGACCATAACTACGACCATAAAAATTAGAACCTATTTCTATTTTTTGGTTGACGCTTACAGTTCTACCAAATCATACATACAAAAAAACACCCCTGTCAACAAATAAAACGTTATTATTTTGACAAAAAAGTGCCATTTTGACAAATTTTGTTGTGCTTTATTTTAAAAATAAAAAAAATACACGTGTTGCATTTTTTTTGTCATATTAGTTTAAATTAGTTTCAATTTAAATTTGAGACTCATTTGACAGGAATAATTTTTTTTTACGCCTACAGCATCGCTTTGCTCTATTATAATTTTAGTTTTACGATTGACAGCGATGGCATAATTTGGGAGCGATAGAGCTTTCATAGCCCACGGCTTATGGCGAGCCAGGGGCGGCGCTTTTATAGGTGCTAATGGTGCACTTGCACCGGGCGCAATTTTTCGGGGGCGCAATTTCAGAAATTATGATTTAAAAAATAATGAAACCTTTGGGAAAAAAAATTTAAAAGCATTCTTACGGCTGAAAAGAAATTTTACAAATTTAGCCAATTTCTATCCCTGCACTTTTTCAAGCAAGAAAAACCGGGGAAATTTCACTTCTCTTCGTGCAGGAAGTTTCAGAGATTTTAGTTTCGAGACTTTCATTCAATTTTACTCAAGAAATGTTACTCGAGGTTTTACTCAAAAAGTGAAGGAACAGACCTTCATCTTCGAGAATCAGCAGCAAAAATTTGGGAAAAATCTCTCATTTGTTTGGATCACTTTTTGAAAGTTCTGTAAAAAGCACCAGATCCAGCTCTCTCCTCTAGCTCTGTATTGCTGTTTATCGTGATCGATATAAACTTCAGGGCGCTGTGGCCGCACTTTTATATTTTATTCAAAGAATTGTTAAACGAGATAAAAGAATGAAATGCGGGGAACAAAATTCCTTGTGGCGATAGCTCCTCATTAATTGCTGTTTTTTGTTTGTTCCTTTACTGTGTGAAGCTGGATCTACACGATGTGGTGAACATTTGATTTGATTGAATCAATACCCACATCAACCCGGACGTGTCGAAATACACACGTTAGATGCTTCACATTGGATACTCCTAGTTCGATCATCTGCCACACGATGCGCCCTACCATGAAGCATCCAAAGTCGGAACGTGTCCATAGCATCATGTAGAGCCGGTTAAATAAATATATGTATATGGCCAGTTTCACACGGGCCAAAAAACTAAAATTGGCTGTAATCGTTCATGCCCTTTTAAAATTGGATGAAGAATCGCATGGGTCTTTATAAGAGCCAACTTTTCCAACGAACTATACGTTAGAATGCTTTCGCTTGTTGTTGAGCGGCTTCTGGGGCGCAATATGGCACAGTGCACCGGGCGCAAAAAACCCAAGCTCCAGCCCTGTGGCGATCATTGTGTTCCTGCTATTATGCTTTCATCACCGACGACTCCACTTGCAATGGACATTATCTTTTTAACTTCAGGGAAAGGATGATGTAATGAAAACCACTCAAGAAGTTTTTGAATGTCTCCAATATCTCTTTTTACCCGTCCATCACTTGCATCTACGTGCTGATCTGTTGTGTCCATTTTAACATTAGCAAGATCCTCCAGCCCTTCACACACAGTATTCATTCAGCATGCCAGAAACCTATTTACTCATGACACTGTCTTGCGTACTTCTTCCTCGAGCAACACCTCCATCCGTTTTCATTGATTTCATCAGCGATTGCTCAATGATCATATCCAGGACCTTTAAGAGCCACTTGGAGGCCCAGGTCAGGTAATATATGTGGCCCCCTATGGAAAAAAAATTTACGTTTTTGATGGTATATAATTTATTAATTCAAAATAAAACACAAAACCTTATTCAAAATATTACAAAAAAACAATAAATGGGTATAAAAGACAGATTAAAAAGAGCTTTTCGAGCGTTCATAGCTGCAAAAGAATTTATTAATTGGGAATTTCTGGCAATATCCCAATTAATAGTTAGCGTCGCTAAACTATTAACGCGATCCTGTTCCATCGTTGATCGCAAATAATTTTTTATACGTTTAAGTACGCTGTAACTTCTCTCTGCCTCTGCTACGGTTACTGGCATAGTTAAAAATATTTTAAGCGCAATAGCAACATTTGAATAAATGTTTAGAAACCCCTTTTCAATAATTTCTTTTAAAAGCTCGGATGGTTTCGTGCTGCCTTTAAAATTGGTTTTATACGCTCTTTTAAGAAATTTAATTTCTTCAACAATTTCCTCACCAATTTCATTTTCATATTTCTTTTATAAAATTGTTGCTGCTTCAACTAAGCTCTTCTCTTCCATCTCAACAAAATTCCACAGAACTTCGAATAAATTGCATATAGAAGGAACAGCTTCAAATCCTCTTATAAGTCCATATATTACTGAGTCAATGATCTCGTTAAAAATGTGGTTGTGAAAATACATATGCTTCTGTATCTGCATACTTTTATTCGGCGATTTGTCGCAAATTCTGTAACAATTTCATTACCTGCTGCAATTTTCCTGGACTCCGAAAGAATCGAATCCCATTCATTTTTAATTTCTTTTAAAGAACTAATCACTGATAAATCTTTGTATAGTTTAAAGTAATAAATTACAATGTTTTTCCACTTTTTGCCACAAAAATATAACGAAAGCAATCCCGAATCTATTCCGCGCCATATAAATTCTAACCAAATGTCAGATTTTTTGGACTGACTTCAGCTATTCTTGCATTAGTTCAAGAGAGAACTTCATGGCCTGTAGTTGAGAGGGTCTTGGTATTTTAGAACTATTTTTATTGCCCTACCTGAAACTATGAAAGAAACCTTTAATAGTATTGTATAGTCATAAACAAATTATAATTTAGCCCCCCTATTCTAAATTGTGACCCATCATAAGTCATAAGCTTTTGAGACTCGTGCTTGATATTGAAGGCTTGAGACATTTTTCTTGAGATTATCAGCTGTTTTGGTATTCTAAGCACCCAGTCATAAGAAAATTTAAAAAAAGTACACCTCGGGAGGTGAATTATTATTAATTGTTTTGACATGTCAATATGTTGATATTAATTTTGTCAATCTGCTGATATCAATGAAATAATAAAAGTGAATCCAAATAGAAATCATGGAAAAAGGTAAGAAAATTTGATATAATTTAATTATTTTAACGGTATATATATATATTTAACAAATTTTGCTCAGTTAAATACCAGAGAACGACAACGGAACAGCTAGAGATATATTTGTCCTTTGTGCGGAAGAACCCCGACATACAGAAAAATAAAAATGACCCCAGACATCCAAAAAGAGTGGAGGATTTATGGAAAACTTTAGCAGAAAAGCTAACTAGTGTAAAAGGGCCTACTCGTAGTGTTATGTTATCATGTGAAATATTTCTGTTTACTTTTTATATCTAAATAAAGAAAAGACTGATTTTGTTTAAAAAATTATAGTGTATTTACATATAATTGCCTTAACCTACGCCCTTCTCCCAAGTATTCTCTCTGAGAAACCTCCACCCTCACGCTGGAATCATCTTCGACATGATCGTACAAACAGTCGTCTTCCTCGTCTAAAGGACTAATTCCATGAGAACGAAGAATATTGTGCAATATGACACAGGCATATACAATGAATCCAACTTTCTCATGGGAGTAATGCAGGGTTCGGTGCTTGTGAAGACACCTAACGGAAAAGACAAGCGAAAATAAATCGTATTAACATTTAATATAAATAAATTTGCCTAAATGTTGATTTTAACACTCCAAATGCTCTCTCTATTACGTTGCGAGACCGTAAATGCCGTTCATTAAACGTACTTTCTTTTTGGGTGCAAGCTTCCGCATATGGCGTCAACAGCCACGGTTCGAGGGGATAGCCTGAATCTCCAAGCAGCCATGTGAACTGATGTGGTTCATGGCTCCTCATCAGGCGCATTCGGACTGGCGAGGTCGTCCAAATGCCCGCATCGTGACAAGAACCAGGAAATTTGGCGTTAATGTGGATAAGTTTTAACTCGGAGTCGCATATCTGTAATTTTTATTATTTAAAAATATCACATACTGAACTTATGTAAATAATTTATTGAACTTACGGCTTCCACATTGACGCTATAATATCCCTTCCTGTTCATATATAGATGAGCCGGCGTCTCTGGATCATTAATCGGAGGGGATACTATGCTAATGTGAGTGCAGTCTATTGCACCCACAACTCCTTTAATAAGGAATTTTCTATAGAATCTGAAGAAGGTGATGTTTGATACCATTACGGTTACGTATAACATTTTATTTACCCCGTTTTAACTTTCAAAATTTCCTCCGTCGTCTGAGGAAAGTAAATTTCTTTGCCCTTCTTATTTACAAGAAGCTTGGTTATAAAAGCTATACTGCGGGACACTGAAGCCTGGCTCAGAGCTGCGGGATAACTGCTACCAACGCACTTCTGGTACGATCCATGAGCCAGAAAATGTAGAACAGACATAAACTTTAAAAGAAAAATAAGGAAACTATTTAGTTTTGCTCACTTTATATACATAAACTTACACGGACAGTAAAAGGCAATTTACTAGGTTGTTGGTCATAAATTTTTAGTTCCGCCATCAAATTTGAACATATAAATTTTGGGAGGCGGAAATATTTTATAAATATACTCTCTTCGATCGAAAAGGGGTCCATTGTATCCCGAAGATTTCTCAAAATTCTTCTTCGATCCACTCTGAAATGCAAACAAAGAAACCTCATAGTATACTTATACCGAATTTAAAAGCCATTTTACCTTTCTCGTCGCCTCTCAATTGTAACTGCTAACTCCAACATTAATAGCTCCGCCATAAATATGATATTTTGCCAGAACCAAGTGAAAAATTTAAACACAACGTAAAAAAACTGCTCAATGACTTGCTCTTTACACAGTCACAATTTTGATACTCCTTGAGACTGTTTCCGGATTGTCAAAATTGAGACTGAAAAATTAGAATACTAAATTGTATCAAGTTGATACTCACCGCACCCTTGATATTGCGTTGTGACCTATGACTGGTTTTAGAATACGGGGGTAGATTTGTAATACACCATCAAAACCGATTCCATATTTGCGATACTAACTCTTGATCTGACCAAACCAATCTTTCATGATTCGCGCAATTTGGCCGAAAATCTAGGACCTTTTCACGTTTTTATTGCTTTTCCAAGAAAATTTGGCAGTCAGTCCCAGGCTCTTTTCACAATTTAATTGGGTATCCAGCTAATTGACTCAATTGTTCAGGAAAAGATATTAAAATATTTTGAATTGTATTGAGATACCTATTAAAAATGATTTGTTAAATCCTCCTCGCAATTAAAAATTTTCTCACTGACACATTCAATCGATCAATTATACTTAAATCGACTAATTCATTTCAAAGAACTCTTATTTGATTGTCATCTATAAGCTATGGTCTTGCTACATATTATGGAGGCCCCCTAAATTCGGAGGCCCATGTCAAACGACCCTCTTGCCCCCCTCCTCTTCCTGGGCCTGATCATATCTGTCCAAGTTCCGCAACTTAATTTAGTAGAACATTTAACAGTGAAGAATCCTTGTTTAAATCTACTAAAAACTCCAGGTTCAATTAAATTTTCTAAATCCTGCAATTTTCAACTGTATTATTGTAGAACTATGCCGCAGTTGAAAGACGAGAAACTTTTTAATTGTTCACGATAAAACTACTACTACTACCTACAAAACTACCCAAAATAAACACTTATTGTGTATGGAAATATTGTAGGTAATAGTTTGTGTTGTGCTTTATACCAAATAAAAGAATACACATTTACCTAAAAGATGAGCCTAATTAGGTTACTTTATGATAATTACTTTAGGAGTTATTCAAATTTCAGTAAATTTAAAACAAAAAAAAACAAAATTTTTTCCCTAATCACCCTGTATCTTAGTGGATAGTGGAGATAGCCGCCCTCTGTAGAACAATTTTTTCTCCAAAGACATCCAGGAATCACCCCTGCAAATATTAGCCGCGTACTCCAACAAAGGATTTATTTATTAAACTTCTGATGACCTTTACAAGTCGGGAATGATAGAATATGAGTATTTTAACTTATTAAAACGACAATATCTCAGAAATGGCAGTTCCTACAAGAAAATGTATAGCATATTTTTTGTAGATAATCGCCTAATCTACAAACTTTGTAAACACAATTTTCTGATAAGACGTACGGTTTAGCATATATTTGCAAAAAACTGATATTTTGACCCTTTGACCGTGAATAAAAAAGTTTCCAGTCGTCCAATCTCGTGGCAGTCTCTACAGCTTATGTATAATGATGTTTTTAGGGGCTGTACCAATTTTCAGCAACTTCCGAATTATCTTCCAGTCAAACCTCTAATTTGACTGGACTATTATTTACATAAAACCGAACGCGTTTAAGACTTAAACAAGACTGTGTTTACTTCTGACAAAAATTTTGAAATCACCTATCGGTGATAGCATTTAAGCTTAATATGCGTCGCAAGCTGGATCAGCATTTATTTACCTGATAATACTACTGGTACTTCTAAGCCTAACTCACTTCTTTTTTGTTCATTTCCGCCTTAGCTTCTGATTGAGGAATTTAGCTTCTCCTCCATTTTAGTCAGAAGATCAAACGATCGTACCATTATAGTCTAAGACGTTCGTTGCTCTTAGCCCTACCTTTAGCTGTAGGTTACAGTGCAACAGTTTGCTCGGCTAATCTCCGACAATCCAAAAGGACATCGTCTGTGTCTTCTGTCACAATGAGGAATTCCAGGCGTTGCGTAGACTCATTTTGCCGGTATGCTCTCGTAACTCACCTGTGGGTTCATCGACCTTGCGTAGATTCATTCTACTTCCTTTGCCACTACTGAAATAAACGTCAATTCCAAACTCTGTTCACTTCCCTAGCTTCTTCTTTTAGTTGTTACTCAATTAAATTGAGTGGGTTAGGGAAATTGAAATATGATACGCAGAGTTTCATACTAAGGACATGTATCGGCAAATACAGCATCAACGCTTCCAATGTTTGACTGACAACACTTCGAACCTGTCCAAACACCATCGTTGGACGCTTGACATTGGACATTCGTAGTTCGAGTAGCGGCCACACAATGCGTTCTACCATCAAACGTCCAACGTTGGAAAGTGCTCATAGCATCGTTTAGAGCCGGCTTTAGCTGAAAACTAGGATATGCAATTTATTTAGCCTCTGGGTAAAAACCTCCTCACCCATGGACGTCGTGAATGGACTTTGGCTACGAATTTTCATATGCCCTTATAATAATAAACTTAATAGCTAAAGGATTGGAGTTGCAATGCTTGCCCTCCATAGCCTCTACCCCTTCGCCTATATCGTCCGCAGGCCGTATCAGAACATCAAAATTGGCAGCGTGCATTAAATTAGGGCATGAGATGAGAATGCAGCACGCTGCAATCAAAAGTATTTCAATTGGCTGAGGCTGGTAAAATGACAAGCAAAGCAGCGTGCTGCATGTTCATATCATGTCTTAAATTTGCAGTACCCTGCATATTTGAGGTTCTGATAGGACCTCCAGCAAACCCATCGTAGCTACAGGCCTGAAAGTAGCCGGTGCCGATCCTACATTTGCTTGAATGGATGACATTTCTCGTGTAATAACATAGTGGAGCCAAGTTTTTAAGTTTATTTTTGCAATAAAAAGTTGTAAAATT
Organism: Thereva unica; assembly: GCA_949987705.1. Taxonomy (NCBI): domain Eukaryota; kingdom Metazoa; phylum Arthropoda; class Insecta; order Diptera; family Therevidae; genus Thereva; species Thereva unica. Next base: position 71,891,969 of record OX465282.1, on the reverse strand, counting down.
TTGTATTTTATAACTTTATCCTGCACCTGGATTACCAGTGATTAGTGTTTCAGTGATTGAATTAAAACAATTTCAAAAAATTGAGTGAACCAATATGTTTTAGTGGTTTAATTGTGAAGGTGACCAATTTTGTTTACATTCGCTGTGGTTTTGTCGAGTTATTTTAGGGCAAAAATGTTGATTTTGTGTGGTTATTGAGTTAAAAGTGAATTTAAAATGATTAAAGCTTGTTAAAGAATAATTTTTAAAAATATTAAAGCAGAAAAATGTGTAGGACAAAAATCGAAAGTTATTGTTATTCATGTTGTTGTGGTGGTACTTGCACTTATGTTTTAATAACCATTCCGTAATAATTTTTAATCATTTTAAATTCACTTTTTCAATTTATTCACTCGGATCACTAACTAACTTATCAGCGGTAATTCACGTCGAGGAAAAAATGCTAAAATACAATATTTTGCCACTTTTACAAGTTAAAAACTTGGCGCGTCTAAGATATTACACTACGAGTGAGAGAAATTGCCTTCCATTCAGTAAAACTCCTCACCTACAAACAGCATACAATAAACACTATGAATCTTCCTAGGCCCTCGAAAAACCAACTTACGCTTAGCTGATGACTCGAACATGAAATTTATTTCCCTCCATAGCCTCAGCATAAAAACCCCCTTACCTATCGACATCGTGAACCGGCATCGGCTACGAATTTTCATATGCCCATAGTCACTTTATTCAGAAACAAGGTAATGTAAAAGACTGTATACCGTATACGGTATTTTAGTGCTGATGTCACGTGGGGAACACTTCCCATATAAAATCGAAGTTGTTATTGTTGTTTCAGCATTACGGCTGACGTCACCAGGCGCCCATTTTTTACGGTATTCGAATCTGCCGTCGCTTTTACATTACCCTCGTTTTCTGTATACCGTGCATAATAATGATAATCCCAGTGCGCATGAAGAATGGAAGTTGAAATGCTTGCCCTCCATTGCCTCCACCCCTTCGCCCATATCCTCCGCGTTGCGTTGCGATTTCCTCAAAATTCACTCTCATAATATTTTTCAAAACGCGCCTAAAGAAGTATAACTTCAAAAAAAAAACTAACAAACAAGAAAACTTACCCGAAAAATCTCCCATTCAAATATATTTTAATTTCTATTATCTTTGCTAATTAATTTTCCTAAAAATAAACAGAATTAAGAAGCAACGTATATGACAAAATAAACAAATTATACGTCACTTCGTATAACAAATGCGCAAATCAGCTGTGAAGTATACAGCGGCTGCGTATATCACTTAAAAAAAGCAGATAGGGCGAAACTGTTATAAAAAAAAAAACCATGCAACACCCCCCAGCAAGAAGTTCTACAAACAAATTTTCTCCCACTTAACTACCAATGAGCCTATTCAGACGCTGCCATAAGTGTGCTGAGCAAAACCGGTTTTATTCCACCTCTCGGAACACACACGGGGCGTAATTGTGTTTAGAACATTTGAATGCTTTACAGGAACGCTTAAATGTGTTGTAAATAAAATTCACTTGTCAGACAAAAACTGAGCTAAAGAAAACAAGAGATAGAAATAACATTTCATAAGTGTGTAAGTTTTCACGCGTTTGCTTTTGCGTGAAAAATTTTTTTTTTTTTTTTAAAAACACCTTTATTGGTATGGTTACTACAATCTTAATTAATATTAATTTATTAGTATAGTTAACAATAGTACTTAAATTAAGCATGTCTTAAAGTAAGCATACACTTGTATGGGATTTCTGTACCAGTGTCCAGTTCCCGTAGTATGTAGTATTCGTCATTATGCATCAGTTCGTGAGGTTTTACTCTTTTGAGTCGTCTTATTTCGTTGGTGGTATCCAATAATTGTATAGCCTCAACGTTGGTGTGGGCCAGAAGTCTCTTCTCGTGTTTAATGGCATATTCGCGGATGACCTCCTCTATCCATTTTATATCCAAATCATCATGTATTTCTTTATTAGTCACATAGCGGTAAGCGTTGGTGATCATTCGAAGAAATTTGTTTTGGCTGCGTTGAATTACGTCTCGATTAGATTTATGAGTACAACCCCAGAGCTGCACACCATACATCCATATCGGCTTGAACATAGACTGGTATATTAGTCTTTTGCAATACAGGTTCATTTTGGAGTGATGTCCAATTAGCCAGTACATTTGACGCTGTTTTAATCGAATCTGTTCAGTTTTTTGTCTCACGTGATGTTTCCAGTTCAGTCTTGAGTCTAAATGTAGACCAAGATATTTTGCAGATTCTGCCTGGGGTACTTGCACCCCATTGAGGTACGTGTGTAAGCTGTTGTTTTTGCGACGCAGCGTAAATGTCACATGGACTGATTTAACCTCATTAAGCTTGATTTTCCAATCTGTTGTCCATTTGCTAACATGATTCAAGGCTCGTTGGAGTTTTTCCACCGCTTTTGGTTGGGATACGTCTGTTGACATAATTACAGTATCATCAGCGAATGTTCCGATAAATGTGTTATCTGTTGTTGGAATATCCGCAGTAAAAAGCAGGTATAGGAAGGGTCCCAATACGCTTCCCTGCGGAACTCCCGCTAATATCGGACAAAAGTCAGAATATGCTTCTTCATGGATGACCCTGAACTTGCGATTAGAGAGGTATGACTCAAGCAGTTGGCAGTAATTTTGTGGTAGGAGTTTGCTCATCTTGTATATCAATCCTTCGTGCCAAACCCTGTCAAAGGCTTGAGCTACATCCAGAAATACGGCAGGGCAATATTTCTTTTCTTCTAACGCTTGCTCGATGACAGCAGTGATTCGATGGATTTGATCTATTGTGGAATGGTTATTCCTGAATCCAAATTGGAAATCAGGAATGTTTACTAACGGTTTCAGACGTTTTAGTAACAATTTTTCAAACAATTTAGAAATGATGGGAAGCAATGAAATTGGTCTATATGATGTTACTTCTTCATCAGGTTTGTCTGGTTTCTTCAGCATGATTATTTGGGCCGTTTTAAAACAGTTGGGCACATATTTTAAGCGTATGCAGGCATTAAATAAGTATGTGATCATGATGATGGCTTTTCGTGGAAGTTCCTTGAATAGACCGGGTGATATTCCATCGATTCCTGATGCTTTTTTTGGATTAAGATTTCTGTCGATCACTTCGGCAACCTCCATTGGCGTGAACCTTTTAAAAACTTGATTTGGTTGATAAGTAGGTCTTATGTCAATATTGGATTGTATGTTATGAGGTTGGAACACTGTTGCAAGGTGTTGGGCAAAGAGTTCAGCTTTTTCATTGTCTTGTCGAATCCATCTGCCTTGAGCATTTCTTAGCGGTGGTATTCGAGTTACGGGTCGTTTAAATTTTCTTGTTGCTTTCCACAATGAGTAGTCTTTATCCATTTCTGGACTCAGTCCGCTCAGGTAGTTGTCAAAGCATTCCTGTTTGTAATTTTTAATTAGTTTATTGACATAATTACTTACTCTATTGAACGCTGTTTTATCAGCAGGATTTCTGGTAAGATGCCATATTCTCCTTGCCTTTCTTCTTTGCTTGATTTGTTCTCTGATTTCGGCCGGGTATTTGATTTCACACTCTTCTTTGTCTTCTAATTCAGGAGTTGCTTGCTGGCTGCCATTCGAATGTGTTCAATGAAGTTATTTGTTTGTTGTTCCAATTCTTCATTACTTTTAAGCCTCACTTTTAAGCTGACCAGCTCTTCCAGTGTTTCTCTGAAGAGATCCCAATCTGTATACTTATTTGTGAGATTCTGCTTTTTCTTTTTCTTGATGATTGTCGCGCTTATTGACAGCAGAACGGGTGTATGATCAGATGTTAGTCATGAATCCCTTCTGCTTGAGTATAGCTGGAAGAAATACCTTTTATGATGAAGAAATCAAGAAGATCTGGAATCTTTGCTGCATCCGTTGGCCAATACGTTGGTCCTCGTGAAGACAGATAATCACACTTGTTTTCGTTAATAGCACTTAGAAGTTCATTTCCTTTTCCGGGTGAAATTAGTCTGGAACCCCATGCCGTATGCTTTATATTGTAGTCTCCGCCAATAATGAATCTTGGACCAAGTTTATTGAAGACGTTGGTAAATTGAGATTTCGTTGGGGTATCTCGTGGAGGACAGTATGCTGCCGCAATATTTAGATCTGCACCATTATATTTAATTGAAATAACCGTCGCTTGAATGTAATTTTCACGAATGTTTTCTTGTTGGTAATGTTTGATATTATTTTTAATTAGTACAGCTGATCCACCCCTAGCTCTTCCACTTGGATGGGTTGTCCAATAGGAATCGAATCCATTTATTTTGATATAACTTTTGTCAGAGAAGTGCGTTTCAGAAATCAATGCAATATCTATGTTGTTTGTATGGAGAAATAACTCCAGTTCCTGGGCTCTTTGGTTGAGCCCATTTGCGTTCCATGTAACTATACGTAGGAACGAGTTAGTCATTTTTGTTTTTTCTGTCTTTTTTTGCTTGGCGGTTTGAAATTGATTTCCAAATTATCCACTCTTTCTGCTAACTGACTAAGTGTCTGTTGAATCTGACTGAGCATTTTAATGATATCATTATTAGGCTCGTTATTAATTCTGATGTGTTTGTTGCCTTGGTTTGGTTTATCATCAGATATTTTGCTGACTTGTGCATAAGATAATCCAACTGTAGAAGGTGTGGTTGTTGCTTGTGGCTCAGGTAATTTTTTCATTCGATGTACAACATTTGTTTTATCCTTGTGTTGACTTTTAATTTTATTCTGATATACTGGACATCCTTTATAATTTGCAGTATGCCCTTTTTGATGACAAAGAGCGCATGTTGGTGCGCTGCCTGGCTCTTTTTTGCATTATTTCGTGTGATGGTTTTCGGCACACTTAACGCATTTGCTTTGACGTCGGCAGAAGCTCTTGGTATGTCCGAGTTGTTGACAGTTCGTGCATTGTGGGATGCCCCTTGACTTTTTAGGTGGTTCAATTTTAACCACGCAATGTGCTAAATTCTTGATATTGTACACTTCTTTGTTGTTATCTTTTTGTTTTAAATCGACGTAAAACAGAGGAAAGGTTTTCCTGACTTTTACACCATCAATTTTGACCATCTTAAATATATTAGTAATACCTGCGACTTCATGTCCCATTTTTTCTAAGTCTGCTTTAATTTCTTCGTGACTGATTGTTGATGGCAAGCCTCTAATGACAAATCTATACAATTTATCACTCTTCAGCTGAAAGGTGTGATATTCGATATTTTCTAGTTGATGACTGGGTTCTTGTTTTAATTCTTCCAGTAATTTTTTGAGATTTCTGTAGTCATTTTCGTTTTGTACGGTAATTTTAATATCACTGTTTGAAAGAGCTTTGAATTTGGTTGATTCTTTTGTAATTTTAAGTACTTTTTGTCGAAAGAGTTCAAAATTGTTGATGTTGCTCACATTTATTGGTGGAGGCAATGGTATTTTGTGGTTTTTCTGTTCAGTGTTGATGTTCTCACTTTGATTAGTACTTTTTGGTGGCGTTTTTGTTGTTGTGCGCCTGCGTTTCTTGTTATTATTATCTAGATTGAGAAATTCCTTTTCCAATTCTTCCTCATCTGTGCAATATTCCTCTTGACTCAGATTTTTGTTATTCTGGTGAGAAACTGGAAATTGTCGTAACAACCAATTAGAATTATTTGATTGTTCATGTTGGCTGAAAGTAGGCTGACTTTGGGTGGAAGGCAGATTATTAAGTCGTGCCTCGAGTTCAGTTATTTTTTTATTTAAATCATTTATGATTTGTTGCTGACTACTGCATGTGTTAACGAGGTCATCGTATGTTGCCATAGTGGTGAATATTGTTAATAAAAAACATTATTACACAATCACACACATTACATACAATTCACCTTACACTGCACTTTTGTATTTTTGTGAACTGTTTTTCTTTTCTTTTTATACTGCTCGATATACGCACGCGGCGGTAAACACGTCTATACACTTCAAAACCGTGCAAATGACTGACGCGTGAAAAATGTCTCGTTAAGTTCTTCCGCTCCCTTCCTTCTCTCATCTATAAAACCGGTTTTACTTGCCATGAATGTGCACCGTCTGAATAGCCCCATTCAATTCCAAAAGGAGCCAGGATATAAAAAAAAAAAGTGACTGGCCAATGAGCCAATGAGCAAAAACATGCGCTCAGGAATTATTTGAGCAACAATCTTCGGCACTTCACCAAGATTAAAATAAGGTCAGTTATTTCGCAGTCAGAATTTTTTCACTACCGTTAGGGATTTTAGATATTTGATCGGCATTTGATTAACTTATGTGTTAGATAAACCTAATTAATTGTGATTGTTTGCATAAGTCACAACTGCAATCGGACTATTTCATTACCGAAGGGTTTTTAGATACTCGGTCGATAGGTTAGAATTTTTTCTCGGTTAGTATTTGCAGGTATCAACATAATCTGGTCCTTTACCCAATTATACATCTTTCACGGGATAAATCGACAGGAAGTTGAGTTTCAGAGTTTCAGCGCACCAAAAGCGATATCTTTAAGGTGCTACAACTTTCAATCAGAAGTCAATCAAGTAAACAGAACTAGACAGTGTAGGAGAATGCGAGAATTCATCAACCATTTAACCCGGATATCCTGGAGGGTGGGCGGTTCGAATGATTATTTTTACTTTTATTTATTTTATTTATTTCTATTTTTACAGTATACATATGCGTCTTTTTTATATGTATAGGCTATACACACAAAGGTAGAAAAAATAACATTAAGAAAAAACAAAATCAATAAAGGAAATAAAAATGAATACATAGTAAATGAAAATTGTCACAAATTTAGTGTGAAGCAAAATGTTTATATAAAATCGCTTTGAAATTTTTACTGCTGCTGCTTCGTCGTATATCTAATGGTAGGGAGTTTCACAACCTAATAGCACGAACAAAGAACTGTTTCTCGGAAATGCTGTACTTAATGACAGGCACGATTAGAGTTAACGCTCTTGTGGAGTTCGCGAAATTAATTCTGTCGTAAAGGTACTTTGGTTGCTTCAATAAAATAATTTTATTTAGGAACCAGACAGTACAAAAATCAAAACACGAGGATAGCGTACATCCAAACACAGATCTGACGTATACTGAGACATGGTCGAAACGCCTAATATTGTACACATAACGAACGCAGGAATTAAACGCAACATTAAGCTTATTAAAGATAGCAGACGCAGGCTTACAAAACAATTCACATCCATATGTCAGCATTGGAACAATAAGTGTTTTCACCAGCAAGAGTTCAGTATTCCGTGGAGTAAAATATGCAGAGATAGATAGTTTTCGCAGAACAGCATATCAAATCAAATCAAATCAAATAATTTATTATAAAAAGCGCTGAAGATTACAACATCTTATATAGCACTACACAATAGAAAATACAATTCAGGCGTGACAGAATGATGATAATAATAATAATAGTAATAGTAACAACTGAAATAAAATTACAATAATGAACAATCTTAAGCTAAGAACTAAAATTACAAATAATTTCAAGAACAATTTAGGGAAAGACAATTTAGAGAATGACATGTGTAGCATCCATAAACATGACTACAATTCTGCGTTCTTAATCAACTTGCAGAACACCCCGCTGGATCCCTCAGTTTGCACATGACTCGGAAGAGAATTCCACCTACGAACAGCCTGGACAAAGAAAGAACGCTCACCAAAGCGAGAATTACACCTTGGTATAAGGAGCTGGAGACCTCTGTTAGATCTCAAAAACACTAACTTTTCATGTAGGTAATCTGGGCTCTTAGTAAGTATTAATTTATGAAGAAAGGCAAGAGCACGCCTTGCACAATAAGTCTCAATGGATGTACCAACAAACGAATTGACGTATCTGGAAATGTGACTTCCTCTGGTGAAGTTGTAGATATACCTAATGACATCATTAAATGCCACCGTTATTTTCCTCGCACATACAGAATCCAACTTGGGAAAGATAAGGCTACCATACATAAAGTGAGGTAACACGACAGCTTTAGCTAACTTCATTCGTAACCCAGGAGGTAACGCTAACCGAGCTAATCCACAGCTGCCTTAGGCTACTATAAATTTTACCCAGAGTCAAACGAACATGACGCAGCAACTAAAACTGGAGTTCAGTTGAATACCCAGACTTTTCGCAGAATGCACATAGTCAATAACGGCATTATTTAATACGACCGGTGGTAATACTCTTGTGTCTATGATGTCTCTATAAACAGCTAAGCAGATTGATTTAGATGGATTAAGCAACAGGCTATTGGTCTGAGACCATTCATGAACACATTGCAGGTCTTCGTTTATTCGCACAATACAGTCCTCAATTAGCCCAACCGGACGAGTGAGATACAATTGGACATCATCAGCATATAAGTGGATAGCACAATTTCGTACTACTCTTGGTAGGTCATTTATGTACAGGCTGAATAAAAGTGGGCCAAGAATTGAGCCTTGAGGCACACCCAAATAAAGAGACGCAGCGGACGAGTAGTCATTTCCCACTTTAACAACTTGGGACCTGCCAGCCAGAAAATTACATATCAACTTCACAGCCGAAGATGAAAAGTTAAAATCCCTTTTAAGCTTACTAAGAAGCTTTTGGTGATTTACCGAGTCAAAGGCTTTGCTAAAGTCAAGCAAAACTAAAACAGCTAAGTGATCCTTATCGAGCGCCTCGTGGATGTCCGAAGTAACTTTTAATAAGGCTGTCTCGCAGCTATAATTCGGTCGAAAACCAGACTGCCATTTGGATAAGAGATTGTGTTGTTTGACATATTGCATTATTTGGCTGTGCACGACTTTTTCAAAAACTTTCGCAAAGAAACACAGTAGACTGATAGGACGAAAATTACCAGGCTGCGATGGGGACGATTTCTTGGGTACAGGAACCACCAATGCCCTTTTCCACTCAGTCGGGAATTGGGAGGTAGTCAAACAAAAGTTGAAAATATGGACTAGAGGACTCACAATAAAAGGGACTAACAATTTCAAGAATACGGGTGTTAAAGAGTCGAATCCTGTGGCATTCGACTTAATAGAGTGTATAGCTGTAAGTACTTCAGAGGCCTCAGTGCATCTAAAACTAAACCCCACATCAGCCTGACCATTTGAATTGAGACACAAAATGTCAGAATATTGAACACTTCTATTCACAAAGAAATTGTTTAGTACATTTGGGTCCATAGCATTTTTGTAATCATCACTGCCATGTATTCCCAAACTGCGAATATTCCTCCATAACTTTTTCAAAGGCTGATTGGTGTCCAATTTAGAGGCAAAATATGTTCTTTTTGCAGAGCGAATCATAGCTGTTACCCTATTACGCACAGCTTTATACCTGCTGTATATCAATGCTTCCTTGTTTCTCCGGTACTGTTTAATGAGGTAATCTCTCTCAGCCATTGCCCGATGGATGTTATCAGTAATCCAAGGACACCTCCGCCGACGTACACGACACATCTTTAGAGGAACATAACGATCAAATAGATTTAATAAACTATATGTTAAATTTTGCACCTTTCCATCTAGAGTCTCCTCTCGATATACATTATCCCAAGTCATACAACTACACTCAGTCTTCAAGAGATCTTTCTCAATATTCTTAGGCTGCTTACACACCAAACTCGACATCGACAAGACACGACGAAATTCGACAACATTTTCTGTCGCGACACACATCTATTCTTATCATTAAGCGAGTCTGTTCACACTGAATTCGACATCGACACAACACGACAAGATTTTCTGTTGTGACACCCATTTATTCTTATTATTAAACGAGTGTATTCACACTGAATTCGACATCGACACGACACGACAGAACTCGACAGAACTCGACAAGGAAAAAAACCGTTACCGACGAAGGGCTTCACATTCAAATCAGTTTATATCCACTGAAGGCGACACGAGGAAAAGCGTCGAACGACGACTTTCGACACGTCGAGTACTTATGCAGTGACTTTCGTTGTGTCGAATGGTTCTGGTTGTCGAATGGTGTCGAGGTGTCGAATTTGGTGTGTATGAAGATTCGACAAAAAAATTTTTGTCGATGGACGTTTTGTAATGTCGTGTCGATGTCGAGTTTGGTGTGTAAGCAGCCTTAAAGTCACGATAAACGAAGGAAATAACTTTAGGAATAGCCGCCAATCTCATCCTATACGTCATAAAGAGAAAATCATGATCAAAGTTGCTTGGAGGCGAAATCTGGTTATGAAATAGTACCTTAAGAATGTTTGTAGTCAACATATAATCTAACTGGGAGGGGGAGGACGCATTGTAATAGGTCGGTTGATTATTGAGAGCCTTTAGATCTAATGTTAGTAGGAGATAGGACAATTCATCCGCTGCAGAGCCTGCTTTCAGAGCGTTTACATTAAAATCACCACAAACAATAACGTCGCGATACTTCTGAACGACAGGATTGAGTGATTCGGTAAGTTCAACAAAGTTACACGGATTGAAGGTGCCTGGAGGAGAGTAAACACTAAATACGGCTAAACTTTCACAATCAGACGCCACTTCAACACCAATGAATTCAACAATTTCACCAGGTGACGAAATTTTAAGAGGAGTTGTTTTTAAGGTATTATGTACGTAGATCGATACACCTCCTCCAACACGCCCACGACGATCATTTCTAAACAAGTTGAAATCTGGAATTGCAACAAGAGTCGAGTTAACATTTTCATCTAACCACGTTTCACACATACATATAATGTGGATATTCGTCTCAGAGAACATATCATGAATTTGATCAATCTTATTTCTTACACTTCTAGCATTCAAATATATTACATTTAGTCCTGACCTAAACGATGTGAAAATATTACACAGCAATCTTACCCTGTCCAGGGGCGATAAACTATCCGCAGCCATCCGCAAAAGCAATCAATACCGGGGCCCAGCAAAGTGCTCTATCAACACGAGCGCACTTCATAATCAATACGCTACGCATGTCATGCAATACAAAATAATTCAATATGTTACACATGTCATACCCTATACACGAATAAATAAATAAATAAATATATGTGATATACCTTGCTAACAAGAGAACTAATGGGATTACCCCAAGATAGTGTATTATCAAATATTATACCCAGGTTTTTTACAAAGTTTTTATAGGGTAATGGTGTAAATACAATTGGGGCGAGAACTACAGCGACGAACACAACCACACCGATATTCGCGGCGAAATTCGTCGTATGAATACAATTAGAGCGAAGCGAAATGATATCAGGTGCAGCAACTTTGTTCGTGTTGTTACCTGTCAACAATATTTCTGTTTTTTAAACGGGTATAAAATGTTTTTAATTTGATTTTGCTTGAAAGTAATTTTTTAAGATCATGAGGGCGGTGCAAAAAATAATTTGTATTCAAAAAATTTTATCAATTTTGTACATGGTGCATTTAATTTATGAGGTTTTAGAACATTCGAATAAAAGAAATAGAAGATGGGCCGCCGTAAGAGAAATGAATCGATCAAGAGACCAAGAAGAATTTTTCCAAGTTTCATATAAACAATTTAAATAAAAAGACCCGGAGCATTTTTTTCTGGCATTTTTTTATAAAATTAACAACATACACAAAGTAATAATAAATGTTTCTATATTAATATGTTACTTTGTAAAAAAATAAACAAAAACTTAAATGCAACAACGCAGGTTTATTTATATATATAAATAAAAATGTAATTTAAAAAAACAACCAAAAAAACACCAATTTTAAAATTTATTACAAAATGTAAACAAAATTTAAAACTTCAACGTCAACAGTCAAGAAAAAGTGTCAAATGTGTTTTTCTCAGTTGACCAACTTGGAGCGGCGACCACAAATTAGAAAATAGATTGATTTCATCGCTGTGGTTTGCGCCGTAGCCGAGGTTGTGGTCCGAATTATATGCAACTTCATATGAACCAGTGTATTCTTATCGTGCTTGACAGTCGCTGCGAAATTAGTTTCGCCGGTCGCCCCAATTGTATTTACACCATAAGACAGCGCCGTTAAGGGTTACCCTAGGAAATTATGGTAATCGGCCTTGGTCCTGCTTTTTATTTTATTTTTTATTTTTATTTTATTTTATCGCCAAGCAAGGCACTTAAAACAAATGGATTACATTAGATACAAAAAATACGTAATAATTAACGTAAAAGGATCATTGTGAGTATTTAAGTATTAAACTAAGATCTAAGTCTAAGTGTTAGTGAGAAATCAGGAGGACAGTAGGGAAGTTAGTTTTCTTTTATAGGACATTTTATTAATTGAGGGAGAGTAACAGGCTGCGTAGGTATTGAAGATAGTGCAGCACCTGTTAACAGGCTCGTTTCTACCATATTCAGTGCGATGCGGGTACTCTTTAAGTAATTTGCAATGTCTTGTTTGTCGAGTATCGTTAAATTTGATGGCGTCCGACAAGAACTGTACCTTGAGGTTATTGTTCAGGACATCCAGGGTAAAACAAGATATGAGTAATTTCCGCCTAAGGGATAGAGGTAAGAGATCAAGGATTTTGAGCCTGTCCGTATAGTGAGGAAGGTTGTGAAAATCCGAAGGATTATAAAGGTTCCTAAGCGCGAAAAGAAGGAACTTCTTTTGGACAGATTCTATTCGATTTACACTAATTTGAAATATGGGATCCCAGATCTGGCAAGCATATTCAAGAATAGGACGGACTAATGAGCAAAACAAGGCTTTAGTAACCCATACATTGTCGAATTCTTTAGCTCTTCTCTTAATAAAGCCTAACAGCTTATTGGATCTGGCAATAATTTTATCATAGTGTAAGTTAAAGTTTAACTTGCTGTCGAGGACAATGCCTAAATCAACAATGTGATCGACATGATCCAAGACATTGTCATTGAGATAATAATATTGCAGCTGTTTTGTTCTTTTCCTGGAGAAGGTAATTACGTGGCACTTACTGGTGTTAAGAAGAAGTTGTTAGTGGTGCACCAGTCTTGTAGTGCATTAAGTTTCGACTGTAAAAAGGATACATCAGTTTGAGACCTTATAGCACTATAAATTTTTCAATCATCGGCGTAAAAGAGGTGCGGAATGCCATTTAATTTCTCAGATAGATCGGAAATGAATATGTTGAATAGAAGTGGCCCTAGGTGGCTGCCCTGTGGTACACCTGAGGTTACATTGATTTCTTTCGAAAGGAACCCTTGAAATCTTACCACCTGAGTTCTCCCGTTAAGATAGGATGTTATCCAATCCAGAAGGGGGCCGGATATCCCAAATCTTAATAGTTTCGTAAATAAAATGTGGTGGTCTACCCGATCAAATGCCTTGCTGAAATCAGTGTAGACAGCGTCAAACTGCTGGCCCTGTTCCATACCGCATAGCAGTTCGGAGGTCAGAATCATAAGATTGGATGTGGTGGAACGACCTTTTCTGAAACCATGCTGCTGATCGTTTAGGTTCGGAGCAATTAGAGGGGCAATCTTGTCATAGATAAGTTTTTCAAATAGTTTAGTTATAACAGATAGGATAGCAATGCCCCTATAGTTGTCTACCGCATGTTTATCACCTGATTTAAAGATTGGTGTGAGGTAGGATTTCTTCCATACCGAAGGAAACTTACCGGTAGTTAGGGACTTGTTAAAAATTAGGTGAAGAGGGGAAAGAATGAGTTGGGCGTGGTTCTGCAAAAAACTTGCGGGTAGACAGTCCGGACCGTGACCTTTATTGACCTCCAGATCTATTAGACCTGTCATTATATCTTCGGGCGATAGAGATATGTTGTCTATAAGGACCGTGGTCACTGGATGCTCTCTTGGGACAGTGTGCGAAGTCGAAGAAATGGGGGAGAAGATTTCACTGAACCTGTCCGCAAACATGTTGGAAATTTCTTGAGGGAGTGAGTAGTGTGTGACACCGTTTGTCATTGTTGACGGATAACCTGATGTTTTTCGTTTTAGATTAACGAAATCAAAGAATTTTTTTGGATTACTTATGATATTTTCACCGACAGTCCTTGCGTAGGTAGTATAGGCCTCCCGTGACCTATGATTAAATTCTGCGGCTAACCTGGCGTATTCCGATTTCTGCTCAGCACTAACATTGTTGTTAGTTTTCACTACGCGGTACAATTTATTTCTCCTATTGCGAAGAGACCGAATGTTTTTGTCAAGCCATGGTTCTGTCAGTTTATCCCTTTTTTTGATTTTGGGTACGAATCTGCCAATGGTGTTGAAAATAACATCGTAGAATCTAGTAACTAACTCGTCAATATCATCACTGTCAAGCAGAACCTCCCAGTTAATAAGGGATAGTTCAGTGCTAATACCAGCATTATCAGCATTCTTAAAATCGTAGACTACAGAGTTGTTAAAGGAGGCAAAATAATTAGTTATTGTAGAGCTGATCTCAACGACCCATGCGGAATGATGGGTAGTATTGTTAAATAGATTCTCCTCTTCAGAGGCTGGAAGTACCTTCAAATCCTCATAGAGGTTGGTAAAGATTAAATCCAACCATTTACCGTTTGAATTTGGTTGGCTAATTACCTGTTGTAAGTCGTTGCTGTAAAGATTGTCGATAAACTTAATATCGACGGGGTTTGATACATTAATCGGAAGCAAATAACTGTCTTCCTCGTCACGAATAAAAGATATATTAGGCCTATTGAAATCGCCTATGATTAATATATCTTTGTTATCGCTGGATATTTCATCTATTATATGAATCACATTATCATATATAGATTCGTCGGAGTTTGGAAGTAAGTAAAAAGAACCGATGACAATGTGTTTCTTACTGAACTTTACTCGTACTAAGATATGCTCAAATGATTGTGACGATGTGGTCGCGATCGGTTCACTATTTAAGAAGTCTTTGACAGCTATGAGGACACCACCTCCTCTTGAGAGACCGGTAGATATGTAGTCTCTATCGCATCTATGAATTGACCAGCTGCCATCCAAGATCTCCTCATTAAGGAAGGAGCCATTCAACCAAGTCTCGGTTAACACTAGCACATTGAAGTCACACGATTTGGAGTCGATAAAAAGATCCTTCAGTTTGCCTCTCATCCCACTGCAGTTATGATAGAAAAGCCTTAAATTATCAGAGGATGTTGGCTTAGAATGACGGGCTTGGGGACGGTTAGAATTTGTGGGGGAAGCTAGTTAAGGACGATAATATCTATTTGATTCGTCCCGGCTTCTTTGAAGTTGGGAGATATGTTTTGCTCTGACATGAGACGCATATGCCGAAAGGTCCTTGCTGACTTGCTGAGGGGAAATTTGGAATTGTTCATGGAAATTTGTGAACAGTTCAAGGAGGGTACTATGATCTATAGGTAGACCCTCTTGTTGAATAGAAATAATGAGACTAGTCCTGGTCTTACCATTAATGCAGGTCGAATCCGGTTTATTGTGCATGTAGGCCAGGAAAAGACGAACATCATCATAGATCCTCTTTTCTCGCAAGCGCGAGAGCAAATATCTACTCTCTGCAGAATTAGCAGATATAATGGTATTTTTTACCACCGGGGGTTGTAGGGGATTCAAGAAAGGCGACTTGGATCTTACCGAAGAATCAGACGACATTGGTTGTGGCGCGGTTGATTGAGGTGGAATTGCATCGCTGACATTAGCGTAGGAACGGCCGCCAACAATAATGTGACTTCGCGCGAAATTCGGGTAAGTGGTGGGTAATGGATTGTTTGTGTTAGTGATTGGTAGTGGACCATTAGTACCGTTAGTGTTCTTAGCTACTGTGTTGGAGGGGTTACTCTTAGTTATTTTAGGGTTGTAACTTAACCTATCTAGCCTAGGGTAAGTGGTTGGTAGTGGATTACTCGTGTTAGTGTTCTTGGTAAGTGGGTAAGTGTTTGGTAGTGGATCATTAGTAGCGTTAGTGTTGGTGGATAGTGTGTTGGTGGGGTTTATCTTACGGCTACTCTTAGCTATATTAGGTTTGTAACTTAGCCTATCTATCCAACGGTGGAGAGTAAACTTCTTCCAGGTAAAGATGTCAGCCTCAGAATTCAGGAACAACCAATCATATCTTGAGGGAAAGGCCACCTTGAAGCTCCTGGGTTTATTGTGTTTCTTATTTCGATGACTGACTTCTTCGCAGTTAGATATATCAATCGAAAAGTCAGTTTTAAACAACGATTTTACCCAAGAAGAGTCAGATCTTGGTGGCGCGCCCTTGAGAAAGTAGTAGGACACATCGTCGTTGGTGCTCGAGGTTACTGCCCTGAAACCACTTATCCCGCTGAGTACGTGAGATCTTAAAGCACGCCGCTTCTTCCTACTGCTGCGCCCGGAGGTTTTCGGTGTATGTTTTTTCATGTCAATTTTCATTCTCTCCAGCCGGGCATCCCATTCTGACTGAGACCAGGTTGTACCGAACATACTTATCGTACGCTCGGGCAAATGAAGCGGTGGCAGATGGAGCGGCGAATTCCCCGAAATAGATAAAGTCTGCTGGTGGAGGCCGTTTAGGGTTGGGGACCTCAGAGTAAAATTATCGTCGTAGACAATACTTCTTCTGGACGGCGATTCTTCACTTGATTCGGCAGGAGGCATTTGCTCTCTTTCTAATTCATCAGCGAGAGAGATTGATTGCTCCTCTTCAATGAGGCTTGTTTTATTTATTAATGTTTTAACAAGTAATATCTCCGACTTCAAATGAATTAGTTGCGATTGTAGGTCGCTTTTATGTTGTGCCATTGAGTCGCCGATGGAGGAGAGTTTATTAATAGCGTCGCAGGTTTTAGAAAACAACTCATCAGTACTGTTTGCCGAGTTGGTCTTCATTTTTTTCATGTTAGAGATGGTTGAGATTAATTCGAGTTTTAGACTCGATAAATCGTCTACCTTGATAGCGGCATTATCATTAAAGGAAGATAACTTGTCTATTCTAGACTTTATCGATTCCAAATTATTCGAGTAATCCTGGAAATTCGACTCAAACCGGTCAATAGCACAGGAAAGCTCATCAACATTTTGTAGAAGCAGATGTGTATTCTTTTCCATATTGGCAGCTTTCTCTTTGCGAGCTTCTAAGTCACTCTTTAGGCAGTTCACCGTATCATTCAAATTAATTATGTTATCGTTGTTGGTCTTAATAGCTAGCAGTAAATGTGGTAAGTTAATCGACTTACACTCAGTGCAATAAAACTTGAAAGCTTTCCGAAATTCTTTCAAGTATCTTGTAGCCGTGCGCGAAAGACCAATGCAAGATGCGTGGTATGAGCTTTCACATATTCCACTGCATGACACCAATTCGTTATCGTCAGCGCGTGACGTAATATCGCACGATTTATCATTGCACTTGTACATTTTGAATTATGAAATATGTTTATTATGACGAAAGTCCAAAGTCCAATAATTTTTGTGGCAAATTAAGAAAATATTGATATTTTCACGGGGATACACTTATGACACAGGAACGACACTCAAAATAACAATATCACACTTTATGGCAATATGGGAAAAAGGTCCTTATTATGCAGGGTCGCCATGTTATGATTGGGTTTCCTTTGAATAAAACTTTAAGTTTTATAATATATAATATTTTATTTTAAAATTGTTGGCAGCAATAGAGCGAAGAGCTAAAGCCCTTTGCGCGCCCTGTAGTCGCTGAGTAATGAACAATGACTGACTCCTATACAAAATTCCCTCGTATTTATAGTAGGGATTCTTATGTACTATTCTTATATACTATTATATACTATCCTGACTAGGCCTACTCACTTATATCTATATACAATGATTACAATCTAGTTTTCTATATAAAATACCTTAAACTAAAATTATTACTACAGTATGAATCAAAATGTATCTATGAGGTTAAGCGGGCACCTCAGAACCTTACAAACAATCCCAGAACCTTCACTTTTGGACGTTCAGATGAATCGTCTGGACAGGTGGCAGTTGATGCAAAGGCTACTACAAAATTTTTGGAAGAGATGGAAATCTGAATATCTGAGCCGCCTGCAACAGCGACCGAAGTGGCTCAACATCCAGACAAATTTAATCCCAGGGGAAGATATTTACCTCCGTCGCAGTGGGCATTAGGAAGAATCCTTGAGGTGTACCCGGATAAGATGGTTTAGTTCGGGTTGTCTCGATACAAATACGCGATAAGGTGTTCAAACGCCCCATTACTCAAGTATGTAAATTACCGTTCCAAAGGGCAAACGACAGTCCAGCCAAAATTTAACAAAAAAAACCCTTAATCACACTATTATATTATCAAAAAACTAATGCAAAACAAAACCACCGTCCACACATACCTGAGAATTACACAGCCCATGTTATTTCCACATCCAACATCCTGATAGCGCCGATGCGACGAAGCGCGCTAAGTTAATTAATTTTTTCCGATGGTAATAATAATTTCTCCATTAATTAAAAAAATGTTTTTTGAAGGAAATTTCACGTAGAACAGATGGTAATACTTAAAACTCGCTGTGAGGTGGGGTCAATTGTTGAAAATTGATTTAAACATTAATTTAGGGGATCAAATGGTAGTAACGGCCTCAGGGACCTTTGGTGGGGCCGGTACACCAAAGGGACAAGTCCTGAGAAACGCCATCTGCGACCCATGGTCTTCACGACCTAAGTCCTTCCGATATGCTACCGAATCCTACCTCCACCTCCACGAAGATGTTGACTTTACATCGGGTGTTCCCTGGATGCTCTTGTATATACAAGAGTAACTGACGGAGGAGGGTGAAAGGCGAGTGTTTCGCGCCTCAAAACGAAACAATTACCGGACTGGTCCTCCAGGTTGGGGGTTGGGCGGCAGGCTGACAACCTTCCACCGTAAAAACCCACCCGTCACGAATCCTCAAGGCAGGCCTCGGACAGGACGGACTCAACGGCAACGACCCAGGCAACGAAATATGGAATTTGACATTGGAACTTGGAACGTCAGAACGCTCAACAGGACCGGCGCTCTGCGTTCGCTTTTATTATTATTGGAAAAATACGGCATAGCAATCACCGCTCTACAGGAAACCAAATGGACTCACAGTGGCATAATGGATCTCAAAACCCACACGATACTCTCCAGTGGTTCATCGAATGGAAGAAGAGAGTTCGGAGTTGCCTTCATAGTCGAAAAGAAAATGAAATCACTGATTCTGGACTTCAAGCCAGTAAATAATAGGATATGTACGCTTCGGATTAAAACAAGACTACATAACATTAGTCTCATAAACGTCCATGCGCCCACAGAAGACAAGACGGATGAGGAGAAAGAGGAATTCTACCAGGAGCTAACAAACGTCATCAGATTAATACCGTCAAACGATATTAAAATGGTGCTTGGAGACATGAACGCCAAAGTAGGAAAAGAAGAGGAATTCCTAGGAGTCATAGGAAAGCACAGCCTACATAACGCTACCAATGACAATGGTAGTAGATTGATCGATCTCGCTAGCTCGAACTCAATGGTAGTAAGTTCAACAATGTTCCCACATAAAAATATTCATAAGATGACGTGGCAGTCACCAGACAGGGCTACATATAATCAAATAGACCACGTCCTAATTGAGAGAAGAGGGGCCACGAGTATACTGGATGTGAGAACTATGAGGGGAGCGTGCTGTGGCTCGGACCACTATCTTGTCAAAGTGAAATTTAGAGCCCGGATAACGACCAAAACTCAAAGAGGGCAAACACAGCTCAGGTACGATATAGACAAGCTGAAACTTGAAGAAAGAAGAGAGGCCTATCAGAATGCTATCGTACAAAACCTGAGAGAAGGAGTAGGAGAAGAGCCTGACATTAACAACAAATGGGAAAAGCTGAAAAACAGCGTAAAGGAGGCAGCTGAAGACGCCCTAGGCTGGGCCCCCAGACAGACTAGAATTGACTGGTTTGATCGGGATTGCAGAGCTGCAATAGAAGAACGAAACCAGAGCCACCGGGAGTACATCGCAAGGCCCACAAGAGCAAGGATGGAAGTCTTTAAGCTAAAAAGAAGAACTGCAGACAAGCTGTGCAGAAAGAAAAAGAGAGAGTATCTAAACAGGAGGATCCTACAGATACAGGAAGACTTCAGCGAAGGTAGAACTAGGCAAGCCTACAAAGGAACACGCCAGATCAGTAATAAGTTTCAGCCAAGAACGGATATTTGTAGAGACATGGATGGGAACCTATTAGCAGACCCGGATAGGATAAAGGAAAGATGGAGACAATATTTTCAAAACTTATTGAATCCAACCCAAAGAATAAACGAAGACTCACAGGGGGAAGCAATGGTAATACCTCAAGATAGTATCCCAATAGGACCACCAACACTGGATGAGGTACGGGAAGCTGTGAAAAGGCAAAAAAGCAGCAAATCCCCAGGCATCGATGGAATCGCAGCTGAGCTACTAAAGGAAGGAGGGCCGCAACTCTTAAGGAACTTACACGAACTCATATGTAACGTCTGGGAGGAAGAAGTTATACCAGATGACTGGAAGAAAGCGATTATATGTCCAATCTACAAGAAAGGAGATAAATTAACCTGTAAAAACTACAGAGGCATCTCACTCCTCAGCACCAGCTACAAAACCTTCACAATCCTTGTGAAACAAAAACTAGAACCTATAGCGGAAGGCCTTATAGGAGAATATCAAGCTGGTTTTAGAACAAATAGGTCAACATCGGACCAACAGCTGACCTTAAAACAAATTCTGGAGAAAACCTGGGAAAGGAATATAGATATATACCAGATATTTGTCGACTTTCAACAGGCATATGACTCGATAAACAGAGAGAGGCTGTACAGGATCCTACTGGAATTAGGAGTCCCCTCCAAGCTGGTACGACTGATAAAATGCGCAACGAATAGCTCCCTGGCGAAAGTAAGGATTCAAAATGCAATAACAGAAGAGTTCGAAGTGCGACAAGGTCTTAGACAAGGAGATGGACTAGCCCCCATGCTTTTCAACCTGGCCCTAGAATGGGTGATAAGAAAAACATCAGTACGGAGAAATGCGTCCATAGCAACCCAGTCTGTACAATTACTTGGATATGCGGATGACGTGAACATCGTGGGAAGGTCCTTCTTGGCAGCAAAAGAAGTCTATGTCGAATTAAAAGAGGCGGCCAAGGACATAGGGCTGAACATCAATGAAGAAAAAACGAAGGTGATGCAACAATCCAGAGCTGGAAGATTTAGAATGGGAAGAAATATAACTATCGACGAACATAATCTAGAAGTAGTCGATAAAACAGTGTACCTTGTGTCTACAATTACAAAAAGAAACGATGAAAAGGAAGAAGTAACTAGACGAATACTACTGGCTAATAGAGCTTTTTATGCCCAAAAACAAATATTGCACTCAAGATTTGTGCACAGAAAAACGAAACTCTCACTCTACAAAACAGTAATACGACCAGTACTGTGCTATGGCAGCGAGACTTGGACTATGACCCAGGAGATAGAGGAACAAGTCAACAGGTTTGAGAGGAAGGTGCTCAGATGCATAATAGGCCCAACGAGAGAGGATGGGATATGGCGAAGGAGATACAACAACGAGTTGTATGAAATTTTTGACGACCCAGAACTCTCAACGTTTATAAAAATCAACAGACTAAGACTAGCCGGCCACGTAATCAGGATGAATGATAACCGTATCCCAAAACGGCTTATGGTGGCCGAAATTCCAGGAAACAGACCAGTAGGTAGACCCAGGAGAAGATGGATGGACTCTGTGACGGCTGACGCAAAGACAATGCTGAACATTCGGAACTGGAGAACTGCTGCAAGGAACCGTCAGACTTGGAGAAATGCCCTAGAGGAGGCCAAGGCTCGATTTGGGCTGTAGCGCCATTGGATGGTTGGATGGATTTAAACATTTAAATTGTTAATAACAATCTCAAATTGTTACTAATTTTTTTCAGAGGTATTTTTTTCTTAAAGCTTATTCTTTTACCTTTAAAATGAAGAAAAAATGCAGTCTGTAGCTTAAATAGAACCGGAGTAATGAATTTTTGAAAATCACATCTCAAGCCCAAAATCACCGATATCGCGAAAATTAAATCCTTTCTAACGTCCAAAATATTGTGAAACAAAAAAATAAAAAAAAATACGTGTCTCTTTTTTTTCGATATAGAACCCGTAAAAAAAGTTTCAGCCAAATCAAAAATGTGACGGTCAGAAAGGTGTTCGGTTTGTAAAAGAATTACCCATATTTGCCTAGAGGCATCACCGATATTCCGAAGATGTTATTACTCCTCGTCATTATTGTTGGCATCTTCACTACTGAAATGCCAAGGGGGCGGAGAATGTTCCGGAAGAAGCCACTAAAAGAGAAAAAACTAGTGGGATGTTGTGCCTAGAGACTAGCCACTAATTACGCTTTTTCATGGTATTCTTTCTGTTGAATAACACTTTAGATTGGATGACAATATATTAAGTGGAGATTGATCCGCACTCACTTCCAAGCCGCCGGATCTGGGAATCGAGGCCAATAATTCGAATGTGTCAAATTAAAAAAAAAAACTAGTTGGGATGTGGGTTCGACCCTTTCGGTCCACACGATCAACTTCCCAGTATGATGGTTGTTGAATATTATGATTGGATATTTTAATAATAAATGAACAATAGGCAATATAGAATATATGTATAATACCGCGAATTCGTCACAATTGTTTATCAATATTTTCGCTAAATGTGCGCACTTACAAGATTAGGTATTAATGTGTTTCGGCACCTCAATGAAGTCGATATAGTTTTTAGTTCGCGCCGTATCGTGCAGGTACAAAAATCACTTAAGTCATTTAAACCAAAAAACCGCTGGACCGAATACTATAAAAATCTTTTCAGATTATATTGTCGCTAATACGCTTCGAACGGCACCTCAAGTAAGTCAATATCTTTCGTGGTTCGGGCGATATCGTGCAGGTACAAAAATCACTTAAGTCATTTAAACCAAATAACCGCTGGACCGAATATTATAAAAATCTTTTCAGAATACATATATTGTCGCTAATACGCTTCGAACGGCACCTCAAGTAAGTCAATATCTTTTGTGGTTCGGGCCATATCGTGCAGGTACAAAAATTACTTACACCGCTTAAATAAAAAAACGGCTCGACCGAATTTTATGAAAATCTTTTCAGATCATATTTTGGTTAATACTCTTCGAACGGGGCCTCAACTAAGTCGATATCTTTTATAGTTCGCGCGATATCGTGCAGGTACAAAAATCACTTAAGTCATTTAAACCAAAAAACCGCTGGACCGAATACTATAAAAATCTTTTCAGATTATATTGTCGCTAATACGCTTCGAACGACACCTCAAGTAAGTCAATATCTTTCGTGGTTCGGGCGATATCGTGCAGGTACAAAAATCACTTAAGTCATTTAAACCAAATAACCGCTGGACCGAATACTATAAAAATCTTTTCAGATTATATTGTCGCTAATACGCTTCGAACGGCACCTCAAGTAAGTCAATATCTTTCGTGGTTCGGGCGATATCGTGCAGGTACAAAAATCACTAACGTCGCTTAAACAAAAAAACGGCTGGACCGAATGTCATGAAAATCTTTTCAGATCATATTTTGGTTAATACGCTTCGAACGACACCTCAACGAAGTCGATATCAGTTTTGGTTCGCGCGATATCGTGCAGGAAAAAATGACCACATCCGTACGCACATACACACACACACACACATACTTCCTCCCAATTTTTTGCTTAAAATGCTCCTGGGACCTTGAAAGATGAAAATAGGTTGAAATTTTCGATTTTGATTTTCGGACCGATTACAATAACTTCCTATACTGGAAAAAAAAGCACATCACACATGTAAACACTATAGAAAACGAATCTAAACATTTTTCTTTGGATTGGAGGAAAATCTAATGTGGTGCACTTTGCACAACAGAATTAGGTGTATTATTTTACTTAAACATACATGTCTTATTGTTAAAAATTCGGCTTACCGCACCCTAGTTTGGCCATGGAGATTCATAAGTATCACACTGTCCAACGTTATATATAATTAATCTTGAAAAGTTTTTGTTAAACCTACATAAGTTATAAGTTGTGAGACTGCGTAATCTAAAACTTAACAAAGTATTTAACAAACACTACAATATAATCATCATAGCTTAAAAAAAAGGAAATCAAATGTAAACAATAAAATTCTTTGATTCTTCACACACGTCAGGTTATATTTCTTTATTCAATATAAACAATAGTTTTTGAGTTGCAAATAAAAACTATATGCCATAATTTCGTTATCATCGGTTTTTGTTCTGGAAGCAAATTTAGAGACGTATTCATGTCAAAAACTTGTTTCATATGAAACAAAATCCCCGAAGGAAATTAAAAAAAATTATTATGACGAAAAAAAAGCACCGCGAGCCGAAGGATCGAACTCGCAGCCCCACGGACGGGGGAGTTTCCCTAGCCCTTTATAGTCCATGGAAATGGTACTTTTACATTGCAAAAATGCAGGACAAGGTTTTATTTTTGGGATGTGTAGGGGGGTCAGGGTGAGCTTAAGTTTGAGGATTTTCGGGATTCTAACCCCCCCCCCCCATTTGGGCGCCATCTTGGAAAACGTATGCAAATGGGTTTTCCACTATATCTCCGAAACGGCACATCTTACCGGAAATTTGCAAGGACACTTTTTGTTTAGAATTAAATAATCTACAATTTATTACTTAGAAATTTTGTGGTAAAATGAATAATTAAGAAGTTATAAGCCTTAGAACACAAAAATTAGTCACAATAATTTCTTTAAAGGCTCTTTTTTGTTGTTTAAATATTCTCAGTTTTTCATCATCATCATTTTCTCAGTTTTTGGTCTTTTGACCAAGAGCTACATTTTGAGATATTTCCCAAGTCTGTATCTGCAGTACTTTCAGAGATGAAAGTAGGCTTCAGACGGACAGACGGACAGACGGACATAGCCTCTGTATAAGCTTTTTTTTTTTTTGAAAAAGCTAAAAATTAATTTATAAATTACTAGCATAAGACCCGCGTGCCTTGCAACGCCTTAAATAAAAACTGTTTATTATGTGCAATGTTTTCCTTCAAAAAAACAAACAAACAAAAAAGTCAGCTGTTATTATCCTTAAAAAGGGTTTATTATATTGCATTTTTTTAATAAATATGGTAAACAAATTGCTGCATATATCACCTTTGCTCAACAAATCTGCAAGTATTGAAGCAGAGATTGGCATGTTTATGTAGTCAATAGAAGTGACATTTTAGGGTTTGACGAACGTTCGTTAAGTTTGTTCGCCTATTTACGTGGGTGCAAGAAATTATGAAACAATCACAAATAAATATTAAACAAAGTGAATTTCGAGTCATTAATTTCTTCGTGATTATAGGGATGCACTGTCAAAATTTCAGCCCTTCAGCTTCAGAGGTTTGGGTTAACCCCATTTCATCCCCTTAGGCCCTAAGGCTTAGGGGATGAATTTCGAAAAATCGCTTCTAAGTGGATGATGAATTTCGAGTAATCACCTCTTAGTGGATGTCCACGTCATTATAGGGATGCACTGTCCAAATTTCAGCCCTATAGCTCCAGCGGTTTGCTAAACACCATTTGACCCCTTTAGGGGATGAATTTCGAAAAATTGCTCTTTAGTGGATGTCCACGCCATTATAGGGATGCACTGTCAAAATTTCAGCCCTATAGCTTTTGCGGTTTGGGTTAACCCCATTTAACCCCCTTAGGGGATAAATTTCAAAAAATCGCTCCTAAGTGGATGTCCACGTTATTATAGTGATGCACGTTCAAAATTAAAGCCCTTCAGCTTCAGCGGTGTGGGTTAACCCCATTTCACCCCCTTAGGGGATGAATTTCGAAAAATCGCATTTTAATGGATGTCCACGTCATTATAGGGATGCACTGTAAAAATGTCAGCCCTATAGCTCCAGCGGTTTGCTTAAACCCCATTGGACCCCCTTAGGCGATGAACTTCGAAAAATCGCTTTATATTGGATGTCCACGCCATTATAGGGATGCACTGTCAAAATTTCAGCCCTATAGCTCCAGCGGTTTGGGTTAACCGCATTTCAACCCCTTAGGGGATGAATTTCGAAAATTCGCATTTTAATGGATGTCCACGTCATTATAGGGATGCACTGTCAAAATTTCAGCCCTATAGCTCCAGCGGTTTGCTTAAACCCCATTGGACCCCCTTAGGCGATGAACTTCGAAAAATCGCTTTATATTGGATGTCCACGTCATTATAGGGATGTACTGTCAAAATTTCAGCCTTATAGCTCCAGTGGTTTTGAGTTCACCTCATTTCACCCCCTTAGGGGATGAATTTCGAAAAATCGCTTTATAGTGGATGTCCACGCCATTACAGGGATGCACTGTCAAAATTTCAGCCCTATAGCTTTAGCGGTTTGGATAAACCATATTTCACCCCCTTAGGGGATGAATTTCGAAAAATCGCTTTATAGTGGATGTCCACGCCATTATAGGGATGCACTGTTAAAATTTCAGCCCTATAGCTTTAGCGGTTTGGATAACCCCATTTCACCCCCTTAGGGGATGAATTTCGAAAAATCGCTTTTTAGCCACGTCATTATTGGGATGCACGGTCAAAATTTCAGCCCTACAGCTCCAGCGGTTTGGGTAAACCCCATTTCACCCCTTAGGGGATGAATTTCGAAAAATCGCTTTATAGTGGATGTCCACGCCATTATAGGGATGCACTGTCAAAATTTCAGCCCTATAGCTTTAGCGGTTTGGATAACCCCATTTCACCCCCTTAGGGGATGAATTTCGAAAAATCGCTTTTTAGCGAATGTCCACGTCATTATTGGGATGCACGGTCAAAATTTCAGCCCTATAGCTCCAGCGGTTTGGGTAAACCCCATTTCACCCCCTTAGGGGATGAATTTCGAAAAATCGCTTCTAAGTGGATGTCCACATCATTATAGGGATGCACTGTAAAAATTTCATCCCATTAGCTCTAGCGGTTTAGGTTGTGCGTTGTCTGTCAGTCAGTTACTTTTTATACAATAGAAAAAATAGTAAAGAAAGAAAAATCCCCTTACAACTTATTGAACCTCATTTCACCCCCTTCAACCCTTTTTTTTCTCCATAAAGCCTATGTCCGTCTCCAAGGTAATAAAATATAAAATTTAAAGAGTTATTAACAAAAAAAATATGAGTGTGCTTATGACCACACGACTGAAGTGAAACTTCTTTCGCTCCATCTGCCTGTGTATATATATATGGGTGTGTGTACAATATATACATACATGTATGTACATATACATATATTAATTTCCTACAAATATTATAATTTATTTCATGTTTTCATTGGTAAATAAATATTTTTGCAAAGATCTTTTTTTTTATTCATTATTATTCATTATTTTCATTATTGGACACATCAGTAATTACTGTGGTTAATGGAAAAACCGAGACAATAGGCTTATGGTACGAGAAATAAGACACATATATTTTCGAATTAAAATTAGACAGATATCTAGAAAAAACTGCATCGATTGTTGTTCCATGTCTTGTAGTTGGCTCATTACGGTTATTATTCATTTGCAGTTCTAATTTATCTCGTAGAAAGTTTACCAAGAGTTGTCCATCTTCGGACGCGAAATTAATATTGAAATCTCCTGCTAAAATTAGTGGCAACGTATGATAGTTTTCTCCTAATTCTTCAGAACCTACTCGACCGTAAATCATAAGTCTTTTGTATATAAACTTTATGATATTTTTAACTGCGTTATTGAGCGAAATGTAAACAACTGCCATTATGATGTTTGTTCCATCGTCCAAATCACAGTGAGCAGCACATATATCACCAATTGATGATTGACCAATACATAAAATACATAAAATACATAAAATACATAAAATACATAAAATACATAAAATGTGACGCGATCCGAGAAAAGGGAACTACTATCCAAAAAGAAAACTTTACAGGAGAAGCGATTGAAAGAAAGACGGAGGAGAGCGAAAACGCTGAGCTGCCACTTTAAACACTTTTGAAGACACATTTGTAAATATTTATTGCTCAGAAAGTAATTGGAATAAATTAATTCTGATTGCACAGAATTAAAGAGGAGATTCAAAACCTTAAGAATCACTCATAATCCGAAAATCGATTTTTTGGACAGTAAGTCCCTTTTCTCGGATCGCGTCACAAATACATAAAATACATAAAATACATAAAATACATAAAATACATAAAATACATAAAATACATAAAATACATAAAATACATAAAATACATAAAATACATAAAATACATAAAATACATAAAATACATAAAATACATAAAATACATAAAATACATAAAATACATAAAATACATAAAATACATAAAATACATAAAATACATAAAATACATAAAATACATAAAATACATAAAATACATAAAATACATAAAATACATAAAATACATAAAATACATAAAATACATAAAATACATAAAATACATAAAATACATAAAATACATAAAATACATAAAATACATAAAATACATAAAATACATAAAATACATAAAATACATAAAATACATAAAATACATAAAATACATAAAATACATAAAATACATAAAATACATAAAATACATAAAATACATAAAATACATAAAATATATAAAATACATAAAATACATAAAATACATAAAATATATAAAATACATAAAATACATAAAATACATAAAATACATAAAATACATAAAATACATAAAATACATAAAATACATAAAATACATAAAATACATAAAATACATAAAATACATAAAATACACAAAATACACAAAATACATAAAATACATAAAATACATAAAATACATAAAATACATAAAATATATAAAATACATAAAATACATAAAATACATAATACATAATACATAATACATAATACATAGTACATAGTACATAGCACATAATACATAATACATAAGACATAATACATAAAACATAATACATAATACATAATACATAATACATAATACATAATACATAATACATAATACATAATACATAATACATAATACATAATACATAATACATAATACATAATACATAATACATAATACATAATACATAATACATAATACATAATACATAATACATAATACATAATACATAATACATAATACATAATACATAATACATAATACATAATACATAATACATAATACATAATACATAATACATAATACATAATACATAATACATAATACATAATACATAATACATAATACATAATACATAATACATAATACATAATACATAATACATAATACATAATACATAATACATAATACATAATACATAATACATAATACATAATACATAATACATAATACATAATACATAATACATAATACATAATACATAATACATAATACATAATACATAATACATAATACATAATACATAATACATAATACATAATACAAAATACATAATACATAATACATAATACATAATACATAACACATAATACATAATATGTACATAGTACATAGTACATAGTACATAGTACATAGTACATAGTACATAGTACATAGTACATAGTACATAGTGCATAGTACATAGTGCATAGTACATAATACATAATACACAATACATAATACATAATACATAATACATAATACATAATACATAATACATAATACATAATACATAATACGTAATACATAATACATAATACATAATACATAATACATAATACACAATACATAACACATAATACATAATATGTACATAATACATAATACGTAATACATAGTACATAGTACATAGTACATAGTACATAGTACATAGTACATAGTGCATAGTACATAGTGCATAGTACATAATACATAATACACAATACATAACACATAATACATAATACATAATACATAATACATAATACATAATACATAATACATAATACATAATACGTAATACATAATACATAATACATAATACATAATACATAATACATAATACACAATACATAATATGTACATAATACATAAAAATACATAATACATAATACGTTGCCCGATCACACATTTTCGTAACGTTTTCGTTACACTTTCGTTACACTTTCGCCAGTTTACCCCCCAAGTCAAGGTTCGTAAAGAAGGTTCCCAAGTCAAGCGTGCGTAAAGAAGTTTCACTTCAAAAATTGTCTAGTGTTTATATTTTTGTTATTGTTTATTTACTTGTTAAACTTTGCTATTTAGTTTTTCGTTCATGTGTTTATTATTTCAAAATTTGTCTGAACGATGAAATACCGTTCCTTAGCATTCCCAGGTCACTTCGTCCCTTTTATACCTGGCCAGGTATAAACCTTATCTACTTTTACTTTTGACTCGAACACCGCAAGGCAAACATTCTGCTTAATGAGCCGATTTATAACTTTTCTTTTCATTTTTTGGTCAAATTTTCGTTTTAACAACTTTATTATTAATTATTATAATAAAATATTGACAACGTAAAACGTTTTAATTAATTATTCACCACTCGTATACCAAAAACCAAGTAAATTGGACAATATTTTTTTCCTTTCTTTTCAAACTTTAAACATTAATAACTTTGTTATTTTTTTATGAATTTGCATACAACTTTTTCGAAATATCATAATTAAATACAATGAACCCATTCTGCTTAGTCTCGACCTTAGGTAGAATTCGCTGTACAACAGTGTTATTTATGGTGAGGAGTATTTTTACTGTTTGAAGAAAATCTGACTAAAGAAAAAAATTCTCCATACAACCTATTTATTCATCCCCATTTTATCAAATCATTTCAAAAAATCCTGAAACACGTATGGTTAGAGTAATTTTACTAAGTTTGGAGAAAATCTGAATAAACCCCCATACAACCTATTCACCCCGTTTTCCCCCTTCAACCCTCTTTTTCTCGATAAAAAGTAGCCTATGTCCGTCTCCAACGTCTAAACTATCTCTGTAGCAATTTTCATCAAAATCGGTTTAGTGCTTTAGGCGTGAAAGCGCTACAGACAGACAGAGTTACTTTCACATTTATAATATTAGTATGGATTGAAACTTAAATTGTATGTAGGACTATTTAAAAATTTACTCTTAAAAACTATAAATTAATATGAACAGTACTTGATATAAAAGAAATTGAATAACTAGTTGGGATGTAGGTTTGACCCCTTCGGTCCACACGATTAACTTTCCAGTATGATGAACGAAGATAAATAAACTGACTTCTTACAAAATAGTTATAAGTTTAGCACTAGTGGGAAGTTGACTAGTATCAGAACTGATGACAAAGCAATCCCGAGAGAAGCTAGTTCAAAGAACTATAATAGAGGTAAATCCACAAGATTTTTCTAGAGAATTTGTTTTTCCTGGACATTAGCAAACAAACACAGAAGCGGGTGTTCAAATTCGTATTGAGCGTCCTGAAACGCCTTTGACAAACTGGGAAGGGAACGAATTCATTTGGAAATTCCAAAGCTTTCCGGAAATATTAGCAAAACTGTAACTGGGGCCTCGGTATAGAGGTAAGGCGCCTGACTGCTATCCCCAGAGGTCCCGGGTTCGAATCCCGGCGGCGCTACGGTCCTTCGCCTCTCCCACCTAACTTTCCTTCTTTCTTCTTCCCTCTTTACATTGCTGATTTCCGTCATAGCCTTCCCTAATCCTTCCCCGCTCCTCCAAGCGCATGCCATCGGTTGGTTGATGAGATTCAACTCGCTTCAGCAGGCATAATACTCCAGCGAGTTGCTCTCGACGCCCCGATGCCATAGTCGCGAAATGGTTGTGAGTAGGTGGAACAAAATATCGCAGCTAGGTTGTGACAGTTACTTCCTTCTCTTCTTTCTAGAGCCGCTGTTCGTCATTAAAAAACACCATTGCTACGAATCGGCAAACAATGCCTCGGAACCGGATGGACAACACGACGGCGACCTTTGCTTTTCGAACAAGGACACGAATCGGATCATGGAATGTGAGAACACTGCTTGCTGAGGGACGGCCGGTTGAAGTCCTCAACGAGATGAATCGATATAACATCAAGATCATGGGACTGAGCGAGACCAGATGGCCCGATGAACATGTAGTGACCGCGTAAACTTAATTACCAAGTTTACTCAAAGTCACACAACAACCTCCCACACGATAAACGCGATCGGGACGGAACACTATACTACATCGATCACCGAACTCAAAGTTCAGTGATCTTACCGTTTTCCGTTCCCTCCCCCCATCGTGTTTGTCGACTAGCCAATTTCCGGCATCTCCACTTTTCACTTGTCGAATGAACTTCATTACGGTTCCTCAACCAGTCATCTCAAAAAAATTATAAGTGCTCATTTAATATTGTAATAAATTACGAACTAAGTGCTGATAACTTTAATGTGAATACTTTTATAATAAATTATAATATAAAACAAAATATTGATGGTGTTTATTGTTAAATAAAAATACTACAAACATATCTGTCCAAACGGTGAGTCCTTCTTATATTCTGTATTAACGAAACTGAAAGCCGTAGGAGTGGCGTTGGCGTAATATTCACCAAAGAAGCCAGGTCCAGTCTCATTAGCTGGTCACCAGTTTCTGAGAGGATTATTACCGTGCGCCTGCGTACCAGACTAAGAAGTACTACTGTAGTCCAATGCTATGCTCCAACTGAAGACGCAGAAGATGACTTCAAGGGCGAGTTCTATATGCGATTGAATGAGGTTTTTCGCTCTATTCCAAGGGGAGACATCATTGTTTTAATGGGTGACAGATCGGCCGTGACAACACCGGCCTTGAACATACAATTGGAAACCAAGGCCTAAGCCAAGTTACCAATAACAATGGTGAGCTTTTCGTTGACTTTTGTAGTTCCCACCAACTCATGGTAGGTGGAACTTACTTTTGTCACAAGAAGATACACAAAGAGACCTGGGTATCGCCCGATGGTAGAGTGAGAAATCAGATAGATCACGTGGCCGTCAGCCGCAGATGGAGAACTATTCTTGAGGATGTCAGGAGTTTCAGGGGAGCGGATGCTGGAAGCGACCACCATTTGGTTGTAGCAACTATTCGCCTTAAAATCGCCGCAATCAGAAACGTGCAACATGATGCTAGAACCCGTAGACGGTTTAACGTAGACCTTCTGCGGGAGAACGTTAAAAAGCGGGAATTTGCTGGAATTATTAAACCGGCAAACCGTTTCTGACGGCACAAATATTGAAGAATTGTGGAGTACGACAAAGGGCGCGATATTGACGGCTGCGGAAACGACCATCGGTTATGTCCAAAGAAACCAGCAACACTGGATCTCGGACACAACTTGGCAAAAAATAGAACGCAGAAGAGCCCTAAAAAATAACGTAAACTCTACAAACGACCCGGAAAGACGTCACCAACTAGAACGGGAATACTCCCAATTACATCGGGAGGTTAAGTGTCCGGTGTGATAAAAGGCAGCAGATAAATGAGCTCGCAGAAAAATCGGAAAACGCGGCCGGCTAAGAAAGGATAGACGACCAAATCAGGCGAAGGAAATGGAATTGGGTTGGCCACATCTTGCGACGCGAAAACGAAAATCTAGCCAAACAGGCCCTTGACTGGAATCCTCAAGGTTCCCGTCGAGTAGGAAGACCTAGAACAACGTGGAAGAGAACCCTACTAGAAAAAGCCGCAACAACTGGGAAATCCTGGTCGGAGCTAAGAGCTGTCGTGCAAAACAGAGTACGCTGGAGGGCAACTGTTTCCGCCCTATGTCCCATGAGGGATTAAAGCAGCTTAAAGAAGAAAGGAAGACCTAAAAAGCAAACAAAACAAAGAGTCAATAAACAACATTTAAAAATAAAACAACAAACAAAAAAACTTACCTCCCATTCAAATATTCCAATAAATTTAAATTCATATTATCCCTGTTATTTAATTTCGCTACAAATAAACAAAATTAAATAGCTAAAATACTTACCACAAAATACGAATATGTTAATGTGTATAAAAAAATAAGCAAAATAAACATCACTTCGTATAACAAATATGCAAATCAGCTGTGAAGTATGCAGCGGCTGCGTATATCACTTAAAAAAAGAATAAGGGAATTTAGATATTTGATCGGCATTTGATCATCAACTTATGTGTTAGATTATTTGTGATTGTTTGCATATTTTTGGTGACGGTTTTTAACCTCACAAATGCAATCGGATTAAGTTTCAAAATTTCAGCGCACCAAAAGGCGATATCTTTAAGGTGCTACAACTTGGAATATTATAGCCGACCGATCAAACCGCACTAAACAGTGTAGGAATGCATCAAGAGCGTCTTATTTACGAGAATTCTTCAACCATTCAACCCGGATATGCAACCGGTCTGTTATTAATAACAACAGAAGAATACAAACAATTCTTTTGTATTCCCAGCAAATACCAGCGGTTGGATATTTAGTGGTTTGGGCAAAAAGTTAAAAATTGATAACCATTTTACACGTCAACAGTTTAAATTTATTTGATATTTTATTGAATTTTAATTTGAGTAAAAATTAGTATTGTAACTGTACAAAATAGTCGTGTAACTATATGAACCTGCACTACTCGGAATTACAGAAAAATAAAAATTATATTACGACTTTCCGCATCTTAAAATTAGTTTATTAAACAATTTTAAGAAGGGTATGATAAGTAGAATACAATAAGCTATATAATATCGTTAGATCTATGGCGGCTATCTCAAAATGGGGGAACTACAATTCCCTACAGAGCCACCTTGACATGGGTGTTAAATGAAAGAGTAGCAGAGTAGAATACAGAAGCAATATAGTATACCTAATATATCGTTAAATCCATTGGGCCACCTCAAGAGAGCGGCCTGCCATTTTCTTCACAACACCCGAGACATGGGTATCAAAGGGGTATGATAAGTAAGATACAATAAGCAATATAGGATACTCTATATAGCGTTAGATACACGGCGGCTGTCTTAAGAAGGCGGATTACCATTATCTTCACAACCCCCTGGACATGGGCATCAAATGAAAGGGTATGATAAATAGAATTCAATTAGCTAGATCCATGGAGGCCCTCTCAAAAAGGCGGATTAGGATTTTCTTCACAGGACCCGAAACATGGGTATCAAAAGGAAGGGTATTATAAGTAGAATACAATAAGCAATACAGTGTACGCAATATATGTTGGATCCATGGCGGCCATATCAAGGGGGCGGATTAGCATTTTCTTCGCAACCTCTTCGGCATGGGTATCAAATGAAAGGGTATAATAACTAGAATACTACAAGCAATATAGTATGTTGATTAGTTAGTTGCATGACGGCTGTCTCAAGAAGGCGGTTTACCATTATCAGGCCATGGGTATTAAATGAAAGGTAGTAGAATTTAATAGACAATAATTTAGGTATATAATAATTTAAGTAGAATTTAATAGACAATGTCGTTAGATCCATGGTGACCATATCAAGAGG
Organism: Thereva unica; assembly: GCA_949987705.1. NCBI lineage: Eukaryota > Metazoa > Arthropoda > Insecta > Diptera > Therevidae > Thereva > Thereva unica. Next base: position 71,856,560 of record OX465282.1, on the reverse strand, counting down.
GCGGATTACCATTTTCTTCACATCCCCTTCGACATGTGTATCAAATGAAATGGTATCACAGGTAGAATACCATAGGCTATGTAGTTAGATCCATGTCGCCCATGGCAAGAGGGCGGATTAACATTTTCTTCACAACACCCACCACATACAAAAGGGAATGGTGAGATAAGTAGAATACAATAAGTTACGTGGCACCATTGTTAGTCCCACATGTCGACCAACACAAACTGGTGGAATACCTTATACTTTACAACAATCTTGATATGGGTATCAAATAAAAGGACATGCCATGTAGAATAAAATAAGATATTTAACGTAATTCAAAATTCAATATGGACACCAAGCCAAAATAATAGATTACATTTTTTTTTCAACTCCGTCCACATGGGTACACTTCGGTTAAGCATTTCCGCTTTTTAAACAACAGCGAAATCAAACGCGCGTACAACAAACCATTTTTGTCAGAATTTCCAATAAGCTATTACAAATGTACATCTTTGGTATTTAAAAGCCCACGAAGTGTATGTTTATCACATCTAGAAATCGATTTTAATCAAACAGAAAAAAGTTAATAATGCGGTATTGAAGAATCAGTTGTAGTGACCGCGTAAAGTTTAATTACCAAACTTTACGCAATGTCACACAACAACTTCCGACACGATCAAAACGATCAGTCGGAACACTCAATCGATCACCGAACGCAAAGTTCAATGATCTTGCCGTTTTCCCCCGTCCATATCAATCTAGCCAATTTCCGGCATCTCCGTCTACGCTCTCGAGTGTTACGGTTCATCAAACAGACGAGCTCCATTTCAACAGACTAGTTCCATTTTATTATGTATATAATAATAATAGTGTTTTAAGTTGTTTGTGGCATTTATATAATACTAAAAACAAAAAATAAATAATTTATGATATAAACCAAAAAAATTGAGTTTTATTAACCACAATGTGGTTCGAAACAACTACACAGTGTGTGCTAGAAAAGAGAAAATTATATTTAACATCCTCTAGTGGGTGAATCAGCATAATAGCAGCTTTTACGTCGAGGAATGCTTGTTCATATTCTGCGTTCCAAGGAAGTTAATCCGTATCTTTTGTTGTTGATAAACAATTGAGGAGTTCCTTCAAATGATCAACTATTGCCACTATAATTTTTGCAAGTTTTAAGGAACAAACCGGTGATAGCAGTGCATCTTTCCCAAAAACTTTTGTATTGTACTTTTGTCTGCTGTTGGTGATGTGCCGTCATTTATTGCATGGAATTCTTGCCGATACTTTATCGCAAAATCATAATCTCACTGACACCAAAATCGCATTTTGTTAACTTTATGGTTAACCCAAAGCTATCAAGCCATTTAAACAGTTCTTCGATGTGAATGAGATGCTCTTCCTCGGATCTATCAGCGATAAGAATATCGTCTAGGTAGACATAAGAGAAGTCTAAGTCTCTGCTGACGTATGTTTTGAAGAAAATAATTTTTCCCAGCACTATCTTTGTCAGGGTCCGTTCCCCGCCTCGTTGGACATGACCAATCCATCTTACTCTGTTTATTTTGATCACTTTAACAACAACGTTAACAACGTTTGGAATCTTACTGATTTCATACAACCCTGAGTTGTATCTGTAGTGGCCTGGTTAGCCACTAACCAAAAATAGATTGTTTTGTATTTACACTATTTACAAAGGCTTTATTATTTACTATATACATGGTGTATCTACAGACGCGTATGGAATTATACTAAATTTATTATATAAAAAGTTGTCTTATATAGGCTGGAAACATTCCATCGCCTACTTAAAATAGCCGATGAAATATCTCCAGCCTACTAAATTGTTACTTGCTGGACACCAGGTAGCTGCTACAATAGCGGTGCCCATATTACCCCCCTTCCAGCAGGGGTGGCGCTTCCGATATGAAGCAGGACACCCGGCGGACGCTGCTTCCGATATGGAGCAGGACACCCGACACGAGCTAGTTTCGCTATAGAGCATGACATCCGGTGGGCGCTGCTTCCGATATGGAGCAGGACATCCGGCGGGCGCTGCTTCTGATATGGAGCAAGGCACTAGTTAAAGTTGGAGGAGGTGTTCTGTTGCAAAATGTGTAAAAAAATAAAGACATGTTCCTGTGTGTCAAGTTTCCAAATCCCTTGACCCTGCTGTATGGTGCCGATGAGTTTGTTGGATATCCAACAGCGCCCAATTTCACAAAACCATCCTGGAATTTGCTGAGGAGATCTTTGGGTTTGATGTCCAATATGTCGGGCAAGAAGTTGGGCCAGGATCATAAACATTTTCCATAATTAATAAACCTTCATCTCCTGTCTTCAAGAATAGAATATCTTTGATGTTTTCGATTGTTCCCTTGGAGATTTTGGTTGAAGTAGAGAGAAAGATGTTTTTTCTGGTCCTTGGGCGGTATTTTGAGGGGCCGGAACGATGACCTGAAGTGAGACAATTGACTTGTTCTACTGCCAAGAGTTGCTTCCAAGGTAGCGCCATCCTTCTTTGCCAGCTTAGCTGCTTTGAGTGGAATGCCCAGTGTAGTGGTCCATCATTCTGGAACCTTCATCACCTTGTTCTGCTACTGCGCTTCAAGCGGGGTCACCAATGTAGTGGCCTGGTTAGCCACTAACCAAAAATAGATTGTTTTGTATTTACACTACTTACAAAGGCTTTATTATTTACTATATACATGGTGTATCTACAGACGAGTATGGAATTATACTAAATTTATTATATAAAAAGTTGTCTTATATAGGCTGGAAACATTCCATCGCCTACTTAAATTAGCCGATGAAATATCTCCAGCCTACTAAATTGTTACTTGCTATGGGACACCAGGTAGCTGCTACAATAGCCTACTACACAATAGCCTACTACTATATCTTCTCCTCCAAACGCCATCAACCTGTACTCCTTTGTAGATCGAACGAAGAATCTTCCTTTCAAATCTTCCTACCAATGCTTCGTCTGCGTTTTTCAATGTCCACACTTCCGAACCACATAGTAGGACATGCCTTATTAGTGTTGTGTAAAGTACCAATTTTGTCTTCCTTGAAATATTTCTGATCGTCAGTTGCTTACGTAGACCAAAGTAGCATTTATTAGTCAGTGCTATTCGTCTCCTGATTTCGGCCGATGTATCATTTCCTTCTGTTATAATCGCGCCTAGACATACAAATTCATCCACTGCTTCTATATTGTAGGTGTCGTTCGTTATACACTCCGCGAAGTAATGATAAGACCAAAAATAAAAATGTAAGCTTTGCCCTTAAGTTTGAGCATCACTGTAGTTATATCCAAATTTTAAAAGGAAATATCCTAACTGCTGCTAGGTGTCGTTCGTTATATGTATTTTGGCTGCTGCTTGTTGCGTTTTTTGTGCACATATACCTTGTTTTGTGCTCATTTATTTCCAACCCGATTTTTTTTTTGCGGCTTGCTCAAGTGCTACAAAGCTCCGGTATCCAGTTGATACACCTTGATGTGTTAATCGATGCATCTCTTACTGCTTTTTCTAGGGCCACATTGAATAACAAGCAGAGAATGCGTCACCTTGTCTTAACCCTCTATTTGTTCTGAGGCGTGGGAATAATTCACCATTATTCACTTTTTTGTGAAAGGGAGATACTATGCCCTCGTTCATCAGACATTTCTTTCCGTCTCCAGATTTCCACTGTATTTTTGGATAGTTTCCTCTACGCCTTCCTTAATAAATTCTGTAGGTATGCTGTCAGACCCTGATGCTTTATTATTTTTTTAATGTTTGCAATGCTTGACGTACTTCTTCTATGGTAGGTGCTGCTGTGCTATCATCCTCATCGTCCGCATTCATGTTCTGTACATTTCGGATACCACTGTGCCACTACTCTGGGTTCATTAGTTGTTCCTCGAAATACTCTGCCCATCTAGCCGTCTTTATTACGAAATTCAAAATTTTGACTTTGGCTACTAATATCTTTATTAACCATACACTCAGATCACATAACCGGGAGATTTTTGATAGCACTGACCGTTTGGATAAACTGTATTAATTCAATTCTTTTAAAGGTGAAAAAGTCTTGTGTTGGGTTGGTACACGGGCTGAGCGTTTTTACGGAATGATCTAGCTCAATAGATAGTGGATGTTTGTGTTCTCTACGATCCTCTGGCAAATGGTTGAGCAAGTACGGATTGCGGACCCAGTTCAGCTGCCAGATGATAGCAGTTGGCTAAGTTGCAACTATATCTGTAATGCAGTTTCGACATCATATGTGCCGAATCTGAGATCATCCACATAAAAATCATGAAAAGCAACGGAATACGCGAGCGGATATCTTTACTTTTCGTCAGGGGCTATTTTAGTCCGGTCAAATTAGACCAAAAAATAAGTATGAGGGTACAGAAATTCACATAAATTCACCAATTCACTTACAGGCCGCCGGCAGGCATACACGGCCCAATGAAGGCCACACAATACTAATTTTTTAATTTCTAATTTTTTTTTTTTGTTCATTTTTATATTTTATTAATTTTTTTTTTTTTTGTAATGTTTCCATGTTTATTATTTTTCTTCCTTCTGTTTAGTTAATGTACTTCATTAAGATTAAAATCTTTGTACATACTAATTGGAAATAAATAATAATACTCAGTCTAAATTAGTGATGAGGACTTCAGATATCCGCCTGACATGCCGTGACATGGAGGTGACGTCATGATTCCCTACAGACACACAGGCGCAGACGACAGTTTAGCATATCAGGTTGTTTATAAGTGCAAAAATGTCCATGGCCTCAATGAAAATTTTACAGGCACAAACAGATTGGTGACTGTAGAAGCCTTTAAAATGAATATTTGCTGACACAATGCGGAGATATTAAATATATTGCCTCCGCACCAATATGTTTGTGCCTTAAGTTGGCTCCAGACTCCGTGAAGGTTCGCGCGAATACGAGTGTGGATGGTTTTTGCGCCTAGTGATAAGTTGTTTCAGTCGACCTCTTCATACAAATATTCGAGTGTTACAAAATTGTTTGTATGAAGAGGTCGATTGAAACAACTTACATGCTACAACCCGAGATCTTCAGACACAAACTGACGACAAACCCATCCGGTTGGCGACTGCAGCCCCCTCCGGTTGGGGGCCGGAGGGGTGTGTAGTGATACTTGGCTTCAAGGCGAAAACTTTCAGACCATTGCCTGCCGTTGACCTGTGTGTAAAAGGGGGCCTAAATCCTACACAAAAAATTGATGCGAACGCCAGAAAATACCATAGTAGGCCCCCGATTGTTTAGCCGACACCGGCCAGCCAAACTGAATGAATGAATTATGAATGTTGCAGCGTTCGATCAAAGTAACACCGACCCCTGAAAAGGCCATTAGAAGATAAAACTACAGGAAAGGCCTTCACCGAATTTAAGCGAAATTAAATTCTCGTGATTATGAGTGCTGACGTTTTGATAGTTGTGTGTCCACTACAAGCGAAAAAAGAGGGTGGAATAGAGAATGGCAAGTAGGAATATGAATTATCAGTATTCTATAATTAAAGCTTGTGACTACGCCCGTAAATACGTATTTTTAGTGTTAAATACTAGAGAATTTTTAAAATCTGAAAATCTCACGTGAGATTAGGGGGTCGAGCCAAATCTCACGAAATCTCACCAAGGGGGAGGGGAGTCGAAAAATCGCAAAAATCCCCCCCGACGACCCCATATTTACTCTCCCTTCAAACCGCTAACCTATCCTTTCTCTTATATCCTTGATTCTTAAGCCTGATTTTATCACATAAAGAAAACAATAAGTCAATCACTTTGGGGTAGGACTAGTAAACTGCCAGCGCTGGAGACCCTACTTAATTTGTTATCGCTCTATCTAGAAATAGATAAATCTGCTACAAGTACTGCACTGAGGCTGATTTCGAATTCCCATTAACTTCCCATACAGATTCAAACCTTATTTTCTATAAACCTAATTTTGCAAAACTGTAAATGCGCGCTTTGTTCAACTTAACAACGAATATAATTTCAACTATTATATTTAGGAAACTCCTGAAATAAATAATACATTTACCACAAAGAAAACTTTGAAAAAACTTGTCATCATTCTATTAATTACCCAAGCCAAACTTTGCAAACAAAAACATTTCATGATGATTCTGCAGCCGCCCACAATACTGAGAGACGACTTGTTGTACAAGTAATAAACCAGAAGAAAAAGCGAAAAATCGAGACAGGAACAGAGGAGCTTCAAAATAATGATATGCTGTTTGTTAAACGGGCATGGATATCCTAGGAAAGGGATATCGTCTGGAGAGTAGAGAACATTTTTCATTTTCGTCTAAAAACGAGAGCAGGATTCAGCCCTTATACGTCAACGTCAGTGGTAAATTTATCCTGGAATTGTGTTGTAAGTGGCAGATTACTAGCAGAGGAATGGCTTGTTAAGCGTTTAATCATTTGCGGCATGGTGTTTTTGCACAACTGACACCACCTGATGTGCTAAGTGGACGAATATTATCCATAAAAAATATTGTCATCTGTCATAAAGCTCTATAGAGTTTGCCTATGGCGACCAACACTTTAATAGATGAAAGAAGTTCTTACAAGTCCGACCAAAATAAATATTCATATTAAAATGTTCTTTATTGAAGCTTTTTTTGTATCTTGTATAATGGTCATACTCATATAATAAAGGGATTTAATTAATGGAGATTTGGTGACTGTGTGATACATTATTGTTAATTGTAGGTTAGCCGTAGAACGTGGAGTTGAGTTGAACAGGAGTGCCGCGTGGAAGGAATACAGCTCTATATTAAAAGGCAGGAAAAATTTATGTTGAAGGATCCGCCACCATTTACGCTTTTCCACGGCACACTTTTAATTGGGTGATGAAAATAGACTAGTTCGCGAACATTATATTCCTGTACACGACAAATTATGTACTTCTTTCATATTCTTTAATGCTGTATGAGATCCAAAGCAACGCAGAAAAAATATCGGCAGCAAACTGTTTCTATATTGGTCAACGCGGGAGATACTGTTTCCCAGTAGGACCTGTAAGCTTACAGAAGTACTGAAATAAGCACTTGCTAGTAATGGGTAGGTCTTACCATACCCCTTACATAAGTGCTTATCTCTATACACTATGTCATAGGAGGTAAGCCCTTACTTTTTTACTCCCTTAGAGTAGTTACATAAGTACTTATAGATTTTTTCAAACTCCGTGACACAAAAAATTTGAACAGTTCTGCGCACCTCATTGCCAAATTTTATAAATATTGTTCAATCATTTCCGCGCTTTTTAGTTAAAACGGCAACAAACGCAGAAAAAACTCAACAAAATAATTTGGGAAGGGATGCGCGCATGCCGAATGAATAAAGTTAATTAATCTTTATATGTGTTGAGCAGAGCTTTTAAATACATGTGAAACTCCTGCTCAACCAAGTCAGTTTATCCATCGTAATAAGCATAATTTTACTGTAATTCTGCGAAATATTTCTCATCCCTAAATTTAAAATAAATTAAAAGAATTGCTGGAAAAAATTCTTTTAAAGATATAAGCATTTTCATTCATAAATTGAGCGTTCTCCGCAGCCGCAAGCACCACAACCTCCACTAGCAGAAGCCCGACTGCAACTGGCGGAAAATGTCAACAATCTAGTAATCAAAGAGATAAAAATGCAAATTTCGTATTTTTTAGTAGATATTGCTACAAATTATTTCTGTAGCATATGTGTAAAATACAAAAACCCTAAAATAAAAAAAATATATAAAAACGGGTGTTTTTCAGTCATAATTTGTAAATTTTTTAAATAATCATTGAAGTCCCAGAAAAATACACCACCCTTTGGCAATACACAGTCGCGACTGATTACATGGCAGCAAGTGATTTGATAGGAGGAGTTAAATGAAGCTTTTGTCTGAGCTTTTTAACATTTTTAAGAGCTTAGCTGGGGAACATGCGCGGGATGTCACGACGTTTGAAAACAACTGAGGAGTGGGCGAACAAAACGGCACATGTCCAGTTTTGCAAATTGTTTAGAAATCGCAATGTTTTTAGCCTTTTAGGGAGCTCCCTGGCCCCCTTAGAGGCAAGGGGAGATTTTTCTGGTATTTTTTCCTAATAGTAGGGTCTGTTACGCAAATTTTAAGGGGTCATAGTGCCCCACGGCTTGTTTTGGGCCGTGGGAGGCAAAAGTGAGGTAAATTTTAGTGCATTTTTAGTGCATTTTTAGTGCAGTTTATGATGCACATACAAATCGATGTAATTAGAGCCCCAGGTGAGGTGCAATGAACTTCCATTGTTGATTAAAAACGTTTTTGTATGAAATACGTGCCCTTTTGAAAATCCACATTAACGAATGGTTAAAAAATATGAATATTCGTAGGACATGTGCCTTTCTGCAGGGAAACCGTTACTTTGCTAACAAAAAAATATTACATGAAAGTGATTTTTGAAGTGTCTGAAATTGAAATTAGTTGCAGTTTAGTGTAATGAACACGATTCCGTCAAAAAACTTAAAACGGCCAACCATGGACATGTGCCGTTTTGTTCGCCCACTCCTCAACTATACCTTTGAGTACTTATAGAACTGCTTATCTTAGAGCAATTAGAAATTACGTATTACAAAAATACTGATACTAATGAGTCATTGGGCAAATTCTTATGGAGCTCATCCACGGGCCAACTAGTTGCCCAAAACTGAGTTGTGTTGGCACTGAATCGAAGCGTGTGTGGGGCAGTTGGCAAACTGATTTGACAGTTGGGATTTCAGTTGGGATAAATCAAAATCTTTTAATTTTATGAGGGCGGGGCTTAGAGTTTGGGCAACTAGTGGCACTGTGTGTATTGCAGTTTGGCAAACTACTTGGATGAATTAAGCCTGAATTCGCAGAATATATATTTTTTTTGCAAGTTTATTTTGCATTATTTTTAATTTAAGTTATGAAAGTTCACATAATATTAGAATTATTTTCATAACTTATACTTTTATAATTTAATTTATATTTTAAAAAATATAAATATTCATATTAATAACTAAAAAAATTTATAACTAATCTAAAAGATCATCGTTCTCCAATTTTTATTATTATAAAACTTAGTCGCGGGTTTTCTACAATTTCATTTAACTTTCAAATTGCCTATAAAATATTGAATTTACAGTTGAAATATCAACTCAGTTGAAGCGTTTGTGGCTAAACAACAACTTTTTACACAACTCAGTTTGGGCAACTAGTTGGCCCGTGGATGGGTCCCATGGACACCCCCCGTTGGTGTTTAGCCACAAACGCTTCAACTGAGTTAATGCTTCAACTGTCAATTCGATATTTTATAGGCAATTTGAAAGTTAAATGAAATTGTAGAAAACCCACGATTGAGTTTTATAATAATAAAACATCATTTTTTATAATAATTATAAATTTTTTAATTATTAATATAAACATTTATATGTTTTTAAAATATAATCAATATTCTAAAAATATAAATTATGAAAATAATTAAATATTATGTGTACTTTCATAATTTAAATTAAAAATAATGCAAAACAATGAAAATATCAACTTGGAAAAAAAAAATATTCTTCGAATTCAGGCTAATTCATTCAAGTAGTTTGCCAAACTGCAGCACACACAGTGCGACTAGTTGTCCAAACTCTAAGCCCCGCCCTCATAAAATTAAAAGATTTTGATTTATCCCAACTGAAACGCCAACTGTCAAATCAGTTTGCCAACTGTCCCACACACGCTGCATTTCAGTGACAACACAACTCAGTTTGGGCAACTAGTTGGCCCGTGGATGGACCCCATTAGAGCTCAAACGAAAGGTTCATCGACATTTTTTTCTACACCTCCAAAACTCCTTCTAACTTTTCCTGTTCTTCAAATCAAAGTTACTACTAGACATTGCACCATGACCTGAACGAAATGACGGACTGATAGCATAAAGGGTTACTCATAATAGTCCAATCAATCTACGGAAATTCTCCAGATAATTGAAGGCAGGAAAAAAAATATGGGCGTGTAGAACACTTAATTTGAAGAATGATAGCGTTTTTTTTACGGAACTGCATTGGCGAACTTAACATAAAAAATTCGCAAAAGTCAAAAAACCGGTTTTACGCCAATAAAAGTTGAGCTCGGATCCGAAAAAGTTAAATTATAAAGTTATAGGTATTAAAATTATCTTTCAATTGATGAGGTACAAAATATTGGTTAGTGTCTTATACATGGAGAAAAATGCTAAAAACCGCTAAAAATCGCTTCTTTTTCTTTTATTTTTTTCTTTTTATTGATGCCACCTAGAAACTTTTTATTTGGTAAAAATGTTGCTTTTGGCAATCTGAATACTCATTATTTTTTTTGGCTCGAAATTTTGCAAAATATGGGTGAAATTTCGATTTATGTAAAAAAAGCGTTTTCGTAAAATCCTTCGTCTACAGCTCCTCGACCTCGTAGGACATTTTTTCGAAGCTCTTTTTCTTCGTTAAGAGTTGGACTATCATGCACTATAAGTTAAAATTGGAGTTTTTCTATTTTTATGTACAAAAAACTCCACCGCAAAAAAGACAAGTTTTTGTGCTGCAAGTTTTTTATTTCAATGGCAATGGTACTATTTCTGCTATGATTTTTATGCTACAACTTTCTACTCTGTACTATTTAATTTTAGTACATTATTTATTCGATTTAATTCGGGGGGAATAAGTATCATATCACTAGATACTTACGAGTATAGTTATAATGTTTTGCTATAGATAAAATTGTATCGAATAAGAACAATCTATGAACTAGTAACAGGGCCGGCTCAACCGATGAAGCAGACGATGCAAAGCATCGGGGCGCCACACGAACAAAGGGCGCTAAAATCCAAAATTAAAGGGCGGTAAAATCCAAAATTGAAAATCAGATCATTTTAAATTTCTTTATTAAAATTTTTTCAATTTTCAATTTTTCTTTTAAATGAGGTGAACAGTAGGCGATTTTCAAATTTTACTTTTTCTTTTAAATGAGAATTGAAAAGTAGGCGATTTTCGAATTCAGTTTTCTAAAAAAAGCTTTTGGTATTGGTAGATGAAAAGGCATTTCCAAATTCTTGTTTTTAGTTGTTTATGTGTTCTAGTCTGCTAGTCATATTTGGACATGTTAATATTTTCGTTTCTTATTGAAGAAAAATATTTTTAAATGGGAAAATTCGGCAATTAAAAAACTATAAATTTGTTGTGTGAAATATTTAATGAAAAAGTTTAAAAAGTGTAATTTCTTGAATAACAACATTTTTGTGAATGTTAAGTGTTAGAGAATTTAAAGTTAAGAACAAAAAAGAACATTTATTTAGAATAAAAGAAGAACCTCTCGACTTGACTACTTAGATTCAGATAAAATATAATTGACTAATAAACAAAACAGATCAGTGCCTAAGCATAATTCATCTAGAAGGCGTTTAAACCGTAAATGCTAAGTGTTAATACATATTTTTCATTGCATTGGTATAAATACTAACAGTAAGTAAGTGATTTTTTTATATTTACTTAGAGTTTATTATGTTTTTCAATAAAGTATCTTAAATATTTATTGAGGAATGATGAAAGTAAGTAGCACTAATAGTACTACTACCACACTTAAATCTTTTATGGTACGTTAAAGTGGCCACGAAAGATTTTTTATATTCAATTTTAAATTCTTTTCAGTATTACTAAAAAATGGAGAAAAAAAAAATTATCTGGAGCAGAGTACCGCAAAAGAAAAGCGATAAGGGATACGGAACAAAATAAGTTAACAGGTAAAATAAGCAAATTCTTCAAAAAAACGGATGAAATTTCTGCAAACAGTAATGAACCGAAAGAATTACATTCACTCACAGTCGAAAAAGTTAGTGATTCACCTTCCTTAACTTCACCACATCAACACGAAGGACATAAAAATATCGCTACCACGTCTACCACAGAATGTGAATCTAATTTACCTTTATCACCTCCATCAACTTCAGAAACAGTAAGTGAAACATTGAAGGAAAGTGAAGTATTGATTACATTTAAATCAAATGATCCAGCTACTTGGTCGAAAGTTATAAATGACAAACTTCGGAAAATTATTATTCAGCAAGGTTCGATGATACCGATAGAACAAAAATTATATCCTCGAGACGATTGTGGTCGTAGTTTTAGTAATAACTATTACTATCGTAAGATAGCAAATACAGATACAAATTATTTGCAGGTGGAACAAGTTCTTTGACCACAGATGGTTACCCAAATTGGCAAAATTTATCAAAAACACTGAGTAGTCATGAAGTAACTAAATCTCATTTAACTTCGTTTATAAAGTGGGTTGATGTAAAAAAACGATTAGAAAAATTTAGCACAATAGATAGTGAACTCGAAAAATTATATGAAAGGGAAAAACGACATTGGCGCGGTGTGTTAGAAAGAAATTGTTGAAATAATAAAATATCTCGCCAAACAAAATTTAGCTCTTCGGGCTCGTCAGATATAATATTCCAAAATAACAATGGTAATTTTTTAAAGTTAGTTGAACTATTCTCTAAATTTGATATGGTTATGGAAAACCATCTCACGAAAATTCAGAACACATAGAAGGACACAGTTCATTATTTAGGAAAAAATATTCAAAACGAAATAATATCCTTAATTTCAAAGAAAATAGTCGGCGCTATTGTTCAGATGGTGGCAAATGCCAAATATTTTTCCATAATATTAGATTGCACTCCCGATATAAGTAACACGGAACAAATGACTATAATTATCAGATTTTTAAATAAAAACAAAGGCAATCAAATTACTGTAGAAGAAAATTTTTTGGGTTTCGTAGAAATAGCTGATTCTACCGGCGAAGGTTTGTTTACATGCATAGTTGCTAAGCTAGACGATTTAAATCCTTACTAATATTATAAATGCGAAAGTAACTCTGTCTGTCTGTCTGTCTGTCTGTCTGTCTGTCTGTCTGTCTGTCTGTCTGTCTGTCTGTCTGTCTGTCTGTCTGTCTGTCTGTTACGCTTTCACGCCTAAACCACTAAACCGATTTTGATGAAATTTGCAACAGACATAGTTTAGACCTTGGAGACGGACATAGGCTACTTTTTATGGAGAACAAAAGCGTTGAAGGGGGTGAAATGGGGTTCAATAAAGTTGTAAGGGGATTTTTTTCTATTGTATAAAAAGTAACTGACTGACAGACAACGCACAACCTAAACCGCTAGAGCTAAACGGCTGCAATTTTGACTGTGCATCCCTATAATGGCGTGGACATCCACTAAAAAGCGATTTTTCGAAATTCATCCCCTAAGGGGGTGAATTGGGGTTTACCCAAACCGCTGGAGCTTTAGGGTTGAAATTTGGACACTGCATCCCTATAATGGCGTGGACATCCACTATAAAGCGATTTTTCGAAATTCATCCCTTAAGGGGGTGAAATGGGGTTTATCCAAACCGCTGGAGCTATAGGGCTGAAATTTGGATAGTGCATCCCTATAATGGAGTGGACATCCACTATAAAGCGATTTTTCGAAATTCATCCCCAAAGGGGGTGAAATGGGGTTTATCCAAACCGTTGGAGCTATAGGGCTGAAATTTTGACAGTGCATCCCTATAATGGCGTGGACATCCACTAAGAAGCGATTTTTCGAAATTCATCCCCTAAGGGGGTGAAATGGGGTTTACCCAAACCGCTGGAGCTATAGGGCTGAAATTTTGACAGTGCATCCCTATAATGACGTTTACATCCACTAAAAAGCGATTTTTCGAAATTCATCCCCTAAGGGGGTGAAATGGGGTTTATCCAAACCGTTGGAGCTATAGGGCTGAAATTTTGACAGTGCATCCCTATAATGGCGTGGACATCCACTATAAAGCAATTTTTCGAAATTCATCCCTTAAGGGGGGAAATGGGGTTTATCCAAACCGCTGGAGCTATAGGGTTGAAATTTTAACAGTGCATCCCTATAATGACGTGGACATCCACTATAAAGCGATTTTTCGAAATTCATCCCCTAAGGGTGTGAAATGGGGGTTTTTACAAACCCCTAAAGCTATAGGGCTGAAATTTTGACAGTGCATCCCTATAATGACGTTTACATCCACTAAAGAGCGATTTTTCGAAATTCATCCCCTAAGGGTGTGAAATGGGGTTTTTACAAACCGCTAAAGCTATAGGGCTGAAATTTGGACAGTGCATCCCTATAATGGAGTGGACATCCACTATAAAGCGATTTTTCGAAATTCATCCTCTAAGGGGGTGAAATGGCGTTTATCCAAACCGTTGGAGCTAAAGGGCTGAAATTTTGACAGTGCATCCCTATAATGCCGTGGACATCCACTAAGAAGCGATTTTTCGAAATTCATCCCCTAAGCGGGTGAAATGGGGTTTACCCAAACCGCTGGAGCTATAGGGCTGAAATTTTGACAGTGCATCCCTATAATGACGTTTACATCCACTAAAAAGCGATTTTACGAAATTCATCCCCTAAGGGGGTGAAATGGGGTTTATCCAAACCGTTGGAGCTATAGGGCTGAAATTTTGACAGTGCATCCCTATAATGGCGTGGACATCCACTATAAAGCAATTTTTCGAAATTCATCCCTTAAGGGGGTGAAATGGGGTTTATTCAAACCGCTGGAGCTATAGGGCTGAAATTTTAACAGTGCATCCCTACAATGACGTGGACATCCATTAAAGAGCGATTTTTCGAAATTCTTCCCCTAAGGGTGTGAAATGGGGTTTTTACAAACCCCTAAACCTATAGGGCTGAAATTTGGACAGTGCATCTTTATAATGACGTTTACATCCACTAAAGAGCGATTTTTCGAAATTCATCCCCTAAGGTTGTGAAATGGGGTTTTTACAAACCGCTAAAGCTATAGGGCTGAAATTTGGACAGTGCATCCCTATAATGGAGTGGACATCCGCTATAAAGCGATTTTTCGAAATTCATCCCCTAAGGGGGTGAAATGGGGTTTATCCGCTGGAGCTAAACGGCTGAGATTTTGACAGTGCATCTCTATAAAGACGTGGACATTTACTAAGAAGCGATTTTTCGAAATTCATCCCCTAAAGGGGTAAAATTTGGTTTACCAAACTACTGGAGCTACAGGGTTGAAATTTGGACAGTGCATCCCTATAATGACATGGACATCCACTAAGAGGCGATTTCTCGAAATTCATCCCCTAAGGGGATGAAATGGGGTTAACCCAAACCTCTGAAGCTGAAGGGCTGAAATTTTGACAGTGCATCCCTATAATCACGTAGAAATGAATGACTCGAAAGTCACTTTATTTAATATCATTTGTGATTGCTTCATAATTTCTTACATCCACGTAAATAGGCGAACAAACTTAACGAACGTTCGTCAAACCCTAAAATGTCACTTTTGTTGATGACATATACATGCCAATCTACTTTAAAACTTGCAGATTTGTTGAGCACAGGTGATATTCGCAGCAATTTGTTTACCATATTTATTAAAAAAATGCACTATAATAAACCCTTTTTAGGGATAATAACAGCTGACTTTGGTTTTTTTTAAGGAAAACATTGCACATAATACACAGTTTTTAAAGGCGTTGCAAGGCACGCGGGTTTTATGCTAGTATAAATATAAAAGACTTACGTGGACAGGGCTATGATAATATCTCCAACATGCGTGGTAAGCACAACGGTGTTCAAAATCGCATTTTGAATAAGAACCCTCGAGCATTTTTTGTGCCATGTGCGGCACACACATTGAATTTATTTGTATGTGACGCGGCTAAAGTTAATACAGAAACTATATTTTTTTTTGGCATTATACAAGAACTTTATAACTTTTTTAGTGCTTCTACGAAACGGTGGGATGTGTTGAAGCAATTTAGTAAAATTACGCTTAAACCTTTATCGAATACTCGATGGGAATCCAGAATTGATGCTCTTAGCCCATTAAAAAACAACATTGGTGATTATTTAGACGCATTACTTGCCATATACGATAATGAAAAAAATGACACCAACACAAAATCTGAAGCTAAATCTTTGGCACTGAAGCTTGACTACGAATTTGTTTGTTCACTAATAATTTGGTATGATATTTTAAGCAGGATTAATGTTGTGAGCAAGATGTTTCAATCTTCAAGTACCAACCAAAATGAATCAACAACGAATTTAAATAATTTAATAACTTTTTTTAAAGAATTTCGTTTAGATGAAAATTTTAGCAATATACTAAAAACAGCTACAAGTTTGGCAGAGGATATTGACATAGCTCCTCAATTTAAAGAAAATCCATTACGCAGGCGTAAAAAACGTATGTTTATCTACGAATGTCGAGATGAAAGGCCGACAGACCCAGAAAAAAACTACAAAATTTCATTTTTTCTTCCAATTGTAGACAGTGCAATTAACTCTCTAGTCGAAAGATTTGAACTTATGAATAGTCATGCCGAAAAGTTTGAATTTCTCATAAATTTTAATGAAATTTATAGTTTGGACAATGAAATACTAAGAAATAAATGTACAGATTTACAAATTGCGCTAATTGATGGTGAAGATACATATGGATATAAGTTCTTCAGAGTTATGTAACGAACTGTGTATATTTAAAGACACCATAACTCAACTAAACAGTTTTGATCCATTAAATATATTACAGTATATTTATTCAAATGATTTATTTGATATATTTCCAAATATAGTTGTAGCTTTGAGAATACTATTAACTCTACCAGTTTCAGTAGCCAGTGGCGAAAGATCATTTTCCCGACTTAAATTAATTAAGAATTATTTACGGTCAACCATTTCGCAGGAAAGATTAGTTGGCCTGTCAATGATTGCTATTGAAAGCGATATTTGTGACAAAATCCAAATTAATGATGTATTGGATGAATTTGCTTCCATAAAAGCAAGAAAAATAAAACTTTAAATGGAAAATTTAAAAACTAGAAAACTATTTAGGCCGTTTGCCAACATACCTTTTCGAATTTATCTCATTTCCCAGGGCACTTCGATATTCCAAAGTGTGCCAAAATACCAATTCACACATTTCAATGACAGTTCTAAAATTTTCAGTAAAAATGGAAGAAGAAACATTTGTTGAAATTTTTTTTAATTTTATTATGTTAGATTAGATTTTTTATTCTTTTCCTTACAATAAAAAATTAAGCTTTATCCTTGATTTCATTTTTTTAGTTGCTTCCTGCGAAACCAATAAAACATAATACTAAAATTATGACTGCTTGCGAGAGTTTAATACCAAAGAATTTTAACAATTAGCACACAGTTGCGTTATGTTTTTATATTTTTAATATTCTTTCGTGTAGTTATAAACATTAAGTAACTTTGTGAATCCAATATACTTTATGGCCGTTTTCCAACATACCTTTTCGAATTTTTCTCATTTCCCAGGGCACTTCGATATTCTAAAGTGTGCCAATATACCCATTCACACATTTCAATGACAGTTAACAGTTTTTGAATAAAAATGGATGAAGCGACATTTGTACAAGATTTTGTAAGATTTTTGAAAGTTTTATTGCGTTACCTACGTAGTGAAAGAGATCTTTTATTAATGTTGCAGGATAAATATATAAGGGTGACTACAATAATTGTGTTTTTGTTTATTATTGATGCATATATTTATATGTTACTTTTCACAGAAATCGATTCCATATTGCCATTTAAAACAGTTAACAGAAATTACCTCCGATTTATTTAATTTCAATGAAATTGAAACTCGAAGACATCTGAGAGTTACCACGTCTGCTTTAAAAAAAATTTTAAAAATTTTGCCGATAAAAAAGAGCGGTTGGGATCAACATTTTGAAGTGATTGTTTTTCTGTTTTGGCTGGCATCCGGGACGTCCTATCGTGTAACCGGATCAGCATTTAACATATCACGTTTTACTGTGAGAACACTTATATATAGAAAATTGAAAGAATTCGAAGTATTATTTTCAAAATTCATTAAATATCCTGAAAGAGAGGAATATGAAAGAATCGGAAATGGTTTTAATCGACGTTCTGGTTGTTCAATATTCTATAATGCTTTGGGAGCCATAGACGGCACGCATATAAGAATTAAATGTCCCGTACACTTGCACGACCAATACATAAACAGAAAACTCTTTTATTCCATCCAAATGCAAGCCGTTTGTGACCACTCAGGAAAATTTACTAGTGTTTTCATTGGTTATCCAGGGTCAGTGCACGACCAAAGAGTGTTTCGGAACAGTCCGTTATATAAAAAAGGCGTTTTCCCACCACGTGACTATTATCTCCTAGGTGACAGTGGTTACACTTGCCAATTAAACCCTATTGGCATAATTACCCCTTTTAAAGAAAATCAGGAAATGAACTCAAGAAAACGGACATTTAATAACGTCCATAGCAAGGCCCGGAATATAGTGGAGTGTTCATTTGGGATATTGAAAACTCGGTGGCGCAGCATTTTCAATAAAGAAATGGAGCTAAGTATTAAAAACTCCATTAAAACTATTGCTGCTTGCTGTGTTATGCATAATATATGCTTAGCGGAAGATCTATTAGAAGAGCCAGATGGAGAATTTATGGATGATAACTATACCTTAGGTGAAGAAATTGAATATTTGGATGAAGATACAAATGACGCCTTAATATTTCGAGACTCACTAATGTATAGTTTGTAGTAATAGCAATAATTTTTATTTTGTAGCACTAGGTTAGTAATTTTAATTTCTTTTGTTGGATTGTTGTCAATAAAATCTCCATTCTTTATTTTATATGGTGTAGTATAGTTATATTCTTGGAAGTGTTAGTGTAATTTTGATTTCTTTTGTTGTTCTAAAATTGAAAAATATAAAATTTAAATTAAGTACTGCAGTTTGTATTTTAATTATGGAAACTAATGTTTAAATTAAACAAAACTATACATTTTTCGATATTTAGGATGGTGAATTAAACATTATTCAAGGAGAAACATGCGTTTCAGCAAAATAAAGCAATAGCATTGCAGAAGAAAGATGTATGTAAGTAAAGAGAAAGTTTTTATTTTCGATATATAAATCATTACTAACTAAAATATAAATCTATTAAATTATAAATTACATCACTAACTAAGAACTAATCTTAACTAGCTTACAAGTAACTAAAAACTAATCTTAACTAACTTACCAGTAACTAATAACTAATCTTGACTAACTAATCACTATCACTATCGCTAAATTCTATGTTATATTTATTTAAAAAAAAGTTGAACATTGTATTGATTTTTTTCTCTATTCGCTCGCTTCTTTGCAGCATACTGTCTAATTTTTTAGAAATATTTGATGCTCTGGAAGTAGAAGGTATAGCCCCTGATGACGTAGCAGGTATAGCCGCTGATGACGTAGCAGGTATAGCCCCTGATGACGTAGAAGGTATAGTCGCGGGAACCTCTTCTTCTTCTTGAATCCTGTTAAAATACACAAAATTATTATCCAATATAACTAAAAAATTTATAGTTACGTTTCAATTACGTCAATTAGCATTGACGATTGACTAGGCCCTTCTTCGGTGCTCATAACGAATGGCGGATGAAAATTGTGTCGCTCAGATGCCCACTCGTGCATTTCATTGAAGTAGGGCCAAGTAGCAGCAGTCAATTCCCCCTCACTCGTTCCTGTTCCTGTGGGGGGATCTACAAGTTTCTGAAAATATAAAATAATAATAATTGAATATTTCAGGCGATATATCATATCTCCAAACAGGGGCGCCAATCAGAGTTCATTCAGATGTGGGGGTACCTTGGGAATTTCCCAAGCAGGCCTCATCCAGATATAAGCAGTTTTTATGTTAAAATAAAATTAACTTATGTGAAGAAGCACCAAATAAAGTAAATTTTATTATTATCATTTTATCAAATTGCTTATATCTTCAAAACTAAAGGCCGTAACATAAAAATTTGCTGGACATTATTCATACGAAATATTCCAAGAGTGTACACACATAACTTTTTTATTAACCCTTGGACACATACGTGGGGTCAATGACCACCCCATGCCAACAACAACAACAAAAACACCAGGTCAAAAGAAGATAAATTTGCAACTATCCGGGATGTATGGGATATGTTTCCGTCGAAGGTATGTGTCGAAGGGTTAAAAGGCGTTGCAAAGCACGTGGGATTTTGCTAGTATAAAATAAAATTACCATTAAATACAATACATCAAAAGCAAACAATTCAAAAACATAATTTCTCACCTTATAAGTAGTTTGCAAATTTCCCCATTTCTTCACGAGTGCCTCTACCCCTATATCTACTTGTGCATCTGCAGCCACGGCCCTACAAAAATATTTAGATTTTAACAAAATGCTAATTTGATTTTATTTCATTTTCGGAATATTTATACTTACCTCCAGCTTTTCTCCCTATTGAAAATTTTCCTTACGAACAGATGGTCCAAATTTATTCTGGCTTTTATAATTTTTTTTGTTTGTTCCTGTGAAACTAAACAAAAATGATCAATTAAAGAATTTGTTTAATAATCCATCTCTCATAAACTGATTATTTTTACTTACGTCTTTTTGTATATTTCCTTTTATACATTCTCACTTTTTTAAATTTCTGTCGTTTACGTTTGATAAATTACGTCAAAACTGAAATGATTTTAACTGTCAACGAATTCGGTTAAAATAATTGCCTCATTTGCGAAGACGCAAACCGTCGAAATTCAAATTAGTATCTTGAAATGAGTTTTCCATACAAATTGACGTTTGAATTGCTATTTTGGCACAGACCCTTAGTCTTTATCCAGTTGATGTTAAAATTATCGGACAAGCATATTTGGGTTTGAACATCAACAGAGGGGATAAATATTCATAGCTGTCCTCTAGAGTAAAAGCGTTTCAAAACATTTGATTGACCCATATCCCTTTAGCTAAGCAATAACCTTATTAAATTACGTCTCTGCGCATTTCCTTTTTTCCATAATTTATTGTCATTTACTTGTTTCTTTTTTAAAGCAAAAACTGAAATGAGTTAAATAATTTACTCATTTCCATAGACGCAAACTGTCGAAAATCAAATTAGTAGCTTGAAATGAGTTTTCCATACAAATTGACATTTGAATTGCTATTTTGGCACAGGGCCTTAATAATACTTTACTGTCAAATTTGAGTTTTCTCTCTGACATAATTTCCAAACAAGGGCGCCTAACAGAAAGTTGCATCGGGGCGCTAGCACCGCTAGAGCCGGGCCTGACTAGTAAGTAAGTAAAGTAAGAACAATGTTTTCTGGAACTGGATATTTTTACTCACACGACATTTTTAACTTCCCAGTACCTATAGGAAGTTATTGTAATCGGTCCGAAAATCGAAATCGAAATTTTCGACATATTTTCATCTTTCAAGGTCCCAGGAGCATTTTAAGCAAAAAATTGGGAGGAAGTATGTGTGTGTGTGTGTGTGTGTCTGTGTGTGTGTGTGTGCGTACGTATGTGGTCATTTTTTCCTGCACGATACGCGCGAACCAAAAAAGATATCGACTTCGTTGAGGTGTCGTTCGAAGCGTATTAACCGAAATATGATCTGAAAAGATTTTCATAAAATTCGGTCGAGCCGTGTTTTTGTTTAAGCGGCGTAAGTGATTTTTGTACCTGCACGATATCGCCCGAACCACGCGCCCGAACCACGAAAGATATTGACTTACTTGAGGTGCCGTTCGAAGCGTATTAGCGACAATATAATCTGAAAAGATTTTTATAATATTCGGTCGAGCGGTTTTTTGGTTTAAATGACATAAGTGATTTTTATACCCGCAGATATCGCGCGAAACCTATCGATATCTTGACTTAGGTGAGGTGCCGTTCGAAGAGTATAAAACAAAATATGATCTGAAGAGATTTTCATTAAATTCGGTCGAACCGTTTTTTTTTTTGTTTAAACGACGTTTATGATTTTTGAACCTGCACGATACCGCGCAAACTAAAAGCTATATCGACTTCATTGAGGTGCCGGAAAAAGAATATTAACGAATAAATGCTCTGAAAAAAATTTCATAATATTCGGTCGGGCTTTTTTTGTTTAAATAGGAAAACTTCGGCTAATTGTCAGAAAGAAGTTTTGATAATATCTAATAAATTCGATGGAATGATACCCGTTCTAAACGAAGTGATCTTTTTTGGGTTCTGCATAGCGATTGCCTTCGAACAAAACATCACTGGTCAAAATCCGACAACGTTTCAAAATCGTGCAAAAATTTCGTTACCCTTTACAAACAGCGCGAATTTTTCAAACCTTGGATTAGCACTTTTTGACGGGGAATTGTTTTCTATGTGTGATACAGTTTGAGAAAATTGCGGCTCAATCCGGGATTTCCAGTAGTTACCAAAAAAAGTTTTTTTGGTCAAGTCTGACAAGTACTACCCGTCTACGTTCATCATACTGGGAAGTTGATCGTGTGGACCGAAGGGGTCAAACCCACATCCCAACTAGTATATTAACTTCAAAATATTAAGGAGGAATTAAATTGACAATCAAAACTAAAAGTTAGTCCTACTTTTTAGGACCTATAGTATTTGATGGAACTAACATGTTCCAAAAAAAAATTGAGACTGGATGGAATACCTTTTTCACTAAAATTTTATGCTTCTCTGACTACACTAAATGTTAAAATTTCGAGTATTTAGGAACCAAGGTCCCACTATTGGCTCATTGTATATCCTTTCCATGTACTCGATGTGTCCACAGTTAAAGTGAGCGTCCTTTCGTGGCGCCTAATTGGTCGGCCTTCCTGAAGCCCGAAAATTATACAATACGCAAATTAACAGCCGTCACAAAAATAGATCTAGATGATTTTTACATAGTTGCATTTTTACATAATGCCAAAAGAGGTGCTGGTGCTTAAAAATTTCATGTATTTAAATATGTAGATACGTAGACCTTTATTCAATTCTAATATAATTTTCGTAGGCTTATGGGGGGCAATTTATATAATCGTTTACGGTGGATCAGCAGGCAGATAGACAACATAAAATTTTTGTATTTCTTGCCACGAAAAAGACCTGACAACAGGTGCAGGTAATAGGAATTTAGATGCAGGCAGTTTCGCGTTTTCCGGTTGCTATTCGTGGAATGTATATACAGTCGGGGAAATAATTATAAAATCGTTAACGCTTTTTCTTTTAAAATGCATGTTTCAACTTATTATTAAAAACTTTGAAAACATATGAGTTAGTATCACCTTTCATTTTAAAGAAATCAGAAAAGGGTGATATATGGGTAATTCTTTTACAAACCGAACACTTTCTGACCGACCCCTCTTCGATTTGTCTGAAACTTTTTTTACGGGTTCTATATCGAAAAATAAGATATACGTGTCCGAGGATTTTCCCATTTTTTATTTTTATTTTTTTTTTACGGGGGGTGGAAAATTCGAGATTTTCGTGATTTTTGGATTGAAGACGTATTTTCAAAAATTCATAACTCCGGTTCTATTTGAGCTAGAAAAAACATTTTTTTTTAAATTAAAGGTAAAAGAGGGAATTTTAAGGAAAAAAATATTTCAAGAAAATTAATGACAATTTTTCCATTGTTATTAGCAATTTAAATGTTAAAATCGATATTTAACAGTTTCCCCACCTCGTAGCACTTTTTAAATATAACCATTGTATTCTACGTTAAATTTTACATTGAAAATGCTTTTTTAAAAAATGGAGAAAAGATGGTTTCTATTGGAGAAAAACCAAATAAACAAGTGCGACATGTTTGCGTGCTGGTTGCAATACCTAGAAGCCACATTTTTGCCGCCTCATACTATTTTTTTCTATTATATTATCAGCAGTAAATATATTTGTAAGAAAATTATGTTATTTATTAGTGAATAAGGCTTCATGAAGGATTAGGTGTATTATATATTTCACTTGAAAATTTTAACAACTTTTTTTGAACAGTAAATCACAGCCGCGAGGCATTTCCTAACACCGCACATAATTTCAACGTTAAGGAATTCCAGGGCATTGGATATGGATTGTTTTATCTTGGACCGGAGACCGTTCTTAACATAGACAGGGACTCCAGTGAAATGGATATTGAAGGAACATGATCGCGTAATGAGGCCTCAGAGACCAGTAATATGTGAATGTTGGACCCATGTAAGATTTCCCGCAGTTCGTCGGTTTTATTACGCCGGCCCAGGTCCTGGAGTCGTAACTGCCGGCGTAGATCCTCTAATTTGTTCGAAACTACGGCGATGTCTTGTTGAACTGTTTCCACATCGTCTCTCAGTTCTGCGATTTGAATATTTAAAGTATTACATACCTCATCAATGCGGGCTATTAGGCGAGTCTCGAGTGAGTTCAAACGGACCTCGAAGGTCGCAAATTTAACATACGATTGAAGCTTGGCAGTGAGAACTTTAGTGCTTCAATTGATTTCTTGTGCGCTATTGTACATTTGTCCCAAACAATCAGTTTGCATTCAATCAACAATTTTCCTATAGCACTGTTCCAGGGGCTGTTGCACCTTGTTGTTTCCGTTGTGTTCAAATTCAATGGCAATTTGAGTGCGGAATGTGCAGTACGTCCTCCGTCTAATATCGTCCCTGCTACTCTGGATGATGCGAAAGCTAGTGCAACGTCAGCTCGCGATTGAATTATGGTCCGAATCAGCGAAATTCCAAATGTTTTTCCTGTTCCACCCATCCAGGAAAGAGATCCGACCAGTGCGGTTGTTCACGTCCAATTCAATGTTTCGTAAGCATTTCTTTGTTGATCATACAGCAATGGTACAGTAGATTGGATCGCTTCTTGCAGCGCATTTCGATCGATGATGATGCTCTTGGTTCAGTTTTTGATCGAACGCATCGTGCATGGGTCGATTCTCACATCTATGCCAACCTGAATTAATAGTTTATTTGCTATCGTAATGCACATATCCTCAATGAAAATCAGTCCTTTGTCGTATATTTCATCACACATTGTTATTTACAAATTGTGCAATATATTTTGTACACCATAGAATATATCTTCAGACATGTCCTCCTTGTATTTGCTCCATAACTCTATAGGTTGAGACGGATAGAATGTTGTCACTTCTTCTTCTTCTTCTTCTATCGTTTCATCGTTGTCTTCGCTGACTGTTGACCCCAGGTAGTTAAATTGGTTTACCCGTTCGAAGTTATATTCCCCCCAGGCAGGGCCGGATTATCGCCTACGCCAACAACGCCATGGCGTAGGGCGGCACATTACTAGGGGCGGCAATAATGTGAAATTTTTTTTTTAATATTTTGAAATGAAATTTTTTTTATTTAATTTTTTTAATACATACTATTCTACGGTTTTTAAATTAGTACTTTTCGAGATTTTTTCTGAGCAAAATCGTCAATTAACAATTCAACATCTAGAGATCGATTAAGCTCAGCTTCAATGCACAATATTGCAAATGAATTAAGTCTTTCGTCACCTACACTGGCACGTAAATAATTTGTTATTCTCTTTAACACTGAGAAAGATCTTTCACCACTACAATTTGAAACCATTAAACACAGAAACATGGAAAGTGCTATATGAATATGCGGATAAATTTCTAAAAAGTTATTGTATTAAAAGTATATGCAACTTGCGATTGGCGTGGGAGCGGCACTTGGTCTAGTCCGGCCCTGCCCCCAGGTGGTATTGTGGTTTCTTCTTCTTCTTTCCACCCTTGACTGAATTAGAATCTTACTCTTCTCTGCGTTTATTTGCAGCCCTATATGTTTTGCTCCATCTTCTAATTCTGTAAATGTTTCTCTAAGATATGACCGTGATCTTGCAAGGAGGTTTATATCGTCGGCATATCCTGCCAACTGTTTGGATTTGTTAAGCAGGGTTGCGTTCGCATCAATGTTAACCTTGCGAATTACTCCTTCTAGGCAGAGATTAAATAGCATGGGTGCCAGCCCATCGCCCTGCTTTAAGCCTTGCTTGACTGGGAAGGATTCCGTCAATTCTCCTTGTATTCTGACTGCACATCTTGTATTAACAAACATGTCGCGCTTGTTTATTTGGGTTTTCTCCAATAGAAACCATATTTTCTCCATTTTTTAAAAAAGCATTTTCAATGTAAAATTTAACGTAGAATACAATGGTTATATTTAAAAAGTGCTACGAGGTGGGGAACATTGTTAAATATCGATTTTAACATTTAAATTGCTAATAACAATGGAAAAATTGTCATAAATTTTCTTGAAATATTTTTTTTCCTTAAAATTCCCTCTTTTACCTTTAATTTAAAAAAAAAATGTTTTTTCTAGCTCAAATAGAACCGGAGTTATGAATTTTTGAAAATAGGTCTTCAATCCAAAAAAAGTTTCAGACAAATCGAAGAGGGGTCGGTCAGAAAGTGTTCGGTTTGTAAAAGAATTACCCATATGTACATATGTATTAATTGAATTTTATTGAAATATGGGTTTAAAAATATAAATTGAGTCAGGTTGTAAGGGAAATAAATATAAAATCTATAACACAAATGAGATGCTCCTACTTCCATAAGAGAATTTGAAGACATGTAACGGTACTTATCATGAAGGGTCTAAATGGGGAAATAATTCCAAGAATTTCCCAAAATAAAACTGAAGCCCAGGAACTTTTGTGGATATGGATAAGAAGATATTGGAAACGATTTTATAATTATTTCCTCTACTGTACAAGGGTTAACGTTGACAAACTTCGCGATGGAATTCGATAGATACGGTGTGTCACTTGGAGCTGCAGCTGCACTTGCATCAACTCTTATGAAAGATTTAGCAATAATAGATAAAAGTGACCAAACGATAACTATATATAACAAAGAAGTTCAAAAAGAACGAAATCTTGGCTTGAGAAAACGATTCGATTGTTCAAAGTTCATAACCATTATTTATACTTGTAGCTTATTGATACAAGCTATGACACCGTTACTAACCTCAACCATCCCTTATAGCTTTCGATACAAGGTATTAAACTTAGTTATACTTGTAGCTTTTTGATACAAGTTATAACGATCTTGACTAACCTCAATCATACCTTGGAGTTTCCGATACAAGGTATTATACCACTTTTACAATATTGAGGTGTTTAATCTATATTCCTCAATCCATTCTCCTCCTTATAATTTCTTTAACCTTAATCTATCAACCTCAATCAGGTAAGTGTATATGTACATTTTTAATTTTGCTTAACTTAAATATATTTATTATTATTATTTTTTTTTTTTTTTTTTCATTGTCATATGGTAATCGAAATTGAATTTGAATTTTTTATGAATTACATTTGAATTTGAAACATTAGGAGTTGAATTGTTTTCTCCTTTTATTTTCTTGGAATGAACAAACTATTTCGTTGTTCGTTATATGAAGCGCGTGACTGTATCAATAATTTTGTTATGAATTAAATCATTATATAAAAAAGCCAATAAATTTTAATTGTATTGTTACATTACATTACATTTTTTCTTTTTTGGCCACTGTGTATTGGGATTGTGGGGCTGTGTGCCGGAATAAAAAACAAAGTTTTAAATCGGAATTTAAACAAGTTGAGAGAAAAATCGCAATATATGACAGCAAACAAAATTTCAAATAAATTAAATATTACTTACAACATTCAGTCCTTACAAAAATTTAATATTACAACATTTTATACGGGTATTGTTAAACATTTATTGTTATTTTATGATTTGGAAAAAGCGGTATAAATGTTATGGTAATCTGTGAAATTTTAAATTCGTTACTGGGTTTTTTTTTTTTCAAAGTTTAGATCAACTTTTTACCCAAATAAACTAGAGTATACAATAATTGACCCAAATAGAAGTTGTTAAATTTTTTATGAAGTTTTTATGCTGCAATTCTGCGGTCAATATTTCGGGACGACATACAATAATCTATAAAAAAAACCGACGCAGAATAACAACTAGTGGGGTTGCGAGTTTGAACATTCCGATCCACACGAGCAAAATCCCAATTGAATATTACGAATGGATATTGACAATATGAACATTAAATTGTAATCAAAAAATCACACCAATTTCATACATCTGCCTTTTCAAACTAACATAGCTCATATACCCAATGACAACAAATTTGTAATTTTAAATAATATTATATTAATAAGCTGACTTCTAAGCAAGAATAATTTTAGTACCTACTAGTGGGAAATAGACTAGTGCCAAGGTAATGCTGAGAGAAGCTAGTTCAAAAATAAGATTATTCTGGGGAATCGTTTTTCCTGAGCGTTAGCAAACGGCGCACATTTCCTTCGTACTTCGTTCGCTCAGTGCGTGGTCAAATTCGTTCTGAACTAGGACTTTATTAGAAATCTCTTTTTTGTTGTTAAATATACTTCCGGTTGAAATTTCCAGACCATTTTCTCAGTTTTAGGTCTTTTGACCAAGAGCTACAATTTGAGATTGGCCCAAATCTGTAGCGGCAGTACTTTCAGAGTTGAAAGAAGGTCACAGACGGACAGAGCCTCTGTATAAGCTTCTTTTTTTGAAAAAGCTAAAAAACGACTCGGTAAATGTTACGGCATTTTGTTCAGACCATGTTTTCGTTAATTTTCTTCGATCTTAGGTCGTTTTAAGGGGTTATATCTATGTGAAAAAAAAAATGTTTTCGATTTTTTTTTTATTGGCTAAAAGTATGCCAAAACATCCCTAGAATTGGAATAAAAAAAGTCCAAATACTAATATACTTCAGACAATTTCTGAGAATTAATTTTCTGAAGCAACTCCAAAACTCGAAAATGCACTAAAATTTACCTCTATTTTGCCTCTCACGGCCGTAGGAGGCTCCACAGGTCGTAGGAGGCTCCAAGACCCCGCAAAATTTGCGTAACGGTACCTACTATTAGTAAAAAATACCAGAAAAATACCCCTTGCCTCTAAGGGGGCCAGGGAGCTCCCCAAAAGGCTAAAAAAAAGAAAAATTTCACAGATCTACAACGTTTTAAAACTTCAAACGCCGGACACCAAACTCCGTCAGTTTTCATCCGATTTACTTGAAATTTTAACTGTAGCTTCTTAATATGATTATCTAGTGAAGTACACACGATTTTTGCGATTGGTTAACTAGAAAAAAAATTATAAACAATTTAAATCGATTTTTTTCGTCAAAAAAACGATTTTTTTTAAACCGCCGCTATTTTGCGGAAAAAAATTCTAAAAATATAATCGTGGGTACTTCACTAGCAAAACTCATGAAGATAATAAAAAAAAAATTTTATTGTTCCAGATGCTGATGGGGCTGCGTAATGTGTCCGGCCGCGGAACACCTTTTGAAAATACTACATACTTTACTATGATCTACAGCCGCCATTTTGTTTTAAACTTCATATAAAAAATTTTTTTTTGTACTCTTGAAGAGTTGCCCTATCGATTGGTATATTATTTGTAATACCTTTCTCACAAAATCAATGCAAAAAAAATCCTGAAAAAAGCCTTGTTTTTTGACCGTCACATAGATATAACCCCTTAACAAAAAAACGGCTTGGCCGAATTTGATGAAAATCTTTTCAAATCACAATTTCGTTAATACTGTTCGATCGCCACTTCGACGAAGACGGTAACAGTATTGATGACGTTCACCTTTGGTCAGTTTTGAAAGTACGGACAGACGGACAGAGCCTCTGTATAAGCTTTTTTTTTTTGAAAAAGCTAAAAAACGACTCGGTAAATGTTACGACATTTTGTTCAGACCATGTTTTCGTTAATTCTCTTCGATCTTAGGTCGTTTTAACAAAAAAAACGGCTTGGCCGAATTTGATGAAAATCTTTTCAAATTATAATTTCGTTAATACCGTTCGATCGCCACTTCGACGAAGAC
This sequence comes from Thereva unica, assembly GCA_949987705.1. Taxonomy (NCBI): domain Eukaryota; kingdom Metazoa; phylum Arthropoda; class Insecta; order Diptera; family Therevidae; genus Thereva; species Thereva unica. The sequence continues at coordinate 71,826,806 of OX465282.1, read as the reverse complement.
GGTAACAGTATTGATGACGTTCACCTTTGGTCAGTTTTGAAAGTAATCACTGCGAGCAAAATTTCTCACGAAATAGGTGTTATTCAAAATAAACCCACGTTTCTATGAATATTAATTTTTTTTATGGCCCTCCTAAAGTTAAACCTTATTTGTTTGGCCGAAGCTAGCCTTCGAGTTTGACACCGTTGATCTAGAACATATAGTTTCTCAACCTTATTTTTCCCACCGCCATCTTCGAGAAATTTTTTTCCTCTAGAGCCCCCAAAATTTGTTTTCTTACCATCTTCTTCTTTAGAATATATTTTTTTTACCTTCACGTCCTTACTGTGTCATCTCAGCGCCCCCTAATTTTCTCTGGGTCTTCTACAGCCCCCAGAAAGGGTGGAGGGAGGGGTAGACGTCATTCAAAACATATATTTGCTTTAAAAATAACACGAATTTCAATATTTTCGCTGACATGACCCAGCCACCCTGTACTACTAATATAGTTCAATGTATACTTATAATATATGGATAAGGACAATACTATCCCAGCAGGAAATGTAGTCATTACCGAAGTAGATATGTAATTCATTACAGTAAGCTCGGACGGATACTTTTAGCATTACAGAATAGCTTACTTTTACACAGGCATGTCATAGGCGGTAATCAGTATATTACTTTCCTCATTACTAAAGAAGGCCTTTTGTAATATGTATTAATATGTCATAGGCATTACATATAGCATTACAGGGTAATGTAAAGTGTAATGACTTTGGAGTAATGCACTCATTCATGAATTATTTCATATATTACATGACAATTTATTACTTTTCTCCAAATGTCATCATAGAAATACTGCATTACGACAGTAATGACATCCAAAATTTCCTGCTGGGATACTTTGTTTAACAGTACTTTGTTCAACTCACACATTTATAGAAAGTCCGTGAATTCAGAATTATATAGTTATTTTAAATTTTATCTAACAAATCGGACTAAATAGGGTTTCAATTTTCCAAACGCCACCAACTTTTGCATTAATAATAATTTAATTGCTGAAACATGAAAGCACAAAATTTTTGATGAAAAACGTATAATTCATAACACTTTTATTCTTTCTTTTATTAGACCGCATACACTCTAAGATAATCAATTTCAAATATTGAATCATTGCTTCTTAACCAGAGTTTTGATTTTACACTTTTCCAAAATTTTGTCATAGCTCGTGCATCCCAATTGGACCAAGATTTAGTTGTTGCATAAATATCAGATGCGTCAAAAAAGTCATTATGCCCCCCAACACCATATCCAACAGTTAAATAAAATTCTTTATTAAATGGCGCCATTATTCCTTCTTCTTCCAGAAGTTTTGCATTTGGTAACTGGATTCCTTCAACTCTAAAATTGTAAAAACCAATCCCAGGAATAATTTGGCAGTATTGTTGTTCATCAACAGATACAGTAATTTCATCTGGTTTCCAGGTTAGTTTGTACACATGGAAATCTGCACTCCAAGCCTTATTTTCCAAACAAGATTTATAACAAAGTTTAGCTGATCTGAGAGGTTCCGTTGCACCTAGTATGATACCACCGTACAAATCACAATTTTTACCGCCACGTGTAAAAGCTATTCTCATTTGCCCTGATCGATAATCCTTTTTTCCAAAAATGTGTTCTACAGGATTCAAAAATAATTGAGGGAAAGTCCAATCGTCATCAGGTAATTTTGCTCGAATTTCAATTGTTCCATACTTAAAACTGAACCTCTCCACACTACTTATTTGAGCTGATATTACAGGAGGTAAAATATCGAATGAGTTTGGTTGACGAGTGCACTCATCAGTGTCTATATCTCCTGTACAACGAGTGCCAAGAAAAAGTCCACTGTGAACAAATTCTGGGCCATAAATATCTTCCAAGTAGGACGGTTTTATTTGAAGTATACCATTATTGATTTTAATAACGTCTTCGTGGCGTAGGTAAAGAACAAACTCGTAATCTGGCTGTCCACTAAATCGTTGCTCATATTTCCACTTATCAAGAGACAGTTCTTTCTCGTCGAAGTTTTCTTCAAACACAATATCCCCAACACAACTCGCAAGTTGTCCATTAACCTCTGTAACGGCCGGTTGTTTACATCGCTCTGTTGGAATCTCCTCTGCGCCATTAACATAACCTGTTACAATATATTTATCATCTTTAAACTCAGTTCTTCCATTATCATTACGAATCGCCCAATAGTACAAAATATCACCCACTTTTAATGCCGACTCTTTGTGACGAAATCTGAATCTTCCATTTTCCGGTTTTTCTATTTTTTTGTACCAGGTTGCATCTTCGAAGTCTTCTATTTCACTATTCACTTTTGCATAAAACTCGAATGATTTAGTATCTTCTTCAGCTTGGATTGATACTTCAAAACCTTTCGGAAAAAACACTTCAAACGTAGGTTTCAATGAAACATTTGGCAAACTTTCAACTACCAGTAAACAAAATAAGAACCAATATAGATTTAGTCGAATTACCATATTTCGTACACTTGATTATTTGTAGGCAAATCAACTATCTACGATCTTTGAGCATCATGTGATTACTGATCAAGAATTGTTCGAAGCACTTCGAGCTTTTGGTGGCAATGATTCATGGGTTTTTACAATTATAAAACGCAAAATGAAGAGTAATCTAAATCTTATCATGCTAAGGAGCTTTATCGTTTTTTGTTATTAACAATAAGCGATAATTAACGATTAACTGGTCCTCTAATTATTGGATTTTAATTAAAATAATTCAATGCCAGAAAATCATGATCCACTTTTTTATCATCTTGAAATATTACTGGGTGTTTAAACAATTTTTGTCACATCTGAAACTGTTACATGAAGTTCCCTTATATATTACATTAAATTTACAGTTTTACACGACTTTAAAAGCTTTATTTCAAAGAGACATAAATAATTAGTGAAGGTTTCGGAAAAATCGATATTTGAAACAGGATGTTTTTGGTTTTTCGAATTTTTATGGATGTTTTTCCATTGCGACACTGTCATTTCTTCACACCACCATCTAAAAATAGAGGATTCAACGAAAAAAGGCCGTCTTAAAAATTTGGAAATCCAAATTTTGTTTGTCAACTTTTTTGATTTTTTTTATGTCTAATCTATGGCTTAGGGAGAGCCCCTTTGTACTGTTCGCCAATCTATATTTTTCGTATAGAATGTCGAACAGCAGCTCTATCCGGAAGATAGAGAGTAGAAAGAGAGAAAGAAGTATGAAGGAGCTGCCACAACTTAGCCGCGATATTTTATTCCACATTCCTGGGATAGTAGTCAGGCGCCTTACCCCTAGGCTACCGAGGCCCCTCGATTAAAAATCGGGCCTTTTATTAAATTAAAGTCATAAAAACAAAACTAAACAATCAATCGCTTTAAAAAAAAATGGAGCTTTTCGAAACATGAAAATCTACATTTTCACTAAATTTCGTTAAAATTGGATCATTACAAAAATGATCTGATAAAAATGATATGAATGGATGAATGATAAAAACGATACATGAAAAAATCTGTTTTTGACGTTCACCCCCTAACAAAAAGGAGTTTTGGGGGTTCAATTTCCGTTGAGATGGTATGAAACGGGACCTTCCTTCATGAAAAAAATCTAACGAAATGCGGTATGGGCCTGTTGTCTTCCGGACCGATGATCAGAGTGGTCAAGCTGCCATACAAGTCTCAAAAACTAGCATAAATTGTCTAGCTTCCGCGAAGGGTGCTGTAGATAATATTTTGGATGTCTCTATTTGTCTCTATTATTTGCGCGAATAATAAACTTTGATCAACCACTATTTAAATTAAATAAAAAATTTATAGTTCCAACATTTATTTTATTACAAGTTTACAGTTTAAATCTCCGTACTAGACTGACTTCTTTATTTTATAAAATTTACCTTTCAGTTGACAACGGAAATAATCCAGACATGAAATTTTATCGTTAACAAGAGCATTAGATTACAATTTTTGTGAGAATAGCAAAATAGGCAAAATATCGTGAGAATTGAAATGACTGAAAGTTTTAATTTAAGGATGAGCAAAATATCGTGAGAGACTGAAATATTAAACGACTGAAAGTTTTAATTGGATCACATGTCGTCTCAGTGAGGATGATCTCCTGGCTGGTTAATAACAGAAGGTTGGGCTCCAGCAGCTGTACGTTTTCTTCGATCTCGTTCTTGACAAATGTACATTTTGACTTATTGTTGAATATGATGTTGGGTATACATGGGTCTGTGGATATATCTTTTAATGACATTTTCTGGCAGTATCTTATGTTCTCAATGAACTGGCAAGGTTCATCCATATATTGATACATAAAGGACATCATTCATTTTGGACCAAAAACTGAAAGTGCCGGCCAGGATAAAAATGTGTAATATTCGGATAGAACACCCAATTCCTATCATTTTTGACTACGGCACCAAATCTGTGCGCCCTTTGGTTACGGTGTTACATACTTTTAAAATGCAATAAAAATGTTATTATGATGTTGTTATTTTCATACATTTGATAGTTAATTATTCATACTGTGTATGTCCTTTTGATGTGCAATAAAGTGAATTCTATTCTGTATTAAGTATTTTCATCATTGATTCCTCTGGAAATAGTCAGAGAACTTGAAGGGGAAGACTTGTGGATTATAAGAGGACGAATACAATCCCGCCATATTCAAGCCAAGAAATACTATGTGTACATTGCAATAGATCGGGCAGAAAATGGTCGTCGAGCATTAGCTCATTATTACTGTACATGCAATATCGGCAAGAGGACCATTGGATGCTGCTCTCATACCATGACCATAGTCTGGTACATGGGTTATGCTAGACATGACCCATACCTCACACCACCTGCAATAGGATTAGATGATGTATATGTTGGATTAGGACAAATATAAAAGAATTAATACAATTGAGTGTTCTTTCATTTTGCTCTTTTTTACCTAAATGAAAGGTACTGAATCTAAATGAGGCGCTGTTGGTATTGTTGCTTGTTTTTTCATATTTAATATATTTGTCCAATTGTATTAAAATAACACATCTTAATAACATTTTATTTCACATTGTATTTTAAAAGCATGTAACAACATAACCATGGCCATGTAGGACTGCGGTACCACCTCCACAACCTAGGACTGTCTCAAGAGACAGAATGCCGACTCTGCTTGGAAGGCGACGAAACTTCCACACATATTCTTTGTGAATGTCCTGCTCTGATCTGGCTTTGGAGAAGAACGTTTATCAGAAAGTTCTTGAGCCCTGCCCAAGTCCGGTCTTCATCAACTAAAGACCTTCTTGCCTTCATTCGGAAGGACGATAGTCTGCTCCGCTAGTGGGGTACGTACACAATAGGCCTAACTTGGCCGCAGTGTTCACCATATGGGTTGCCCCCTCATTCCTTATAATAATAATAACAACATAACCATAGGGCGCACAGGTTTGGTTTCATAGTAAAAAATAGTGGGAATTTTGTGATCTATTCGAATATTACGCTTTTTTTTCTGGCCGGCACTTTCAGAATTGGCCCAAAAATGTATGGAACGTGAATGATGTCCTTTGTTTAATAAAAGGAAAGGTGCTTTTAGGACTATGGTGTAATTATCGTTCAATGGTAACTCTTTCAAATGGTAAAGGAAAAAGGTTTGTTTGGAAAGGATGGGAATTTGTATAACGAAAATTAAATTTGAAGCATTATAAAAGGCTTGTAATTTTATCATTTGATAAATATTGTCGTCTGATAGAATAATAGTATTTTGTTCTCTTAATATCTCGTGAATATAAAATATCTCATCAGGGTGCAAAATATTTTTGGATATAATGTTTAGCCTGGCTAAAATTATGGATTCTGAAATATCTTTTATATGATCATTGAGTAATTCGATGTCGTATAGTAATTGTTCAAAATGTTGGTTGAATATTAGATTCTCATTAAATTTTTTTATATTGTTGGCTATATTTGATTGATATTTTTGTAAATAATTTTCTATTGTTTCTTGTTGTTCGTTAATGTGTTTAGAAATATTATTAAATCTTTCTATCATGCTTTCATTTAATATTATTTGCTTATTAATTTGATTTCCTAAATTACCCTGATTATCATCTAACAATTTTAAGTGTTTATTAATTTCATCATAATCATTTTGATCTAGATTTCCAGTTATTGCTTTGACAACAGTGCCCAAACCATTTATCAGACCACGCCTTGCTCTATATTTAGGTATAATAAGGTCTAAATTCTGTAACAATTTATCATATTTTTTCTGTAATATTTTTGATTTAATATTGTATTCCTCTTTGCTCCTCGTTTGATTAAGTAGATTGTTCACACAACAACTTCAATGTTAATTTGATATTGCGTAACATTAATTATATGCAACAATTTGGAATAACCTTCGATCAGCCTAGCATCCCCTAATTCAAGGACAGTAGTCCATGGTGCCTTTTCAACTCCTGAATACTTAATCGTTGCTCCTGGGAGTCGCCAATGAACCTGAAAATTTACGTTTTCCTTTAATTTTTTGTTTGTGAACCTTTCTTTTATCTGTAAGGACAGTGATTTTGTTATTTTTTATAATCTTGTGTTTCATAAACCTAGGTGTTAATTTATTTCGCCGATTGTCAGCTTCATAGATTACTTCGTTAGTTTCAAAATTTGGTGGATCTTTACGATTTCGATTTAACCTACTTATACTATTTTCTTTGACTTTCAAGCTTCTTTCATAAACCAATTTCGCTAAACTCTCGTATTCTTTTTTATGATTTTCTAAATAGTCTTGACTTGTCTGTACCGCAGGGTTTTTTGGGAATGGGGTGGAAGTATTGTAGTGACCTGTTATTGCTTCAAATGGTGTTAAGTTTGTAGTTGAATGAATTGAGTTGTTATAAGTGAGAATGGCTTCATTCATTACTTCACTAATCGGTTTTTTATTATTTTGATTATATATAATTCTTATTATTTCGGTTAATGTGGAATGTAGTCTGGCGAATTTGCAGTTGAATTCTTTGCTGTTGTCAAATGAGATTTAATATCGTATAAATTTAGAAATTCATTGAACATGCTTGAGGTGAACTCAAGCCCATTATCATAGATTAATTTTTTCGGGATTCCATGGTGCGAGAAAAAGTGTTTAAGACTCTGGATTACATTCATACTATTTCTATTAGTCAATAGGTAGGCACTAGCAAATTTAGTGAACTTGTCTATTATGGTTAAGAAGTTTTCTTTATGGACTGAATATATGTCAATATGAACTAACTGTAAGGGTTCAGAGGGTGTTTCAGATAATTCGAATTTAAGTGGTTGCTTATTCCTTTCGTATTTATTTCCTAAACATATTTCACACTTATTGATAAAAGTAGTTATAGTTTTTTTCATGTTAGGGAAATAATAATTTCTTTTTAAATGTGCTAATGTTTCAACTATTCCCCTGTGATTTGATTTTTCATGATAACTTCGAACTAATTGTTCTTGCTTATCTAACTCGAGAATGTCTTGCACCATTGTCATACAGCGGATTAATTTTATATTGCTATTGCTAAAATATTTCGTATAAACTGTTTGAAGTAATTTAAAGTTATTATCATCTGTAATGATGGCTGTTAGTTTTCTTGGTTGTGTGTGGTCCTTAAGAATTTTAATTAGGTTAGTTTCGTTATCTAAATCGTTTTGTTTTCTTATGTGTCTGTGTTTCGTTTTAAATAGTATTTCGAGGGTTTTTTGGGGTAGTCTAGACGGGGTTTCCATTTTTTCCAACACTAACTGATACGAAAATTCATTCAATGGTCGTTCTGAGATTTGTATTCCATCATTTGAACTTTCTTCTGCAGAGTGTACTGTAAAGGTTTCGGTATCATCAACGTTATTTTGTAGGGATTCAGTAATATTTATTTCTACACGAGATAGGGCGTCAGCGTTGGTATTTTCTTTACCCTTTTTATATATAATCTCGTAATCGAATTCTTCGAGCTTCAGACGCCAACGGATTAGTTTCGAATTGGGGTCCTTCAATGAAAATAGCCAAGTTAGGGGCTTATGATCAGTGATGATCTTAAACTTCCTTCCAAATAAGTAAGGCCTGCAGTATCTGGTGGCCCACACAATAGCCAAAAGCTCCTTTTCGATAGTACTGTAATTCTGTTCTGACTTGCTCAGTGTTCTACTGGCATAACAAACTGGCTTGTCCGAACCGATAGGACCTTGGGATAGTATGGCTCCGATAGCGACATTACTAGCATCAGTTGTTAAGTTAAACTCTCTACTGAAGTCCGGGTACTGTAATATGGGTTCGTTACATAGAAGGTTTTTACAAGTTTCGAAGCATTGTATGTACTGTGAATCTATTGTTATTTGTTTATCCTTTCTTAAACATTCGGTAAACGGTTTGGTAAGCTTAGCGAAATCCTTAATGAATTTCCTATAATAGCCTAACAGTCCCAGAAAGGACTTTATTTGTTTTGGTGTTTTTGGCATAGGGAAATTTTTTATTGCTTTGAGCTTGTCTGGGTTTGGTTTAACTCCCTGTGGGGTAACGATGTGACCCAGAAAGGCTATTTCCTTATGAAGAAATTCTGACTTGTCTAATTGAATTTTGAGATTAGCTTCTCTCAATTTTTGGAATACAGCGGCGAGATTTTCGAGGTGTTCCTGAAGTGAGGTTGAAAATATAATAATGTCATCCATGAATACCAAGCAAATTTTCCCCAGCAATTCACGTAAGACATTATCCATAACCCTTTGAAACGTTGATGGGGCATTTTTAAGGCAAAGTTTTAGAAAGAATTTCCTTTCTTCGCTGTTTAGATGATCTATTCGAAGGAGTTCAGATATATCCGAATTGACTTGAGGAGCTTCCTGATTGTTGATAGAGAAATTATGTATCTAAATATGCAATCAAAAATAGCACTGAAATGATAAGGAAAATTAAATCATTACAAGTGCCAGCAGGTTCAAGATTGGTTTCATTTGATGTAAAAAGTTTGTTTACGTGTATACCTATTTATGAGCTGAAACAAGTAATGTGTAACATGCTGAATGATCGAGTAGTAGACATTCATCTGAGGGATGAAATTAAACAGGTATTTAATATATGCTTAAACCAAAATTCTTTTAGATATAATGATAAATTTTATAAATTTCAAGATGGATTGCCTATGGGATCACCTTTGTCTCCTCTTCTGTCAGAAGTGTTTATGGCGTATTTCGAAAGTACTATGTTTGAAAAGTGTCCGTTTGATAGAAAAATTGGTTTTTGGTTCAGGTATGTAGATGACGTTCTTTGCTTATGGAAAGGATCTGATGACGCATTAGATGAGTTTCTAAATTGGATTAATACCTTAAATAGATCTATTCAGTTCACGATGGAAACAGATGTAAACTGCGCAATTAATTTTCTTGATCTTAAAATAGCTTATAGAGATCAATGTTTTGTGTTTGACATTTATCGAAAGCCTACATATACTGACATAGTTATCCCAAATAATTCTACCCATCCATATAATGTAAAATTATCAGCTTTCCATGCTATAATAAATAGATTGTTTACAATTCCACTCTCTGAACAAGCAACAAAAACTGAATGTGAAACAATTAAATTAATAGCCAAAAATAATGGTTACGAGGAGAGACTAGTAGATAAATTAATAAGGAAGAAATGTCAACTACAAGCCCTAAATTCTATATACCCAAAACAAAAAGAAGACAATTGTAAAAGATGGGTAAAATTAAAATACGTCGGAAAAATAAGTGAAAAAGTCAAAAATATTATACACAAGCACTTAGATGTTAATATAGGCTTTTACAATAATAATACATTAAGGACACATGTACGTGGAAGTAATTATAAACTAGACAAATTACAGAACTCAGGAGTATACAAAATAAGTTGTAATGACTGTGCGAGCATTTACGTGGGACAAACGGGACGTAATTTTAAAATCAGATTTAAGGAACATATAAATTCATTCAAATCCAATAAATTGGACTCAATGGTAGCAAAACATATGAATGAAACCGGACATAGCTGTGATATTAACAACTTAAAAGTTTTACATGTACAAAGGAAAAGTAAAAGACTTAATATTCTAGAGTCATGTTATATGTATAAAAAAAGCCTCACAAGAGCACTACAACCTACTAAATGAACACATAGACTTTTTACATTCACCATTAAATCATTTTGTTGTTAAAAATCTCCACATGTAAATACTCTCACTATTATTTTACTCGTCTAATGGTATTGGACTGCAATATTTGATATTGTACTTTAGTTTTAGTTAGAAATTCCTTGAGAATGGCCTCATAAGCCGAAATACGCGTATCGGAAATAAATAAAAAATTGAAACAAGTATATAAAAAATCTTTAATTTATTGTAAATGAATATGTTTCATAAAAATCCCACGGTTCACTCAACGAATATAATATAGTTACGTGTTTAGTTCTTAGTAAAGAATTTTCAAAGTCTAATTTTATGCCAAGTTGTCTCATTATTCCTAAACCTATTAATCCGTCAAAATAATTATGGAATTTGAATAGTAAAAATCTAAGCTTTTCCTTAGTTTTGAGTTCATCGAATCCATTCAATTTGATTTGTTTATCTATTAAGTGAGTGTTGAATACTGTTTTTATTTCTATAGTTTCAATAAAATTTGGGTTTACAAATTCCGGATTGATAAAAGACATATTACTTCCGCTATCTAAAAGAAATTTCAAAGGTTCATTGTCATTGCCTAAAATATGGATATGTGGTAAGAGGTATGATTGATGATGATTAAAATCTATATACCCGATTGGGTCTTCGAGGCAGTTGATGGAAAATTTTCGTCGTCGATTTCATTTTCATTTACTTCCGACTGATAGTAGAATTCATCCAGAGCTTGGAAATTTCCAATGAAACTATCGTTATTGTAGTTACTTTGATTCTCGAATTTATTAGGTTCAGTATATTGTAATTCACTCAAATGGTTATTAAAAGCGGCTTGACTTTCAGGCTCCCCACTCTGTTCAACATTAAATAATTCTTCTGCTATATATTTTGGAAAATTAGATGGTTGAGAAAAATTATTTATTTGTCCAGGTTTTTTAACTGATCTTAAGTTAGAATTTCCACTTGAAGTATCCATGGGTACGGGGCGATTTTTGAAATTTTGGTTATTATCTTTATTGAATTGTTGACTGAAGTTATGATTCTGTTGAAACGATTTTTGGGGTACTTGAAAATTTTGTTTGAACAATGGTTGAGGAACAGGCCTATATGGCTGTTGAAAACTAAATTTTTGAGGTAGGTAAAAATTTGGGTTTTGTGGGTGATAATTAAACGATGGTGTTGCAGTTGGGTGGTTGTAGATAGGTTGCATGGGTCTAATTGGTGGTTTCCTAACAATATTTGCTTTTATTGGTTGGTGGTTCCGCATATAGTGTGTATTCTGCTCTGTCAAACAAAAGTTAAATGCTTGTACTAACGTGATAGGTCTCATTGCCCTGATTGTAGAGCCAAAAGGTTCTCTTAAGCCGGACAAAAAGGTGTTCAAGCACATTTCTTGGTACAAGGTTTGTTTAGATGTTATGACGTTCTGATCAGTTTCATGAACTCTAACGTGATTAGTAATGGTAGACAGAATTTCAATAACTCTTGAGTAAAATTTCTCTACTGTGTCTGTATTCTGTCTTAAACTGTGTAAGTCACGAATCAAACTCGTTTCATTCCGTTTATCTGAATAATGTGTGATCAGATTGTTTTTAATATTTTCCCATATTATTGGTGTGCCATACATGTTCAGCACCTCATTAGCATCACCGACAATTTTGTTTCTTATAGATCTTAGTATTATTTTAGCATAATTCGTACCGTCAATTCCGATCATTAACCCCAAAATTTCTTCGACGTTGTCGATAAAGTCAAACAATCATCTTCTATTACCGTCAAAGGTTGGTAGATCCTTGATGGCATCGGGAATTTTTAAATTAGTCAAAATTAAATTAACATTAACATCGTTACTGCTAACGCGATAAATATTGCCACTAGAACCATTACCACTGAAACAGTTATTATTACTTATGACTGGAATACCGGCACTAGCACTAGGAGAATTGTTGGCCCCCTGAACATAACTACTAAGAGGATTATTAACTAGATTACTACTAATAGTTGGAGCACTGTTACCACTAGGATTTACTAAATTTACGTTGTTACTTTCATTTGCCATTTTAGTATCAAATTTATTTTCGAATTTATTATCACTTTTTAATTCAAATTTTATTTTACTTAAATCTACACTATTATTTTTGTTTTGGGAATTTGGCTTAAAAAATATTTCAGAATCAGAGTTATATCCGTCTTCCGCGGCGTTTTTTGACCCTGGAGTTTTGTATGGAGCTTTAAAAGTTTTCTTATTTATGGAGTTTAATTTTGAAAGGAAGGACATTAGAGGAAAAAAAAAGTATCAATTATGGACTTACCCCACAAGAACAATGATTGACGTAAGCCAGATTAATTGCATTTCCTCTTGTATGTAAATAATTGCCGAGTTGGTTGTGGTCCGATGAAGCTAAAGAATTGAGATCCACCAGCTGACGATGTACCCTCGTTGCTGTGCTTCTATTCCAATGTTTAATGTCCAGCGAATTCACTATATGCCGTAGTACCTTCGACACGGAGTTAATTTTCAGTTAACACAGTGAGATTAAATTGCCAATATGCTTTCGACAAAACTTTCACTATTTTTAATTCACTCCCGAATTTACGACTGGACGATTTTAATTGATAAAATTCTACCGATGACTGTGCCAATAATAAACTTTGATCAACCACAATTTAAATTAAATAAAAAATTTATAGTTCCAACATTTATTTTATTACAAGTTTACAGTTTAAATCTCCGTACTAGACTGACTTCTTTATTTTATAAAATTTACCTTTCAGTTGACAACGGAAATAATCCAGACATGAAATTTTATCGTTAACAAGAGCATTAGATTACAATTTTTGTGAGAATAGCAAAATAGGCAAAATATCGTGAGAATTGAAATGACTGAAAGTTTTAATTTAAGGATGAGCAAAATATCGTGAGAGACTGAAATATTAAACGACTGAAAGTTTTAATTTAAAGATTTTAGATTTCTAGGAATGAATTGTTGTTTTTGTAAAGATCTATATTTATTTATTATATTATATTTATTTAGGGTGGAGTCGGGGACGTAACTCGCGCGGATAATAATTATTCGTTGGCTAGTACTTGTGCGATCGGCTGCCATATCGTGAACCGGAAAACGCTCAATCGGATATATTATTAATTCTTCGAACAATGATCGATATATTATCAAATAATCTATATAATATTACAGTAGATTACAGTTTCTTTAACTGTGTGGTACTTCAATAACCATCTCGAAGCTGGTAAAGGAGTGAACGAGACGGTATTAATTATCGACTAGAGTGACAGAGAGGCGTCTTTCCATCCTGTTGACGCCGTTTCAATAGTGGTGAATTTTTACAGTATAATTAAAATTGGCATGCGAGTTGGTTTAACTTTATATTCCACAATGTCGTCACCACTACGGAACTTTTCGTGTGAGTATGGTAATGCCTACAAAACCGAGCAAGGTCTGAAACAGCTCCAAAGGAGATATTGCCGTGGAACAGCAGCACCACCTAACTGTTGATCTGCATGACACAGCGTACATGAAACTTTTGCCGGGCTTCGCCAACATATGCGCTTAGCCCATAAAGATATCTACAACGCGAATCTCGAGGTAGAAGCATCAGCTTCTTCAACGAGACTCTGGACTGAGGAAGAGGGGACCAATCTGGCCAGAGCTGAAGTAAACTACACCGGAATTTCCAGTAGATTGTTGGAATTTTAAAAATCAACATCAACAAGGAGCCTGGATGCTATTAAAGGAAGAAGCAAACAACAAAAGTAAAAATTGAAAGTGATTCAGTTTAAGGAAGAACGGAACATCCAACCACAACTCGACAGCCCGAGCGGCAACGAAAGAGACAACACTCGATGATTATAGATGCGATCAGCAGGATCCCCCCAGACGAGCTCGACGTCAAAGCTCGCTCCGTTAGGCTGCTAAATCACACTCATACGGAAAATTACAGTCGTCGCCATAATGGAGGCTCATTTCGGCTTGGTAAAGGACTCAAAGAAGAAACTGACTATGGAAAATCTGTCAGCGCATCGTCAAATAGCAGTTTAGTACCGCCTGGGAATTTCAAGGTCGCAGGGTTACCACAATCGCGGCAGGGTACAATCAATCTCAGTACTTAATTGTCACACCTCGTATATGCATTTTCGAAAGTAATAAAAATATTGGAAGTCCTGTGTGGAGGTTCTCCAGTCTCCACTGAAAATCCTGTTTCAGAAGTCCCTGGATAAAGGGTGCTTCCCTACGCTTTGGAAGAATTCGTTCATAATTCCTATTCATAAAAGTGGTAGCAAAAACGAAATATCGAATTATAGACCAATTGCGAAGTTGTCTGTTATACCGAAGCTTTTCGAATCAATTATCTATTCTGCGATCGCTCCGATCTGCAAGAGGCTGGTCTCAACGAATCAACATGGTTTTCTTGCAGGTCGTTCCACTACCACCAATCTTCTTGAGTTCACTTCTCATGCTGTCGAGGGCTTCGTTTCTGGTTGTCAAACTGATTGCGTTTACACTGATTTTAGCAAGGCATTTGACAAGCTCTCCCATTCTATTATAATTCTCAAATTAAGAAGGCTTAGCTTTCCGCAAGCACTTCTGGTGTGGTTCCAGTCTTACTTAGCTGACCGGACCTACCAAGTTCTTTTTCGTGGATCCAAATCAGTACCCATTGAAGCATCATCCGGTGTCCCTCAAGGAAGTCATCTCGGCCCTCTTCTCTTCATTCTATCAATTGATGACATTGTTTCCTTGCTAAGACACTGTAGAATATTGATTTACGCTGATGACATCAAGTTATACCGTCACATTAAGAGTATTGAGGATTGCAAACTTTTGCAAGCTGATCTTGACACCTTTTACTCTTGGTGTACATATAACAACCTGGTTCTTAATATTAGTAAATGTGAAGTCATGACTTTTAGTAGGAGACGTGATCCTATAATTTTTAACTACACCTTTCTCAATGAAGGTGTCCCTCGTGTAAATTTTGTTAAAGATCTCGGGATTAGATTTGATAGTAATCTGGATTTTTCCACTCACATCAACTATATCTCTTCTAGAGGTAGTTTAGTCCTGGGTTTTATAAAAAGGTGGTCCAAAGAATTTAACAACCCCTTGATTACTAAACACCTTTATATTTCTCTTGTCAGACCATTACTCGAATATGCGTCCCAGGTTTGGTCTCCTCACTACTCTGTGCATGTTAGAACTATTGAATCGGTCCAACGAAGGTTCGTTCGATTCGCACTGAATCATCTTCCTTGGGAAAACCCATTAGTTCTTCCATCTTATGAATCTCGGCTTAAGTTACTTAACTTAAGCTCTCTTCAGAAGCGCCGTGAGGTGGCCGATGTTGTTTTTGTTCATCAGCTCCTTAATGGAAAGGTTGACTCAGGTTTTCTAGGTCGCCGTGCATCGTTTAGAGTGAGTCGTTACAATCTAAGAGGACCACCTCTCTTACAAATCAACTCTTCTAATACGAATTACGGCAGATTCGAACCTGTCAATCGCATGTTCATTAACGTGAACAACAATATTAATGTGTTTAACGTGAGTATTGGTAAAGATGTCCTTAAAAGGAGTCTTTTTAATCTCACGTGATTGCTTACATTTTATGTTGTTTGGTGGGTTACATGTTGGATGCCCTTACTTTTTATTTTAATTTATGTTCAATCTCTTTTTAGAGATAGGATTTGTGTTCTATTTACATGTTACTAATATTTTATGTTTGCATGTCTCAGCTGAGCCACGGCAGTGGTAAATATTTCTCAGCCCTGCTGGGAAGTGTGCCTTCTGTGTTAGAAGGGAAACTCTATATATGTATATATATATATATGTGTATGCATATATAGATTTTCATGCTTAGCTGAAAAGTGCGCCTTCTGTGCTAGAAGGGTTAACTCTTGCTGATTGATTAAAAAAGAAAATATAAAATTGCATATAATATGAAAAATTCTGAAAATAATTTTAGAAAAATAATGTGAGTAACGAGTCTGCCATGATTCGTTTTAGGTGGTGTTTTGTGGCTCGAACGCCGCTTTCCCAGCCCCCTCCGAAGTTTGGAGCGCCTGGTGGTATAAAATGCCATTTGACACCCATTTGTTCTATTACACCATAAGTCTCTTCTGTTAATCCCCATTCTCGTTGTAGGTTGATTGCACCAAGCTGACGGTTGGCACCGATAAAGTTAGTGCCGCAATCACTAAAGATGTGCGTGCTAAGTTCCCGTCTGGCTACGAATCTTCTGAATGCTGCCAAAAATGTGTTCGTTAATAGTTCACTGACGCCTTTGTGCATAAGCAGATAAATACAGATATGTAACCCTTGGACGTCTTTACTCTTCCTCGGCATTTTGATTCTTTGATTACGATTGGACCACAAAAATCTATACCTACATTTTTAAATGGTCTACTTCTGGTCACTCTAGCTTCTGGTAGATTTCCCATTAGCTGTTGCGGTGCTGTTGCCTTATATCTCCAGCAGGTAAGGCATTAATGGATTTTTTGTCGCACACAAAAAATCCGCGCGTGTATAATCCAGTATTCAATTCGGATGGTAGCAAGTGTCAATTGTACACCTCCATGTAGGGATAACTTATGTGCATCGTCTATGATGAGGTTCGTAACATGTCCTGTCGCTTCAAGGAAAATAGGATGTTTCTCAGTTTACGGTACTTCTGAATTTTTTAGTCGCCCGCCTACTCTCATAATGTTCTGATTGTCGAGGAATGGATATAAGTTCTGGATGGTACTCTTCTTGTCTAATGGGAGCATGCTTTGCATTGCATGAAGTTCGTCGGGAAATGCTTGAATTTAAGCTAACTTGATCACTAGTCGTTTAGCTGCTCTTATTTCTTCATTTCTTACAAAATCTAGTCAGAAGGTCTTTGGTCTCAACTTCTGAGGTCTTTATGGTGCTCTTGGCTACTAGAACTCTGATTTTTATTGGTCTCTAGTTTGGTCTCCTTTATTATGTTTTTATATAGAGTTTCCCTTCTAACACAGAAGGCGCACTTCCCAGCAAGGCTGAGAAAAATTTACCACAAATTTTGTGGCTCTGCTGAGGCATGCAAACATATAAAAATAAATAGAAGTACTAAAACACTCTAACAAGGAAGCGTGCAACAACAAAGAGGAAGTGGGTACACCAAGGACTCACGTCACATTAAGAAGACTCTTTTTGAGAGACACTTCACTTGTAAGCATGCTGAAAACCCTAATATTACTATTAACGTTAATAAGCATGCGATTAACAGGTTCGTACTTGCCATAATTGGTATTAGAGGAGTTAGTATGCAGGAGAGGTACACCCCTCAAGCTATAACTACTCACTCTGAATGCCACTTGGCTTCGTAAGAAACCTGAGTCTACCTTGTCATTTAGTAGCCGATGAACAAATATGACGTCAACAACTTCACGACGTTTATGTAGGGAGCATAAGTTGAGTAGTTTAAGCCTGTTTTCATAAGGCGGAAGGATGCGTGGGTCATCCCAAGGGAGATGACTGAGTACGAAACGGACGAATTTTCTTTGAACCGATTCGACTCTTCCAACTTGGGAGGAGTATTGAGGAGACCATACCTGGGAGGCGTATTCGAGTAAAGGCCTCACTGAGGATATGTACAAATGCTTAGTGATGAGGGGGTTGTTGAATTCCTTGGACCACCTTTTTATAAAACCCAGGACTGAACTGCCCTTGGAGGAAATATAATTAATGTGGGTGAAAAAATCCATCTTACTTTCAAACCTGACCCCCAGATCGATCACAGAGTTAACTCGGGAAAGTGTGTTGTTAAGGAAAGTGTAGTCATAAGTTAGTGGACCACGTTTCCTGCAAAAAGTCATGACTTCACACTTACTAATATTGAGTACCAGGTTGTTGTTGGAACACCAAGAATAGAACGTGTTCAGGTCAACTTGTAAAAGTTTGCAATCCTCAATACTTCTTACATAACGGTAAAGTTTAATGTCATCAGAGTAAATAAGGATTTGACAGTTCTTTAACAAGGCAACAATGTCATCAATTGAAAGAATAAAAAGAAGAGGGCCGAGGTGACTACCTTGCGGGACTGCAGATGACGCTTCGATATTTCTAGATTTAGCCCCGCGGAATAAAACCTGGTAAGTTCTGTCGGCTAAGTACGACTGGAGCCATGCCATAAGGGCTGGCGGAAAGCCAAATTTTTTCAGTTTGAGAACTATAATAGAGTGGGAGAGCTTGTCAAAAGCCTTAGTAAAGTCAGTGTAAACACAGTTGGTTTGGCAGCCGCTAACAAAGCCTCGAACTGTGCGAGAAGAGAACTCAAGTAGATTAGTAGTAGTTGTGCCGTGATCACTTGGATGTAGGTAGATTTGAAAGTCAATGATTTGAGAATTCAAAGTCTAGTTTAAAACACCAACCTTTTAATGAACACAAGTTTATTGTTTATAAATAACCAATTCAATTCTAGAGTTTAATAATTTTAACATCCACTGTCAATTTTTAAGTCATTAAATAAAAACATTTGTAGGGTTTAGTTCACAAAAATAATTGATAATTCAAGTAAAGTTTTAATTCACCTTTTTTTCATTTAATTCACTAATTCACTTAAAGCTAATATTTAGTTCATTTTTAATTGAAGTTATTGATTTATTGACCGAGAAATTTAATGTTGGGCAATGTTGCAGTTGCTGGAGAACTGTCGATAGTTATCGAGCTGCCGGTGCTGGATGTGGCCTCTACATACTGCGACGATATTGGTCCGAATTACGGCTATTTTGCAATAATGAGTCTACAGATTATATTAACAAAAACTGGCCGTCAGCTGTGAACATAACGGGGGAAAGATAGTCAGCTAGGTCATTTTTTTAGTAAAACAATGCTCACAATACAAAAAAAATGGATTTAATCCATCATATTGTAGCCAAGCTGTTTTCCAGCCGGAAGAAATCTTTTGAAATAATGTGTTTACAGATTATATTCACAAAAAATTGTCGATAGCTGCCGGCATAACGTTGTGAAGATAGTCAGTTTCTTTCTTGAATACATTATAAAATGCTAACGTTAAAAACCCATTCAGCACTTATTATCTGTCAGCTGACGGTGTTACCCCCATTGTGCATACAGGTGATTGTGCTTTTTCTTCTTCTAATTATATAAGAAATTTTATGTATAAGTTTCATTGAATTTGAAATGATTTTAGAAAATGTGTTTTTTTGACAGATTTATACAAGCGACTGACGGATAATCCCCCACTAGGTACGCAGCTGACTTTTTTTATAATTTTTATTATCACTTAAACAATAACTGTGCAAATGCTCAAGTGGTAAGAAATAAGCCGACGAACTTTTTTTTTACCACTTTCACATTTTCCCACGACCACCCCCACCACGATACTGGCGTCTGACGGTTGCTTCTGTTATTAGTCTTATCTAAACTATCAATTGCAAAAAAAATCAAGTGGTAAGAAATGAGCCCCCAAAATGCAACGCTGCCTCCCGGACTACTAGGATTGCTGTCTCGTTACGACTTGCTTTAAGGGAGTTGAAGTCTCAAATGCGTCGTTCAACTTGGATTTGGGAATTTTGGGTTAATTCGCCTTGACTAGGATTGCTGTCTCGTTACGACTAGCTTTAAGGAATTGAAGCCACTTTGCTACGATTGTAGCAAAATGCTACAAAATTGGAATTTGTGCTACAATGTTACACTGCACACTAATTTGCTACAATTCCTGTGAAAAGATTTTTGAAGTAAAACTTCTTTAGGGACGTTTGCTTAAAAAAATTTACATGAGAGTGAATCAATTTCATTCATGTAACGCTCTCACACATGAAAAATCGTCAGAACTTTCGTATAACGATGGGAAAGGGTACAAGAGACGAAGAAACTCGGGGCTGTGTATGCAACAGCTAAAATACACTCTGCCTTACTGCATAGATTTTCTGGCATGTTAGGCCTAGCGCGCACGGGTGACTTTTGTCTCCGTGACAGTTTCGTCTCTTGTATCAAGTCCAAGTAGATGTATGGAGATGCGCGCATGTTACGACGTGACAACCGGGTGACATTTTTGTCCCCCGACCTGCGAACAAGCCCGTGACAAAACTTTCGCACTCTGTCACCGCGCCCCTAGGTTTCCATAGCCGTGCGCGCACGGGTGACAAAATTGTCACTCTCCGCGGCTATGACGGTTGTAAAATATTTTTATCGTGTTCTACAAATCTCACTACAAATATTTTCACCATTAAATTTTTTAGAAAAAATATATTATAACCGACTGTAGTTCAGTGAATACTAGAATCTCACTACAAATATTTTTGCCATAAATTTTTTTTGAAAAAATGTATTGCAACTGACTGTACTTTTAACTGTCATTCACGTTAATAAATTTAACGTTTCAGTGGATGTACATAGAAGCCTTTCATTTTTATTAAAAATTAAGGAATCTAAACAAATTAATCTTATTATTTGATTATAAGACTATAGTTCAATAAATTCAATAGATAACGTGCAGGTTATCAATTGAAAATTAAAAGTGTTTGTCAGTGTTTATTTAAAATTTTTTCGGTTTCTTCAATCGCCATTGGAGCAAAATGGCGTCAACGTCCTCGGAAAACGTGACTGCGCAGGAAGACGATATAGATAACGATGTGCTTATAGAAGAAGTGGAAAAAAGAGCAGCATTGTACGATAAAAAAATGAAAGAATATGCGGATGTAAATTGGAAAATGAAAGCGTGGGAGGAAATCTGCCGGATAATATTTTCAAATGTTTGGGGTAGTTTATCACCACAACAAAAAACTGAAGCTGGTAAGTTTAACATTTTTATTTCTATATAACATTTATTTTATTAGGCTTTTATTTAATTAATTAGGTTAAGTATTTAAATTCAAATTTTGTCATACTGCCAATGCACAGCCCCTTGCGGCGAAGTAAAGTAAGACGCATAATAATTGCGTATATTTGCTGCTGATATTATTCTATCTGTCGGATTTGTTGTAATACTTTCTAGTGGACATTCATAAACTGTATCATCAAATCTAATGCCATCTTTGCACCGTACAAAATTATGTAAAATGCAACAGGATTTTACTATTATATCAGCAAAATCGAGACTGACATCAAGGGGTCTGTGCAAAACTCTCCATTTATTGGTAAGTATACCGAAAGTGCATTCAACCATACGTCGTGCCCTCGAGTGTCGATAGTTGTATACCTTTTTCATGGTAGACAGAGATTTTCTTGCATACGGTCGTAAAATGTGCCTCGATAAGCCAAATGCCTCATCTGCTACCAGACAAAATGGCATCTTTTTCCCATTTTCATCATTAGGCAAATTACACTCGTGTGGAATATTTAATTGATTTTGCTGCAATCTTTTACCCATGCTAGAATTCTGAAATATGCTGGAGTCGCTTGCTGCTCCATTAGCACCGACGTCTATGTATACGAATTTATAGTCCGCATCTACCCACGCCATAAGGACCGTCGAAAAGTACTTTTTATAATTAAAACACTGAGAACCAGTGTTTTTCGGCTGAACCATCCTAATATGTTTGCCGTCTAGTGCGCCTAGTATGTTAGGAAAATTTGTCCGTTGGTGAAACTGATTAGAGATAATTAGCCAATCTTCTTCCGTCTTTTCAGGCATGTATAGTGGGTGCAAATTCCAGATTTCTGTGCATGTAGACTTTACAATTTCCCGTACTGTGGTGGCACCTAACAAGTATTCAAATGATAAACTGTAAAAACTGGCGCCAGTCGCAAGATATCTGTAACAAAAAATCTTTTTAGAATAATAGCTAGTTATTACATACCCTCATATCCTCCCAACCACAAACATGCACAAATAACTTCACTATTAAAGACGTATACTATTAATTTCTATTTGTAAATTTAAAGATTGTTCTTATACTAAACATTTATTTTCAGGTAAACTTGTACAAAAAAGATGGAAAAATTTAAGGGCTTGTTTTTCACGTGAGTTACGTGAACAAAAATGTACTAAGTCTGGTCAAGCCGCTAAAAAGAGAAGAAAGTACAAATATTTTGATCAACTTTTATTCCTTGTCCCAAGCATGGAGACTCGAGAGACCTCAGGAAACGCAGATTCTGCAGAGGAAGTTGATTGCGAAGAAGATAGTAGGGATGCCAACGACGATGTTCCTGTGGTACATCGAAGCGAACATACCCGAAAGAAAAATCCCAATTTAACAACCTACGAAGAAAAGCTTCTGGAAATTTTAGATAAAAAAAGAGTTGACGATAACAAATTTATTGAGGCTTTGAGGAATAATAAAAGTAATTGTGATGACGATGACAAAGAAAAGCATTTTGCGCTATCTCTGGTGCCATTGTTAAAAGCAGTCCCGGAGGAGAATAAACTAGAAGTACAGATCAAAATATTAAAAATTTTTCAGGACATTCAGAAACAAAACTCCCAGAAAATAATACAATTCTCTTACTCTTCTCAACAACCCCGAGAACAAGTTCGTCACAGGACAAGCACCCAGCTACATTATTCTCCTATTCCATCTACAAGCCCTCAAAATCTTCACATCAAACCCAAATATTCTGTTTCCCTACCACCTCCGATCAACCAAAGTCAACGTTACATAGCTACAATCACTCAGCCGAATCCATCTCCACTACCATCACCTCCTAACCAATACCCGGTATACTGCGAAGATTCCTCAGCCACCTCAGCTACATCGAATAGTGTTCAATCTTATATTTCTGATTCTAATGAAGATTCTGAAATTTACAACATTTGCGAGGAATACGATATCGCTACGGAAAATCTTTAAAATATACTAATACAATAAAAATAATACTTTAAAATCAAAATTTGATTGAAATAAACATTTATCATTTAAAATTACTTATTTTTATTTACTTACCTTAAAGTTACAGCGAGTCTTTCTTCAGCTGGGACAGACAATCTCATGTTCGTATTTTTTAAAGTTATTTGAGGTCTTAAAATGTGAACCAATTCATCAAAACTTTCAATACTCATTCGGAAATATCCAAAAAATTTATTTGGATATTGCCGAAGTTTATAAAAAATGGTGTAGAACTTTCCACTTAACAGCCTTTCACTCCAAAGGGGGTGTACCCAGTACTCTTTTTTACGCTTTCTTTTTTTCATACGCGAAAGGAGTTCGCAGATAACCACCGTCTCTTCAAAATCCATATCGCCAACTGAAGCTTCGGTTTCAAAAAAGTTTTGTCACTGTCCATTCGTGAGCGCACTCTACTTTGGTGACGTGACGTGACAATGACAAAAACTTTTTTGTCACCGTGACAAAAGTCACCCGTGCGCGCCTGGCCTTAGCTACGTTGTCGCCCGGACTTTGCTTTATCTCATTATAGGAATACAAATTCACCATTCTGTAGAGGTGAATTATTTCAGATTTTTCTTGTGGTTTGGTCACTGGCCGGGCTGACATGTTGGAAGCGGCATATACGAGAAGAATTTTCGGCGGTGGTTTGGGTGCTTAGAATACCAAAAGGGAGTGGTGAATTAAATGTGTGAGGTGCTGTTGTTTAAAATTGGCACCCACTTCCCCTTTGGTGAGATGTGCTGGACCTTTCCCCTTTTTAAATTACAATTTTTTTAACTTGCACAAATCGACGAATCGTTTATGTCAAAACATTACACTGTTGTGAAAACCGTTCCTGATATGTTTTTTGGGTCGCTGATTACGAAAATCAGGGTCCCACAGTCTTAAAATATGGATGTCACCTTTAAATATGCTTAAAAATTCCCCTTTTTAAGTGTTTTCGCGATCATTTTAATTATAATCAAAAACAATCTAATAAAATACATTTTTTGCAACATTTATATTCAAAAGTGGTTGATTTATAACAAAGCAAATGTTATGATAAGGGATAATAGTAAAGGGCTGAAACTATCCCTACATCGACTGAAAATATAAAGGTTTCTAAAAAATGTTTTTCCAACTTTATGCTTCGAATTCGGTTTAATCAGCCAAAATAAATTATTTTCAACTACGCATAGAAAGAAGAATTTGAAAAAAGGTTGATTGCATATCTTTTTGCTCCCTTTAAAATTAATTGGCTCCCTAAAAGATTGTATGGGACGAAGTAATCAGGTAATTGGCTAGGTGGCCATAAAGGGTGCCAATACCATACTCAAGTAGACTGGCTCTCGTTCGCGTAGGTAAAGCTGCTCGCGTAGGTAAAGCTTCATTGTAAGTGGTTGGCGGACTGCTTGGTAAAACAATACTTGGATTTGGAATAGTCTATGCCGATGCGGATGCAATTATAAATGATCATGAATGTAGCGGGAGCGGAGCATGCATACAGCTGGTGACATATCCAAGCGTACATGCGTTCAATTCGTTGATAAATAATATAGAAGTGTGTGTATTCAAATGCGGCCTGACGAAATGTTCCATGAATGGAATGCATGCCACGCAAAGGTCGGACTACTTTTAACTTTTTCTGTAATGCCGCATTCGAAATAGCACACACAAGTATGCACAACAAACACATGCACCTTGCATGCACTCGTTACTTAGATTTTCGGGCTATGTGTGAAAGCCGGGAAGGAAAAAAACCATGCAATTTTATGAACCTCTGAATGTAATGCATGTACGCTTGCATATGTCAGCAGCTTACTTCCATGAGGCGAATGTTTAGATTTTCGTGCCTGTGGCGGTAGTATCCATGCCTGTGGCGGAAGCGTGCATACCCGTGTGGGATGCGCACTTATATGCTATACGTACTAGGTGCACCGCGTGTATGCTTTTAAGAAAATTAGCCAATCAAAATTATTTTTACGCGGTTACTTTTATGTTTTAATGTAAATAGGAATTCATAAATATTGATATTTTCAAATAGAATTTGTATCAAGTCCGTCAGTAGATTCGTCACTATTCTTCCTGCATCTGTCGTTGGCCTGAATTTTCTCAAGCGTACTATAGATCCGACAGACTTTCCACTATATCTATTGCATATTACTAGCCGTTGGGCACAAAAGTTTTACTTCTAAAGTGTGGTCTTAAGCACACTCATATTTTTTTTTTATTTTTCACTAATTTTATTTTTAAAACCGACATTAAAATCAACGCAACCTTATCCAATATTTAAAAAGAAAATATCGCCTACTGTGAATTGTTCATCCGAAATTCATCGGAAAGGAATGGAATGGAATTGGAGATGTCAAAGCGGCACAATTCTCCATCCATATGTATGTATTCTTTAGTTTCAAAAAAAGGTCGGCGCCAACTATCGTGTTTTTTCTTTGTGATTTTTAAAAAACATTAAAATCATAAAATGGAAAGGTTTGTCTAGTGAATAATTAAATTTATCAATTTTAACTTTGCCTATTGCAAATTGTTATTTTCAGATTTCTAATTACTTCGAAGGGAAAGAAGGAAAATGCTGTAGAAGTGGGTGGTAATGAAAGCGATGTTAACGCTAACGAAAAACTACAAAACGTTTCAATTTCTGCAACGAAAAAAGATTTAAAGAAACGTAGATTGCGAAATGAATGGATAATAGATTATCCATGGCTAAAATTTATAGACAACGATGTAATATGTGAGGTGTGTCACACCAGAATTTCAAAATCAAAAACCCATATTACTCGACACCAGGCATCAAATCTCCACCAAAACAAAATAAAAGCCGCACAAAAAACTCCAATTATTTCGGAAATGATGAAAAGTGTGAGGAAATGTAACTTGGGGAACCATTGCGCTGAATTAAAATGCCTAGCTTTCTTGGTGGAGCACAATCTACCGCTAAAACTTATGGATCATTTACCTGGGTTTCTTGGTATATTACAAAGTATTTGAAATTTATTTTTTGTAGTAATCAAATATTTTAGGCAATGTATGTTCTGACTCATTAGTACCACCAAAACTAAAATGTTCGAGGACTAAAAGTACAGAGGACCTCTGTAAAAAAAATTTACCGTTTGTAATTGAAGAAATGATGGTGATTTTGAGGGAAAATTTTTTTGTAATTATTATTGATGAATGTACCGATATTTCTGTGAAAAAATGTTTCGTAATTGTAGCTAGATACTATGATAAAGTTTCGTGTGCAATTGTCGATAGATTTATAAAGTTAATTGAAATAGAAAACTCAACCGCGGATGGAATATTTACAAGTTTAATGGAATTTTTTGAGTCTCATTCGGTTCCAATTACAAATTTGTATGGCTTTGCTTCAGATCACGCAAGTGTTATGACTGGTTGTAGAAACAGTGTTCAATCCAAATTAATTGCAAAAGTGCCTGACATTTTTACTATGGGATGTACATCGCATTCCCTTCATACATGCGCTTCTTACGCCTGCAAAAAGCTGCCTAATGATATAGAACAGCTTGCTAAAGATATATATGGTTTTTTGAAACACAGTAGTAAGCGCCAAGCAGAAGTTAGAACATTTCAGGAATATCTTGATATCAAACCACACAAAATTGTTCAACTGGCTGGAACACGCTGGCTTTCAATGCTGCAGGTTGTCGTTTGTTTATTGAAAAACTGGGTTCCATTAAGACTTTATTTTACCGCATGTTTTTATGATGATAAAATAATGTCTTCAGAAAAAATTTTAACTTCACTGTGCAGCAACCTTTGCAAAACTTATTTTTTATTTCTTAAGTATATTTTAGATATAATTGTAAAACTTAATATAAATTTTCAGTCAGAAAGTCCAAAAACTTATTCAATGCTGAGAGATATTTCACTTAAGTTCAAAATCATTTTAACGAACTTTTTAGAAGGGAGCTATGTTGACCAAACTCCTTTACATCTAATTGACCCTTCCAATAAAAATTTTCAGAAAAAAGATATCTACTTCGGTGCTGAAGCTTATTCAGAGTATAAAAAATTGGAGCCAGACGAGCAAAACACTTTTATTGTAGATGTTCTTAGTTTTTATGTTGAATTATCAGAACAGCTACGAAAACGCATTAAATTTAATGATCCTGTCTTAAACGCTTTAAAAATAGTTGATCATGAATATTTGAAATCGAAAAACTTTTTCGACATTTTGCCAGATTTATCCTTTTTAGTTAATCGCTTTAAAAAGCTATACAACTGTGAAGTAGAGTCCTTATTTACAGAAATGCGAGAACTTTTAGAATTAAATGTTTGTTTTGTCAAATTTGACTCAGAAAATTCAGTAAATTTTTGGGAAAAAATTAGTGATATGAAGAATATGGCAAACGAAATAATGTTTCCTAATTTACCTAATTTGATGTTTCATTTAATGGCACTTCCTCACAGTAGTGCTTCAGCTGAAAGGTGCTTTTCACTATTAAATGATATAAAAAATAAAAAAACTAATAGATACAATTACGAAACAATTAATGCAAAAATGGCTTTTCATCAATATATAATTAATATTAAGAAGCAAACCTGCCAAAACTTTACTCCTGAATTTAATATTCAAAATTGTTTGAATTGAGCGACATTAGTTATTTTGTTTATTTTTCTTTTTAATTGAGCCACATTATTTATTTTATTTATTTTTGTTTTTTTTTTAATCGGATTATTCTATATTGTTTTTGTTTCTTATTATTTTGTTGTCTGTTTTGTTTTTTGTGAAACTACATTTGAATTATAATCTATTTTTCGTTACAAAAAGGTTTTTTTTAAATCATAGTGTTTTTTAATCTGCATTTCTAGTTATTATAAAACTACTCATTAAATTTTAATGTTATTACACACATACGAGGACAGAGTTTGAAAATGTTACAAAGAAACCTTTTATGCTACGCCATTTTAAAAGTGTGCTACGCTTCGCCCAGTGGAAGTGCTACAATTTTAAAATTTCAAACGGTAACACTGGTTTCGATACGATGTTCAATTTTGGGTTGGTTGGGTGAGATCGGGGTTTGGTTCTTTCAGACTCGATACGTCTTGAAAGATCAAAATGATCTGAAATTTGCGATCAACTGGCTGCGCTATTTATTTCGTTCCTGACCATGGCAATTTTTGACGTGACAACGTCTATTAAAACGATGAACGCCGGCTGCATGCACGAAAAATGATGACTCATTGTCCCGTTATGTCCCGTTATGTCCCGTTATCTCCCGAAGTAATTTTAAAAAATTGATCGTAGTAATCTTAAAAATTTGATTAAAATTGTCAATATTAATTAGATTAAATTATTGTCAAATTGTCAACAATAAGCAAAGCAAGCCAAACACTCTGTCTCCTAACTGGGTGCCGGTATATAAGAAAATAGTGAACATTACACTGACGAAAACCGTGAAATGCAAACGAAAACAGTTTCCTTGCGTTCCTGCTTGTGCTATTACCATTCACAAGTCGCAAGGTGGGACGTTTACTGTTATTATCTATAATATAAAAATAAGTCGGGTTTTCCTTCCAGACGCTATAATTAGAGAACGCACGATCCGATTTCCACGGTTTTGCATTCGTTGGAAAGGTCTCGGGCTCCGTGAGGTTTATAGCAAAAAAATTTCAAAAGCAGGCGCTTGGTCCATAGCAGCCATCTCAAGAGGGCGGATTACCATTTTCTTTACAACCCCTCGACATGGATATCAAATGAAAGGTTATGGTAAGTAGAACACCAAAAGCAATATAGTATACTCAATATATCGTTTGGTCCATGGCAGTCATCACAAGAGAGCAGATGACCATTTTCTTCACAACCCATTCGAAATGAGTATCCAATGAAAGAGTATGATAAGTAGAACAATATAAGCAATATAGTATACTCAATATGTCGCTTGGTCCATAGCGGCCACCTCAAGAATGCGGATTACCATTTTCTTCACAACACCTTCGACATGGATATCGAATGAAAGAGTATGATAAGTAGAACACCATAGGCAATAAAGTATACTCAATATATCGTTTGGTCCATGGCGATCATCTCAAGCGGGCGGATTACCATTTTCTTCACAACCCCTTCGAGATGGGTATCAAATGAGAGAGTATGATAAGTAGAACACATAAGCAATATAGTATACTCAATATATATCGTTTGGTCCATAGCGGCCATCTCCAGAGGTTGGATTACCGATATTTTCACACCTCTCGATATGGATTTCAAATGAAAGGGTATGATAAGTAGAACACCATAAGCAATATAGTATACTCAATATATCGTTTGGTCCATGGCGGTCATCTCAAGAGGGAGGATGATCATTTTCTTCACTCCCCCCTCGACATTGGTATCAAATGAAAGGGCATTATAAGAAGAATGCCATAGACCATGTCTTTAGATTCATGGCGGCCATCTCAAGAGGGCGGATTGCGATTTTCTTCACAACACCCGAGACATGGGTATCAAATGAAAGGCTATGAAAAGTAGAACACCATAAGCAATATAGTATACTCAATTTATAATTTGGTCCATGGCGGCCATCTCAAAAGGGCGGTTTACCATTTTCTTCACAACTCCTTCTAGATGGGTATCAAATGAGAGAGTATGATAAGTAGAACACCATATGCAATATAGTATACTCAATATATCGTTTGGTCCATAGCGGCCATCTCAAGAGTGCGGATTAATATTTTCTTCACAACCCCTTCGACATGGGTATCAAATGAAAGAGTATGATAAGTAGAACACCATAGGCAATATAGTATACTCAATATATCATTTGGTCCATGGCGGTCATCTCCCGAAATCAATTTTCCCAGATTTGTTCTTTTTTCACTATAGCTTTTTCCTATCGCAGACTGTGTCCTCATAATCTTATTTTATTGAAAGGCGTTGCAACGCACGCGGGTTTTTGCTAGTTTAATATAAATGATTCAAGTTTATTCATAAAAGTATGCAATCATTTCATCAATGTTTTCTCATGACGTTGTCACGTTAAACTATCGTCCGTAAACCCTCTTTACAGACAACAAATTTTTTTTGGAAGGAAATATGGGGGGGGGGCCATTGGAATTGGAATCGGCTTCATTTTTTTGTGTGTGCGCCCCTTCTAGTTTTGTATATGCTATCTTATTCTAGTAAATAGCAGCTGATCTGGATATGTTGTTTTGACATTTGTGAGTATATGGAAGCAAATAGGTAAGTCAGATTTTAATGTAATATATTTTTATTATTTTTTAGGATGACGGAAGGAATTCTGGATTTTATGCTGGAGGGGCTTTGGAGGAATTTTGGTGTTACCAGAGAAGTATGTTGTGTAATTTATCCAATTATTTAATTGTTTTGTTTTTATTTTCTGTATTTTCAGTTAGTGATTCCGAGTGCTGCATGTTTGGAGTTTCATTTGGTGCTTTAATTTTTATTTTGATGTTTAGGTGAGTATTGTGTAATTTTAATATATTCTTTGTGGTTGTTTAATGTTTATTTTCAGGGTTTCGTCGGAACAGTAGTAGAACGAGCTGCAAGAAAACCATGTTGATTAGTTGAGATAAGTCTCTTGCAGATTGGGGCGATAGCGGAATAAATAATAGATTCGAAAAGTTTTGAGATACAGGATAGTTTCGCAATAGGTCTATTATTAGATATTTCGTTCTTACTACCCTTTTTATGAACGGGGACTATAAAAGAATTCTTCCATAAGGTTGGGAAGCACCCAGTAGTTAGGGATTTTTGAAATAAACACAGAAGAGGAGACAGAAGGGCCTCTTCCACAGTATTTTAGAATAGCAGGAGGAGTACCGTCAGGACCGGACGAGAAATCGTGTGGGAGTTCATTAATATGTTTCAGGATTTCATCCCTAGTTATAGATATAGAAAAGTTGTGAGACATTTGTATCGGATTAATATGTCGGAAATTGTTTTCGTCGGGTTGAAAGACAGGAGACGAGA
The DNA here is from genome assembly GCA_949987705.1 of Thereva unica. NCBI lineage: Eukaryota > Metazoa > Arthropoda > Insecta > Diptera > Therevidae > Thereva > Thereva unica. Next base: position 71,795,870 of record OX465282.1, on the reverse strand, counting down.
AAGATTTGAGGAAAAACGATGCACATGTCGCAAATCTCGGATGGATTGGTACTGAAAGAGTTCTCATGTTGCATGGTGTTAGGGTAATTATCAGTTTTTTTTCTTGGTGTTGATGAATTTAAAGAATGTTCTCGGATCACCATACAGTTTATCTTTCATATCACTGAGGTATTCATTATAGAGAGTTTCAGAGAGTGCATGGAAATGGTCATAGCAATTGACAAATGCAGAGAAACTCGCAGTGTCTTTCCTTTTCAGGTAGTTTTTCCAGAGTTTATTCTTCTGGTTTTTGGTTTGCCTCAATTCAATATTGTACCAGGGTGGAGATGACCTAGATAACTTTAGAGGCTCAATGGGTACACAGGATGCAAAGGTTTCGTACAAGACGGAATAAAATCTTGTTACATCGTCATCCAACTCATCTGAGGAAAGCAACCTATCGAAATCGATGTAAGAGAGCTTGGATGAAAGTTCATTGAGATTGGCCTTTTTAAAATTAAAGGCAAATGTTGACTCCCCCGGAATTGGCTTATCGTCGAAGGCAGAGCAATAATTAAGTAGGAGGGGAGGGTGATAATTATCGACAGGCAACAAGACTAGCGAACTGGGATCAACAGTCATGTTGTCTGAGTCAGAACAGAATACAAGATCTAACCGCCTTCCTAAAATATTATTCACACCGCTCATTTGGTTCAGACCGCATGAGAATAAAGAATTCAGAAAAATGGATTCCCTATCATTAAGGTTGTTTTCTGGAAGGTAGTTATCGTTGTCATCCCAAGATACCCACTGTACATTGCGTAAATTAAAGTCGCCTAAAAGTAGGAGCTCGTCCTTAGAGTCCATCATATCATGGATATGATTAGTACAAGAGATTAAGATATCATAGAGGTTTTGGCCTCTGTCATCAAGAGTACTGAATATATCTGGCGGGATATAACAGCAAATAACGAAAAGGTTATTGTGGACAAGGGAAATTTTAAGAGCAATAATCTCAATGTCCAAAGAAATGGAGAAGCTAGGAAGCGTTAATAAGCAACAATTGAGAAGGTTACTACAGGTAAGTAGTACACCACCTCCGCGAGCCTCCGAGTCAGCATACTTATCCTTCCGAAAAACTTGGAAAGAAGAATCAAAAATTTCGGCATTAAGAATCCCACTATGTAACCATGTTTCAGTGAAAGCGATTATATCGAAATCACTAGCCGAAGTTGACAGAAATACATCGCGGGTTTTGGATCTGACACCCCTCACGTTTTGATAGTAGAGGGAAAGCGTCTTAAGTTTTTTGGAACCTCTAGAGTGTCGGGATTACGATGCACACGTGGGCGGGGAACAAAATTCTTTGAGAAAGCACCGGGAGGCCAGAATGTGGGATCCAGCAACTTTTCAGCAGTATGAGGCGGTGCAGTTAGAACAAAAGACGCGACCGGTTTGGAAGCGTTGCTGATTTTCCGACAGGAGACAGTCTCGGGATTAATTGCTTTTGCTCTTAAGTATTCTTTTTTTACCTCGGGCGAAATTTCAGGGGAGAAACGCGAAATGAAAATACTTTGTGGCTTAGGAACCGTTACCAGGTTGGCGTAGGTTGCCGAAGACCGAGTATTCCCAGTGACCGAGTGTCTATCAATACAAGTAGAGCTGGTTGATGCAACATCCGGCTCAGGGGTAGGGCTAGAACCCATGGGAGGTGAAACAGCGGGGACGGCGTGGGTAGCAAAGGAGTTCGTGACTCTACGATTGCGTCTGCGTCTGCCACAAGTTTTCGGCTGCTTTCCACAAGTTTTAGGGTGGTTAGGGTGGTCAGGAGCCAGCCTAGAGGCCGACTCATCTGAAAAGTGCTCCTCAGGTATTATATCCGTGCCAACGACATTTCCAGTCGCAGAAGCAGCAGCCAGGGTGGAGGCTAGAGGCTCATTTTGTTCAACACCAACCTGAGAGTTGCGGGAATAATTACAGTCGAAAGCATTCAGTCTTTCAGAAATTGTTTTCAGGGCTGTGCAGTTTTGAGTAACTGAGAGTGACAGTGACTCAACTTCAGCTTTGACCCGCATTGTACACCTTTCGATATCATTCAAGATTGGGGAAAGGGGAGCCGAGGTTTCCTTTGAGGTGGAAAAAGCAGTGCCAGGGTTGAGAAACGCAGAATGCAGATCGTCAACGGCATCTAAGATCGTAGAAACTCGATACGAAAGTTTGTGGAATTTTGTCACTAGCGAATTCGAGTTTGTTTGGAAGAGAGACAGTGTATTAGATAATTGGTCGAGCCGGACATTAAGGGATTGGATATCGTCGGCTAACGCTTGAAAATGAGAAACGTTACCCGAGAGGGCGATTAGCTGATTAAGAACATTTGCATGATCAGTCACAATCACCTCAGAGATACCCTTCATCAACCTTAGAACATGGCAGGGTTTAATGTCGGAACATTCTTTGCAAGTAGATCCTCTCGAAGCTGAGGACCTACATTTGACACGACCATTCAGGCAGTCAGGGTGAAATATACCTCCACAGACGTCATCGCAAGAAATGCCATCACGAACAATCTCGGATGAGCAGTGCTTGCAGTAATGGTAACCTTCCATGTGGAAAAGTGTAGGGAAAATTTAAAGATTAAGATTAAGAAAATGAGGGGAAAAAATGAGATTTAATCCTGCAGTCTTAAATTTTCCAAAATCTATATAATCGTATGATACTTGATTAAAATGCATTAATTCACTAAAAAAGAAACTAAGCACAAAAACATTAAAAACAATGAAAATAAGTAACACTAAAAAGAATTTCATTCACACTGCAAAAAGATTATAAAATTATATAAGAAAAAGAAAAAATAAATCCTGCAGTTTTAAATTCTCCAAGAATTTATAATAATCGCATGAGATTTGATTAAGTGCGATTAATTCACTAAACAGAAACTAAACACAAGAACATTAAAAACAATGAAAATGAGTAATGAATAACAGATTTTTTCACAGGCCCGGGATAGGCAACGGCTTCTCTACTTGTTTGATCATTGAGCACAATTCACCCAAGTTGTTTTCGATTTGATTTAAAAAAAAAAGGAATAATATCGAATCACTTATATTAAATTAATGTATTATGAATATCGCTTCTATTAATTACACAAGACACTCACTAAATCGAAACGCGACTTTTAATAACAGCTTTAATTACAAACAACCGAACAGCATGCAAGACCGACACTCGACAGAGACTTTTCAGGCCATTTGTCAGGTTCTTCCTTAAGCCAGAATGGACTGTTCCACCAGATTTTATGATCCTTTAACTGTGCAGGCTTTACTCCTTTGCTTGCACAGTCGGCTGGGTTGTCCTTAGTAGGAACTACACGGTTGCCTACAAAAGTTGTCCATTTTGATGGATGCCCTTGGATCCAAGAGAGGGTTATGGTAGAATCACTCCATAGATAGACGGCGGTTGGTCTCATTAGAATTTTACAAAGAACTTGTTTTACCAGTTTCGCGAGGAGGGATGCAGCACAGTTCTAATCGGGGTAAGCTTAGTTGCTTAGTAGGAGCGACTCTAGTTTTCGCTAACATTAATGTTGTTTTATAATCATTACAATGAGGTGTGGGTAGGTATTGAATTGCTGCGTACGCTTGAGCTGATGCGTCACAGAATCCGTGTATTTGGAATTTGCCTTCTGGCTTGCTGTATAACCATCGCGATATATTTTCTCTATTAGTGGCAAGTCTGCACGGAATTCTTGCCACTGGCGTGCATCACAAGTTTCGTCTTCCCGGATGAAGTATTCGTTGATAGTAATCAGGTTGTCCAAGGTGATGACCTGGGTTTACACAGAGTCGCTCCTCAACAACAGTACTCAAAGTAGAATACTTGAAGCTGCTTAAAAGCAGCCCACATTTTGACAAAAAGTCATCAGTTTTGTTAAGGAGCTCCTGGAGGCCGCCCGGAGTGGACGCGAAAAGCACAATATCATCAGCGAAGGCAGGAGCATTGCTTTTGTCACCGCCGATGGAGCATTTTTTTTTTATGTGGCAGTGCTAAGCTCAGGAGTCACCCTTTGTACTACTAGTCCGTCATGTCATTTGTCACGTCATGGTGCAATGTCTAGCAGTAAGCTTAGTACGGGGGAGGGATGAGGGGGGGGGGCATAGGTTAAGGATTAAAAGGTACGGGGGGGTATTGAAGAAGGTGGTGATGAACCCTGCGTTTGAACTCTTGGATGTTGTAGGAGTTCGGAAATACTGACTGCGAGAGGTTATTCCACAGTCGAGTTGTTCTATTAACAAACGAATTCATATCTTGTTGAGTGCGTGAAAAGGGTAGTTGCAGGTGCAGGGAATGGGACGTGTGGGCTAATCTGGTGTTGCGGGTATAAGATTGCCGTGGAGGCAGGAGAGCGTTTAACTCGGAGGAACAGTCACTATGTCTTTCGGAAGCCTTCTCAATAGCCTATCGATGGCGAAATTAAATAGGATGGTAGATAAAGGATCTCCTTGTTTGACTCCCCTCTTGGGGACAAGCTTCTCCGATATCCAAACATCGCCCACAAGCTGAGTATGTGAGCATTCATAAAAATAATTCAGATAGACTATCATACGAGTCGGCGCACCAAAAGACTTCAGAGTCTCAAAGATTGCTCCATAAGAAACCGAATCGAATGCTTTGAGGACATGAAGGATACTGCTGATGCAATTCGTTGGGCTAAAATTTTGTGAAGCTGCCCCACTAGAACTGACGGGATCGTGATCAGCCTAAAATCTCCGGAGTGGAGGAGTTTATCTTCTTTAGAATGAAGATAGTCTTCGCACCTAATAAGTGTGCTGGGACTTTCCCACACCAGAGCATTAGGTTTTTTTCTTTTTTAAGTGATAGTCTAAGCTTAGGTGTCACACTTTGTACTATTAGTCCGTCATGTCGTACAAGTCATGGTGCAATGTCTAGTAGTATGCTTAGCTCGAAGGATAGAGATAAAGAGAGGATATATTAAGGGGAGTCGGGTGAGTGTCGGAGGAGATGGTGGTGAACCTTGCGTTTGAGCTCTTGGGTGTTGTATAACTTCGGAAATACTGGTGAGTTATTCCACAGTCGTGTTGTTCTTGTTATAAACGAATTTCTAAATCGGAGTGTGCGCGAAGATAAGGGCTGTAGACTATAAGGGTGAGACGCGCGGGCAAGTCTAGTGTTGCGGAAGAAAAGTTGCCGTTAAAGATTCGCGCCAATATGTCGACGGACACTGCTTTGAGCTGCCTCGCAGTTATTCCATCGGGTCCTGGCGATGTTGAGACTTTAAGCCTAGATACTCCAATCTCCTCACGCTTTGGACTCTACGATTCATTTAGGTCATGTCTCAGAGGACCTTCGAGAGACGAGCGAGTGCTTCCCTGCTCCATTAGTTCTCTCCAGAAGGGTTCTATGGTCTCCTGAGAAGGTATACGAAAGATATTGGTTCCTTCTAGGATCGATCTAATGCACCTTCCCTGGTGTTTCCGCCAATTACTTTGCGTTGCGGCATAATTATGCCTACGCTTTTTCCTGCTATTCCAATTGTTAGAAATTGTGGGCGGTTGGCTGGAGCGCGTGTACTTCTTATTGATAAATGCTATGAAGGTACGACGCCAACCTACTTAGTGTACTATCTTTGCCAGTCGTGACTGCTTGTGTCACTATGGAATGCAGCTGACTGCTTCTATAGGTCTTTTCCCGAGGCGAGCCAAGGGACAACAAATACTCTATAAAGCGTTCATCTGCGTGGCAGCCGAAGCTTCATCGATAGGTAATTGCCTTATTTGGTTGGTATCTGTGGAATTTCCAATCGGAATTCCGCTTGATGGACCTGTCTCTAAGTTGGACACGAAGCGAGACACCAACGATTTATATTCAGGCTTTTGGCGAGCCTTCTTAAGAACATCCAGACTCCTACCTTGGAAAACGCTTTTGAGAGCCTGGTTCATTAGCGCGGCTTCCCACGAATGGTAAGCTAGTAAGCAGGTTTCCTCCGCAGTACATCTTGCCCTGCGGTCTATTCTGAGGTTCATTACATCACTCTGAACTGGGTGAGCCCTTCTTTTGTGAAGGCCCAGACCGGACTTAGTTGTGAAGGACCGGGAACAGACAGAGCATTGGAAAGTAGCAGAACCGGGCGGAGCATATTGATTATTATTATTGTTACGGCGCGTAAAGCCGTAATATAAAAATTATTTAACAAGTAATCGATAGGTGCTGGCTCATGCTCTAAAAAAAGAGACTCGGTTCGTTTTATACAAATATATTCTCTCCTAAATCTTATAAAAGCTAATTAACTCTAACTTATTTTTATATTTCAATCTTTATTTAAAAATTTAATTTCTCTACTCCAAATATTCTTAAACCTATTTTCTTTTCCCTTGTTGTTCTCCAGTCGCCTTGTGGTTTCTCAGGTGGACTTCCTTCTAAATCCTTTTCTTCTAAATACTTTGTTGTCTAGCCTTGTTGCCCGTGCTGGTCTATTTGCGAAGACGTTATATGTCCCAAATGAAACCTCGTGATTACGCGGGGTAATATCCAACGTAATCAATCTGCCAATTAATTCAATCTACCCTGGGCGAACTTTGATTGAACCTTAATTGACTCTCAACTAGCACGTAAGTTTTTCCGCTACTATAAGGTCAATTTCGTGGAAGAAATTATCTCATATAATTTCTATTGACCTTGCCCGAGTTTCAATGTTGTAAAAGAAATTACCGTGAGTAAAAATCTAATTGAAACTCTATCTGTGGCCGCGTGTGACGTCTATATACTCAAAACAAATTCAATTCCGTAGTAAAAATTATCCCATATAATTTCAATTGAATTTGTTTGAATCTCAATATCGTAGAAGAAATTATCTCGTATAATTTCAATTGAGATCCTAAAATGTTTCTAATAAAAATAAGTTCAATTTCGTAGTAGAAATTATCCAATATAATTTCTATTGAACTTATTCGAATTTCAATTTCGTAAAAGGAATTATTTCCTATAATTCCAATTGAACTTCTTTACCTGTTAGAATTTACTATCACCCGTCACCTGAAAAAACTAACAACAATTATGTGGCTAAACTAACACAAAAGTCAGCGGCGAAAAACCAACCAACTATCTAAGTCCCTAACAATAGTATTCGGAGAAAATCCTGAATATCGCTCTAGCTAACCTTCTCGGCGTAAAGTCCAAAGAAGATTAAAAATTCTGACCCAAACTCAATAGCTTTATCCAGCATCTTCTTCCTGGTGCTGGATAGTGGCGCTGGGTGGGAGAATTTGTCTTGCAGTTTTTTTGCGAATTATTCATGCTGTTTTCCACATTCCTTTTTTGTGGATTTTGTTTCAGCTGCGTTTACACGCTGTCAATTTTGACAGTAGTCAAATTGACATTTTTTGTTACTAATTTTGTATTTTTAGGTATATTTATTAGTCTTAGGAGCCTGCTTGTGGACCTTCTTCATTTATTTTTAATTCGTTTTCTAATAAGTGTTACGTTTTCAGGTCAAAACAATTATCTACTACTCTTAAATCTAATTGGGCTGACGAACCAGAAGATTCGTCAGTATTGATATCCGAGGCGTTTCGTGTACTTCGAGTGCCAATATAGATGAATCGAAGGGGCTGGCAACCCCAGGGACCACTAAAGCCTTTCTCCGTTAGCCAGGGACAAGCCCTGTACCGGCAGGAATCACGAGGAGGTGGAGGATAGGCACATCTATGATCTCTCTGGAATCGGTACACGACCTTTGACGTAAATTCAGCAAATTCAGCTAAACACGCCAGAGAGAAACATAGCTACTCCTGCCATTTACCCGCGCTTACTTGAATTTCTTCACTTTGACATTCAGAACACTGAGCAGAAATCACATTGTGTCAACACCATTTAGGGCCATCACAATGCTTTGTTTTAATTAGACAGTCCGTGCCAGTTCTGAATTGATTGTTAATTTCCGTAAACGACACAAACGCGCGATTTTCTCTGTAAATATAAAACAGCTGCGAAATGGCAACTGTCAAGGCCTGCCACGGATATGCACGTTTTCAAAATCGAAGCTACGTTCGTATGTGCTCGTCTTTCTGATTTGGCGCACTGCCATAAACAAACACACAGTTCATTTGATCTGTCAAGGCGAGCACGGTGGTGCGGCGTTCATTGGGCCTACAACTTTAGTCATCGCTCGCTATCCCCGGATGGTTTCCCACCCCTCTTATACTTAATAATGTTTCCCTTCCAATCGTTGACCGTGCCAAAAACCTGGGTATTGTTTACGATCCCAAACTATCCTACTGCCATCATGTCTCATTGTTACTCTCTAAGATCTATGGCACACTTCGTAAACTATGGCTACATTACAGTCTGTTATCCTCGCATATTCGAGCCAAATTTATCAAATCTCTTGTTGTTCCTCATTTCGTTTATGGCTCGCTGGTGTATAATTCCTTCGACTCTTCTTGCCTTCAGCGTCTTAGAGTGACATTTAATGATTTTGTAGGTTCATTTTTCATATTAGAATATCGGAACATGTGTCGGGTGTTCAAAACTGCTTACTGGGCTGTGACCTCTTTCAATTCCTCGGTCTCATGGCTTTACTTCTCTTCTGACTTCCTCTTTCCTTTACAATCCTAGAGATCCACTAAATTCCCGATTCCTGCTCATTCTTCCCTAATCGGCAGTCGTTCCTTCTTTGTGCATACTCTCACAATCAGAAATAATTTTCCAAAACAACCTTCAGACAATGAGCATTCAGAAGACATGCACTTCTTTTTATATCTTCTTCTTCACACTAGCTCTCTGCTTCTCTCACTACCTCTATCACTCCCAACTTCAATCTCAATTTTAATTCTACTTTCTATTTCTATCTTTTTCTCTTGAATCTTCATTATTATTTATAATATTAATCTTATGTTTCATTTTTGTTTATATCCTACTTAAATTTGCTCTCAAAAAGATATAAATCTTGTGTACTTTCTTGAAATACAATTATTATTATTATATTATTTATTTATTAACAAAACATGTATAGATGTTTTCAAACTCCGTGACACAAAAAATTTGAACAGTTGATTTCGAGGCCACAAGCCTCTGAAATTTAAACCAGTTGGTTTTCTTAAGAACCAAAGAAAAGGCGCGGACATGTGGGAGGCCCACAATGTCAAATCTAATGCGCAAATGGTCCGACAATGAGGTCTCGTCCAGTTTCCTGTCGGAGATAAGGTTGCTCGTGAAGGTGAGGTCCAGCACCTCCTATCTACTAGCAGTGACAAAAGTGAGTTTGCATCCCCTATTTGTAATATCTATGTTATTCATAACAAGAAATTCTAGAAGACACTCACCCCTTTGGTTTACATCGGTACTCCCCCAGATGGAGTGGTGAGCATTTGCATCACAGCCGATGAACAATTACCGGTTCTTCTTGCGATAGAACTCAATGAGTTCTTGAACCTTCTGAGGTGGCAATATTGTTATATCATCTGGAAAGTAGGCGGACGCAAGGAAGATTTCTTGGAATCGGTTGGCTGTAGAATCCGCAACCGAGATAGTCACTAGATCTCTGGAAATAAAGTTGGTAATGGAGATATGAGTGACCCAATTGCTATCTCTTGTGTCGGTAGGGACATTTAAGATGTGGTCACCATCACAATTGACGAAGATGATTCTGTCGGCGCTACATCAACCTCATTATTTCTTTTAATTAATTTCCATAAACGGACCCACGAGTATTCGAGAAATTAAGTCCCCCACCACAGCGATCCCGTATACTGCGTGACGGCTTATTAAAACTAGTTGGGATGTGGGTTCGACCCTTTCGGTCCACACGATCAACTTCCCAGTATGATGGATGTTGAATATTATGATTGGATATTTTAATAATAAATGAACAATAGGCAATATAGAATATATGTATAATACCGAGAATTTGTCACAATTGTTTATCAATATTTTCGCTAAAATGTCAAACTAAATGTGCGCACTTACAAGATTAGGTATTAATGTGTTTCGGCACCTCAGTGAAGTCGATATAGTTTTTAGTTCGTGCGGTATCGTGCAGATACAAAAATCACTTAAGTCATTTAAACCAAAAAACCACTGGACCGAATATTATAAAAAATCTTTTCAGATTATATTGTCGCTAATACGCTTCGAACGGCACCTCAAGTAAGTCAATATCTTTTGTGGTTCGGGCCATATCGTGCAGGTACAAAAATCACTTACGCCGCTTAAACAAAAAAACGGCTCGACCGAATTCTATGAAAATCTTTTCAGATCATATTTTGGTTAATACTCTTCGAACGGCACCTCAACTAAGTCGATATCTTTTATAGTTCGCGCGATATCGTGCAGGTACAAAAATCACTTAAGTCATTTAAACCAAAAAACCGCTGGACCGAATATTATAAAAATCTTTTCAGATTATATTGTCGTTAATACGCTTCGAACGGCACCTCAAGTAAGTCAATATCTTTCGTGGTTCGGGCGATATCGTGCAGGTACAAAAATCACTTACGTCGCTTAAACAAAAAAACGGCTGGACCGAATCTCATGAAAATCTTTTCAGATCATATTTCGGTTAATACGCTTCGAACGACACCTCAACGAAGTCGATATCAGTTTTGGTTCGCGCGATATCGTGCAGGCAAAAATGACCACATCCGTACGCACATACACACACACACATACTTCCTCCCAATTTTTTGCTTAAAATGCTCCTGGGACCTTGAAAGATGAAAATACGTTGAAATTTTCGATTTCGATTTTCGGACCGATTACAATAACTTCCTATACTGGGAAGTTAACTAGAGGATGCCCAGGTATCCAGAGTTCGGATATTAGAGACCAAGCACCCCGTTGGCGACGAGTCTACCGGTATATCCTCTTTCACCTTAAATAGGGATGGTTTTTTCAAGAGTGTTCTTATCTCGCCCGACTACCATTAGCCAGCACTCCTGATATTGGTTCACCCTTTTGGCGTATGCCAGATCGCAGGCGAAAAGCATCAGTGTAGGCGAAGAGTTCATGGTTGACCATGGATGCATGGTTTAGCAACGATCTTTGGTGATGAGTCATCCGATTTAACAGGGATACCCCGAATGATCACGTTACTCAATATTTAGACCCTGCTGGCAGCTGATTATTTGAAGGTCTTGCGAATCCTCCGTTGTTTTAGAATTCTGTTCCAGGTCAGAGACCCTAGTCTGCAGAGTCAGGATGGTGTTAGCTGTTCGTCCGTCAGCTGTTTTTTATTTTGCTAGGCAATGGACTTCAGCCCCTCCGTTAGGCCCAGTTCCATAGAGTCCAGATGATCGTTGAAAATTCACTGATTTACGAATCTGCAAGGCGGAAAGTGGTTGAAAGATCATAGATCTTCTACGAAAACCGCAATTCAAAGGCCAAAAGTCAAAGGATTTTTCTCCTTGGCAGCTTTCCGAGGTAGTTCGTGCAGCCCCTCCAGTCATTACAGGCGACGGGTTACATGAAGGTGTTGGTTTCTTAGATGGCTTTTTCCCAGTTACAGTTTTGGTTTTTTCGTACATTGTAAGATTGTTTATGTACAAATCAATGATTATCAATTAAATTAATCGGTGAAATATTGAGTAAGAATCACGAGATAATTTTTAATAATAAATAAAACTGTCGTATAATAGCACGGAATTGACGTCTTATTCACTCATAACGATACTTGCTTGTTCGTTGCTTAAGATTGGAACCCTCTTATATCTAATCACTGTGCCCTTGGGGATCATGACCTCCAGGTTGAGAAACAATGGTCTAAAGGAATAGTTCCTTAGTCAAAAATATAATTTAAAAGTTAATAAGAAATATGAGGTATCAAATAAAGGGGTTTCAAGCACGGAAGCAGCACACCAAGCACTTGCCTATAAATTAAAATTAAAATAAACAAAATTCAAAGACTAATCAAAAATTCTATTTATTTCTATTTATAAAAGTTATATCACGCAATAGTTACTCTACCTCACTAAACTGCATATACTCGAATATAATCAATTTTGAATATTGATTCATCATTTTTTAGCCAAGTGGGAATTTCTTGCACGCTTTTCCAAAATTTGGACATGCTATGTGGATCTAAATTCTGCCATGGCTTAGCCTTTGTAAAAGCATTTGGTGCATCTGAAAAATCGTTATTACCACCAACTCCATAACCAATGGTTATATAAAAATCCTTATTAAATGGAGCCATTCCTCCACCACTAGCGAGTAGATCTGCATTTGGCAATTTCGTTCCATCAATTTCCAAACTATAGAAACCATTTTCTGGTTGAATAACGCAGTAAGGACTATCATCTACTGATATAGATATTGTATCTGGCGTCCACTTAAGTCGATATATGTGAAAATCTTTACTCCATTCTTCATTATTTTGACATCGTATATCACAAAGTTTGGCTGTCCTTATAGGTTCGGATGCCCCTAGAATAACACCCCCATAAAGCTCACAGCTTCTAGCACCGCGAGTGAATGCCACTCTCATTTGTCCAGAACTATAGCCATTTTTTCCAAAAGCGTTCTCGGTTGGATTCAAAAATATTTGCGGGAAAATCCAGTCGTCATCTGGGAGCTTTGCTCGAACTTCAACAATTCCGTATTTGAAGTTAAAGTTTGATTTTGTGTTGATTTGCGAAGAAATTACAGGTGGTAAAATATCGAATGAATTTTCTGAACGAAAGCAATCATCACTAGCAATTTCTCCTGTACAATCAACACCTAAATTTAGTTCTTTATGCAAAAAATCTGGACCGTACACGATGGTCATTGGAATTGGCCGCAAATTAAGAACACCATTATTAATTTTCAGAACTTCATTGTTGATTAAATAAATAGCGAATTCAAAATCGGGATTACTGCTAAAACGCCGCTCGTACTTCCATCGTTTTGAAGACAGCTCATCGCCATCAAAATTCTCTTCAAATATAAGAGCTCCAGCACAATCCGCTAGCTTACCATTAAACTCTGTGACGGCGGATGAATTGCAGGTATCAAATCTAACATCGAGATCAAAATATGTCTCAGTAGCAATTGTTGGCTGTGTTGTAGTCGCCACAGTTGCACTGACGATATCACTAACAGTATATTCACCATTATCTTCACGATATCCAAGGCCATTATGTATCGCATATGTCCAATAGTACAACTTATCACCTGCCTTTAACCGTGTCAACTTGTCCCGAAAGATGAATCTGCCGTTTTTTGCTGTAACAATATCTTTCGACCATCTCCCAGATTCCAAGCCTTCCATTTCTTCATTTAATTTCCCATGGAACGCGAATAAAGTAACACCTTCATCAGCTGGAATTGAGACCTCGAAACCTTTGGGATTGAAAACTTCAATTTTGGCCTTTGGTATCTCATATGCACTTATTCGAGGAAATGTTAAGTAAACAACTAATAAAACCCGAAGCGCTGGGAATCGCCAAAACATTTTGTTATTCGATAATGACTAGGTTTATGTACTACAGACGTAGAAGCACACGATTGAGACTAACAAGTTCTGATGCCCCATTTCGAATGATTCCAGTTGTCAAAAGTATTATTAACTCGCGAGCTTTCATCAAGCACAGAACCATGAAACTAGTTTTATAATTGCTTAGTAAACGGTGACTCATGATCATACTTTAGTATCCCCACGGATTGTAGTTGACCTGGTAACCCTGGTTATCTTTCGGACTCCCCTCTCTCTGCGTTTTGAGTAATTTTATGGCATAGCATTATTCATTTTGTGTTTTGATTTCGGAAGTTTTGTTTATTATGGAAATTCCCTAATAAAATAATAAGTCAACATTGAGTTAATTTTGGCAAAAGTCTTTAGCAACAACTTGACTGGTTTTCCCTTGAACGAATTTGGTGTACTTTTTGGTTGCACCTAAAATGTTAATTAGGGAGATTCATGAATATCGAGCTTAATGATCATCTTAATTCTACAAACTTTTGTATCTAAAAAGATGAAAAATCTGTTGACAAAGGTTTTTGTTATGGAATCCAAACTTTAATTGAACTTGACTAATTTGAAGAAAGTAGAGACCAATTAATTCCTTACTGAAATCAGAAAAGGCGTAAGCAATAATGTTTGGTGTATAGTGCAGTAAACAAAGGCCAACAAATGAAGAGATAGGTAGTCTGGTAACAGCAAGATTAGATTTTTCACCAGGGGTATATTCATAATTTTCGAACCTCGTGAGCCTTGTGCCACTTTTGTTATAAACAATTAAAGTTTTTTTAGTTCGTTTTTCGAGCTTAAAATATGAATAGCTCCGGTTCTATAAATCGAATCGGGGCAAACTAAAAACCAATGTCTTTGTAATTGCCAATAAGGGGCCATCCATAAATTACGTCACACGAATTTCATGATTTTTTGACCCCCCCCCGTCCTTGTCACAGCTGGTCACATTTGGGAGACCCCCCTCCCTAGTGTGACGTCACATATTGTGCAATTTTGCATCTAGAAGTTATTAAACTAAAACAGCAGTTCCGAAATTAAATATATTTCTATTTGAATTATTTTTTAATAAAATTAACATAAAATCAACATAAAATTCACTTAAACATTTCAAAAAATTAACAAAAGCGTAATGATCAGTATTACTATATTTAGATATATTAGATTTTGAAATGTGACATAACAAAATTTAAGACCCCCCCACCCCTTGTCACACAATGTCACACTTCGCCGACCCCCTCCCTCCCCCCTAACGTGTGACGTAATTTATGGATGGCCCCTAAATTGTTTTTGTTTTCAAATCTCTGAAGTACGTACATAAGCGCGCGCTTTTGATCTTTTTTCAGGAAGATTAAAGACCCTCGGTTTTAGACTATCTCTCAACTCGCTCGACATAAACAGAGGTTCGTCTGTACGTCGCTGGAAGCATGTTCATGTACATTTTGGAACTCTTTCAGTGCACCATGTAGGCATATTTTTATGTTAAGAAAATACAATAACTTAGATATTTTTTCAAAAACATTCTATAATTATGTAGTTTTTATTAAAATATTAATATCAATAAACTTTTTGGTTAGTTAGTACGTTATACGTAACTATAAATAGCCAATTTCTTATACATATTGTATGTATAAATAGCCAATTGCGTATACATACAATATGTATAAATAGCCAATTGCGTATTGCGTATACATACAATATGTATAAATAGCCAATTGCGTATACATACTGTATGTATAAATAGCCAATTGCGTATACATACAATATGTATAAATAGCCAATTGCGTATACATACTGTATGTATAAATAGCCAATTGCGTATACATACAGTATGTATAAATAGCCAATTGCGTATACATACTGTATGTATAAATAGCCACATCCTGAAATAAATTTAGAAATGGAGCGTATTGATACAATTGTTATGGCTTGAGCAGTTTTACATAATTTTCTTCGTCGAAATTGTAGCAATTCTTACATTCCATCAGAATGTTTAGATGTTGAAGACACTGAAAATGGCACTATTATTCAGAGTAAAAATAAAACTACATTATTGGGTTTACAAAAAGGAAATAATAGAAACCATAGCGAACAGGCCAAGGAAATAAGAAATTCATACATGAAATATTTCAATGGCCCAGGAAAAGTTGATTGGCAAGAAGAAATGATTAGCAGGAGCAAAAACATAAGCACAAATAATAAACATTA
This sequence comes from Thereva unica, assembly GCA_949987705.1. Taxonomy (NCBI): domain Eukaryota; kingdom Metazoa; phylum Arthropoda; class Insecta; order Diptera; family Therevidae; genus Thereva; species Thereva unica. The sequence continues at coordinate 71,780,224 of OX465282.1, read as the reverse complement.
AAGAATCGAATTTTTCAAAGACATATTTTATTATTACGTTAAAATTGGTTTAAGATATTAACAACACCTTTATAATAATAGAGAGTGTACGTTTTATTCTTTAAAAACTCACTATATTTTATTACTTCAGATTTTATAAATATAACTTAAAGATAATAATATTGATTTATATTAAAGTTCAGTAGGTACATAAAAATTATTATGTTTCAAGATTCATCATCCGTATCATTTAATTCTCCAAAATATTGCGACAGCGCGGTGCTTGTTTTTGAAGTTTCACTGGTGAAAAATCTTGAATATCTATCTAATGTGCTCATTTGTGCTTCAAATAACACATCATTAATAAATTTTTGTGCTAGGATTTGCATTGTATTTGGTAATTTATCTAACTCCTTCGCGACATGCTTACCAAATATATGGTGTGGGCTTTCGTTAGCTTCAAATTTCTGCTTTATAATTCCTAATTGTTGCGAAGCAGGATCATCAGCAACTTTCTTCCATTTCATTCCCGTTTTTGTCGCGGCGTCCGATTGTTGGCTGTCCTGACTTGGTGAATCTAACGTCTGAGAGTGAAGTTAATAAATGTCAATAATATTATTAGTTCACCTAGCATTACAATTTTACCTCTATGCTCGATTCTTCAAACATATTAACTTTCTCCATATTCGATACACTGGTGTGTCTTGATCACCCAAAAACAATAGATCATTATAGTACCACAAGTTTTTCATACGCAGCATTTTTTTTGTCTCTATCAGAATACTCCGCACTTTTTATTTTCCATAAGCATGGTTCACTTTCATAAATTTTGATAAAATCAGTAAGAAATTCACGAGATAAATTCTTTTCCGCCATATGTACGATTATCACACTATTATTGGTAATAACTTATGACGCCTGCAAAAATTTACGATAACTGCGAAAGCAAAAATTTACGATAAATGCTCTAGCCAGCTACATGGATGCAATATTTAGATATTGTGGTTGGATTAATCGCTTTCGGTAACATGGAATACGTTTCGGGAATTCGTGTCCCGCGCACTTTTGTTGCACACCTGTTTCTGGGCACTTGAAGCTATGTAGCTGGCTAGAGCATGGAAACTTTTAGTTGAGCTCCACCTACAAATAGCAGCGTACATATAATTGTATGGTGTGCGAGGCAAAATAGCCCGCGCTTGGTGGGAGGAATTGGGTTTCAATGTTGCAATGCAGACGCTGCTCTCAAAATTCATGTCATATTCTCGCACCCAATCGCTGCTGTCTGTTGCTGGACTTCGACCAAAAGTTGCCATGCTCTAGCCACCTACATGGCTGCAATATTTAAATATTTTGCTTGGATTAATCGCTTTCGGCAACTAGTCCATTCAAAACGCGGGGGGGGGGGGTGTTCCAAAATAACACCGTTAAGAAAATCGAACCCTAAAGATTTTTGGGGTCGCTGATCACGAAAATCGGGGTCCCGCGGTCCTAAAACATGGGCGTCATCCTTAAAAATGCAAAAAAAAACACCCCTTTTTAAGGGTTTTTGCAATTACATATTTCAATAATAATGAAAACTAATGCAATGAAATACACTTTTTTTATTTTTTTTTTGCGAAGGTGGTTGATTTTTACTAAATCAAGGCGAACTTTATGATAAGGGGTAGTCCTAAAGGATTGAAACCACCCCTAAATCGGCTAAAAATAGAAAAAGATGTAAACATTAATTTTTTTAAGTTTATGCCTCAAATTCGATTTTGTGGGCGTACTGTTAGGCAAAAATAAATAATTTTCAACCCTTAAGGGGTTAAAACTACCCCTACAATTATAAAAATCAACTTTATATAAAAAAAAATGCATTTGCATTTTTTTCAATTATAATTGTAATGTAGGGGTAGTTTTATCCCCTTGAGGGTTGAAAATAATAAATTTTTGGCTGATAATACCTATTGAACCTAATTTCAAGCAAAAAGTAAAAAAAAAAAATTTTGCAAATTTTTTTATATAAAGTTGATTTTTATAATTGTAGGGGTAGTTTTAACCCCTTAAGGGCTGCAAATTATTTATTTTTGTTTCGTGACTATTGCATCAACCCGAAGATATGTACTGTGTACTATGAACTATGGACTATGCACATCGTCCGATCGTTTAGGTCAAATAGTTTAATTTCCAAAACATTGCAACACATTTTGGAGTCAGTTCATATAAGTAACAATTAATAAACTATAACAGAATATTTATAAATAAAATATATTGATCCTTATCCTCCTGTATTAAGATTAATTTGGAAATATAGAATAGTCATAGAAGTTAACACTTCTAAAGTGTGGTCCTACGCACACTAATTTTTGAAATGTGTTTTTTTCTTAAAAGTCGGGATCTGAATTTTGCGTAGCGTGCGCGTTTTTTGTTTTGAATTACATTTTTGAGAAATTAGTTTATACCCCGGCTTCACCGCCAAAATTTCGCAAGTTCGAGCAAATTAGTCTACAGTACTTTAAAATTTCCTGATTTCCCATATATTTTTCACATTTTAAAGTCAGGAAAAAATGCCTGCTTTGGGCCTACAGAACATGAAATTGAGTTTCAAAGTAAAAGCTCGCTCAAAAGAGAGTAAAAAATTGGAATAATGGAATGTCATTCCAGTGAGCTTTTGTATTTCTAGCTTGTGGCGAAAAAGCAACAACAATTTCAAGCACGAACTGAACATGCTAGCCGGTGAAGCCACTTATGCTGATTGAAGTGAACTTGATAAAACTGAGGCCGGTGAAGCCGGGGTATTAGAGTGATATGAATTAAAGAAAATATTTGAAAAATTCTTTTGTTATATGAATTAAAGAAAGGAATGTTTTTTTTTTTGAGATGTATTTTTCTTGAAAGCCGTGGGTGGTTAATCAGATGTCGCAAAATATTAAACATAGAAGTAGTGAAAGAAAAATTAAAATCATTATATCTAAATCGAAATCGATGAATTGGTGCAACTTGATTTTCCTTCGGGTTTAGAAATTAATGAATGACGTTATAATAGATGTATATATTTGAAGAAAAATTAAATAAATCAACACTGATAGAAAAATTGTCTTGATTTCAGCAATTCCATAGTCTTCGTTTCGTTATCTTGAGTAGAAACATTTTTCAGTCTTAACATGATAATGCTGTCTCAGAGTAAGACACTAGAAATTCTTGAGCCAAGCAATTGTATTTCTGCGCTCAATACTTATACTTTTCGACCAGTCTTTTTCGAAATAAGATTTTTTAATTTTTTACTCAACAAACTAAATATTTTTTATTCAAAACAAAAGGAAGTGGGTCAAAATTGCGCCAGGCCCGGCGCAAAAGAAAAGTATCTCAGATTATCGGCTATAATAAGTATTGAATTTCTGTATAGTTGTTATATCCCGTAACTGTGGCTAAGGTGTTAATAATGCTATTTCTTTTTATTCGGGCGAAATGACTAATTAACCCTGTATTTTTGTAACGCCATCACATATCTTCATGAATAAGAATACGCAGAATACTCCCACCTATCTAAAATTGTAAAAACGACGGTACCACAGTACTAACTTCCAGAGTTATGAGTCGTCAGTTGTTTTTTTTTTAACAAAAATTTCATTTTCAACCACCTTTTTCTCCAAAATATTCATAGTCAACTAATGTTTTTTTTCCCAGAATCAGAAAGCTTGGAGTGTTTCCTATGAATAATGTCGGGACAATTTGTATGCTACGGCCTTGACTTTCGAAGTTATAAGCAATTTATTCCATGAAGATATGTGATGGCGTTACAAAAATACAGGGTTAATTAGTCATTTCGCCCGAATAAAAAGAAATAGCATTATTAACACCTTAGCCACAGTTACGGGATATAACAACTATACAGAAATTCAATACTTATTATAGCCGATAATCTGAGATACTTTTCTTTTGCGCCGGGCCTGGGGTAATTTTGTATGGGCTGTGTGACCCACCTCCTTTGTATTAAATAAAGACACGATGAAGTTTTAATTCGAGAATATTTATTAAGGCAATTCACTACTTTATTACCTTGAGTTGCTTAAATTAAAAAAATGATTATCTCAAACCATCCAAGGCAATTGAGTATTGCTTATCCGAAGACAATTTTGTTTTCGTTATATCTAAAACATTATTTGTTTGGTTCAAGAAAAAGTCTCTTAAGCCTAGAATTTTTTCATCAGTGAAGTAATAATTTCAAGTGAATACTGAAAAAAAAATTTAAGATAATCTATGCGAATTAACATGTTTTCGGAGTTATAATGTTAAAATTATTCAAGTGTATAAATTCTGTGGGTTTTTGGTGGCTTTAATGACTTTCATTACTGCCCGACGTAAAAATATAAAGTTATTCGCAAACCTAAAAATGGTTGCCTAAAACCCCTCCTCTGTGTGGCCCCCGGTGATTAAGGATGAACCAAACTAAGGTAAGTCCTTCTGCCTACAGTAATAGAAAAATTGTCTTGATTCCAGCAATTCGATAGTCTTTGTTTTGTTGTCTTGAGTAGAAAAATTTTTAGTCTTAACATGAGAAAGCTGTCAATACACTAAAAATTCTTCACTCAAGCAATTGTATTTCTTCGCTCAATACTTATACTTTTCGACCAGTCTTTTTCGAAATAAGATTTTTTAATTTTTTACTCAAGGAACTAAATGTCAGCTTTCAAGGTAACTTCTGTTAAAATTTTTTGAATTGAATTTAATGTTGTTCTTAAAATTAGACTCATCGTTAAAAAAAGTAATTTATTCAAATAATGACTAAACTATGCAACTGGGCAAGTATTTTGAGAATAAGCTATAGCAAAACCTCTATTTGCAATATCTGTATTTTCGTTATCATCCTGTACCACGAAAAGAACAAATGGCTTTGTTCCACTAGTTGTTTCAATCAATCCAAGTCCACAAAATCGGTCGCTCTCTAATTGTATACCACCTTGACTTGGATTAGGTATTATAATAAAATCGGTTGTACATATTTGACTTTGAACGACTTCTGTCCCTAAAAGTGATGGGTCAACTGCTCCAACGTCTCCAGTAACCGTGAAAGAATAAATGTCTGAAGCAGTTTGCACCCAAGTAATACTACATTTGTTAGCACCCATTCGAATACAAATTCCATAACGCAGGTTGGCAAGTTGTCTTGTACCCTCTACACCTATGGAATTCTGTGATGCACTTGCAGATGATCCGTAATTAAAACTCATCACGACTCCGGAACTATCCAAATGGTACTGTAGGCAACCAGATGGCGCTTTGTATGCCGATTTGCAAGCTATCTGTATAAGTTGTAATTGCCACTGTCTGTTGAATGTAAAACTTGGTGTTGTATCTACTCCAATAACAATTGGAGAATCACCATTAAAATCAATGTAAACATGTTGACCAGCATTCTCGCCACAAATCCTCGGGACCTGTGATGATCCACCAGTTATTGTTATGAAATCAGTTAGGCACTCTCCATTACCACTTGGAGGAGCTAAAGAAAATGCAAGAAATTCTATTCTTAACTGACAAATATCTTCAGAACAGGGCAGGACGGTTAACGTGCACCTTAAATTATAAAATAGTTAATATAAAATATTCATTTTTAAAAAACTTCCATCTACCTCGATCCGCCTGCAAAAGTTCCAGGATACCCACGGTTATAAAAATATGTGTTGTTGTAAGAGGTAGTTGCTCCGCATGAAAGTTGGTCTGATAATTATTTAATAAAAAAATATTTTATTAAAAAAATGAAAAATTATGAGATAGGTCATCTTACAAACACAACAAACTGCTTGTGGAGTGAGAGTAGTGCAACCACCTGTTGAAACCCCGCCATCATCTTTGCATTCACCACGAATTACACAAGTACCCATCATTTGGTTTGTACCAACACAGACATCATTCGGAAATCGTCCGATAGTGTAAAATGGAAAAACTAAAAAATACCATATTTTGCAATTAAAACTATTTTTTGCACTTTCTAAATATAAGAATTACAAGCGCGACTGATAAGATCGAAAAGATTTAACCTTTCAAATTTTGTTTACTCACATCTCGGCTTTCTCGATTCACTGAATTCAGACGAAATGGGATTCTTACCCAGCACATATCCAAGTATTGCTAACCAGACTAATGACACTATGATTGCAAACATTCTTACTTTTGTTGAAAAATTCATTTGAATGCTTTAACAAATGAAAGTGTTAGCAAAAACTAAGTCAAAGACTTTATAAAGATACTCATAACAATAAGCACGTATCACTGATCTTCATCTTTCTCATGCATAAAACGAACTGATCTAAAAGATGATGGATGAGTTCTTCAGGTACAGATATGTAAACATTTCGCAGAAGGTGCTAATTGAGAATAAAGAGTGGCGAGTTATGCTATCAGAGAACATTCGAACCTGGGGAAATGTTCTGGGTAATCATTGCTATGCGCTAATTGCAAAGTAGAATTTGTAAAAGAAATGACTTTGGTTTCTTCTCGTTTATGATTTGATTTTACTTTGTTTCAATTCACAAGGTTTTCGTTTTTTCCCCTATAATTTTTATGAAATGTCAAAATCCCCTCAGATTTACCAGTTCCTTATACAATTTGTGTGCTATGGTGAAACTTCTGACAATGGTTAGGCACACATGCTTATTCCTGCTGTGTAATTGGTTTTACAATATACTCCTGTCACACATGGCTATTCCTTCACCACCAGCAACTTTCTTGTCTTTGCTATAGGCGATATCAATTTGGGTGTTCGTTGACAGGGCAGATAAGAAGAAGCCCAATTCGCATGCGATAGTTTACATGCCAACAATTTTGGTACTTTTACTGCTCTTACGTAAAAAACTAGTTCGACACCAGTTGAATGAATTATTTTGTAGTAGTGAAAGTTCGGAAGCAGGGCCGGCTTTAGGTATTTGGGGGCCCCGTGGGAGATATTTTTATGCGCTCTTAACTTTTTAAAGACATTTCTTTTAAGTAACTCGAATAGTAGTAAAAGATAACCTTACAGCAAGCTAGCACCGTCCAGTTGGGGGCACATAAGGCCTCACGACGGCCACACTTGGCCAAAAGATTTCAAAGTCCGAGAACTGAGCTGTACACACGGGCATACGACGCCAAATTTGAATCAAAAAATAAATCTGCACCAAATGTATTGTTGACTACGCTCGTTCTTTTGGTTATTATACTTAAAAACTATCGATACACAAAAGAAACAAGCTAGCCAATCGTCCGTTTGTTTTTCGGGAAATGTATGACTTTGTTTTAATCAGGGGCAGTGTTCGCCCGTTTTAAGTCCATCTTTTATTTTTATTCGAAAATGTAAGTACGAGTACAGTCATCGTCGGCTAAATTGTACACAATTATGTTAGCACAGGAAATATGATAATGGTAGCATCAAGCGCTAGTTCGTAAAAGAAACTGAAAACATTTTACAATTTTGATGTTACTTTTCCTTATAAAATAATTTGTCTATGGTATTATGAACAAATAGTATTCTACATTCCACAGTAATTTGTTAGTCTATTTCTGGGTTGCTCAAAAATAAAAAAAAAATGATAAGATTGTAATGTACCTACATCTGCAAACTGCAATCAATGCGTCGCAAGTTCCGATAAAGTTCCATAAGTGCAATAGTTAGCTTTTTCAGAGCACTAGTAAAGATTTTGTTTTGGTACATGGAGCCCTTCTCCTTGGGAGATTGATTGAGCGAGGTATAGAAACATCTATAACTCTTTTTTTCTTTGAACCCAAAAGAAGAAAAGAGAGAACAATAGAGGGTCCTATACCTTTCCCACTTAAACTCACAAAATGATTGGAGGACTCTGGAACTTCAGGGCAAGCTCGCGTGACTCTCAAGAGCTGCTATTGCCCAGCCCTGGTTTATTTCTAGAAACTGAATACAAAACAAGTTGCCAAAGAACGTATAACAAAATGTCCAAAATTAATAAATAAATAATAAATGCTGTTAATAATAAATAAGTTTTTAAGTATAAGGGCTATGTAATAAATAACAAAAGCTGTAAAAGTTATAAATAAAAGTATGTTTCTTGAAATAAAAGACGATCTGTTAATTCAACAAAATAAGGTGCTTATTGGTAAGTGACCAATAAACTAATCAAAAAAAAACTCAGAATGGAAAATTATATGCCTCTTCAGGACGCAATCAATCAAAATGAAAATACAGATAACTTAGGACGATAATTAAAATTGCCACCTTCCTTTACCTCGCTATATGCATCAGAGCACCCAGAATGCATTCTGTTATGTAAAAATGTGTGGACGTAACGATCTATTTAAGCTAGTCGGTGAGTCATTTTTATGGCATTTTTCGCCCATAGGGGAGATTATTGCTGGAGTTGCTTCGTTTTAGGCTGTAGTTGAACACAGTAAGATTGCCCACAAATTGGTTGAGGGCATAGCTTACCTCACTTTATTTGCACTAGTTGTTTACTTGCAAAACACTGCACATCGAGAGCTAAAAATCGTGTGATGAGGATAGTGTATATGTAGTCCCGGTAATGCACAAAAAGTTTCAACAAGATCGGTTGATAAATTTTTGACCAATTGGGGAACTATTCTTTTTTTCAACATTAACTAAAAATGGTGACAATTTTTGGAAGATCGGGTTATACAAAAAAAAACGAAACCCTTGTTCGAATTTTTGAAAAATTCCAAATTTGGTCGATTTTATAACCTACTACCTTTTTATACTAGAAAAGAAACAACTTTTTATACTAGAAAAGAAACATTCATTCTTTTATTCTTTAAAAATAGCAGCTTTTAGATATGCAAGAGCGGATTTTCTAAAGTAAAAATATTACAAGCAGTTAGATGTTTTATATAAAAAGGTAGGTACGAGGTAGAGTCTTTACTTATTATCTCATATTCTCCAAATTATTTCAAAGCTCACTTCAAACAAGTACTGTGTCGTTCACGAATGATACGTTCGTTCTGAACGGAACAGCGTTCTGAGCCAAATGAGCTGGTTCACTAAGTAGTACATGTTCCTTCTTTCGTTCAATGGTACTGCACTGGTTCAGTGGTACTGAACTGTGTTATGAACCATTGACAAAAAGAGTCAAATGTACGGGTCTCTAATGAAAAGACCTGAACTGGAATGATGTGAAAAAAGAGCAAATGAATGAATGAATAACTAGCCTACATATGGGGTGAGATATCTTTCTCAGAGAACTTTTTTGGTTGTATTGTTGATGATATATTCAAGATGTGAGAGATTTGGAAATTCTCTCTAAGCAATTCTAATTGGAAATAGACATTTGGAAATATGTAGATAAATGTCGGCAACCACAGCTTGCATGAAGACAGTATTGTAATGACAATGGACAGCGAGTTGTAGAGATGGCAGCAAGTAAGAACTTGGTCGTTGCAAGTATTAGATTTGCGCGTAAAGATGTCGATAAAGCCAGATCATGTGTTGATAGGCCGCCGCCACATTTCGGGTCTGATGACGGTACGAACGTACCGAAGTACCAACTTCGACTCGGATCACTATCTTGTTGGTATGGTGCTCCGAGAGCGCATTAAAACACTGAAAAGCTTTGTATCTGCTGATCAGACTTGAATCAACACAGCTGCACTACGCAATGAAACGGCCAGAAACAGCTACGGCCATGCATTAGAACTCGCCCTCGGTTAAATATGGAGGGCTTACATTACACCAAGCGATTCATGAATTAATTGTGCAAGTATGGGAGCAGGAAGTGATGCCAGAAGACTGGAGAAAAGGCATCCTCTGTCCGGTACACAAAAAAGGAGATATCACAGCGTGCACTAATTATCGCGGTATAACGTTGTTGAGTACCGTGTAGGTATAAAATATTCTCCGCTATCCTACAAAACAGGCTGGCCCCATACGCCAGAAAGATCATAGGCCAATACCAGTGTGGCTTCAGCCCAGGAAAATCAACGACAGATCAGATTTTCACCTTGAGGCAGGCTATGGCAAAATTTCTAGGGGTTTAAAACTCAATTCAACACCTCTTCATAGACTTTAAAGCCGAATATGATAGCATAGCCAGAGTAGATCTCTACCAAGACATGAGAGAATTCGGCATCCCCAACAAACTGACAAGACTATGTAGGCTGACCATGACCAATGTGTCAAGCCAAGTAAAGCTATCCGGAACACTGTCCAGACCAATCAACATCTATTAAGGACTCCGGCAAGGGGACGGTCTGGCCTGCCTCCTTTTCAACCTGGCGTTGGAGAAAGTGATCCGAGATTCGGGTGTGACATCAAAGGGTACAATCCTCCACAAGTCCACCCAATTAATGGCTTACGCAGACGACATTGACATCATTGGAAGCTGTACAAGAAGCTTTCACTCAGATTGAGCAAGCGGCAGGAAATCTGGGAGTGCACATTAACGAAAGCAAAACAAAGTACATGGTGGCCTCGTCTGGAAGATCACCTAACATTGGTCTCACAATCAAGGTAGCGGAACACAAGTTGGAAGTGGTAAAATCATTTACCTACCTTCGGTCAATAGTAGCAGCCGACAATAGCATGGAACCAGAAATACGCGCACGACTGCTAAAAATCAACAAAGCCTACTATAGTCTGTCAAGGCTCTTTAAATCCAAGTATCTAACCATAACGTCTAAGCTTTTACTCTATAAGACGATGGTCTTACCAGTTCTCACATATGCATCCGAAAAGTTGGTGCTTAGCAAAAAGCACTCAAACCACTTGGGCGTTTTCGAGAAGAAAATACTTCGTAGGATTGTTGGCCCCGTCTGTGAGGAAGGACGATTCCGGAGACTCTCCAATGACGAGATCTACGAGCACTATCGCGACATAGATGTTGTGAAGAAAATAAAGCTCGGTAGGCTCCGGTGGGCAGGGCATCTAGCTCGTATGAGTGAAGATGAGCCTGCTCGGAAAATCCTCTGCGGTAAGACCTATGGGGTGCGACAGTGAGAGAGACCCAACCTTCGTTGGAGGGATGGCGTAGACCAGGACGTTCAGAGCTTAAGGATGCCAAACTAGATGACATCGGCTCAGAATCGGGACCGGCGCGGCGGAGAGAACAGTTGCGAGAGGCCAGGACCGGAGCCGTTAAAGAAGACGAAAAAGATGGGAATTGAGAAAATTTTATGAAGAACATTTAAGATTTAGGGCGAGTTCTAATTAGATATGTTATACAAATTTCAATTATTATTCGAACTTAGGAAGATTATTTAAAATTTAACGAAAGGGGAATTTAACGGAAATAGGATTGTTTTAATTTTATTTGAATAAAATATAGGATATCTTAAGGTAAGTTAATTAGTTAAAACTGAAAGTTTGATTTTAGCAGGAAATTCATTGATTCTTATCAGTAGCAAAAATTGTGTTTAGTATTTTATTGAAATGTACATATGTGTTTGTTCGTAGTTGTGTTTTAAGGCACTCCATGTTTTGACGTTTTCACCATATTTAAGGCCAATGAACCATATGAACCGAAAGAACGGATCTTTTGAATGGTTCTTTTTAGTGAGCGGAACCAAAAGAACCAGTTCACTGAAAAGAGCCATTTTGCCCACCACTACTTCCAACTGAACAGCACGAAAAATTTGCAGTGGATGATCGCTGTCGCGTGTAGCCGCGTATCTCAGAGCCACCTGTACCCGCCTGTAGCCGCTCATGTAGCGAAAGCGCGAAGCCACACGAATACGCTTCCAGTGGACGATCAGCCTCATTTAAAATTCATTAAATCTTTCGAGAGAAACTAATCCCTTATTTAGCCATGACATTACACACTTTCTAGATCCAGAAAAATAAACTCCCTTAACGAAGCCTTCAATGTTGCCTTTGATAAAAAAATTCAAGCAAAAAACCTGCAGCTTTTGTAAATTTCATCCTCAAAATCAAACATAACAAATCTTCACTCTTAAATCAGTTTTCAGTCTACTACATTTTATCAAACAGAACTGTAATAATATTTTCCGCTTGTTTGTTGATGCTCGTAAGATTAACTCTCTGAAGGTAACATACATAATAACATACATACTGCGGAAGCTAAAAGGTATATCTCAAGATATCGCTTTCTTTAAAACGGGAAGAAAATTTAAACTTTAAACAGAACATTTACTGAAACTGCACTTTAAAGAGATATAGCTAGATCATTACATCTGAAAAACTATGTTTATGCACATTATATCAAGCTGCAGCCATTTCATCCGGAACAATTTCAGTAAGGACAATGTACAGCGAACAAAAGAAGACATAATGCTCTCAAATCTGTGCTTAGTACAAAAGGATATATATTTTAAGATTTATCTTTACTTTGTTCCTGTTGTGCTATGAAATTTTAAGAAGATCATTTCATTAAAAATGGACTTAAATAAGCCGACGAAGTTTTATGGAATTAAACAGAACATCGCAAAACATCCCTCTCAACGACTGAGCCAAAAAATAGCGAAAAATCAAAAACGGAAAATTATAGTCACTGATAGCCTTCAGGGAGTCAAGCCGGACTGTACCGAATCCTAATAAAAAGGATCCACTTTCGATTTAACAAGTGTCACGAAGGCAGCCCGGAAATTTGCAAAAGAAGAGAGAAAAAAGGCTGACAACATTACGACCCTCATTGACATCCTTCACAGATTCTAGGAAAAAGGACAGGAAATTAGTACTCGAAGGTGCTTTAGCAGCAACAGCCCCGTTGCCGCATTTTTTGGAGTGTAAGAAGTGAACTGGGACCAAGTTGCAAAAATTACCTAAGAACACTCTGGTGCTATCCATGTAGTCCCCGTCCTTGTTGAGCTTATTTACGAAGGAATTTGTCAACAAAGCGACTTCTTAGGCTTTTTGGGTCTTAACTCATTATCCTTTTCCACCGTTATGACTGCTATAAAATAGGAGTAATAATGAGATAGAAAATAAATTTTATGTTTTGGGTAGACTAAAATAACGAGATTGTACTGGGCAATCCTTAAGGTTTCTTGCAGGATTCTTTATTAGCAATCTGGGTATGGGTAGAAGTGCCTTACTACGTTCCGTAGTTTATGGAGTGAAACCTAACGAGCAATTTCTTTGGCGGTAGATGGCCTGATGTTAAGTCCATTTGTTGATGTTTCCTGATAGTAAAAGGATTATAGAGAGACAGTACTAAGATATGTTTATGTGAAGCAAGGGCCTGTTATAATAAAATGGTGTTTTTTATTTTGATTTTATTATATTTTGGGTTCAATTCTGAAGCTTAGGCCTGTATTCGATTTGTTGCTAACATTTTATAGAAATGCAATATTTTTTCCATTCATTTGCAATAATTTTATTTCATTCTTACCTATCTTTCTTCGGCCTCTGTAAGCACTCCAAATTAAATTATATAAACTGTACGTAATCCTTTCGCTGTGATCAAGGGGCTAGCCAAACCAAAGTGATTTTTCTTAACATCCCAGTTTACAGGGAATTTCTTGTAATCGGTCCGAAAATCGAAATCGAAGTTATCAATATATGGGACATTCCACGTCAAATCGGACAAAATTTTTCGACCCCCCTACGTTTTGACTGAAATTTTTCAGGGACTTTGGGCAACTATTTAAGGCTACAAAAAAATTTTTTTTAGAATTTTTTCGACAATATATTGACAATAAAAATTAAATGCGTTTTTTAGGGATTTTTATGAATTTTGACTTTCTTTCTCGATTTTGGCTCTATATCTTTCGTTGGGGTCAACGTTTTTGATGGGTTTTACATGTTTTCAGGTCAGGGGGGTTGTTTACAAACAAATTTGCTGAAAAACATAAACATATTTTCGAATTCAAGGTCAAAAGGTCAAAAAATAGTAAAAAACTTTGAAATTCATTTTCTCAAATACCCCATCTCGAAAATGGACGTTTTTGGTGTCAAAATGTTCGGGAGAAGTCACTCTAACACCTCGATCAAAAATCTCGGTGGGCCCTTAAGGATTTCGAAAGTTATGAGTATTTGTTTATAATCTTTAATTTTTTACGATATTTATTGAATTCTTTGCCCTGGATATAGTTGAAACGTCATCAATTTTCACCAAAACTTGTATAAAGGGTTTTTTTTGGCGGCTGATTACGAATCTGTGGTCAGATATTCAAAAAAGTGAACCTCTTTCCATGAAATGAATTTTGGACCGCCATCTTGGCTGCCATTTTGAATGTTGAAAATCTGGCCGCAGATTCGTAACCAGCCGCCAAAAATAACCCTTTATACAAGTTTTGGTGAAAATTGATGACGTTTCAACTATATCCAGGGCAAAGAATTCAATAAATATCGTAAAAAATTAAAGATTATAAACAAATACTCATAACTTTCGAAATCCTTAAGGGCCCACCGAGATTTTTGATCGAGGTGTTAGAGTGACTTCTCCCGAACATTTTGACACCAAAAACGTCCATTTTCGAGATGGGGTATTTGAGAAAATGAATTTTAAAGTTTTTTACTATTTTTTGACCTTTTGACCTTGAATTCGAAAATATGTTTATGTTTTTCAGCAAATTTGTCTGTAAACAACCCCCCTGACCCGAAAACATGTAAAACCTATCAAAAACGTCGACCCCAACGAAAGATATAGAGCCAAAATCAAAAAATAAAGTCAAAATTCATGAAAATCCCGAAAAACACATTTAATTTTTATTGATCAATAGATTAATGAAAAAATTCTAAAAAATTTTTTTTTTGTAGTCTTAAATAGTTGCCCAAAGTCCCTGAAAAATTTCAGCCAAAACGGAGGGGGTCGAAAAATTTTGTCCGATTTGACGTGGAATGTCCCATATTTCCATTTTTTCCTAAACTCTGAGCGTCCTGGTCTACGCCATCCTTCCAGCGAAAGTTGGGCCTCCCTTGCTGTCGCACCCCATAGATCTTACCGCAGAGAACTTTCCGAGCAGGCTCATCTTCACTCATACGAGCTAGATGCCCTGCCCACCGGAGCCTACCGAGCTTTATTTTTTTCATAACATCTATGTCGCGATAGCGCTCGTCATTGTAGAGTCTCCGGAATCATCCTTCCTCATATACGGGGCCAACAATTCTCTGAAGTATTTTCCTCTCAAACACGCCCAAGAGGTTTGAGTGCTTTTTGCTAAGCACCCACTTTTCGGATGCATATGTGTGAACGGGTAAGACCATCGTCTTATATAGTAAAAGTTTAGACGTTATGGTTAGATATTTGGATTTGAATAGCCTTGACAGACTATAGTAGGCTTTGTTGGCTTTTAGCAGTCGTGCGCGTATTTCTGGTTCCATGCTATTGTCGGCTGCTACTATTGACCCAAGGTAGGTTAATGATTTTACCACGTCAAACTCGTGTTCCGCTACCTTGATTGTGAGACCAATGTTAGGTGTTCTTTCAGACGAGGCCATCATGTACTTTGTTTTGCTTTCGTTAATGTACAGTCCCAGCTTTCCTGCCGCTTGCTCAATCTGAGTGAAAGCTTCTTGTACAGCTGTTGTTGTTCTTCCAATGATGTCAATGTCGTCTGCGTAAGCCAGTAATTGGGTGGACTTGTGGAGGATTGTACCCCTTTATATCACACCCGAATCTCGGATCACTATCTCCAACGCCAGGTTGAAAAGGAGGCAGGCCAGACCGTCCCCTTGTCGGAGTCCATTATAGAAGTTGATTGGTCTGGACAGTGTTCCGGATACCTTTACTTGGCTTGAAACATTGATCATGGTCAACCTACATAGTCTTATCAGTTTGTTGGGGATGCCGAATTCTCACATGGCTTTGTAGAGTTCTACTCTGGCTATGCTATCATAGGCGGCTTTAAAGTCTATGAATAGGTGTTGAATTGAGTTTTGAAACTCTAGACATTTTCCATAGCCTGCCTCAAGGTGAAAATCTGATCAGTCGTTGATTTTCCTGGGCTGAAGCCACACTGGTAATGGCCTATGATGTTTCTTGCGTATGGGGCCATCCTGTTTTGTAGGATCGCGGAGAATATCTTATACACGGTACTCAACAACGTTTTACCGCGATAATTAGTGAACGCTGTGATATCTCCTTTTTTGTGTACCGGACAAAGGATGTCTTTTCTCCAGTCTTCTGGCATCACTTCCTGCTCCCATGCACAATTAATTCATGAATCGCTTGGTGTAATGTAGACCCTCCATATTTGACCAGCTCCGCTGCGATGCCGTCTGCACCCGAGGCCTTGTTGTTTTTGAGCCGGCTGATGGCTCTGCTAACTTCTTCTATGCTTGGTTGCGGCAGCATAGCATTATCATCAGATATTGGTGGAGCCTCCGAATCCTCAGTTAGCTCGCCATTTAGCAATTCATGAAACTGCTCTTCCTATCGCTCCAAGATGCCTTTAGGATCGGTGATCAGATTACCTTCTTTGTCCTTGCAGTATGTGCAACGTGGTGTCAATTGCGTCATACTGCGGACTCTTTGGTAGAACTCCCGCGCCTGGTGCGGCCGTCGTTCTCTGTACTGTTCTAGCTCACAGACGAGATTTTTTCCTAGGCTTCCGTTTTTCGTCTGTGAGTTCTCTTTTCTTCTTTTCTGAGCTCTTTATAATGCCTAATCTCCAATGGCGAAACCAACCACGAACCAACCAACCAAAGTGCTGCTTCCTATTCCTTCCCATTGTAAATTTGATTATCCGTCTCGCTCGTGTTTTGGTCGACATGGGTAACTTTCCGTATGTGTTAGTAAAACCATTTGAGTTGCCACATGAAATTCAGCGGCAATTTAGTACAAAAAAAATGTCAAAAATCAAGGCATAAATGTTACTTGTAATTACAATATCTCGACAAAAAATTTGTCAACAGAAAAGTCTAATCTAGTAATAATAATGACAAAACACACATTTCTGACATTTCACATATACAGTGATAGAAATGTGTGTGAACACATTTTGTCAGCTAATTCAGCCTACTGGTACGTGGTTGGTTCGTGGTTGGCTTTCCCATTGGAGATTAGGCATAATTCTCTTCGCGTGCCCATGTTCTCTGAGACTGCTGCATGGATCGGTACGCAGCATTCTTACGTTCAGTTGCCAGCTTGCATTCATTATCGAACCAGTCGTTCCGATCTGTACGACTTCTGCCTAAGATGGAATCAGCAGTACTAATGACAGTATTTTTAAGGCGGGTCCAGTTCTCGTTGACACCCGGCATCTCATCCCCAGGACTTAGGGCGAGTTCTAATTCATGACCGTAGCTGCTTCTGCCCATTTCGTAGTGTAGGTATGTTGATTCGAGCCTGATCAGCGGATACAAAGCTTTTCAGCGTTGTAATGCGCTCTCGGAGCACCATACCAACAATATAGTGATCCGAGTCGAAGTTGGCACCTCGGTACGTTCGTACTGTCATCAGACCCGAAAGGTGGTGGCGGTCTATCAACACATGATCTATTTGGTTGCGAGTGGCTCCATTAGGAGATACCCAGGTGGCTTTATGGATATCTTTACGCGCCAATCTAGTACTTGCAACGACCAGGTTTTTACTTGCTGCCATCTCTACAACTCGCTGTCCATTGTCATTAGTGTTTTCATGCAAGCTGTGGTTGCCGAGATATTTCCTGAATATGGGCTCCCGGCCTACTTTGGCATTCAGATCTCCCAGTATGATTTTTACCTGGGGCAGGCATTAAGTTCCCGTTCAACTAATTCGAAGAATTCTTCTTTATCATCATCCGGGGACTCTTCTGTAGGTGCGTGAACGTTTATGAGGCTGATGTTCTTAAATTTACCTCGCACACGAAGGGAGCATAGCCTCTCGTTTATTGCTTTAAAGCCGATGATGCTAGGCTTCATTCTTTTGCTAACCATAAAACCTACTCCGAGAACATGGTGTTTTGTATGACAGCTGTAATATACGTCATACTCAGGTTTTTGCAAAACACCATTCTCTGTCCATCTCATCTCCTGAATGGCGGTAATGTCAGCTTTATACTTTGACAGGGTATCGGCCAGATGTTGTGTAGCTCGAGTTCTGTATAGAGTTCGAACATTCCATGAGAAAATTCGTAAATCGTTTTGCATTTTTCGTTGCCGTGGTCGTCGTCGTTTATTCCAGTATCCGAGGCATGTTGCTCGTTCCGTACTACATAATTGTTTTTTACGGGTGAGGTTATTAGCCTCATGCCAACCTTACTTGGAAGGGACTAGCCCGATCATTTTAGCCTATCCTCTCTCATAGAATAGTTACCAGTGGCCACCGCTAAGAGGTTATGATCGCACTTCCATCAGTCCGAAATAGTTGCGGAACGTGCATGTTATGCTACATGTTATTCCCCCTATTCCGCTGATGACTGAAAACCTATTTAATATCATACAAATCTGTTTGAAAAAGATCTGAGTGACGTCACGGCAAAAGCTTTTTTCTCTTATGAACTTACCTTTCGCTGACTTACATTTTTCAGATGTTTTTGTGTGTTTCAAGTTTACTATTCATTTAAATTTCGTGGGCTCCACTTTAATCTGTTATGTATTTGGACTCCCAGATACTTCATAAAGTATTTGGGTATAATTATGTGACAATTAATGATTATTTTGCAGAGTTTTGATTGTCGCCACGCCTTTCTATGCCCTTTAACTGAGGAACACCTGAAGCAGATTATTAAATTTTTCCCCTGATTAATTTCTATATTCCATTTATCTAGGTAAATCTATTATTTTGTTGACGTATGTTTGGAGCCCTTCCGTGGCTTTGTATCCCAAACAAGTGTAGAGTCAGAGTATTTTATGCAAGTTATGTTAAGAAGAGGAATTTTGTGGGGGAAGTTGAATAAATATAGTGGAATGCTTAGGACCTAGAATGGAGCCTTGGCGGACTCCAGATTCAATTTTTAACGGTTAAGAGGTTAGCTCTGTGAAACAGTTTAAAGGGGAATGCCCATTTTCGGCCATGGGTGCCCACACATAAAACCAGACGGAAACGATAAGTTACACCTTAAGAAATGAAATGATTACTTTCTTGGTTTAGAAAAAAGTCGGGGGTTTTGAGATATACAGGGTGTTTCAAACCATCCGTACCACCCAATTATCTCAGAAGATTTCAATTGAAAAAAATCCAAAAAACACGTGTTTAATATTTTTTGGAACTCTATCCGACCATACAGAAATTGACCCCCCGCCACACCCCCACTTTGGGGGGCGGGGGGTAACTTTAGAATTTCAAATGGCAACCCCCATTTTTTTCACGAATTCTGATTCTCCGCCGGAAAATATGAAACTTTTGTTCAAAACATTTTTTTATCCGAAGCCCCCTGCACCCCCAAAAATCAAAATTATCCCCAAAAATCAATCTACAAAAGTTTGATATTTGTCTTTGGAGAATTATAATCCGTGACAAAAAATATGGGTGGCCATAATTCTTCCCCACCTCCTCACCCCCTCGCAGGAGTGAGTAATAGTAGCCCCCAAATTGGGTGGTACGGGTGGTTTGAAACACCCTGTATGTAAAATTGCTTTTATTCTCATAAAACAACAACACTTTTTTAACAATTATTTTACTGCACATACATGATCAAGTTTTGTTTATTAATAACTTCAACTTCAAGTTTATTATTCCGTTTTTTTACATATATTTTTTACATGTTGTACATTAATTCTAATTCTACAATAGTCCTTTTTTAGGCAACTGTAAATTATAGAGTATTCTTATACTTACCTTATATATAAGTATATTACTTATTATGTTTGTTTGAATGGCAGAATCTTATCGGTATTAGTTATTACAGTACCAGTTCAATAGTCTGGCCTGAATGTTTTCATCGAACTTGATCACAATTAACAGCTTCACCAATGTGGAGCGTACAGCTTACGCACACACTGGTAGCTGTTTAGTATGCGTGTGCTGCGGATCGTTGAAATAATCCCTTTTTATTAACCGTTTCGGTATTATGTTGCCATATGGCAACATAATTTTAAAAGGTCGTATGTTTGCTGGATATTATAGTAATAGAAAAATTCGGCTATTTTATGTAAGATAATAGCCTTCAACATAAATCTTAACCTTTGTGCGGTCATTCGTCAAAGTAAAAGGATTGTAACTAGTGGTAATCTTGTCGCGTATATTGAAATGGCGAAATCAAGTGTAAGATTTTACATAATGTTTTATGTCGTAAATTAAATATTAATGCAAAATATTGTTTTTTGTGCATATTATATCTAAATAATTTACATTTTTTTTGAGGCAATACGTGTATATTTTTATTAACAACTATTATATTATATTATTTTTATTAACAACTAACTATTATACTATATTGTTTTAACAACTATAATTATTTGGGGGCTATATTACTCACTCCTGAGAGGGGGTGAGGAGGTGGGGAAGAATTATGGCAACCCATATTTTTTGTCACGGATTATAATTCTCCAAAGACAAATATCAAACTTTTGTAGATTGATTTTTGGGGATAATTTTGATTTTTGGGGGTGCAGGGGGCTTCGGATAAAAAAATGTTTTGAACAAAAGTTTCATATTTTCCGGCGGAGAATCAGAATTCGTGAAAAAAATGGGGGTTGCCATTTGAAATTCTAAAGTTACCCCCCGCCCCCCAAAGTGGGGGTGTGGCGGGGGGTCAATTTCTGTATGGTCGGATAGAGTTCCAAAAAATATTAAACACGTGTTTTTTGGATTTTTTTTTCAATTGAAATCTTCTGAGATAATTGGATGGTACGTATGGTTTGAAACACCCTGTATATCTCAAAACCCCCGACTTTTTTCTAAACCAAGAAAGTAATCATTTCATTTCTTAAGATGTATATTATCGTTTCCGTTTGGTTTTATGTGTGGGCACCCATGGCCGAAATGCCTATGGGCAGTGGGCATTCCCCTTTAGTTGTTATAGCAGTATAAATTACTCAAAAATCAAAAATCTAATTTTTGAAGCAAGTACATATTATGGCTTTACACAAAAATGAGGAGAATTTTCTGGCAGAGGCGAAGATTTGGGTCCACCTTTCTCTCACGAATTTTTCAAACCTAATCAGCAGTTTTTTGACGAGAAGGGATTGTTTTCTACGTTAATCATACTGGGAAGTTGATCGTGTGGACCGAAGGAATCAAACCCACATCCCAACTAGTTTTTTTATGTTGCAGTGCTAACCTCAGGAAGCTTAAGGGGGCTCGGTAGCATAGGCAGTAAAGCGTCTGGCTACCATCCAAGAAGACCCGGGCTCGTATCCCGGCCAGACCCATGGTCCTTCGTCTTTTTCACTTTCCCACCTTCATAACTATCCTTCTTTCTTCTTCCCTTTTTACATTCCTGATTCCTTCTGTCATAGCCTTCCTTAGCCCTTCCCCGCTCGACCAAAGCGATGTCCATCGGTTGGTTGAGGAGATTCAGCTCGTTTCAAGAGGCGCAACACTCCAGCGAATTGTTTATCGATGCCCCGATGTCAAAATCACGACCGTACTGGTTGGGAGTAGGTGGACTAAAAAAATATCGCGGGTAGGTTAGGGCAGTTCCTTCCTTCCCCGACTAGAGCTGTTGTTCGACATTGCACTCTATATGCAGAAACTAGATTGTCGACACAGTATAAAGGACCTTTCCTGAGACTCTATGTAATCTTTCACATAAAAAAAGCTCAGGAATCACCCTTTGTACTACAACTCCGTCATGTCAGTCGTCACGGGGAAATAGATTAAGGGTTATGAGGTTTCGGAAGGATGTTGAAGAAGGTGCATTTGAACTCTTGAATGTTGTAGGAGCTCGGAAATACTCGGAGGTGTGGAATAACTCTATTTGGTGTGGAGTTGCTCTATTTACAAATAAATTGCTAACTTGTTGAGTGTGCGAATAGACGGGCTACAGTTGATGGAAATGAGATGAGTGGGCTAATGTTGTAAGTTTTTGAATGTGATAGTCTAAGTTCAGTGTCACCCTTTGTACTACTAGTACGTCATGTCGTAAGTCATGGTGCAATGTGCAGTAGTAAGCTTCGCTCGAAGGATAGAGAGAAAGATAAAATAGGTTAGGGGGAGTCAAGGGGGTGTTGGAGAAAATGACGATGAGCCTTGCGTTTGAACTCTTGGGTGTTATGTGAGTTCAGGAATACTGACTTTGGAAAGTTGTTCCACAGACGAGCTGTTCTTGTTATAAATGAATTTCTAGATCGGAGTGTGCGCAAAGATAAGGGCTGTAACTGTGGCCAAGTGGGGAAGTCTTATGTTGCGGGAGAAATGTTGCCGTGGAGGCATCAGGTTACTTATTTCAATGTAGCAATCCTTATGATAAAAGTGATAAAATTTAGCAAGAGGTGCTGCATAGTGACTTAATGAATCTATTGAAGAGCAAATGGCGCTATCACCAAAAATTTGAGAGCGCGCTATCACCAAAAAGTTTGAGAGAGGTATATCTCCAGTTGCATTTTTTCAGAGGTTTGGCCTTTTTTGTATAAAGTGACCGGGCTATTTCTTGTATTGAGCAGTTTTGCTGACCGTAGTCTTTTGTCATCTGATAAATACAAGGCTTTCTTTGGTATCCTTGAGCTATCCATTCTTTCGACATGACCGGCCCAACTTAAACGCAGTAGCTTGGCATCTGTCGAGAGTTTACAGTCTTTGTATAGATCATACAATTCGTGATTGTGGCGTATTCTCCATGCATTGCCTTCATTGATTGAACCGTATATCCTTCGGAGCACCTTCCTCTCAAATATATTGATCTTGTCCGCGGATGTCTGAGAGAGACTCCATGCTTCACACCCATACGTAGCTAATATACTTATGATGGTTTTGTAGATTCTTTTTTTTTCGGTGGATGTCTCTGGATTTTATTACTGGCAGTAGTGAGAAGTAGTTCTGTTTGCGGCGTTTATTCTTCTTTGTACGGCTATCGTTTAACCCTTTGCACTCCGCTGTCCCATCGCAGGGAACATCGTAATTCTAGCCTATCACATTAAAATTTATTAGTGATTACCGGGAATTATGTTATTTCTGCGCAACTTTTTGAGGCGTGCAAGGTTCCCTTATGTTTTCTCTTGAAATGGCACAAGACATCAAGTCAAAATATAGTAAAGCTCCAAAATTATAAGAAATAATACGAGGGTCTGTAAATGTTCGTTTCTGTCGTAAAGTGGCGCTGAGTAGCTGATACCCAACGTCCAAAATCGTTCGGGGTGAAAAGGGCTAATTATTGCCCTCTCTGACTGTGGACCGCAGGTAATTAAATTGGTTTACCCGTTCAAAGTTATGTTCGCCCAGGTGGTGTTGTGTTTTCTTATTCTTCTTTCCACCCTTGACTGAATGAGAATTTTCCCCTCTTCTAATTCCGCGAATACTTCTCGAAGGTATGACAGTAATCTGTCAAGGCAGTTTATATCATTGGCATATCCTGCCGATTGTTTCGATTTGTTAAGCATGTTTACTTTGCGAATTACTCCTTCTAAGCATGAGTGCCAGCCGAACTCCGTCAATGCTCCTTTTATTCTGACTGTACTGTGGCGACTGCGTACAAACTTAATTATTAAGTTTCACACAAAGTCGCACAACATATTCCGAAAACGATAAACACGATCAATCGGAACACTATCTCGATCACCGAACTCAAAGTTCAGTGATCTTCCCGTGTCCCGTTCCGTCCCGATCGTGTTTATCGAGACAGCCAATTTCCGGCATCTCCATTCGTTTTCTCCGTCTCTCACTCCCGAGTTCGACATCTTGCCAGACGCGTGCGATCTAAATATATCATTGTTCAATAAAATATTAAGTTAACTATACAATATTAAATAACAATTATACATATAGTGTACACAATAAAGTATTTAGTTTGTTAAGAATACTTAGTGTTTTTTTATTCACACAAAACAAACACAAAAGTGGTGACTCCGACGCTAAACACGCGGTGCGGGACATTGCGGTACCGGCTTAAAAGTTTTATTGTGCATTAAATGCGAAATTTTCTATGGTGACAAACCACGCAGCGCAATCTATAAAAGTTATTGTGCAATAATTGGTTAATTTACGAAATTTTCTAAACACGCGGTGCAATACATCGCATATCTATAAAAGTTATTACGGGAATTTTCTATGGTGACAAAAATTGCGGTACCTACCGGCTTAAAAGTTTTATTGTGCATTAAAGGCGAAAGTCTCTATGGTGACAAAACACGCAGTGCAATCTATAAAAGTTATTGTGCATTAATTGGTTGATTTACGAAATTTTCTAAGCACGCGGTGCAATACATTGCATTCCAATAAAAGTTATTGTGCATTAATTAGTCGATTTACGGAAATTTTCTATGTGCAATCGATAAAAGTATGGTGCATGAAATAATTTACGTCTAGAAGCTGTAAAAAAAGTTTTTTTTACAAATCAACACACAGCATCAATTTGCTCTACCCGGCAGAAACAGGATAACAAAAAAAAAAGCTGTAAAAAAAAGTTTTTTTTTACAAATCAACACACAGCATCAATTTGCTCTACCAGGCAGAAACAGGATAACAAAAAAAGAAGATAATTTACAAATAAATTTTTACATATATACACACCCATTTATTAATTTTTTACACATTTATATACAATTTCTTTTACATCTACATATATATATATATATATATATATATATATATATATATATATATATATATAATTTTTATTATATATAAATAGGATAAGATAATATTTTTTTTATTACATATACATATATATATATAAATCTTTTAATTTACATTTTCTTTGATTACATATTATACATCTACATTTTTTTTATCTTATTTTACGTATTAATATTATACATATATACACCCATAATTTTACCAAGTTTAGGCCACAATATTCAATTGAAATTAGGTGGCATTATTGTTTCTTTTTGTTGGTATTTACTTTCCTTGCACTGCACAATATTTCTGAAAGACGTCAAGAACGGGAGAAAATTTAATGGACCAAGACGTCCCGCACTTAGACGAACCAAAGCCCGGAACTTCGGAAGTCAACGCTGCTTCCGTGTCGAAACTCGACATTCCGAAGTTCTGGGTACACCAGCCCGCCTCCTGGTTTTACCAGGCCGAAATCATGTTCCAGTTGGCGGGCTGTAGGTCCGACAAAATGAAGGTCTACAATGTTATGGCCGCATTACCGGAAGAGGCGGTAACGGCGATGCGGCTTAGCACTGTAGACCACGCCACCTCATACGAGGATATCAAACAACACCTGCTCGAGAAGTACGGCACTTCGGAGAAACGCCGACTCGAGCAGTTGTTATCAGTGCAAGAGCCTGGAGATAGGAAACCTTCCGAGTTCCTCCAGGCTCTCAAGGCACTGGCTGGCGGGTCGTCGGCAGTCAATGATGACCTGATCCGGAACCTGTGGGAGCGGAGGCTTCCACAGGCCATCCAGGTCACATTGGCCACCGCTGCCGACCAAACCCTAGTCGGTCTAGCTGCAACGGCGGACAAAGTTTGGGAGGTGCTTCCACACGGAGGCGCCTCATACGCTTCCGCCGTCCGCGCAACACCTGCCACAGCGGAACCCACATTGGTGGCGCTGCAAAGCGCCATCAATAGGCTGACAGTTCGGCTGGACAGGCTGGACCGAGGCCAGCGAAAACCGAGAAGCCGAACACCTGCCAATCGGCAGGGCGGCCCTCGACAGCCCTCGGCCAATCGGCCGCAAGGGGCCAATAAAGCCAGGGGTAGCTTGTGCTACTTTCACTACCGTTACGGTAGTGAAGCTCGCAGATGCAAAGCCCCCTGCAGTTACAATGGTGGCCAAACCAAGCCGGCGAAAAAAAAGGCCACCGCCACCCCTAAAAAAAACTAAAGGGGCTGGGGATCGACATGAGCGAGCATATAACCGGCCGCTCATATCGTTTATTCGTCAGAGACACCAACAATCGGATGGACTTTCTGATTGATTCGGGCTCTGACGTTTCAATTGTTCCCGCCAAGGCGTTCCCGGCCCATAACGGTAGCCCGAACGTCCTTCTGTACGCGGCCAACGGATCACTGATCCGAACTTTCGGCACAAAGTTGCTTGAACTCGAACTCGGCTTACGCCGACGATATGTTTACAACTTCATTATAGCCGACACCACTAAAGCCATTATCGGGGCGGACTTCTTAACGAAGTTCAAATTGTCAGTCGATTTTGAATATCGGCATTTAGTCGACAAGCGCACGAAGTTTCGCATTAACGTGTGCGCTACCGTCGACTACAACCCCGAAACATTTCCATGCCGAGTTATTGGCATATACAAAGAGCTATTAACGAAGTACGCTTCGTTAACAAAACCGCCCAATTTTAACCTTCCGGTTAAACACAATGTGCAACACCACATTGTAACCAAAGGGCAATTACCTTTTGTCACCGCTCGGCGACTCCATCCGGAGAAACTGAAGGTGGCAAAATTAGAATTCGACCATATGGTCCAACTGGGGATTTGTCGACCTTCGTCGTCCCCCGCAGCATCTCCGCTTCATCTGGTTCCTAAACGGGACTCACATGATTGGAGGCCATGCGGCGACTACCGTCGCCTTAATGCTGTCACTGTGCCGGATAGATATCCGATCCCGC
Source organism: Thereva unica (assembly GCA_949987705.1). Classification (NCBI taxonomy): domain Eukaryota; kingdom Metazoa; phylum Arthropoda; class Insecta; order Diptera; family Therevidae; genus Thereva; species Thereva unica. Next base: position 71,753,794 of record OX465282.1, on the reverse strand, counting down.
ATATACAGAATTTCTCCGTGAATCTTCACGGCTGCACAATATTTTCAAAGGTTGATTTGGTACGTGCATACCATCATATACCAATCGCCCCAGAAGACGTGCATAAGACTGCACTCATTACGCCATTCGGCCTATATGAGTTTACACGTATGCCATTCGGCTTACGGAATGCAGCACAAACCTTTCAAAGGTTCATAAATGAAGTTACGAGAGATCTCGACTTCGTTTATGTATACTTGGACGATATACTTATCGCCAGTAAAACCGAGGATGAACACATCGTTCACCTTGAAGAGCTCTTTAAACGCCTCGATAGCTTCGGTTTAACCATCAAGCTAGAGAAATGCGTTTTTGGTGTAACAGAGATTAAGTTTCTAAGCCACCGCATCACAAAGGATGGAATACTTCCATCCTCCGATCGGGTTCAGGCTATCGTTGATCTCGCACCTCCAACTTCTGTCAAATCGATCCAGAAGTTTTTGGGAATGGTGAATTTCTATCACCGATTTATCCCAAAATTGGCTGAACAGTTGGTGCCGATAAACGAGCATTTGAGAGACCTTCTCAACCGCTCACGTGCCAATAAAGTTTTTGACTGGCCAGCAGAATGTCAGGCGGCATTCCTCAAGGTGAAAACCTCGATGGCTGAAGCAACTCTGCTGAACCATCCAATCGAGGATGCAAAATACAGTCTTACGACTGACGCCTCTGATTATGCAATCGGAGGCGTTTTGGAACAATTCAACGGTCATCGGTGGCAACCTCTAGCTTTTTATTCCAAAAAGCTGTCACCAACAGAACGGAAGTACTCTGCATTCGATCGCGAACTTCTTGCAATCTATGCAGCGATCAAACACTTCCGTTACTTCGTTGAAGGACGCAATTTCGTGGTCTATACTGATCACAAACCACTGGTTCGCGCCCTTCACACAAAGACCGAACGATCCCCTCGACAGACCAGACATTTGGGTCTAATCTCTCAGTTTACCACAGACATCAGACATGTGTCGGGTAAACAAAACGTTGTCGCAGACTACTTGTCACGCTCACTAGCAACCGACAACGTCGACTCGGTCACCTTCGACCTGCCTACACTGGCTCAGGCTCAACAAGGTGACACAGAGTTGAAGTCTCTACAAGAGCACCCCAGCAACGGCTCACGGGTAAAATTAGTTCTCACACCAATACCATTCACCGCCCATCAGGTGTGGTGTGAAAATAGTATAGGCATTCCTAGGCCTTACATACCCAATTCTCTACGTAGACTAGCGTTCAACTCCGAACATAGTCTCTCACATCCTGGTATTCGCGCTACAAGACGAGCCGTTACCAAGAAATACTTCTGGCCATCGATCAATAAAGACTGCAACGAGTGGTCTCGATCATGCCTAGGTTGCCAAAAGTCCAAAGTTTCACGACATACCAAATCTCCATTGGAAGCTTTCAAACTTCCAAATAATAGATTTGACCATATTCATATGGATATAGTGGGACCACTACCACCATCTCGTGGATACTCTTATATCTTAACGATAGTCGATAGATTCACGCGATGGCCTGAAGCATACCCAATTCGGGATATCTCAGCTTCAACAGTGGCAAAGAAATTCGTCACTGAATTTGTCCCACGATTCGGCGTACCTCTCGAGATCACAACCGATCAAGGTACGCAGTTCGAATCGAAACTGTTCAATGAAGTTGCCAAATTACTCGGCACTCATCGAATCCGGACCACCGCCTACCACCCGCAAGCAAACGGGATGGTTGAACGGTTCCACAGGCAACTAAAAGCAGCCTTAATGGCAAGGGACAACACTACTCATTGGAGTGAAGACTTGCCCTTTGTCATGTTAGGCATACGCACGGCAATTAAGACCGACTTACAATGCTCACCAGCCGAGCTCGTATACGGTCAGAATCTGAGACTTCCCAATTCGATTTCTATCCCAACGGATGAGAATCCAATTGAAGAATCAGAATTCCTCTCTCGCCTTCGTTCTCACATGCAGAACATTAAGGCAATACATCCTCGGCAGCCCGTCCAAAAGGATGTCTACGTGCCAGAAGCCCTGGAGAACGCCGACTACGTTTTCATACGAGTCGACAGAGTTCGAAAACCTTTCGAACCTCCATACGAGGGCCCATATGAAGTAATCAAACGATTACGAAAACACTTCGTCGTCAAATTGAACGGCACAACCAAGTCAATATCCATTGACAGGCTAAAGCCAGCCTTCGGTTGCGACCGCGACAACGAAGCTAAGCCGTCTAAAGCGGTAACATTCCGTTAACGCTACGCTGGGGGGGGAGTATGTGGCGACTGCGTACAAACTTAATTATTAAGTTTCACACAAAGTCGCACAACATATTCCGAAAACGATAAACACGATCAATCGGAACACTATCTCGATCACCGAACTCAAAGTTCAGTGATCTTCCCGTGTCCCGTTCCGTCCCGATCGTGTTTATCGAGACAGCCAATTTCCGGCATCTCCATTCGTTTTCTCCGTCTCTCACTCCCGAGTTCGACATCTTGCCAGACGCGTGCGATCTAAATATATCATTGTTCAATAAAATATTAAGTTAACTATACAATATTAAATAACAATTATACATATAGTGTACACAATAAAGTATTTAGTTTGTTAAGAATACTTAGTGTTTTTTTATTCACACAAAACAAACACAAAAGTACGCCTTGTGTTTTCCATTTTCTTTTTTTTTAATTTCACTATCTCCAGGGGGATGTTTAGGTCCAGCATTGTAGCATATATTTGCTCCCTGTCGATGTCGTATTCCCAGAATTTTCGCAGGATTTGCCTTATTGAAAAAAGTTGATCTATTGCGGCCTCTGCAATCGGTCTCTCTCTCCTTTCCAATATGGCCTTAAGTACATTTGTCATTATTTTATATACTGTGCTTAAAAGAGATATGCCTCTGTAGTTTACACTGTTGAATTTATCTCCTTTCTTCTGTATTGGGCAGATAATACTTTGCCCCAAATCTTCAGGCATTTTTTCGTTCCTCCATATGCAGCATAATAGTTCATGCATAACCGCTGAAAGCGATTTGCCACCTTGTTTGATCAACTCTGCTGGGATGTTATTAATTCTTGGAGATTTGTTGTTTTTTAAGGATCGTATGGCACTTATGTTGTAGACGAGGTTCTGGTACATGCCTGATGCTCTAATTTGCGTTCAACAGCTTGTTAAAAACATATGAGCCGTTGATTTTGAAAGTGAGGCAAGTCCATTTTGTGAAAAAATTAGTTAACGCTAATTTTTTTTACAAATTAATTTAAATTTTATGTTTTTAATGAATTCATGATAATTTTTTTCAATATCAATAATAATTCCTTATTAGTAAATTGTTTGGGTAACGATTTTTCAAATGCGTTGATTTTGATAGTGAGGCAAGTCCACTTTGAATAATTTTTTTTTTGGCAATGCTGTGTCACTTTGGTAATAAAGGCACAAACAGATTGGCGCGGAGGTCGTGGCTGCAATCGCCTGTGAGAGAGGTTTCCTTACATTTATTTTTTCCTCCCCACCAGCGGAGAAATAAAATGTATGGAAAACTCTCTCGCAGGCGACTGCCGCCACGACCTCCACGCCAATCTGTTTGTGCCTTAATTCGGGTATTTCCCATTTAAGTTAATTGCGCACTTTGACAAGCTGTAAACAGTGTTGTCAAAAACTCCATATTGCCCTGGTACCTTGGAGTATTTACATCACCGTAAATGCATTTTCGATTATTATTCCATGTTTATCTTTAATAGTAAAGTGAAAAATTGTGGAGAATTTTATTAAAAAAAAGAAAGTTCGTTTAATTCATTAGTAGTGCATTTTTTAAAAAATAATTTACTATGGATCTGAACTTAATAGTTACATCGGACAGTGGAACCGGTAAGAAAAAAATCTAATGTAAACATAAAAGTTATATCTGTATTTAAACTTCGACTATAATTTTATATTTATTATTATTGTGTAGAAATAAAGCCCATGAATATTAGAAAGAAGGGAAGAATCTTGACTTCAGAAAGTGAAAATGGCTTGGAGCAAAATACAATTTTAACGAAGAATTTAACAAAAAGAAGAAGAATTTTGGTACGATCTGATTCATCATCAGATGAGGAAGTTTCTGGGGATAACAAGGAAAACGATGATATTTATGCTCAAAATATCAGAAAAGCTAAACGGAATAGTGGTAAGAAATATTATACACAAAAAGGAAAAATTATTCCTGAAAAAAAATTTGAAAATAAAAACTGTCACTGCCTGAAAGATTGTATAAATCTAGTAAGTGTCGAAGAGCGGAAACAAAATTTTGATAAATTTTGGAGCTTTGCAGACTTGCAAGCAAAATATTTTTTTAAATGGAATTAGTAAGAAGTTCGCTACAAAAAGAAAGCGACCGAGAAATTACAAAGGAACGCAAAGGTCTTATAGTTAAAAATATTTTTTAGAAACCACACAAGTAGATATTGCAGTATGCAAACGATTCTTTTTAGACACTTTTAATATTTCTAAAGGAAGACTGGACCGCGCCCTTGAGGCCAAAAATTCGGGGCAGGATTTTCGTGGTCGAATGGAAGGTTCTTCTACGAAAACCGGAGAAAGAGAACTAAATGGGGTGAGGAAACATATTCAAAGTTTCCCACAATTTGAAAGCCATTACACAAGGTCACACAATCCAAACAAAAAATATTTAAACCCTGAATTGAATATAAGAAAAAGAATTTATACGTGGACAGATGTAAAGAAAATAATACACTCTATGTTAAGTTATATTCTTTACGACTTCGTTCCTTGTGACTATATTGCCTTCTTTTGTTCTACATATACCGAAGGAGGGTTTGAAACCTTTCTTGAAGACTTTTACTTCCTAGTATACTTTCCGTGTTTTGTTTTATGCAAAGTTTGCCTCTGCCTTCAAGATAAAATTGTTGACGAACTGTCTTTTCTTCTTCCTGCAAATGTTTTTTGCGGTTCTTGTTTCCTCGTATTGAGGTGTATTTGTGAATATCCTTTCTTGGGAAATATGTTATATAATGTGAATATCCTTTCTTGGGAAATATGTATATAAGACGTTGTCCGTTGCCGTTTGATGTTTCGTGGAGACTACCCTGTCCAATGTTCGGTATGGCCAATGTTATTTCAATGTTGTACAATTTTCGTAATAAAGAAAAATAAATCTTATAAATATAATTCGAGTGTCTGTCTGTGATTTCAAAATAATTGTTTTTTTTTAATTTTATATGGTTATTTACATGATTTTAAAATGATATCACGCATTTTTTAAATTTTTGTTTGTCTGTATGTCTGTCTGTCTGTTTGTTCGGGCTATTCTCGGAAACGGCTAATCCGATTGGGATAGGACTTTCACTGGAAGATTCAGTATTTTGGCGGGCATGTTTTAGGCTATTTATATGCACTATATATTAGCTGTACCTGGATGTATGTATGGATGTATGTATATAGACAAATCTTGAAAACTGATTTTGACCCACTTTTATATAACCGATCAACTTGAAATTTTACCCATATGTATAGTTCGCGTGACAATGCAATCCGACCACTTTGTAAATAAATCAAGATGGTGGTTCCAAGATGGCGGCCGAATTTCGCAATTGCGCCCCGACCCTCGACATGGGTATCAAATGAAAGGGGATGATAAGTTCAGTACATTTACCTATTTGGTGTCATTCCAAATTCAAAATGGCAACCAATACAAAATGGCGGATTACTTTTTCTTTACAACCCACCCGATATAGGTATCAAACGAAAGGATATGATAAGTAAAATACTATTACCTGAGTGGCATCATTCCAATCTATCTTCTATATAAATATAAAAAGCGTTTCTGTCTGTGATTTCAAAATATAATTTTATTTTCCTAAGTTCATATGGTTATCGATCTTTCATTCCAATTGTAGACCTCACAGAGCTTTATCTAAATACAACAATGGATATTTAAATAGAGTTCTTTCGGGTCTACAATTGCGATGATAAAAAAAAGTTAGTACTCTACCAGGGATAATTTTTCCGGCTATCGTATCAGTTTTTCATTGTGATCCGATAGTAGAATAAGGTTTCGAATGGCAGACGTGGATATTTATTATTGGCCTTGCAAATATACTACCTTTTCTGAAACTTTGATTCTTTTAAAAATTACCTCCACTTTTTGGCTTTCGTCGTTCAGGCTATGAAGTATATTTATTGGTTGTAATAATAGATAGGGACGTAGTCTTTCTGATCGTTTAAAGGGGCTTCTTTTTCACTCGATAAAAATAATATTTTGCTGATAGAACCGAGCGAGTCGTTGTTGGGTGTATATAGGTACATATGTTAGCTCCATACTGAATTTTATTGAATCGCCAGGAGACATCTTATAATTGGAGTGTCTGTCTGTGATTTCAAAATAATTGTGTTTTTTTTTTTTTTCATTTCATATGGTTATTTACATGATTTTAAAATGAAATCACGCATTTTTAAAATTTTTGGGTGTCTGTACGTCTGTATGTCTGTCTGTTCGAGCTAATATCGGAAACGGCTAATCCGATTGGAATGGGACTTTCACTGGAAGATTCAGTATTTTGGCGAGCATGTTTAAGGCTATTTATATACACTATATATTAGCTCTACCTGTATGTATGCATGGATGTACATATGTATATAGAGAAATATTGAAAATTGATTTTGACCCACTTCCATATAACCGTTCAGCTTCATATTTTGCACACATGTACTGTTCACGAGACAATGCAATCTGACCATTTTGTAAAAAAATCAAGATGGCCGTTCCAAGATGGCGGCCGAATTTCCCAATTGTGTTCGCCGACCGCCGACATGGGTAACAAATTATAAGTATAGTATAATTTTCTGTTTGGTGTCATTCCAAATTCAAAATGGCGGCCGGTACAACATGACGGCCAACAAAAAATGTCGGATTACTCTTTTATTTACACCGCGATCGGTATGGGTATCAACTGGCAGGATATTACAAGCAGAAAACTATTAGCTTATACACAAAATGGCGAACTACCTTTTTTTAAAACGGTCTCGGTATGGATACCAAATAAAAGTGTATGATGAGTATAGTACAGTAAGCTGGGTGACTTCATTCTAAATATCGGTCACCACAAAATAGCGCAAGACGTATGATAGACTAAAAGGTAGAAAACAAAAAATATAGTTTAAAAAACTTAAAAATATGCTTTTTTTTATATGAACTAAAAAGTAAAAAATAATGTTGAACGTAAACTTTTTATTGCTCCAGCCAGTACATATAACAAATGGGGCGCTAGCGAAAAGTTCCAGTGTTAATAAAATAATAATATTGGTAAAGTCTCAAGATTTTTTACATTTTGAAAGGTAGGTTGTTTCACCAATATGAAAACAGGACAGTACCAGAGATTGCTGCTACTTTACTCACATCTGGAAAAACAGCTCATTTATTGTTTAAGATACCGATCGAAGAAGATCATATGGAAAGTCCTGTGTGTAACAAATCTAAAAACCTTCGTGGATGAATGCACCATGAAAAATAAAGTATCTATTAACAGAAAACCACGAGATTTAAGATGTAAAAACCAATTATTTTGGGGAGTAACTATTTTAATGGCATAGATTTCGGGCAAATTTTGTCAGATAAGCGGGCCGATGGTATTGAGGCACGTCTGAAATGATCTCGCATTTAGGGACATATTGGAAAACGTCATTTAAAGCAAAAGATGAGAGCGCAATCGGAAAACTCAGAATTCAGTACTATTCTCCTCAACATAGCATTAAAACGTAAAACGTTTTGAGATTAGTAAGAATAGTGACAGTGAGCTGGTGGCTGTTGTTTGAAAGTTCGTAATAAACGCGGAAATTTTGATAATCGACATTTATGACGATTTGGAAAATATCAACTCAGCTAAGTCGACTCAGCCCAGTAATGCCGCAAACGTTGCAATACTTACAAGTGAAACATCGAACCTCGTTTATAAACAAGCTTTGCAGTGAATTGTTAACCTGCCGTGCGAGCGGTATGACCAGAAACGACGAAACCCGAAAACGGGAAGCAGCAACTGCCCTTTTCAGGATCAAATCAGTAATGTCGACTTATAATGTTGGAAATCTTAGTCTCAAGCCATGTTCGTCAAATCTACGCGCACCAGACATATTCTGAATATAATTGACTAAGTATCTGTTGTCCACGTAGTACAAAAGTTTTCCGATAGGTGATGATTAACCTCGAATTTTAAAAAAAGTTGTAGGTAACATAACCATGTTATGCATGTTTGTTCTTTGTTTCATTATACCCTCTTTTATCTCGGACTACGCACACATAATTTTGTTTTATTAAAAGCCGTTGCAAGGCACGCGAGTTTTTGCTAGTAAAAAATAAAACTTGTTAATAAATAGCAGATTTTGTATTTCGTCGTTGATTTCCTTTTCTACTGAAAAAGCGGCCTGAAATTTATTTTGGGTCCGATATGGTGGTTGGTTTTCACATAAATCTCAAATTAAGCTGAGAATCATTAAGTTTGATTAGTATCTAGTTTAACATAACTAAATGCACGCTACTGTTTCAAAATCCGCAGAGTTCTATGAGGACATATTTTGCTGAGATAAGCATAGTATATAAAGGATTTTAAAATAAACGTAATTGCAAAGTACCTTATAGTCCGGTCAAATCAGACCATAAAATAGGTATGAAGGTACATAAATTCGCACCAAGCTCTATCTAAATCTAATCTATCTAGCAAATCTAAAAAGTCCCCATCGATCCGGCACCTGGAACCTGGATTTACTCGGGGTCAAAGGTCACAAAAACGGGACATAAAGGGACTTAAATTTATAGCTGAAAAACGACAGTTTGCCCATACTTTGAACCTACATATCTTCTAAACGGAGTCACTCAGGTTTCTGTTATTTCTTTCACATAAAAGAATACACATTTACCTAAAAGATGAGCCTAATTACGTTGCTCTACTATAATCGGTCTAGAAGTTATTAAAGTTTAAGTAAATGGCAATTCGGCCATACAAGTTGCAAGTGAGGGGATATGAGTGCTTTAAATCTTTAAAACGGCGATATCTCATGAATGACAATTCGTACGGGAAAATTTATAAGATCCTTTTTTGTAGGTAATCGCATAATCTACAAACTTTGTAAACACTATTTTATGATAAAAGTTACCGTTTTGCTGAAAATCGCAAAAAAAAACGTTTTTGTGACCTTTGACCCGAGTAAATCCAGGTTCCAGGTGCCGGATCGATGGGGACTTTTTAGATTTCATTTATAACGGTGCTTTGAACAATCCTACCAATTTTCAGCTTGGTGCGAATTTATGTACCCTCGGATGTCTAAATTGACTGGACTATTAGAAATTATTTCATTTTCAAAAAAAAAATCTGTAAATACGAAATCTAAAAAAACTAACAAATTTTATCAATAAAATCAACAGCATTAATATAAAAAAATATATATTTTAGAAGTATGTATAAATTCAAATACTAGTATATAATTATAATGCAAAAACTTTAACGTAATCTATTTTAAAATTAGAATTGTCGTCAGTTAAAAACAACGAATTGTGTTTGAGACTTTTCCAAAACATGGACATAGCACGAGGATCGAAATTGTCCCAAGGTTTATTTGATGCCCACGTATTTGGTTCATCCGAAAAATCATTATGTCCTCCTGCACCATAACCTAGAGTTAAATAGAATTCTTTATTAAATGGTGCCATCTTCCCGCCAAATTTCAAAAGTTCTGCATTTTCTAAAGGTGCCCCGGCTACAATGTGATCATAGAACCCATTTCCAGGTTGTATTTGACAGTATTCATTACCATCTACAGATATTCTGATACTTTCTGGTGTCCATACAATTCTATATACATGAAAATCTTTACTCCAATCTTGATTATTATCACATTCTTTATAACAAAATTTAGATGATCTCACAGGCTCTCGTGCATTAAGTAAGACACCTCCATAAAGATCACATGTTTTTGTACTACGAGTGTAAGCAATGCGCATCTGGCCAGAATTGTAATTTGTTTTTCCATAGGAGTTATCGGCTGGATTCAAAAATATTTGAGGGAACACCCATTCCGCCTCTGGCAGCTTTGCGCGAATTTCTACAACTCCATATTTAAAACTAAAAATCCCTTTCGTAGAGATTTGCGCTGATATTAACGGCGGCAAAATGTCAAAAGAATTTCTTCGAACGCAGTCTTCACTCCCAATTTCTCCAGTACAGTTAACCCCCAAATTGAGTTCTTGGCGGAGAGATTGACGACCATAAACAGAGGCTAATGTAACTGGTCTAAGACATAAAAGCCCGTTATCAAACGTAAGGGTTTTCTCATTTATTAAATAAACAACGAATTCGTAGTCTGGTTGTCCTGGAAATCTACGTTCTTGTTTCCATTTGTCGGTGGACAAGGAGTTACCATCGAAATTATCTTCGAAAATTAATGATCCAGAACATTGAACTTGCTTACCATTGACCTCAGTCTGAGATGGAGAGCAGTCTAATCGTGGTGGAGGTGGCGGCAGTGTTGGACGTAATGTTGTTAATTGATCTGAACTTCCGTTAATGTATTCTGATACGATATATTTGCCGTCTTCCTCTCGATATCCCAAACCATTGTAAATGACATATGTCCAATAATATATAACATCACCAATTTTAAGCATCGTGTTCTTATCTCTAAAAATAAATCTACCATCTCTAGGTTTAACTACATCTCTAGCCCAAAATCCAGCCTCCAGTCCTTCCATTTCTTCATTTAGCTTTCCATGGAAAGCGAACAGGGAAATCCCTTCGTCTGCTGGTATAGATACTTGAAATCCTTTCGGATAAAACACCTCAAATTTTGCTTTAGTAACAGTATATTCCGAATTAACTTCAAATAAAGTTAAACACAAAACTACAAGAAATAACAATCGCGACAAACTCGCCATATTGCAGCGTCTTCCGTTCGCGTATAGCCTGCAATACTATATTTCACATACTGATTGTGCACACTAGCAGCTCATCTTCCGAAGTATAAAATCCGAAGCTTCTTTAAGTCTCGAGCAAGAGTTGTTTTTTATAAGTCTTCATAAAACAAGTTTTTGATTGCCGTTTTTTATAGCCATTTTTAATGACATTGTAAAATCTGAAATCTAACCTGTACTAACCTTTTTGTAAGATAAGTAAAGCTCTCAGGGCACATGACATAAAACTGTTCTTCGAATATCGCAAATGCACGATTTCGTGGAATATTTAATTTATTTTTCTTGTTCACCTTTGACGGCTAATATATTTGATTGTATCACATTATGATGAGAGATTTTCACCTGTAATAAACATATATGTTTGCACTTACATCCATATATGTATGCATATATGTATATGTATTTTTAGGGGAATCCTGAAGTTTAACAGAAATATACATATATAAATATATATTTGATTATTATTTGGGAAATAATTTATAAATTAAAATTTAAAATTATTGCAAATTTTTTTTCGGATTGTTGGTCTTAAAAATTTAATTTATTTTAACATCTTTCTTGCTTCTGCGAATTTAAGTTTTTTAGTTATAAATTCCGTCTAATTTCTTCAAAGTTTGTTTAATGATTTAATTTAGTGGCAATTAAGCTTGTCATTCAACAAATTATAAGGAATGATTTAATCTTCGCTATATTTATTTTATAATCTCCAGCTTATTGTTATTTAGCTTAGTAAAACTAATCATTAAATACATTTTTATGGTGAAATTTTTAGCTACACGCAGAAATGGTAGGATTGTTCAGATTCTTGTGAATGAATCCTCGAAAGAAAAAAATGTCTAGTTTACCTCATATTGGGTTGCATAATGAATGGATATTTTAATAATAACAACAACAACAAATTGTTAGAAAAAGTCAAAACAAGTTCATACACCTACAACTAACTTTATTTATTTATTTAAATTTTTGGGACCTGTAGAAAGATTAAAATCTTAAATTCTTCTTCTTTTTCTTCTTCGATGGCTCTACAGCACAATTCGTCCCTTGATCTACATCAGCTTCTTCCTTCTGACGTCTTCGTCATCGGCCTTAACATTGTCTTCCTACCTTGACCGTGGTTTGCCAACTGGGGCCGGTTCGTGTATGTCGAACACGAAATTTTTTTCGTCTCGGGTTCGCGTAGGTCGAAAAATTGAAAATTTTCGTTTGAAGCTGACGAAACGCACTCGAAACGTCTTGGGTTATCGACTTTTTGCATTATTATCTACATCTTCTATAATATAAAAATGAATCGCTAAATGTGTTGCTAAGCGCAAAACTCGAGAACGGCTGGACCTATTGGTCTAATTTTTTTTTCGAATATTCGTTGAAGTACTAGGATGGTTCTTACGGAGAGAAAAATTAAAAAAATTGCCTGAAAAAACAAAAAAATGGTAATTTTAGGAATTTTCACTTCATTTTAGTTTCAATAGCTTCATGGCCTACCTATTGTTTGACAAATGTAAAATTGTCATTAAATTGAATCATTACATTTAATGAAAATTCAAATTTACGCAGCTGTCAAACAATAGGTAGGCCATGACGCTATTGAAACTAAAATGATCCATGGCAGCCGTCTCAAGAAGGCGGTGTACCACTTTCTTCACAACCACCTCGACATGGGTATCAAATGAAAGGGTATGATAAGTAGAATACAATAAGCAATGTAGTATACAAAATATATCTTTAGATCCATGGCGGTCGTCTCAAGAGGCCGGATTACCACTTTCTTCACAACCACCTCAACATGGGTATCAAATGAAAGGGTATGTTAAGTACAATACAATGAGCAATGTAGTATACAAAATCGATCTTTAGATCCATGGTGGCCGTCTCAAGAGGGCGGGGTACCACTTTCTTCACAACCACCTCGACATGGGTATCAAATGAAAGGGTATGATAAGTAGAATACAATAAGCAATGTAGTATACAAAATATATCTTTAGATCCATGGCGGCCGTCTCAAGAGGCCGGATTACCACTTTCTTCACAACCACCTCAACATGGGTATCAAATGAAAGGGTATGTTAAGTACAATACAATAAGCAATGTAGTATACAAAATATATCTTAGGATCCATGGCGGCCGTCTCAAGAGGGCGGGGTACCACTTTCTTCACAACCACCTCGACATGGGTATTAAATGAAAGGGTATGATAAGCAGAATACAATAAGCAATGTAGTATACAAAATATATCTTCAGATCCATGGCGGCCGTCTCAAGAGGCCGGATTACCACTTTCTTCACAACCACCTCAACATGGGTATCAAATGAAAGGGTATGTTAAGTAGAATACAATAAGCAATGTAGTATACAAAATATATCTTAGGATCCATGGCGGCCGTCTCAAGAGGGCGGGGTACCACTTTCTTCACAACCACCTCGACATGGGTATCAAATGAAAGGGAATGATAAGTAGAATACAATAAGCAATGTAGTATACAAAATATATCTTTAGATCCATGGCGGCCGTCTCAAGAGGCCGGATTACCATTTTCTTCACAACCACCTCAACATGGGTATCAAATGAAAGGGTATGTTAAGTAGAATACAATAAGCAATGTAGTATACAAAATATATCTTAGGATCCATGGCGGCCGTCTCAAGAGGGCGGGGTACCACTTTCTTCACAACCACCTCGACATGGGTATCAAATGAAAGGGAATGATAAGTAGAATACAATAAGCTATGTAGTATACAAAATATATCTTTAGATCCATGGCGGCCGTCTCAAGAGGCCGGATTACCATTTTCTTCACAACCACCTCAACATGGGTATCAAATGAAAGGGTATGTTAAGTACAATACAATAAGCAATGTAGTATACAAAATATATCTTTAGATCCATGGCGGCCGTCTCAAGAGGGCGGGGTACCACTTTCTTCACAACCACCTCGACATGGGTATCAAATGAAAGGATATGATAAGTATAATACAATAAGCAATGTAGTATACAAAATATGTCTTTAGATCCATGGCGGCCGTCTCAAGAGGCCGAATTACCACTTTCTTCACTACCACCTCGACATGGGTATCAAATGAAAGGGTATGATAAGTAGAATACAATAAGCAATGTAGTATACAAAATATAACTTTAGATCCATGGCGGCCGTCTAAAGAGGCCAGATTACCACTTTCTTCACAGCCCCCTCAACATGGGTATCAAATTAAAGGGTATGATAAGTAGAATACAATAAGCAATGCAGTAGACTCAATATACCGATTCATGGCAGCCGACGCAAGACCCATGTTCTTTGAGGCATTTCATCTGTGTAAAATTCATATCTCGAAAAATATTAAGTCAATGGATGGTTTTTATTGTTTACTATTGACTTATGGGTGCAGCGTAGGCGCACCGGGTCCCAGCTAGTATATAGATATAATTGCAGTGTCTGTCTCTGATTTCAAAATAATTGTCTTTTTCTAAGCTTTTAATATCTATTTACATGATATTATAACAAAAACAAGTATTTTTACAATTTTTGTAAGTACGTCTGTGTCTTGTGCCGTTCACGGCATGATTCGTTAAACGCGTCATCAACTGTATCACTACGGGTGAAGTTTTAATGCTCACCAGGAGGCACTGGCATGGCTCTCTTAATAAATTTCATATTGGCCAAAATTCGTGCAGGTGTACCAGTGGCGGATTTAAGGCGGGGAGGGGGGGGGGGGGGGAATATCCCAAGAGCTCCATGAGTTTGAATTTTTTCAGTTCTGAAAAAATATATCGAGTGAAATTGAACTAGGAAATTTACTTCTACATATAATCATAAGTAATACCACAGACCAATATCTGTAATATATGTAGATGTTCCGCTTCATACAAAATTTTGCCACCAGAAAATTTACTAGGGGGATCTGTTATATGTATATCCCATCGCGAAGCTTTAGTATACACATTCTACACACGGATGAAATGTATTTTTTCGCCTTTTTTTTATATGAAAAAACCAAGCTTAGGTGTAATTCTTTATACTACCAGTCCGTCATGTCGTTCAGTTCATGGTGCAATGTCTACTAGTAAGCTTGGTTTGAAGAATAGAGAAGAATAGGAAAAGTTAGAGGGGGTCTGGAGGGTGGAGAAGAAAATGACGATGAACCTCACGTTTGAACTCTAAGGTGTTGTACGAGTTCGGAAATACTGACTGCGGGAGATTGTTCCACAGTCGAGTTGTTCTATTCTTGAACGAACTTCCAAACCGCATTGTGCGTGAACGGGGGGGCTGTAGGGTATGGGGGTGAGCCGAGCGGGCTCGTGTTGTGTTGCGGGAAAAGTATTGCCGTGCAGGCAGGAGGTCCTGAATTTCAGTGGAACAGTCGCCATGGTAATAGAGATAGAGTATGGAGATTGCTACTACATTCCTACGGTGGCTTAAGGTGTCTATGGAGGCGCGAAAGGGGCCATCAACAATGAGTTTGAGGGCACAATTTTGCACCTTGTCGAGACAAGCCAAGGTGTCACGGTTTTGAGGGCGCCTGCCCAGATATGGGAGTTGTATTCGAGGCGCGGCAGAATGTAGGATTTGTATATTGTAGCTAATGCGGCTGGCTGGAGGAGGAACTTGCATCTCTTGAGAAATCCAAGGCATTGGGAGGCTTGTTTGGCGATTCGGAATATGTGATCATTCCATCGCAGATGCTCCGTTAATGTTACCTCTAGTGTTCGCCGCAGCTTTAGAAAGGCATCATAAAAAAATTTCAACAACAATAAACAAAATCCCCAAAAGCCCCAGCAAAATTTCCACAACTTTAAAAACAACAATAGACAAGATAAACAAAATTAAATCCACAAAAAAAACCACACATGTCAAAATGGAACGCAGCTTATATAAAAACATAACAAAAATAAGCAGACTAATAGGCACTAGGCATTATGAAAATACTGGGCTGACATTTTTATGGATATCCTATAATCGAAGACTATATAATCAGTGTTCTAGAGCTGAAGCTTTTTTCTTGTATTCCGGACGCCAGCGCGAAGGTAATTTAGAAGAATCATGCTCAGTAGGGCATTCTTCTAAGAAATTCCTTTGCTTTAATTTTTCCCTCTCAACGATCTTAAAGGACACTATTAGGCAACGTAATTCCCCAGGACATTCATAAATTATATATTACATATATTTTATTTTCTTTATTTGTTTTTTACCAATTCTGCATCCCATATTCCTGTAAATCCACCATCAGGAAAGTCAAGGAATTATACGATGACAGGCTGAGAAATAAACTCATTAACTCCACTGCTGGCAGTAAAAAATGTTGGTCCTTGGTAACCTCCATCAGGAAGAATTTTACCTCACACACAACGCCTCCATTCATCTACAATAGGCAGGTGATAGCAGAAAGCAAACCCAAGGCCGACTTACTCGCATCTCTGTTCGCCGCAAACTCTTCCTTACCCTATGCTGACACGCAACCACCAGCCATCGAGTGTTCCACCCACTCAATGGACGGAGTTTTCTTCAGAACACGTGAAGTGTATAGGTGTCTCAAAGAACTTGACTCCAATAAATCCACTGGCCCAGACAATATTCCCCCTATGGTTCTTAAAAAATGTGCCTCACCTTTGGCTAAACCTCTGCGCAAACTTTTCGCCCTATCCTACTTCTCCGGAGTCTATCCCGACTCCTGGAAACTGGCCCATGTTCAGCCCATACCAAAAAAAGGTGACGCTAGTGACCCTGAAAACTACCGCCCAATAGAAATTACTTCTATTCTCTCCAAAGTGATGGAGACAATAATAAACAAGAGGCTTTTGAGATATCTTGAGCACCACAAAATATTAAATGACAAACAGTACGGCTATAGACCAAAAAGATCTACTGGCGACCTCCTTGTTTGCCTAACTGAACACCTCAACCAAAGTATACACCGATTTGGTGAATCTGGCCTGGTTGCTTTAGATATCTCCAAGGCTTTTGACAGAGTGTGGCACCCCGCTCTGTTAACCAAACTCCAGGCTATTGGTATTGACCTCGTTCTAAGGAACTGGATTAAGAGCTTCCTTTCTGGCCGTTCAATCAAGGTAGTATTGGATGGCGTCGAATCCGACCCCCACACCATCTCCGCAGGTGTTCCCCAGGGCTCAATTCTATCACCAGCTCTCTTCCTAATTTTTATAAACGACCGGCTCTCAATCCCTTCCAACCCACTTCACTGCTTTGCCGACGACAGTACACTACGGTACTCCTATGGCTTCGATACTGTAGGACAAGCACGCGCCAGACCTTGTCTGCATTATCGCAATCTCATGTCCATCTCAATCGACAGGGACATCGAACGAATTCTTGAATGGGGCCGCAAGAACCGTGTCGAATTCAATGCATCCAAAACGAAGTACTGTCTCATCTCTAATACAACCTACACCGACCCTCCTTCTATTTCAGTGGACAATAAAAACCTAACGGCAGAACCGTCTTTAAACATCCTAGGCATAACATTATCCGATGATCTGCGGTGGAATAACCACATATTCCAAATCGCTAAACAAGCATCGCAATGGCTGGGATTCCTGAAAAGATGCAAATTCCTCCTTCAGCCGTCGGCCAGGGCTACAATATACAAGTCCTAGATTCGTCCCCGCCTCGAATACAACTCGCATATTTGGGCTGGGGCCCCGAGAACCACCTTAGCCTGGCTGGACAAGGTGCAAAGTCGCGCTCTCAAACTTATTGGCGATAGCGCCATTTGCTCCTCAATTGACTCAATAAGCCACCGTAGGAATGTAGCAGCCCTTACAAAATTTTACCGATTTTACCACAACGATTGCTCTTCTGAAATAAGTAACCTCATGCCTCCACGGCAACTTTTCTCCCGCAACACTAGACTTGCCCGCTCGGCTCACCCTTATAGTCTACAGCCCTTATGTTCGCGCACACTCCGATTTAGAAATTCGTTTATAACAAGAACAACACGACTGTGGAACAACTTACCTCAGTCAATATTCCCGAACTCATACAACACCCAAGAGTTCAAGCGCAAGGTTCACCACCATCTCCTCCAACACCCACCCGACTCCCCTAATCTATCCTATCTTTCTCTCTATCCTTCGAGCTAAGCTTACTACTAGACATTGCACCATGACGTGTACGACATGACGGACTAGTAGTACAAAGGATGACACCTAAGCTTAGACTATCACATAAAAAAAAATATCCATCTAATAGATTATAACATCACGGTGTTGTGATAATAAAAATAAGTTTGTCTAAAATGACGCTAAGATCTGAGAACGGGAGCTTTCTTGTAACATAAAAACATGCCAAAATATGTCCAAACCGAAATCGGATCTGCTCCTTTTTTCAAAATATCCTCAAAAAACGATTTTTCGCAAAAATTCACTAAATTTCCAATATGCGAAATGTTAAACGTCTCTAAAATTGCATGCAATGGGAAATACACACATATACATATGTATTTACACATATGTATATATTTGAAATGTTTATATACAAGAATATAATATACATTATATAATACCTCACCTGGGGGCCTACTTGCATCATTTTGTAGGTGCATCATAAAAAAACCACTAAAAAACGCTCCCACGGCGCCAAAAAAAATCGTAGGAGGCTCCACGACCCCTTAAAATCTTCGTTACGGTCCCTAATATAATTAAAAAATAACATAAAAATCCCCCCTTGCCTCTAAGGGGGCCTGGGGGCTGCCCGAGGGGCTGCAACAGGTAAAATGCACTTATGCACTTTACACTTTTACCGAGGCTCAGAGACCCCTTAAAATCTTCGTCTTCTTCTTCTTTGATCCGTTAGCTGGCGGTCAAAGCGGGACGTCCCCGCAACGGATACGCTGCTGTCGGTGCCGCTGGGTCCCGAACTCTATTCACGATTCGCTTCCATTCTTCTCGGTTTTTGGCGGTGTCTTGAGCCTCGGTAACTGATAATCGTTGATTCTTTAAGTCACCCTCGATATTCTTCAACCAGGTTTTCTTCGGTGCCGATCGCTGTATTCTCCAGTCTGCAGGACGGTCTCGCCAGAGAAGTTTACGTGGCAAGCGGTTATCTTCGTAATTTACCGTACAACAATTAAAAAATAATATAAAAATCAGCAGGCTTTGAGAACAAAGGGTCTAATGCATCGCGAAGCTTTATTGTGAATTTATTGTAGTAGTTGTAAGATAAAAAGCTCATCATCCAGCCCATCATGGATTTTTATATTATTTTTTAATTGTTGTACGGTAAATTACGAAGATTTTAAGGGGTCTCCGAGCCTCCTACGATTTTTTTTGGGGCCGTGGGAGGTAAAAGTGTAAAGTGCATAAGTGCATTTTACATGTTGCAGCCCCTCGGGCAGCCCCCAGGCCCCTTAGAGGCAAGGGGGATTTTTCTGTTATTTTTTAATTATAGTAGGGACCGTTACGAAGATTTTAAGGGGTCTCCGAGCCTCCTACGATTTTTTTTGGGGCCGTGGGAGGTAAAAGTGTAAAGTGCATAAGTCCATTTTACCTGTTGCAGCCCCTCGTGCAGCCCCCAAGCCCCCTTAGAGGCAAGGGGGGATTTTTATGTTATTTTTAATTATAGTAGGGACCGTTACGATCTTTTTTGGGGCCGTGGGAGCGTGTTTTAGTGTTTTTTTAGTGCATTTTACGATGCACCTACAAAATGATGCAATTAGGCCCCCAGGTGAGGTACTATATAATGTATATTATATTCTTGTATATAAACGTTTCAAATATATATGTGTAAATACATATGTATATGTGTGTATTTCCCGTTGCATGCAATTTTAGAGACGTTTAACATTTCGCGTATTGGAAATTTAGTGAATTTTTGCGAAAAATCTTTTTTTGAGGATATTTTGAAAAAAGGAGCAGATCCGATTTCGGTTTGGACATATTTTGGCATGTTTTTATGTTACAAGAAAGCTCCCGTTCTCAGATCTTAGCGTCATTTTAGACAAACTTATTTTTATTCTCACAACACCGTAAACAACGAGAAACATTCCTCACCCTTTGTTTGCGTCGGAACACATAACGGTAGTTTTTAACGGCATATGTATGAATTAAGTAAAAGAATTAGAAAAATAACTAAAAGTAATTTCTTGTCAGTGATTAAAAATATTTTTCTTATGATTTCTATGAATTTATTAAATTTATGAATTAATTTGCAAATAAAAATTTGTTGTTAGTGTTACTTTCGGGAACTTTTATTATTATGCTATTATTTTGAAGCCCTTTTGATTGAATTAAACTGTACAAATTTAATTACATTTAGGATTACCTTTGATTCAAATTTATTTAAATGCGAGGAATTCAGATTAGGAGATTATTACGTGTAAATATAATAAACGAAAAACATAATAAACCAGAAGTTATGAACTAAAGTTATTTGCGTTCTCTTTTTATTGTTCACTGGAAATTTTACTTTGTTTTTCAGATTCCGCTACACTAAGGACCCAGTCAATTAGGAATTAGATCCTCATTGACGAAACATTTTTTGGTGGTTCCATCCAGGAACAGTAAATAACCCGTTCACAATTTCAGTTTGTTAAGCACACACATTAATTCTTCGTACCCTCGTATTTTTTAACGGTTAGAAAATGTCAAGTTTCAAAAGGTTATTGACGCAAGAACGCGTGTTAAGGGAAAGAATCGAACGATTAATTGAAAATGGGAAGAAAACTGCAATCGTTAAGCGTACTCAAGGTTTCTACGAGACACGTAGCGCTGATTTAAAGCAATTTAGTCCAGTAAAAAAAGGCCAAAAAAATGAAAAGATAGGTATTGTCTGGTAACAGCAAGATTATGATTTTATCCTGTTTGGGGTATCACCAGGAGTATATTCATAAGTTTTGAACCTCGTGAGCCTTGTGCTCCATTTGTTATAAACAATTAAAAAAAATTTACCGCGTTTTTCGACCTTAAAATATGAATAACTCCGGTTCTATAAGTCGGATCGGGGCAAACTAAAAACTAGTCTCTTCGTAATAAAATTTCTAATAAATTGACTTTGGGTTCAAGTCTCTGAAGTACGTACATAACCTACAAAACTGAAAAAACGAGAAAAAAAACAGAATTTTTTTCATTTTAGAACCCAAGACGGTCAACTAGACCAATTTGCATCAAACTTTCAGAAAATATACCTTTTAATGTTATAAAAAGATCCTGAAAAATTGGTGTCAAAATACTGAACCCATTGGCCAAAATTGCATTTGTTATCTAAAATTTGAGATGCCCGCCATTTTATGCCATTGAGTCCAAAATGAAAAATTCTTTTTTCAAAGTGTAGATATCGATGCCAGCTTTCGAATGCAATTCAAAGGAAATTTTTTTAATGCTATTTTGGTTGCTTTTTTACATTTGTTTATAAATTAAATAACAACAATTGCATTTTTTCGGCCATTTTTAAAATTTAACTTAAAACTTTTTATCAGATCTGGTGGAGGATTTTGAGACCGTTAATTTAAAAAAAATAAAGTTCATTTTTGGGAACGGAAACTCGAGATATTGAGCTATTGCATTTTGTCCAATTGTTAATTAACAAATGCATATTTAGCGCTAAAATTTGGACTGTATCATCTTGAAACCTATTCATTTCATGTGATAAATTCAAAAAAAAAGTTAAGGTTTATAGAAATTTATTTACAAGCATTAAAATGTAAGTATTGTTAATTGAACAAAGTGATTTTTTTTTATTTTTCAATAAAGCTTAGTTACAAAATGCAATAACTTCCTTGTTTTTTACAAGCTTTTTGTATTAATTTCGTTCTCTGATTTTCGATCACTTCCCGATATCCGTTGATGCTCAAATTTAGCACACACCTTTGGTTCTGAAGACAAAACAATATAGTTTATTCAATTTTATTTTACATCCAATATGGCGGCCACCATAAAATGGCGGATTACCCTTTTCTCTACAACCCGTCGACATGGGTATCAAATGAAAGGGTTTGACGAGTAGAATACAGTAAGCTGTGTGAAGTCATTTTAAATCCAATATGGCGACCAACATCAAATGGGGAATTACCTTGTTCTTTACAACCCAACCCCACCTCCTGCCGTCTTTTTTTTTAAATGTGATTTTTTCCCTCGTTTCTGTGAAAATTAGTGTTTTCTATTTCCAAATGCATATATACACTTCATGTACCAACGATTGCTAAGGTATAAACCTGTATAAATTTTTGTTTTTACTATTTTTCAATTAATATCAATACTTAAATGAAATTTATAGTGCCTTATAATGTTTTAAGGGGGTATTCTGGTGTAGAGGCCTAAATTTTAGGCATTTTAAGTAGAATAACAAAATAAATGGAAACATTTTTAGTATCGATTTTTTTACACGTCAAGGTAAATCTATATCAAAAAAGAGCAAGCTGTTGCAGTTGACACCATTTTAGGATACCCAGGGAGTTATACGCATGAAGGGACGCCTCTGCCATGCAACCATAGCCTACAATAAAAAAACACCCTATCATTCTACCAAAGGCTCATCACATAGTCGCACTTATAATTGATCAATTACATCAAGACACTCTGCATGGAGGAACTTCCTTAGTACTTGCTACTAGCCGAAACAAATATTGGATTTTAGACGCACGAAGAGCCATCTCCACTAGAATTTACAAATGCATTAAATGTTTTCGATTTAGAAAGGATACTGGACAACAATTGAGGAGTGGGCGAACAAAACGGCACATGTCCAGTTTTGCAAATTGTTCAGAAATCGCAAAAAACTGTTTCTGCCTCTGAACTGATCACATTAACTATTTATGAGTATGGTAGGTTGTGCTACTATTTGAACTCATTCAGACGGAAAAATTTTTTTTTAAATATGTTTAATACTTTAAGAGAACAAATTAAAACAAAAATGGACATGTGCCCTTTTGCAGGGACACAACTGGACATGTCCCGTTTTGTTAAACCCTTGAATGGACATGTGTCCTTTTGCAGGAACCCAACTGAACTTTTTTTTTGTTTTTAGCCTTTTGGGGAGCTCCCTGGCCCCGTTAGAGGCAAGGAGGGATTTTTCTGGTATTTTTTCCTAATAGTAGGGATTGTTACGCAAATTTTAAGGGGTCATAGTGCCCCCTACGGCTGTGGGAGGCAAAAGTGAGGTAAATTTTAGTGCATTTTTAGTGCATTTTATGATGCACATACAAATCGATGTAATTAGAGCCCCAGGTGAGGTGCAATGAACTTCCATTGTTGATTAAAAACTTTTTTGTATGAAATACGTGCCCTTTTGAAAATCCACATTAACGAATGGTTAAAAAATATGAATATTCGTAGGACATGTGCCTTTCTGCAGGGAAACCGTTACTTTGCTAACAAAAAAATATTACATGAAAGTGATTTTTGGAGTGTCTGAGATTGAAATTAGTTGCAGTTTAGTGTAATGAACACGATTCCGTCAAAACACTTCAAACGGCCAACCATGGACATGTGCCGTTTTGTTCGCCCACTCCTCAATTGAGCCGTTTATTTTGAAAGTGGGGCAAGTCCACTTTTTGTTGTTTCGAGATATTTAAGCATTTGCATTTCAAAAAAATTAAAAATATTGGTAGCCCCTAACAAACAACTTTTTTGCCTTTTGTGTTCTTAGACAACATAAGTTTATTATCCAATAGTGCTTATAGTGATAGCTACAAGAAAATAACGTTTTTTTCACACCCAAATGGACTTGCCTCACTTTCAAAATTAATGGATTAATAGAATCGTTAATTTAAGTGGAAAATATTTCAGTTGTATCAGCCTTTTTATCCGCTTTACATTACTTTCACCTGAATGTATGTACATATGTATGAATGTATGGATGTTTATATGTTATACTAGCTTTATATAGCTTTCCCTGTATGTATGTATGTATGTTTGTACGTTTATATGCTTGTTTGTTCTTTGTAAACAAATCTTGCAACTTGATTTGAACCCACTTCCATATAACCGATTAATTGTGCCCATATGCATAGTTTGCGTGACAATGCAATCTGACCAATTTGTAAAAAATCAAGATGGCGGTTCCAAGATGGCGCCCGAATTTTGCAATTGTGGACCGATTCTATTTATCGGTACTGGGGGGTTTTTATGAGCACAAATGACGAATTTATGGTCACAATTTGAAAATTCAAAATGGCGGTCAACATAAAATTTTTTTACAATCCACTCAATATGGGTATTAAATGAAACGTTATGTCAAGTAAACTAGGATTAGCTTTCCAAATTCAAAATGGCGGCCAACACAAAACGAGGGATAACATTTTTTACAACGCCCTTGGTATATGGGTAGGTATCGAATGAAAAGATATGACAATTGGAATACTATTAGCTGTGTCATTCAAGTGCGTCATTCCAAATTCAAAATTTCGGCCAACATAAAATTACAGTTTACCCTTTTCTTTACAACGTCCTCGGTATGGGTATCAAATGAAAGTATGTATATGACATTAAGCTGTGGACGTCATTTTAAATCTAATATTATTACACGATAAACCGACTGCTCTTCAGTTTTCTCGTGTAACGATTCTATTGTCTATGTAGCTGTGAACAAAACAGCAAAAATTCTCATGATGATTTTCACAGATCCCGAGATCGAAGTTATGTTTGTATTAATGTGGTACTTCCCGATTTTTTGGAATTATTGGAAGTGTTTACGAAAGGAGTGATGGGCCGTATAATTTGGCTAGTTCAGCTGTTTATATTGATTCCACGATTACTAAAATTTCCTGGTGTTGGCGTTATTATCGAAACACAATATTGAGATATCTCTATTATTATTTATGAAATATTGTACAATTGGCGACTACCAACAATATCAAAGATAAATAGATAAAAACACCCTACATTTCAGACTGATGTTAAACCATTAGATTTGCTTCACCATACAGCAAGCGGAGCTAAATTTTGCTGTAAGGTTAAAAATATTTTCAATCCTTATGGACTTGCACCACTTTCAAAATAAACATACTTACAACACTGTTAAGAGCTAAAACTTCCATCTCCTTTATTACTAGGATTCTGAATTTTTTTGACCATAACGTGTTTACACATAAAAAGATCATACTAAGTTTTATCTAGAACTACCGTTATCTTTATTTTTTTCAAAAATGGACTTACCCCACTTTCAAAATAAACGGCTCAATTAATGAGTGACTTGCCAGAAGCTCGGATTAATATTGCGAAACCATTTAGCAAGGTAGGCATAGACTACGCTGGACCAGTGACCATAAAGGCTTCACCATGCAGAAAAGCAAAATTATTAAAGGCTTACTTATGCATTTTTGTGTGCATGGTAACCAAGGCCATGCACATTGAACTAGTATCGGCATAAACAACCGACGCCTTCATCGCAGCTTTACGGAGATTTATAGCCGGGGGAGGACTGTGCACTGATATTTATTCCGATTGCGGCACTAATTTTGTTGGAGCCAAATCCGCATTAGATAAGGAGCTAAAATGTGCAATAACAAATGCAACGCAGGAAGCAAGAAAGCAGTTGGTTCACCATTCTATCAATTGGCATTTTAATCCACCAGCAGCCCCACATTTAGGAGGAATATGGGAAGCAGGTGTGCGATCGGTAAAATTTCATCAACGCAGAAGTTTAGGAACCATGATATGCACATATGAAGAATACTCAACAGTATTAACCCAAATAGAAGAAATTCTTAATTCAAGACCGCTATGTTATATTAGTACAGACCCAAGTAATCCAGAGATAGTCACGCCTGGACATTTTTTAATGGGTCAAGCAGTAAATACGTTGCCAGAACCGGATTACACAGATAGGGTAACAATTACTCCACGTTGGAAGTATTTGCAACAAAAAATTCATCAATTTTGGAAGCAATGGCCAAGGAACTATTTGCACCAACTGCAAACAAGACCAAAATGGCAGCATGAAAGAAAAAACATCGAAATTGGAAATAGTCCAAGAGCTAGTGACAGATTTGCAAAGTGATTTTGCAGAGGATGGGCCTTTGATATATGTTAGATTACTTAAAGCACAATTGATTAAGACTAATCGCCAATTCGAGTCTACTTAAGTTTTAATTTTATGACCTTTTGAACTTGTAGATTTTTTGACCATGAAAAAAGTGATATTGCAGAGGATGGGACTTGGTATATAGGTAAATTGGGTTGCTCCCACCTCATATTCCGATTGCCATCTCGTTTGGAGGTTAGGTTTGAATTTTGGGAATTTTTGAAAATGTCGGTTTGGTCCAGTTGAACAAAGTGATATTGCAGAGGATGGGATTTGGTATAATGGTGAGATAGACCACCAATAGCCGAAATTCGGGTGCCCATCTCATATGTAATCAAGGTTTCCGTTTTGGCGGCTTTTGATTTTGTAGCCATTTTGGGTATGACCCAAGTGATTTTGCAGAACCCAAAATTTGGACCATAGGTTCTTGGTATCTACCAAATGCTACATTTTCAATCCCATCTCCTTTCCATTAATATTTTCAGTTTAATTGAGAAAAATTGGTTGATTGAGAGCAAAATTCTAATGAAGTCCCCTAACTAAATGTTAACTCCTAAACTAATTATCGTAGACCAAGGTTCATATTTTAGTTAAATGTGTATTATTTTATTTAGCATAAAGAGCAAAAACTTGAGTGATTTCGTTTATAAGATACTAGCATAAAACCCGCGTGCCTTGCAACGCCTTTAAAAACTGTTTATTATGTGCAATGTTTTCCTTAAAAAAACCAAAAAAAAAAGTCAGCTGTTATTATCCCTAAAAAGGGTTTATTATAGTGCATTTTTTTAATAAATATGGTAAACAAATTGCTGCGAATATCACCTCTCCTCAATAAATCTGCAAGTTTTAAAGTAGATTGGCATGTACTCGTATATGTCATCAAGAAAAGTGACATTTTAGGGTTTGACGAACGTTCGTTAAGTTTGTTCGCCTATATACGTGGATGTAAGAAATTATGAAGCAATCACAAATGAATATTAAATAAAGTGAATTTCGAGTCATTCATTTCTTCGTGATTATAGGGATGCACTGTCAAAATTTCAGCCCTTCAGCTTCAGAGGTTTGTGTTAACCCCATTTCATCAACTTAGGGGATGAATTTCGAGTAATCGTCTCTTAGTGGATGTCCATGTCATTATAGGGATGCACTGTCCAAATTTCAACCCTGTAGCTCCAGTAGTTTGGTAAACCAAATTTTACCCCTTTAGGTGATGAATTTCGAAAAATCGCTTCTTAGTAAATGTCCACGTCATTATAGAGATGCACCGTCAATATTTCAGCCGTTTAGCTCCAGCGGTTTGGCTTAACCCTATTTAACCCCCTTAGGGGATAAATTTCAAACGCCCCTAAGTGGATGCCCACGTCATTATAATGATGTATATTAGGTTCAAAATATGAGCAAAATGTTAAAATATTAGGATTTTCCTCACGCTTTTAACTAAATACCTTCTTAACGGAATTCTTTTCTTAATATCAAATAAAATAATACACATTTATCTAAAATATGAACCTAATTATGTTGGTCTACGTTAATTAGTTTAGAAGTTATTCAAGTTTAAGTAGATTTTAAAAAATATATGTTTTTCTTTCGTAAGCACCCTGCATCTGGGTAGTGGGGATAGGTTCCTCTCTAGAGCTTTTTTTTTCCAAATACATCCAATCACCCCTAAAAATATTAGCCACGTTGTCCAACAGAGAATTTATTGAACGTCTGAAGACCCATACAACTTGCGGATTAGGGGGTATGAGTATTTGAAATCTTTAAAACGGAATAACTCATGAATGGAAACTCCTATGAAAAATTTGCTGGCTTTAGGGGTACAACCAATTTCCCGACACTTTAAAAAAAACTCTACTTACTAAAAAGATTTAAAAAAAAAATAATGAGTTAACATTTAGTTAGAGGTCAAACCGAAAAAAAATTTAATTTTTTTATATTTCCCTCCAGGCGTCATTACATCCCTGTGTTAAAGGCAGGGTGACGTGAAATGTTTCTACCTGCATCCCTGTATAATGCGTGTGCTCTCTTATATATTATCTTCAACTTTCTCTTTTTTGCGTTTTATTCAAATGGACCAAGTTTGCTTTTTAGTCCAGTCAATTTAGACATCCGAGGGTACATAAATTCGCACCAAGCTGAAAATTGGTAGGATTGTTCAAAGCACCGTTGTAAATGAAATCTAAAAAGTCCCCATCGATCCGGCACCTAGAACCTGGATTTACTCGGGGTCAAAGGTCACAAAAACGGTTTTTTTTGCGATTTTCAGCAAAACGGTAACTTTTATCATAAAATAGTGTTTACAAAGTTTGTAGATTATGCGATTACCTACAAAAAAGGATCTTATAAATTTTCCCGCACGAATTGTCATTCATGAGATATCGCCGTTTTAAAGATTTAAAGCACTCATATCCCCTCACTTGCAACTTGTATGGCCGAATTGCTACTTGCTACTTAAACTTTAATAACTTCTAGACCGATTATAGTAGAGCAACGTAATTAGGCTCATCTTTTAGGTAAATGTGTATTCTTTTATGTGAAAGAAATAACAGAAACCTGAGTGACTCCGTTTAAAAGATATGTAGGTTCAAAGTATGGGCAAACTGTCGTTTTTCAGCAGTTTGCTCAAATCGTTTGCTGAAAATCGCAAAAAACCCGTTTTTGTGACCTTTGACCCCGAGTAAATCCAGGTTCCAGGTGCCGGATCGATGGGGACTTTTTAGATTTCATTTATAACGGTGCTTTGAACAATCCTACCAATTTTCAGCTAGGTGCGAATTTATGTACCTTCATACCTATTTTTTGGTCTAATTTGACCGGACTATTTTGTTTTAATTTGTTTCAGTTAACGTGGTTATTTGAAATGCTTGTTAAAAAAAATTAAAAAAAATGTCTGGGGGTGGGGAGATAACAACTATGACCCTGATAGCGATAGTTAATGAGTCTATCATATTTATGTATATAAAAAATAATAGTAGTATTTATTATTATGAATATACAATATTTAAAAATTGGAAAAAAGAAAATCAATTTATTTATGATAAAAGTATATCACTCATTATTTATCTGAAAATTATGTTTTACTTTTATTTGAGGCGTGCAGTTGCAAAACTCGCTAACTGCAAGTTAAGTAATTTTGAGAAAAACGCCAAAAACTTTTGAATTACTTTGGCTTTTCTTTGGCTTTTGAATTAACTATTGATGTTTGACAGCTGGAAAAATACGCCTTATGAGCAAATTTTGAACAAATATATAGTTCAAATGGTAGAACATAACCTAAAGAGTAGTTTGGCATCGTTAACTCATTTTTTTCAAAAAGTGCAGTTAGCGAGTTTTGCAACTGGACGCCTCATTTCTTCTTCTTCTTCTTATTTGATCCGTTAGCTGGCGGTCCGAGCGGGACGTGTCCGCAACGAATACGCTGCTGTCGGTGCCGCTTTGAAAAATGCGGTTCCTTACCTAGTTTCTTCGATCATGATAGTGAACGATTCTGGTCAACTCGGCAGGTCGACCAACCTCCTCCTTTCACACCCTAGGCTTGGGACCATGCGACGGTGGAGTTTTACTTTTATTTAATCACATACAATACCCAACTACTCATTATATCTTAAAAATATACCATAAATATGCTACCAGATGTGTATATACACTCATTTTAACTAAATTTAATATATAAAACTTGATTTTACGATTTTCCAACTTCAACTGGAGATGGCATGGGTTTCTACAAATAGGAAAGAGATGGGGAAGTGGAGAAGTATTATATATGTCGTAACGAATCCTAATGTTCAAATCCCATCTCCTGCAAAATCACTTGGGTCATACCCAAAATGGCTACAAAATCAAAAGCCGCCAAAATGGAAACCTTGATTACATATGAGATGGGCACCCGAATTTGGGCTATTGGTGGTCTATCTCACCATTATACCAAATCCCATCCTCTGCAATATCACTTTGTTCAACTGGACCAAACCGACATTTTCAAAAATTCCCAAAATTCAAACCTAACCTCCAAACGAGATGGCAATCGGAATATGAGGTGGGAGCAACCCAATTTACCTATATACCAAGTCCCATCCTCTGCAATATCACTTTTTTCATGGTCAAAAAATCTACAAGTTCAAAAGGTCATAAAATTAAAACTTAAGTAGACTCGAATTGGCGATTAGTCTTAATCAATTGTGCTTTAAGTAATCTAACATATATCAAAGGCCCATCCTCTGCAAAATCACTTTGCAAATCTGTCACTAGCTCTTGGACTAAAATGTAGTACTTGTTACTAACGAAAATACGCCACCAGCGAAATGGCCTCTAGGTATCGTAGAAGAAGTCTATCCAGGGGCCGATGGTCTAATAAGAGTAGCGCAAATAAAAACGCAAACAAATATATTGAGACGCCCAATAGCAAAGTTATCTCGTCTTCCTTTAGACAAACCCTAGTTTCCTTTCACTAACAAAAGTATCTTGTCTTCAATGTTGTGCTGTGTTAACCCCTTATGGAGAAATAATTTGTAAGCTCGTTTTTTCTAGATGGATTACGACGAAGACTTGTTAATGCTATCGGAAGAGATATTCTTTTCAACACATCACGAAGCGGACCCCGAATTTTACGCTGATCCGAGCCCTGTAAAGGTCAAAGAGGTATCACAAAGAGAATCGCATGCGACTACATCCCGGGCTCCCAATTCTAATACAGCCATGAAGTTGAAGGATGTTACAATACACACCAAGCCATCGGTGCCCCAGCCAGCGGTTATAAATGGAGCTCAAGAACTCATGTTGAACATCTTAAGGCCAACCACTACCATCAAAGAATTTAGAGAGCGGATCAACAACACTCATCAACGGTTTGTCACGAGAGATGGGATCGACATTTTCTTAAGCCGTGAAGTCCTCAGACGAATTAACTTGGAAGCTATCCAGAAAACAAAATATGGGGAAAAACACTCAACCTCCCACAAAAGTACCAAGTAAGTCTTAAGGTGAAGAAGGATGGTAGGCTGATCTTTTTCCACTACCATAAGAAAGGTGTTTTGAAGCAACGGTTGAACAGGATTGTTCAGCGGGAGGAAGAATGTTCGCCGCAGCTTAAGAAAGGCATCACCATAGTAGAGTTGAGCCGGACTTACAAGAGGCAGTTCATTTGTCCCGTACACGATAGTAAATTGTACTGAGACCTCAACTTTTTTAAATGTCCCGGTTCAAAAATAATGTACTACTGGGATATGAGCGTGTATCGTGCGTTTGTAAATTACGAAGTGGAGAGACATTTCTTACTTCTTTTGCAGCAGCAAAATATCCAATCTGAACTGCGCCGAGGTGAGATTGTAAACACGAACTGGAACAACATTTTCTTATTTCTTTTGCGACAATAAAATATCCAATTCGAATTGCGGCGAGGTGAGATTGTAAACACGAACTGCATAGATATTTTCTTACTGTTTTTGCCGCAGTCAAATATCCAATTTAAGCCGAGCCGTGGTGAGATTGTAAATACGAACTGGAGAGAAATCTCTTACATTTTTGAAGGAGTGAAATTTTATACTAAAGAGACAATTCTTACATTTTACGAGGGAGGTGAATTTTGTGCTGAAGAGATAATTCTTACATTTTTCGAGGGAGGTAACAATTCTTACATTTTTCGAGGGAGGTGAATTTTGTACTGAAGAGATAATTCTTACATTTTTCGAGGGAAGTAACAATTCTTACATTTTTCGAGGGAGGTGAATTTTGTACAGAAGAGACAATTCTTACATTTTTTGGAGGGAGTGAAGTTGGAGAGATATTTCTTACATTTTTCGAGGGAGGTAAAATTTTATTTTTATTTTTTAATCTCTATCTGTAACAATAAAATATTTTCGTGTTATTTCAATTTTAGGGAGTTTCATTTTAAATCTGTAAATATGTTTTTCTTTATACAGTTAACAAAAATTTTGAAGAATATTTTTGTAATCAACATTCATAGGCACGATAGTTAATATTTCCATTCATGCATTTATCATTTATCGTATCCTCTCTTTCGCAAACGCAATAGATCTCCCCCATCGCAACGTTTGAGCCATTCACTACGTGACGTGCTAGCACAATACAATGGCACCTCGCCTCATTTGAAGTGAGACATTGTACTGGTTCAAAAGGAAAAAGAGGCTCCTCTTACAAACTCATTTTATTTTCGTGTCCTACCCAACACTACACCATAGCCCCAGCAAAATTTCCAAACTTTAAAAACAAGAATAGACAAGATAAAAAAAATTAAATCCACACAACAAAAAAACCACTCATGTCAAAATGGAACGCAGCTTATATAAAAACATAACAAAAATAATGGGCTAATGGGCACTAGATGGCATTATGAAAATACTGGGCTGACATTTTTATGGATATCCTATAATCGAAGACTATATAATCAGTGTTCTAGAGCTGAAGCTTTTTTCTTGCATTCCGGACGCCAGCGCGAAGGTTATTTTAGAAGAGTCATGCTCAGTAGGGCATTCTTCTAAGAAATTCCTTTGCTTTAATTTTTCCCTCAACGATCTTAAAGGACACTATTAAGCAACGTCATTCCCCAGGACATTCATAAATTATATATTACATATATTTTATTTTCTTTATTTGTTTTTTCCCAATTCTGCATCCCATATCCATCTAATAGATTATAACAACGAGAAACATTCCTCACCCTTTGTTTGCGTCGGAACACATAACGGTAGTTTTTAACGGCATATGTATGAATTAAGTAAAAGAATTAGAAAAATAACTAAAAGTAATTTCTTGTCAGTGATTAAAAATATTTTTCTTATGATTTCTATGAATTTATTAAATTTATGAATTAATTTGCAAATAAAAATTTGTTGTTAGTGTTACTTTCGGGAACTTTTATTATTATGCTATTATTTTGAAGCCCTTTTGATTGAATTAAACTGTACAAATTTAATTACATTTAGGATTACCTTTGATTTGAATTTATTTAAATGCGAGGAATTTAGATTAGGAGATTATTACGTGCAAATATAATAAACGAAAAACATAATAAACCAGAAGTTGTGAACTAAGGTTATTTGCGTTTTATTTTTATTGTTCACTGGAAATTTTACTTTATTTTTTAGATTCCGCTACACCAAGGACCCAGTCAATTAGGAATTAGATCCTCATTGACGAAACACCTAGGATGTTGAGAGTTGAGTCAGCCGTTAGATTCTCTTTATCCACTGAGGTAGGAGGAAGGTCGGTACAATTTTTGTTGGAGATCAGGCAGTATTTCGTTTTAGTAGAATTGAATTCGACGTGGTTCATTTCGCCCCAATGAAGAATCGAAGAAGAATCCTTCTCCATCCCTCACACACTTTGCCCTATCAGCCAGGCAACAGACGACACAATTTTATGTGAATGGCCAAGTGCCCGTGATGGTTTTTTTTAATTTCAATTGCGGCAGGTCATGATTTTGTTGTTTTTTTTTCTTGTTTTCAGGCATACGTATGTACAATTTCTCGGAAGAAATGAAATATTCTTTTTAGGCAACTTCTCGTGTTCAAGGCTATTTCGCTACATTTCAGGTGCGCGGAAAATAATCGATTTATGATTTCCCCACCCCCACCCATACGGTTTTTTGTTCGTCTATCCAAGACCTATCCATAGCCAGGCTTTCCGACATACTCTTTAATACACCCTGTATACAATGGTACTGCATATTATATACTATTATCTGAAAAAATTAAAAACTAGATTTGGAAATGTCGTCCGTGTAACATGCTACAATTAAAAAATACGTCCTCCCATATTTCGATGCTCGCAGGAACAGGAATAATCAACGGTATATAGATATTACAAAAATTTATAAACACTTTGGTGAGTTACTTTGCAAAAGCTTGATTGGTTCCATGCTCTTATCGTCTGCGATTATAATCCTATTTTTTTTAAAGGAAAAAAAAGACCCTTAACTTTTTTAAAAAATAATATCGAGTAGCAGAAAGCATTTGCAGCTCTTGGTGATATTAATTGATTCAAAACTTCACTTGCCAAATGTACAATGCAAAACATTCGAAAGAAGTCGATGATTCCAGATTGCAGCTTTTCATTAATAATTACAAGCCTAATGGTATTAATGAAGAATTCAATAAAAAAGTACGCAACTGTAAGCTGCTCTTTATCACCCTGTAAAAATGAACTTTACCAACAATTTTGACGAGCGCATTACATCTCAAATATTTATACCTTCCAAAATGCTTTCATTAAATCCGCTGGAGCATGGTTGGATAGAACACAGTGGTGTTGTCGAGCCGGAACGCTCCGGAACGTCGTTCCGGTACTTCCTTTTTGGACAGGAACGCGTTCCGGAACTAAAGGTGATTTCTGATAACGAGAATTGGCTGACGTATTGAAAAAAAAAATTAAAAAGAATTGCTGATTTTTTTTTCTAATTTTTGACGAATTTTTACATGTATTATCATAGACAAATAAAAGGAAAGATGTTCCATTTCAAATAAGAAAAGTGTGCACTTTCCTGATGAAAGAGCTTTCTTATTGCTAAGAGAGCCGCACTATTAATTGAGAATATCCATTTATAACTAGTGATGAAACGATTATCACTTAGCGATTACGATAACGATTACGATTATCAGCCACAGTAATCGACGATTACGATTACGATTATTGCAACATTTTGTATATTTTAAATAAAACATATTTCAAAGTTAAGGAAATATGTTACAATATTACAAAATTTAGTATCCAAAATTTAAATATTGAAAACACAACACTTCTAAATCAAGCCCGCAATCGAAAGCAACCTCTTAGATGCGACACTGGAAGGCTTTAAATACAAATATTTTTGCGATTTTTCAAAAACAGGCGTGGTAAATTGTTTCAATCGACCTCTTCATACAAAAATTCAAGTTTTACAAATATTTTTGCATGAAGAGGTCGTTCGAAACAACTTACGTGCTACCACCCCTGGGTATTGTGTCCCTATTTCCCAAAACTGAAAAATGTCGGCATCTTGCAGTATGTTGGATTATTTGATACACGAGTATACTTCTTCTGTGGCTGGATTACCTACATATAAAAAGCATAAATAGTCGCGTTGTTTTTGATATTTAAAAAAAAGAGGCTCATTCATTTCTGTGTCATTAACTACATATATCCTTGCAGATACCCCAGATACTTTTTTACTGATGGAGAGGTGAGCAACAGAAGCTTCACTGTTTAAATTTGCCAGTACTAATGTGCTCTGAGCAGAAAATGTAAAAAACCAACCAAACTTGTTTGCCAACTATGCGAACGGGACTGGGAGCTCCCTAAGCTGTCGAAGGAGAGTTCCTAATGCGTTCGGATACATCATGTAAAGGTGTAATCTATAAGACGCATTTATAAAGGCTGTTAACGAGAATTTAAACAAAACTTATTTCAAAATACTTTTCATGTATAATCGACAAATAATCGCAATGATAATCGACGATTAAGATTAATCGTTAAATACTGATAATCGTCGATTACGATTAATCGTAATCGAAATCGTTTCATCACTATAACCATAAAGTATAATTTCCACTTCATATTTTTAAATTTGTTACTATTTTACATCTTGAAATCTTGCAAAACGCAATAATTTTCATCTGAATCTTTACGAAAATTAAACATTTCCCAATTTGAAAAATAAATATATTGCGGAAATGTTTTTTGTAAATCAAAACGAAATCAAAATTCGCACAAAACAAACGGTAAAAGACGTTAAAAAAGGAAACAAACTCATAGAAGCATCAGAGGCTGTTCAAGTGATGAAATTAGGTACCTACATTAACTTTAACAGATAATAAAATATTACTATTATTAACAGAAATCAATTCCTTGTAAGTCTCATTAATAATATCACTAGAAGACTACATACAGAAAATGATTTGATCAGTGAATTTCGAGTACTAGATCCAACGGAGTGGCCAACAGATTGAAATTGGCTATGGAGAAAATGAAATCCAGTCATTATGCACCAGATTTAATTTAACATCACCGATGCGATGTATCAATGCGTTTTAGAGATTATATTGATACTGCAGGCAAAGTAATTCCTGAAGATGTAGAAATCTTATTTCGATACATAAATATTGTACCTTGCAGTTCGGCAGAGTGTGAGCGCGGATTCAGTAATATGAACAGTGGCGTAGCGTGGGGGGTGCCGAGGGGGCCATTGCCCCGGGCGGCGTAGTTGTTTGGGGCGGCGGCCAAACTGGACAGAGCTAGAGATCTTGCCGGCAACATGAAGCCCTAACCACATCCAGCACGATGTCCTGGCTGATGGTGTCTACAGGCTAAACCCAAATGGGAAGGGAAGGGAAGTGAGGTGAAGTTAGGTATCATTCCATATAAATGTATGAGAGCAAGGGCGGCGCTTTCATAGGTGAAAATGGTGCACTTGCACCGGGCCCAATTTCAGAAATTAAGATTTAAATTTTTTTTTGAAAAAGTTGGAAAAGTGATCCCATTGTCATATATTACACGGAATGCATCTTCTGTGCGTTTTACCATTGTCTTCTGCAAGGTGTGACCAAAGCAATTTCATTTAGTTCGCCTGACCTCCGTTATGGAGATTCGAGTTTATAGTATTATTAGTGCTGGAAATAGTTAAGGAAGTGCAGCTCATAATGAAAATCATCGGAGAGCATTACTCAGCATTAGCGGGTGAGTTTTGTGAACTTAAAGCGTAAGTAAACTCAGCACAAAAGCATGATCGCGAAGCAAATCCTGATTGGACAAAGGCAAGGGCGCGCTTTCATAGGTGCAACTGGTGTATTTGCACTGGGCACAATTGGACAGGGCGCAATTTCAAAAAAAAGTGAAAGAAAAATTCCGTGCCTTCATTCTCAATGAGTGTTTGTGTCGTCTTTCATTTTCCTTTACTGCCATCAAAAAAATGAACAACAATGAAGGGGGCGCAATATGTATATGGCATGCTGCACCGGGCGCAAAAAAGCCAAACGCCGGCCCTGTGTGAGAGTCACCAATTTGGAAGTAAGTGGATGTTACATCTGCTTCAGTGGAAGTTACGTCTACTTTACTTCTGCGTTACTTTTCATTTGGGTTTGGTCTTATTTCTGGACTATAAATATGAACCTTATTTCTGGACTAGCGCATATGAAACACGATAGGTGTGCATTGGCAGCTGACAGCGGATTGCCAAATTGTGAATAACTCAGTCGGTTAGATTGTAGTGAAAAATTGATTCAATTGTTTATTTTCAGTTGAATTGTAGTTTTGTTGTAAGTTCGTTCGTTCGTTTTTATACAAACAGAGTGACGTTGCTCTCTTGTATGAGACACTCAATGTGCATGGAAACAGCGATATTAAGATTCCCTTCTTTTATGACGCGGGCTGTAAATGCTGAAGTTTGAGGACTCCAACAGCTGCCGCATTTGTCGTTAAAATCGCCTGTAATAGTATTGTGCTACGATGATGGGAAATGAAACCTCCAGATATTGGAACAGAGAAGAGTTTAAGCGTCTACGAGGCTTTCTATCTAAAGGCAGACTGAAATAAATTACAGAGAGAAATTACTGATTCCAGCTCTCTGGGTTTGTTAAAGTTTATAATTTAGGCCAACCTTGAAGCACGGATATAGCCTGCGTCAAAACAATTGAAAATCTCAAAATCGATTTTTTAATGCGCAGTGAAAGTCTCAAATCCTCACCACGAAAGTGGATTCGAAAAGAAAAGTGCACCTCGCCATTCCGTTCGTTTAAAGCCCCAAATCACCCGCTCATTTATATGTTCAATCACAATTCAATCCGTCTCACTACGCGACTCTTGTCCTGGTCAGATGCTATGGTGGAGTGTTATTCCCGGTAAACGAGTTTCAAAAGGGAAATTAAAATGCATGTGCGCTTGAATTTTATCCATACACGGAATGTTAATGTGTGTGGAGTTGTCATTTCCTCACCTGCGCGTAAAATTCCCATTTATTTTGGCGCCCACTTTACCGAACATTCATTAGTTACATATAATTCATTGCGTTTACATGATGCCTTGAATTCTTGGATTGAAAATTACTTGAAATTCAAGTTGGGTTTTGATTCATTGATTAAAAGAATCAATTCGAAAGTAGGGGGCAGCAAATTTATGGTTCGCCCCGGGTGGCATAAATCCACGCTACGCCACTGAATATGAATATGAACAAAGAAATAGAATATTAATTGAAAATCTAGCAAATCTTTTATTTATAAAAATGAATGGTATCTACTATGCGTTTTTATAATTTGTTAACTACTTTTTATTAAACGTTCCTATTATTGTAATAAACATATATATATACATATATATATATACTAGCTGGGACCCGGTGCGCCTACGCTGCACCCATAAGTCAATAGTAAACAATAAAAACCATCCATTGACTTAATATTTTTCGAGATATGAATTTTACACAGATGAAATGCCTCAAAGAACATGGGTCTTGCGTCGGCTGCCATGAATCGGTATATTGAGTCTACTACATTGCTTATTGTATTCTACTTATCATACCCTTTAATTTGATACCCATGTTGAGGGGGTTGTGAAGAAAGTGGTAATCCGGCCTCTTTAGACGGCCGCCATGGATCTAAAGATATATTTTGTATACTACATTGCTTATTGTATTCTACTTATCATACCCTTTCATTTCATACCCATGTCGAGGTGGTTGTGAAGAAAGTGGTAATACGGCCTCTTGAGACGGCCGCCATGGATCTAAAGATATATTTTGTATACTAAATTGCTTATTGTATTCTACTTATCATACCTTTTCATTTGATACCCATGTCGAGGTGGTTGTGAAGAAAGTGGTACCCCGCCCTCTTGAGACGGCCGCCATGGATCTAAAGATATATTTTGTATACTACATTGCTTATTGTATTCTACTTAACATACCCTTTCATTTGATACCCATGTTGAGGTGGTTGTGAAGAAAATGGTAATCCGGCCTCTTGAGACGGCCGCCATGGATCTAAAGATATATTTTGTATACTACATTGCTTATTGTATTCTACTTATCATTCCCTTTCATTTGATACCCATGTCGAGGTGGTTGTGAAGAAAGTGGTACCCCGCCCTCTTGAGACGGCCGCCATGGATCTAAAGATATATTTTGTATACTACATTGCTTATTGTATTCTACTTAACATACCCTTTCATTTGATACCCATGTTGAGGTGGTTGTGAAGAAAGTGGTAATCCGGCCTCTTGAGACGGCCGCCATGGATCTAAAGATATATTTTGTATACTACATTGCTTATTGTATTCTACTTATCATACCCTTTCATTTGATACCCATGTCGAGGTGGTTGTGAAGAAAGTGGTACCCCGCCCTCTTGAGACGGCCGCCATGGATTTAAAGATATATTTTGTATACTACATTGCTTATTGTATTGTACTTAACATACCCTTTCATTTGATACCCATGTTGAGGTGGTTGTGAAGAAAGTGGTAATCCGGCCTCTTGAGACGGCCGCCATGGATCTAAAGATATATTTTGTATACTAAATTGCTTATTGTATTCTACTTATCATACCTTTTCATTTGATACCCATGTCGAGGTGGTTGTGAAGAAAGTGGTACCCCGCCCTCTTGAGACGGCCGCCATGGATCTAAAGATATATTTTGTATACTACATTGCTTATTGTATTCTACTTAACATACCCTTTCATTTGATACCCATGTTGAGGTGGTTGTGAAGAAAATGGTAATCCGGCCTCTTGAGACGGCCGCCATGGATCTAAAGATATATTTTGTATACTACATTGCTTATTGTATTCTACTTATCATTCCCTTTCATTTGATACCCATGTCGAGGTGGTTGTGAAGAAAGTGGTACCCCGCCCTCTTGAGACGGCCGCCATGGATCTAAAGATATATTTTGTATACTACATTGCTTATTGTATTCTACTTAACATACCCTTTCATTTGATACCCATGTTGAGGTGGTTGTGAAGAAAGTGGTAATCCGGCCTCTTGAGACGGCCGCCATGGATCTAAAGATATATTTTGTATACTACATTTCTTATTGTATTCTACTTATCATACCCTTTCATTTGATACCCATGTCGAGGTGGTTGTGAAGAAAGTGGTACCCCGCCCTCTTGAGACGGCCGCCATGGATTTAAAGATATATTTTGTATACTACATTGCTTATTGTATTCTACTTAACATACCCTTTCATTTGATACCCATGTTGAGGTGGTTGTGAAGAAAATGGTAATCCGGCCTCTTGAGACGGCCGCCATGGATCTAAAGATATATTTTGTATACTACATTGCTTATTGTATTCTACTTATCATTCCCTTTCATTTGATACCCATGTCGAGGTGGTTGTGAAGAAAGTGGTACCCCGCCCTCTTGAGACGGCCGCCATGGATCTAAAGATATATTTTGTATACTACATTGCTTATTGTATTCTACTTAACATACCCTTTCATTTGATACCCATGTTGAGGTGGTTGTGAAGAAAGTGGTAATCCGGCCTCTTGAGACGGCTGCCATAGATCTAAAGATATATTTTGTATACTACATTGCTTATTGTATTCTACTTATCATACCCTTTCATTTGATACCCATGTCGAGGTGGTTGTGAAGAAAGTGGTACCCCGCGCTCTTGAGACGGCCGCCATGGATTTAAAGATATATTTTGTATACTACATTGCTTATTGTATTGTACTTAACATACCCTTTCATTTGATACCCATGTTGAGGTGGTTGTGAAGAAAGTGGTAATCCGGCCTCTTGAGACGGCCGCCATGGATCTAAAGATATATTTTGTATACTACATTGCTTATTGTATTCTACTTATCATACCTTTTCATTTGATACCCATGTCGAGGTGGTTGTGAAGAAAGTGGTACCCCGCCCTCTTGAGACGGCCTCCATGGACCTAAAGATATATTTTGTATACATTGCTTATTGTATTGTACTTAACATACCCTTTCATTTGATACCCATGTTGAGGTGGTTGCGAAGAAAGTGGTAATCCGGCCTCTTGAGACAGCCGCCATGGATCTAAAGATATATTTTGTATACGACATTGCTTATTGTATTCTACTTATCATACCCTTTCATTTGATACCCATGTCGAGGTGGTTGTGAAGAAAGTGGTACCCCGCCCTCTTGAGACGGCCGCCATGGATTTAAAGATATATTTTGTATACTACATTGCTTATTGTATTGTACTTAACATACCCTTTCATTTGATACCCATGTTGAGGTGGTTGTGAAGAAAGTGGTAATCCGGCCTCTTGAGACGATCGCCATGGATCTAAAGATATATTTTGTATACTAAATTGCTTATTGTATTCTACTTATCATACCTTTTCATTTGATACCCATGTCGAGGTGGTTGTGAAGAAAGTGGTACCCCGCCCTCTTGAGACGGCCGCCATGGATTTAAAGATATATTTTGTATACTACATTGCTTATTGTATTGTACTTAACATACCCTTTCATTTGAAACCCATGTTGAGGTGGTTGTGAAGAAAGTGGTAATCCGGCCTCTTGAGACGGCCGCCATGGATCTAAAGATATATTTTGTATACTACATTGCTTATTGTGTTCTACTTATCATACCTTTTCATTTGATACCCATGTCGAGGTGGTTGTGAAGAAAGTGGTACCCCGCCCTCTTGAGACGGCCGCCATGGATCTAAAGATATATTTTGTATACTACATTGCTTATTGTATTCTACTTAACATACCCTTTCATTTGATACCCATGTTGAGGTGGTTGTGAAGAAAATGGTAATCCGGCCTCTTGAGACGGCCGCCATGGATCTAAAGATAAATTTTGTATGCTACATTGCTTATTGTATTCTACTTATCATTCCCTTTCATTTGATACCCATGTCGAGGTGGTTGTGAAGAAAGTGGTACTCCGCCCTCTTGAGACGGCCGCCATGGATCTAAAGATATATTTTGTATACTACATTGCTTATTGTATTCTACTTAACATACCCTTTCATTTGATACCCATGTTGAGGTGGTTGTGAAGAAAGTGGTAATCCGGCCTCTTGAGACGGCCGCCATGGATCTAAAGATATATTTTGTATACTACATTGCTTATTGTATTCTACTTATCATACCCTTTCATTTGATACCCATGTCGAGGTGGTTGTGAAGAAAGTGGTACCCCGCCCTCTTGAGACGGCCGCCATGGATTTAAAGATATATTTTGTATACTACATTGCTTATTGTATTGTACTTAACATACCCTTTCATTTGATACCCATGTTGAGGTGGTTGTGAAGAAAGTGGTAATCCGGCCTCTTGAGACGGCCGCCATGGATCTAAAGATATATTTTGTATACTACATTGCTTATTGTATTCTACTTATCATACCTTTTCATTTGATACCCATGTCGAGGTGGTTGTGAAGAAAGTGGTACCCCGCCCTCTTGAGACGGCCTCCATGGATCTAAAGATATATTTTGTATACATTGCTTATTGTATTGTACTTAACATACCCTTTCATTTGATACCCATGTTGAGGTGGTTGCGAAGAAAGTGGTAATCCGGCCTCTTGAGACGGCCGCCATGGATCTAAAGATATATTTTGTATACGACATTGCTTATTGTATTCTACTTATCATACCCTTTCATTTGATACCCATGTCGAGGTGGTTGTGAAGAAAGTGGTAAACCGCCTTCTTGAGACGGCCGCCATGGATCATTTTAGTTTCAATAGCGTCATGGCCTACCTATTGTTTGACAGCTGCGTAAATTTGAAATTTTCATTAAATGTAATGATTCAATTTAATGACAATTTTACATTTGTCAAACAATAGGTAGGCCATGAAGCTATTGAAACTAAAATGAAGTGAAAATTCCTAAAATTACCATTTTTTTTTTATTTTGCAGCTGTTTTTTTGGTTAAAGGTATAAAAAATAGCCTACGACCTATTCTCAGACCTACCAAATATACACAAAAAATTTCATGCAAATTGGTCAACCCGTTTCGGAGGAGTACGGTAACAAACACTGTGACACGAGATTTTTATAGATATAGATATATATATATATATATATATATATATATATATATATATATATATATATATATATATATAACGTCGTCAAATTTGGGACATGAGACCTAAAAAAAACCTCGCCGCCAGGATTATCATGAAAAATCACCGCCCGTCTACCCAGGATCGGCTCTGTCTACATAATTATAGATAGGCGTTCCGGTAAACAAAAATTAGCACAACACCACTGGCATCTATACGCACAATTCACATATTTAAATTTAATTTATATAGAAACTAATATGTCGGAAGATGAAAACCAATTTAGTGAGCATCTAAATGATACCGTACCGAAGGATAAAGACTAGTAATACCTAATATAATGTGAAGAATAAAATATATTTTTTTAAAACAACTTGTTATATAATGTACAAACATATATTTAATGAATATTTTACTTGGTGCGAATGACCAGTAAAAATAAACTTGAAAATTGTACGCTCAGTTATAGGTAGGGCTTACAATACCGGGATTCCGGGATCCCGAATACCGGAAACCCGGACGATTTTTGTCCGTTATTAAAAACCGGTATTTATGTAAAAATACCGGTATTTTGGTATTACATTAGTTGATAAAAATTAAATTTATGCACAATATAAATCTAATTTAAAATATTAATTAATTGCAAGAAGATAAACAAACAATTTCACTGTATTGAAATCTATATCAGGCACATTTATTACACATACCGAGCCGAGTATTGCCCTAACTATAATGGTCTTAAGACGTCATAAGATTCTTCGTCAAATTCTTTTAAGACTGGTTAATTATCTGTCAAATCTTAAGCTCAGCTATAATAGCCTTAAGACGTTTTGACATTTGTAAAAGGTAAACAAATCGAGTCTGGGAAAGCGTCAAATAAATTAAAATAATGGAAATTAACAATAGTTTTAATGAAGAACTGATTGAATTAGTTCAAAACTGTGCGTGGCTGTACAATAACAACACAAACGGTATTTTGATATTAGTTTTAAAAATGCTTCGTGGAAGGAAATTGCCACTAAACTAAATAGACCCGGTAAATTGTTTATTTTTATGTAATCTTGATTCTTACTAAAAAAAACATTTCCTAACAGTTGAAGAATGCAAAACACGATGGAAACATCTTAGGGAAACTTTTGTGAGGAAGAAAACTAAACCTAAACAAACTGGAAGTGGTGCTGAAGAGGACAACTGGCCATATTTCCAAAGTATGAGTTTTCTCACCAAGTTTGTACAACCAAGAAGGTAAATTTTAATCCTAACAGAATATGCTGAGGCAAACAATATAAAAATCAATTATTTTGGGTTTTTTTTAGGACTAGGCGCAACGAAACTACCCAAAACAAAGAAAATTGTCAGCCTGACTTACAGGAAGAAGATTATGAATATAAGCGAAAATCCAGAATTCATAGCTTCGACCGATTATGAAACTCCACAAAAAAGGAAGAGAACAGTGGAATCAACACTGAAGGCTATCGAAGAGACTGCTGCGGCTGTAAAAGCAAAGGTAGAATCGGAAGTAGCACAAACGCAACCCAGCACCGATCAATTAATTTCAACCACATTATGCGTTTGCTGCAGGGGATACCCACAGAACATAAGCATAAAGTCCGAAAGGAGTTGTTTCAATTTGTGTTTGCACTGAAAGAGAAATATGTATGTACTACGATACTTCCTATAATTGGGTATTTTAACATAATGCTAATTTTTTTATTTCCAGGGTACAACATGAAAAAACCAAGAATAATTTAAAGACTGCACAAGACTGGACCTTTTTTAATACGATTTTATTTTTTTTTACTTTAAGAGA
Source organism: Thereva unica (assembly GCA_949987705.1). Taxonomy (NCBI): domain Eukaryota; kingdom Metazoa; phylum Arthropoda; class Insecta; order Diptera; family Therevidae; genus Thereva; species Thereva unica. The sequence goes on along the minus strand of OX465282.1, from coordinate 71,709,014 downwards.
TTTAGGAATTTTTAAGTTTATTTTATAGTATTACTGTCATTCTTTTCCCTTTTGTTATATCTAAATAATTTTTTATAGAGATACTTGAAATGGATTTACTTTTTGTTTTAAGATATTTATGAATTTTTGAGTTTATTTTTTATGTTTTAGTGTTTTTGTTATTCTTTTTCTTTTAAATATTTGTGATAACTAGGTAATATTTTATACAGACACTAGAAATTTATTTATTTGTTTATTTTAAGATAGTAATGAAGTATTGAGTTTATTTTTTGTTTTTTAATATTATTATTTTCTACTATATTTGTGATATGAAATGAATAAATGAAATGATTAAAGAATTATTAATATAAAGTAATAAAAATAGGAAGTTTTTTTTTTAAAAAAGATTACATTTATTACAATTTGCGCACATTGTTGTTATAAAGTTAATTGCATTCGCGTCCTTCATTTGTGGATGTTCCATTCCATCAGCACCGACTATCTAACTCGGTGGGCAATAGAAGACTAGAATAAAAAGATGAGTTAATGAACAATATCAATAGTAGGCATGCTTTATCTATACCGACTAATAATCACGGAAAGCATTTATTAGGTCTAATGCACGACGTCCATTAAATCTGTGTTGGGCAGATGGCCGTTAGAGCACGGCTCCCCTGAGCTTGGTCTAACCCAAAAGTGTTAGCACTTCTGATTTTATTGCGGCAATGCTTCAATTAAACTTCCAGGAACTCAAAAAAACTTATAGGAAAAAATAATGTCGAGCTATTTTCAATTGCGAGCGTTTTTTCGAAAAAACAAAAAAATCAAAAAATAGTAATAATTTGACATAAGTATAAACATGATATATTATTAAATATAATAATAAAAATTGATATAAACATGTAAAACATGATTATTATTTCTTATAAGGTCAAAAACAAGAAAAAAATCAGTACAAGCAAAATATATAATCTACATTTATGGTGACTGTTATATATGATGACTGTTATATGCAATGACAGCTTTTAATAAATTCTTATTGTATTCTGCCGTGTTATTATCAGATACTTTATACTTTTCCCACAGTGCATTGAAGTCGTGGTGTACTGCTTCCATTGACTGTTCGTTATAAAATCCTAAACCTTGTCCCTTTTCAGCACAAAACTTCTTCACATGGTGAAAAATAGCGTGGATTTTAGGAGTTACTGGAATATTTAAATTCAAATAACTCGTTTTGAAATTTTCAATACTCTGAATAAAAGTTGGTTTCAATTCATTTGAAAAGCAGTCATCAACAACCTTATTAAAATTTGATAAGGCATCGACGTATTTTAAGCAGCCTAGGGAGCACTTTGCTCTTAGAATATCAACCTTTGGCAATAAAATTTTGCAGGAATTGCCTTTAAAACCAGAGCCTCCATTTGTGATCTCTCGTTGTACAATGCACACCTTTGCATACGCAATTGTATCCTCTTCGAATTCCTCCTGCATTTTATTCATAATCGTATTTACAGCGCCAAGCATTAAATGGAGTTGAGGGGGTGGGATAACATCTGAAACTTTTGTACTGTCGTTACATGAAAAAATTGGAGGATTTGTACAATTATTGTAGTACTTCGCATTTTTTTCAAAAGATCCTGCATTTTTCCATGATTCATAGTCACTTTTGCAACTACCAATAGTGCGATCAAGCCCAGCATTTATCATATTATTTCTATGAATGGTACACCAAGTACACGGATGTGATGACGAGTGCGCCATAATTCCCAGTAAAATATTCGCCAGTTTTAAGTCCGTTGCTATTGTATAAGTCAGGTTACTTATTTTAATTAAATTCCATAAGTCTCTTACGTTCGAGTAGTTTTCTTGGATGCACTTGGCTATTCCAAGTATAAAAAGTTTTTTCACACTTGAGTCTTTAAATTTTTCTGGAAACAATCCATCGGCATACTTTTGTCTCTTCACCTTTTTATGACAAATATTTAAATTACTTTGAATTGACAAACATAGTTTTAGAAAGCCCCCTCCACCGCCGATTCCAAACTTTAAATGTGCGTCTTCGACTTGGCGCTCGTTTTGAACGTACCCAATAAAACCTTTAACATTATTGCAAAATACTACAGATTTTACTTCAGATTTTACTTCGTTCGATTTCAATGTCTTTTTTATAAAATTAACACCTTTTATGCTAAAAAAATTATCGGCTTCAACATTTTTTGCTTCTAAGATATTTCTTAAACCCGGACTAATAATTGAGCGGTTTTTACTAGCTACGCGCAATGAATGCGCTATTCGTATAGTGGTTTTGGAACTTAAATTGAAGCTAGTTTTAATATTCGAAAAATCTTCTGCAGATACCAAACTATTTTGGCAAGATTTGTTTTGGGCAGAATGAATAATTATTTTCATCGGCTGACCTCCACGAAGCTGCGTTAGAGACACTTTTGTAGTATTATTTTTTTACTATTGTCACTTTCCTGAGCATCTTTAATATTATTTATGACACTGGATGCCAACTGTTCAGTTTGTTTTATGTTAAAATTTGTTTCTATATAATTTTTAACATTTTTTACCACAGCAGAAGGTGTACATTCATGAGATTTTCCTCTCCCTATTTCACATAAGCAGGTTGAGCACACCTTGAATGATTTGTTTTCTTTGGATAATAAAGAGGGCTTGTTATTTAGCTTAAGTGATTTTAAATTTTCTCTGGCGAGCTGGCACAAATAACAATCGCAGATTTTATTAGTTCTTGTGATATAAAATTTATTAAAACAAGAAAAGTCAGGCAATATTATTTTGTTATATAGTTTATCATTAGACGAACCTTTATATACATTTCTCTTACAACTGGTACACAAAACATTAGGTTGCCGGCTTTCACAAATCAATCCACCTACTTCGCGATCAATCAATGCCTCTAATTTAATCTTTAAATTATTTTCTAAATTAAACATGATTTTAGTTTTTTTAAAGCACAAAAAACAAATTTTACTTCTATTTTCGTCATGCGATAATGCATGGTTAGCATGAAAATTTTCTTTATTATCAATCATTTTTCACAAAATATGCACAAAAATGTTAAGCTTACATTAACTTATGTAGTGTAAATGCATACTAAACAATTTTCAAATATATAATAAAGAACTGCGTTCTTCATAGAATAAAGAAATAACCAAGAAATTTAATGGTTTTTTTGTTTTTAAAAAAAACGCTCTCAATTGAAAATAGCTCGACATTATTTTTTCCTATAAGTTTTTTTGAGTTCCTGGAAGTTTAATTGAAGCATTGCTGCAATAAAATCAGAAGTGCTAACACTTTTGGGTTAGACCAAGCTCAGGGGAGCCGTGAGAGATGAGTGATTGTACTTCTGCATGCTGGTAGGCATCTCTTACTTCTTCCAGTTTTAGCTTACCTGTATCATATCTTAGTTGAGTTTGGCCTCTTTGCGTTTTGGTTGCTATCCGGGTTCTTAATTGCACCTTGACTAGATAGTGGTCCGAGCCACACCAACCTCCGCTCTTTGCTCTTACTTCCAGAACACTTACTTCTCACTTCCAGAACCTGATGGTGTTTGTTAGCTCTTGGTAGAATTTCTTTTTCTCCTCACCCGTCTTCCTTTCTTTGGGCGCGTGAACGTTTATAAGACTAATGTTATGTAGCCTCGTTTTAATGCGAAGAGTCCATATTCTATTGCTTCCTGGCTCGAAATCCACAATCAGTGATTTCATTTTCTTCTTTATGATGAATGCTACTCCGAACTCTATTCTTCCATTCGATGATCCACTGGAAAGTACCGTATTGGTTTTTAGATCCATTATACCACTATGGGTCCATTTGGTTTCTTCAAGGGCTGTGATATTTATTTTATATTTTTTTAGTAGGTACTAATAAAAGCGGTAATACTTCTGTTCTGTTCTGTTATCCGTCCTGACGTTCCATGTTCCAAGATGTGCACTGTCGCTGCAGTTTTTTTCCATTATAACATTTTGGAGAGCTATGCACGCTAGCACAACTTTTTATGCATTATTTGGTTCCATGTATTTAATAAAATTTTCAACCCTGCTACTAGGGATGAAAAATGTATTTCCCGTTTTTCTCGCCCCTCAAATCGCAATTTTTATTTTGAACATCTTCATTTGCAGATAAATTACTGCCTGGGCATGGCTTCATTATGTGAAATCCCAAGGGAACTGTAGGATATGCGATAAAATATGCTGGTGCTATATAATCGCTCTTAGGAAGCGGCTTTGGTGCAGGTAGAACATCCTGTCTGAAAATTTATAACTTTTCAATACACAATTCAATGTTTAAAGAATTGTTATTTGTTTTTGTTACCTCCCTGTCTGTTGCCTCCGTAAATTCCAATATAAACAAATGTGTACATATTTGAAATCGTATCTTTATATACATATAATTGATATTGTATATGTATTATAATATAGTGCTGGTACATGTCGGAATGAAGATTTGACTTGAACTGACAGTTTGTAACGGTCAGTTTTGCCTAAATATCTACTTGACTAAAAATTACTGTGGGGAAGAAAATCGAGTAGTTGGTTGGGAACAAAAAGGTAGGCGGGGAGAAATGAAAAAAAGAAAAAGATGGGAGTTCGAATTTTGACGTAGGGAGATTTTTGTCCGGCAAAAAGTTTGTGTTCGGGAAAAATTTAATTTAAGATGAAATAAAAAAGAAAACATTGGATCTGGATTCCATAGCCCCCATTCGATGTCCGTTTTAATGTCAACTATTAAGTACGAGGTGTAATTAGAAAAATACTGCATGTAGACAGCGATGAAGACTATTACGAGCCAGCAGAATTCCTCAGTTATGCAGATTTCGAATCCAATCTCAAGCCACAAGAACTAGAAGATCCCAACCTGCAGGATCTGTTGACTTCAGTGTCGGTAGCCCCGGATTCCAACCGGTCGGATTGCGAGTAAGTTCTTGGGTATAATTTGTACGTAGGATTCCCGACGGAAGGCTGCTAGGCAAGACGTGAGGGCCAGAACCAGGAGGAGTGGTAGCAAGCCTTGATCGTGACAGTCGGCGCCGTAGTTAAAAGAGCGCTGCCCGACGCTGCCCCTCGCTTTGTAGAGGAAGAATTTTGCTCACCGCCCGGTCCTCCCAGAAGTCACCCCTCAATTAGAATTGCGGCTACCAGACCAGGAAGATTAGCGGCTAGTCCTCCTCCAGCTTGGATGGTTTTTGCTTCTGGACACATAAATTTTTATAATTCTTCTTGTCTTGATTTCATTTACATATACACATTTTGGTTTGTTTTTTTATGTAATAACATACACTTTTCAGGTTAAGTTAGTACATATATTGAGTACATATATTGAGTACATATATTGAGTTAATAATCATTGTGCTAGCCTTAGGTGACAACTTGTGAAGCAATTTATTAAGTTTTTATGAAGTCGTGTTTCTGGTGACTCCTTGTCAGAATTATTTGCTTTAATCTTGTGTTGCTTACTTTCTTAACTTCTGTGTTTTTTTTTCGGGAATTTGTTCATCCGTAGATTGACCCAAACGTTTGTGTTATCGAATGTACAAAACGAGGAGTGTTGGTGCCAAGACTGCGCGTTTTTTTTTCCTTCTTGATCCTCAGACTAATGTATATCTAAGAAAATTTCATTGTAAGTTCCTTGACATTGATCACTTAATAGGATAAAATAATATTTTTAATATCTGCCAAGGAGACCTATAATCTTTAGTGAAATTGTTCCTTGTTCTCTATGTTGTTTGGCATTTTGATTGCGCCTGTAAGATACAAGTTATTGCAATGTATTAAAATGATTATAACTATTATGGCCATGTATTAACTTTCTTTGGTGGAATGGTTGAGGGGGATCATTTCTTTTCAGGGTTTGACGAGGCTCAGGTGATGTCCGGCGAAGGATGGAGGTGGAATTCAAGATTGCAAAGGCACAGGTAAGTGGTGAACCAACCGCGGTAAGCCCCGGCCACACACCCCACGACCCCTCCGGCGAGCTAGATAACTCCGTGTGGCCGGCGTAGGAGTTCCGGATTTTCTTTTCATTTCTTATGTATGGTATTGGCTCCTTGGTCATGCTCTTCCGGGCTTGTGGCTAAGGGGGTAATACCTCGCATAAGTGGCGCCCACTATTTTATCGCGCCATTATGCTGTTACATAAATGGCGCCCAACGTAGCTTTTAAAGCCCGTTGACTGTCCTATACGGACCTTGAAGTTTAAATTTTTTTGGTTTAGTACCACTTGTGCCTTCACGGACAACATTTGATTTTTTTTGTTTATGGTTCACCACTTTTACCCAGCGCTCGCCGTGGGCTAAGGTAGTACCGCGAGGCCTTAGCCTTTGTCTGTTTTGCCGAATTTTTTTTTTCTTCAGCGCTTGTCCAAATTCTATGTGAATTTTTATTTGTCTTCGCTTTTAGGCCTGTCCGTTCTCTTCTGCGGTAACTTCTTCGTTTTGGGAGCAGCTTCGAACCATGCTGACCTGCACGGCTTGCTAACAAGCGGTGTTCGCTTGGCTATGCGTGCAGGTGTAGTAGTGGTTCATCCCTGTCCTGGTTCTAGGGTCGGCGACTCTGGTATCAGGCGTGATACCGCCTGCCACTGCGTCGGTCCGTGAACAGGATCCTCTTTTAATTTTTCCTGGTGGAAGTTGAAGTTGGTACAAGGGCTTAACCGTCTTTGGTAACAGGCGTGTTAACGCCTGCCACTGCGCCCCTTGTTCCTTCGGAAGGTCCATCCACCTTTTTAAATTTTATATTTTTGTTTTTGTCCTGAGTTTTTTTCGTCTGTTTCTCCCAACTGATTGATTTTCCGAAAGGTAGCTCAGCTGTGGTTGAACAGCGGATCCCCCAAATTTTTTTATTTTTTGAAGAAGTTTCCTTTCCTTTCGTGGCGATGCGATTTTGAGTTCCGTTTCCGTCCTTCTTTCGGGTCGACCTGAAGCTGGGTCGGAGACCTTGATGACACTTGGTGATGACTATGCTTCATAGTTTTCACCAACTGGCATCGAGGACCTCGACATGTGGGATCCCTGGGGGGATTATCGTCTGCCTCAACCATTCCACACTTAGATTGAATTAAAGCTAATCACTCACTCTTATACACTAATATATATAGACATTAATACACTTTGATTGTTTTATCACTACACACTAATCGGTGTTGATTTTGATTCTTTGAGGTACACACAATAGTAATAATATCTATTGGATTTGTTAATAACACCTTGTTGTTACTCTACTTGTAGCTGGTTTTTTTTGGGAGGGGTCCTCAATACAGTATCTGATCTTGTGAATTGTGATCATTTGTTGCAACCTTTCGCTAATGGTTTTGTTTTGATTATGCCAGAGGTGAAGTTTCTTCCAAGCTCAATCGTACCGAAAATGTTAGGTTGAAGTTGTTTTGAATTGACATCATCAGTTATTTATACGACATTAATTATTTACTGCCTCTAGATCAAGGATTTGACGATTATTTGTATTTTTTTTTCTTTTTTTTTCGATTTTTGCTTGGAAATTAAATAACATATATCCTGGTAGATATAAACGCATTAGTGTAATCTAGCTTTTATTTCGTTGGTATATTCAAGTTGATTTATAGTGATCAAATATGAAGGAAACCAGTGGTCATACTTATTATGGGTTACCCATAATACAGAAAGTATTACGTCGGCCACATTTCTTGTCCTCACTATCCCCGCTCGCGAAGGAGTTTGTTCCAAAAGGTAGGTACCATTCTGTAGGGAATGGTTCTTATTCGGTTCCTAAGGTAGAACCGAGTCCAAAGCCACCAATGACGGTAATCTGGGAGGCAACACCCGACGAAAACCTGGCAATGGTGTACGCTGTGAATATAGTCAATTGCTTATATGTTTATCCGGGACTCTTCGATACTGTGGCTTCTCGAGCGTTAACTAACTTGGCGTTTTTCAAGAATAATCCTATTGTAATAAGTCACTTCATCGAAATTATTTTTTTCAAATCTATCTCCGAAACTAAATTCAGTATTATGGGATCGAAACTGTACAGTCTACTGGACTCGTTATATGCGAGGAATGACAATCTGTTTAGGAAATTGTTTAGGCTCCTTCTGGCGTATTATTGTGAGGAACATACTGAATGCCGTATCTCAGGAGTTCACCCGCAAAGTGGGATACTGGTATTCTTGTCGGAGTTATATTGGAAGCTGTCGAAGAGCGGAGAGCTGAGGAAAGAGATGGCGCATAGTATTGTGGTTACCATGAACCGGTTACTTCGAGAACCAACCCCTGGAAATGTAGAAGGCGTTAGGCATGCCTTGAAATTAACAGGTCCAATTTTAGTCATGTATTGTCCGGCAGATCTACGTGCGCTACGATGTAGAGTAGCAAAATTACGGCCGCATACCTCTTGTCTCGGTTAACCTTGTGTTGTTTTTAGCTATAAAGTATTTATGTGGGATTATTTCAATGCAATTTTTTTGTTTCTGAATATTGTTGAATACAGTGGCAGTGTTAGGTAATAATGGGGGTTGATTAGCAGAACCGGTATTAGTAGTTAAATTATTTTTTTTGTACAATGAATTCAAAAATGTGTTATGTTTTTCTGAAAGGATCATGGTAGTTCAACTTCTTATTGATGGCCGACTGACTCTTCCGGTTGTTGCTTTACGTTCATTTATGCTATCCCAGATCAACTCACGGAGGCATGGTCACCTAGGGGGGTGTTTCTAATTCAATTTTTGGGTCAGTCTGGAGAAGTTCTCTCAGCAGACTGGTTTGCTGTCGGTCCACCGGGGGGGAGTCAAAGGCTATGTGGTATTGCGGGAGACTGGCCCGATGGAGCGAAAGCAAACTGAGTTTGTATGTAAATGTTTGGAGACTTGTGGATGTCCGTCGGGGGACAATGTGGTATTGTCTTCCGCCGGTTATTCGCAACTCCAAATATTTCCCCGGGAGATTTTCCATACTGGCCATCGCAATTACGATTGCAATTATGGGCCTAAATTACAGTTAGCTTTTCATCCGTTTTTTTTGTTACCAGGCAGTTCAGGTAGTCCGGCTAGCTCAGTCACTAGAACATGAGACTCCTATTATCAGGTCGTGAGTCGATACCCACATTGGCGCCAAAATTATTAGGTCTTATAGCATAAAAAACCGTCCGTTTTTTTCGGCTCCTCACTGCCTCGCGAGTCGGCCTCGTGGACCCGAGGGTATGTAACGGTCGGAATTATCATTTATTTGAGTTGGGAAATTTATTTTGGGAATCACCTTGTAAAGGGAAATTTTTGAAAAATCACTGTGCGGAATCAGGAAATTTTAAAAAAGATAGGCGAGGAAAAAATAATAATAGAAAGGAGTGCTGTTTTGAAAACGGAAAAAGAAAACAGTTGGAATTTAGACGGCTGGATTCTGAATTTTCTGAGGGGTTAATAATATAAAAAAAAATCAGTTTTTGAAGAATATCTTTGGCTGGAAGACCAATACCTCCATTATCCAGTCCATTGGAGGACAAAAACTACATTTTTGCTTCAAGTCAGCCATAATCAGGAATAGTTCGGTGCTGTGAAGCCGATGCGGTAATCCAAGCAAGTTTAGGCACCCCATTTGTAAAGGAGTTTGGAGAAGTACCGAAGCGGATACTACCACTACCAAAAAAAACTTGGTTCGTTTGGCCCATAGTTGAGGGAGCAGGATATGAAGGTTTTGGTGTTATTTTTGAGAAATTTTTAGCTACGAAAGGTGCGGATTGGCGTTAAACTGGACCAACTGGTTATTTATTTTAAGGGTCAAGTCCCGGTGGTGTTAATACGCTTCGTTTGTCTGTCACCAAAAGTGTAGGAAAAAACGTGACAACCGTGAAGAGAACTGGCGGAAGGCATTGGAGAGAAGGTGTATGGCAATACAGGCAAAATCAGAAGACTAACAGGCGAAAGTTATATAAAATTGCTTGAAGTTGGGTTAGATAGTTGCCGGGAAGTTAGAGGATAGGGATCGAGCTGCAGACCTTAGTATCTGGAGAGCGTCAGGTAATTAAGCCATAATCATAGTGCATCCACACCAGCTGGATCAGAAAAATACACACGAAAAACAACAAAAAAATTTCCACTAAATAAAATTACAAAAAATTTTCCTTTTATTGCTTTAATTTTAAAAACACACAGAAAAATTTATTCATAAAATCTTAATTATAATAGTAGTTATTAATACCGTTGTAATATTTTTTTATAATTATTGGTGAATTTGTGTTGCTCCGTGTCGGATATTTGTTGTTCTTAATTGGTTCCGAGAAAGTGTTTTCTAATAATTGATTTCTTTGGATTGTAATCATTTGTACAAAGCGAGGGGTATTGGCCAAAGCTGCGCGCTTTATGGTTATCTTGCAGACTCATGTGCACGTAATTCGTAGGTTGTTTTGAATTGTATTCGTTCACGGTCAGTATTTGATTCATCAAATTGTGATTGTTAATGCTCCCATGTAATGTTTGGGATGATATTGTATTAGAGGATTATATTTATTAAAATGACCATGCATTAAATTTGTTTCTTGTGGAATGGGTGAGGTAGGGGGTCGTTCTTTTTCAGGGTGATGCGGCTCAGGCGATGACGGGAGGATGATGGACGGAGGTCAAAATTGCACTGGCCCAGGTAAGTGGTGAACCAACCGCGGTAAGCCCCGGCCACACACCCCACGACCCCTCCGGCGAGCTAGACAACTCCGTGTGGCCGGCGTAGGAGTTCCGGATTTTCTTTTTATTTCTTATGTATGGTGTTGGCTCCTTGGCCATGCTCTTCCGGGCTTGTGGCTAAGGGGGTAACACCTCGCATAAGTGGCGCCCACTATTTATATCGCGCCATTATGCTGGTTACAAGTTTAATCCACGATAGCTTACCTACTTAAAAGCTTGTGTTCCATCTGGCTTGAAATATTTTTGCACCTCGCATGAGTTAGCTTCAGAATACGTGATGGAAGAAATGCAATGTAAAATAAAGATATTAAGTGGATTGCGGAGAATTGCACCTTCAGGTGAACTAATTTCAAAACTCAAGCGCTGAAGTAAGGGTTACATGACTTTAGTTCAAGTTGAAATCATGTAATTTCAATTCGACTTGAAGCCTGCTTCTAGTATGCATTATTAATTGATATAAAAGATATACTTGAAATTATATCTTCATATATAAATATAAACAAAAAAATGATATGAAAACATCTTTAATTTAATTAAATAAATATTTTATTCACCCAATAAAATATTGGACTAATTTATTTCTTAAATTTGTTGCATTCATGCCATTGAATCGCTGTTGGGTCGCAGAAGCCTGTGTAAAGGGTCAGCTGAGGTAATCTCTAATCTCCATTCGCCTGGAAGTTCTGTTCCATCGGAGTCAATCCTGTCAATATAATTAGGAGGACAATATGCTCTTCTTGATAAATTATCCAACATGATGAAATTATGAAGCGCTACAGATGCCAGTACTAGTTTTTCTGCATTCTCAGGTTCCATAATAAAATTCGCCATCTAGCAGCTAAAATTGACTGGCTTGAAATATTTTTGCACCTCGCATGAGTTAGCTTCAGAATACGTGATGGAAGAAATGCAATGTAAAATAAAGATATTAAGTGGATTGCGGAGAATTGCACCTTCAGGTGAACTAATTTCAAAACTCAAGCGCTGAAGTAAGGGTTACATGACTTTAGTTCAAGTTGAAATCATGTAATTTCAATTCGACTTGAAGCCTGCTTCTAGTATGCATTATTAATTGATATAAAAGATATACTTGAAATTATATCTTCATATATAAATATAAACAAAAAAATGATATGAAAACATCTTTAATTTAATTAAATAAATATTTTATTCACCCAATAAAATATTGGACTAATTTATTTCTTAAATTTGTTGCATTCATGCCATTGAATCGCTGTTGGGTCGCAGAAGCCTGTGTAAAGGGTCAGCTGAGGTAATCTCTAATCTCCATTCGCCTGGAAGTTCTGTTCCATCGGAGTCAATCCTATCAATATAATTAGGAGGACAATATGCTCTTCTTGATAAATTATCCAACATGATGAAATTATGAAGCGCTACAGATGCCAGTACTAGTTTTTCTGCATTATCAGGTTCCATAATAAAATTCGCCATCTAGCAGCTAAAATTCCAAACGCATTTTCAATCGTTTGTCGTGCACGGCAAATACGTTTATTATACGCATCATCTTCTGGTGACAAATTGTTAGTTCTAAAAGGTTTCATTATGTGTTGTGCTAAAGGAAAAGCAGCATCTGCTACAAAGTACAGGGTGCCCCATCTGAAACGGGTCAATAGAAAAGTCGAATAAATTGGACAATTTTCAACCGATTGGCTTCATCAATACGGTTTTGTAAAGTTCGATCCAGTACAATTTTAACCATGTATCGCTATACACCCCAAGAACGCGCCGAAATAGTGTCGCTTTACATTGAAAATAATCGGTCAGTTGTACTAACCCAGCGTGCATATCGCCGAAAATATCGTGGCCGTGCTGCACCCAAAAGTGATACGATACGTCGTTTATCCTCAAATTTTTTTGAACATGGATCTGTAGCAGATTTTAAACAACATCCAAAACCACGCCCACGTCGTTCAAATGAAAATATCGAAGCTGTTCAGGAGAGTGTTACTGAGAATCTTAATATTTCGTACCCGCGCCGATCTCAGCAGTTAACATTAGTGGAACTACTGTAAGGGTGAAGACAGAAAGAAAGCAGGTACCTGTTTTCAGATTTCCTGCTCGCGGATGCCTGCGTTGATCGGCGCTGACCTGCGCCGGTTCATGGCCATAACAAACGCATGTAAAAGCAGGCAAAATTACCACCCACTATGTCTAGCTCATCAGATTTAGTCCATTCAAAACGCGCGTTATGGTGTTCCAAAATAACACCGTTAAGAAAATCGAACCCTAAACGTTTTTGGGGTCGCTGATCAGGAAAATCGAGGTCCCGCGGTCCTAAAATTAGGGCGTCACCCCTAAAAATGCAAAAAAACACTCCTTTTTAGGGGGTTTTCGCGATTATTTCAGTAATAATAATGACAGCTAATGCGATGAAATGCACTTTTTTTATTATTTATTTGCGAAGGTGGTTGATTTATACTAAATTAAGGCGAACTTATTGGTAAGGGGTACTCCTAAAGGGTTGAAAGTACCCCTAAATTGGCGAAAAATGGCAAAATTGTAAAAAAAAATTCGGGTTCGATTTTCTTAACGGTGTTATTTTGGAACACCATAACGCGCGTTTTGAATGGACTAATGATGAATTATTTCTTTTTGAAAGTTCGGTCTTAAAATTAAAAAATAATATTACAAGTATCCATGCTATAACAGTAAGAGCTTTATGGGATGTATTACACATGCAAACCCCAACAAAGGATATTTTTAATGATATAGCGAACGATTTTTATCGCATTTGGAATTTTCCTAATGTTATTGGGGCAATAGATGTATGTTCGTATACAGTGCCCTAAACATTCAGGATCTATGTTTTACAACTATAAAAAGTTTCATTCGATCGTTCTACGCGTACTTCGTTAATAGCTCTTTGTATATGCCAATAACTCGGCATGGAAATGTTTCGGGGTTGTAGTCGACGGTAGCGCACACGTTAATTCGAAACTTCGTGCGCTTGTCGACTAAATGCCGATATTCAAAATCGACGGACAATTTGAACTTCGTTAAGAAGTCCGCCCCGATAATGGCTTTTGTGGTGTCGGCTATTATAAAGTTGTAAACATATCGTCGGCGTAAGCCGAGTTCAAGTTCGAGCAACTTTGTGTCGAAAGTTCGGATCAGTGATCCGTTGGCCGCATACAGAAGAACGTTCGGGCTACCGTTATGGGCCGGGAACGCCTTGGCGGGAACAATTGAAACGTCAGAGCCCGAATCAATCAGAAAGTCCATCCGATTGTTGGTGTCTCTGACGAATAAACGATATGAGCGGCCGGTTATATGCTCGCTCATGTCGACCCCCTGACTCTTTAGTTTTTTTTAGTGGTGGTGTGTGGTTTCTTCGCCGACTTGGCGCCACCACCACTGAAACTGCAGGGTGCCTTGCATGTGCGTGCTTCCTTACCATAGCGGTAATGGAAGTAGCACAGGCTACCTCTGAGTTGATTGGCCCCTTGTGGCCGATTGGCCGAGGGCTGTCGAGAGCCGCCCTGTCGATTGGCAGGTGTTCGGCTTCTCGGCTTCCGCGGGCTGCAGTCAAGCTTGTCTAGCCGGGCCGTCAGCCTATTGATGGCGCTTTGCAGGGCCACCAATGTGGGCTCCGGTTTGGCAGGTGTTGCGTGGACGGCGGACGCGTATGAGGCACCTCCGTGTGGAAGCACCTCCCATACTTTGTCCGCCGTGGATGCCAACCCGGCTAGGGTTTGGTCGGCAGCGGTGGCCAATGTGACCTGGATGGCCTGTGGAAGCCTCCGCTCCCACAGGTTCCGGATCAGGTCGTCATTGACCGCCGACGATCCACCCGCTAGTGCCTTGAGAGCCTGGAGGAACTCTGAAGGTTTCCGGTCTCCAGGCTCTTGCACTGACAGCAACTGCTCGAGTCGGCGTTTCTCCGAAGTGCCGTACTTCTCGAGCAGGTGCCGTTTAATATCCTCATATGAGGTGGCGTGGTCTACAGTGCTAAGCCGCATCGCCGTTACCGCCTCTTCCGGTAATGCGGCCATAACATTGTAGACCTTCATTTTGTCGGACCTACAGCCCGCCAACTGGAACATAATTTCGGCCTGGTAAAACCAGGAGGCGGGCTGGTGTACCCAGAACTTCGGGATGTCGAGTTTCGACACGGAAGCGGCGTTAACTTCCGAAGTTCCGGGCTTTGGTCCCTCCGTGCGAGGCTTCCATTTCAAATTCACTTGTCCTTGACATATTGAAAAATATATATAAAAAAAATAACAAAACGAATCAGAAAAAAATTACTAATGAAGTCGTTCAAAAAGAAAAGGAGCAATCAATATTGTGTTCAGAAGAAAAAAAATTTAATAACAATAAGTCGTAAAATGGCGAAACCAAATTACATATATGTCGAAACTAAATTATATATATACTAGCTGGGACCCGGTGCGCCTACGCTGCACCCATAAGTCAATAGTAAACAATAAAAACCATCCATTGACTTAATATTTTTCGAGATATGAATTTTACACAGATGAAATGCCTCAAAGAACATGGGTCTTGCGTCGGCCGCCATGAATCGGTATATTGAGTCTACTACATTGCTTATTGTATTCTACTTATCATACCCTTTCATTTGATACCCATGTTGAGAGGATTGTGAAGAAAGTGGTAATCCGGCCTCTTTAGACGGCCGCCATGGATCTAAAGATATATTTTGTATACTACATTGCTTATTGTATTCTACTTATCATTCCCTTTCATTTGATACCCATGTCGAGGTGGTTGTGAAGAAAGTGGTAATTCGGCCTCTTGAGACGGCCGCCATGGATCTAAAGATATATTTTGTATACTACATTGCTTATTGTATTCTACTTATCGTACCCTTTCATTTGATACCCATGTCGAGGTGGTTGTGAAGAAAGTGGTACCCCGCCCTCTTGAGACGGCCGCCATGGATCTAAAGATATATTTTGTATACTACATTGCTTATTGTATTCTCCTTAACATACCCTTTCATTTGATACCCATGTTGAGGTGGTTGTGAAGAAAGTGGTAATCCGGCCTTTTGAGACGGCCGCCATGTATCTAAAGATATTATTTGTATACTACATTGCTTATTGTATTCTACTTATCATACCCTTTCATTTGATACCCATGTCGAGGTGGTTGTGAAGAAAGTGGTAATCCGGCCTCTTGAGACGGCCGCCATGGATCTAAAGATATATTTTGTATACTACATTGCTTATTATATTCTACTTATCATACCCTTTCATTTGATACCCATGTCGAGGTGGTTGTGAAGAAAGTGGTACCCCGCCCTCTTGAGACGGCCGCCATGGATCTAAAGATATATTTTGTATACTACATTGCTTATTGTATTCTACTTATCTTACCCTTTCATTTGATACCCATGTCGAGGTGGTTGTGAAGAAAGTGGTACACCGCCCTCTTGAGACGGCCGCCATGGACCATTTTAGTTTCAATAGCGTCATGGCCTACCTATTGTTTGACAGCTGCGTAAATTTGAAATTTTCATTAAATGTAATGATTCAATTTAATGACAATTTTACATTTGTCAAACAATAGGTAGGCCATGAAGCTATTGAAACTAAAATGAAGTGAAAATTCCTAAAATTACCATTTTTGTTTCGATTTGTTTTTTTGGTTAAAGGTATAAAAAATAGCCTACGACCTATTCTCAGACCTACCAAATATACACAAAAAATTTCATGCAAATTGGTCAACCCGTTTCGGAGGAGTACGGTAACAAACACTGTGACACGAGATTTTTATAGATATAGATGTAAATTATGTCCGATATATGTATGTGAAATATTCTTATTATGAAATATGAATGTGGAAAAAAAAATATTTAATTTAGTCTAAAAAAAAATGTATATATGTGAAATTATGTAATGTAGATGAAAAAATTATATATATATTTATGTATTGTACGAGAAAAAAAAATTTTTAAATTTATATTAAAAAATGTTTTTGTTTTAAAATTATCTGAATATTTCCTGTTCTGCTTGAAAAATTTTGTCTTCCACTGTTGTCTTGTTGAGTTATATCGTGCAGTTTTACCGTTGACTGGTTGAACTTGAAAAATGTAAAAAACACCAAAACAATTGTGGCAACTTGGGGAACACAGTTTGTTATTCTTTAACTTGATTTTGTTAAATAATTATTTCAGGTTTTCTTTTTGAGATTTTAGATTTATGCAGCGGGTGAATGCACCTCTGACAGATCACTTTTCTTGACACTTTGACACTTCAAATTTGTTTTAATTGTTGTGGCCGTAATCATTTGCGACCACAATAACGTATTGTAATAAATTACAAACGGCGCACTTAGTGTATTTATTGATGCACTGATAGCACTTTTTCCGCGTGTTTGCGGTCGGGATCACCAATGTCGTTACTGTGAACCACGTTGTGGTTAATAAAATGCCAATTTTTATTAAAACTCACTAAGGCTATTTATTTTACGTAAACAATATTATAAAAACCACTCGAACTAAAACTTGCGTATAGTTTGTACACTAATAAAAATTAAGTTTTTTCTGGACGCGAATTTTGTGGAAACCTTTTGCACGATGGTCAAAACGGAGAGCGATCGAATGGGGATGCCGGAAATTGGCTGTCTCGATAAACACGATCGGGACGGAACGGGACACGGGAAGATCACTGAACTTTGAGTTCGGTGATCGAGATAGTGTTCCGATTGATCGTGTTTATCGTTTTCGGAATATGTTGTGCGACTTTGTGTGAAACTTAATAATTAAGTTTGTACGCAGTCGCCACAAGGCTGTTGCGGATGCTAATTATAAATTTGTTACAATTGACGTTGGAGGTTATGGGAAGCAAAGTGACGGAGGAATCTTTCCGATCTTTATCAGTTAATCTACAACAAGCAATTAGATATTCCAGAGCCCAAATATTTGCCTGGCACCTTTACAAGGGCTCCTTATGTGTTCATAGGAGATGAAGCATACCCACTTCTCACAGAATTATTGAAACCGTTTGGTGGAAACGGTTTAACGGTTGAGAAGCAATGTTTTAACACACGCTTATCTAGAGCTAGAAAAACCGTGGAATGCGCCTTTGGTATATTAAGTTCCAAATGGCGTTTACTAGCTAAAAGCATTGAACACGAAAAAGCAGACGATATTATAAAATGTATATGTGTTTTACATAATACAATAATTGATAAAGAGGGTATGGAGCATAATTTAACCGACGTGTCAATTACATTTAACGAAACAAACGATGTCCATAATCTTTGGTTCCTGTAGCCTGACTGAACCTGCGCGAAAAGAATTCTAGATTCATTCCGGTAAACTTGTTGGCGCCGGCAGCCCGCTCCGATAAGCGCGTTCCTGCTTTTATTATGCACATACTCATTCAATTGCATGGAAACATTCTTTGTGCCGATCAGCGCCGGTAGGCGCTGGTAATAGGAAAGCAGGCAACCTGCTTTCTTTGTGTCTTCACCCTAAGGCGCATTTTGAAGAAAGATCTTAAAATGTTTCCATATAAAGTGCAATTATCTCAAAGATTCTTGGAAACAGACAAGCCACGTCGCTTGACTTACGCGAAAAAAGTCATTCGAATTGAAGAAGTTGAGCCAGATTTTTGGGAGAAAATTCTTATGACAGATGAGGCTCATTTCACACTCTCTGGCGCCGTCAACAAACAAAATTGTCGCTTTTGGGGCACCGATAACCCTCATGTTATCCACGAAAGACCTTTGCACGACGAGAAGGTGACTGTTTGGGCTGGTGTTTGCTCGCAAACCATCATTGGGCCGTTCTTCTTTATACCTGGTGAGACAATCAACGGCGATCGGTATAGATGGATGTTGGCGTACTTTGTGTTAACCCAAATACGTGAAAAAGGCCTGGAAAATTTTTGGTTCCAACAAAATGGTGCTACATGCCACACAGCAACTGCAACAATGGACTATTTGCGTCGGAAATTCCCGGGACGTGTTGTATCCAAAAACGGCGATATTGACTGGCCGCCAAGATCCCCAGATTTGACAACGCCAGATTTCTTTTTGTGGGGATTTTTGAAGAGCAAAGTTTATGCCAACAAGCCGAAGACCATAGAAGATCTAAAAGATAACATTCGAGTTGAAATGGCAGCTATGTATCTCGCCCGAGATGCTGGTGAATGTGATGGAAAACGCCAAAAAAAGAGCCCGCTTTTGTATTCGAAATAAAGGGGGTCATTTGATCGATGTTGTTTTTGGGAAATAGCTCAAAGAAATTGTAAAAAGGTCATCTTGATAATAAAAAAAATTTTGGAATATATTGAAAATTGTCAAAGTTATTCGACTTTTCTATTGACCCGTTTCAGATGGCGCACCCTGTAGTACGGCGCAACAATGTCGCTATATGGCAATATGCTCGGTGAAGGCAATGGTAGTTCTTTATTTATAATTCTTTTCCCAAAAGAACTATTTGCAAATATTCCTAAATTAAAAGGACATGTTAATCATAAAATGTTACATTAAAATTTATTTATTTGCTTACGCCGTCGCTGTTTCCTCCATACGATCCTACATCGATGTAAGTGAAAATGCATCGAGCATCACATGCAGCCAAAAGTACAATGATATGGTATTTTTTATAGTTGAAGTATAGGCCGCCACTATTCTTTGGTTTTGTGATAGCGATGTGCTTTCCATCGATGCTTCCTACGCAGAGAGGAAGGTTCCATATACTCTCATATAGGTTCGCACTAAAATGTACTATACACTATATGTAAAATCATCCACATATATGAATATAATTTTAAATTACTTACGGCAGTGTGATTGCTAGCCGACACTCCGGAGATACTGGCTTTCTAATTGAATTTTTTTTTTAAATCGTATTTTACCATATCTAACAAAATATCGAATTTCTCACTGTTCATTCGGCAGTGTTTAAAAAATTCATCAGGATCTTCCTTATTCATCCTTAAAAATGTCCTAACAAAAAAACTATTTTTTTTATTGTCTCTATTTATTTTTTTACACAACACGATCTAGGTTTTCTTTTTATTTTTTTCACATCTTCTACCAATTTCACTAATAACGCCAAATTATTTAATAACTCCAAATATTCCATTTTGCAAAAAAACGTTTTCTGCAACTAGAAACACAAAAGAAAATTAACACTTTTCTTATGATTGCTTAAGATTTGTACGCTCGCTACCGTACATTAAAGACTTGACGAAAGATTGGAAAAGTTAACGAAAGATTGCTTAAGGCCATTATAGTTGGTATTATGACATTTCATAGGAGCGTAAAAAATCTTAAGGTATCTTAAGACCATTATAGTTAGGGCTTATGGCACCATCGAGAAGCGGCGGTGTCGGGAATATAAAGCGATTGTTTATTTTTTACGGCTACTACCCAATGAATAGGGCTCGTTTATACAAATACATAAAGTGTGTAGGCAAGACCCTCTCAACTACAGGCCCCGAAGGAGAGTTTTTTATGGTGGTCAACTCGGTCCAAAAATTCACCGGAGTGAGCGGAATAAACATGGCGCGGAATAAGTTCGGGAACGTTTTGGTTATAGTTTTGCAGTAAAAAGTGATAAAATATTGTATTTTAACACTTTTAACTGCACTTGGATTTACCAGTGAATAGTTTATTAGTGATTTAATTAAAAAAAATAAAAATAATTTAGTGATTAAGTGTCTTTTAAGTGTTTTAAATGTTAAGGCGAACAACTGCTTTTACATTCACGGTGTTTTTTCATGTTTATTTACGAAAAAAATGTTGAAAATTTAATGTTTTGTTTAGTTATGGGATTACATTACGTAAAAAGGTACATTCCAATGCAAGATTATGTATAAAGTTTCGAAGAAAGTAAACAACTGAATTATGACAACAGTGATTTTCTATTATTTATGAAATGTTTTTTGTATATTTTATGGAAATTGATAATCATAGGTAAAACGAAGAGTAATGTAATATTGCCATAGATGGTGCTCACTATTCTTTGTCATAGATGGGGTGCAATCAAAATATATCAATTCTTTCAAATTCTTGGCAGTGGGGGTACTTGTGTGCGTGCACGTGCATATGCTATGGATAAACAGGTGCCTGTGTTTTTCAATAGATGTTCTACATTTAAAGAAAAGTGAAGTGCGTGCGTGATTTTTTCTTTAAAAATAAAAAAAAAGTTAAATTGAAGTGTTAATTAATACAAAAGGTGCGGTAAGCCGAAATTTTAACAATAATATATGTATGTTTAAGTAAAATAATAACCTAATTCTGTTGTGCAAAGTGCATCACATATTAGATTTGCCTCCAAACCAAAGAAAAATGTTTAGATTCGTTTTATATAGTGTTTACATGTGTGATGTGTTTTTTTTCTTTTTTTCAATTTGACACATTCGAATTATTGGCCTCGATTCCCAGATGCGGCGGGTCGGAAGTGAGTGCGGATTTGAGACTTTGCGATTCTCAAATTCGCAGCGCGGATTCAATTAAATCAAAAATTCGGAGTGATGACTCACACGCTAATGAAATACCCGATGTCGGATTATCTTAGGCGCATTTGTGGTTTCAAATCCGCAGAAAATTTGTTGCGGATCACACTTTTACAGCGCGGAAAATGTCAAAAAGAAATTTGCGGTTGCGGATTTGAGAATCGCAGTGTCAAATCCGCACTCACTTCCGACCCGCCGGATCTGGGAATCGAGGTCATTATTTTGTTTTTCCATAATTTTTGAGTAATTGTTTTGGGCAGAAAATAGCCGAAACTGCAAGCGTTTGTGCTCGATGCGTAAAAACTGAACTGACTGGTTGGCCATCTAACTAACAACCGGGAAAACTTTATGCTAAGGCATCGAACGTACACTTACAGCAGAGGTATATGTAGCTACACTAAAATTTTTCTTAGGACCATGGCCCTACATTAGGACGTCCTTGGGTTCGTTCATTGGTCAAATATGTTATATAATTCTTTCAGCAGCATCTACTTGAAAGATGCGTTAGTTTTTCAGCTTGTTTTCGTGAATCTTCACAATCTCCACTTAATATATTGTCATCCAGTCTGAAGTGTTATTCAACAGAAAGAATACCATGAAAAAGCGTAATTAGTGACTAGTCTCTAGGCACAACATCCCACTATTTTGTATAAGTCAACTTTGAACCCGAGTGTGGATATTGATGTTGTGGAGTAAAATTATAATGATGACGATGTTGACGATGACGATGATAACAATGACGACGATATCGACGAAGAAGATGGTAATGGAATTATTATAGAGTTAGATGCTAGTATTACTACAAGTAATATAAATATTAGATATACTGGTATATCATCTCTAGTTTAAAAAATTCGGAAAGTAGTGAAAACATTTAAAACTTCACCTTCTAAAAATGATATATATTTACAAAAGTACGTGAGAGAACAATTAGGTAAAGGAATAGCGCTAAAATTAGATTGTCAAAAAAGATGGAACAGTATTTTATGTTAGAAAAATTTGAAGAAATTAAATTTTGTATTCAAAAAGCGCTTATTGACATTAGTTCCGATATTCATTTTTCTGACGAAGAATTTAATTTATTATCTTCAATTACTGTTGCTCTTACTCCTGTAAAATTAAGAGTAGATGCATTATGCCGAAAAGATGCAAATCTTTTGACGGCTGACGGTTCTTTAACATTTATATTAGATACTCTTTCCCAGCAAAAATCTGCAATTGCATTAGAATTATTCGAAGCATTAAAATCTCGAATTTGACTGCGACGAACTGAATTATCACAAATACTTCAGTATCTGCAAAAGGACTCACAAGATGTTGGAGAAGTATTTAAACGCATATCCAAATTTACAATCATTAAAAAAATTCTAAGCTTAACTAAGCGGCTCACACATGAAAATCTAGAAGATACAGAAGATATGCAAGTTGTACAAGGAACATCCCTTCCAATATCTTCCCAAATTAGTAATGAAACAGTATTAGAATCTGACAAGGTAAACGTAAACGCATTAAAGAAAAAACTACAGGCAGCAATAGACGAAACACTAAATACTTAACCCGTACCTGCGTTTAAAAAAATTCCAAGTCTGGAACAAAAAATTAAAGATGAAATTATGTACTTTTTTTGAAAAAACAGGAACAGAAGGAACGTATTTACAAAATGTGTATGATTTCTTAATGACAATAGTGCCGACAAGTGTAGAATCAGAAAGAGCGTTTTCGGCAGCTGGTTATATTTGTACGAAAATTCGGTCCTCACTTGATGCTGAAACGATTGATTGTTTATGTTTTTTAAGAGCATACTTTAATAAACAAAACGCAAGTTATTAATATTATTTCATAAATACTTTCAATTTAATTATATTTTTTGCTTCTTTAATTATATAATGCCATACGAGCCTATTATATGTTAAATGTAACATAGAATTTAATATGTACTTTTTTTTACTTTACCGTTTTTTTTTGTATCTATCTATTCCTACTCTCTATGTAATAAAATAAATAATAAATAGTAATTTTTTTATTAATAACACCGGTTTTAATACCGGTATCCCGATATTTCAAATTTCAAATATCAAATACCGGTATACCGGTTCGGTATTGTAAGCCCTAGTTATAGGCATCTTTCTCCCATAATCTGTCTTAAAGCAGTAAATGTATACGTGAGTGAGATAACATTATACATCCGTATGACCGCACCAGAGGCAACGTTCCCTTGTCTGCCGCGATGTTAGAACCGCAGAAAATGTCTGCCGTTCTAAATATAGGCTTAGAATATTATTATTAACAATATATATATAAACTAGCATAAAACCCGCGTGCCTTGCAACGCCTTTAAATAAAAACTGTTTATTATGTGCAATGTTTTCCTTCAAAAAAAAAAAAAACAAACAAAAAGTCAGCTGTCATTATCCCTAAAAGGGTTTATTATAGTGCATTTTTTTAATAAATATGGTAAACAAATTGCTGCGTATATCACCTCTGCTCAACAAATCTGCAAGTTTTGAAGCAGAGATAGGCATGTTTATGTCCCCCATTTCACTGCGTTAGGGGATGAATTTCGAAAAATTGCTTCTTAGTGAATATCCACGTCATTATAGAGATGCACTGTCAAAATTAAAGCCCTTCAGCTCCAGCGGTTTGGGTAAACCCCATTTATAACCCCCTTATGGGATAAATTTCAAAAAATCGCTCCTAAGTGGATGTCCACGTCATTATATGGGTGCACGGTCAAAATTAAAGCCCTTCAGCTTCAGTGGTGTGGGTTAACCCCATTTCACCCCCTTAGGGGACGAATTTCGAAAAATCGCTTCTTAGTGGATGTCCACGTCATTAAAGGGATGCATTGTCAAAATTTCAGCCCTATAGCTCCATCGGTTTGGGTAAACTCCATTTCCCCCCCCCCCCTTAGGACAGGAATTTCGAAAAATCGCTTTTGAGTGGATGTCCACATCATTATAGGGATGCACTGTCAAAATTTCAGCCCTATAGCTCCAGCGGTTTGGAAAAAACCCATTTCACCCCCTTAGGGGATGAATTTCGAAAAATCGCTTTTTAGTGGATGTCCACGTCATTAAAGGGATGCACTGTCAAAATTTCAGCTCTATAGCTCCAGCGGTTTGGGTAGACCCCATTTCACCCCCTTAGGGGATGAATTTCGTAAAATCGCTTCTTAGTGGATGTCCACGTCATTATAGGGATGCACTGTCAAAATTTCAGCCTTATAGCTCCAGCGGTTTTGAGTTGACCCTATTTCACTCCCTTAGGGGATGAATTTCGAAAAATCGCTAGGGATGCACTGTCAAAAATTTCAGCCCTTTAGCTCTAGCGGTTTAGGTTGTGCGTTGTCTGTCAGTCAGTTACTTTTTATACAATAGAAAAAAAGTAAAGAAAATAAATCCCCTTACAACTTATTGAACCCCATTTCACCCCCTTCAACCCTTTTTCTCCAAAAAAAATAGCCTATGTCCGTCTCCAAGGTCTAAACTATGTCTGTTGCAAATTTCATCAAAATCGGTCCAGCGGTTTAGGCGTGAAAGCGTAACATACAGACAGACAGACAGACAGAGTTACTTTCGCATTTATAATATTAGTAAGGATTTCAGCCTTGTTAAAACACCGTAAATTGTTCACTTTTTTGGGGATTTTCGAATAATAATACATAATATAGTATTTTAACATATTCAAACGGCAGCCTTGTTACTATAACGTAAAATTCAGTCAAATTTTAACACCTTCCACACCTGAGTAGGCCCATAGGAACCGCAAGTCAGAAAAAAGTCCCCATCTCATGTACGGCAGGTATAAGAGAATACATGAAGAAAATATGAGGTATGTTAAAATACCGTAAGTCTGCCGGCCACTGGCTCTTAGACTAAGTAACAATTAAATAAACTTCAACAGAATATTCATAAATAAAATATATTGATCCTTATCCTCCTATATTAAGATTGATTTGGAAATATACAATAGACTAGCCATAGAAGTTAACACTTCTAAAATGTGGTCCTACGCACACTATTTTTTTTTATGTGGTAAAGTCAAGCTTAGGAATTACTACTAGTATAACTAATCTGTCATGTCGTTCAAGTCATGGTCAGTGTCTAGTAGTAATCTTGATTTGAAGGATAGAGGAGAAAGGATAGGTTAGGGGTCTGGAGGATGCGTGAGTAGATGTCGATGAACCTTGCGTTTGAACTCTTAGATGTTATATGAGTTCGGAAACACCGACTGTGGAAGACAGGTCCACAATCCAGTTGTTCTCTTTATAGACGAACTGCTAAAGTGTAATGTGCTGAAGAGGAGGGCTGTAGCTTGTGGGGGTGAGCCGAGTTGACTAGTCTTGTGTTGCGGAAAAAAGTTGCCGCGTAGGCAGGAGGTTTCTAATTTAAATGGAACCGTTGATATGGTAATAGCGGTAAAACTTGCTGAGTGCAGCTACATTCCTTTGGTGGCTTAAATAGTCAAAGGAAGAGCAAAAGGTGCAATCGCCAATGAGTTTGGTGGTGCGATTTTGTACGTTGTTCAGCCAAGCCAAGGTGGTTTTTGGGGCGCCCGCCCAGATATACCAGTTGGACTAGTATATGTATATGAGGAAGAGGCAGTGAGCCTCGCGTTTGCACTCTTGGATGTTGTAGGAGTTAATTTTTTAACAGCCGGGTGGGTCACAAACGTCAGAGCTAGCGGTAGACAGTTATGTTGGAGTGTTATACCTCCTGAAACAAATGAATCCCGCTAACCACGCTAACGGTTGGAATAAAATCATTTTTTTTTAGTGGAAGTTGTGAACCATGTTGTATGTTTATAGTGGTGTTGAGAACGTAGCCTGTAAACAGCCTTCGAAATAGTAATTTGAACGGTGCACTTCGTGGATGTTTGCACGTATGTTGGCAATCTAGTTGTGTCTGTATATTTCATGATGCTAACTTGTTTGTCAACCAAGTTTGACGTGTGTAGGGTGTAGGCTGCATTATGCCTACTAAAACAAGACGATTCCTATCAACTGGCCGACAAGTGCTGCAGCGACGACGATGTCTTGCTCCGAGGGCGGGGGAATTCTTTATAGACCAGTGCAAATACGCTTTTGAAAAGCCAAAAACTAGAAAAAATTTTAGCAGTATATGGAAGGCGGGAAAATTTAGGAGAAATGCTACATAAACAAGGAAAAATCGAGAGCACCGCAGCAGATGACCGGAAAGGGGGCGGGGAAGCCAAAATGTTTGTTTTGGGGGGTTAAACGTGTTTTTTTACGATTTCTGAGAAAAGTAGACCTCCTATCGAAAAACGTTAAATGTAAACGTTGTAGATAATTAAAAGATCTAGAGCTTTTGTTCAAACCCTTTTTCTACATAACCTCAAAAAATGGAGAAAAACGTCAAAAACCGAGTTTTTCGTTTATCATTTTTATCTTTCACAAAAATGATCCAACTTTAATGAAATTTGAGGAAAATGTAGATTTTCATGTTTCGAAAAGGCGCAATTTTTTTCAAAGCGATTGGTTGTTTCGTTTTGTTTTTATGACCTTAATTTAAAAAAAAGGCCCCATTTTCAATCAAAAAAGTTGGCGAACGAATTTTTGATTTTTAAAATTTTGAAGACGGATTTTTTTTTCGTTAAATCCTCTACTTTTAGATGGCGTAAAAAAATGATAGTGTCACAATAGAAAAACATCGATAAAAATTCGAAAAACCAAAAACATCCTTTTTCAAATATCAATTTTTCCGTAAACTTCACTAATTCTTTATCTCTCTTTGATATAAAGCTTTTAGAGTCGTGCAAAACTGTAAATTTAATGTAATATATTATAAGAGAGCTTCATGTAACAGTTTCAGATGTGAAAAAATTTGTTTAAACAATTATTTCACCCACGAAATCAAGGGAAAAATTACAGTTCTGATAAAGGAACCCATCTCTAACTTCTCATCCAGCGCGTTCTTCCGTTGAAGTTGATTCACCTCTCGGCAATTCGGACCACTGCCTAATCAGCGCTAACTTCCCATTAGAATTTCCCACCCCTCCCAAACCAGTTCGAAGAACTGTATGGCATTATGGGAAGGCCAACTGGCTGGGGCTTATTAATTTCTTCCAGTCTACAGACTGGAACCTGTGTTTCCGGAATAGAAACGCCAACTCTGCCGCTATCCGTATCACCAGAATCATACAGGCAGGAATGTATTTGTTCATTCCCCATTCTACCAAATCTGTGAAGCCTAGGCCCAACAGATGGTTTAATCGGGAGTGTATGAATGCAATCAAAACTAAAGAAGCCGCCTTCCGAGCGTACAAGAGCTTCCCGAGTGAATCGCTCCGTTTAGAATACATACAACAAAGAAATTCTTGTAAAACGGCCATCAAAAAAGTCAAAACCTTATTTGACAACAAATTGAGAAGTAAACTCCTAAATGCAACCTCCGGTAGCAAAAACTTCTAGTCCTTGGTAAGTTCCATCATGAAGAATTTCACTACAACTTCAACCCTTCCTTTATTCACGATGAGAAGGTAATAACAGACAGAAAACCCAAGGCCAATTTATTAGCATCTATGTTCGCTTCGAATTCTTCTTTACTCGAAACTGATGTGTTACCCCCTGTTTCCGAGCGTAACGCCCATTCAATGGACAGGGTTTTTTTCAGGACTCGCGAGGTGTACAGGTGCCTCAAAGAGCTCGATGCCAACAAATCCACTGGACCCTATCGTCTTAAAACAATGCGCCTCACCTCAGCCGCGGATTCAAGGGGGGGGTTCACGGGGGTCATGACCCCCCCCCCCCCCCCAAATGCTCGAACTATGCAATAATAGTTGAGATGGGAGAAACCAAAAGCTGCTGATACGCTTCTACTACTTGTCGAACATCGTGAATGTCTCAACTGATCAACGTCTCGGTCCAACATGTCTGGAGAAAGCATTTCATTAAATTCGGTAACAATGTTGTCCAATAAAGGAATGAAGATTCTTCTTCTGGAGTTTGATTTTTTTGACGGTAAACAACCCGTGCTTCTTTGAATTCCTCATCCAATTGTGCAGCGAGATGTTGAGCTTCAGTAAATAACCGTCGAAAACCAGAATCTTTGATCAAATCCGTTGCTTTTTTAAATTCTTTTATTTAACTTACACTACGTGTCGTCAAATCTTGTAAGTTAAATTTGACCGACTTCCCGGATTCGGATAGAGCTGAAATTTTGCATACACGTTTAGTTTAGATGACAATGCAATCTGACCATTTTGTAAAAATATCCAGATTGCGGATCCAAAATGGCGGCCGATTTTTGAAATTGTGCTCCGCGGCCCTCTGACATGGGTATCAAATGAAAGGATATGACAGGTAGAACACAATTATCTATGTGGCGTCATTCCAAATTCAAAATGGCGGCCAACTAGGGTTGAAAAAAATCACGATTTTTTAAAAAAAATCGAATAAATCGATTTTTTTGATTTAAATCAGATTTAAATGAGATTTAAATCAAAAAATTTTATATTGCGATATCGTTATAAGAAATCCAAATAACAATTTACCAAATCATAATTTAACAAACAAAGTCAAATCAAAACGCATACAACTGCCCAAAAATGTAATATGTATAATTGAAATAAATGAAAGAAAGTTCAGTGTATTCACTGACACATTGTAGGCCTTCAACTTTTATGACTTTTGGAGAATTTGATTCAAAAACTTTTATGACATCTATTTTTCCCATAATCCTTGAAGGGCTTTTCAAAAACCGATTTCAATGGTCCAAAACTCATAATTTTAGTCTTTTTAAGCACTATTATGTAGTATTTTTTGTTTTCCAAAACAACATTTTTTTCGTACCCAAAACGTGGAAAAACGTGTTTTCGCTACTATTAATTACTCAATTTTAGCCAAAACACATTCATTGAACTCCTACGATTTTTCTCTTAATTATAGCGTCAAGAAATCGCAGGGTAGATTTATTTCAACTTTTAAATACATTTTCCCTCCTGGACTATATTTTCTACCGATGTAAACTGAACCGAATAAACACGTACTTAGACTGGCAAACATATTTTTTGAATTGAGTTCGTAGTTTTTTGAATGTATATTTTGTAACATTTTTGGCAGTTGTAATTGTTTTGTGAAATTTGCTACACTTGAGTAGATTTAAAAAAATTTGATTTAAATCATCGAAATTTGAAAAAAATCATTTGATTAAAATCGCGATTTAAATTGATTTAAATTACTTGATTTAATTCATCGCAACCCTACGGCCAACACAAATTGCGGAAAGCTTATAATAGACTAAAAAGTAGAAAATATAACCGATTCAACTTCCAATTTTGCACACCCTCGTAGTTCGCGTGATAATTAATATGCATGTATGATGAGATGAATAATTGAGTTAAGGCTGAATTGAAAATAAAGAAGCAGTACACGTTACAAAAAAAAAAAAAAACAAAAAACAAAACACAGAGATGCTACTGTCAACTAAATTCAACTACTCAACTACTGAACTCATGTCCGTATGCATAATTTCAACTCAACCCAGGTAGCAGAGCTGAGTCGAGTTCAGTCGACCTTAACTCAACTCGTCTCCCGTTTACATTGTTTTTGTATTAAAAAACTCATAAAATTAGGGAATCCATCGGACGAGTCTTTGCTGCAAATTAAACTAATCCGGCTCGAAGGACCATATGTTTTTGTATTAACAACTTCAAACGAATAGAGGAAGTTCTCGGACGCCTCTAACTGCAGTACACCTGTGTAAAAAAGGTAAAGAAAATAAAAACAAAAAAAAAGAAGAAGAAGTAGGATTCAATTATAACATTTCAAATTTATTCATGATAATCAAGATATCAGTAATTCAATAAAAATTCAAGTTTCATATAAATTAGTTCAAAATTTAGTTATTTAGTTTTAGTTAATTAATTTAGTTAGTAAGTTTATTAATTCAAATTTCAATAAAGGACAAAACTTCTGATAAATTAGAGATTTATCAAAGTATTTATTCAAATGACGATTTGATCAAAGTTTACTTAATTCACCCTCAACAATGTTGGAAACTATAATTCAATTTCTTAATAACTTCAAGATACAATAAAAGGGATAAAATTTCTGACAAGTCATAAGTTTAACAAAGTATTAATTCAAGTGAAGACTCACTCAAAATTTATTTGGATCACCCTCGACAATGTTGAAAACTATAAATTCAATCTCATCACCTCGTCAACGATGTAAGCTATGAATTAATTATCGAATTGCAAAAATCACCTCTACAACGTTGTTCACTAAATCGCGAAGTTTAAAATTTCGAAGAAACGAGAAAAATGGTAAAATAAATCACCGAATCACAGAAGAAACAAAAAAAATATCTCGTATATAGAATTTTATCAGCATGTAAAATGAGGTACTCACCTGTTTTCTAGAGTTGACCTTGAACTTGTATGAAAAAAGGGAATTACTGTTGTATGAAAACAACAAGGAAAGGAAGTAATGTGTTGATGGTCGAATCCCAACAACACAGTAAATATTAGTATCTTTGTTGATGGTCGAATCCCAACAACAAAGAAAGGTTAGTAGCACTAAGCATATAATACATAGAGGAGTCACGCAGAACAAAAATTTGTGCGCGGCAGTTATCTTCTTCTTCCTCGGGGACCCAGCGCTCCTGCTACTATAATACCAAATCTGCTTTAGAGTGCTAAGTTGGTAGCAGATTATTATAAAGCAAGTTGATGGGAGTATTCTGGTGTGGTAAGGGAATCTGGGGGGAAGTTGGTCTGGGTCCCTGTCGTCTGCTATGCGTGGATTGAGTTTTTTTCTTTTATGCGCTTTCGGAGAAAAAAATCGAAGTCGTCTGCCCATGAGCAAAATTAAATTTTGGTTGAAAGAAATGTACTTTTTTGTTTTATCTTAGGAATATTCTCTGAGATATTGAATTTTTTTTTTTTGTTGGGGTCATTGTAAAATTGAAAATAAGAGATTACAGATTTTATTTAATTTTAACTGAGTTCCATGAGTGATGGAATTTATTGAGGCTTGCATGATCGGTTAATGGACGCCTTATTGCAAGCTGAGTACTCTAAATCTCACCCGATGAGGTTATTCACGGGGTTTGAAAGAGGGGAAAATTTAGTTTTTCAAGATAATTTTTTGATTTAAATAGTTATAAAAATTGTTCAGTAGGTTTATAACTTAAGTTTAAATTTGTCTTTTTTTGTACAATAGTAGGTATAAAACCTGCGATGAAGTTTGAATGCCCCTTGAATATTATTATTAACTTCCCAGTATAGGAAGTTATTGTAATCGGTCCGAAAATCGAAATCGAAAATTTCAACGTATTTTCATCTTTCAAGGTCCCAGGAGCATTTTAAGCAAAAAATTGGGAGGAAGTATGTGTGTGTGTGTGTGTATGTGCGTACGGTTGTGGTCATTTTTTCCTGTACGATATCGCGCGAACCAAAACTGATATCGACTTCGTTGAGGTGTCGTTCGAAGCGTATTAACCGAAATATGATCTGAAAAGATTTTCATTAAATTCGGTCCAGCCGTTTTTTTCTTTAAGCGACGTAAGTGATTTTTGTACCTGCACGATATCGCCCGAACCACGAAAGATATTGACTTACTTGAGGTGCCGTTCGAAGCGTATTAGCGACAATATAATCTGAAAAGATTTTTATAATATTCGGTCCAGCGGTTTTTTCGTTTAAATGACTTAAGTGATTGTTGTACCAGCACGATATCCCGCGAACTGTAAAAGATATCGACTTAGTTGACGTGCCGTTCGAAGAGTATTAACCAAAATATGATCTGAAAAGATTTCCATAAAATTCGGTCGAGCCGTTTTTTTGTTTAAGCGGGGTAAGTGATTTTTGTACCTTCACGATATGGCCCGAACCACAAAAGATATTGACTTACTTGAGGTGCCGTTCGAAGCGTATTAGCGACAATATAATCTGAAAAGACTTTTATAATATTCCGTCCAGCGGTTTTTTGGTTTAAATGACTTAAGTGATTTTTGTACCTGCACGATACCGCGCGAACTAAAAACTATTTCGACTTCATTGAGGTGCCAAAAAACATTAACACATCAATTTTATATACATTTTCGTCATCCTAATCTTGTAGGTGCGCACATTTAGTTTGACATTTTAGCCAATCATAATATTCAACATCCATCATACTGGGAAGTTGATCGTGTGGACCGA
Organism: Thereva unica; assembly: GCA_949987705.1. Lineage (NCBI taxonomy): Eukaryota > Metazoa > Arthropoda > Insecta > Diptera > Therevidae > Thereva > Thereva unica. Next base: position 71,676,750 of record OX465282.1, on the reverse strand, counting down.
ACGGGTCGAACCCACATCCCAACTAGTTTTTGTTTATAATAAATACTCCTTTCCTCACCACCCGAGGGGTAGAGTATAAAGTGCGTTTTTTTATACATATGTATGTGGTGTTCCCCAGTAGGCCTACTCCACATTTAGTTATATGTTGAACAAGAAGTAACTCAACGGGTTTTTCTGAAAAGGCTGGTTAAACTACCATTATATTTACTAAAGAATAAAGCTAATAACAGTAAGGGTACACCAGTGTAATAAATCGTTGCGAAATATTTTAATGAAAAAGGATATTGAGACTCCTGAACGAATAGTGTCCTGGAATATTATTATCAAATTGTATGAAATTGATAGTAAAAGTGGTTCGACTCACCTTTGTCCAAAACTGACTGGAAAGCATATTTTTCCAAATTCATTTGACGAAATGAATGCCGCACAAATTTTTAGTCATACAGTTTCTTCAGCTGTACGGACATTAACTCAAACTGGTCATTTCAACAGTTGTAAAGAAATTGCATTATCAACAGCTACATTTATTGATAAAGTAAATAAACTTTTCGATTGCTTAAATAGCATTGTGCTGTATGATAAGAATCCATACAAGTCAGCCTTATAGTCCAGTCAAAATAGACGAAAAAACGCCATAATTGGAAGATAATTCCGAAGTTGCTGAAAATTGGAACAGCCGTTAAAAACATTATTATACGTAAGCTGTAGAGACTGCCACGCGATTGGGCGGCTGCAAACTTTTTTATTCAAGGTCAAAGGGTCAAAATATCAGTTTTTTGCAAATATCTGCTAAACCGTACGTCTTATCAGAAAATTGTGTTTACAACGTTTGTAGATTAGGCGATTATCTACCAAAAAATATATAATACATTTTCTCGTAGGAATTGCCATTTCTGAGATATTGTCGTTTTAATAAGTTAAAATACTCATATTCTATCATTCCCGACTTGTAAAGGTCATCAGAAATTTAATAAATCCTTTGTTGGAGTACGCGGCTAATATTTTCAGGGGTGATTCCTGGATATATTTGGAGAAAAAAATGGTTCTACAGAGGGCGGCTATCTCCACTATCCACTAAGATACAGGGTGATTAGGGAAACATTTTTGTTTTTTTTTTAAATTTACTGAAATTTGAATAACTCCTAAAGTAATTATCATAAAGTAGCCTAATTAGGCTCATCTTTTAGGTAAATGTGTATTCTTTAATTTGGTGTAAAACATAGCAGCCTGAGTGACTCCGTTCAAAAAATATATAGGCTCAAACAATGCTTAGAATCTAGACCTGGCAGATTTCTTCGTTTTTCTCAGAAAATTCGTTACTAACAGTACATTTTTTTTTGCTTTTCTGATGCACCAAACTATTACCTACAATATTTCCATATACAATAAGTGTTTATTTTGGGTAGTTTTGTAGGTAGTAGTAGTAGTAGTAGTTTTATCGTGTTTTATCGTGAACAAATAAAAAGTTACTCGTCTTTCAACTGCGGCATAATAGCATTGGTTTGAGCCTACATATTTTTTGAACGGAGTCACTCAGGCTGCTATGTTTTACACCAAATTAAAGAATACACATTTACCTAAAAGATGAGCCTAATTAGGCTACTTTATGATAATTACTTTAGGAGTTATTCAAATTTCAGTAAATTTAAAAAAAAAAACAAAAATTTTTCCCTAATCACCCTGTATCTTAGTGGATAGTGGAGATACCCGCCCTCTGTAGAACAATTTTTTTCTCCAAATATATCCAGGAATCACCCCTGAAAATATTAGCCGCGTACTCCAACAAAGGATTTATTAAATTTCTGATGACCTTTACAAGTCGGGAATGATAGAATATGAGTATTTTAACTTATTAAAACGACAATATCTCAGAAATGGCAATTCCTACGAGAAAATGTATAATATACTTTTTTGTAGATAATCGCCTAATCTACAAACGTTGTAAACACAATTTTCTGATAAGACGTACGGTTTAGCAGATATTTGCAAAAAACTGATATTTTGACCCTTTGACCTTGAATAAAAAAGTTTGCAGCCGCCCAATCGCGTGGCAGTCTCTACAGCTTACGTATAATAATGTTTTTAACGGCTGTTCCAATTTTCAGCAACTTCGGAATTATCTTCAGTCAAATCTCTAATTTGACTGGACTATTAGTTAAAGAGAATCGAATTCAAGCCTACTTGGAAGAAATGAAAAATTTCTTTAGTTTTTTAAAGTATCCTGGAAATGTTAAAATTTATTGCATTGCGGGTATGATTCTTTCAATTTCTTCGACCCTATGTTTAGCCAATGATGTCTGGAGCGAGAACTCAGATATTTTTTATTTACCATTATCTCTCTTAAATCAGGATGCATTAGAAAATATGTTTTACCTTATAAGATCTCGCGGCGGAACTAATACAAATCCTTCGCTTTTCGAATTTAATTTAATCCTTGCCAAAATTCTTTCCATGAAAATTATAAACTCGCAAACAGACACAGGGAATTGCGAACCTGACGATGATACTATTATCTCAAACGCAATCAATGACCCTGATTCACAGGGCGTATCTGCCGGTGGAGAAATAACGCAAACTGAAAATCAAACCGAAATGCGTTTATTAATGACGGAAAATGAGGAATTAGATAAACCAGAATTCGTAGAAATAAATTTCTTTTCTGGTGAAAATTGCAAATGCTTACTTAAAAATGAAGATGTAAGTTTATGCGGGTCAGAAGTACCTATTCTTATTCAATAAGAATTATAATTACTCTGCTTGCCAATTCAAACTAAGAGCTCCTACAGATGAATTTTTTTCCTTAGTGAAATTTCAGAATGAAATATTCTCTTATCATTTCAATAAATATCCATTCATAGCTAATATAAAAAAAACTATTTTCGATTTATGTGTCCAGGCAACAAACCAAAGAGAAGATTTGAAGAACTGGTGTAGTGTGTCCAATAAATGTTACAAACATCGCCAATATATTTTAAATTACTTATTTCTGATTTTAATAAGAAAAAATAGTAGTTGGTTGGCACAAAAATTAAAGATGCAAGCAACAGAAATACGCGGAAACTAAAAATTTTAAAAGCATAAGAATTTTAAACGCATATCCTCTTTCACTCCCAACAATTTTGGCTAGCTCAGATGGTAGGAAACCAAGGCAGGAAGGAAAGTTGGCCGACACCACTTGTCCAGTAAATAGCTACGATTTTTTTCACCAAATGATTTTGTATATTTTAATGAGCTTAAATTCAAAATGGCGTCATCCCTACCCTTGTGCTAAACTTACAGTGAAGAGAAACGCGTTTAATTCTATATCTCAGAAACTATGCATCTCATTTTTTTTTTCACTTTTTTTGTAAAGTCTATATGTACGGAGATATAGTGCTTCAAACTTCATACATCACTTTCTTTGCACTCTATTTCGCTAATGGTTAACTATACATGAAAAAGTCCTTAAATTATCCTAATTTTTGTTATTATATTTTTTTTACGTAGAGCTAATACATATTTCACGAGTTATAACGCTTTAAGTGTCAAAAACGCAAATTCCAAAGTAGTTTTTTGCCAATATCTTCTCAATTACACGTTTTATTGCAAAACTGGTTATAACTTTTTTTGTGCGGAATACCATTGCTCACATTTTTTGTTCCGAGCGCGCTGTGGAGAAGAGTTTGTGCACTAAAGAAACTTCTCACTTATTTGTATGAACATATATATGTATATTTATGAAACGTTAAGTATAAATGCTAGAAAAAAAGTTCAAAGTAACATTTCTAGAGCAAATTTGTTGGTATAAATTTTCGTCGTTAATAATTAGTTTACGAGATATTTGTAAAAAATCAGTCTGTACTAACGTTTAAGGTATAATTAATACATAAATATCAACTTTACAGAAAAAAGTTGAAATAGGAACTGTGGGCAATAAATTTGCGCACAAAAGTGTTACAATCAGTTTTGCAATAAAATGTGTAATTAAAAAGATATTGGCAAAAAACTACTGTCACCCTACTAGGTGCCACCCGTTTCCATCATGTCATTCAAGTCATGGTGTAATGTGTAGTACAAAGCTTAGCTCGAAAATAGAAAAAAGGGTTCTTGAGGAGGAGGTAGTGAACCTTACGTTTGAACTCTTAGATGTTGTATGAGTTAATTTTTTAACCAACCGACTGAGCCACAACAGTCGGGGTTAGCCAGCCTCGTCGGGGTGTTATGCCTCTTGAAACAAAAAAATCCCGCTAACCACCCGACAAAGGCTGTGACGCAAGCAGTACCAAACTACCAGGTGAACAAAGAAGTGCACCGTCCGCTAGGAGACGACTCGTTATTAACCGGTTGAGAAGCCGGGATGCCTTATTAGGGCTACCACGTTGTCTGTATCACTTGAAACAAGCCGTTTATTTATTTTTATTCAAATGAGCAAATGTCAGTCCAAGGTAAACTACGATATCTTAGATCAAGACATCCCTGGTCAATATTAAGCGAAATCACGATAAGTAAAAGGTGAGTTACTTCGTGTAACGTATATCTAAATGTGGATTAGGCCTACTGGGGAACACCACATATGTATAAGAAAAACGCACCTTATACTCTACCCCTCGGGTGGTGAGGAAAGGATTATTCATTATAAACAAAAATACTAATATTCAAGGGGCATTCAAACTTCATCGCAGGTTTTATACCTACTATATGTACAAAAAAAGACAAATTTAAACTTATATATATAAGTTATAAACCTACTGAACAATTTTTATAACTATTTAAATCAAAAAATTATCTTGAAAAACTAAATTTTCCCCTCTTTCAAACCCCGTGAAAAACCTCATCGGGTGAGATTTAGAGTACTCAGCTTGCAATAAGGCGTCCATTAACCGATCATGCAAGCCTCAATAAATTCCATCACTCATGGAACTCAGTTAAAATTAAATAAAATCTGTAATCTCATATTTTCAATTTTACAATGACCCCAACAAAAAAAATTCAATATCTCAGAGAATATTCCTAAGATAAAACAAAAAAGTACATTTCTTTCAACCAAAATTTAATTTTGCTCATGGGCAGACGACTTCGATTTTTTCTCCGAAAGCGCATAAAAGAAAAAAACTCAATCCACGCATAGCAGACGACAGGGACCCAGGCCAACTTCCCCCCAGATTCCCTTACCACACCAGAATACTCCCATCAACTTGCTTTATAATAATCTGCTACCAACTTAGCACTCTAAAGCAGATTTGGTATTATAGTAGCAGGAGCGCTGGGTCCCCGAGGAAGAAGAAGATAACTGCCGCGCACAAATTTTTGTTCTGCGTGACTCCTCTATGTATTATATGCTTAGTGTTAGTAGTTTGTTTATGGTCGAAACCCAAAAACAAACGAAATATTAGTAAACCTTGTTGATGGTCGAATCCCAACAACAAGGAAAATTAATAAATCTGTTAATGGTCGAAACCCAAAAACAGAAAAAGGTTAGTAAACCTTGTTGATGGTCGAATCCCAACAACAAGGAAAATTAGTAAATCTGTTGTTGGTCGAAACCCAACAACAGAGGAAAGTTAGTATTGGAAAAAAAAGAAAAGGAGGAAAAAGGAATAAGTTCAGGATCAACTTACCTCGGTGAAGCTCCGGTGCAGAGAGAGCGAGCGTTTCGTTCGCCACAATATTTAATCGTTTGCTTGAATTTCAAGTTCAAATGGGGATACAAAAGAAAACCGTAACGTTTGAAGTGATTTTTGCTTCGATGATAAGAGTGGGAATGCTAATTTATACGTAGGCATGTATTGAGGTGATGGGGTTACCAGAGTAAATTTTGAATGAATATCGTAAATTGAAAATTAATTCTAATAAACTTAAATTATATTAGTATATTAATGACGATGTAATTTGATGATGATTAATGTGGCGATCTTGGCCAAATATGATGATGTTTATGTTTTTATGGATGTCCATTAGTAGCCAAATGACCAAGCTTCCTTATCCAGCGGTTCCGAAAGTGTGTAATTAAACCTGTTCTTCATACGTTAATGTTATTCATCTGTAATAATAAAAAAATTAAATGCCCTAAAGGTGATTCGGTTGATTCGGTGGTTGAACTTTGAGCCGCCAAGAATAAAAAGATAACCAAGGGTAATTCCTCAGTAGTAAGGCTATGGGGATTCTGGCCCACTTTCTTATGGGATTTAACATAGGGGTCAAAAATTACTTTTCCGCCATTTTGAAAGCTTTATTTGTACGTGGACGAACAGGGAAAGCTCTTTATGTACGTGGACGAACAGGGAAAGCTCTTTATGTACGTGGACGAACAGGGAAAGCTCTTTATGTACGTGTATGAGGTGTTTTAGGTTTGTGTCTTGGATAAGGTGGCTGGGAGTTGGTGGGTGGAGATGGGTGAAAGCTTTATTTGTGTGTAGATAAGCAGATAAAGCTCATTTTGAAAGTTTTATTTGTACGTGGACGAACAGGGAAAGCTCTGGGTGGGAGCTTTGATGGTGTGAATTGCACCTGGAGTGTTTTGAAAGCTTTATTTGTACGTAGACGAGCGGGGAAAGCTCTGGGTGGGAGCTTGGGGGGGATCTCGGGTTAAACTTCGATGTGTGTGTGTGTGTGTGAGGTCCGTGCTGGGAGGGGCTGTTAGTGGAATTAAACTAAGCTGTGTGGGGATTTGAACTTTGGTTTCGAGATGATTTTTCTAGTATTAATTCTAGTAGCAACTTGTGCTTTGGGATGAGCTTGGATTCTGGGGCAAAATATACATATAATTCGGTGAAGAACTGGACTTTCAAGTACCACTAAGAATTAAATTAAGCTTTAGCTGAGATCCCGCATTGGGTCCCAGTAGGACCGGTAAGCTTACAGAAGTACTGAAATCAGCACTTACTGGTAAGGGGTAGGCCTTACCACTCCCTTTTACAGAAGTGCTTACTTTTACACACGATGTCATAGGGGGTAAGGCCTTACTATGGTACTTACCTTAGAGTACTTATAGAACTGCTCATCTGTAAGGGGTATAGTAAGGCAGTAAATGGAACATTGTGAAAAGAGATATTCATGGGCGCCTGTGGATATGTGATCCGGTGTCGAAATACTTTTATTTTTTTTTTCATCTTTTACAAATGCCTTTTTTTCCAAGCCCGAGAGTGGCTTTACCTAAGCAGTCCCCCAACTAAATTCTCCACTTCTCCAAAGCTGCTTGTCCTCCGTATCGAATGAGAGCCGCGCTATTGAGTATGCTAACGTCGCATTTTATGTCGACGAATATAATTGCCCGTTTTCTTTCTTTCTATAAAATTTATAAAAGCTCCAGGAAAGCTCCCTTGAGTCATCGGGCAGACTCTCACTTGTTTGGGTATAATTCTGGACTACACCTTACCATCTGCCTTCTCTTGTAATGGGGTTTGTAAGGGCTCATCTAGCACCAAGAAAATAAGGGGCACCCCTTACCAGATGAGTACTTATTTCAGTGCTCCATCGGTAAGGCCTTCCTAGAATTCCTACTGGGGTATATCACCTCAAATCGCAGATATTACAACAACCGCAACTTGAAATTACTAAGTGACAAAAAAAGCCATACCTGAAAAAGATATTACATAGTTTCAGGAGCAAACAAATTCAGAATATTTTTCAAGTATTAATTCTGGTAGCAACTTAGGCTAAGGAATGAGCTTGGATTCTAGAGCAAAATATACATATAATTCAGTGAATAACTGGGCTTTCAAGTAACACTAAGCTTTAGCTGAGATCCAGCATGGGTATATTATTCTGGTCAACAACCCGGTGCGATCTGTAAGCTAAGATCTGGATTGCAACCATATGTCATTATTACCTTCCAAAGAATTCTTAATGAAAATACTCACCTCAAGTCGCAGATATTACAGCAATCGCAACTTACTAAGTGCCAAGAAAATCATATCTGAAAAAGATATTTCCATAACAACAACAACAACAATACAGCTAAGACTCCCATTCACACTTATGATTTAATTATTATTATCCTGAACATACTGGATATATATTATATTTTTAAAGAATAAAATTGAACACTTTAAGGTAAAATACCCTTCACAAACCACAAATATTACAAACACTAGGAAGTAGCAAAAAGCCACCACAAAAAATACTTCACATAAACTCGGTCACATACTAAAAACAATGAAGATTCCCTTATACCATAATTATTCGATCCTGAACGTATTGGATAAATTCTATTATTTAAACTGATCACCTTAAGTGCTAATTAGACCCAAGCCAACTGCTGAAATAATTAACTAAGTTAGGGTATTAAAAAGAATTGTTGTAGTTGTAATAGCTACAAATAAAAAACTATTAATTAGAACACATATTATTTTGCTTTTTATTCTGATAAATCGTACAATTATTTATTTCAGACACAGCACAGTATTATTATTATTCACCTGGAAATTTCCTTTTCTTGTTGTTAAGATTGTAAAAATTAGGGATTTCGCTTGAATTATCAGCATAAAAACTATAATTAACTGGGGCGGCATCAATTTGTGCAAACTTTAATATATATGTCCTCCCCTGCGGTCCAGAATATTGATTACGTGGAAATTTCCTTTCTTGTTGATGTCTTGTAAGGCTGCATCAGAAAGTGAACTGTACCTGGCTGGTAGCAAAAGCTGATGCTCCTCTAACTCGAGATGAATCCGAACACCATACACCGTTTCAAGCCTGCTTGCAGATTTTATTTTATATGGGGTTCCAAATTCCATGTCGGACATCCTTAAGTATGGCGAGTATTCCGAGCTTTTGAGTTCTGTTGCTGTATCCATGTTGCTGCGGCTGATGCTGTTGATCTCCAGGTGGTTGGGGGTTGAACTGCTAGCGTTCTCCTTCGCAGTTCTCATTATATACCCTAAATCTAGAAACATGATTGAACTTGTCCATGAGTCCGCAGCACATAGATGCACCTGTCTAAACAACTTTGGGGCGGAAGTTTTCATGAATTCCAAGTACAGGGATGCACCTGTGTAAACAACTTTTGGGGGTTAAGGAATTTGCCACGTCAGCAGTTTTGCACCTGCGTAAGAAAGCTGGAGACCGGAAGTTGGTAAATTGAATTCCATGCACCTGTGTAAACAACTTTTGGGGTTCTAGGAATTTGTCACATCATCATCATCATCAATTCTACATCTCATCATCTGATGAAATTCCATCTAAGACAGCCGGATACCGGAAGTTGGTAAATTTTGTACTTGTCCGTGACTTCCATGCACCTGTGTAAACAACACTTAGGGTTAGGAATTTGCTACATAGGCAGATTCGCCGCTGCGCAAAGTGTTATTATTACAAAGGTGTGTGGTTTATTTATTAAAAAAATAAAAGCAGCATGCAGGGCTGAAAAGCGAAATGGGACCAAACAACACTATCAAAATTGTATTGCGCAACTAAGATGCTTACAAGTATTGTTGAAAGCTGGCAGCAGAAATTAAAAATAACAAAAGCTCAATGGCAAGACCTGGATGATGAAAGCTTCAACCTTCTCACGCGCAAAGGAGTTTTTCCATATGACTTCATCGATGGTTGGGATAAATTGGAGTGTAATAGTTTACCTAGCGTGGAGCATTTTTATAATAAAATGATTGATGAGCCGATAACTGTAAAAGATTATGAACATGCGCAAAAAGTGTGGGAAAAATTTAACATTAAAAGCCTGGGAGAGTATTCAGATTTGTATTTAAAAACAGATGTTCTTCTGCTGGCGGATATTTTTACAAATTTTAGAGCTATGGGACTGGAGACTTACAAACTTGACCCTGCACACGTCTTCAACTGCATGGATATACATGGGCAGCGATGCTGTATTACACGGGAGTGCGCTTAGAAAGGATAATGGATGTTGACATGCTTTTATTTATTGAAAAATCTTGCCGAGGTGGAATTATCCAATGCTGCTGCAGATATAGTGAAGCCAACAATAAATATATGAAAAACTTTAAACCGGATGAAGAAACTAAATATCTGATGTACTATGACGTGAATAATTTATATGAATGGGCCATGTCGCAATCACTTCCAATCGGAAACTTTAAATGGATTGATAATGTTGATGTTATGAGTGTTGATGATAATTCACCGATCGGCTATATGTTGGAGGTAGATCTTGAATACCCGCAGGAGCTGCATAATTTGCATAAAGATTTTCCATTTTGCCCCACTCATTCAGCACCATCAGGATCAAAACAAGGCAAACTTTTAACCACTTTACACACCAAAGAAAAATATGTTAGACATTACCGCAACCTAAAACAATGTTTATCACATGGACTAATACTCAAGAAAATTCATCGCATTCTGCAGTTCGATCAATCACCATGGCTTAAACCATATGTGGACTTAAATACAGATAAAAGGAAACAAGCCAAAAATGCCTACGAGAAGAACCAATATAAGAAAATAATTAATGCTGTTTTCGGAAAAACTATGGAAAATGTGCGAAAATATTCAAACATAAAACTATGTACAAAGTGGGAGGGGCGGTATGGTGCTAGAAACCTCATTGCAGCACCGAATTTCCATAGTCGCGCAATTTTCAATGAAAATTTAGTAGCAGTTGAATTACGAAAGCTGGTAGTTAAATTCGATAAACCATTATACATTGGTATGGCGATTCTCGACATTTCTAAAATAGCACTGTACGAATTCCATTATGACTTTATGCTAAAAGAGTTGGATGCTGATAAATGCAAAATAATGTACATGGATACTGATTCATTAGTATATGAAATAAAAAATGTTGACATATACAATATTATGAAGAAAAACATAGATAAATTTGATACTAGTGATTATCCTATGACCAACCAGTTTAATATGCCGCAAGCAAATAAAAAAGTTCCTGGATTGATGAAAGATGAATTAAATGGCCGAATAATGACATTGTTTGTAGGCTTAAGGTCTAAAATGTACTCCCTTGAAATAGATGGTGTTGATGAAGTGAAGAAAGCAAAAGGGGTAAAGAAGAACGTTGTGGCGAAAACTTTACAGATTAGCGACTATATTGAATGTTTGCAAAATTCAAAAAGCAAGATAGCTGAGCAAAAAAGCATTCGTTCATATAGTCATAAAGTGTACACTTTAAACCAAGCAAAGATCGCTTTAAACCCACAGGATGATAAACGCTGCATTATGGACAACGGGATCGACACTCTACCATGGGGACATTTTTCAGTGCAGCAGCAGCAGCAGCAAGAAGACATGGATGTAGAATAAAACTCACACAAGTGCAATATGTAAATAGTATGAATAAAAGAATAATTATAACTTTTTATAAAAAATTTGTTTTATTTAAAAATTCCCTTATTACAAAAACATTTTTCAGAGCGCATCGGCCTTCGTGTATTATGCAGGATAAGAAGCCATTTGTTGTTGTTGTTGTTGTTGATAGTTTGGGGCATCCCTCTTCTTCTACATCATATATGGTTAGCTCCTCTCCAAATAATTCCTGAATCCATTGTTTCTTTCCAGCTCCTTTAACATAGATTATTTTATCATGCAACAGATCTCCAACTGAATATAGTGTGCGGTAGGGAATGTATCCATCTGAATCCATGGTGATTGTGTCTCAGCCACTCAACTTGTTTCTTTTCAGACCGAGTTAGATGTTTATGTGGGAATGGTGGTTGGAATATGTAGTGCTGCATTTGATTTTCACAATTTAAAAGGGCCAATTCTTTGAAAATAAATTGATTGTGTTGTAATTTGAATCCTTGAATGTCGATGATAATGGTATCCATTTCAAGCAATTTTCCTGACTTCGTTGGTTAGAGGTGTATATTCCACTATTCGATCATGTAGCAATAAACAGTATGCTGTTGTGTTAGTGGGAACGTTTTCCGATGTTTTGAATTCCAACCTTATATCCACAGGACCTGTTTTAATGGTTTCGTTTTGCCGAGAGCAATCAATGACTACGATCGGAGCATCACGCATAAACTCTTCCCTTGAGAGTAGTGGCTGCAACTGGCGTCCATAGTATGAAGTTTGGAATTTTATATACATATCATATAGGAGAGCGTATTTATGAGCATCAAATTTCAAGTTCAGATCATCATATGGGTATGATTCCGAATTCAAGTGCACTTTAACATCTGTCAGCTTGCAGTGGTCAAACTTACTGACATCCTTTGTTTTATCATTTTTACGATTTGTTTGGAGAGCTAGTATGACATATCGGGGCTTTTCCATCTGCGATGACGTTTTGACAGACCACGTGTGATGAGTCGTTGCTGGTAGCGTGGGGTACTCGTATATGTCCCAGCTCCTAAATGGCATTTGTATTTCACGACCGCTTTCAATGATTTTATATAAAGCAATTTTCTCATGATCGGCCACATTAACATGGGGAATGCGCCACTGAAGTTTCGAGATTGAGATGTTTACATCATCTGTCGGTGATATGACCGCATCTTCATCCATCCTGCTTCGTATTAATATGAGTTCATGTTTAGCGTTGGCAATAATTTTATTGTAATCTTCAGCAAAGCCCAGCAATGTTTTTAGAGGGATGCAGAAATTGAAGAATCCATGGGGGGATGTAATTGATTTATATGGCGACCAACTAGCGTTGTATAACATGCGACTCTCATTTGGGTTTAATGATATGTAATTTTTTAGTGTTGTTGCTATTCCAAGATTTCGAGTTCTATCAATTTCTACACCATTGATTTCATAGCGAATTTCCTCAAAGAGAAACGCTATAGCATTATTTACTAGCCCTGCAGTGCTGGATATTGTTCCGTCAGGTTTAGTTACTGTTCCCTCAATGTATATGAAACTTTCAGCTGGGAGGATATACAGGTCTTGGTTTTGCACTGGAATGCGGGTTTCATCACTATTTTTAAATGAAGAGGCGAACGATGAGTAAGTGTGGTAGTCAATTTTTGTTATGCTATTATCATGGCTTGTGCCTTCAGTAATATCCAAGATGTTATTCATTGCTTCAAATTTAGTCCTATTGATTTTAGAAATTGTATATTATCAGCTCTCAGTTGACGTCTTGCTCGCTTCAAGGTTGTCGGTTGACTAATGTTTTCCGTGAAGTTCATCCTGTTTATATGCTTATTGCTGTTGTTGCTGCCGTAGACTATCATTCTGTGGCTTTAAATGTAGTCTGATAGTTATCGTTTCACCTCGAAAATTTATTAAATCTCCGTCCTGATCAACTAGCTTTAGTGTGAGCGAACTAACACGTTTGACGTTCACCGGTAAATAGATCACATTCGCTGGAACCTCTACTATTTTATAGCCTGGCCCCACGGTTGGGGCAAATTCATGCAGCATATGCACCTGTTTATTGTTGATGTATGAGCCTGATATGATGTTACATTCAACCCTCATAGTATTAACTTTTATAATATTGACGGGTAGATCTGATGTATGTAATATATTTGCTTCCAGTACACGTTTCCCAAATCCCAACAGCGGCGCGATAGATCGCTCTTTATCAAAATGTATAACTTCAGTTGCTTTTATTTCACTCTTCAAGGTATTATTGTTTGCCCTTATTAAGACTGTTGCCTTGCTGCTGCTCTTATTTAAGCTTTGCTGCACTGAAGCCGCTATGTCATCAATCTCGTATGATCCAACAGGTATTTCGATACATGCATCACCCACATGCATTAAGTTATTGCTGTCATCAATATTCGGTATAGAATTGTATGTTTGAAAATCAATTAATCCGCAAACGTAGTCTCCAGCTAATTCCAATGGGGGAAAGTATTCAGCGGTGAGAACCGATGCATTGCCAGTAAGAGAGAGTGTTATCGACATGGCTACTTGTTATGAAATGTCTATGTTTGCACTTGAAGGTCTTTATTTATACATTATGTAAGAATTCTAAGCATAAGTGTCCGCAAATCACTGAGTTGAAATTTTGATGAGCTGTATAGTTGTATGTGACTGCATCTCCCAAATAATTTACAACTTCCCGCGGTGGCTGCAGATTTCCAAAACTATCAAAGTAATTTATGATATCTCCATTCTTCTTATACGCTACCCAATGCGTTCCAGGTCCAGATGAAACATCTAGATTTATAATTCCGCTCTCATTTCTCCATGGTTTTTTAGGTAATTGATCGCGCATAAATACTCCTCTAAAGTGGGCTATATTCTGTGCATATTTACGCAGATCATTTTCATTGAGTGCTCTTTTGGGCAGCGACTTTATTAGTTTTTTGGTCGGGGGTTGAGAAAAAGTCCCAGTCCTTTCCTATATGGCTTTAGAAATAATCCTTGTCCATGTTTTCCTAGCGCTATAGCTTCCATTGTCTCATTATGACGTTTCGCTTCCTGAAGCTCCCGACGTGCGCCGCTTGCAGCGTTTACAGCTTTAGCTATGCCTGCTGCACCTCCAGATAGCGCTCCAACGGCTGAAAGACCTGCAAAAAGTGGAATGAGGAACGGTAAAACTCCACCTACTTTAGGCACTGGTATCACTCTAGGTGTAGTGTATGATTTTTTCTTCCCCTTAATAACATTCTTTGCAGCACTTAGAGCAATTTTAGTAGCTTCCAACAGATCTTTCGGCTTTTTCAGCTTTAACACTTTTCTAGCATTACGTACAGCTTCGCGGAATGATGGACGTAACGTATTCTTCTTCTTCTTCGAGCAGGTAATTTTTGCTTTGACACCCATTCCAACTTTTATTTTAGCTTTCATGGCGTTTGTTACTAATAGCGCGTTAGCACGTTCTGCAAAGCTAGCGTCTTTAGATGTTACTCGTTGCCAGGCTTTTTCTTCTAAAATACGGTCAGCTATATGTCGGTCGCTTAAGTCCTTATGATCTCGATATGCAATATCATGCTGTTTGCAGGCTGCGTCTAGTGGGTTGATACCAGGATCACCGCGAGCTAGTCTTTTAGCTAACTTTGTTCCTGGACCACAGTATTGATATCCCGGTAGATGAAGCTCAAGCGGTAACTTATTTATAACAGTGTTTAACAGTCCTCCCCCCTTGGCAGCTTTTCGATGAATGATGCGTTTCTCGCTATGGTCAATCATTTTATAGCTGATAAAAATCTATAAAAGTACGGGTATTTATAGGGATTGTGTTAGTGTACAACATGAAGTTTATCAAGCAACAAGCGTGTCTACCAGTTAGAAATACTGATGTGGAAATTACAAGTACATCAAAGAAGCATGGGGTGCTGCTACCAAACAGTATAAGAGGTATTATTGTTGGACCGTCGAATTGTGGCAAGACAAATGTTATGCTAAGTCTACTGGAGCATCCTAACGGTCTGAGATTCGAGAATATATACATTTACTCAAAGTCGCTAAGTCAGCCGAAATACGAGTATTTAGGAGAAGTTGTAGCTCACATATCAGGTTTGGGCTATTATACGTTTTCTAACAACCACGATGTTATACCACCGGAGGAAGCAAAGCCAAACTCAATTTTCATCTTTGATGATGTAGCCTGCGATAAACAAAATAATATTAGAGCCTACTTTTGTATGGGGAGGCATAACGACATTGACAGCTTTTACCTCTGTCAAACTTATACTCATATACCAAAGCATCTAATCCGAGATAATGCAAACTTTCTGATCATATTCAAACAAGATGATTTGAACCTGAAGCATGTATACAATGATCATGTGAATAGTGATATGGAATTCGCAAAGTTCAGAAAAGCGTGTGCAAACTGTTGGAAAGACAAATATGGATTCTTAGTAATTGATAAGGACAGCTCCATGGGCAAAGGTCGATATCGAAAAGGCTTTGATGCATTCATGAGCCTATGAAGGAGCCCACCTAATCAGCTGACCAGGTCTTTCAGCTCTGCCTGGCTGGTCTGTGTGTAATTAAACCTGTTCTTCATACGTTAATGTTATTCATCTGTAATAATAAAAAAATTAAATGCCCTAAAGGTGATTCGGTTGATTCGGTGGTTGAACTTTGAGCCGCCAAGAATAAAAAGATAACCAAGGGTAATTCCTCAGTAGTAAGGCTATGGGGATTCTGGCCCACTTTCTTATGGGATTTAACATAGGGGTCAAAAATTACTTTTCCGCCATTTTGAAAGCTTTATTTGTACGTGGACGAACAGGGAAAGCTCTTTATGTACGTGGACGAACAGGGAAAGCTCTTTATGTACGTGGACGAACAGGGAAAGCTCTTTATGTACGTGTATGAGGTGTTTTAGGTTTGTGTCTTGGATAAGGTGGCTGGGAGTTGGTGGGTGGAGATGGGTGAAAGCTTTATTTGTGTGTAGATAAGCAGATAAAGCTCATTTTGAAAGTTTTATTTGTACGTGGACGAACAGGGAAAGCTCTGGGTGGGAGCTTTGATGGTGTGAATTGCACCTGGAGTGTTTTGAAAGCTTTATTTGTACGTAGACGAGCGGGGAAAGCTCTGGGTGGGAGCTTGGGGGGGATCTCGGGTTAAACTTCGATGTGTGTGTGTGTGAGGTCCGTGCTGGGAGGGGCTGTTAGTGGAATTAAACTAAGCTGTGTGGGGATTTGAACTTTGGTTTCGAGATGATTTTTCTAGTATTAATTCTAGTAGCAACTTGTGCTTTGGGATGAGCTTGGATTCTGGGGCAAAATATACATATAATTCGGTGAAGAACTGGACTTTCAAGTACCACTAAGAATTAAATTAAGCTTTAGCTGAGATCCCGCATTGGGTATATCACCTCAAATCGCAGATATTACAACAACCGCAACTTGAAATTACTAAGTGACAAAAAAAGCCATACCTGAAAAAGATATTACATAGTTTCAGGAGCAAACAAATTCAGAATATTTTTCAAGTATTAATTCTGGTAGCAACTTAGGCTAAGGAATGAGCTTGGATTCTAGAGCAAAATATACATATAATTCAGTGAATAACTGGGCTTTCAAGTAACACTAAGCTTTAGCTGAGATCCAGCATGGGTATATTATTCTGGTCAACAACCCGGTGCGATCTGTAAGCTAAGATCTGGATTGCAACCATATGTCATTATTACCTTCCAAAGAATTCTTAATGAAAATACTCACCTCAAGTCGCAGATATTACAGCAATCGCAACTTACTAAGTGCCAAGAAAATCATATCTGAAAAAGATATTTCCATAACAACAACAACAACAATACAGCTAAGACTCCCATTCACACTTATGATTTAATTATTATTATCCTGAACATACTGGATATATATTATATTTTTAAAGAATAAAATTGAACACTTTAAGGTAAAATACCCTTCACAAACCACAAATATTACAAACACTAGGAAGTAGCAAAAAGCCACCACAAAAAATACTTCACATAAACTCGGTCACATACTAAAAACAATGAAGATTCCCTTATACCATAATTATTCGATCCTGAACGTATTGGATAAATTCTATTATTTAAACTGATCACCTTAAGTGCTAATTAGACCCAAGCCAACTGCTGAAATAATTAACTAAGTTAGGGTATTAAAAAGAATTGTTGTAGTTGTAATAGCTACAAATAAAAAACTATTAATTAGAACACATATTATTTTGCTTTTTATTCTGATAAATCGTACAATTATTTATTTCAGACACAGCACAGTATTATTATTATTCACCTGGAAATTTCCTTTTCTTGTTGTTAAGATTGTAAAAATTAGGGATTTCGCTTGAATTATCAGCATAAAAACTATAATTAACTGGGGCGGCATCAATTTGTGCAAACTTTAATATATATGTCCTCCCCTGCGGTCCAGAATTGATTACGTGGAAATTTCCTTTCTTGTTGATGTCTTGTAAGGCTGCATCAGAAAGTGAACTGTACCTGGCTGGTAGCAAAAGCTGATGCTCCTCTAACTCGAGATGAATCCGAACACCATACACCGTTTCAAGCCTGCTTGCAGATTTTATTTTATATGGGGTTCCAAATTCCATGTCGGACATCCTTAAGGGGAGGTTCTCATCAAGCTCAACCAAAAAAATCGATTTTTTTTTGTTTAAAAAGTTAGTAAATTTCCTGTAGTATTCGCTCTCAAAAACCGTTTTGACGAAATTCATTTTTTTTTAAAGTATAGTAAAAAAAACCGGAGTCTCCTTTTTACACGAAGGTAAAAAAAAACGTATTTTTAGAAAACCGTATTTTTTAAGATGGGCGCCATCGTATCTCAAAAACTACTGCATATATCGCTTTGGTTTTTCTTTTATTTGAAAGTTCATTAAATTTAGCGGATCTTGAACTAATCGCAGATGGCTATTGTTATTATTTTGTTTTTTATAGCACTTTTAAGAGCAGAGAAATAGACGAAAAGAGGAATTTTTTTTTTCGAAAGTCCACCATTTTCGTAATTTTCGACTTTTCCTTAGATGGATAGTTCAAGATCCTGTAAATGTCATGTATTTTATAAAAAGGTTTCATTTGTTGATCTCGGGTGATGTTTGGAAGCGGTAGAGTGGCGCCCGATTAGGTACTTTTTTTTTAGGCGAACGGCTTTACATGTAAATAAATAATTAACTATTCGATATTCTGCTCTATAAAAATTGGTAAACATACTTGAATATATACTTGATAACTACAAAAAAACTTGAGTGCTTCCTCATCTTCCTTCCGCGAAAAAAAATCGAGAAAATCATGTAATTTTTGGGTCGCTAGATGAGAACCTCCCCTTAAGTATGGCGAGTATTCCGAGCTTTTGAGTTCTGTTGCTGTATCCATGTTGCTGCGGCTGATGCTGTTGATCTCCAGGTGGTTGGGGGTTGAACTGCTAGCGTTCTCCTTCGCAGTTCTCATTATATACCCTAAATCTAGAAACATGATTGAACTTGTCCATGAGTCCGCAGCACATAGATGCACCTGTCTAAACAACTTTGGGGCGGAAGTTTTCATGAATTCCAAGTACAGGGATGCACCTGTGTAAACAACTTTTGGGGGTTAAGGAATTTGCCACGTCAGCAGTTTTGCACCTGCGTAAGAAAGCTGGAGACCGGAAGTTGGTAAATTGAATTCCATGCACCTGTGTAAACAACTTTTGGGGTTCTAGGAATTTGTCACATCATCATCATCATCAATTCTACATCTCATCATCTGATGAAATTCCATCTAAGACAGCCGGATACCGGAAGTTGGTAAATTTTGTACTTGTCCGTGACTTCCATGCACCTGTGTAAACAACGGGCGCTTTCAGTAATGCAGGATGCGTGCGCAAATGACTTATTCAGCAATTGAAAGTGTGAAGCTTTCAATGACTGAATAAGTCAATTGCGCACGCATCCTGCATTACTGAAAGCGCCCACCACTTAGGGTTAGGAATTTGCTACATAGGCAGATTCGCCGCTGCGCAAAGTGTTATTATTACAAAGGTGTGTGGTTTATTTATTAAAAAAATAAAAGCAGCATGCAGGGCTGAAAAGCGAAATGGGACCAAACAACACTATCAAAATTGTATTGCGCAACTAAGATGCTTACAAGTATTGTTGAAAGCTGGCAGCAGAAATTAAAAATAACAAAAGCTCAATGGCTAGACCTGGATGATGAAAGCTTCAACCTTCTCACGCGCAAAGGAGTTTTTCCATATGACTTCATCGATGGTTGGGATAAATTGGAGTGTAATAGTTTACCTAGCGTGGAGCATTTTTATAATAAAATGATTGATGAGCCGATAACTGTAAAAGATTATGAACATGCGCAAAAAGTGTGGGAAAAATTTAACATTAACAGCCTGGGAGAGTATTCAGATTTGTATTTAAAAACAGATGTTCTTCTGCTGGCGGATATTTTTACAAATTTTAGAGCTATGGGACTGGAGACTTACAAACTTGACCCTGCACACGTCTTCACACTGCATGGATATACATGGGCAGCGATGCTGTATTACACGGGAGTGCGCTTAGAAAGGATAATGGATGTTGACATGCTTTTATTTATTGAAAAATCTTGCCGAGGTGGAATTATCCAATGCTGCTGCAGATATAGTGAAGCCAACAATAAATATATGAAAAACTTTAAACCGGATGAAGAAACTAAATATCTGATGTACTATGACGTGAATAATTTATATGAATGGGCCATGTCGCAATCACTTCCAATCGGAAACTTTAAATGGATTGATAATGTTGATGTTATGAGTGTGTTAGTGTGAGTATAGCCGATCGGCTATATGTTGGAGGTAGATCTTGAATACCCGCAGGAGCTGCATAATTTGCATAAAGATTTTCCATTTTGCCCCACTCATTCAGCACCATCAGGATCAAAACAAGGCAAACTTTTAACCACTTTACACACCAAAGAAAAATATGTTAGACATTACCGCAACCTAAAACAATGTTTATCACATGGACTAATACTCAAGAAAATTCATCGCATTCTGCAGTTCGATCAATCACCATGGCTTAAACCATATGTGGACTTAAATACAGATAAAAGGAAACAAGCCAAAAATGCCTACGAGAAGAACCAATATAAGAAAATAATTAATGCTGTTTTCGGAAAAACTATGGAAAATGTGCGAAAAGATTCAAACATAAAACTATGTACAAAGTGGGAGGGGCGGTATGGTGCTAGAAACCTCATTGCAGCACCGAATTTCCATAGTCGCGCAATTTTCAATGAAAATTTAGTAGCAGTTGAATTACGAAAGCTGGTAGTTAAATTCGATAAACCATTATACATTGGTATGGCGATTCTCGACATTTCTAAAATAGCACTGTACGAATTCCATTATGACTTTATGCTAAAAGAGTTGGATGCTGATAAATGCAAAATAATGTACATGGATACTGATTCATTAGTATATGAAATAAAAAATGTTGACATATACAATATTATGAAGAAAAACATAGATAAATTTGATACTAGTGATTATCCTATGACCAACCAGTTTAATATGCCGCAAGCAAATAAAAAAGTTCCTGGATTGATGAAAGATGAATTAAATGGCCGAATAATGACATTGTTTGTAGGCTTAAGGTCTAAAATGTACTCCCTTGAAATAGATGGTGTTGATGAAGTGAAGAAAGCAAAAGGGGTAAAGAAGAACGTTGTGGCGAAAACTTTACAGATTAGCGACTATATTGAATGTTTGCAAAATTCAAAAAGCAAGATAGCTGAGCAAAAAAGCATTCGTTCATATAGTCATAAAGTGTACACTTTAAACCAAGCAAAGATCGCTTTAAACCCACAGGATGATAAACGCTGCATTATGGACAACGGGATCGACACTCTACCATGGGGACATTTTTCAGTGCAGCAGCAGCAGCAGCAAGAAGACATGGATGTAGAATAAAACTCACACAAGTGCAATATGTAAATAGTATGAATAAAAGAATAATTATAACTTTTTATAAAAAATTTGTTTTATTTAAAAATTCCCTTATTACAAAAACATTTTTCAGAGCGCATCGGCCTTCGTGTATTATGCAGGATAAGAAGCCATTTGTTGTTGTTGTTGTTGTTGTTGATAGTTTGGGGCATCCCTCTTCTTCTACATCATATATGGTTAGCTCCTCTCCAAATAATTCCTGAATCCATTGTTTCTTTCCAGCTCCTTTAACATAGATTATTTTATCATGCAACAGATCTCCAACTGAATATAGGGTGCGGTAGGGAATGTATCCATCACCCCATCTGAATCCATGGTGATTGTGTCTCAGCCACTCAACTTGTTTCTTTTCAGACCGAGTTAGATGTTTATGTGGGAATGGTGGTTGGAATATGTAGTGCTGCATTTGATTTTCACAATTTAAAAGGGCCAATTCTTTGAAAATAAATTGATTGTTTTGTAATTTGAATCCTTGAATGTCGATGATAATGGTATCCATTTCAAGCAATTTTCCTGACTTCGTTGGTTAGAGGTGTATATTCCACTATTCGATCATGTAGCAATAAACAGTATGCTGTTGTGTTAGTGGGAACGTTTTCCGATGTTTTGAATTCCAACCTTATATCCACAGGACCTGTTTTAATGGTTTCGTTTTGCCGAGAGCAATCAATGACTACGATCGGAGCATCACGCATAAACTCTTCCCTTGAGAGTAGTGGCTGCAACTGGCGTCCATAGTATGAAGTTTGGAATTTTATATACATATCATATAGGAGAGCGTATTTATGAGCATCAAATTTCAAGTTCAGATCATCATATGGGTATGATTCCGAATTCAAGTGCACTTTAACATCTGTCAGCTTGCAGTGGTCAAACTTACTGACATCCTTTGTTTTATCATTTTTACGATTTGTTTGGAGAGCTAGTATGACATATCGGGGCTTTTCCATCTGCGATGACGTTTTGACAGACCACGTGTGATGAGTCGTTGCTGGTAGCGTGGGGTACTCGTATATGTCCCAGCTCCTAAATGGCATTTGTATTTCACGACCGCTTTCAATGATTTTATATAAAGCAATTTTCTCATGATCGGCCACATTAACATGGGGAATGCGCCACTGAAGTTTCGAGATTGAGATGTTTACATCATCTGTCGGTGATATGACCGCATCTTCATCCATCCTTCTTCGTATTAATATGAGTTCATGTTTAGCGTTGGCAATAATTTTATTGTAATCTTCAGCAAAGCCCAGCAATGTTTTTAGAGGGATGCAGAAATTGAAGAATCCATGGGGGGATGTAATTGATTTATATGGCGACCAACTAGCGTTGTATAACATGCGACTCTCATTTGGGTTTAATGATATGTAATTTTTTAGTGTTGTTGCTATTCCAAGATTTCGAGTTCTATCAATTTCTACACCATTGATTTCATAGCGAATTTCCTCAAAGAGAAACGCTATAGCATTATTTACTAGCCCTGCAGTGCTGGATATTGTTCCGTCAGGTTTAGTTACTGTTCCCTCAATGTATATGAAACTTTCAGCTGGGAGGATATACAGGTCTTGGTTTTGCACTGGAATGCGGGTTTCATCACTATTTTTAAATGAAGAGGCGAACGATGAGTAAGTGTGGTAGTCAATTTTTGTTATGCTATTATCATGGCTTGTGCCTTCAGTAATATCCAAGATGTTATTCATTGCTTCAAATTTAGTCCTATTGATTTTAGAAATTGTATATTATCAGCTCTCAGTTGACGTCTTGCTCGCTTCAAGGTTGTCGGTTGACTAATGTTTTCCGTGAAGTTCATCCTGTTTATATGCTTATTGCTGTTGTTGCTGCCGTAGACTATCATTCTGTGGCTTTAAATGTAGTCTGATAGTTATCGTTTCACCTCGAAAATTTATTAAATCTCCGTCCTGATCAACTAGCTTTAGTGTGAGCGAACTAACACGTTTGACGTTCACCGGTAAATAGATCACATTCGCTGGAACCTCTACTATTTTATAGCCTGGCCCCACGGTTGGGGCAAATTCATGCAGCATATGCACCTGTTTATTGTTGATGTATGAGCCTGATATGATGTTACATTCAACCCTCATAGTATTAACTTTTATAATATTGACGGGTAGATCTGATGTATGTAATATATTTGCTTCCAGTACACGTTTCCCAAATCCCAACAGCGGCGCGATAGATCGCTCTTTATCAAAATGTATAACTTCAGTTGCTTTTATTTCACTCTTCAAGGTATTATTGTTTGCCCTTATTAAGACTGTTGCCTTGCTGCTGCTCTTATTTAAGCTTTGCTGCACTGAAGCCGCTATGTCATCAATCTCGTATGATCCAACAGGTATTTCGATACATGCATCACCCACATGCATTAAGTTATTGCTGTCATCAATATTCGGTATAGAATTGTATGTTTGAAAATCAATTAATCCGCAAACGTAGTCTCCAGCTAATTCCAATGGGGGAAAGTATTCAGCGGTGAGAACCGATGCATTGCCAGTAAGAGAGAGTGTTATCGACATGGCTACTTGTTATGAAATGTCTATGTTTGCACTTGAAGGTCTTTATTTATACATTATGTAAGAATTCTAAGCATAAGTGTCCGCAAATCACTGAGTTGAAATTTTGATGAGCTGTATAGTTGTATGTGACTGCATCTCCCAAATAATTTACAACTTCCCGCGGTGGCTGCAGATTTCCAAAACTATCAAAGTAATTTATGATATCTCCATTCTTCTTATACGCTACCCAATGCGTTCCAGGTCCAGATGAAACATCTAGATTTATAATTCCGCTCTCATTTCTCCATGGTTTTTTAGGTAATTGATCGCGCATAAATACTCCTCTAAAGTGGGCTATATTCTGTGCATATTTACGCAGATCATTTTCATTGAGTGCTCTTTTGGGCAGCGACTTTATTAGTTTTTTGGTCGGGGGTTGAGAAAAAGTCCCAGTCCTTTCCTATATGGCTTTAGAAATAATCCTTGTCCATGTTTTCCTAGCGCTATAGCTTCCATTGTCTCATTATGACGTTTCGCTTCCTGAAGCTCCCGACGTGCGCCGCTTGCAGCGTTTACAGCTTTAGCTATGCCTGCTGCACCTCCAGATAGCGCTCCAACGGCTGAAAGACCTGCAAAAAGTGGAATGAGGAACGGTAAAACTCCACCTACTTTAGGCACTGGTATCACTCTAGGTGTAGTGTATGATTTTTTCTTCCCCTTAATAACATTCTTTGCAGCACTTAGAGCAATTTTAGTAGCTTCCAACAGATCTTTCGGCTTTTTCAGCTTTAACACTTTTCTAGCATTACGTACAGCTTCGCGGAATGATGGACGTAACGTATTCTTCTTCTTCTTCGAGCAGGTAATTTTTGCTTTGACACCCATTCCAACTTTTATTTTAGCTTTCATGGCGTTTGTTACTAATAGCGCGTTAGCACGTTCTGCAAAGCTAGCGTCTTTAGATGTTACTCGTTGCCAGGCTTTTTCTTCTAAAATACGGTCAGCTATATGTCGGTCGCTTAAGTCCTTATGATCTCGATATGCAATATCATGCTGTTTGCAGGCTGCGTCTAGTGGGTTGATACCAGGATCACCGCGAGCTAGTCTTTTAGCTAACTTTGTTCCTGGACCACAGTATTGATATCCCGGTAGATGAAGCTCAAGCGGTAACTTATTTATAACAGTGTTTAACAGTCCTCCCCCCTTGGCAGCTTTTCGATGAATGATGCGTTTCTCGCTATGGTCAATCATTTTATAGCTGATAAAAATCTATAAAAGTACGGGTATTTATAGGGATTGTGTTAGTGTACAACATGAAGTTTATCAAGCAACAAGCGTGTCTACCAGTTAGAAATACTGATGTGGAAATTACAAGTACATCAAAGAAGCATGGGGTGCTGCTACCAAACAGTATAAGAGGTATTATTGTTGGACCGTCGAATTGTGGCAAGACAAATGTTATGCTAAGTCTACTGGAGCATCCTAACGGTCTGAGATTCGAGAATATATACATTTACTCAAAGTCGCTAAGTCAGCCGAAATACGAGTATTTAGGAGAAGTTGTAGCTCACATATCAGGTTTGGGCTATTATACGTTTTCTAACAACCACGATGTTATACCACCGGAGGAAGCAAAGCCAAACTCAATTTTCATCTTTGATGATGTAGCCTGCGATAAACAAAATAATATTAGAGCCTACTTTTGTATGGGGAGGCATAACGACATTGACAGCTTTTACCTCTGTCAAACTTATACTCATATACCAAAGCATCTAATCCGAGATAATGCAAACTTTCTGATCATATTCAAACAAGATGATTTGAACCTGAAGCATGTATACAATGATCATGTGAATAGTGATATGGAATTCGCAAAGTTCAGAAAAGCGTGTGCAAACTGTTGGAAAGACAAATATGGATTCTTAGTAATTGATAAGGACAGCTCCATGGGCAAAGGTCGATATCGAAAAGGCTTTGATGCATTCATGAGCCTATGAAGGAGCCCACCTAATCAGCTGACCAGGTCTTTCAGCTCTGCCTGGCTGGTCTGTCTGGCTGGTCTGTCTGGCTGGTTGGCTGGTCTGTCTGGCTGGTTGGCTGGTCTGTCTGGCTGGTTGGCTGGTCTGTCTGGCTGGTCTGTCTGGCTGGTTGGCTGGTCTGTCTGGCTGGTTGGCTGGTCTGTCTGGCTGGTCTGTCTGGCTGGTTGGCTGGTCTGTCTGGCTGGTTGGCTGGTCTGTCTGGCTGGTCTGTCTGGCTGGTTGGCTGGTCTGTCTGGCTGGTTGGCTGGTCTGTCTGGCTGGTTGGCTGGTCTGTCTGGCTGGTCTGTCTGGCTGGTTGGCTGGTCTGTCTGGCTGGTTGGCTGGTCTGTCTGGCTGGTTGGCTGGTCTGTCTGGCTGGTCTGTCTGGCTGGTTAGCTGGTCTGTCTGGCTGGTTGGCTGGTCTGTCTGGCTGGTCTGTCTGGCTGGTCTGTCTGGCTGGTTGGCTGGTCTGTCTGGCTGGTTGGCTGGTCTGTCTGGCTGGTCTGTCTAGCTGGTCTGTCTGTCTGGCTGGTCTGTCTGGCTGGTCTGTCTGGCTGGTCTGTCTGGCTGATCTGTCTGGCTGGCTGGCTGGTGGCTGGTCTGTCTGGTTGACTGACCTGTCAGGATCTATATAAATGCTTATTAGCATAGCTGTATATCATTGTAGCTGTAACCACCTGTGTAGCAACATGAATGAAAAATTGATGAAGGATATTATAAAGACTCGTGAGGCTATACGAAGAAAATATAAAGCTCTCAAGACTGGTAAAATTGAATCTGAAGCTCAATTAGAGGAAACATTTAAACCTATAACCAACACGCTGAAAAAGCTCACAACAACAGCAGCATCAGTGAAACTTGAACCAAAAGAAGAAGAAGATGAAATTAAGCAAGAGGGCAATGAAGAAGCATACACACCACCACCACGTAAATACTTAAAGCTAGAGCCACCGAGTTATTCTGAGGATGATGATGATGATGATGATGATCAGTTTGTCACACCTACAAAAGAACCAAAATTAGAGTCTGCAGACCAGATACTAAACAAATATAAACAACTACTGAAAAATGATAGCACGAGAATTGATAAAACGTATGGAGCGTACTATAAGAACGATATGTGGAATATTGGTAATTCGAGATTAAAAGTTGATAAAGAATACTTTCTTATAGATGGCAAGCGGTACAAGATAACTGAAGGTCTAGCTGAATTAATTTTTATGAAAAAGCCTCGAGGCTACTCAAAAGAAGACTTGTCCAATTATCAAAAAATTGTAAATGATACATGCACCCACAGACGTGATTTTAAGGAAAACCAGCAAATAAAAGGAACAAAAAGCTTCAAATATAGAAACATAATAAAAAAGTTGATTCACACTCCTCATACTGGAACGGGAATAATGCAAATTCCAAAGAAAAATATCGATTACATATATTGGGATGACCCCAATGAGCTAGTTGATAGGCTCCGAATATTGATAGCATCGCAGCAAGCTGGAAATAATAGCCATAGTAATGAAATAGTGTCAATCATTGAGGAGTTGCGGGAAGCTTACATTATAGTATAAATATTCCCACCCACATAGAACTATTAACATTTCGGAAATGAGCGTTGACAAGTTTGGTCGATCTTTTAAACGGCAAAAATTTAGAGCAGTGGGTGATCGCGGTCCACCTGGAATTCCTGGAAAAGACGGTCCTGCTGGACCAAAAGGAAACGGTTTCAATTTAACATCAGATGGTGACTATGATCTTACCTTGAAAAGAATCAAAAACCTAGGTGATCCAAAAGAAAATGCTGACGCTGCAACCAAAAACTATGTCGACGAAGAAATACGGGAAAACATTGACAAAGCAGTAGAGAATCTAACGATGTTCATTTATCGCGAAATTGCGAAGATCGAAAATTATATATTCTCACACATAATTAATAAGAAGGCTGAAAATGGCATCTCTGAGTAAGAGGCAAGTAGTAAATGAGCTTCACAAACCTGCTCGTCGAAATTTTTCTAGGCGGAGAGTTATCATTAAAGGTCTGGATGATTTGTGGCAGGCTGACTTGGTGGAAATGGATGCATATAAACATGTAAACAAAGGATTCCGCTACTTACTGACTGTAATTGATGCATTTTCTAAATATGCCTGGGCTATGCCAATTAAAAGAAAAACCGGTCCAGAAGTCACAGAAGCGATGCAATCAATATTTAAAGATGGGCGCACACCTAACAATTTGCAAACGGATGATGGTAAGGAATTCTACAACTCTCACTTTCAAAAGCTAATGAGCAAATATAAAATCAACCACTACTCAACATATAGGTACATCGCTTAAGGCATCAATAGTGGAAAGATTCAACCGAACTTTAAAGAGCATGATGTGGAAGGAATTTAGCATGAATGGATCCTACAAATGGATTTCTATGATGAAAAAACTGCTATCACAATACAATGCAAAAAAACATCGAACAATTAAAATGCGTCCCTGTGATGTTAATAGGACAAATGAAAAGCTACTTCTTGCTACAGCCTATAATCACATCAAAATTGCCCCTTCACCCGCATATAAAATAGGAGACCGCGTCCGCATAAGCAAATATAAACATCTATTTGAAAAAGGCTACACACCAAACTGGACAACTGAAATCTTTAAAATCTCCAAGGTTCAACTGACTAATCCACCGACATATCAACTTGAGGACTACCAGGGCAACCCCATTAAAGGTGGATTCTATGAAAAGGAATTGCAGAAAGTTAAACATTCAGATCTCTACCTAGTTGAAAAAATATTGAAAAAGAGCGGTGATAAAGTTTATGTTAAATGGTTGGGGTTCTCACGAGAACATAATTCTTGGATAAATGCTAATGATGTATTATAAATTAAATAAAAAGACATTTTTTTTATAACAAATTTGTTTTATTTTCAAATCTTATGTTATATATTTTTTCACGATGATGTTGGTTTAATATGGGCTCTAGGATTTTGCCTGTATTGATGACTCTCTGTTGAAATCTGCATCTATCAAGGGCACTTATATGCCATTGTCCCCATACGGCTAGCTCTATAAGCGAAATCCCATACATGCATAATGTGTAATTCAGGCGCTAGTGTAAATCGAACCCTTTTCTGCATTCTCTACAGCTGCTTTTGGTGATCCGCACATAAAAATTTACTAGGCGTTGAACTTCCCGTTTGTACCGCTCCACAAAACAGCATCCACACGTATCTGGTCCGCAAGTTGTTTTATCGCTTGACCATGGGCAGTTCTTGTAATGTGCTCCATGTATAGAATTAACTTTTCCAGCATTTTCATATTCTTGGACATATCTATAGAGTTGTTCTATTTTACCCTTATGCTCCTCCAACAGAATACTAGAGTATTCTTCGAGAAATTTTGGGATGCTCATATTTACCTATCCTTTATCTGCTGATATCTTATGGATGAAGAAGTATCTTTACTCTCAGATGATGATGATGATGATTGCTTCGATTTAATTGATAGAGAATTCAGCTGATATTTTAATTCTTTTACTTTGCTTCCTTTATCACACTTTTCCTCAAGCAATCTGGTAGAATCCTTATAACTGTTCATCACCGCAACCGGAAGAAAACTAACCTAACATTCCCCCTTCAAGGATTTATATACATAATAATTGAATCAAAGATCATTACAAAAGATCCCTCAAGAGCTTCTTTAATTCTTATTCTTCCTCCTTCCTGCACACCTGCTCCATGGTGGCTGCTGCCAGCTTTCAACAATACTTGTGTAAGCATCTTAGTTGTGCAATACAATTTTGATAGTGTTGTTTGGTCCCATTTCGCTTTTCAGCCCTGCATGCTGCTTTTATTTTTTTAATAAATAAACCACACACCTTTGTAATAATAACACTTTGCGCAGCGGCGAATCTGCCTATGTAGCAAATTCCTAACCCTAAGTGTTGTTTACACAGGTGCATGGAAGTCACGGACAAGTGCAAAATTTACCAACTTCCGGTATCCGGCTGTCTTAGATGGAATTTCATCAGATGATGAGATGTAGAATTGATGATGATGATGATGTGACAAATTCCTAGAACCCCAAAAGTTGTTTACACAAGTGCATGGAATTCAATTTACCAACTTCCGGTCTCCAGCTTTCTTACGCAGGTGCAAAACTGCTGACGTGGCAAATTCCTTAACCCCCAAAAGTTGTTTACACAGGTGCATCCCTGTACTTGGAATTCATGAAAACTTCCGCCCCAAAGTTGTTTAGACAGGTGCATCTATGTGCTGCGGACTCATGGACAAGTTCAATCATGTTTCTAGATTTAGGGTATATAATGAGAACTGCGAAGGAGAACGCTAGCAGTTCAACCCCCAACCACCTGGAGATCAACAGCATCAGCCACAGCAACATGGATACAGCAACAGAACTCAAAAGCTCGGAATACTCGCCATACTTAAGGATGTCCGACATGGAATTTGGAACCCCATATAAAATAAAATCTGCAAGCAGGCTTGAAACGGTGTATGGTGTTCGGATTCATCTCGAGTTAGAGGAGCATCAGCTTTTGCTACCAGCCAGGTACAGTTCACTTTCTGATGCAGCCTTACAAGACATCAACAAGAAAGGAAATTTCCACGTAATCAATTCTGGACCGCAGGGGAGGACATATATATTAAAGTTTGCACAAATTGATGCCGCCCCAGTTAATTATAGTTTTTATGCTGATAATTCAGGCGAAATCCCTACTTTTTACAATCTTAACAACAAGAAAAGGAAATTTCCAGGTGAATAATAATAATACTGTGCTGTGTCTGAAATAAATAATTGTACGATTTATCAGAATAAAAAGCAAAATAATATGTGTTCTAATTAATAGTTTTTTATTTGTAGCTATTACAACTACAACAATTCTTTTTAATACCCTAACTTAGTTAATTATTTCAGCAGTTGGCTTGGGTCTAATTAGCACTTAAGGTGATCAGTTTAAATAATAGAATTTATCCAATACGTTCAGGATCGAATAATTATGGTATAAGGGAATCTTCATTGTTTTTAGTATGTGACCGAGTTTATGTGAAGTATTTTTTGTGGTGGCTTTTTGCTACTTCCTAGTGTTTGTAATATTTGTGGTTTGTGAAGGGTATTTTACCTTAAAGTGTTCAATTTTATTCTTTAAAAATATAATATATATCCAGTATGTTCAGGATAATAATAATTAAATCATAAGTGTGAATGGGAGTCTTAGCTGTATTGTTGTTGTTGTTGTTATGGAAATATCTTTTTCAGATATGATTTTCTTGGCACTTAGTAAGTTGCGATTGCTGTAATATCTGCGACTTGAGGTGAGTATTTTCATTAAGAATTCTTTGGAAGGTAATAATGACATATGGTTGCAATCCAGATCTTAGCTTACAGATCGCACCGGGTTGTTGACCAGAATAATATACCCATGCTGGATCTCAGCTAAAGCTTAGTGTTACTTGAAAGCCCAGTTATTCACTGAATTATATGTATATTTTGCTCTAGAATCCAAGCTCATTCCTTAGCCTAAGTTGCTACCAGAATTAATACTTGAAAAATATTCTGAATTTGTTTGCTCCTGAAACTATGTAATATCTTTTTCAGGTATGGCTTTTTTTGTCACTTAGTAATTTCAAGTTGCGGTTGTTGTAATATCTGCGATTTGAGGTGATATACCCAATGCGGGATCTCAGCTAAAGCTTAATTTAATTCTTAGTGGTACTTGAAAGTCCAGTTCTTCACCGAATTATATGTATATTTTGCCCCAGAATCCAAGCTCATCCCAAAGCACAAGTTGCTACTAGAATTAATACTAGAAAAATCATCTCGAAACCAAAGTTCAAATCCCCACACAGCTTAGTTTAATTCCACTAACAGCCCCTCCCAGCACGGACCTCACACACACACACACATCGAAGTTTAACCCGAGATCCCCCCCAAGCTCCCACCCAGAGCTTTCCCCGCTCGTCTACGTACAAATAAAGCTTTCAAAACACTCCAGGTGCAATTCACACCATCAAAGCTCCCACCCAGAGCTTTCCCTGTTCGTCCACGTACAAATAAAACTTTCAAAATGAGCTTTATCTGCTTATCTACACACAAATAAAGCTTTCACCCATCTCCACCCACCAACTCCCAGCCACCTTATCCAAGACACAAACCTAAAACACCTCATACACGTACATAAAGAGCTTTCCCTGTTCGTCCACGTACATAAAGAGCTTTCCCTGTTCGTCCACGTACATAAAGAGCTTTCCCTGTTCGTCCACGTACAAATAAAGCTTTCAAAATGGCGGAAAAGTAATTTTTGACCCCTATGTTAAATCCCATAAGAAAGTGGGCCAGAATCCCCATAGCCTTACTACTTTCCTCGCTGTGAAAGTATTTGAACATACATGTAGTTAGACTTGGGCTCAACCTATGTTCAACTCATCATGCATAAGTACTAAATGCAATCTGACCATTTTGTAAAAAAATCAGGAAGACGGTTCCAAGATGAAACATGAAAGAGTACGGCAGGTAGAATAAGGTAAGCTGTGTGACGTAATTTTAAATCTAATAGAACCGCCATCATAAAATGGCGGAATACATATAATAAACTAAAAAGTAGAAAATAAAATAAATGGTTAAAAAAATTTTTTTTAAATAATTCTTTTGATTAACTAAAAAATGTACCGAAAAGTAAAAAATAAAAAATATGTAAAACAAAGCGTGAAATTTCAATTTTAATGAAAAAGTTAATTAAAAGAATGGCGCATTTTTCATCAAAAAATTTTGTTAGAATTTTCTTCAAAGTGAATTGAGCAAAACAACAAGTTGAAAATTTTTTTTACTACACCTTATAAATTAATACCTACATAAAATCTTAAATATATTGAAAAACAAACAAAATTAAAAATGATGATTTTATAAAAAAAATGTAAATTTCTTAATATAAAAATAATGAAATTAATAAAGCAAAAATTGAGGGTTATTGTAAATCTCACGCGATTTACAGCCCCACGGTCCTTCGCCTTTTCCACTTTCCCACCTACATAACTTTCCTTCTTTCTTCTCCCCTCTTTACATTCCTGATTCCTTCTGTCATAGCCTTCCTTAGCCCTTCCCCGCTTCACCAAAGCGCATGTTGAAAATTAGAAAAAGACTAAAAAATTAAAACCCGTACTTAATTCGTTATAATTCTTTATTTTAGTTTATAATTGCTATTCCGTACAATATTTTTGATCGATTTCCGTCTCGGTCTTTACACGCGGCGTTTTAGGTGAAGACTAAATCTGATTCCGTCTTGATTATAACCGGTCGGAAATGCAAGGGAGTAAACGGTAATATTAATTTTCAACATCCTCCGGGCCCGGCGATGATTTGACTTCAAGAGGATAGAGTAGCTGAATAGGACGTCTCATTTTCTTGCCATCGGAGAAGCGCAACTCACAAGCTCGCACTCGTTTATCTCTTCCGGTATAGCAGGTCTCGACTAAGGCCAGTCTCCAGTGTAAGCGGGGTTTAGCTGGGTCATACATTAAAACAACATCTCCAGGTTTCACTTCGGTCGAAAAGGCCCTGGGTGTATGATGGGCCGATCTTAACAGGCGAAGATACTCGATTCTCCAACGCTTCCATAGATGACTGGTGTACTTAAGGCGGGATATCCAATGGGTACGCAAGTCACTATCCGTAGATCCAATTTTATTACCCTCTTTAAGGTCTGTAGCTGTATGGAAGGTACCCAGCAGGAAGCACTCCGGTGTAAGTGGTCTCAAATCTAAAGGGTTATCTGAAATGTAAGTTAGAGGTCGTAAATTTATAACACGTTCAGCTTCCGTTAGAAAAGTATGAAGCTCTTCAAGACACAGTTTAGCTTTCCAAATGGTAACCTTCAGAACATCTTTGACACTGCGTACTAATCGCTCCCAGAAACCGCCCCACCAAGGAGCGCGCTCTACAATAAAGCGCCATGCAATCTTGTGATTGCTTAAAAATCCATTAAAATTTTCGCTATCAATTATATTAGGAATTTCTTTGATTTCCGTTGCAGCGCGTCTAAATGACCTAGCGTTATCAGAGTATATAATCTGTGGAGCTCCCCGTCGCGCTATAAATCGCCGAAGAGCCAATAGACAGCTTTCGGTACTTAAACTAGGAACTAACTCTAAGTGAATAGCTCTGACCACGGCACAGGTAAATATCATAATATAGACTTTGCGTGGTGCGCCTTCATCATGCGTAAAAAGGGGGCCTGCAAAATCTACTCCAACGGTTTGAAATGGTTTCGACGCAACCAGGCGTTCCAGGGGTAATGGCGCAAAAGGTTGGGCGAGAGGCTTCCCATTTAGCTTGCGGCAAACTCGGCAATCTCGAATCGTCGTCTTAATTAACTGTCGTCCCTTCAACAGCCAAAACCGCTCTCTTAATCTTGTGAGTACAGCATTGACGCCTCCGTGTAAAACTCGCTCGTGCAGATCCGCTACCAACAATTTACTTAAGTGGCACGACTTTGGCAGAATGATCGGGTTGATGATGTCTGTAGATTCGTTGAGTAATTGCAGCCTACTCCTTATCCTCAGGATTCCATCTTCGTCCAGAAAGGGATTAAGTGTTAGAATTGATGAGCAACGAGGGAGTTGTTTCCCATGTTGTAAATCGGTAATTTCTGAATTGAAATTAAGTTTTTGGGAATACTTAATCCAGAAGTTTTCTGCACGACCTAACTCGGCCGCAACAAGGAATTTCGCTGCTAAATCTTCTTTTCTAAATCTTTGCAGTGCTCTGAAGACATACGCAGTGGTCCGCAACAATCGCCTCCAATTACTGAAACTTTCGTAAGGTAGCAGAGGCTCCGGTTCCATAATTGATGGGTTCATAACCTCCGATGAGATTGTTGCCAGTGACAATGTAGCTACTTCTGCTACTTGGTTTTCGATATGCCATTCTCGTTTGTTTTCTTGCAACCAATTCGGACCGCGTTTCCACAAAGTAGAATTCGAAAATTGCTTTATAGAGATGCCTCGGGTAACCAAATCAGCAGGATTATCCTTTCCAGGACAATATCTCCAATCGTTAATATTGGTAAGCTTTTGTATTTCCATCACGCGATTAGACACATAGGGCTTCCATTTTTTAGCTTCTCCGCGTATCCAGTGTAAGGTGATTTGCGAATCGGTCCAAAGGTAAAATGCGTGGAAGGGAAGATTCGAGTTCTTGAAATAGGCGGCTAACCTCGCCGCTATCAGGGCAGCCGTCAATTCTAACTTGGGCAAACTAAGTTCATCAGTGTTCGATCTCTTTAGCGGGGCCACCCGTGCCTTCGCACATAAAAACTCAACTTTAACTTCCTTAGTGGGCGATGAGGATCTCACAAAAGCAACAACACCAAAAGCCTTAGAACTAGCGTCTGCAAATAGATGAACTTCATTGTTAGAAATTTCGGTTATACCTGTCCATCTGGGGAACCAAAGCTGTTCAATTTCTTCTAGGTCATTAGTGCAAGTTCGCCACTCTTTAGTTAACTCCATTGTCAATTGTTCATCCCAATTTAAGTTTAAACGCCATATAGTTTGGAAGAGGATCTTTAGCTTAATAATTATCGGGCCCAGGAATCCAAGAGGATCATAAATCCGAGCGATGAGTTTTAGAACATTGCGCTTGGTAGGATGGATTAAATTCTTCAAATCTAGTGCCGTTAATTTAATTGCCAACTCATCGGTGTGTATATTCCACTTCAAACCTAAAATAGTTTGTACGGCTTCAATTTTACCATTGCTAGAGATTGTTCCAATCCTTTTATCGTTAGAGACCCATTTTCTCAAATTCATATGAGCTCGTCCCATTATTTCGGTAGCTTCTTGATAAAATCTTGGTAATTCTTCCGAATTATGAAGACTAAGGACGAGGTCATCCATATAAAAGGAAGCAAGTAGTCTAGCACAAGTTTCGGGATAATCCTTGGCTTGTACCGAAAGATGTTTCTGTATAGTAGCACAAAGCAGGAAGGGGCTACTCGTCACCCCGAAAGTAACTCTTGTCATGCGAAAGTCTTGTAAAGGAGGTAGGGCAGAAATCGAACGTATTTTATCAGAGTACCAAATAAAGCGATGGTAATCACGGTCTTCTGGGGCTAAAGCTATTTGTAGGAACGCTTTCTCTATGTCAGCAGTTACTCCGATACTCCCCTTCCTAAAATGCAACAAAATCTTGAGGATTTCAGGCAATAAATTTGAGCCAGGCCATAAACATTCATTCAGTGAAGGCGATCCTTCCTCGTGCGACGAAGCATCAAATACAATTCGAATTTTTGTTGTAGATTTCTCGGGACTATATACGGGCTTATGAGGCATATAATACCTTTTCGCTCCAATATTCTCCAACACCGGCTCAGCAAAACCTGATGAAATAAAATCTCGCATTACCTTATCATAATCAAACAGACGTTGAGGTTCTCTAGTCAGCCTTCTTATAAGCGATCGTAATCTAGCGACTGCGTTCTCGTGGTTATCTTCAATACTGGGGTTGAATGTTTTCCAGGGCAAAGCAGCTTGGTATCTGGTATCCGTTTTTATTATATATTTCTCCTGCAGATCCTTAGTAAGTAATTGAGCTTCCACAGTATCCCCCCGAATGCCCAATAATTCTAAATTCCACATGTTTTCGAGGACCGCAAGACTACAAAGAGAAGAAACATTAGTAAAATTTGAAGAAAATTCCTCAAGTACCGGATATGGTCCTAGAATAGTCCATCCAAAAATAGTCTTCACTGCCGTTAGACGATCTGTGATCCTTCGATGTTCACCTCTTACTACTGTCCAGTAATAATCAGCACCGAGCAGCATACCTAAGCCATCCTCTTGCTGGACACCTTTAGTATTAGAATCTGCCAACCGCAAACCTTTAAGAGGAAGGCTTTTAGTGTCAGGTACAGCCAAAACATCAACACAAATTTCCGGGACAACCACCGCTTCAATTTCCACCTTTCGGTCCGTATGTTGACTCATTAACACGAGCCTCGCTACCGCAAATTCCTTACAGTCTGATAACTCCGATTTTCCAAAGGGTATAACATTCAATTTCACAACGCCTATTATAGGTAATTTTAATTTATCGGACACAGCTTTACGAATAAATGTACGTTGGCTACCACTGTCGATAATAATTCTAACAAACAGCTGTTCAGTTTTAACCGGGGCCGATACAAACACCCGCGCTGTTTGCAGGAAAACCTTAATAAATTTTTCTGGGCAATTATTCGGTAAACACAAACTTAATACTTTATCACGATCGCTCTCGCATTTTATTTTTTCACTTTTCTGTGTATTGTGGTTGAATTTTTTCTCAGTCGGGTTCGATCTAGCAACTACAGTGGGATCACATACGGTAGTAGCATGTTTTCTTTGACATCGTTGACAAATTAATTGTTTAACTCTGCAAAATTTGGCGGTATGACCGTGTTGCGTACAGCGAAAGCATCTTCCTTCTTTTTTAAGCATCAATTTCTTCTCAGTTAATGGAAGTCCACTGTTGCATTCGGTGGTTGGATGCTCAATCGTTTTGCAGAAAAAACATTTTGGTGAAATGGTCGGGATAAAAAGTCCCGCTGCTGTCGATGGCATGCTCTTCATAAGTGACCTCTGCATTTTCCCCACAGAAGCACGCTCAAGCGACTCGACTTCTCTTTTCAGGAAACGTAAAATTCCCGCAACTTGTTTATCACCTTCACCCAATGTAGAACTTTCATCATTTTTGAGGGAACTTACGTCTTCCAATTTTATTTCCTCTGGAGATTTTATAATGCGGTGATAATCGACTCTAACTTCTGCCGGCATTGTTTTCAACAAAATAGTTTTTAACATTATAGAATAATTTGAGGACGGTACTCCCAAGGCAGTAAGCGATCGGCTGCATGAAATTACGGTGTTGTATAGCTGTCGAAGCCCAACAACGTCATTTTTTTGTTGCACTGTGGGCAAGGACATAAGCTGCTGCATGATTTGATCTATCAGTCTCTCCTTATCTCCATATTCTTCTAGCAATAGAGAAATAGCGCCATCGTAGCATGCGTCGCTGGGAGTAAAGCCCGATATAGTCTTTGCAGCATTTCCCGTTAAAACTGATTGCAAATAATTGAATTTTTCAGCACCGGTTAGCGATTTGTTCTCATGAACGGCAGTTTTGAAATTTTCCCAAAAGGAAATCCAATCTTGAAAATGACCCGAGAATTTTTTAAGTTCAAATTTAGGCAATTTAAGACTTGATGGTTTCGGCGGCGCTGACACATTGTCATCCTGATGCACAGTGCGGCCGATTCCCAAAAAGCTGGCCAAAAGTCGATAAATCAACTAATTGATACAAAATTTCTTACCCGGGGGTTTTCGGGGTCGCTGATTACAAATTTGATATTAAAAATTAGAAAAGCCATCCCCGTCCACCCCTATTAGCCACCCCCTCGCGTGAAATAGCGTATATTATTCAACATAATCAAGATGCATGTCAATTTATAGGTTTTCGGGGTCGCTAATTACGAATTTGATATTAAAAATTAGAAAAGCCACCCCCTTCAACCCCTATTAGCCACCCCCTCGCGTGAAATAGCGTATATTATTCAACACAATCAAAATGCATGTAAATTTATAGGTTTTCGGGGTCGCTGATGGAAGGCGTGGCTTTTCTAATTTTTAATATCAAATTCGTGATATTAAAAATTAGAAAAGCCACCCCTTCCACCCCTGTTAGCCACCCCCTCGCGTGTAATAGCGTATATTATTTAACATAATGAAGATTCATGTCATGGCATAAAAGATGAATAGGCAGCTCTTGGCAGCTGAATCTTGTTTTATTTGGTAGATAATATATTTAATTATCATTTCAATAAGGTTTCAAATCAGCGTTTTGCAGCGTTTTAATGCAGTATCATTTGAAAAGTCTAATTTTCGGAAAAAGTATGTGAAAAAATGACACTATTGTTTATGTTTTCCCTATTTCACTACTTAACAATTGATAATTAGTACTTTTTTTACATGTTCTACTCACCTTCAGAAATGGATTCCATTTGGTCTTGTTTGATTTTCTGTATTACATAAAAATTTTCACCTGTATAACCGTTCTCGGTGTATTAACTGTAGAGAGACGCTCGAGCGAAGGCCACAATCCAACTGAGCCTAAGGAAGGGGCATGACGAATTAGTCATCACTATGAACGATTTTAGTTTCTTGAAGGATCATTGCAGCCAACTCAAGGGTGAAAAACCCCTAAATAGAAACTTGTTTTTTTGGACTTTTGGCCGCACAGTGCGGGCTTCGGCCGCACTGTGTGATGGGCCATACTTTGACCTGGAGGGTTAAGGATATTTCTCACCTTCGTTAATCGCACCTGTAGACGAGCTAGCGCAGTGTTAGCTACATCATCGTATTCTGCTACTTTTTCTGGATTTTTATCCTCAAGCTTACTATTTTGTACTTCTCGATTTGCTGCCTTTAAATTATCGTTAGCCGCTTTCAATCTTTGCAAAAATACTGAAAGGTCTTCTTCGATTAAATCCCGATCTTCCATGCTAGCCGCGATATTAAATTTAGGAGATTGAAAATATTCAGTCACTTCGTTCACAATTTTTGTTAATTGGCTGCGGTAGCCAGCACGCATCTGCAATTCCATGTTAAACGTGGAAGAATCCGTATTTCCCGTTTAAAAACTTTTTTTTTTTCTTTTATAATAAATTCGTTCGTTTTTCGGTTCTTAGATCCCGGGTTTCGGCACCATGAAAATTAGAAAAAGACTAAAAAATTAAAACCCGTACTTAATTCGTTATAATTCTTTATTTTAGTTTATAATTGCTATTCCGTACAATATTTTTGATCGATTTCCGTCTCGGTCTTTACACGCGGCGTTTTAGGTGAAGACTAAATCTGATTCCGTCTTGATTATAACCGGTCGGAAATGCAAGGGAGTAAACGGTAATATTAATTTTCAACACATGTCATCGGTTG
The DNA here is from genome assembly GCA_949987705.1 of Thereva unica. Lineage (NCBI taxonomy): Eukaryota > Metazoa > Arthropoda > Insecta > Diptera > Therevidae > Thereva > Thereva unica. Next base: position 71,636,999 of record OX465282.1, on the reverse strand, counting down.
GTTGATGAGATTCAACTCGTTTCAGGAGGCATAACACTCCAGCGAGTTGTTTCTCGATGCCCCGATGACAAAGTCGCCAGTAATGGCTGGGAGTAGGTGGACTGCAAAATATCGCTGGTAGGTTGTAACAGTTCCTTTCTTCCCCGTCTAGAGCTGCTGTTCGACATTGCACTCTATATGAAGAAAATAGATTGTCGACACAGTACAAAGGGCGTTTCCTGTGACTCTAGTCTTTCACATAAAAAAAAAAAACATATTTTTTATTTTTTACTTTTCAGTACATTTTTTAGTTAATCAAAAGAATTATTTAAAAAAAATTTTTTAACCATTTATTTTTTAAATCTAATGAAGACGTTTGAAAATCAAATAGTACGAATATTATACACGCCTAGAACGTCATTTAACCAAGCAGATGAAATCGGAAACTCTAGGCTGAAAAGTACAAGACGAAGATTTGCCGCAGGAGATGTAGTTTTCACGTCCTCCCACATCGAAATCTCGGCCCCTATTCCCATTGTCACCTCACTTTTTTTCTCACGTCACATTTTTTGTCACGTCACTTTTAAAGTGTTATTCTTATAGTCAAGTGACAAGGAAAAAATTTGTGAGGTAAAATGTCACAAAACTATGTGTGGTATTCTCGAAGTCACTTTTTGTAGTAAATGTCACTGAAAATTGCCATATTTTGTCACTTGGAAATTGTAGGTGACGCTACGATTTTTTTTAAATAGATAGTGACAAAGGGTAAGAAATATGTTTTATTTTAATATTTCTGATGATTAAACTTTATTCTTATATCGTAGAACTAAAATAATGACCAGGAGGCAATTTTATTGCCTTGTTGGCTTTATCGTAAACAACAAGGAAATAGGGAAGGGGTAAAAGTTAGCCCAAACCAGGCGGAATACGAAAATAAATGGAAGAAATGAGTGGTAAAAGGTATAAACAAATGCCGTCACCTTTTCTACAACAGGTGACTACGAGAATACGAAAATTGGTTTGTCACATTTTGCAATGGGTAACGTGACTATGGGAATAGGGGCCCTCATTAAGTGCATCACACTTTTTTATTAATTATTCACCTTCAAACCGCATGCGCCCAAGGTGATTTTCAACCCAACTAGTAAAGTTGGTTTCTACCAGTCTAGCAAAGTCCTTAAGTGATTAACCACCAAGATGTTTTTTAAAAACGTTTGCAAAACCGTTAGCCAAAGCCAAAACTGCTCTCATTGTTCCTGAAGCATTGCGACAATTTGAAACTTTGGAAGATTTTAATAAAGAATTGTTAACAAATGATTACTGCAAGAACAACGTCTTGCGTGAATGGCTACTTTCGTCAAGTCCTGACATACCCCTTTCAAATTAGACGCCATTAGCGAGCAACTATCTGTTCTAATTCCAACCAAATATTTTAGGCTCAAGTCGAATTTCTCACACAGATCGATGACGAATTGCTTGGTATGCATCGCAAAATGTGATGAAATTCTCTGGTTTTACTGATATATGTCGCGATTGAACCTGCGGTTTCCAAATGATGCTGAAGAGTAAAGTCACCAAATTCAACGAAGAGTGCCCTGAAGTTCCTATCATTTGCCACCAGAATATCCACTTTTCCGTCAGTGTCACGATTATAGAGAAGTTCACTACCCCTACATAATAACATCGATCTCGGCTTTCTTTTACTTGTGAGTCCCGTTGTACACACAGATGCTGGGTTATGAAAAGTCTGAAGGAAACTTTTTTCAGCTTCTACCACCCTCTGATGATATTGGTTCCGTTGGTGAAATGAAAGCGTTCCATTTTGTCCAAGTAAATCGTCAAATGCTTTTAGTGTTTCGCTTTCTTGGTTTACTTTTAATTCCGTGACCCCCCCCAAAACAAAATTCTAGATCCGCGCCTACCTCACCTTTGGCTAAACCTCTGCGCAAATTATTTTCCCTGTCATATTTCTCCGGAGTTTATCCCGACTCTTGGAAACTTGCCCATGGTCAGCCCATACCGAAAAACGGTGATTCCAGCCTTCCCTCCAATTACCGCCCAATAGCAATTACTTCTATTCTCTCCAAAACCATGAAGACGATAAGTTCAACTAATGGCCGACCAATCACTACACATCTTAGGCGTGACATTAGCTAAAGACTTGCGATGGAATGAACACATATTCCAAATCGCCAAACAAGCATCCCAGTGCTTGAGATTTCTTAAGAGATGCAAGTTCCTCCTCCAGCCATCGGCCCGTGCTGTTATTTATAAATCCTACATTCGGCCTCTTCTCGAATATAACTCCCTCGTTTGGGGCGGCGCCCCAATAACCACCTTGGCATGGTTAGATAAGGGGCAAAAAAGGGCACTCAAGTTAATTGATGACGACACCGCCTGCTCCACCATCGACCCCCTGAGCCACCGTAGGAATGTAGCAGCACTGACAAAATGTTATCCCTACTATCATAGTGACTGTTCCTCCGAGTTAAACGCTCTCCTGCCTCCACGGCAATCTTATACCCGCAACACCAGATTAGCCCACTCGTCTTATTCCCTTTACCTGCAACTACCCTTTTCACGCACTCAACAAGATATGAATTCGTTTGTTAATAGAACAGCTCGACTGTGGAATAATCTCTCGCAGTCAGTATTTCCGAGGTCCTACAACATTCAAGAGTTCAAACGCAGGGTTCATCACCACCTTCTTCAATACCCCCCGTACCTCTTAATCCTTAACCTATACCCCCCCCCCTCCTCGTACTAAGCTTACTGCTAGACATTGCACCATGACGTGACAAATGACATGACGGACTAGTAGTACAAAGGGTGACTCCTGAGCTTAGCACAAAAAAAATTTTTACTTGCGGTATATTCTTTTTTTATTTCTCTCCCTCTTTCTCTTTTTCTTTGTCTATATTTTTCTTTTTCCCGTAAATTTTCTCTGTAAATATAATAATCATGCAAGAGTGCAGTGAATGCTCCGTGGAACTACCCTCTGAAGGGGATTTTGAGACATGTCATCGGTGTGATCGCAAAATGCACTATGGATGCACTACGATCTCGGAGAGGTCATACAGGAAGTGGAACATGACAAAGAAAGATGAATGGAGATATGCTGCCTGCAGAAAGGAACTGCAAAACATTGCGGCTGATGTACATAGGATCAAATTAACCAGCACATGGCACTTGAAAAAAAATCCTTGAAAAAAACCGGTGCCCCGGGACACGGCGCTTCGCACCGTGGCGATTATCCCGTGACAACTACCATGTTGCTTATTCGTTATGCAATATATAATAAACACAATATACATATAATTTTGCAGTATTTTTATTTTTATTTACTCTCAAATGTAACAATAACAGTGTGATTATTTATTCAGTATTTTTTATTTCCAATATACGGCGGAGCCGGCGTCGCTTACTCACACATGCACATAGGCCACGCCCACCACACACCGTTTCGGGACATTCTCCGTCCACGCGCTCCGGTATAACCGATTTGAGGCCGGGACACACATATCCGCACCGCGTCCGCACCGCATCCGCACCGTGTGTCGGACGACACACGGAGAGAAAGTAAACAAATGCAATTTTACCAGTCAGTCCCCACCTTCCCGCGCCCGCACCGCGTCCGCACCGCATCAAACTAGAGTTTAGTTTTTCTTTCGTCTCAGCAGTCGTTTTGTGCTTAGACGTGGTCATGTTGAAACAATTTTCAAACAGTGAGTTAGCAATGGTGGCATTAGCATTGGAGGAAGAAAATGTTAATTGGGAAAGAAATCGTCGCCGAAGAAGAATGTGGGTCCACAATGCGTGGAAGAAAAGATTTGTTGAAGGGGAATTTGTCTCGCTGCTGCCTCATCTGAATTGCGATGACATTAAGTGTTATGAATATTTTAGAATGTCGAAGGACACATTCAACCAACTGCAACTGAAACTTCAGGGGAAGCTGAGGAAACAAGACACATTTTGGAGGCAATCAATAACGCCTGCACAACGTTTGGCGGTATGTTTGAGGTATATAAGCATTCAAAAAATAATAAGCAGGATTTTACTATATGTATAGTGTTTATTTTATTGTTAAGCAAGACCACCCTTAAAAAAAATCATACATTCTTCAAGCTAAAAACATAACAAAAATTTCTTAGTCCTTTCCTAGCACGAATTTCATTTGACTCCCCCAAACTTATTAATAATTTATTTTTAGTAAAAAGTAATTTACAAGATACAAAATAACCAAAAAAAATTCAAAGTTTAAATATCTGAAAACTTTCAAAGCTTTAAAATTTTCACTTGACAGATTAATATCTAATATCGTTGTTGTGTTATTATTGAATACTGTTTTATGACCGGGAAAATGTGTGAGAGCTAAGGCAATAGAAAATATGGCTGTTGTTCAACATTTGCGGATTCTGTTGAAGCAGATGAAGCTGTTGACGGTGGTGACCATTCTGATCGCAGTGTAGGAGGCGTAGAGTATGATGGTATACTAGATGTTCCTTGACCACTTGCATTCATTTGTAATTGCCTGAATTCTAATTCCTGCATAACACCAAAAAAATTTCCTTTGGCTTCATTGAGCAGAATAGGGTTGAGAGATTTTAGAACAGGCGCGATTCCACACAAGAAAGCATCAACTGGATCCTGTTTGCTGGTTTGTGATCTTTCCGTGTTTGCTTTCTCAGCTTCTTTCTCTGCTAGGATGTAAGCCATAAGCTGACTCGCTGGGGAGTCTTGTGGTTTCACCTCACGTCCTGAGAATTTCCTTTTGCTTGCCGAAGGAATGGCAAACTTACGTCTTTCTGCTGATACCTTATTCTGTGAAACTGTTGCCCACGTATTTGGGTCATTAATAGTGCCTGGTTCATCATTGTTGCTCATGAATATTGGGAGAAGTGGCAGTTCCCCAACTGTATAGGGGCACTGGATGGAAAACATGTAACAATACAAGCCCCAAAGTTGTCGGGGAGTCTCTACTGGAACTACAAGAAAACGTTTTCTAATGTTATTTTGGCTCTGGTCGATCCATGTTACAATTTCATTGTTGTAGATGTAGGGGCTTATGGAAGAAACTCAGATGGTGGTATTTTGTCTAACTCTAATTTTGGAAAAGCACTACAGAATGATAAACTAAATATCCCGAAGAATCAAACCTTACCTGGAACAAATATTGACCTGCCTATGGTTATAGTCGGCGATGAAGCTTTTCCTCTTATAACTAACATCATGAGACCATATCCAGGAAGAGACTTGACTGATGAAAAAAGAATTTTCAACTACCGATTGAGCAGGGCAAGAAGGTTATCTGAAAACGCATTTGGCATTTTGACCCAAAAATTTCGTATCTTCATGTGACCGCTCGAAGGTTCACCCGGTCGTACTTGCGGCATGTATCTTGCACAACTTTATTCGAAAGGCTGAAAGCTGTGATGTGCCTCAACTAACTGAAATAATTGATTCGACACAAGAAATTCCACGTAATCTTCAGATATTACCTCGAGGAAGAGCTACACAAGTTTACACACACAGTTTACAGCTCATATCTTCGCGCACACTCCGATCTAGAAATTCGTTTATAACAAGAACCACTCGTCTGTGGAACAACCTTCCAAAGACGGTATTCCCGAACTCATACAACATCCAAGAGTTCAAACGCAAGGTTCATCGCCACTTTCTGCAACACCCCCTTGACTCCCCCTAACCTATTATGTCCTTCTCTTTATCTTTCGAGCTAAGCTTACTACTGGACATTGCACCATGACCTAAACGACATGACGTACTCGTAGTACAAAGGGTGACACCTGAGCTTAGACTATCACATAAAAAAAAAAAAAAAAAAAGAACAAGAAGCATTTAATGTAAGAGATCAATACACACGCTTTTTTAATTCCCCAGAGGGTAGTGTGGAGTGGCAAGAACAAACCGCCCTTTTAATTTGATCAAAGAATCATTATAATATTAAAGTAAATTAATTAAATCATTTCTATTAAATTTTTTATAACTACAAAATTGTATTTTTATGGCTGCATTCAAAAATTCACGCAGAATTTGCAGTACATCATTCAAAAAAAATCAACCGTTGCAGCCGGGCATACACATGTATGTACATATATACAATGTTTTGCAGACGATACTGCGATACTGCCATATCTGCGCAGCTGTCTGAATTTTCGAATGCAGCCTATTCTTCAAGATATGCAGTTTAAAACAGAAACAGACCAGGTACTTACCCTCAGCCTGCACATTTATTATTATTATTATTATTTATTAATTTAGTACAGGAATGAGTACACAAGACTTTCATCTTTTAGAGTATCAGAAATGAAAGTATTTGAAGAAATTATTTTCCATACACGATCTTTATATTCCGCATTTCGGTATTTTTCGTGCGAGGGGTCGTAGAGCATCGGAAATTTTCTCACTTCTTCAATTAGCTTTTCTGCATTCATTTTTTTTTCTTCTCGTCCTCACCGTGTCCGCGTAAAAATTAAACTAAACTAGTTTCACACGGTGCGGGCACGGAGGTGCGGAAATGTGGGGACTGGCTGGTAAAATTTCACTTGTTTACTTTTTCTCCGTGTGTTTTCCAACACACGCCCGTCATGCGGTGCGGATGCGGTGCGGATATGTGTGTCCCGGATTTTACCGACAATCCGCTGTGTGTTGTCCGACACACGGCCGTCATGCGATGCGGATGCGGTGCGGATATGTGTGTCCCGGCCTTTATAAGACGTTGTCACGTCAAAAACTATCGAACGAAATCAAAGAATTAAGGGAAAACAACCAAAGAAAAGATCAACAAATTATTTTACTGGAAACAAAAGTTAACACGCTAGAGCAACAGCTACTAAAAAACAATATAGAAATAAAGAATATCCCACCCACGACTAACGAAAATTTAACCGATGTGCTCAAAGCAGTTGGGAAAGCAATAAATCATGAAATAAACACTTCCGATATAGCTGACATTTACAGAACAAACAAACGAAACCCAAAAAAATCATCGATAATAGTTTCTTTTACTAACTGAACTACGTGTGCAAAACAAATGTAATTAAAAATGCGAAGTCCGCAAGATCGAATTAAAGAAGACCAGGGAAAACACCAACAGCAATCAAAACGGAGAGCCACTGAATGATACAATCGTATATGTTAACAACCAACTGACTCCTACAAACAAGCACTTACTGTGGTTGGCTAAAAACAAAGCTAGAGAGAGCAATTGGAGATTTGTGTGGGAGGCATCGGGTAAAATACTTGCAAAAAAAAACTGAAAACAGTGAATGAGGCAAATTACACGGCATAACATTTCTTCCATCAACACTTCCAATAATTCCAATAAACCGGTTTTATAGGCAAGGGGTCGCGGGGAAGTTTGTTACTTGTGCATCCCAAAAAATTCTCGACTGCACAGAGCAACACACTAACACAATCATAGTTTCATTCTCGGGGTCTACGAAAATGACTTAAAGTTTGTACACAGCTACATAGACAATAGAATTGTTACACGAAAAAATGCAGAACAGTCAGTTTATCGTGTAATTCGTATAACACGCACAAACCGGTTTGTTACAGCAGAAAGTGTTATGCCGTGTAACTCGCCTCAATCAATGCACATTGGCTCTGTTAATGATATCGGTAAAATTTCCAAATAAACTTATATATTGGAAGGAGGGCAAACGGCTAACAAAGACCTCGGGAAGCGGTGATACCCGATTTGCCACCTCTGCCAAAACCCGAGAAAAGTCACTGCAGACGAACACCTAGCAGACCTGTTAGCAAGTCCTAATCCCACCTCCCCGCGGGGCCCCTGGGGTACTTATTCGGAAGGAGCTAACGGGAGACGGGCGAATGGCGAGCTCTCTGCGCCACAAAACAGAGTTTTAAGTCGGTTGGGCTGAGGGTTAGCAACCCGCTCCCATAAAAAACACCATTGCTACGAATCGGCAAACAATGCCTCGGAACCGGATGGACAACACGACGACGACCTTTGCTTTTCGAACAAGGACACGAATCGGATCATGGAATGTGAGAACACTGCTTGCTGAGGGACGGCTGGATGAAGTCCTCAACGAGATGAATCGATATAAAATCAAGATCATGGGACTTAGCGAGACCAGATGGCCCGATGCGAGGGAAAATATCTGCCTAAATGATGAGTCCTTTTTATATTCTGGGGGAAACGAAACTGAAAGCCGTAGGAGTGGCGTTCGTGTAAAGCCTCGGACACGATACGAGCGGCGAGCGGCTAGCGGCTAGCGGCAGAGCGGCGATTTTGAGTTTTATGTTTGTATTGTTTTATATGGAAAACGCTCGAATCCGGCCACAATACGAGCGGCGAGCGGCAGAGCGGCAACACTAAAGTGCCGCTCGCCGCTAATCCGAGACATTAAATTTTTCTGGTGCCGCTCGCCGCTTGTTGTAGCAATGGAAAAAAATTTGAAAAAAGTCAAAACAGCAAGAAAGCTCCTGCGAAGTTTTAATTTCTGAAGTTCAAGTCAGACCAGCTCTCTGGAATGACTGCCATAATAATTTCAAAAATACGACAATTACCAGGAAACGGTGGAGTGAAGTTGGAGCTGCAATTAATCTATCAGGTAATAAATTATTCTAAAATCTATTATGTACTCGTGTAGAAAAACAATTATGAAGAAAGTTAACAATTGGATTTTTTTTTTATTATAAAACATAGTATATAATATATAATAGTAGAAAAACAATCAATTTAATTCTGCAATAAGAAAAAATTCTTAAAGTAGTTTCTAACGGCTACAGCTTCTTCATTCGGTCTCCTGAAATGCTCGGGTGTAGAACGCGGTACATTTGCGATTTCTGTAACATGTTCTCCCCGAATATATGACATGCAGTCATTGTCATTTGCACCATCTCTATCCCTGATAATGTTATGAAGAATGCAAGCTGTTTCAACGAGCAAACTAACTTTGCTAACTGTTGGTATTTCAATAGCTGTTCCTAGGAATCGCCATTTTGAACGCAAAATGCCAAAAGCACATTCTATAGTTTTGCGGGCCGTAGAGAGGTTAGTGTTGTATATTTCTTGCTCTCTAGAAAGATTCTTTGCTGGAAAAGGGCGCATGAGGTAGGATTTTAAAGGAAAAGCCTCATCCCCTATCAAAACATGAGGTGCACTAAAGTTTGTGCCTGGGAGGGTTTTTGGAGGTGGGACATTAAATTGGTTTCTTTCTAGCCTGTTAAACAATTCTGTCGCGATGAATACTCCACCGTCACTTTGTTTACCTCTGGCACCAATATCAATTACTATGAAATTCTTATCAGCACCAGCAAGTCCCATTAACACTATTGAGAAATACTTTAGATAGTTAAAATAACTAGATCCAGAGTGCGGTGGACATTTTAGCTTACAATGCCTCCCATCGATCGCACCTATGCAATTCGGAAACTTCCAAAGTGTAAAGTATCGTTCTGCAACTTGTTTAAGAAGATCTTCTGTTGGTGTTGGCATTGCTTCTTCACAAAACTGTTCTACTAATGCAGAACAGGTGTCGTACACGATATTGCTTACCGTACTTCTACCAAGACGAAATTCAAATGCTAAATGTCTGAAAGTAGCTCCAGTAGCCAAGAATCTGAAATAAAATGTAACTTTAGCAACGTGGCTATACTGTTTGATATTTAATTCTTTCTTTTAGGCGAAGAGGCGAAAATAAAATGGAAAAATCTAAAGGACAAATTCCGTAAAATATTGCAAAAACCTCCGCTGAAATCTGGGTCTGCAGCAAGTACTTCAAAACCAAAATGGCAATTTTACGACCTGATGCTGTTCACCAAAGATGTTGTGTTACCTGGCCGTACGATTGGAAATCTCACACGGAGACTTGTCGAAGAGGATATAACCGAGAGTAACCACGCGAATAATAATTTACAAGAAGAGGAAGACGTGTTCAGTGATTAGACTGTTTTGCTCCTTGAACAACAAACACAGGAGAAACAAACAACATCATCGACTTCCCGCAGTAACACTGATCAAACATTTACTAGACCCCATCGAGCTAAATCTGCTGTATTAAGAAACCAACAAATCGAAGCTGACCTAATGAAGCTTGAACAAAAAAAGATCGATGCTATCTTAAATCTACAAAATAAGAATGAGAAAGGTGACGACTACCATTTTTTTATGAGTTTATTGCCTTTCGTAAAAAATTTAGACCCACTTGATAAACTGCAATTGAGGTCTGTAATTCAAACCGCTGTCATGGAGGCGTGTAGACGTCAAGAAGTTCGGAATTCGCAACATTTTGACTCACAGCCTTCATCAGTTTTTAGTACTTCTACTTCATTAGCATCGAACATTTCAGGACAGGTCACTCTGCAGGCAAATGAAAACTTTTCAAACGAAGGTCTTGTAAGCATCGAAGAAGCTTTCATAGAGTTCAGCAATTCTTAAAAATAAGCCTTTATAATTTTTTTTCTATTCTGTTGTTTGCATAAAAATTTCCTTTCTTTATAAATTAAACATTTAAAAAAATCGTTTAAAAATGTGTACATTAATTTCCTTACCTCAATGTTACAACTAGTCTCGCCTCTGGAGTGACTTGCTGTCCCAAACCCTCTCTTTTCTTTATTAAAAGGTGGCTTGTCTTGCCCAGAATGTAATCAAAGGTTTCAATTGACATTCTGGTGTATTCGAAAAAACGAATTTTGTCTCTTCTTAACCCGAGAAACAGATGGTGATATTCACCAAACCGTCTTCTTCGCTGGTTAATGGGATGAACTCCATATTTCCTATTACAAATTGTTTTTTTAAGAATACGCCTTTTTAGCAAAATATTATCACTTAAAAGTATAAGCTGAAGCATGTCTTCCAGAGAAGCCATTTCTACTACTGAACAGAACGAATCGCCGCTCGTATCCTGGCCACCACCGCTCTGCCGCTCGCCGCTCGTATCGTGGCCGAAGCTTAATACTCACCAAAGAAGCCAGTTACCGCCTCATTAGCTGGTCACCAGTTTCTGAGAGAATTATTACCGTGCGCCTGCGTACCAGACTAAGAAGTACTACGGTAGTCCAATGCTATGCTCCAACTGAGGACGCTGAAGATGACATCAAAGACGAGTTCTATTTGCGGCTGAATGAGGTTTCTCGCTCTATTCCAAGGGGAGTCATCATTGTATTAATGGGTGACTTAAACGCACAGATCGGCCGTGACAACACCGGCCTTGAACAAACAATTGGAAATCAAGGTCTAAGCCAAGTTACCAATAACAATGGTAAGCTTTTCGTTGACTTCTGTAGCTCCCACCAACTCATGGTAGGTGGAACTTACTTTTGTCACAAGAAGATACACAGAGAGACCTGGGTATCGCCCGATGGTAGGACGAGAAATCAGATAAATCATGTGGCCGTCAGCCGCAAATGGAGAACTATCCTTGAGGATGTCAGGAGTTTCAGGGGAGCAGACACTGGAAGCGACCACCATTTGGTAGTAGCAACTATTCGCCTTAAAATCGCCGCAATCAGAAACGTACAACGCGATGCCGTAGACGTTTCAACGTAGATCTTCTGCGGGAGAGCGTTAAAAAGCGGGAATTTGCTGGAAACCTACAACAAATATTAAACCAGCACAACGATTCTGACGACACAAATATTGAAGAGCTGTGGAGTAGGACAAAGGGCGCAATATTGACGGCTGCGGAAACGAGCATCGGTTATGTCCAAAGAAACCAGCAACGCTGGAGAGCCCTCAAAAATAACCTAAACTCTACAAGCGACCCTGAAAGACGTTACCAGCTGGAAAGGGAATACTCCCAATTACACCGGGAGGTAAAGAGAAGTGTCCGGCGTGATAAAAGGCAGCAGATAAATGAGCTCGCAGAAAAAGCGGAAAACGTGGCAAACACAGGCAACAGTAAGTTGCTGTACCAAATTACTAAACAGCTCACGGGAAAGCACTCTACTAAAAAGCATGCCGTTAAGAGTGCGGATGGAAGGCTGCTGTGCAGCGACGAGGAGCAGCTCCAAAGATGGAGAGTTTACTTCTTCGCCGCCCTGAATGGTTCATTTACACAGGAACCTCAGGAAACCAGCAACAATGCACAGCCTATAAGAATCACCACCCGGGCCCCATCCAAGACGGAAATAGTAACCGCAATTCATGCGATGGCCAATGGTAAAGCAGCTGGGAAAGATGGCATCCCGCCAGAATTGTTGCAAGCCGACTCAAGCCTCATAGCAGATGCGCTTCAGCCAATCCTACAAATATGTAGCATGGAACACCTATACCTTTCCGGAGGATTGGACAAAAGGTATCATAGTCAAAATACCAAAAAAGGGGGACCTAGCAATATGCGACAACTGGAGAGGCATCTGTTTACTATCTACTGTGGGCAAAATTTTGTCCCATATATTACTATCTAGGATAAGTGAGGCAGTAGACCGAACGCTTAGGAGGCAGCAGGCCGGATTCAGGAAGGGCCGCTCCTATATTGATCATATTAACACCTTGAGAATAATAGTGGAGCAGTCTACTGAATTCCGATCCCCCCTTTACCTTGCTGTCGTAGATTATGAGAAAGCGTTCGACTCGGTCAATAGGAGCTTTATATGGTAGACACTACGGCTACGTGCACTGCCTGATAAAGTAATAGAATTGATAAAAGCCCTATATAACAATTCCAAATGCAGAGTTCTCCATAATGAAAAATTATCCGACAGCTTCAAGGTGAGCTCAGGAGTACGACAAGGATGCCTACTCTCGCCTTTACTATTTCTTATAGTAATAAATGACATCCTTGTCGGCGCTCTAGATAGTAGAACAAGCGGCATACAATGGGGTTTGTTAGACCGCCTTAAGAATCTCGACTACGCAGATGATATCTGTTTGCTGGCCCACAGACACCAGGACCTCAAAAACATGATTAATAATTTGGTAACAGAAAGTAGTCCAGCAGGCTTAAGGCTAAATCCAACTAAAACTAAAGAAATGCGGATAAATGCAAACAGCATTGAACGGACTGCGCTGAATAACCGTGACGTGGAACTGGTCGATAAATTCTGCTACCTCGGTAGTATTATTACCGAAAATGGCGTTGCAGAAGAAGATGTCAGTTCCAGAATAAATAAACATGAGGCGCATATACATGCCTGTTCCGCATATGGAGATCAACGGAGATCTCAACTAACATCAAATTTGCAGCTGTTCAACTCCAACGTGAAGGCAGTACTTTTTTACGGTTGCAAAACATGGAAAGTCACCCAATTCATCACAGGGCGCCTACAAGTCTTCATCAACAGATGCCTTCGTCGTATCCTAAAAATCCGCTGGCAAGATAGAATTTCAAACCAAGAACTATGGCGCCGTGCCGGCCAAGAATGGATAGACGACCAAATCAGGCGAAGGAAATGGAATTGGGTTGGCCACACCTTGCGACGCGAAATCGAAAATCTAGCCAAACAGGCCCTCGACTGGATTCCGCAAGGATCCCGTCGAGTCGGAAGACCTAGAACAACGCAGCAGAAATTGAATGTTTTTTGAATTATGTAGATGTTATTGTTTTAAATAAAATCAACATAAAAAAAGAAGAGAATGATTTTATTTTATAAATGGCTTTAATACGGAATTCTTTAACAGACATAAGTGCAAAGGGGGTGGAATAGCAGTCTATATTAAAAACAATATCCGATACACAAGAATTAATGATGACACGGAATACTACGAAAATGTCCAAATAGAAATAGATAGCGCAATAGGAAAGAGGCAGATTTTCCTAAGTTAAGCATACCAAAATTTATCGTAGAGCTGGACAATCATATAAAAACAGAAAAAGAACTAATTGTCTTAGGTGATACCAATATTAACTTAAAAAATTTAAATGACCATCAAGTTAACAAGTACTAATTATACTAATCCATCGTCTTCATTATTTGGCGCACTCAACAGGTTATGGGCCCAGGGCAATCGCCAAACTCAGCAGAATAAGTATCTAGAATAATTTGCCGGTTTAAAAGTTTTTTTCTTTGAGGTTATGGCGACCGTGAATCATGTGCAAGGGAGGATTCCTGCACTCAATGGGGAAAATTATATGTCCTGGAAGGCTCAAATGGAGGCTGTTTTACACCGTGGAAGAATCTTGGCGTATGTAAAAGGTCAAATACTTCGACCGGAAGCACCAGATGCTGACCAACTCGTTTGGGACGAAAAAGACTTGGACGCCCGAGCAGAACTAGTCCTAGCGATGGATCCCAGTTTAGTGTCGCTCACATCAAATTTAAAAACATCAAAAGACGTATGGGATTTCCTTGCTGAAAGTTATGATAAGAAAGGACCACGTCAAAAGACCGAAGAGTACAGGAAGTTCACAAATCTGGAAATGACAGTCGGACAAACTGTTGCTGACTATGTTCGTGAATTCAAATCGATCGTCAATAGACTCAGGGAGTTGGGAGCAACTCTAGACGAAGATTTACTAGTTGTTGTCCTTCTGGACGGACTGTCCGAAGACTACAAAGATATCAGATCGGCGTTTGATGCCCAGAGCTCGTATCCGGATGCGGCAACCGTCTGCACAAGACTGCTGGAAGTAGGTGAACGGAGGAAAGATGTATCAGCATCACAAAACAACGTGCTCAGTGCCTAATTTACTAGGAATAGACATCACAGGAGAGAAAAGTCAGTACCAACCAGAACAAAAACAAATTATTTCCCATTTGAATGCCGAAAATGTGGAAGAAAAGGCCACATGGCGAAGGATTGTCGGAAGCGGGACAACGACAACCGGGTCAAGCAATCTCAGGTAAATGGAAGCGATTTTTGTGAAAACGGTTTCGGAGCGAGAGAGTGCAACGCAGAGTCAGTTAAAATCACGTACAGATCAAGCACATCAAGGAAATGGTGCCTAGATAGCGGTGCAACGTCACACATGTCTGCAGATGAGTCAAGTTTTATTAAATTGAAAAAGGCGAAAGAAGCAAACCACGTGAAGTTGGCGGACGGCCATATTGTTGACATCAGAGGAACCGGAATTGTGCAATCAAACATCGCCGTTAAAAACAGAGAAGAACCTTTTTATTTGTTGAATACATTGTTAGTACCAAAATTAACCGATAATCTTATTTCAATTAGCAAAGCAACAGAACATGGCTATAAAGTTATCTTTGAAGGAGATGGAGCGGAGATATTCGACAGTAAAAATCAACGGATTATGAGTGCTAAGAAAGAGAACGACCTCTATTACTTGACGACAACGGAACATGCGAGCCAGACTACCAGATCCACGAAACAAATCGGCTGTCGCCGTGAATCTTTAATGATGTGGCACAAGCGGCTAGGCCACTTGAATTTGAATTCGTTGAAGCAGCTGCTGACTAAAAACATGGTATATGGACTACCGGAAAAATTTATTGATGACTTCACTAATTGTTCCGCATGTGTTCGTGCAAAACAATCAAGATCCCCCTTCAAGATAAACGAGGAAAAGAAAACATCGAAGCGGCTCGAGATCGTCCACTCCGACATCTGCGGTCCGATGAGGACAGAATCTTTAGGAAAGGCGAGATACTATATCACGTTCATCGACGATTTTTCGCGGAAAATTTTTGTCTCTTTTCTGAGAACGAAAGGTGATGCACTACAGGCCTTCAGGTCGTTTAAGGTCATGGCAGAAACACAAACAGGCGAAAAAGTCAAGATATTGAGAACTGATAATGGATTGGAATATTGTGGGAAGGACTTCCAAAACTACCTTAAGGAGCAAGGTATTTTGCACCAAAAGACTGTGCCACATACTCCACAACAGAATGGACTTGCCGAGAGGAGCAATCGCACATTAACAGAGATGGCGAGATGCCTCATGCTAGAGAACGATCTACCTACCATGCTATGGGCTGAACTGATATCCGCTGCAGCATTTATCAGGAATCGCTGTCCGACGAAAGCCAATGGTGATATCATACCGGAACACATATGGAGCGGAAGAAAACCGGATATATCTTTTTTGAAGGAAATCGGTACGAAAGTGTATGCACTGAAAAAGGGCGAAAATCTAGGAAAATTCGAACCGAAGTCAGATGAGGGCATACTTATTGGATATGCGGATGATTCAAAGGCTTACAGGATTTGGTTACCAGGGAAGCGGACAGTAATTAAGAGCAGAGATGTCAGGTTCATTGCTGACAACAACAAAAGGATTCAAGGGCAAGTTATTGAGTCAAGGAGCAATAATAATTATGTTTACTCGTTTCAGGATGGTGTACTAACTCCCAGCCCACCTCCTGGGAATGAAGCCGAGGATGATATTTCGGCAGAGCCAGATCCAGACCCAAATCCAGAATCTGATGAGACCGCCGAGGCCCTTGAGGAGACCGTTGTGTCAATGAATGACGACGAATGCTGGCAAAACGCAACGACATCTGAAGAGGATGCTGGAAAACAAGATGAAATGAAGGAAGCTAAACCTGACCCTACGACAGTCAAACAGATTGATCAGCTGGAGGATGCAGATGAATGGCGAGCTGCAATGCAAGCGGAGTACGACGCGCTCATCAGGAACAACACCTGGACTTTAGTTAAAAGACCGGAGGAGCGGAAAATTATTAAGTCTCGTTGGGTTTTCAAAACCAAGTACCGACCGGACGGATCAGTGGAGAAGCGAAAGGCACGTCTTGTGGCAAGAGGATTCGACCAAATTCAAGGAATCGATTACCACGACACTTATTCACCTGTCGCAAATGTTAGTTCAATTCGCCTAACTATGGCAATTGCAATGGAAAAGGATCTACAGCTACATCACATTGATGTTTCATCAGCCTACCTCAACGGGGAAATAGACGCAGAGATATACATGGAACAACCAGAGGGATTCTCGGACGGAGAAGGAGTGTGTAAGCTGAATAAGGCCATCTATGGGCTGAAACAAAGCGGCCGTCAATGGAACTTGAAATTGGATGCTACGCTCAAGTCCTTGCGTTACATCCCTTCCAAGTACGACCAATGCATATACTACAAGTTAGAGCAAGGGGAGACAACAATCATCACGGTATATGTGGATGACCTGCTAATAGCAACAGACAATCAACGTGAGTATGATTCATTGAAATGTCACTTAAATAAAAATTTTGAGATCAGAGATCTTGGTCACCCGAAGTTATGCGTTGGACTGGAAGTTAGTCGACAACGAAATACCCTCAGTATCTGTCAGACTGGATTCATCAATAATCTATTGGACAAATATGGGCTAACGGAATGCAAACCGGACCGACTACCGATTGCTACGAATTTGAAGCTGGAACGGGAGCCATCCGTCGAAGGAGAACGATCGGCTGTAAATAGGACGAAGTACCGTCAACTAATTGGAAGTCTGCTACACCTTGCCACGTTCAGCAGGCCGGACATCGCATTTGCAGTAAACATGTTGGCACAATTCAGCGGAGATCCACGCCAACAACACTGGAACTCAGGGAAGCACATATTGCGTTATTTACGGGGCTCAAAAGATGCAAAAATCATTTATCAGAAGACGGGATGTGAACTTCACGCTTTTGTCGATGCTAGTTTTGCGAACGACCAAAATGATCGTAAATCTCAAGGCGGTTATGCTTTCATCTATGGAGGAGGGGCTGTACTCTGGAGCTCGAGGAAGCAGAGGATCGTGACGACATCTAGTACGGAGGCGGAATATGTTACCCTCAGTGAAGCAGCCAAAGAAGCGACGTATCTTCGTAACTTATTAAGTGAGCTGAGTCTACAGTCAGGGCCAGTGCAAATCTACAACGATAGCAGGAGTGCACAGGCTGTGGCAAACTCTATGGGGATACAAGGACGTACTAAACACTTAGACATAAAGTACCATTATGTGAAGGAGGCAACAGCGGAAGGCAGAATCCGTATCTGTTTCATCAGATCTGAGGACATGCCGGCAGACGCCTTAACGAAATTATCTACCGTGCCTCGCCACATGAAGTGTTTCCAAAAATTAGGAATGAAATTCAATTGAAATTTGTAAAGGTAGTGGAATTGAGGAGGGGTGTTGAGTGATGTTAGTGTGATGACACCTTATATTGTTCCAATTCCACTGCTTACTTAATTCTTAGTTTAGACACATCTGTCAAACTTTATACCTTTTTTTTCTTCCTCCTTCTGCGCAAATGTAACCACAAGGATAGACGTGTTTTTCCAATCAGAAGAAATATAAATATATTATACTAATCCATCGTCTTCATTATTTGGCGCACTCAACATTAGAAATAATGGCATCAAAAGGCTTAACCAATGTTATTAATCAATCCACTCGAGTTAATATAATGGCAAATACTTCAACAATGATTGATCACATTTTCGTTCGGCGCTTCCAACAAAGAATACGCCATAACCAGAATACTCGAAGACGTGCTCGAGGACTGCCGGAGATGCCAGAGACCTACAATGTCTATGGAAGAAGACATCCAAGCTACGCCTTGCCAGAATTGATGAATAAACTACCAACCGAACTCAAAAACATTGTTAATTTTAAAAGATGTAAAAAATATATAAAACTCTATTTCCTCAACTCACACTATGTCGCTTAATATTAAAACTAGTAATTTGTAAAATAAGTTAAAGTTCCTTAATTTCTAAAATCAATTTACACTAAATTAAAAATTTAATATAATTTGTTTGTAAATAATTTGAAATAACCGAAAAAATCTCTCTAAAACCATTATAAAATACCTAATCACCTGCAGATAAGCATATGCTTCGCAGGTAACTTAAATATTGTAACGTTTCCTGAGAAAAGTAAATAAATAAATAATAATACAAAACCATGATAAAACCATAACCATAAAACGAAATATAAATGAACGTTTAGTTTATATTTCTATGGATAAAACCAGTACTAATGCGAAGCATAGGG
This sequence comes from Thereva unica, assembly GCA_949987705.1. NCBI lineage: Eukaryota > Metazoa > Arthropoda > Insecta > Diptera > Therevidae > Thereva > Thereva unica. Next base: position 71,618,151 of record OX465282.1, on the reverse strand, counting down.
CGATTACTAGGTAAGAAGAGCAGGTCCTCGGAAGTTGCAAGAGACTAATTCTATGCAGGATCACAATGCAGCATGCATTTAAAGAGGGTGTATGGAGAAGAAAATACAACGACTATTATACCAAATCTGCAAAGACCTACGCCTACGCTGGACGAACATGAAATGAGAATTCCTGAAACAGCGCCCCCAAAAATCCAGTTCAGCCAAACGCCAAAGGGAAGAAAGGCACTAGGATAACCTATGAAGAGATCTAAAGACGAAATAGAAATGGACTTACCAGTCCATTCAAAACGCGCGTTTGGGTGTTCCAAAATAACACCGTTAACAAAATCAAACCCTAAAGGTGTTTGGGGTCGCTGGGATCACGAAAATCGGGGTCCCGCGGTCCTAAAACACGCGCGTCACCCTTAAAAATGCAAAAAAAAAACGTTTTTAGAGGTTTTTCGCGATTATTTCAATAATAATGAAAACTAATGCAATGAAATACACTTTTTTTTAATATTTATTTGCGAAGGTGGTAGATTTGTACTAAATCAACGCGAACTTTATGATAAGTGTAATTGGAGGGAAGGCTGGAATCACCTTTTTACGGTATGGGCTGAACATGGGCAAGTTTCCAAGAGTCGGGATAAACTCCGGAGAAATATGACAGGGAAAATAACACTGGTCTGCAAAAAACGGGTCATTTTTTCTCCTTTCCAATTTAATAGTCGTATCCTAAGTATTTTTTCGCGCTGAATCCGAGTCCGTTGGCCAAATTGCCCTATCACGTCAGGATTTTGAGCAATCCTAACCTAAAAGTGCCAAAAAGCGTGTTTTTTGCACTTTTGCGCGTTAAATATCTCAAAACTATGGAATGATAGGGCAAATCGGACAACGGGATCGTTTTCAGCATGCCAAAATCTACAGAAAACCATGTCGAAAGCTTTAAATTTGAAAAAACTTTTTTTGTAATACTGAAAAGAAAAACTTCTCGGCGCGAAATCGACGATTTTTATTAACACATGATATCAGTGGTTGCACCGAAGTTTTTCTTTTCAGTATTACAAAAAAAGTTTTTTCAAATTTAACGCTTTCGACATGGTTTTCTGCAGATTTTGGCATGCTGAAAACGATCCCGTTGTTCGATTTGCCCTATCATTCCATAGTTTTGAGATATTTAACGCGCAAAAGTGCAAAAAACACGCTTTTTGGCACTTTTAGGTTAGGATTGCTCAAAATCCTGACGTGATAGGGCAATTTGGCCAACGGATTCGGATTCAGCGCGAAAAAATACTTAGGATACGACTATTAAATTGGAAAGGAGAAAAAATGTGCAGACCAGTGTTACCGCCCAATAGTAATTACTTCTATTCTCTCCAAAACCATGGAGACGATAATCAACAAAAAGCTTATGGGATATCTAGAATCCAACCTACTCATAAACGACAGACAGTATGGCTTCCGACAAAAAAGATCCACTGGCGATCTTTTAGTCTGTCTTACAGAACACCTCAGCCGTAGTCTGCATGGATCCGGTGAGTCTAGTCTGGTTGCTCTAGAGGCTTTCGATAGAGTTTGGCACTCAGCCCTGTTAGCTAAACTCAAAGCTATTGGAGTTGACTCACTTCTACAGAAGTGGATCGAGAGTTTCCTTTCCGGCCGTTCAATCAAAGTAGTATTGGATAGCGTCAAATCCGCATCCCACCCGATCTCTGCGGGGTCCCCCAGGGGCCAATTTTATCACCGGCCCTATTTCTCATATTTATAAATGACCTTCTTTCAATCCTCTCCAACCCACTTCTCAGCTTCGCTGACGACGGTACTCTACGTTACTCGAACAGCTTCGATACAAGACAGACTCATGCCAGATCCTGTCTTGAAGATCGCGAACTAATATCCAAGTCGATTAATAACGACATTGAACTTATTCTAGAGTGGGGAAAAAAGAATCGTGTTGAATTCAACTCCGACATAACCAAGTACTGTCTTATCTCCAAAAAGAAGTTCAACACCTCTCTACCCTTGAAAGTGGATGAAGTTCAACTAATGGCCGACCCATCCTTACACATCTTAGGCGTGACATTAGCCAAAGACTTGCGATGGAATGACCACATATTCCAAATCGCCAAACAAGCATCCCAGTGCTTGGGATTTCTTAAGAGGTGCAAGTTCCTCCTCCAGCCATCGGCCCGTGCTGTTATTTATAAATCCTACATTCGGCCTCTTCTCGAATATAACTCCCTCGTTTGGGGTGGCGCCCCAATAATCACCTTGGCATGGTTAGATAAGGTGCAAAAAAGGGCACTCAAGTTAATTGATGACGACACCGCCTGCTCCACCATCGACCCCCTGAGCCACCGTAGGAATGTAGCAGCACTGACAAAATTTTATCGCTACTATCATAGTGACTGTTCCTCCGAGTTAAACGCTCTCCTGCCTCCACGGCAATCTTATACCCGCAACACCAGATTAGCCCACTCGTCTCAGTCCCTTCACCTGCAACTACCCCTTTCACGAACTCAACAAGATATGAATTCGTTTGTTAATAGAACAACTCGACTGTGGAATAATCTCTCGTAGTCGGTATTTCCGAGCTCCTACAACATCCAAGAGTTCAAACGCAGGGCTCATCACCACTTTCTTCAATACCCCCCGTACCTTTAATCCTTAACCTATACCCCCCCCCCCCTCATCCATCCGCCGTACTAAGCTTACTGCTAGACATTGCACCATGACGTGACAACCCCCGTTCCTTTTAACCCTTAACCTATACCCCCCTCCCCTCCCCGTACTAAGCTTACTGCTAGACATTGCACCATGACGTGACAAATGACATGCCGGACTGGTAGTACAAAGGGTGACTCCTGAGCTTAGCACTGTCACATAAAAAAAAAAAAAAAATGACATGACGGACTAGTAGTACAAAGGGTGACTCCTTAGCTTAGCACTGCCACATAAAAAAAATAAATAAAAATAGTTACAATAGCTCTGTGATCTTTAGGATTAACAGATGGCATACGGTAAGACTTGAGCAGGACTTATCCTGGGCAGTACATTTGTCCCTTACGATAAATTGTACTGACTGCTCAATTTATTGAAATGAAACACTTCAAAAATGTCCTACTTCTATTGGTATGAACGTGTATACCTGCACCGAAAGATCATAAATAGGTCCACTCCCTGTTATTGATTTTGTCTCCACGATTGTCGGTCCCTGCCTTGAAATCTCCAACTTCTTATACCTAAGGTTCATAGATCTTCTTCTATGCTATCTGTATATCCCTGCACTCAAACCCAACCCACGAATGTCAAGGGAGACAGGAACACATTTATTTTAAAGGCTCAAACAGAACCAATCCGTGCCGTCCGCTCCGCAAGTCCTTCCTTTGTTCTTTTTGACGTTCCGCCCGCTTATTGTGGCTACCGCTCCATTCGTCTCATGGAGAGTTTATGGAATTGGCAAATTTCCAACTTTTAAAAACGAACGGAACGCATTGGTTCTGTTTGAGCCTTAACCCTTTCAGCACATTTGTTGCATTGATGTGCAGGTGTACCCAGGTTTTTTTCCCTTCACAGACAGGCATAGTCCAGTCAAATTGTTCTAGAGGGAGCTATCTCCACTATCCACTCACATACAGAGTATTCACGAAACACATACTACTTATGTATACATGATGAGTTGAATAGTTGAGTTAAGGTTGAGTTGAATTTTCATAACAATAACAAACAAAACTCAGCTGGAATAACAAACAAAACACAGCTGTCAAGTAAATTCAACTACTCAACTACTGAGCTCGCGCTTATACGCATAACTTGAACTCAAGCGAGTTAGCAGAGTTGAGCCGAGTTCAGTAGATCCTTATTCAACTCGCTTTGGGTCTACATGTAGTTGGAATTGGGTCCAACCTGAGTTCAATTCATCATGTATACGAACTAACTGAAACTTATGAGACTCCATTTAGAAGATCGCAGGTTCTAAGCATGAGAAAAATCCCAATATACCTTGGTTTTTTAAGCATTTAGCGAGTTACAATGATTTTTTGTGATCCCAGTAAAAATAAAAGACGTACAAGATGTACATACACAGGTACATGTTGACCGTAGAGTTTTTAACTATTTTTAAAGGAAACACATACGGGCTCACGACGGCCAAACTTGCCCAAAAGAACTATATGGCCGAGTACTAACTATACACACTGGCATACGACGGTAAATTTGAGCCATACAAAAAATCTGCACCAATGTATTGTTGTGAGTGGTTTGTGGTAACCTGATCATTTTCGTTATGTACAATCAGCCTTTCGATTATCATACTTAAAGGGTATCAATGCATATGAAAACCAGATTCGCCAGTTGTCGGTTTGTGAAGGCACCGCACACTTGATTTTTGGTGTTGATTTATATTTTAGTGGGAAATTTTGTTATTTTAAGCCGTTCAAGAAAAAAAAACCAATCGAAAAATAATAAAACCTTTAATATCAGTGCGTTGATAAATTTTTTGTAATATTCTAATACGAAGACATGAGCACCAGATTTCATTATGTTGTTCTCAATAAATATATGGCCGTACAGCCCCAAAAACATCCTTCTGGGGCCCGGCACCATATCCTAGGACTATATTTCATACACGGCCGGTGTTCGCCCGTTGTAAGGCCATCTTTTATTTTTAGGCGAGGAATTATTTTATTCTTAGGGAGTCAATTTTTTTACTATCATTTTTAACTGTACACCCAGTACTATTTCAGCTAACATCATCTCCAGATTTTGACCAAAATTTCAAAATGTTAAACAAAAAAAAGTGAAAACTAAATTGTAAAATTTTATTGTCATTGAATTGTGAAATTTGCTTGGGTTTTGTTGTGTACTGCTCTTTTGGCGGTGATCTTCACGAAACTCATCAGCTTAGGTTGTTTAAATCCAAAATGTTTAACGAAATGAAGTGGACACTAAATATTATGTATGTAGTATGTAAATTTGTTTGTGATTTGTTGTATTTAATTTGGTTCAGGATTTTTTTGAAAAGGCAACTTCAGTTTCATATGGCTGTCGTTGATGTCGTTGCCGATTCTGAATTGTGACAGCTGTGATGAGTGAGAAGGCAGCTTTCGTTTTGTACAACTGTCCTCGCTTTCGTGTCTGTTTTCGGAATTCACTCGTACCTGCTCGAAACAATTCAGAATCCTCGGAACGAAATCAAGGAAGTTTCACTTCAAAAATAAAAATAAAGTTAAGAGGGGAGAAAAGGCAGAAGGAAAGTAGAATTAAATAAAAATATAAGAATTACAAATGAAAGATAATTTAAAATCAAGTGGTAATTAAGGGGATGTTTTCATGCTCTAAACAGTCCTATTAGAAATTAATTCGAAAAGATGCATCCTGAAAATGCCCATTAAATCGGATTCCATATCAGAGCTGCGTGGACGAAGAAAGATCGCTGACCAATTAACGTATGAAAACGCGAAATAATCAAACTATTATTTCTAAGTGATCTTGTGAACTGAACAAACTGGTTGAGATAAGATGGTTTACGATGCTGGAGGATATAGAGAAACAGACGCAGAAGTCTATACTCACGGTAGTCACGATAGTGGGGATGGCCCCCTCTCTAGAACTATTTTTTCTCCAAATACATCCAAGAATTAACCCTGAAAATATTAGCCACGAAGTCCAACAGAGGATTTATCGAACGTCTGATAACCTTATACAAGTTGTGAATTAGGGGATATGAATATTTTAAATCTTTAAAATCGCTATATCTCATGAATGGAAATTCGTACGGCAAAATGTATAATATAGATAATCGCATAACCTACAAACTTTGTAAACACTATTTTAGGACAAGACTTGCCCTTTAAGAGATATTAGCCAAAAACGGAAATTTGTATTTTTAGGGGGTGGTTTTTAGGGGTAGCGTACAACGAATCTTCCGACACTTTTTTTTAACATATTCTACTCACTAAAAACTATTTAAAAAAGATTAGCGAGTTAACATTTCCTTGGAGGTAAAAACCCCTAGCAAATGGACTAAGTCGTTAAAAGAAATTTCAAGCAGGAAAAATAGACAGACCATACATTAGAAGAGGTAAAATTAGTGCCTTCAGTAAGTACATACGGACAGTCCTAGTAAGAAAACCACAATGGAACCTAAGTTTCGACAGTTGCCCGTATGTTTTACGAATGATGGAACTAAGGTAAGCAGGCATTCAAGATTACTTCTAAATTTCTTACCTTATCAACACTGGCTAAAGCGACTCCATTTAAGGCAATAGCGGACAGGTCAGGACGAAGAGTGGCAGAATTAGAGAAAAAGATGCAAAGACGCTTCGAAAGATTAAGTTGAAGGAAGTTTGACGTCTACCAGGAAGTAACACGGCGTAGATCTGCGGCATGCTGACACATTGGGCGCTGAGATATAAAGTTGCACATCATCAGCGTACATATGAGACTTAGAATGTGTTACCGAAGGAAGAGCTTATTCAAGAGAGCTGAATAAGAGAGGACCCGAAATGAAATTTTAAGGTACGCAAGCACGAAGTGGAGCTGTTGCGCACATTTCCTGCGGCGGTGATATTGAATATCATGAAGATCTCAGTTTTCTACTAATTTATACATACTAGAGTTTTCTATTCTAGATTTTTCTTTGTCTGTAATTTTTAATACTAACACCATGCTCTCTCATTAAAGCTGCTTATCCCAAACATTCTTATATCTACCAAATATGTCTACATGTAGAATTTTCTTCCTTGATATTGCCTCTCATTGCAACTTGAACAGCAAGAACTCCAACTTGTTTGCAATATTTTTGTCACCAAAGGCAAGTAAAGTTTTGTAGTCCCTCAACCAGGTCACTAATTATGGGTTTTTACGGCAGGCTTCCAGTTGAATAATGATTCCAAATTGGTTTTCTTTTACTAATTTTAAGTATTTTTACTTCCAATTGTATTATTTTCATTAAATTTTAAAATTTGGCGCTATCAGAAGTAAGCGAGAGGCATAATATACCAAAATTCTTAGAATTTTGGGTAATTATTTACTAAATCACCCCACCTCCGTAGGGGGTAGGGGTTGTAAGGGAGGTTAACCTGGGGCCAGTTCACGCAATTCGACACTCGACGTCGACATCTACGCTTTATGAAAACGACATTAATTTCTACGACGTTGAATTTGGGTTCACGTAAGTCTTCGTGTCGAATGTCGTTTTCCCAAAATAATTTCTATTAAAGGTATGCAAAATCCAATGAAACCGCTGCACTTTTCACATTATCCACAAGGGGGACAAGTTGCAAATAATACTAAAACTTCAATAATATGAGTAATTAAATTAATTAATTAAACAAATTCATAATAATATTGGAAAATCTCAACGCTGAATTTATTTTTGTACATCTAACTCTTCTTGGAGTAGTTATAATTGTTATTTTTCAACTAATAGTTTTTCTTCTTCTATTGCATTTTGCTCGTTCAGAACTGTAAAAAGTTTTGTGTAAAATTATTTCTGCTCTGCTCTAATTGCCACCACAACTCGTTTTTAATATAACAATAAATGAATTCGACGCCAAATCTGGCGTCGAGAAGATTAACGACACTTTTAAAACGTCAAACATAAAACGTCGACTTGCGTGAACCCAAAACGACATTTAAAGCGTCGTTTTCAGTCGACGTCGAATTGCGTGAACTGGCCCCTGAACGCGTTTCCTTTGGAATCAGCCCTTGGTCACCCTTTAAAAAGTTTTTCAGCGATGAAATTTTGTAAAAATCACTTTGTCACAAGTAATTTTATTTAAAATAGGAGTTTAATAAGCAGTTATTTCAGCAACAACTTTGACTCGGGAATGTAACTCCCAAACACTCTCCCATCCCAACCTTTACCACATTCTTGGAGTAGGGCTCTACCTTTTTGTTGTTGACGATGGGGACTGGAAAAACAAACAATTACTCTTAATACAAACATTTAAAAAAATCTATCCAAATCGGAACTGTTCTTTTTTCATTGATTCGACTACCTCCTTTTAGAACTATGAAGTAAAGTTTTCAACGAAAAGTCAGATTTTTTATTGTTTTATATTATTGTAAATAAATATATTTAAATTTATATTTTGAAATAGTTAAACCAAACTAATTCTTAAATTTTCTCTATAAGCAATAATGAAATCAATACACAAAAACTCGAATTTTTGTTAAAAAAAAAACCTATTTCATTTTTCCCAGAATGAAAAAAAAACACCGATTACATTCGCATCTCTCTTCCAATTCATTAATTTCTTCATTGATAAATCTCAGTCAACGACCAAGAAATCATCATAGTTTCAGCCCACCCTCCCCTTCCAAAAAAAACAGAAGGAATACTCGTAGTCCAGTAAATAGGTACTTTTTCTTTGCGAAAAATACCGCACGCGATTTTATCTCAGAAACTATGCGTTTTACGACAAAAATTTATGTAATCTTTTTTGTAGATAAATAAGTGATATAACTTTTTTGTTCAAAAATTTTTTTAAAGTCAATATGTTCGGAGTTATAGTGCTTCAAACTTTATACATTACTTTCTTTGCACTATATTTCGTTAACGGTTAGCCCGCCATAAAAAAGTCCTTCCTAAGACTTATAGAACACACAACTATCTATAATTTTTGCTTTTATCATTTTTAGATAGGGCTAATATTTCACGAGTTATAGCGCTTTAAATGTCGGAAAATGTAAATTCAAAAAAAAAATTCCTTTCTTTCCCCGTTTCATTTCAAAACTGATTATATCGTGTGTTGAGCTCATCATTGCCCACATTTGTTACCTTTACTTTTTTCTGTAAAGTTGATATTTATGGATTTATTACACCTCCAAAGTTTATTAAAAATGATTTTTTGCAAATATCTAGTCAACTATTTATTTACGATGACAAGTTATACCAACAAATATGTTTGTTATAAAGTTCTGTTGAAATTTTACTTTAAACATTTTTTTCTAGCATTTATATGTACTTTAGCCGCAATTCAGCGCCGATTGTTTCATATAGATACACTTTAATGTTCATACATATAATTAAGAAATTTCGTTGGCGTACAAACCCTTTTCCACACCACCCTGGAGGTCGAGTTTTTGGCGCGTATTTTTATTGTGGTTTCCCCAGTAGGCCCACCCACCCACAAGAAAACAAAGCAATGATGCTATGTATAACATGTTATTTAGCCTCATATGTTTCGAAGATGTCGGTTGACAAGGCCCGGCTTAAGGCACAGGCAAGCTGGGCAGCTGCCCAGGGCGCTGTCGAAAGGGGGGCGGCATTGACGACCAACCGATTTTTTTTATGTTCTAAATTTTTAATTTATTCCTAAGTAAAAGCAAGTAGTCATTCAGGAATGAAATTCGAATTCAATTGTTTACCTGGCTTTTGTAGTTGTTCTTTTTTTATTGTTGACAAATTTTGGATACCAAGGTTTTTCCTATTGGGGTCCTTGAATCCTTCTTATATCTGTGTAGCCTTTCTAATCCCGCTTTTTCCACGTTTACACTTCGCTTCGAGTCCAGTTCGCTTTTAAGACAGGTGGAACAAACGGAATCAAAAACTAGGGTGGGCCAAAAAAAACAATATTTTTTTTAAGTGATACACGAAAAATTGTTAAAAGGGGAGTAACCGCTGTTAACTGTTAAACCTCTCTGTGACATAAGGTGGGAAAGTAGAATCGACGCTATTCGGCCATTCCGCTAAACATCGGGAGAAATTTATGATGCATTATTTGAAATGAGTGAAGACCAATCATTCGATGTTGAAGCTAGATCCATAGAGGAATCCCTGGCTAAAGAAATGAAAACGATGTAATTTTGTTGTCTAACTGTTTTTTGGTACAAAATTTTGTATCAAATCAATTTAGTTAGCAAATCATTCACGGTTCGCCTGAACTCAGTCTAACCCAAAAGTTTTGGCACTTCTGATTTAATTGCGGCAACCCTTAAATTAAACTTTCAGAAACTCAAAAAACTAAAAAGAAAAAAATATGTCGAGCTATTTTTGATTGCGAGCGTTTGTTCGAAAAAGAAAAGAAATCCGTTAAATCTCTTGTTTATTTACACTTCATAAGTTAATGTAAGTTTTTTGTTCATATTTTCTAAAATATAATTGCTAAGGGGTCGTCCATTAATTATGTGCGGCATTTTGGGGGAGGGGGTCGAGCCGAATCTCACTCAATCTCACGTGGGGGAGAAGGGGTCTCGGCAAACATCACGTAACTTTTTTTTCAGAAACAGTGTAAAATTGCGAGAACACTATGCTAAATTAAGTAAAACCTGTTTCTCCACCAAAGACCCTCATTCACTTACAGGCCAGGTCGATGAAGGCCACAGATTACTTATTTTGACTGAGGGATACTTCAGGTATCCACTTGATAGACCGTGGCATGCAGGTGAAGTCATGATTTCCTACAGGCACACATGCGAAGACGACAGCTTAGTATAGCAGGTTATTAATTCAAGTGAAAAATGTTAATGCCCTCAACGAAAACTTCAAGGCGGCTCTAGACTCACGCCGTGAACACACGCGAACCCGAGTGCGGATGGTTTTCGCGCCTTGATTTCCTTTCCATGTGGATACGGCGTGAGCTCGTGCCGTATTTTCACGGCTTGAGAGTGAATAGATAAATCGCAAAAATAGCTCGACACTTTTTTTTTTCTTTTTAGTTTCTTTGAGGTTCTGAAAGTTTCATTGAAGCTTTGCCGCAATAAAATTATAAGTGCCAAAACTTTTGGGTTAGACCGAGTTCAGGCGAACCGTGATTGCAAGGAGTTGAATTCGCAGTATCGGCGGCTGTTCAAACCCTTGACAAAACGTTAGATTTTTGAGGAAACTTAGATCAGATGAGAGTTTTGAAAATGTTTGTGTATAAAAGCTAGTTTGCTGGCAAATGATCTTGATGCTGAAAAAACACTCAGTCAATCAGAAGGTATACGGAAAAGAAAAAAAATATACCGATGGTCGTTAGGGGGGGCGCCAAACACTTGTTTGCCCAGGGCGCCAAATATCCTCGAGCCGGGCCTGTCTGGGAGACTTGAAAACTCGCAAATGTTCTCATTTATTTCATTGTTTTCAAGGAGGTTTGCATCCTTCGTCACATTTTCGCAATTTCCTCCACTGCAGTTAGAGCAAATTATGGTACATTTGGGACCAGCCTTCGAAATGAGTGAAGTCGAGCAGCATCTTTAGTTGGAGGCAGAGCTGATAAGTTCACTTTTGTTTTTGTAGCCGATTTTCGAAAACATTTGAACCTTAGTGAATGCTTAAACAAACGAATTTCCGGACGATTTTCCTTGTCGATTAACGCGAGCAACTCAGAAACTCTAAATTGACATTCCTCACTGTTCGTTATAAAGCTAATAATAACTTGCATCACCTCGGACATTTCTTTATTAGAACGACCCCTTTTTCCCCCTGTAGATGGTGTGGTTTTCAAATCTCGCATACAGGAATGATGATACCTAGCACCTGTAGCTTTTAAAGTTGAGCCGGACTTACAAGAGGCACTTCATTTGTCCCGTACACGATAGTAAATTGTACTGAGGCCTCAACTTTTTAAATGTCCCGGTTCAAAAATAATGTACTACTGCGATATGAGCGTGTATCGTGCGTTTGTAAATTACGAAGTGGAGAGACATTTCTTACTTCTTTTGCAGCAGCAAAATATCCAATCTGAACTGCGCCGAGGTGAGATTGTAAATACGAACTGGAACATTTTCTTATTTCTTTTGCGACAATAAAATATCCAATTCGAATTGCGGCGAGGTGAGATTGTAAACACGAACTGCATACATAGATATTTTCTTACTGTTTTTGCCGCAGTCAAATATCCAATTTAAACCGAGCCGTGGTGAGATTGTAAATACGAACTGGAGAGAAATCTCTTACATTTTTGAAGGAGTGAAATTTTATACTAAAGAGACAATTCCTACATTTTTTGAGGGAGTGAAGTTTTGTGCTCGTTGCTCGAGGTATATTTCTTACATTTTTCGAGGGAGGTAACAATTCTTACATTTTTCGAGGGAGGTGAATTTTGTGCTGAAGAGACAATTCTTACATTTTTCGAGGGAGGCAAATTTTGTACTGAAGAGATAATTCTTACATTTTTCGAGGGAGGTAACAATTTTTACATTTTTCGAGGGAGGTAAATTTTGTACTGAAGAGACAATTCTTACATTTTTTGAGGGAGTGAAGTTGGAGAGATATTTCTTACATTTTTCGAGGGAGGTAAAATTTTATTTTTATTTTTTAATCTCTATCTGTAACAACTAAAATTTTTTCGTGTTATTTTCAATTTTAGGGAGTTTCATTTTAAATTTGTAAATATGTTTTTCTTTATAATGAATTTTAAAGAATGTTTTTGTAATCAACATTCATAGGCACGATAATTAATATTTCCATTCATGCATTCATCATTTATCGTATCCTCTCTTTCGAAAACGCAATAGATCTACCCGCATCGCAACATTTGAGCCATTCACTACGTGACGTGCTAGCAATACAATGGCACCTCGCCTCATTTGAAGTGAGACATTGTACTGGCTCAAAAGGAAAAAGAGGCTCTTCTTACAAACTCATTTTATTATCGTGTCCTACCCAACACTAGTAGCTTTGGCATCAGAAACATTTGCAATGCGTTGCACAATGTCCAAACTTCTTTAATCTTTTCTATTCTGCAAACGTACGCCAACGAAATTTCTTAATTATACATATATATGAACCTTAGCTAAAGTATAAAAGCTAGAAAAAATGTTTACAGTAAAATATCAACGGAATTTTATAACAAACAAATTTGTTGACTAGATATTTGCAAAAAAACCATTTTTAATAAACTTTTGAGGTGTAATAAATCCATAAATATCAACTTTATAGCAAAAAGTAAAGGCAACAAATGTGAGCTCAACACACGATATATGTAATCAGTTTTGAAATGAAACGGGGACAGAAAGGAATTTTTTTTTGAATTCACATTTTCCGACATTTAAAGCGCTATAACTCGTGAAATATTAGCCCTATCTAAAAATGATAAGAGCAAAAATTATAGATAATCGTGTGTTCTATAAGTCTTAGGAAGGAAAGTATTGTATGTATAAAGTTTGAAGCACTGTAACTCCGAACATATTGACTTTACAAAAAAAATTCTGAACAACAAAGTTAAATCACTTATTTATCTACAAAAAAGATTATATACATACATTTTTGTTGTAAAATGCATAGTTTCGGAGATATAGAATTAAACGCGTTTCCCTTCATTGTAAGTAAAGCATAAGGGTGGGGATGACGCCATTTTGAATTTAAGCTCATAAAAATATGTAAAAAAATTTGGTAAAAAAAATCGCGTGCGGTATTTTTCGCATTACGAAGGCCTTCTTTTCGACCTATTTACTGGACTATCGCACAGGAATCTATTTTTAGATCCGAAACTTTTGGCTTTTTTTTCCAACATGCGTCAAGGGTTATGAAATGCTTTTATAAATTCAGGCGCAAACCGGCTTTTTATGTTTTGTTAAAAAATAACAAAATTGAAAAATTGGTGTATTTTATGATTATTATGCACTAATAAAAAATGAATATTATTAAACTAATGTTGTAAATCCATTTCCATTAATTTTAGAGGTTTACAACAGAAATGCGCAGCCTTAAAACTTAAATCAGTGTAACTATCGCTATCTAGCAAACTAACTGGAAAGATGTTTGTCCATAACTACTCTATAATCAATGGTACATACATATGTATAGGAATAAAATCATTTGTTGCGCGGATTACCTTTTTCTTTGCAACGCGGTCGGCATGGGTGTCAAGTAAAAAGGTAATAGAATACTATTAGCTGGGTGGTATCATTCCAAATTCAAATTGGTGGCCAATAAAAAGTAGCGGTTTAACTTTTTCTTTGCAACGGCCTCGGTGTAGGTTTTAAATGGAAGTGTGTGACGAGTAGAGGACAGTAATTTTAAATTTAATATGGCGGTCACTACAAAATGTCGGAAGACATGTAACAGACTAAAAAGTAGAAAATAAAAAATATAGTTTAAAAAACTTAAAAATATGTTTTTATTTCAAAATAAAGCAAAAAGTAAAAAATAATTTTGAATGTAAAATGCATTTTTATGATTTTTTTATATGTTGGCAATGTTCAAACTTCGGCCAAAATCAACTGTAGATGCATTTTTACATCCTCTACCGATTGCAATTAAGTTCAACCGGTTATCTCATTTCCATCACTTCAAGCGATAAAATGAGGGTGCGCTGCAGGCCTACAAGTGCTCCTGTTTAAAAAGCGAAAAATTCATAATTTGAATTTAGCGTTCTTTTATCCGTTAAAAATGAGAATTGAAATTTGAACATAATTTCGGAACAGAAATGAAAGGGGAAACAAAGACTATACACATACAGTTACTACACGTAGATCTAAACAAAATTTCAAGTGGGGCTGGGCTAATTGACTACTCCGGGGTGTACAGCTTTTTTTTTTATATACATATATGAAAAAACCAAGCTTAGGTGTAACCCTGTAACCGCATAATGGCGCGATCTAAATAGTGGGCGCCACTTATGCGAGGTGTTACCCCCTTAGCCACAAGCCCGGAAGAGCATGGCCAAGGAGCCAACACCATACATAAGAAATAAAAAGAAAATCCGGAACTCCTACGCCGGCCACACGGAGTTGTCTAGCTCGCCGGAGGGGTCGTGGGGTGTGTGGCCGGGGCTTACCGCGGTTGGTTCACCACTTACCTGTGCCTAGGCAACTTTGAATCCCGCCTCCATCATTCTCCGGTCATCGCCTGTGCCTCGTCATGGCAGTTCGTTCCCCTGACAGCTATTAGTATAGAATACTATCAGCTTCAGGAGAATGCACTATTTAAGAACCCTGAAAAAGAAAAGAAATCCGCCCCAACCATTCCACAAAGAAAAAATCTAATACACAGACATTTTCGTTACAATCATTTAATATGCCTGTTTATTGCAGGAAAACAGTTAACACAACCAAACAATACAATGGATAACTGACACGTCACTATTTCAAGACAACAATCACGGATCCTTGTCAGATCTCGAATTCCAACGCTCAAATTAAAAAGAATTAATATACAATTAAATTATCATGAGTATATCTGTAAGAAGAACTGAAGAAAAGGAAAAACACGTCGTATTGGCGCCAGTACTCGTCGTTTTTTTACAATCGTTATCACCAACAACAGGTTCTCTTACATGGAGTACAGAAAACAACAAAGAATAAACTAGTTCCGACAAGGAGCAAAACAAATTCACAAATAATTATAGATAAGATTATAACGTTAATACTACTACTATTAAAATTATTATTTTAGTAATAAATTTAAATTTAATAACTGAAAAATGTGTTATTTTATTGTGTGTAGTTTTTGTGTGTTTTTTTTTTCTCTTGTAGCAGAACTGCGACTTAATTTTCTCGCCTTTGTCTACAAATGCACAGCAGTACGTCAAAACGATTTCTTCCACAGCCCTGCTGCAGGCTTTTTGCAAAATTATATTTAGGTAACTTCAACGACCGTGACAGCTTTTGGGACAATTTCCTTCGAATAGACTGCCCTTCTTTGCCACAAAGTTAAAAAGTTAAGCAACCACCACTTCCAGAGGCCGCAATCCTCCTACTCGTACACACACGCCTAGTGCCTATGTGTTGACCAGATGTGCCACGGCACTTTGTATGCACACTTCACTGGAGATCATTGGTTTTTCTCCACCACGAACCGCCTAAAAGGGTATGAGAATTTTGGGTTGTAAAATACCTGACCTTTCTTATCGCCACTGAGGTTGCCGTTCGTGTTCCTGCGAATAGTGGCTCCTTCCCAACAAAAAAAGCGTTATATATGCCTGGTCTTCTTCCCTTCTTGTATTTTGCTTCTTCAAACAAAATCTGTTCCTACTTTTTTATGTAATAACAGCACCACGTATTACATCTGCATCAAATCCCCGTGAGTATTTATTAAATGGACTGCAGAAAAACTTCCGGCGATCCCCAATCTATCTCACAAAAAAACTTTTCTTTTTCTCCAGAAACAGGAACTCTTACTCGAACTGTCCTTTCACTTCCAAATTTATTTTTCGTCTCCCAGCCAGTCGTATGTGTTCAAACTGATTTTTTATTTCTTAGTTAAATTTCAATTTTTTCGAAAACTTTTTCCGGACCAAAAATTCCTACGTCAAAATTCGAACCCCCATTTTCTGTTTTTTTCCCATTCTCCCCGCCTACCTTTTTGTTCCCAACCAACTACTCGATTTTCTTCTCCACAGTAATTTTTAGTCAAGTAGATATTTAGGCAAAACTGACCGTTACATACCCTCGGGTCCACGAGGCCGACTCGCGAGGCAGTGAGGAGCCGAAAATAACGGACAGTTTTTTCTTTTGTAGTGAGCTTCGGGTAAGATCAACGTGGGTCTCGACTCATCCCCTGAGATTAAGAGGCTCATGCTCTCCAGAATGAGATAGCCGGGCTGTTCGGGTTCTCAACAGAATCGTCTCCATACGGAGTGAAAAAGGAAAAGTTGTGCGTACGGTCACAACCGTATTGTCGGGATGATCAGCCTGAAAAACCTCTCGGAGGAATATCTGAAGGTACAACTATCAGGCGGAAGACAATACCACATTGTCCCCCTACTGATATCTATACGTCTCCAAACATTCTCACACAAACCCAGGGTGCCTTCGCTCCATCGGCACAACCTCCAGCAATGCCATATTGCCTTCGACTCATCCCGGTGAAACGACAGACACCCAGTTCGCCGAGAGACCTTCTCCAGACTGACCGAAAATAAAAAAAATGAAGATGGAACCTTGAGGAAATCAACGACGTAGGTCTTTGGCGTGATATACCTCTATGCTCTTACCTCCCAAATCCTCCAGCTCGTACAAGCTGGTTCCAATTTTTTTGCGTATCCGAGCTTTCAGAAACCGGGGTGCCAATTTGGCACTAAAACGACCCGCTCGGTTACTCACCCAGAAAGTTCTCCGGTAGACCTCATCTCCGGGACGAAAACTGCCCACACGACACCGCAAGTTGTATTGGGTTTTATGTCTGATGTGTGCGGCGGCTAAATTAACAGCAATCCGCTCACGAAGCATCTGCATTTTGTCCGTCAATGGTAGAAAAGCTATGTCACCCTCCTGTAAAACGTTCAGTTTCTTCAGGACTGGATATGCTGATCCGTGCAGGATCATATGGCTACCAAACAGGGCCTGATACGGGGACATGCCGATCGCCTCGTGGTGGGTACTACGAAGAGCACATTCAATGGACGACAGATGTCTATCCCACTCACGATGATCCTCCTTTAAGTACGCCCTAATGGCGGTTAGGATGGATCTATTCACCCGCTCGGAAGCGTTAGGGTGAGGCGAATATACAGCCGTGCGCACATGTTGTACGCCATAGTCGGTCAACAATTTAGCAAACTCTTTGGAGGTGAATTGCCGACCATTGTCGGAGAAGACCGTTTCAGGAACTCCAAAGGTATGAAATTCCATCAATTCCATCGGAATCCACAACTTCCATGTCAGGTCGTCAACAATCGGGTTTCCAGTACGTGGTGATGTACGCTTGAAAACGTACCCATCTTCAACTCGCAGGTCTGGTAGCTGCGGTGAGGCTTGCCTGAGGCTATCACCCAGACGAAGATATTCAGGGGACTTGAAAGACGGGGCATTTAAGTCCACGTCGAAACACAAGGACAATTCGTCAACGCAATCCATGCGTGACAAGGCATCGGGAACCACATTGTGGGTGCCTTTACGGTGTTCGATTGTAAAGTCGAACCCCTGAAGCTTAAGACTCCACCGGGCTAAACGACCGTTAAGCTCCTTCTGGCCCATGAGCCATTTCAGACTTGCATGGTCAGTAATGACCGTGAAAGTCTGTCCCTCAACATACGCTCTAAACTTCTTTATACTCAGCACGGCTGCGTAGCATTCGAGCTCAGTAATGGTGTAGTTCCGTTGTGCTCCGTTCAATTTCTTGGACATATAAGCAATCGGATGTTCTCCTCCATCCATGTCCTTTTGAAAAAGCACACTACCTACACCAGTCCTGCTGGCATCGCACTGAATATAGAAAGGCTTAGAAAAATCTGGAGTGACTAAAAGAGGAGCTTCCGTCATCAGCTTTTTCAAGGTCTCGAACGCCTGCTGGGCCTCATCAGTCCAACTAAAAGATTTAGACTTCAAACAATCCGTGATTGGAGAAGCCACGCTAGCATAATTGGGTATGAAACGCTGATACCATCCGGTCATACCCAAGAATCTCCGAGTCTGCTTATGAGACTTCGGAGTTGGGAAGTCCATGATGGCCGTCACCTTGTTAGGATCGGTTTTCAGAGTCCCATCACCAATTATGAAGCCGAGATACTTGACTTCAGTCACGCAAAATTTGCTTTTAGATAAATTGATTGTTAACCCCGCACGACGGAGACAGCTGGCCACTTCGTCCAAAAGCTTTAGGTGGGAGTCAAAGTCAGGTGAAACTATGAGCAGGTCGTCCAGATAGACAAAAACGTTTTCACGTAAATGGCCCGGGATGGCTTTATCCATCAAGCGACACATGCGCTGTGGGGCGTTACATAAGCCGAAAGGCATGACTGTGAACTGGTACAGTGGACGACCAGGGACAGTGAAAGCTGTCCGCTCTCGCGACTTCTTCTCTAAAGGGATTTGCCAGAAGGCGTCCTTCAGGTCCAAGCTCGTGATGAACTTGGTGTCTTGAAGACGACCAAGTAGACCATCAATGTGTGGAAGAGGATAGGCGTCTTTGACAGTGACACTATTGACCTTGCGAGAGTCAAGGCACAGGCGGACTTTACCTGGTTTCCGAACCAACACCACTGGAGAATTCCAGGGACTATTTGATGGCTCAATCACCCCCAGCGACAGCATCCTGTCTAACTCACCATACATCAGCTGTTGTACAGCGGGTGAGACTGGATAATGCCTCTGTTTAATGGGAACTGAGTCACCAGTGTCAATGATGTGTTCCTCCAGGTTAGTTTTTCCCAGTCCGAAGACATCAAAAGAGGGAAATCTGGCCTTGACGCGTTCCAACCGTTCGCATTGCGTGGACGTTAAGTCGTGCATTTTTGCAGACACGGATGGAGCGTTTATCTCGCCGACTATTTGAGGAGCTAGGCCGAAAAGATTCCAAAAATCCATCCCTAGGTACAGTCTCTGGCTGAGACTGGGCACCACATAGATGGTTATATCACGGGTCCTTCCTCCAAAGGATATCGGAACTCGAATATAACCGCAAAGTCTCTGCGGAGCCCCGTCTGCAGTATGCACTACAGAGCGCAAAGTGTAGACTGTCACTTCGGGATGATTGGCTAGAAACGCTTCGGCATCTCTTCCCAGACAGCTAACAGTGGCACCACTGTCCAACAAACCAACCACTTCTTCGTTAGCTAACAGGACCTTCGTAAACAGCCGAGGATCTGACGAATCAGAGATGAAGGCAGAAACAATTTTCTGCAAACATTGTCGCTTCTCCTTTGCTCGTACCCTAATTTGGGGAGGGGTGCGCTTGGAGATTAGGGAGTCCACAAAATGTGGCTCCGAGAATATGCGCGAACGAGCGGAGATATATCTCTTCCAACGGGAAAGGAACGAAAGTTTAACCTCCTCTGAGGGAAAAACAGGAAGAGCATCAGTTGACGTAAAGTCGCTGATGGTAGTCATATCTGGTGTATATGAAGAATGTGTAGGGAAAACGGGCGAGCTTAGCTCGGGCGCGGACTCCCGTACTGTCTCACACCCCGGCTCCGGTTTCCCTGGCAGGTGGGGCACACTGGCGTGACGACTCCTGGCTTGCCACACTTGTAGCAAAACAGGCCACGAGTTTCAGACGGGCAGTCCATAAACGGATGACCCGGTTGCTGGCAATTCCAACAACGTAAAGGTCGTGAATTCGTCTGGTTCTGACGCGGCGCCGTCATTTCGTCAACTTCGGGTGCTGGTAAGTCCGGGTGTAAATGTTCAGGCGGGTATGCAGATGGATATTCAACCTCGTGTAGCTGCCGATCAGGCCTACGCTCTACGCGCTTCAGCTTCTGCCAGCGTTCGACTCGAACGCAAGTCTCACGCAACTGTTGCATGCTGGCGAAATTCTGTCCTATTATCGCCGAACCTAACGTGTAGTTTAAGTTACGAATCACGATTCCTATCAAACCGTGTTCCGACATCGGCTTATTCATTCGATTATGCAACGACAGCAGTTGAGCAGAAAAGTCATCAAACGAAAGCGTGTGTTGTTTGGTATCCATCATATGGAGGATCAGTTCCTCATCGGATTCTCGCGTTCGGAAATAACTTATAAACTGACGTTTAATCGTCGCCCAATCAGGATCTACGAATTGTCTTCGAAACTGGGACCAGTACCAATCGGTAGCTCGTCCCGACAACATCGAGGAGAAATGTCGGCAGACTTCCACTAGTTCGACCCCATCATCGCGAGCCTTCAGTTCTACCCTGAACAGAAATTCCTCCGCCGACAACAACTTGTCCTCGCCGGAGAATTTTAAATTCCAGAACGTAACTGGAGACTTGCGATATTGGGTCCCTGGCAAAAAATCTAACCTACCGACAGCAGGTGGGGACGCCTCCGGGGTGGACTGCCGATCCCTGGGTACCCCAGGGGTCATAGGGACCTCAGCAGGTCGCTGCTGGATTAGCAGGGTGTCTAGAACTTGTCGCAACTGAGCAACTTGCTCCTCCAGCGAGGGTGTAGGATTGGGGAAGGTTGGTGAGTCCCCCTGGCCGGCTTCGGTTCCGTTAGGGAGATTGCCTCCACCAGAAGTGGTACCTGCAGTCCTTCCACTTCTGAGCTCCATAGTCTAATCCCAAGATAAATGGATGTAAATTCACAAGCAAAAACTTCTCCCGGAAGAGTCGACGAAAAAAAATTCGTTGCGAAAACGGATTCAAATGGATGACAAAAAAAAATTATAAGAGGTAGTATGTATCCCCCACGAAAACCAAAACAAAAACAACCGATAACCAGTAAGAAGAAGGTTGCATTAAACAAATCAACTAGAAGTTAATAATATGGTGTGTAACCCCCGAAAAAGAATCAACAGTGATTAGTGTGTAAAACAATCAAAGTGTATTAATGTCTATATATATTAGTGTATAAGAGTGGGTAATTAGCTTTCATTCAGTATAAGCGAGGAATGGTTGAGACGGATAACAATTCCCCTCAGGGCTCCCGCATGGTCGATGTCCTCGATGGCAGTTGGTGAAAACTATGAAGCATAGTCATCACCAAGTGTCATCAAGGTCGCCGACCCCGCTTCAGGTCCGCACCGAAAGAAGGACGGAACCGGAACTCAAAATCGCATCGCCACGAAAGGGAAACTTCTTCAAAAATAAAAAAATTTGGGGAATCCGCTGTTCAACCACAACCGAGCTACCTTTCGGAAAATCAATCAGTTGGGAGGAACAGACGGAGAAAAACGAATCAGGACAAAAACAAAAAATAGAATTTAATAAACTGAATGGACCTTCCGAAGGAACAAGGGGCGCAGTGGCAGGCGTTAACACGCCTGTTACCAAAGACGGTTAAGCCCTTGTCCCAACTTCACCTTCCACCAGGAAAAATTAAAAGAGGATCCTGTTCACGGACCGACGCAGTGGCAGGCGGTATCACGCCTGATACCAGAGTCGCCGACCCTAGAAACAGGACACGGATGAACCACTACTACACCTGCACGCATAGCCAAGCGAACACCCGCTTGTTAGCAAGCCGTGCAGGTCAGCATGGCTCGAAGCTACTCCCAAAACGAAGAAGTTACCGCGTAAGTGAACGGACAGGCCTAAAAGCGAAGACAAATAAAAATTCACATAGAATTTGGACAAACGCTGAAAAAACTTCGAAAAACAGACAAGGACTAAGGCCTCGCGGTACTACCTTAGCCCACGGCGAGCGCTGGGTACAAGTGGTGAACCATAACCAAAAAAAAATCAAATGTTGTCCGTGAAGGCACAAGTGGTACTAAACCAAAAAAATTTAAACTTCAAAGTCCGTGTAGGACAGTCAACGGGCTTTAAAAGCTTCGTTGGGCGCCATTTATGTAACCGCATAATGGCGCGATCTAAATAGTGGGCGCCACTTATGCGAGGTGTTACCCCCTTAGCCACAAGCCCGGAAGAGCATGGCCAAGGAGCCAACACCATACATAAGAAATAAAAAGAAAATCCGGAACTCCTACGCCGGCCACACGGAGTTGTCTAGCTCGCCGGAGGGGTCGTGGGGTGTGTGGCCGGGGCTTACCGCGGTTGGTTCACCACTTACCTGTGCCTGTGCAACTTTGAATCCCGCCTCCATCATTCTCCGGTCATCGCCTGTGCCTCGTCATGGCAGTTCGTTCCCCTGACAGCTATTAGTATAGAATACTATCAGCTTCAGGAGAATGCACTATTTAAGAACCCTGAAAAAGAAAAGAAATCCGCCCCAACCATTCCACAAAGAAAAAATCTAATACACAGACATTTTCGTTACAATCATTTAATATGCCTGTTTATTGCAGGAAAACAGTTAACACAACCAAACAATACAATGGATAACTGACACGTCACTATTTCAAGACAACAATCACGGATCCTTGTCAGATCTCGAATTCCAACGCTCAAATTAAAAAGAATTAATATACAATTAAATTATCATGAGTATATCTGTAAGAAGAACTGAAGAAAAGGAAAAACACGTCGTATTGGCGCCAGTACTCGTCGTTTTTTTACAATCGTTATCACCAACAACAGGTTCTCTTACATGGAGAACAGAAAACAACAAAGAATAAACTAGTTCCGACAAGGAGAAAAACAAATTCACAAATAATTATAGATAAGATTATAAAGTTAATACTACTACTATTAAAATTATTATTTTAGTAATAAATTTAAATTTAATAACTGAAAAATGTGTTATTTTATTGTGTGTAGTTTTTGTGTGTTTTTTTTTTCTCTTGTAGCAGAACTGCGACTTAATTTTCTCGCCTTTGTCTACAAATGCACAGCAGTACGTCAAAACGATTTCTTCCACAGCCCTGCTGCAGGCTTTTTGCAAAATTATATTTAGGTAACTTCATCGACCGTGACAGCTTTTGGGACAATTTCCTTCGAATAGACTGCCCTTCTTTGCCACAAAGTTAAAAAGTTAAGCAACCACCACTTCCAGAGGCCGCAATCCTCCTACTCGTACACACACGCCTAGTGCCTATGTGTTGACCAGTTGTGCCACGGCACTTTGTATGCACACTTCACTGGAGATCATTGGTTTTTCTCCACCACGAACCGCCTAAAAGGGTATGAGAATTTTGGGTTGTAAAATACCTGACCTTTCTTATCGCCACTGAGGTTGCCGTTCGTGTTCCTGCGAATAGTGGCTCCTTCCCAACAAAAAAAGCGTTATATATGCCTGGTCTTCTTCCCTTCTTGTATTTTGCTTCTTCAAACAAAATCTGTTCCTATTTTTTTATGTAATAACAGCACCACGTATTACATCTGCATCAAATCCCCGTGAGTATTTATTAAATGGACTGCAGAAAAACTTCCGGCGATCCCCAATCTATCTCACAAAAAAACTTTTCTTTTTCTCCAGAAACAGGAACTCTTACTCGAACTGTCCTTTCACTTCCAAATTTATTTTTCGTCTCCCAGCCAGTCGTATGTGTTCAAACTGATTTTTTATTTCTTAGTTAAATTTCAATTTTTTCGAAAACTTTTTCCGGACCAAAAATTCCTACGTCAAAATTCGAACCCCCATTTTCTGTTTTTTTCCCATTCTCCCCGCCTACCTTTTTGTTCCCAACCAACTACTCGATTTTCTTCTCCACAGTAATTTTTAGTCAAGTAGATATTTAGGCAAAACTGACCGTTACAACCCTTTATACTACCAGTCCGTCATGTCGTTCAGTTCATGGTGCATTGTCTAGTAGTAAGCTCGGTTTGAAGAATAGAGGAGAATATGAACGGTTAGAGGGGATCTGGAGGGTGTAGAAGAAAATGACGATGAACCTCACGTTTGAACTTTAAGGTGTTGTATGAGTTCGGAAATACTGACTGCGGGAGATTATTCCACAGTCGAGTTGTTCTATTCATAAACGAACTTCTAAACCGTATTGTGCGTGAACGAGGGGGCTGTAGGGTATGGGGGTGAGCCGAGCGGGCTAGTCTTGTGTTGCGGGAAAAGTATTGCCGTGCAGGCAGGAGGTTCTGAATTTCAGTGGAACAGTCGCCATGGTAATAGCGATAAAGAATGGAGAGGGCTGCTACATTCCTACGGTGGGTTAAGGTGTCTATGGAGGCGCGAAAGGGGCCATCACCAGAGTTTGAGGGCACGATTTTGCACCTTGTAGAGACAAGCCAAGGTGTTTTTTGGGGCGCCTGCCCAGATATGCGAGTTGTATTCGAGGCGTGGCCGAATGTAGGATTTGTATATTGTAGCCAATGCGGCTTGCATTAATAATGTATTTTAGGGACACTTTTGTATTGCCAGTGTCGTCGTCGGTATGACCAGCTGCTAAAACATGAAACGATGAAACACGAAGCAGCAGCGACCCTTTTCAGGGTTAAATCAGTAGTGTCGCCTTATAATGTTGCCAATGTTCGCCTCAAGACGAAATGCACTCATTCGATCTGAGTTCCATTCCACCTGAGCTTTATCGAAAAGGACCAAATAAGCACAAAATAAGGCCAATTTTAACATTAAAATTGCTTATAACTTCAAAACTAAAGGCCGTAGCGTTAAAGTTCTCGGATATTATTCATAGGAAATTGTCTAAGCTTTCCAATTTTGTAAAGAAAAATATTGATAAACTACGCAAGGTGGTTGAAATCGAAATTTTAATAAAAATAGAAAACAAAGTTTAGACTTTGACGACTCATAACTCTGGAAGTTGGTGAATTGAACAGGTTGAAATATCTAATAGGCTTACAAAATACAGGGTACTATGTAAACCTCTACCAAAAAATTTCAGAACGCCCTAGCGGCTAAACCGTTATTCAAGCTATTATTGGATTCCATAAAATATATCCCAAAGAATTTGATTCACTGGAACCTGAAAAAATTTGGTCCATGAATAGCGGTGCCGGCGAACTTGTAAAGCACTTCATCAGAGAGAAATATAAAAATTCCCGCGCCTCTGGCCGGCTGATCGCTGGTTGATCAAGTTTTGAAGTTTTCATTAAAGGCAACGGACTGAAGAGAGAGGACATTTGTAACAGCATAATGGCGCGATAAAATAGTGGGCGCCACTTATGCGAGGTATTACCCCCTTAGCCATAAGCCCGGAAAAGCATGACCAAGGAGCCAATACCATACATAAGAAAGGAAACAAAATTCCGGAGCTCCTACGCCGGCCACACTGAGTTATCTAGCTCGCCGGAGGGGTCGTGGGGTGTGTGGCCGGGCCTTACCGCGGTTGGTTCACCACTTACCTGTGCCTGTGCAACTTTGAATTCCGCCTCCATCATTCTCCGGTCATCGCCTGAGCCGCGTCAAACCCTGAAAAGGAATGACATCCGCCCCCACCATTCCACAAGAAAAATTTTAACGCCTGAACATTCTATTATTTATAATCATTTAATCATCAAAACAACCAATACAATGAATAATCATCAACCACGACACTAATTATATATCCCTGTCAGCTAATAATTTAAACGATCAAGTTCAACTAAATTAATGTTTCATTATTTTAGATACATATGTATGAAGCTCAAGATAAAAAGAAAACGCGCAGTAGTGGCCAATACTCCTCGTTTTGTACAAACGATATCACAAAAAAAACCAGTTCACTTAAAGAGAGAACAATTAGCCCAGAAACAACAAAGAATAAAAGGTTTCCAACAAGGAGCAAAACAAATTCACAATGGATTATAAATAAGATTATAAAGTTAATATTAACTACAATTAAAAGTATTAATTTAGTAATAAATTAAAGCATATAAATTTTTGTTATTTTATTTTTGGTATATGTTTGTGTGTTTTTTCTTTCAGCAGAACTTCGAATTATTTTTCGGCTTTGTCACCAAATTCCCAGCATTACGTCAAAAGTATTTAGTCAATGCCTTGCTGCAGGATTTTCTTGGACGAAATTATATGTAACTTTACCACCCGAAAAGAAAGCTTTTGGGAAAATTTTCATCGCATGGACTTCCCAAGTTGATCACACACCCCTTCCAGCGGCGACAATGCAATTGGTATGTGCACTCTCCGAGCCCCTATATTGGATTCTCAAAGGAACTCTAACTCGGTCCGGGCTCCGACCACCGGGAATTCTATCAGCTCCTCTAATGCGCGTTTAACTCGTTCAAAAGTACTAATTTACCTGAATAATCTGCGGTCCGTTTCTCCATCCGTTGCCTTAATCGATGTGTTTCGATAGCGTATGCTGGCATTAAAATTCGTTTGTAAAAAAAATGATTTTTCCATGAGCATTAATAAACTCAGTAGGAATTTCTAAAATCCCAAAAAAAATAAATTATTTGATATTATGCGTGCGACGGTCGGGGATCGAACTCGGTTCCCTTTGTGTGTTGGTCTGTTACTCTTTCTCTCTGCTACGTCGTTTCGTGGAGAGATGTGGCCCAAATCTTAATTTAACCCACTTGATCGATAAACACCTCTTAATTAATTGATCATCCAGGAACATTCGTACTTTCTTTCAATTCAAGACATACAACGGACAATGCAAAACCACAAATTCCTTATTATAAATTTTATATTGCATCTCACTTTAATTTTGGGATTTAGTAGTTAATCGTTATAATAAATATTAGATATAATATAAGTTTACTTATAATATGTTTGTAGTATACACATATTCTTAACTTACGAGTCAATCGCACTCACCAGGGATGTTGTAGGTGGATGGAACGCCAAGGGAAAAGTGATATTCGCTGCCTTTACTTTTCAATCGGTCACCTCGGTCCCCCTTCCTCTCAGATGCATCAACCGTTTTCTTTCTGGAAAAATAGCTGCGGATTACGAATGATGCATCCGAGATGAAGTCGGCATTTTGTGGAGGTGGAGCATATTGCTTTTCCCTTAGTGAAGACCTTTACCAAATAGTGGATCTTATTTATCCGAGACTCAACGTGGTGAGTTTGTTCACGCGTTATTTTTGTTTTGGTGTATTGGTACTCTGCCGAGTGACACTGACGTTTTTGGTGACAGAAGCGATTGTGTACATAAATCTATAAACTTGAGTTTCCCTGGTAAGTACGATTATTTCTATTCTATTATAAATGATATAAGAACAGTTTATATAATGCTGATACATTTAACAATTCTTATAATGATAATCAAATGTTTAATGCTCGATTTATTGCAGTGTTCCTGCCTTCCTGGTACTCCTCCAAACGAAACGAAGTCCGTTGCCCCCATCTTGGTGATAAGAAATTCGTTGACCGCCGATGAGGTTTTCTTTTAATTAACAAACTGTTGCTTTTTCTCTTATTTCCTTTTTCTTCTTTTAGGGCCTGTGGTGTTCACCGAACATACTCCCCCCCTTGACGACGCTGAAAGCGGTCGTCAACATACGACAACATAATTGTTTTCATCCTTGATGTGGCCTGAAAATAGAAACATAGAGAGCATAGGAAAAAGGGTTATAGCGCCCTGTCTCGCTTCGAGGATTGTGCATCTGGAGGTTGCGGTTCATAGGGGAGTTCAAATATTGGGTAGGCGACATTATGTTTTTTTTTTTTATTAATTCAAGAAATGGATTTATATTTTTCTTTGTATAGTATTCGTAATTTCACTTATATATCTTTTTTATTAATTCAATTTGTTTATGTAATATTATTAATTTAAGTTATTTATATAATTCAAATTTAAATGGGCATGATTATTACTTTTTAGCAATGATTTTGGCTTGTGATTGCTAATTTTTGTGGCACTATTTTGGTCCGGCTCTGATGGAAATTACGCGGTGGAATAAGTACATGACAAACAAAACAAGCTCGAAGGACCACAAAACAGGTATTGCTTTCCGTTAACCCCCTTTGCCGTCAATTAATAATTGTTATGCTCTGACGATGTGGTTGGTTGGTGTGTGGATTTCGTCACTGTCTTGAGTCGGCTGGATCTTGTTGCTGCCACGATGATGCCTGCTTTGTTACAACTTGACCTTTGTTTTTGTAAATTCACTTTTCCAATGCATTTCGTAGACTACATTTCCTAATTCTTCTTAACACTAATGTACTTCCTTCTATAATCCGTATTATTCCTTGGATTGATGTTCAATGACGATTAGCTTCCCCTCTCGTTGAGTTGCATCCTGCTTACTTCCATCACTTATGGTTGGTGCCTGCTAACATCTCCTGGATTTCCCAGTCCTTCAGTCTTCTAATTTTGACGAGAAGCCTTCTTGTGGGTGTTTTTTGTATTGTTATGCTTGTCCTGTTGTTCCGTCTGCCAATTCGACCGGAGCATAATTGCACCGTTATTTTGTGCGAAGCTGTTATAGCACACCGTCTTCTGCTAGGTATGGTTATACCGTCACCCGCCTTGAAGAAATTCAGTTTCCTTGGTGATCGGGATAATCTTTCGAGTTCGGTTGTTCTAACTCTTCTTTTCGTAGTTGATTTTGGGGCCTGGTGCGTTGTCGGGACTTCCTTTATGATGGTGGTTGGTGTCAGTTCTTCCAACCGTTTTTTGTCACTCTCCCTAAGTATTCTTTTTAATTCTTGCATTTCGGCGTGGTTGAAGTCCTCAGCCAGGACCATCAAGATGGCGCTTTCAATGTCCCGGGTGCTCATCATAAAGCACATAACCGCCACAAGATCGCGTTGACACCACATCTTTGTCGCTTGTCTTCAGGGTTGTTTCTAAAAATAATAAACCCAAGGATTAATTATATTTCAATTTTCAAACTTCAAATAATCTGTTTGCTTAAAATGAGTCTGACATACACATTACTCCCTTCAAGTCATACATCTATTCATAATTCACTATTCTTCTTCCACGCTTACTTTTACACAACTCACTCTCAATCTTAGATTGTTAGTTTCCACTGAGGTACTGATACGATAGGTTCCAGCTTACGCTGCTCAAATGTTTAGATTCCAGCTGATGCTGATACGATAGGTTCCAGCTTACGCTGCTCAAATATTTAGATTTCAGCTGATGCTGATACGATAGGTTCCAGCTTACGCTGCTCAATGTTTAGATTTCAGCTGATGCTGATACGATAGGTTCCAGCTTACGCTGCTCAAATATTTAGATTTCAGCTGATGCTGATACGATAGGTTCCAGCTTACGCTGCTCAATGTTTAGATTTCAGCTGATGCTTATACGATAGGTTCCAGCTTACGCTGCTCAAATATTTAGATTTCAGCTGATGCTGATACGATAGGTTCCAGCTTACGCTGCTCAATGTTTAGATTTCAGCTGATGCTGATACGATAGGTTCCAGTTTGGAATGACTTCTTGTGGTTTCTCTGTTGTCCAATGTTTTGACTGTATTGTTGTCTTGTCCTTCTGTTGATGTTTGAACGGTCGACGAATTCCCCTTGTCCTAGCATGCTGATAACGACGTGTTAAGTGGATGTCCATCCTTGCTCTTGACTTTCCCTTGGCGTCCGATCTATCCAGCAATTGTGCCTACCTTCTTGTTGTTTGTGCATCGCAATGTAGCACACGATATCGAAGAGTTCTTCACGTTGCCATGAGATCGTTGGTATAAACGCGGTCTTAGGCAACGCCTTGTTTCACCATGTGATGATTCTACGCTCTTGGTTATGAATATGTGGAGTGGTCGCATCATGATTCCAACGATCCAATATCATACATATGAGGGCGATTCAACTTAAGACTCTTGATTTTAATTATAGGAATATATATATGAAAGAAGAATAAAATTTTTCACACACAAAAAAAATGTTTTCTTTCATCAGTTTTGATTTCAGATTTTTACGTAAGTATTTTATTTTATTTCAGATAGATACATGTTCATATTTCATTTTACTATTTTTATTTTACCGCAAGTACTTTTATTTTGATATTTTCTGTAATAAATTTTTTACATTTCCACTTACTGACACTATTGTTTTACATTTACACTAACTGGACGAATGTTTGTATTCCGAATTTCGAATTGGTGAATCCAATCAAGATAATCTTCACGTGCGACAACGATGGACTGGCTTGAATTCACCTGCATCCTTCATATCACAGCTTCAAATGACTTGAAATTCAGGTTGAAATTCATTTCCACTTGTTTTTCTTGTTTTAATTTGCTGTCAAGCACGAATTTTCGATTCCAAACACAAAATAGAAACTACTTCTCATTTAATATAGACTTCGGATCATTTTAGGACACACAAAACACTAGCGTTTTATTTCTAGGCCGTTAGATTATGTTAGCCTTGAATTTAAAAGAACCTTAGATTAAGTCAGCTTATGTTATCTTGGATTTAACTTTGAACGACATTAGGATTTAACGCAACAGATTTGGAATTTTAAAAATAAATGATAGTTTTAGATTGTCGTTGATTTACTAGTACTGTACCGCATTGTCCCTTAAAGACCGTTATCACTAGTTTCTGGCTCCCGTACCGTTATGACCGTTGTTGCTGGTTAAAGGATAATATTAGCCATGCAGTTAAGGACGACCGTTACTCATGCCGTTAAGGATGACCGTTATTCCTTCCTTCTTTATCACAGTAGTTAGGCACACAATTAACCACTAATTTAATCCTCTGATTGTTAGATTTTAGTTTTAAGAAATTCTTCACTTTCACTTGTTCATTTAGTTTTGCAGTGAAGTAATTAAGTTTAAGTTTTATATATCGATTTTATCATATGTTAAGGATTCCACCATAAATTTTATGTTTTGCGGTTTGCGTATACGATTTCACTTAACTTTCGGGTTGATTTCACTTTAGATATTCAATTGTTAGATTTCCCGGTTTGACTTTCCGTTTTTTATACCGTCAAAACGACCACCTTGTCCGTTTAGACCGTTATACCGCTTTTGGCGACCGTTAGAATTGGATTTTACAGTGGAAATTCACTGACTCAACCTTCAAGAGTTTTGCTTTTACGGATTTAGTTTTGAGTTCACCTTTCACGTTAGATTTTACAATTTTTGTTTTAGAATTCACTTTGATTTTAGAGTTCACTTTCACAGCTTTCGTTTATCGATTTCATAAATAGTCTTTTGGTATTCACCTTGATTTCACAAATAAGTTTTTAGATTTCAATTAGAGATTTCAAATAAGTTTTAGATTTCAATTACACATTGTTTTAGAATTTCTAGATTCCTAGATGGCACATTGTTTTAGAATTTTATTTCACTTAATCCGGCTCGAAGGACCATGTTTCGATAGCGTATGCTGGCATTAAAATTCGTTTGTAAAAAAAATGATTTTTCCATGAGCATTAATAAACTCAGTAGGAATTTCTAAAATCCCAAAAAAAATAAATTATTTGATATTATGCGTGCGACGGTCGGGGATCGAACTCGGTTCCCTTTGTGTGTTGGTCTGTTACTCTTTCTCTCTGCTACGTCGTTTCGTGGAGAGATGTGGCCCAAATCTTAATTTAACCCACTTGATCGATAAACACCTCTTAATTAATTGATCATCCAGGAACATTCGTACTTTCTTTCAATTCAAGACATACAACGGACAATGCAAAACCACAAATTCCTTATTATAAATTTTATATTGCATCTCACTTTAATTTTGGGATTTAGTAGTTAATCGTTATAATAAATATTAGATATAATATAAGTTTACTTATAATATGTTTGTAGTATACACATATTCTTAACTTACGAGTCAATCGCACTCACCAGGGATGTTGTAGGTGGATGGAACGCCAAGGGAAAAGTGATATTCGCTGCCTTTACTTTTCAATCGGTCACCTCGGTCCCCCTTCCTCTCAGATGCATCAACCGTTTTCTTTCTGGAAAAATAGCTGCGGATTACGAATGATGCATCCGAGATGAAGTCGGCATTTTGTGGAGGTGGAGCATATTGCTTTTCCCTTAGTGAAGACCTTTACCAAATAGTGGATCTTATTTATCCGAGACTCAACGTGGTGAGTTTGTTCACGCGTTATTTTTGTTTTGGTGTATTGGTACTCTGCCGAGTGACACTGACGTTTTTGGTGACAGAAGCGATTGTGTACATAAATCTATAAACTTGAGTTTCCCTGGTAAGTACGATTATTTCTATTCTATTATAAATGATATAAGAACAGTTTATATAATGCTGATACATTTAACAATTCTTATAATGATAATCAAATGTTTAATGCTCGATTTATTGCAGTGTTCCTGCCTTCCTGGTACTCCTCCAAACGAAACGAAGTCCGTTGCCCCCATCTTGGTGATAAGAAATTCGTTGACCGCCGATGAGGTTTTCTTTTAATTAACAAACTGTTGCTTTTTCTCTTATTTCCTTTTTCTTCTTTTAGGGCCTGTGGTGTTCACCGAACACGATGTGACCTGGTGGTACAGCCTACCTTCTTCTCATCTTAGCCCAACCCCAGTTTGAAATCGTTCCCCTCCACTGGTTCAGCAGCCCATCACTCGAATCCAGAATCATCCACGGTCAACGTTCTTGAAGCGAAAACTGGATACTTCCGATGAAAAACTGTTGGCCGGATCTTTATGTTTTCCACTTCATTCAAATGGAGCCGGATCGGGTCGTATCAATTTTCTTTCTCCGATTTTACCGCCGTATTAAAGCGTTCGTTTTGTTTTCTTTTTTTGTTATTTTAAATCAATACTGGTCGGGATATTCATAATTATTAAAGAACTCAAATCCCAATTCCAAAAAAAATCGCTACGGTTATATAATTCGATAAGAAAAATTTTCGTCTCTTCACACGATATTTTTCCCTGCTTCCCACAGAAAAAAAACTTAAAACTCTTCCCTTCAAAATATTTTTCGTCCTTTCCAAATTTTTCTCGCATCCCTCGTTTAAATTTTCCCATTCACTACAAAGTGATTTCGAAAGTAAATTTCCCAATCAAAATAAATTTTCCAACCGACCGTTACACATTTACTAAGAATGTCTGACGACGCGCCCCTAAAAATCATGTTCCTTCAAAAGCCAGAGGGACCA
Source organism: Thereva unica (assembly GCA_949987705.1). Lineage (NCBI taxonomy): Eukaryota > Metazoa > Arthropoda > Insecta > Diptera > Therevidae > Thereva > Thereva unica. Next base: position 71,585,069 of record OX465282.1, on the reverse strand, counting down.
ATGCCTCAAAGAAGACCTAGGAAGAGATATAAAGACGCCATAGAAAAAGACCAAGTTTAACCTCGAAAGTCCCGCACTTCCGGTTTTTCACTGGTTTCCTATTCTTCCATGCCTAAGGAGTATTCCTATCAAATTTCAGCAAAATCGCCTGAGGGATTTCAGAATAACCTCACTTTTTCGTTTTTTTCGAATTTTAATTAGATAATTTTTACATTTCTATTAATTTTATCATATTTTCATGACCTAAAAGACAATAAATACGATTATAATACTCGTCATAAACATGGAAACTGACATAGCACATACGGAAATACTTTTAATTTTGATTTCAAAAAATTTTAATTTTCAAACTCAGCAGTCCATGCCTACACATTCATTCTATGGCACAACGGAAGAATCAGTCTACTCCATATCAGAAAAATCCAATTTTTTATTAACCCATTACCGCCCTCTGTACACACACGTGTACACTTCTATAAACATAATTCCTGGAGGCAAAAATGAATGTCAAATCGAATTGTTTCTTAAAAGCAAAACTACTTGTCACTAATAGCTAGAAAAAATAAAACAGTAGGCGGCAAGCGCGAAAATAAATGCCAAATCGTCAATTTGATTTTACGTTATTGTCAAGGTAACTAACGCCGATTGTCGAATAAACATAATTTCATAAAATTGTGTTGTAATTGATTGGATTTTGCATTTCACGGTAAGTTTACATTGTTGTTCATTGTAATACGCAATTATAACATCAAAGATTGTCGTATTACATAGCAAAAAATGTACGAAAGTTTTAGTGTGCACGCTTGTGTACAATGGGCGAATGTATGTATACTCGTATTTAAAAAATTCAACTTTGCAGGACCTGAATTATCATTGAAGATGTCGCGTAATTACCGATTATGTTTCGCCAGTGACTTCCTGAGGCTAGAAGAAGCTGTAGAATCTATTATGGCTGAAGAAGATGACGACGCTGAGATCAACTTGATCGTGATCCCACCCGACCCTGCTGCAGTAAGTGATGAAGAAGAAGGCCCAGAAGATGATTTGAGTTCTTCAGTACTTCCAAGTGACATACCAGGTACGGTCGAATTGTTACGTCGCCATAATTCTAATGAAGAGCCGGAGTGGAACAGTAGCGATGACGAACCGCTTTCTAGTCATGGTCCGTCCCGAAAACGTACTCGAAACGATGGTGCTGAAAGCCCTATTTGGAGAAAAATATTACCCATTTATACTACTGCTTATGAAATCACACAAGTAATTCAAGAACGACAGCAATTCATTGCAGATTCCCTTGCAATTTTTACCCCTACAATGTTATTTGAAAAGTTTTTTGATGACGAAGTCTTACAGTTGATCATAGATAATAGTATATTATATGCTGGACAGAACAATAGGCATGGTTTTGAACTAACCATACAGGAATTGAAAAGCTTTCTTGGCATATTACTGCTTTCTGGCTACAACCACTTACCAACAGAGAGGGGTTATTGGAGTCTTGATGAAGACCTTGGCGTTGCGGTAGTGAACAATTGCATGTCTAGAAATCGCTATCTCGAAATAAAAAGAAACTTGCATTTTGTGGATAACGCTTTAGTTCAAGGTAGTACTGATAAAATGTTCAAATTGAGACCATTGTGTGATTTACTAGAAAAAAAAGCATGTCAGTGGGGAGTATTTCATGAAAACCTATCAGTAGATGAATCGATGATAAAATATTTTGGACATCATCCAGCCAAACAGTTTATAAGGGGAAAATCTGTACGCTTTGGTTACAAAAACTGGGCCATTACTAGTTCAGACGGGTATTGCTATGCTTTTGATATTTATTGCGGAAAATCATCGGAAAATTCAACTGATTCATTAGGAGCTAGAGTGGTTAAATCCTTGCTACAAAAGTTGCCTATTGTACCTCAGGATCACAAAGTTTATTTTGATAATTTTTTTACCAATTACAGTTTACTTCATGATTTGCGTGTATTAGGATATAGAGCTACAGGTACTGTGAGGGAGAACAGGACTAAGAAATGCCCACTGACTGCAGTAAACGAAATGAAGAAGAAACCTAGAGCTGAATATGATTATCGATTCGATAGAAGAAATGAAATACTATTTGTACGTTGGAAGGACAGTAGTGTTTGTACCATTGGAACCAATTTCGACAATGTGAATCCACTAGGAAAAGTAAAACGTTGGTGTTCTTCCAGAAAACAAAAAGTAGATGTAGACGTTCCACACCTTTTTCAAAACTACAATAAAGGAATGGGTGGTGTGGATCAAATGGATCAGTCCATAAGCCTCTACCGTGTCAGCATCAGAGGCAAAAAATGGTGGTGGGTTATTTTTACCTATCTTGTGGATATGGCAGTATCAAACTCTTGGCGCTTACATCTTCTTGCCAGTAAAAATAATAATAAAACGTGTCTTGATCAACTAACGTTCAGGCGATCTATTGCAAGATCGTATATGCCCAAGCAAAAAACAAAGACAAGGCCGTCCTCATCATCATTTTTGGTCTCAAGCAACGATGGGCATAATCCGGAGCGAATTGTAAACCCCCTTCGGTGCGTGATCTGTCATAGCAGGGGTCGATGGCGATGCGCTAAATGCTTAAAAACTCTTTGCATAGAGCGACCCTGCTTTGGGAAATTTCACACTTGATCCGCCCATTGTACACACCTGTGTACAGACCTATTTTCCACCTTCTTTTGTTTTTTCATTTTTTTTTTCTGTTTTATTTGTTTCTTTTACTCTATTTAATTACACTTATAATAAAAAAATATTAAAATATAACGTTGTTTTACTATGGGCGTTAATGGGTTAATAAAACTTTGTTACCGTAAAAATGTGGACATAAATTATTTTGAAATATTGAAATTACTAATATTGCATACATGAACAAAGCTTTCGTATTCGGTGGATGAATTTTTTACTATCAAGAAATTTTATCTAACAACAGACAAAGGTAAAGAGGTTTCAGAAGTAGCAGAAACAGTAGTGTACTGTTGCAATCTCGAGAGTTTTCTGCAAATGATCAAGGACAACCGAAAATTGAACGAGATACACCTGAAATTTGGAATCGATGGCGGTGGAGGGTTTGTAAAGGTATGTCTAAGTATTCAATCTGTTGGTCTCGAAGAAGAAGAAGTCCACAAGAAACGCCAAATATTCGAAGATGGTATCGCAGCAAAAAAATTCAAAGAATTTGGAGTGAATAAGCTACTTGTCCTCCCGATGGCGCCAACTACTCAAGAAAATTATTCGAATGTTGTACAACTATGGTCGTCGATTGGTATCAAAAACTTCAAAGGAGCAATTACGGCAGATCTAAAACTCGCCAACATCCTAGTTGGTGTCATGTCGCGCGCCAGTTTTTATCCTTGTACGTGGTGTTACTCCTCGAAGAATGAAATGGACAAGTGGTCTTTACAGAACAGTTGGAAATTCTCTTGAGAACTATTTGAAGTGGCATGCAACAGGAGAAAAGAAACAAGACGCGAGGAAATTTATGAATTGCATCAATCTTCCGGTTTTTGATACTAGCAAGGACAGAACCTTTCTGGAAATCATTCCCCTGCCAGAACTGCATTAGATGCTTGGCGTAGTGAACACGTTGTACAACAACATATGCTCTTCAGTGGGCGCAAAAATGTAGCGTGACACGTGAAGTTTATCATGGCAGTTCAGGAGCGCGTTCAAAAACCTTACTATGGTTAACCATGGTTAACTATGGTAAACTTTTGTCGTTCAAAAACTCCGTGGTTAACTACAACATAACCACGAGCATAACTTTTTGGCGTTCAAAAACTCCCGTGGTTAACCATGGTGTAGTTAAATTTTAACCATGCTCGAGAGCATGGTTAGCGATAGTTAAGAAGAAGAAGAATAAAAACAATTTTTTGACATTTGTTTTAATGTTAATAATGAACAAATCAAAATAGGATTTGTGAGATTATTTTAAATAAATAATTATTGGAAATAATTGAGGCAAATTGCCGACACTATTTTATGGAAAAAAAATTTAAATTTTCTTTACCACGTAGTTAACCCTTTGAATAGAGAAGATAAGGAACCGAAAATAGCGTACATGTACACGGATTTGAGGGAAGCACTTGGGATCAAGAAATTTTCTCTCCAATTCTCTCCCTCCACTTTAACCACAACAACAAAATACATTCACTTTACCCCACAACAACAAAATACATTGTCGATCCCGGACATAGGCGTAGTGAAATTTGTTCAGGTTTTGCGAAGGGTCTGCTTCAAACATTTAGCCAAGTGAAGCGTTTTCACCGAGATGGTTGCTGAGAAACGATATCCCTCCCGGTTTTTGAATGAATATAACACAGCCACTGACCGGGATCGACACAAATACGTAAAGAATGCTATTTATTAGTGTTGCCCACTGACATATAGTAATGGACTGCTGATAGACAATGCTGAATGGCACCATTTTTCTCCAGAAATAGAAAACCTTTTTCATGTAAACAAAAAATTTTTCTTCGAATTAGGCGAAAATAAGTGTTAAGATGTCTGTTATAATTAATAGAAATTAATTTCCATCACTCATTTCTACTTATTAGCTGTTTTTTCATTAAATAAATGTATTTATTCCAAAACTGTGACAGTTATTTTCCCTGTTTAACGGACTTTTTAAAATAGCTCAAGAGTGAGGCAGAAGAACGAAAACTATACCTGTCTATTTTTTTCTTATTATGTTTACATCGCTGATATGCGCTGACGATTACAGTTCATAGGAATTTAACGTGGGAGCGAGTCAGCAATAGTTTTTGGTGCCACTTTTTTGTATGGGATTTTGCTTATTTAGCAGTCCATTACTATATGTCAGTGGTGTTGCCAAAATGCTTCCCCGTGCTTAATAAATTGCTCTTCCTCGTCTTCTCTATTCAGAGAGTTAACCACGGTGCGTTCAAAAACCTCCATTGTTAAACATAAACTTTCGTGGTTAAGTGAAGTGATGTAGCATAACCACAGCTTATCTCGTGGTTTACTATAGTAAGGTTTTTGAACGCGCTCCTGGTTTCAACGGAAATTCGTGCAAAAAATTACTGTCAAAAGTCCATTTCCTCCGTTCAAATTGCTGTATAAGTTCGTTAAAGTACGTTAAAGCTTTTGATGATTTCAACACTGCCGTCCAAGCTTGTTTCAGTATAAAACTAGATCCAATGATCGTAAATTTCAAACAGAGTTATTTAGATTTGGGAATTTCGATCCCGCCTAAAGTTCGTGCAGTTTTTTTTTTTCAAGTTCCTGACTTTTGTGATGAAATGCAAGCTGGACTAGGATTTTATAGTAAACAAGCTATGGAATCCGTACATTCCGATTTCAAACATGTGTGGAATAAATACAAAGTAGCCAAAGATCATCTTGACTGAGCTGACAAGTTGTACCGAGCGATTTGCGAGTACATATAACAACCTTCACTGCTGTTGAGCTTGTTTGTAATTGTGCATTTTTATTGTTGTTCGATATAATTATTTACTATAACTATGTTCTTTTAATAATAATATCGTTTAATCATTCGGACTGGACTTTTATTTAAAATAACAGAACAATTTTTGCGAAAAAAACGAAAAAGTGAGGTTATTTTGAAATCCCTCAGGCGATTTTGCTGAAATTTGATAGGAATACTCCTTAGGCATGTAAGAATAAGAAACCAGTGAGAAACCGGAAGTGCGGGACTTTCGAGGTTAAACTTGGTTTAAGCCCACCGTGTACCACGCAATTCCGAGAACCAAGGCCTGGTGATAAATCCTTGTATTAATAATGCAATGTATTTTTGAAAAAGAAAAAAAAAACAAAAACAATCAATAATTTATTTATTTACTAAAAAAAATCCTATTATTTTATATAACAGTCTTGAATTGCCTGAATCACAATAGACAAGCCATTCTTTTTACTTAAAATTATAATCTGAGGCTTTTAATGTTTTGGATTTCTGCTTCTAATTGTTTAACCTGTGAAAGTAATAAAAAAACAATAAAAAATATAGCGAACGCAGATTAAATTATTACTCTTTCTAAATGTTTCTGCTGAACATTTTCACTTGCACAGTTTTTGTAACCATCACTTGATATTGTAACCAATAGTTTGTTCAAATCCTTCTGCAGTTTCTCTAGCTTTTGCTTATTTAGTATTACTCCCATTCCAGGTTTTGCTAACTGCTCATTAGTTGTAATACCTGCGAAAAAACCCACATAAAAACAAACCATGTTTTAAAAAGAAAATAATTTACCAAAGGAACATAAATGACCCGCGGAAGATAAAAGAGTAAAATTGCTTTTACGCGTGTGGTTAGAATTATTTTCCAATATAACCTCTTTGGATAGAGTAAGATCTTTAATATTGTATTGATATTTGCAAAGTAATTTCAAAGATGAATTATTTCGCGGAAATAAATGGACTGTAGGTTCATGTTTTTTAGTTATTTGATTCTGACTTTTTAATTGCCGAATAGCTTCGCAAACATCTAATACTTCAGATACTTCTTCTTCCAGAGGATTATTAATAAAATTAGAATCTATGACATCCGAAAATTTAGGAAAATGTTTCAATAATTCTTCAGAAAGAAAGGGTGTAAAAGGAGCCATCGTGTGAAGACCTAAACTTATACATGCAGATAAAACAGCACAGTGCCTCTTGCCAATATCTCCACCTTGTGAAATAGCAGACTTTGTCGTTTCCTTTAAGGAAATAATAAAAAGAGTTAGTTTTAATTGTATTATTCTTTTCAAGATATGCTTACCAAGTACACATCGCAAAAGTTTGTGTAGAAAAATGTTTTGAGAGCTTGTACAGCGATATGAAAATTATAAGATTCATAACTTTGATTGCATATTCTTCTTGTATTCCCTAGCCTGCTCAATATCCACCTATCCATTAGCTCCAATTCTTCGATATTTATTGAAATCTTATGTGTATCTACGTTACATTTTTCAAATGCTTTTAAGGTATATCGCGTTGCTTGCCATATTTTATTAAAGAAAAGTTTGTTTGTATAGCATTCAGATACATCAAAATTAATAAAATGGCTTTTGATATTATGGCTGCATAAAGTGAATCTTAGGGCATCAGTTCCGCATTCTGGGATTCCATTTGGGAAAAGTTTCTTCAATCCTTCCACTGATTTGCTAAATTCGTCTGAAGAAAGAATTCCAGTCTCGTAAGATTTTTGAATTTCGTCTTTTAAATCCTACAATTATAACATTAGTTTATCATAGTATTGGCAAAATTTTTTTTATAATTGAATCAATATTCAGAGCGCGGCGAAAGTCCGGCAACGGTCAGAAAAATCCAAATTTTCTCAACTTGGCGGATGGAATCGTTTGCACACAAAACTCATCCCTCACCCAACAATGTTAACCCACATTTTTCCTCACGGATTATGATTCTCCGAAGAGAAATATGAAACTTTTGCTCGAATTTTTTCCGAAGCTTCCCTGTACCCTGAATGATTTTTTGGGGATAATTCTGATTTTTGATGATTTTTGGGGGTGCAGTGAAGCTTCAAATAAAAAACTTCATATTTCTCTTCGAATAATCAGAATCCTTGAGAAAAATGGGGGTTGCCATTTCAAACTTTAGATTCACCCCCACCCTCTTCGAGGGGGTGAGTGGACGCGGAGAGTTTAGTGTGCAAACGATCCCACCCTCTAAGTTGGGCAACTTTTGTTTTCACGTAAACCTACGATTTAGGAAATAATGAACCGTCGCCGCACTTTTGTGGCGCCCTGTATTATCATGCCTACTTCAAAAATTTACAATTGTATTAAACATATTTTAGGTATAGCGAGGTTTTAAATATAAAATTAAAAGAACATTAGTGACAAATAAGAATTCAATGGCCCACACTGGTTATGGATTGTATGCATCTTTTCATATAACGCCACTAGAAGAAAGTGTTATATCAACAGCATGTTATAAAGTCTCCCACATGTGAGATCATACATATAATGTAGTTTACAACGTCCATTTAAGATCTCCAGCTACACCTTATAGCCTTATGACACTGGCTTTATCGTAGGCTGAAAATGCTGCCTTGGCTAGGCTGAAAATGACGAAATCTGTTATATTGTGGGACATGGATAGCATGTGAGAGTAAGAGCGATTACCTGATTATTATAACAGATAGTTGTGAGGGGAGAAGAAATCCGTTGGAAATATTTGAAATATTAAAATTTATTATGATTAAAATTAAATTAATTGAAATTTATTGTATTTAATATTAAACATGGTCAACATTAGGTAAATTAAAATTCTTTGTTCTCTTCCTTTCAATTTGCTACTTCCTCATTAAAAAATCTTGTTTGACCTAAGTCCTTGTTTCACACCGTTGAGTTTCTCGACTATTAAATCCTTCTATACATGGAGATTTTTTAGGGCTCTGTTTATTTCTTCAAGTGAGATTTTTTGTTTATTACTTTCAATACAAAAACGAGCGATTTTACTCCGGAGACCCAATTATAAAAATTTACCCTTCAATAAGATATTATTTATTCTCACTTCAATTATATTTGCTGCCACTTCAATAATAATTATTTCAATTTATTACTTCAATTTATTTTGATTCTCACTCACTGTTATAAAAAGTCTAGAGATGTAGCAAACTGTTATAAAAAGCATAGAAAAAAGAACATGAATTTCATTTTTTTCCTATGCTTTTTATAACAGTTTTCTAGACTTTTTAAAACACTTAAAATTCAGCCAAGAAAAGTTTGAGTATATTCCTCTCACTCTTACATATGGGTAAATCTCATTTGAATTTTTTCTTTCAGTTTTCAGCCTAGCCAAGGCAGTATTTTCAGCCTACGATGAAGCCAGTGTCATAAGGCTATTAAGCGCTGAGGGAAATATTTCCAATGTGAATATCAATTTTGTTAGGTGTAAAGAATATGAAATGGAAAATAAATTGGCAACTGCTGAAATTCCATCAACACAAAAAGTCCACTGTCTGGTATAACAAAGGAATTGTCAAAGCAAAGAATTTATTACTTTCAACAGCAGACATTACATTTTACTTTAACTTTAACATTATACTATAACTTTTTCATAATCTGATATAGCATAAGTCATCCGCGATCGTAAGCAGGACCTGGCACAATCTTTTCTTGCAGTACCGAAAATGTAAGAATGACAACAATGACTGTGAATAATCTCTCGCAGTCACTATTTCCGAGCTCCTTCAACATCCAAACGCAGGATTCATCACCACCTTCTTCAAAGCTCCTCCGAACCTTCATAAAGGACTGAACATGTAACCGAAGCGAAACGGAACGAAACCGGACCGAAATGAATATGTAAATTGTATAAAAATTTATGAGTTATGTAAGCGAACGAAACCGAAATAGAGCGACGGATATAAATTCATTTAATTTCGTCTTTCGTTTCAGCTATTCAACACTGGAAAGTAACAGACAGTTTTCTTGACCAGTTTGGTTATGGTGGGAAATTGAAATGCACAGTTAGCGTTGGTTAGGTTGGTCCAAATTATATTTCGACAAAATATCGCTTTAGGTGATAAGGGAGCGTTCAAGTAATACGTAACGCATTTTGGGGGGGGAGGGGGTTTGTAAAACGTTACGATGCGTTACAGGGGCGGGGGGGGGGGGGGTTCCAACAACGCGTTACGTAACATTGTTTTTGACGTGACAACGTCTATTAAAACGATGAACGCCGGCTGCATGCACGAAAAATGATGACTCATTGTCCCGTTATGTCCCGTTATGTCCCGTTATCTCCCGAAGTAATTTTAAAAATTTGATCGTAGTAATCTTAAAAATTTGATTAAAATTGTCAATATTAATTAGATTAAATTTGTCAAATTGTCAACAATAAGCAAAGCAAGCCAAACACTCTGTCTCCTAACTGGGTGCCGGTGTATAAGGAAATAGTGAAGATTACACTGACGAAAACTGTGAAATGCAAACGAAAACAGTTTCCTTGCGTTCCTGCTTGTGCTATTACCATTCACAAGTCGCAAGGTGGGACGTTTACTGTTATTATCTATAATATAAAAAGAAGTCGGGTTTTTCTTCCAGACGCTATAATTAGAAAACGCACGATCCGATTTCCACGGTTTTGCATTCGTTGGAAAGGTCTCGGGCTCCGTGAGGTTTATAGCAAAAAAATTTCAACAGAAAAGCAGGCGTTTGGTCCATAGCAGCCATCTCAAGAGGGCGGATTACCATTTTCTTTACAACCCCTCGACATGGATATCAAATGAAAGGTTATGGTAAGTAGAACACCAAAAGCAATATAGTATACTCAATATATCGTTTGGTCCATGGCAGTCATCACAAGAGAGCAGATGACCATTTTCTTCACAACCCATTCGAAATGGGTATCCAATGAAAGAGTATGATAAGTAGAACAATATAAGCAATATAGTATACTCAATATGTCGCTTGGTCCATAGCGGCCACCTCAAGAATGCGGATTACCATTTTCTTCACAACACCTTCGACATGGATATCGAATGAAAGAGTATGATAAGTAGAACACCATAGGCAATAAAGTATACTCAATATATCGTTTGGTCCATGGCGATCATCTCAAGCGGGCGGATTACCATTTTCTTCACAACCCCTTCGAGATGGGTATCAAATGAGAGAGTATGATAAGTAGAACACATAAGCAATATAGTATACTCAATATATATCGTTTGGTCCATAGCGGCCATCTCCAGAGGTTGGATTACCATTATCTTCACACCTCTCGATATGGATTTCAGATGAAAGGGTATGATAAGTAGAACACCATAAGCAATATAGTATACTCAATATATCGTTTGGTCCATGGCGGTCATCTCAAGAGGGAGGATGATCATTTTCTTCACTACCCCCTCGACATTGGTATCAAATGAAAGGGCATTATAAGAAGAATGCCATAGACTATGTCTTTAGATTCATGGCGGCCATCTCAAGAGGGCGGATTGCCATTTTCTTCACAACACCCGAGACATGGGTATCAAATGAAAGGCTATGAAAAGTAGAACACCATAAGCAATATAGTATACTCAATTTATAATTTGGTCCATGGCGGCCATCTCAAAAGGGCGGTTTACCATTTTCTTCACAACTCCTTCTAGATGGGTATCAAATGAAAGTGTATGATAAGTAGAACAATATAAGCAATATAGTATACTCAATATATCGTTTGGTCCATAGCGGCCATCTCAAGAGGGCGGATTACCATTTTCCTCACAACCCCTTCGAGATGGGTATCAAATGAGAGAGTATGATAAGTAGAACACCATATGCAATATAGTATACTCAATATATCGTTTGGTCCATAGCGGCCATCTCAAGAGTGCGGATTAATATTTTCTTCACAACCCCTTCGACATGGGTATCAAATGAAAGAGTATGATAAGTAGAACACCATAGGCAATATAGTATACTCAATATATCATTTGGTCTATGGCGGTCATCTCCCGAAATCAATTTTCCCAGATTTGTTCTTTTTTCACTATAGCTTTTTCCTATCGCAGACTGTGTCCTCATAATCTTAGTTTATTGAAAGGCGTTGCAACGCACGCGGGTTTTTGCTAGTTTAATATAAATGATTCAATTTTATTCATAAAAGTATGCAATCATTTCATCAATGTTTTCTCATGACGTTGTCACGTTAAACTATCGTCCGTAAACCCTCTTTACAGACAACAAATTTTTTTATTTAAATAAAAAAATAGGGCATTCAAATCTCCCAACTTAGCAACCCTTTTCGTTTATGTTTTACGGGTAATCGCGATTAAAACAATAAATAAGCTATTTTAGCGGCTTTCTGGTACTTTGCGTCATATAATTGTCACTTTCAGGTAAAAGTGTTGGGTGTTACGTAACGTTTAGGAGGGGGGGGGGGGGGGGGTACAGAAAAACGTTACGGCGCGTTACAGGGGGGAGGGGGGGGTCAAAAATTTTCAAAAATTGCGTTACGTAATACTTGAACGCCCCCTAAGTAGAAAATATGACAAGGAGAGCTCCCTGACCTGCAACATCAAAACGCTAGTAGAGTTTTACATTGTGAATGTTAAAATCACCGGCTACATACATACACTGATTTCACACTATAGGATACAAATCCGGGGATATGTACAGAAACACCATCAAATGCAAAGTTGATGCTTCGTTACTAATGGGTTTCTGTATAAGAAGCAGAAGAATATGACGTTGTTTCGAATAATAATTTTAAGCCAGAGCTGATTAAAACTCGAAAAAATTACACCGAGAGGTGAAGAGAAGTGTCCAGCGTAATAAAAGGCAGCAGATAAATGAGCTCGCAGAAAAAGCGGAAAACACGGCAAACCCAGGCAACAGTAAAGTGCGTATCAAATTATTAACAGCAGGATGGAAGGCTGCTGTGCAGCGACGAGAAGCAGCTCCAAAGATGAAGAGATTACTTCTGAAGCGCCCTGAATGGTTGACTTGCACAGGGACCTCAGAGTAATAGCAACAATGCACAGCCAATAAAAATCACCACCCGGGCCCCATCCGAGAAGGAAATAGTAACCGCAAGTCATGCTATGCCCAATGGTAAAGCAGCTGGAAAAGATGGCATCCCGCCAGAATTGTTGAAAGCCGATTCAGGCCTCATAGCAGATGCGCTACAGTCAATCCTGGAAATAGCATGGAAATCCTGTACCTTTCAGGAGGATTGGGCGGAAGGTATCATAGTCAAAATACCTAAGGGGGATATGCAACAACTGGGGAGGCATCTGTTTCGTATCTACTGTGGGCAAAATTTTGTCCCATGTATTACTAAGGCTAAGAGAGGCAGTAGACCGAAGACCGGCAGTAGTAGGAAGGACCGCTCACGTATTGACCATATTAACACATTGAGAAGAATAGTGGAGCAGTCTACTGAACTTCGATCCCCCCTTTACCTTGCATTCTTAGACTATGAGAAGGCATTCGACTCGGTTAATAGGAGCTCTATATGGCAGGCACTACGGCGATTTGGACTGCCTGATAAAATAATAGAATTGATAAAAGCCCTATATATAACAATTCCAAATGCAGAATTCTCAATAATGGAAAATTATCCGACAACTTTGAGGTGAGCTCAGGAGTACGGCAAGGATGCCTACTTTCACCATTACTATTTCTTATAATAATAAATGACATCCTTGTCGGCGCTCTAGATAATAGAACAGGTGGCATACAATGGAGTTTGCTAGGCCGCCTTATGGATCTTGACTACACGGATGATATCTGTTTGCTGGCCCACAGAACCAAGACCTCAAAAACATGCTAAACAATTTAGCAACAAAAAGTAGTCCAGCAGGCTTAAGGCTAAATCCGACTAAAACAAAAGTCAAACACCATCGAACGGACAGCGCTGAATAACTGGTAGATAAATTCTGCTGCCTCGGTAGTATTATCACCGAAAATGGCAGTGCAGAAAAGGACGTCAGTTCCAGAATAAATAACGCTATATGGAGATCAATCCAGATCTCAACTAACACCAAATTACGACTGTTCAACTCCAACGTTATAGTAGTTCTTTTGTACGGTTGCGAAACATGGGAAGTCACCCAATTCATCACAGGGCGCCTACAAGTTTTCATCAACAGATGCCTGCGTTGTATCCTAAAAATCCGCTGGCAAGATAGAATTTCAAACGAAGAAGTATGGTGCCATGCTGGCCAAGAAAGGATAAACAAGCAAATCAAGCGAAGAAAATGGAATTGGATTGGCCACACCTTACGATGCGAAAACGAGAATCTAGCCGAACAAGCCCTTGACTGGAATCCGCAAGGATCACGTCGAGTCGAAAGACCTAGAACAACGTGGAGGAGAACCCTACTAGCAGAGGCCGCAAGAAGATATTAAATGGCAACGGAAGGAAACCCTTGAATATTACAAAAATCCAAACAAAACGGTTTGTAACGGATTTTAGTTACCAAGTTTAATTAAAACATTTTTTCTAGAGCTTTTGTCGGTAAAATGATTGTTTCAAACATCTTAGCTAATTAAAATTGTTTCGTGTTATGCCTCTTGAAACGGGGAAAATTTCAACAACCACATATAGGCCGCGATATTTGTGAGAACGAATTTTGAATTCAGATGAGATAAAATATTTACTCTTAAAGTCTGCAGATGGCCTTCGCTTCAAACGTGCAAGTTCTGCTATTTTGTTTTTCTTCTATTAAAGAACATATCATGGGCGAAGGTGAAGGCGAATTACCAAAACGCTGCGTGCAATCAACTTCTGAGATGATGGTGGGACGCCATAACACGCCATATTAAAGCTCCGCCTTTGCTTGATCAGATTTAAGATTTTTGACACATTAAATCGTTTAATGGGTTGTCGTAATTATAAAAGAATTTTTGACAACGGTTACTCCAATCCCATAGTTTTTCCTACACTGTTGGACCGAACAACTATTTTACGTTCTTCGCAGTTTCTTTTCTAACGGTATACATGGCAGTTCTATTTTCAAAACTTATCATCAAGTCTATTATAATAAACACGTAACACCCGGGGTCTGTTCAAGATTTCTGCTATATCAGCTTATAGCAGCTATTGTCATGCTTGACCTGTTCAAAACAGCAAAAAAGCTGCTAACGAAGCTGCTATTTTTGTGTTCAAGATTCGAAAAAAGCTACTAATGTAGCTGCTTTTTGTTGCTCGCAGTTTCGACTGCAAGCAAGAAAGCAGCTACGTAAATCATACATGTGTGTGTAAATGTCATTGGTCGTTTTGCCAAAATGACTGACTCGAGTGAGGTTTTGTTTAATACATATTAAATAATAAATTTAGGGATTGCAACTGCACGGCCAGACTTTTTGCTAATTGTAGAGAGAGGCAGGCGCGGATCGAGGATTTTTTTCCGGGGGGGTCACAGGATAGAAAAAACTAGTTGGGATTTGGGTTTGACCCCTTTGGTCCACACGATTAACTTCCCAGTATGATGAACGTAGATGGAATAAACTGTCTTCTTACAAAATAGTTATACGTTTAGCACTAATGGAAAATTGGCTAGTATCAGAACTGATGACAAAACAATCCCGAGAGAAGAAAGTTCAAGTAACTATAATAGTGGTAAATCCACAAGATTTTTCTAGAGAATTTGTTTTTCCTGAACGTTAGCAAATAAACATTTCCTCCGAATTTCATTCGTTGCACTAAAACGGGTGTATTCGAATTGAGCAGGCTGAAGCGCCGTTGACAAACTGGGAAGCGAACGACTTCAATTGGAAATTCCAAGACTTTCCGGAGATATTAGCAAAACTGTAACTGAAAAGTACTTGTCAGACTTGACCAAAAAGAACAAATTTTGCAGTAACTACTGGAAATCCTGTGATGAACCACAATTTCCTCAAACTGCGTATAAAACAATTCCCCGTCAAAAAGTGCTAATCCAAGGTTTGAGAAATTCGTGATGTTTGTAAAAGGTATCGAAATTTTTGCACGATTTTTAGAGGTTGTCGGATTTTGAAAAGTGATGTTTTGTTCGAAGGCTATGGCTGTGAAGAACCCAAAAAAGGTCACTTCGTTTAGAACGGGTTTCATTCCATTGAGCTTATTAGATATTAGCGAAACTTGCCAATTTAAGGTCTTTCTGACAATTAGCCGAAGTTTTTCTATTTAAACAACAAAGACCCGACCGAATAATATGAAATTTTTTTCAGAGCATTTCTTCGTAAATATTCTTTTTTCGGCACCTCAAGGAAGTCGATATAGTTTTTGGTTGGCGCGGTTTCGTGCAGGTACAAAATTCACGAACGTCGTTTAAACAAAAAAACGGTTAGACCGAATCTTATGAAAATCGATATCTTTTATAGTTCGTGCGATATCTTGCAGGTACAAAAATCGCTTATGTCATTTAAACCAAAAAACCACTCGACCGAATATTAAAGCGCGTCCACACCAAGGAAACATTGTAAAAGAAACAAAACAGAAGCAGAGTTTTTTTTACAAAATAAGTTTTCCAAAGTTTTTAAAATTGTTTAATAAATGTTTTGAATATGTTTGAAAAACGTTTTTGAAACATTTGAAGAACAATTGTACAAGAAATGAGGAAACCAATTTGTTTCTGATTTGTTTCAGTGTATTGTAATGTATTCGCCTGATCACGCGCCACTATTTTGTACTTGTTACATAGTATTGAACATTTCTGCTAAAAAAATTAAAAAGAGAAGATTAATTTGGCAGAGAAATTTTTTGGAAATTAAAACTGAGTACATTGGTTTAAATTTACTAAGAGACCTTAAGATCGATGCTCTTAGCGGCTTTAGAAATTTTACCCGAATTTCTTCCAATGATTTTGAGTATTTTGCGAATTTAATCCATATCCCATTTGAAGTTATCCATGTTGATGCTTTGAAGATTATGAATTCACTGACAAATATGCATAAAAACTCTGTTTTAATCGATTGAAACACAATAGAAACATTCATTGTTTCCCACTTCAAATGGAAAACACTGGGTAAACATTACATTTTAAAAATGTGTCGGATACATGTTTGTTTCAAAAATGTTTATGTTTCATAAATGTTTCTTTGGTGTGGCGCCTTTATAAAAATCCTTTCAGATAATATTGTCGCTAATACGCTTCGAATGGCACCTCAAGTGAGTCAATATCTTTCGTGGTTCGGGCGATATCGTGCAGGTACAAAAATAACTTAAGCCGCTTAAACGAACAAACGGCTCGACCGAATTTTATGAAAATCTTTTCAGATCATATTTCGGTTAATACACTTCAAACGACACTTCAACGAATTCGATATCTTTTTTGGTTCGCGCTATATCGTGCAGGAAAAAATGACCACATCCGTACGCACACACACATACTTCCTCCCAATTTTTTGCTTAAAATGTTCCTGAGACCTGGAAAGATGAAAATACGTCGAAAATTTCGATTTCGTTTTTCGGACCGATTACAATAATTTCCTATACTGGGAAGTTAATAACAAAAATAACCAAATAAACAACACTAGCCGATTTTTTTTTAATGAATAAAAAGCAAAGTCAGAATAAACTTAGATGATAGTATATAAAGTATAGCAACAATCCAAATATAGAAAAAATAATAAAAAAGTCAGTCTTGTGTAAGAAAATTAGTCAATTTTGTTGATTCAGTCATTTTTTTTATTCCAATTTTTTCAGAGTGCAAAAAAGGGCGCTTTCAGTAATGCAGGATGCGTGCGCAAATGACTTATTCAGCAATTGAAAGTGTGAAGCTTTCAATGACTGAATAAGTATATTGCGCACGCATCCTGCATTACTGAAAGCGCCCAAAGTAAGTTAATTTCAGTCGTTTGGTTAGTTTCAGGTTTTTATGTTTGCAAAAACTAGGTTTTGTTCGTTTGATTTTTTTTGTTTTTCGGTTTCCAAAATATTGTTTCAGCTATATTTTTTGAAATGCGGGCTGTTTCGGTGGGAGGGGGGGGGGGGTCATGACCTCCGTGCCTCCCCCCCTTGAATCCGCGCCTGGGGAGAGGAATAGTTGACTGCAAGAAATACTCATACACATACATTAACACAAAGCTATGCTAGCACCTTTTTTGCGTTCAAGATATCATAGCAGCTTTTTCTTGCTTTGCTGTAATTTGACAGTTTAAAAATTCTGCTACTAAAGCTGCTATAGCAGAAATCTTGAACAGACCCCTGCTTTACTCATGCATGAAGTATTGGGTATACATACATTTGTTTATAAAGTTATAGTGTGTAATGGCTGATATTGGAGTTGTGTCTAGACCTTGGGCCTTAAGGCCCAGTTACATAGCAGCGATGCGTTGCGTTGCATTGCGCGCAATGTAGCAAGCCCCATTTAAATTACATAGTTTTAATTTTGACAGACGCTGCGAAACGCAACGCAACGCTGCTATGTAACTGGGCCTTTATTCTTTATTACAATATTTTTCACGAAACTGATAAACCGCATTCCCTATTACAATATTGGCGTCAATTTTACTTGAAAATCTAACGGTATACAGAAATAAAGTAATGACGTCAGCCCTAATGCAGAAACAATAGCTTCAATTTTAGTGACGTCAGCAGTAAAATACCGTATACTCGATTTTTACTCGAAAGCTGGGTTCATTTTCGGATTGGAGTTAACAGTATTATAAAAAAGAATAGGGGGCCTTGAGTCGGATCAGATGTTACTTGGGGATAATTTATATCCGGATTAACCAAGACTAAATATGGCATGGAAATACAATAAATATTGATAATAACTTCTTTTAATACTCATTATTTGTAAAAAAAACGACTCTAACTTTGGTCAAAATCCAGATAGTGTATGGCTTGTCCTTATTTCAGTTAGAAGATAAAATTTAAAAAAAAAAAATATTGATTGTATTTTTTTATAAAAATATTAACCAAAATAATGTCAAACAATAAAAATCAACCGGCCTTGAAGTAGCCTAGATAAGCCAATATACCACTACTTTATATAATAAAAACACTGTTACATACCTCTAGAGGTGCTCCATAAATAACTTGCTCGGGTAAAACCACATTTCCAAGACTTTTAGACATTTTTCTTCCATGAGCATCGCAGATGATTCCATTCAGTACAATATTCCTAAATGGGACCTGCCCGGTTAATTTCTGCCCCAGCATCACCATTCTGGCAACCCAAAAAAATAATATGTCATGACCTGTCTCCATAAGATCTAACGGATAAGAATTTCTGTATTCATCTTTAGGCCAATTAAAAACTGAAAACGGTAACAAAGAAGAGGAGAACCATGTATCAAGAACATCAGAATCTTGAACTACGGAAATTCCTGCAGAATTAGTATTAAATATTTGTTGAGATTTTCTAAGTGCATCATGCTCCGATTTAGCGGCAACCCAAATTGTTTTGCCTTGAAATGTACATTCGAAAGCTGGAATTTGATGACCCCACCACAATTGTCTGCTTATACACCAATCTCTGGAGTCACGAAGCCATCGAAACCAATCTGTCTCATAATTTTCTGGGTATATTTTAATCTGACCTGTTTCAACTGCTTCAATGGCCATATTCGCCATTTCATGACATTCAAGAAACCACTGAGGTTTCAACATATATTCTATTATATCTTTTGATCTTGAGCAACGTGGTAAATTCATTTTATTTGGTTTTATTCCTCGTAATAAACCTAATGACGACAACGAATCTATGATTTTTATTCTAGCGTCAAATCTTGGCATATTTGAAAAGTCTGGAAAACAGTCTATTATAGTGCCTTTTTCTGTAAAAACTTCCTTTGGATCAAGACTGTGTCGTTTGCCTACATTGTAGTCATTTTTATCGTGAGCTGGCGTTATTTTAACAGCCCCTGTTCCAAAATCTCTATCCACCATGCTGTCATAAATCAGCGGGATCGTCTCTTTTCGAAAAGGATGCCAAAGCAAAACTTCTCTCTCGCGAAATTGATGATAACGCTCATCTTCCGGATGTACAGCTACTGCTACATCACCCAACATCGTTTCTGGTCTTGTAGTAGAAACAACAATTTCATCAGTATGATCTAGTAGTTTATACGCTACATCAAACAGCTGTCCAAACGTAACAGGTTTTGCATATCCGGGGACTTGTACAGGAGTGGGACCCTCGAGTTCAATAGTTTCAACTTCAATATCTGAAATGGCCGATTCCAGGGCGCACGACCAATTAACTAAGGATTTTTGCCTCTTAATCAAGCCACTATCAAAAAGACGTACAAAAGCCTCCTGTACAGCATTTGCTTGTTTCTGAAAAATATCAATAAGTGAATATTCTTTTATATGTAACCCAAATATACTTCATCCATTGTAAAGTATTCCATATCCCAATTAAGTATACAGCCCATTTTCTTTAAATTGTCGATTATATTAGTTTGCTTTTCCTTTTTCCACTCCCAAACTTCTTTTAAAAACGATTCTTTACCTATTTCGTGCCTAGTAAGGTTGGAGCGTTTCTGTAATTGTTTCTCTACAATTACTTGAGTCGCAATACCAGCGTGATCAGTTCCAGGAACCCAAACAACGTTGTATCCTTGCTGTTCCTTTCTTCTACAGATAACATCCTGGATAGTGCACATGAGAGCATGACCCAAATGTAAACGCCCAGTGACATTTGGAGGCGGTAGAATAATAGAAAACTTGGGTTTATTTAAATCGTTAGATTCTTGTGATTTTAACCATTGCAAATGTTTTCCTCGTTCTACTTCTTGGGGTTTGTAACCAGACGAAATGCCGGCTAGAAACATAACCGCATTAATAAAATTTATTAAATTAAAACGAACATTACCGCTATTTCTATAACTCCTAAACATAAATATGTACAATTTCCATTTTTCCCAATGGACTATTTTACTTCGTAAAGCAGAGGAATGCAAATCCCGATAAATCATGTTACCTTCTGTATTTCACCTGCGTTTAGTAAACATATCATATCATCTGTTAACTGTCACATCAATATTAAAAAATCATAGAGCACAATCCAAAGAGGTAAAAGAAGATGAAAGCTTTGTTCAGCGAGTGAGTTTACACGGCCACATGAAATTGAATTTAGGTCGTGTGCGAAACTGGCTAATTGCTTGCTAAACTACCAGATTTTGTGAAACTTTCTCAGTCTAAAGCCTCAATTATTATACTGAACGCGACGGACCGGATTGAAATGTCAAAAAGAGTTTCATTACAGAGAAATTGTATTGAAGTGGTTATACTGGACGCAACGGAACGGACCGGATCAAAGTTTCAAAACTTTGGAACTTGAAGGAACCGACGGATTGAAGTGTCAAAAGCAGCATTAAAAACAGCTGATTTAGTCATTTATTATTTAACCCAAAATGTAGTCAGAGTTTGTTGAAAAATTTATATATAAATAAAGTGGAAAATAATGAAATTCTTTATAATAAAATATTGCACGGATATGAAAATTTTAAGCATAAGTCCAAAATTGGCTAAAAATTGCTGAAAAAAGTGACATTTGAATACGTTCGATTCCTTCAGTATAACCAGCACAATTCCCTTCCGTTAACTCTCCATTCCGTTACTTTCTGTTGCGTCCAGTATAATTGAGGCTAAGGGCCGGTTTCACAAAGAGAATTTAAGTATAGAAATTTACTTAAGTTACACTTAAGTATGGATGGCAGTTTCACAGATACCACTTAAAATTTATTTTTTTTTATGTGATAGACTAGAGGGTTAGGGAAATCCCCTTTGTACTGTTCGACATTCTATTTTTTTAATTTTACTTAAAGGCTGAAGCACAACTAATCCGTTTCGTCCGCTCCGCACGTTTTTCCTTTGTTCTTTTTGACATTCCGTCCTCTTGATTGTGGGTACCGTTCCGTTCGTCTCATGGAAAGTTTATGGAAATGTCAAATTTCCAACTTTTGAAAACGGACGGAACGGATTGGTTCTGCTTGAGCCTTTAGTGTAACTTAAATGGCAGTTTCTCTAGACTTAAGTCTTTCTTAAATCAGAATGCATAGAAAACTCAAACGTCAATTGAATACCAGTACATTCCTTGACGAAGCTGCTATTTGTTATGCGTAATATTCTACCATGTGAAAAGTTATTAAATTAATAAAATATGGACTCTGATCCTCAAGACATGTAGAAAACATTTCTATAAGCAATATTGTCTATTTTCTAATCTGTATACATCAATTATTAATTAATGAAAGAGAGTAAAAATTTTATTATTTTTGCTAGAAAATCTTTTTAGGGTTTTTGTAAGGGGTTATAAAAGGTATGTTCCCGTACCTGCAGAAAGTGCAGAATCTGCAAGCTGCTTCGAATTACTTAACAGAATTCTGTTCCCGTACTTATACTGCAGCCGCCATACTCATTTCCCCACTCTGCAGTAAGCAGCAGAAACTAGCAGAAGTTACGAGCTGCTGTAACCTGCTGCAGCAATTTTTTGAAATATGGAAATATCAAAACTGACATTGCCGTGTTCGTTGTAAACGTTAGATGTTTGTAAAATGCTCTAAAACAGATTAAAAACAAAAGAATAACCGTTCTTCTTTTCGATTTCAGAAAAACTGCAGAATCTGCAGAAACAAGTTCCTGTACTTTCTTTATTTCATCCCCCACCTCTCAATAAGCAACTTGCAGTAAGTGACAGAATGCAGAAAGTACGGGAACAGACCTAATGTCTACCGATTTTCTACCCTTCATACATGGGGTTTTATGGTCAAAATAACAGTTTTTTGCAAATACATGTTAAACGGTAAGTGTTATCATAAAATAGTGTTTACAAAATTTGTATATTATACTATTATTTGCAAAAAAATGTTCTGAATTTTCCCGTACGAATTGCCATTCATGAGATATCGCCGTTTTAAAGATTTAAAAAACTCATATCCATTCATTTGCCACTTGCAAAGTTCATCAGACGTTCAATAAATCCTTTGTTGGACTACATGGTTAATATTTAAATGAGTGATTTCCTTACAAGTGTTTATTTAAAATGTTAATTTTTTATTAAAAAAGGCCGCTAAATTCGAAATCAGCGACCCCGTAACCAAGTTTTGTAGCAATTGAAGGATATTTCACTACTTTTAGCCGCCATTTTGTTTATGAAAAATTTACACTAAATTCGTAATCAGCGACCCCAAAAACCTCCTTATACCAAGTTTTGTAGCAATTGAAGGATATTTCACTACTTTTGGTCGCCATTTTAAAGCCGCCATCTTGTTTATGGAAAAATGGACACTAAATTCGTGATCGGCGACCCCAAAAACCACCGTATACCGAATTTAAAATTAATTGGTTGATGTTAAAGACTTTTGGTCAGCTTTTAGGCCTTTTGCCCCACTGTGCGGCGTTTGTTATCAGAGCGCCGTTCGTTGATATGCTTACTGTTAATAATTTCACCGCACTTGCTGCACTCATGTTCGCAGTGTCACTGCTCTTGGTGCCTGCAAGAGATGTACCACTTACGTGCGCATGCTATTTACTGTTTTTGTCTTGTCCTTTTTTATTTTCTATTGTTTATAAACTAAAGGCTCAAACAGAACTGTCTGTTTTTAAAAGCTGGAAAAACTTTTCATGAGACGAACGGAGCCGTAGCCACAATCAAGCGGACCGAACTTCAAAAATAATAAAGGAAAAACGTGGGGAGCGGACAGAACATATTGGTTCTGTTTGAGCCTAAAGACTTTTAAGGTGGATTTACATATCTGACATTTTTCCGTCGCGCCGGTCCTTTTAAAAATTTCGACCAATCAGAAACAACCTCTGCGACATCTTTCCGTCACGGCGGAGAGCTGAGCGAACTTCAACTTTTTCTGTGACAGAGTGATAGAAACAGCTGATTGTAAGTAAAATTTGAGGTTATGTGTCACTGCAATGTTTATTTATTTGGATTTGTTTGGTTTTCCGTTGACGTAAAGAGAGGTTTTATTAAAAATAGGGTTTGTTAATTTATATTTTTTAGTTACTTTCATTTTTACTCTCTTCAAGTCCGTTGTCAAAAGTCACGATTGTTTTTGGCCGTGACACAATTCGTCACAAATGTAAAACGCGTATTGAAAATCTGCGACAGAAATGATCAGCTGTGATACGGCGCGACGGAAAAATGTCAGATATGTAATTCCACCTTTACACAACAAACGGGATGGACGGACCGGATTGGTTCTGTATGAGCCTTTAATATTTTTTTATACAAATACATACTATTGATGCATATTGTGGGGTAAGCCTAAAACAGAATGAATGCAGAAACTTCGACTTTGACTTCACCGTTGCAGTAAAGTCGACTTTGACGCACAGCGCTAACACATTCATTTCGGTAACTTCAAAGTCGATAATTTGACAGGTAGTATTTACAATTACGATAACCATTTAATAACATACCAGAAGCTATAAATTTTGAATAAATGGACCAATTTATTTTTATTGTATGTGGCCTTTACGTATATTACCTGCGAAAATTATATTTTTCATACAATAAACTGAATCAATTTAAATTTTCTAATTTGGCTATAGTGACAAAATTGAAATATTATGTTGGTAGCTCTGCAACTTTTGCAGCAACTTTAAAAATTTTCAAAGTCGAAGTCGGCGCAAAGTTTACTGCAATGCTTACTGCATTGAATATGTTAACTGAACGTGAGTACTATAGAAAATGTATGAAGCTGTCAAAATGGAAAGTTGAAGTCGAAGTTTCTGCATTCATTCTGTTTTGGGCTGTATTGTATAAATGAAACGCACCACATATAATAATGATAATAATACTGGTTTATTTGATATGTATGAAGTATACCCAAGGAGGGAGTGCGTGCGTACACTTATCTGGCTCGAGGTAACAGGAAGAAGAGCTACCGGAAATATCTATTATGTTGTACCAGATTAATTATGTTGTACCAGAAGAAGAGTTCTACTGAAAGTATCGTTATTTGTACTAGAACAAAGTAAGTGTATACATCGCCACATCACTCCCCCTCTGAAAGAAAAGGTTTTGCTCTACTTTTACATTTCAACTTCTTAACATTATTCTAATTTTATTTATTTCTCGTCTTCAAACAATTTCATTTCTTTATGTAAGTGACATGCTTTGGTTCTTAAAACTATTCTTCCTTTTTTTTTTCTTTTTTTATTTATTTATTTTTTCATTTATTTATTTTTTACTTCATTTTATTTTATAAGTGACATTCTATGTTCTTAACGCTACTATTCTAAGTGTAATTCATTTCATGCTATTGAACTAAATTGTCTTATTAACTAACAAAGTAAGATACAAGTCTGAACTTGAATGAAACTGTCTCAAATGTTAAATGTTACTTGTGGTTTGGATTTAGAGCTAAATCGTGTGACTCTGTTGGAGAAAGTGTCAGAATTTAGAACGAATGCCGGTTTTAACCTATCTATGTTAATTCTTTCTTCTTTGTCATTAATTTGAATGGTGAAACATTTATCTTCTCTTGTTAATACTTTGTGAGGACCGGTGTAAGGAGGGATCAATGAGTTTTTTCTAATAATCTCACGAACAAAAACGTGTGAGCATTTCTTGAGTTCTTTTGCCAACGCGGTTGTCATGGGTTTCGTTTGCTCGCTCGATACTAGTTCCCCCGGTAGGCGCAAGGATTGACCAAAGAGTAATTCTGCAGGTGTAGCACCCAAGTCCTCTATGACGGCTGATCGTAAACCCAAGCGTAACCACGGTAGGTTTTCGTACCATTTCTTGGGGTTTTCTGAAGCTCTTATTGCCACTTTCAGTTGCCGATGGAATCGTTCGATTGAACCATTAGCCTGGGGATGATATGTCGTGTGAATTCGATGCATGCCAAGGATGTTGGATAATTCCTTGAAGAGTGTTGACTCGAATTGGGAGCCCTGATCTGTTGTCAGGGTTTTTGGGACACCGTAGCGTGATATCCAACCTCGGAGGAAGTTTTCTACTATGGTATTGGCAAAGATGTTTCTTAATGGGAAAACTTCTGGCCAGCGAGAAAACCTGTCTTTTAGTGTTAAGAGATACGTATAACCTTGAGACGGAGGAAGCGGACCTACTATGTCCATATGGACATGTTCGAATCTACCCGATGGTATTGGGAATTTTCCATGTGGTGAGGAAATGTGCCTGCTGATCTTGGCTTTCTGACAAGCTATGCACGTTTTGGACCAGCGGTTCACATCTTGGTTCATTTTTGGCCAAAAGTATTTTTCACAGATTAGTTTTCTCTTTGTTGTTATTTTAGACTATTGTGCATGCTTGCATGGATTTTTATTAATTATTATAGGGAAGAATATTAAAATAAATTAGGACCACATATTTCACTAAAAATTCAAAAGTTTGAACCGTAATTAAGTAACGCGAAATATTAACTTTCAAGAAATTAAATGCGGTCGTATTAAAACAAAATATCACGCCGGGTTCTAGATCACTGATCTCGATGCGATTTTTATCGCTAGTTGAAAGCCATTGTTGTAATTTTTATAGGATGAATTTTTTTATGCACTTTTATATTATTTGTTGCCATATCACTGTTTCAAGTTTTCTTTTTAGATGGAATTATACTTCATATGGGGGTTCAATTTTGTTACCTTTCCGTGGCCACATGGTTACCTTTTTACATTGATACCTTCTTTGGATTTTTTGATTTTTCGTTCGGGGTCACCATTTATGTGTGGTATTGTATAAATGAAACGCACCACATATAATAATGATAATAATACTGGTTTATTTGATATGTATGAAGTATACCCAGGGAGGGAGTGCGTGCGTACACTTATCTGGCTCGAGGTAACAGGAAGAAGAGCTACCGGAAATATCTATTATGTTGTACCAGATTAATTATGTTGTACCAGAAGAAGAGTTCTACTGAAAGTATCGTTATAATAGGCAAGAACTTTCTGACAAGCGTAGATAAATGTCACTTCATGTTTACGTTTAACGTAGTACGTTATAATACATTGCGGAAATTTCCATTAAGGTGCCCTATTGGATCATGCTATACTCGGATACGAGTCTCACAGAGCTGTAAGTGGGCCTTTCCTTCTTGATTTTTTGCCGCTCTAGTCCGTTCATTGTAAGCTGGGCTTTATCAATTTGGCATAAACGTCAAACAGAATAAACATGTCAGAGAGTGAGGGGTCTAAGGACGGTTCTGATGCCGTGCAATTTGTTTTTAAAAAGAAAAAACGGATAAATTTACGCCAAAGAGTCTTATCCCATGATGAGCAAGATGTGGAAGAAGATCCAGCTCAAATATTGTGAATATGGTTCCTTACGAGGGCAATTATTTTAGTTATTTTATTTTAGGGCTAAATTGGAGGAGACGAAGGAGCGCCAAAAGCTTCGGAATCGCCCCAAAGGAGTGAGCATTATTGGATTAGCATTGGGGAAGAAAATTGCCCACGAGGAGGAAATAACAATTGTAGTGATTGATATGTGTTCGAAGATGATAATTAAATGATAAAATGTTTTTATAGAAGGACCCGTTTAACGCCAAAATGGGAGGAATGGTAAACATGCAAGCTCTTAAATCTGGAAAATTGAAGGAAGTTGAAGATGCTTACGATGTAGGAATTGGAACCCAGTTTTCAGCTGAAACTAATAAACGCGATGAAGATGAAGAAATGATGAAGTACATAGAAGATCAGCTTCAAAAACGCAAAGGTGTCAAACCAGAAAACAAGAAGGAAAGTGAACCAGAAAGAAAATATCTTACGCCAGAGGAAGCGGCTTTATATTCATTGCCCGATCACCTTCGACAATGTTCATCAAATAGGTCTGAAGAAATGCTATCCAATCAAATGCTTAATGGTATTCCGGAAGTTGATCTTGGTATTGAAGCCAAAATCAAAAACATTGAAGCTACAGAAGAAGCAAAACAGAAACTACTTCGGGATCAGAAGAATAAAAAGGATGGCCCCTCCCAATTTGTTCCAACAAATATGGCTGTTAATTTCATGCAACATAATCGATGTATGCGAGAAATTTTTATATTTTTGAGTTACTATTATTTAATCTTTGTTTATCTAGTTAATATTGACGAACAAGAAACCAGGAAGAGAAAAAAAGAAGATGAAGAAGTAGTGAAACCAACTAGTACTAAGAAAGCAACTGACGATTACCATTATGATAAATTTAAGAAACAATTTAGGCGTTATTAATAGAAATTTTTGATTTCACTTTTTGCATCCTTATTTCAGTGGCCAAGCTTATGCCGGAAACATCTTGGAGTTTCTTGCGATAAATTGATCAAGGCAGCAAAAATGACATATCTGGGGCTATATTAAAAATTGTTTAAAGAGGAGTAAAACCAAAAAAAAAAATCAGAAATATACTACAACAAACTACAATTTTTTGTTAAATTTTAAAAATCTTGACAAAGCGTTTGGATAAATTAATTATTTCCAAGAAAGATTTTTTTCGATATTGTAATGTGATTCCAGCATAAGCCCGGCCAGTTTCTAATTTCGATCCATTTCTGATATAAATAACAAAACAACATGGAAAATGGTAGCTCAAATTAAAATGTAAACGCTGGGCTGGAAGCACGTAAGTTGTTTCAATCGACCTCTCCATACAAAAAACTTGAATTTTTGTATGAAGAGGTCGATTGAAACAACTTACGTGCTACCACCCCAGTATAAGCGTCTCGCGACATGCGAACGAATCCTCTTTATACGTATTTCCCAAAAGTTTTTAGTTATATCAAAGCTGCGATTTACGTGGCGCGTACATTTGAAGTATGAGTTTCGATGAAATACCCCTAAATAATAGTGGAGTCAGATAAGCATCAAATTTCAGTGAAAAATAGTTTCAAATCTCAAAAAAAAAAAATTGATACATGTTACATCGAATACTATACGAAATGGACATTTTCCACCTCTAGCAAACGCCGCACAGTGGGTCCAAATCCGAAAAAGTTGGCCAAAAGTCAAAAAACAAAGTATCTAATTGGGTTTTTTTCTGTTGGGTTGGCTCAAGCGATACCCCTAAAAGCTAAAACCAAGTATTGTAGCGTCCTTTGCCAGAAATCTAGTCAGAAATCTCGGTCGACACATCTTGGTTCATGATCTTACCACATTCAAAAACAGATTGAGATGAAATAAAGTGGAATCAACTTGTAAGGGTAAAGCAAATACTAAAAAAAAATTTAAAATACTAATTGTTAATATGAAAAACATTATAAAAGGATTTATAACTCCATTTTTTACTTTGTAAAAACAACAAGCAAAATGAAGCATTGAAGAATAAAGTTACCTTTTCCCATCGATTCTCGTAATCTAACCTATAAGAGGTTATAGATAAATGTATTACCGTATTACCTTTAAAATAAAGTGAAATTCAGCTGCCACAAGCTGTCCCTTAATGATTTATGCCTTTTTTGTTTTTATAGCATTTGAGTATGAAAATGACATATATCTCGATTATGTTATAAAAAGTATATTATTTTACACTAGTATAAAACCCGCGTGCCTTGCAACGCCTTTAAATAAAAACTGTTTATTATGTGCACTGTTTTCCTTGAAAAGAAAACAAACAAAAAAGTCAGTTGTTATTATCCCTAAAAAAGGTTTATTATAGAGCATTTTTTTAATAAACATGGTAAACAAATTGCTGCGTATATCACCTCTGCTCAACAAATCTGCAAGTTTTGAAGCAGAGATTGGTGTGTATATGTCATCAAGAGAAGTGACAAAGGAATCCTAAATAAAGTAAATTTTGAGTCATTCATTTCCACGTGATTATAGGGATGCACTGTCAAAATTTCAGCCCTTCAGCCCCAGCGGTTTGGGTTAACTCCATTTCACCCCTTTAGGGGATGAATTTCGAAAAATCGATTTATAGTGGATGTCCACGTCATTATAGAGATGCACTGTCAAAATTTCAGCCCTATAGCTCCAGCGGTTTTGGGTTGACCCCATTTCACCCCCTTATGGGATGAATTTCTAAAAATCGCTTCTTAGTGGATGTCCACGCCATTATAGGGATGCACCGTCAAAATTTCAGCCCTATAGCTCCAGCGGTTTGGTAAACCCCATTTCACCCCCTTAGGGGATGAATTTCGAAAAATCGCTTCTTAGTGGATGTCCACGTCATTATAGGGATGCACTGCCAAAATTTCAGCCCTATAGCTCAGGCGGTTTGGGTAAACCCCATTTCCCTCTTTGGGGAACGAATTTCGAAAAATCGCTTGTTAGTGGATGTTCACGTCATTATTGGGATTCACTGTCAAAATTTCAGCCCTATAGCTCCAGCGGTTTTGGGTTGACCCCATTTCACCCCCTTAGGGGATGAATTTCGAAAAATCGCCTTTCTGAGATTTGAAACAAATAATTTTAAACCAGAATTGTCTAATCTTTCAATTGGTGGCATTCATAATGTTCTACGAAATACATTAGCCGAGATACCAGGCGTAGAGCGTAAAAAATGGTGACAAATCGTACTAATTAATTAATTAAAAAAAACTAATCAAAATAGCGAAAAACGGAAACTTACTTCTACCTTCTGGGGTATCCATGCATCTACAAAAAAAAATTCAGATTTCTATCAGACACACAGCCACACAGACTTACAGACACACACTTTCTTTTATTAATATAGATAAAGGGGTGCCAATAAGGGATGAAGGAGTAGACCTTTTAAAAATTTGAAATGAAATTCGCAACGTTCAACACTGGTGGAAAATTGGCTAGTATCAGAACTGATGACAAAGCAATCCCGAGAGAAGCTAGTTCAAACAACTATAATAGTAGTAAATCCACAAGATTTTTCTAGAGAATTTGTTTTTCCTGAACGTTAGCAAACAAACATGTCCTCCGTATTTCGTTCGCTGCACTAAAGCGGGTGTTCAAATTCGTATTGAGCGTGCTGAAGCGCCGTTGACAAACTGGGAAGCGAACGACTTCATTTGGAAATTCCAAAGCTTTCCGGAGATATTAGCAAAACTGTAACTGTTAAGTACTTGTCAGACTTGATCAAAAAGAACAAATTTTGCGGTAACTACGGGATAAACCGCAATTTCCTGAAACTGTATCACGCGTAGAAAACAATTCCCCGCCAAAAAGTGCTAATCCAAGGTTTGAAAAATTCGCGCTGTTTGTAAAGGGTAACGAAATTTTTGCACGATTTTGAAAGGTTGTCGGATTTTGACAAGTGATGTTTTATTCGAAGGCTATCGCTGTGATCACTTCGTTTAGAACGGGTTCCATCGAGTTTATTAGATATTAGCAAAACTTGTCAATTTAAGGTCTTTCTGTGCAGAACCCAAAAAAGATCACTTCGTTTAGAACGGGTTCCATCGAGTTTATTAGATATTAGCAAAACTTGCCAATTTAAGGTCTTTCTGATGTTTTTCTATTTAAACAAAAAAGGACCGACCGAATATTATGAAATTTTTTTCAGAGCATTTCTTCGTTAATATTCTTCTTTCGGCACCTGAATGAAGTCGATATAGTTTTTAGTTCGCGTGGTATCGAGCAGGTACAAAAATCACAAACGTCGTTTAAACAAAAAAAAACGGTTCGACCGAATTTTATGAAAATCTTTTCAGATCATATTTTGGTTAATACTCTTCGAACGGCACGTCAACTAAGTCGATATCTTTTATAGTTCGCGCGATATCGTGCAGGTACAAAAATCACTTATGTCACTTAAACCAAAAAACCGCTCCACCGAATATTATAAAAATCTTTTCAGATTATATTGTCGCTAATACGCTTCAAACGGCATCTCAAGTAAGTCAACATCTTTCGTGGTTCGGGCGATATCGTGCAGGTACAAAAATCACTTACGCCGCTGAAACAAAAAAACGGCTCGACCGAATTTTATGAAAAAATTTTCAGATCATATTTCGGTTAATACGCTTCGAACGACACCTCAACGAAGTCGATATCTTTTTTGGTTTGCGCGATATCGTGCAGGAAAAAATGACCACATCCGTACGCACACACACATACTTCCTCCCAATTTTTTGCTTAAAATGCTCCTGGGACCTTGAAAGATGAAAATACGTCGAAATTTTCGATTTCGATTTTCGGACCGATTACAATAACTTCCTATACTGGGAAGTTAAAAAATAAAATAATATATGATATATATAAACTTATCTTTACTATATTTTAAAACGTTTTTGTTAGCTCGCTTTCTTGTCTGTCTATTTGTGCGGTACATATCTTGCAATCGATTGAATACGGTTCCGGTTACCCGATTACCCTGAAATTTTGCATACAACTTCAGCTCCAATGACAATGAAATATGTTATACTCATTATACCGTTAGATCCATGGCGGCCGTCTCAAGAGGACGGATTACTGTTTCTTCGCGGAACAAATTTTGCAATCAATTTTTCAAATACTTCCGGATATCCTATCAAGCTGAAATACTTTGCATACAGCTTTAGCTCCGATGACAATTCATTCAATATGGTATACTCAATATGCCTTTAGATCCATGGCGGCAGTCTCAAGAGGGTGGATTGAAATATTCTTCACAACCCCTTCGGCATGGCTATCAAATGAAAGGGTACGATAAGTATAACACCATAAGCAATATAGTATACTCAATATATCGTTTGGCCCATGGCAGCCATCTAAAGAGGGCGGATTATCATTTTCTTCACAACCCCCTCGACATGGGAATATGGAATGGCGGCCAAAATGTTACACGGCGTGAAATTTTAAGGCCACTCGCACTTTCTGATTATCAAGAACGTGTTAAACGGCCGGCGCAGCGCCAATGAGTCTGCGAATGTATTTGCGCTTCGGCGCTGGTTACACGGAACCCTAAAACTTTATCGTGGAACCGTAAGGTTCCGCGGAACCTACTTTGGGAATCACTGCACTAGAGACTTAGGGAAGGCTCCTTTGTACTGTCGACCATGTATTTATTTTTTAAACGTCGAACAGCAGCTCTAGTCGGAAGATAGAGAGAGAAGTGAAGGAAAGAACTGTCACAACCTAGCTGCGGTATTTTATTTCCCAACCATTTTGCGACTCTGACATCGGGGTGGAAAATTTTTGTTCTCAACTTAGGGAAGAATGCGATTTACTACATCTTTCAAATGACGATAATCTTTGCGAATAGATATTCGCGAACACTCATTTGCGCCAGCCTGAGGGTCGTTGTCATAAACTTATCGTTTGTTCTACTCCCGGGAAGGCGAATGAAGGCTTTTTTTTATGTGAAAGACTAGAGTCACAGGAAACGGCCTTTATACTGTGTCGACAATCTATTTTCTTCATATAGAGTGCAATGTCGAACAGTAGCTCTAGTCGGGGAAGAAAGGAACTGTCACAAACCTACCCGCGATATTTTTAGTCCACCTACTTCCAACCATTACTGTCACGACTTTGACATCGGGGCATCGAGAAACAACTGGAGTGTTATGCCTCCTGAAACGAGTTGAATCTCATCAACCAACCGATGACATGCGCTTTTTTTTTGGTGGAGCGGGGAAGGGCTAAGGAAGGCTATGACAGGAGGGATCAGGAATGTAAAGAGGGAAGAAGAAAGAAGGAAAGTTATGTGGGTGGGAAAGTGGAAAAGGCGAAGGACCGTGCGGCTGGCCGGGATTCGAACCCGGGACCTCTGGGATAGTAGCCAGGCGCCTTACTCCCTAGGCTACCGAGGCCCCCAATAGCTTGTAGATTGACGAGGAACCGCCTTCAAACGCTACATGGGACACGAAAAACGTCTATCTTGATCCAAATTTAAGACAAAATTACCATCAATGTTTAGAGAAATACCTTCAAAAGGTCACATTGAAAAGATTCCTCCCGACCCAGACAAAGTCTTTTATTTACCTCACCACACGATAAGGCCGACAGCTTCACAACTCAAATGCGTTAATTATAGAGGCAAAAAATCTTAGATTTATTTCAACTTTTAAATAATTTTCCGCTATCTCTCCTAAACTACAGGACATGTAAGACACCAGTCGCAAAGAAGTTTTCTAACGTGAAAAGTGAAAGTAAATATTTGAGAGAAAACAAAGCTCAAGGTCAATTCCCTGATTCAACCCGTTCGAGCTATTTAACCTCTAAACACATAGCTTAGAAGTATATATTGGTAACATTGTTAGCATAAATTGATAATAACTTTTCGAGTAGAATATCTTTTTTTATGTGAAAGATACTTTATACTGTTGACAATCTATTTTCTTCGTATAGAGTGCAATATCGCACAGCAGCTCTAGTCGGGGAGGAAGGAACTGGCACAACCTACCCGCGGTATTACGGTACTCAAATTAATCATTGTAAAATTTAACGGAAAGTTTACCTTAAGTTAAAGAAATTTGTTTGTAGTGTTGTGCTCATCATGCTCTTTTGTTGCGCGTAATTTGTTATTTTGTGATACCTGATATAATTTTAAGGGCAATTTTTAATAATATTGTCAAATTAGCTAAAATAATTTTTTTACTGTTAGTTAACCCTAAGAGATAGACATATACCATCGCGGACTTTTCTGCATCCCTATAATTCTTTAGTATAAAGCCGCGTCTCCACCAAACGAACAACTGTTTGAATTTTATTTCACACTCAGTTCGTCGTGAAGGTAAAAGAAAAAATGAAGGTGCTGGAAATCATGAGCTGTGACTTACTTTAAGTAAACACATTTATTCAAATAAAAATTTTGATTAATGAAACAACAGTTGTGTATTAAAAATATTGTAATCGTAAGTGTTCGCAATCAGTAAAGAAAAGTGAAAATATTCATATCTGACGTTTGCGTAACTAGCGCACTTGCTCAAATCACAATCTTCCTTTTGTAAATACAGGCTCAAATTTTTTGTCAGGCTAAAACATGGTTTTAGCACTTTTAGCGCAATGATGAATTGAGCTGTACTAATTGAACTGAGCAAGGCATGTTGTACGCCATCAGATTTTGTGTTCTTCTCGTTCAATTCTTCCAGTGCCAAACAGACATATACCAGTGACTCGTCGAACAAACCGAGAGACGCCAAATGTTCCACCCAACGTGTTTCACAGAACTGATGTTATTTTTCTTGAACTCGCCTTTTATTTTCGCTGTACACTGACTTTAGCATGAGAAAACGCTGAGATTAGATATGCGAGAACTTAAGCCAAATGTGGCAAAAAACGGAGAGAACTGAATCTATGGGCGCATCCAGCGCACTCAGCGGAAAAGCCGCTTAGCTGAACCATAGCGCAAAAAAGTAACTCAGCGGTGTCTTTCGGCTGGATGGGATCTGAGTTAGAAATTATTTTGACAACAAAAACATTTTTTTTCTAATTTATATAACTTCAATTAACTACCGCAGACCTACTTAGAATAAAATTTATACGCTGAGAAATTTGCCAGCCGCTGAGCTAAGCTGCTTAGTTCAGCTAACCATCCAATGAGCTCAGCGCTTAGCCGCTGCTCAGCTGCTGAGTGCGCTGGATGCGCCCTATGATTGTTCAAACTGTCATTCACAAACATTTCCGAAAACGCACAGAATGACTTGTGTCAACGTGTCAAGTCAACCGGTTGCTTGGTTGCTACGGGTGATAGGAAAAACATTTTTCTCTCCCGCCCTGCGCATGCGCTCGAGCTGTTGAGTTCAAATTTCGTCTGGAAATTTTTTCTCAAGGATCGGTATGGAGTGCCCATCCTTTGATGCCTTACGATGTTGATAAATGTTGCAGAAGCTAAAATTCGCGGCATTTTGAAATATCCACCTTTTCACCGTAAACAGTTAGTTCTTTATTTTGAAGCTAATACCTACCTATGAATTCGATTTTCTAATTTCCCTAAAATTTCGCAGACCGTAGCCACACATACAGTGAGCATCAATATAAAGTTAACACAAAAGGCTCAACAACAAAAATACACTAAAAAATCCACGTTTTTACCTCCTCAAAAAAAATCGGAGGAGGCTACACGACCCCTTAAAATCTTCGTAACAGTCTCTACTACAATTAAAAAATAATTTAAAAATTCGCATTTGCCTCTAAGGGGGTCCTGGAGGCTCCCTAAAAGGCTCAAAATAAAAAAGGGGAATTTGTGTTAACTTTATATTGATGCTCACTGTAAGTAGGTGCTAATTCTGAAAAACAGTCCAACGCCAACCGACGAAGATGTTTCAATTACAGATCTTGCAATGCCTACTTTACCAACATCATCAGTTACTGTTGCACCTGCATCTGGTAAATACAAACTCTCTAACCCTAAGAATGATTCACTCTCACAGCATCATGGTGATTCATATGTATCAGTACCAGGACCTTCCAAGTGGCAGACAGGAATGACTAACCAATGCGCTTTCCTATTAAACGTTTCAGAAGAATGGCCAAATCCTCTCTAAGGTAGTTGGTGAAATAGTATTACGAGAGCCTAATAATAATGGCAAACTGGACAACTGGAGTTACATGACAAACCGAACTTAATTCAATCTGAGTTTGCATTTTCGGCTGAGTGTTAAATGGCATACCGAACATGGATTTTTAGTTGTCATTTAGAATGTCAGTTCGTCTTCAAAA
The DNA here is from genome assembly GCA_949987705.1 of Thereva unica. Taxonomy (NCBI): domain Eukaryota; kingdom Metazoa; phylum Arthropoda; class Insecta; order Diptera; family Therevidae; genus Thereva; species Thereva unica. Next base: position 71,549,180 of record OX465282.1, on the reverse strand, counting down.
CTTCTTGCTGTTCGCGCCTCCAAAGTTTCATTTAGTTATGCATCATTTCCACTTATTTTATTGTTACCCCGTTTATGACAAGGATGAAAAGTTGAGTCGCGGTTGAGTTGAAATTTCGACCATCGTATATGATGTCGAGTTGAGTTCACTTTAGGTTGAAATCGAGTTGAACTGATATCCAAACATAACCCCAAATTTGTGTATGAAATTCTCATTTATAGATACGAAAATATTCGTCGCTGGTTAGATGACACAAAGCAAACTCAAAATTGAACTCAGTTCGTGTTGACTATAGCCGTGTTCCTTTTCTGCCTTTTTTCCTTGTATTTACTCCCAACTACACCTGCCCTTACGGAGGTGTAGATAACTAGAGTAAATACGCATCTAACATCCACTAGGGGAATATCGCCATTTGCAGTCTATTGTGAATTATATTTCACTTACTAAAAAGCCGATAGATGGATTTTCATTGAATTGTGACGAACTGACAGTTTTCGGTGTTATAAAAAGAATCAAGAATTTTAATGTGCGGTTTTTTAATTTTTATTTTTGTAATGGTAAGTATTAAGTACCCATATTATATTTACAATAATTGAACGCGCTTTTATTTAAAGGAAAGTTCAAAACGTTACTCAAAACAAAAAAATTGTGTTCCTTTTAAGTTTTACTCCGGAGTACTTAAGAGTAGAAAAGGAACACGGCTTATGTTATGTAAACTCACTAAATGAAGAAGACTATCCTCGCAACGAAAAAGGTCGTCATTTTTCAAATAAATATTTCGAAAAAATAATGCCAAATAGAGAAAAATGTCAGGGAATGGCTTTTTTTTTATTTGACAGACTAGAGGCTTAGGGAAAGTCCCTTTGTACTGTCGACAATCTATTTTATTCGTATAGAGTGCAATGTCGAACAGCAGCTCTAGCCGGAAGATAGACAGAAGAGAAGGAAGTAACTGTCACAACCTAGCCGCGATATTTTATTCCACCTACTCACAACCATTTCGCGACTCTGACATCGGGGCGTCGAGAACAACTCGCTGGAGTGTTATGCCTCCTGAAACGAGTTGAATCTCATCAACCAACCGATGGCATGCGCTTGGTGGAGCGGAGAAGGACTAGGGAAGGCTATGACAGGGGAATCAGGAATGTAAAGAGGGAAGAAGAAAGAAGGAAAGTTAGGTGGGAAAGGCGAAGGACCGTGGCACCACCGGGATTCGAACCCGGGACCTCTGGGGATAGCAGTTAGGCGCCTTACCTCTAGACTACCGAGGCTTGTTTATTCAAACACTTCTTCAAAAGTGTTTTGCTTATACTGTTTTTATTTCACCGAAATTCCATATCAAATTTAGCAAATGAGGGTTTTATAATGATTAGGTCCAAATTTTATTAGCCTTGCAAAAGCATGAGACTTCCAAGGATCATCAGTCAGCAACATGTATGTGGTTCGAAGCTACTACAAGATTAGGAATGCAAACCGGAGGGGATCAACACTTAATGAAAAAATTTTTGCAATAAAAGTCGATTTTTGAACAAAAAACAAAAAAGGCTATTATTATTTATTAAACCTGAACTGAAATACTAAAATACAATTTATGTGATGGGCAAGTGTCGATCAAAGGGCGCCGTAAGACAATCTCGCTCTACCTTGATATAGGCCTCGGGCCGGCTCTGCATACTAGATTGTCATCTTTAAAAACTTTGTATTAGAAGATTTCGTTTTGGATTAAAGTATGTATTACCTTCTTCTATGATTTATTTTAAATCAATTCAATGTTGTTTAAATAATGCAAAAATATGACTATAATAAAATTTATTCATAATCAAAATAATTCTTATGTACTTACAATACTTGTATAAATACATAACACTTACATAGCTAAATAAAAATGTATAAAATATTCTTTTTTACAGTATAAAAAGTTGAAAGATTTCAATAATATAAAATTATTCAAAAAAAAGAACAACATCGAGCTTAGCTGTGCCCCCAGTGATTTCTTCTGTCTTTTATATAAGAACACTTGCAAAGTGTTTCAATTAATTGGACCCTGGTCGATTCGAGCAAAACCTAACAGGTACTTCTTAGCTTTGTGTCAATTACTTTTAAAAAAGTTTTAAATATTTATTGCTCATTTTAAATCGCCTACTAGATAAAATCCGCACACTATATAAGTGGTGGATATTTGCAATAATCTATGTAATTAAATCTAAGTGGACATAAGTAATAAAAAGTTTTTACAGTCTCATCCCTCGGTATTTGTCAATTGATTTGCAAAGACAGAAGGCTAAGAATATAGCAAGGAGTTGAGTAACACCTACGCCGATTCCTATTCCAATAACGATATTTCTGTTTGAAATAATCCAGTCGATTACTGCCTGATAGCAACCCTATAATATATAGAATTTATTTAATTAGTAGTTTTAAGTGTAAACTTATAATTTCTTACAATTTTGTAATGACTATTACTTTCTGAAGGGTACACAGGACAATTCGGATCCTGTGGTTTAAATAATGTTTTATCAGCTAAAATGCAGCAAGCTTCTGGAACCGTTCGATTTCCCTTGTGGCTATGCCAAGCTGATGACGATTCAAAGTCCTTATAGTCAGTAACCCCGCAGCAGGACATTTGAGCCATTAGATGATTCCACATCATTGTTACAGCATCGGAATGTTCAGCGCTGGAATAGTATTTGGTTATGGTTGATTGGAGGAATGTCTGTGTTTCTTCCTTTGCCTATGTCATGTAAATAGTCAATTGAAAAGTTTTATTTTAATATCTAACTTTGCTTACTCGATCTTTGTAGCCTGCTGCCAATCCTCCAATTGTAATTTCAGCTATTAAAATAACGATCATGAATATGCCATACTAAAATAAAAGAATGGAAAAGATAGTTATTTTATTGTTGTGTTGATGTTATATTAATTTATAAATTTTTAGCAAATCAAATTAGATTCTGAATGTACATATTATCGATCGATAGATCGGTGTCGAGAAATGGTAATATTATTGATAGAAGAACGATATAGCTCTTACATACACATGTAATGTTGCACAATCATCGATATATGTATTTTGCACATGTTTTAATTTTATAAATTGGGTGTCAATGTGCTGATAATAGGTCCTAGGGTGTTCACACGTTTAAGGTGTGAAGACCACAACAACTAGGGAATATCTTCAGCAAAACACAATCACAGCTCTGTCAGCAAAGTCCTTTCCACAACGTCGCCCTCGTGACTTCTGGGCAATGCAGGTAGGTAACTGTAGCTACGCGAGTTTTCAGCGCGGAAAACTGATCATACTGGTGGTTGGCATTAGGCTAACAATCTAGTCCCGAAAAAAACCGATGTTATGGAACCTTCAGAAAGGCGTTGGACTGGACGGATCACATGGCAACGACTTAGGCAACGAAATATGGAACACGAATTGATTACCTGGAATGTCAGGACGATAAATAGGAGTGAAGGAGGAGGAGCGAAAAGTATACTGGACGAATTCAAGAGATATCGAGTAAAAGTAGCAGCATTGCAAGAGACCAGATGGAGAAATAATAATAATATTACAGAACTCAGAACGCATACAATCTTTTCCAGTGGAATAGCATCAACGGACAAAGAATTAGGAGTGGCATTTTTGGTCGATAACTCAATAAAATCGAGCATCATCGATTAGTGGAAGAATATGCTTACTAAGACTCAGGACGCGACTCCACAATCTGCCCTTAACAACATATACGCCTAAACAGAAGAGAAGCAAGACGAAGAAAAGGATAAGTTCTACTACACTCAGCTAAGAGCTTTAAATCAAATTTCGTCAAACGACATTAAGATGAACGTGGGGGACGCTAATGCAAAAATAGGAAAGAAAGATGAATTCGCTGGTACCATAAGCAAACATAGCCTACACAACCACACTAACAACAATGGTACCCGCCTAATTGATTTTGCCACATCTCGCGGAATAGTCATTATGTCCACATAAAAACATAGCTTGAATTTTAACAACAAAGACATTAGGCAAGCGTATAAGGATATAAGATCGATTACTGACAAATTTAAACCCAGAACTAGTATGTACATAGACGACAATGGCGGTATTATTAGTAACCCAACGGAAGGCCAAAATAAATGGAAAAACTACTTTGAAGACCTGCTTAACCAAAATGTTCCAACATCAACAAGAAGAGATATAACAGATGACCATATAATAATAGCGAGCCCAATCCTGAACGAGGCTAAACTAGTGGGATGTTGTGCCTAGAGACTAGCCACTAATTACGCTTTTTCATGGTATTCTTTCACTTTAGATTGGATGACAATATATTAAGTGGAGATTGATCCGCACTCACTTCCAAGCCGCCCGATCTGGGAATCGAGGCCAATAATTCGAATGTGTCAAATTGAAAAAAAAAAAAGCACATCACACATGTAAACACTATAGAAAACGAATCTAAACATTTTTCTTTGGATTGGAGAAAAATCTAATGTGGTGCACTTTGCACAACAGAATTAGGTGTATTATTTTACTTAAACATACATGTCTTATTGTTAAAAATTCGGCTTACCGCACCCTAGTTTGGCCATGGAGATTCATAAGTATCACACTGACCAACGCTATATATAATTAATCTTGAAAAGTTTTTGTTAAAGGCTTATGTAGGTTATAAGTTGTGAGACTGCGTAATCTAAAACTTAACAAAGTATTTAACAAACACTACAATATAATCATCATAGCTTAAAAAAAAGGAAATGAAATGTAAACAATAAAATTCTTTGATTCTTCACACACGTCATGGTATATTTCTTTATTCAATATAAACAATAGTTTTTGAGCTGCAAATAAAAACTATATGCCATAATTTCGTTATCATCGGTTTTTGTTCTGGAAGCAAATTTAGAGACGTATTCATGTCAAAAACTTGTTTCATATGAAACAAAATCCCCGAAGGAAATTAAAAAAAATTATTATGACGAAAAAAAAGCACCGCGAGCCGAAGGATCGAACTCGCAGCTCCACGGACGAGGGAGTTTCCCTAGCCCTTTATAGTCCATGGAAATGGTACTTTTACATTGCAAAAATGCAGGACAAGGTTTTATTTTTGGGATGTGTAGGGGGGGTCAGGGTGAGCTTAAGTTTGAGGATTTTCGGGATTCTAACCCCCCCCCATTTGGGCGCCATCTTGGAAAACGTATGCAAATGGGTTTTCCACTATATCTCCGAAACGGCACATCTTACCGGAAATTTGCAAGGACACTTTTTGTTTAGAATTAAATAATCTACAATTTATTAATTGGAAATTTTGTGGTAAAATGAATAATTAAGAAGTTATAAGCCTTAGAACACAAAAATTAGTCACAATAATTTCTTTAAAGGCTCTTTTTTGTTGTTTAAATATACTGTTGAAATTTCCAGACCATTTTCTCAGTTTTTGGTCTTTTGACCAAGAGCTACATTTTGAGATATTTCCCAAGTCTGTATCTGCAGTACTTTCAGAGATGAAAGTAGGCTTCAGACGGACAGACGGACAGAGCCTCTGTATAAGCTTTTTTTTTTGAAAAAGCTAAAAAGCCATAAATAAGCTCAAAAATAATAAAACGCCTAGAGGAGACGAAATTTCTGCTGAACTACTTAAGTACTGCGACAACAAAGTCGTAGAATGTCTACATATGCTTATATGTAGGATATGGGATGAAGAATTGCTCCCACAAGACTGGAAGAAAGCAATCATATACCCAGCGCCCAAGAGCGGCGACCGACTGACTCTGCTGCAGAAACTACAGGGGTACATCACTACTGAGCTCAGGTTAGAAAGTTTTCACCAATTTTCTGAAAGGTAGGATAGAACCTATTGCTGAAGAAATACTGGGTGAATACCAAACGGGTTTCCGTAAGAAAACGTCTACAGCAGACCTAACAGCTTTGTATAACGTATATCCGATCTTCGTAGACTTTAAACAGGCGTATGATTCAATATCTAGGGAAGACTTATTGACCTTAGTATACCTTCACAGTTAGTGAGGCTAATAAAAGTAACCTAAGCAGATACAATAGCTCAGGTAAGGGTTTAAAACTCGTTAACTGAAGACGTCCACGTCAAATAAGGACTTAAACAAGGAGATGATCTAGCATCGATGTTATTCAATCTAGCCCTACAAGCTGTCAGCTGAAGAACTGCATTAGACAGGAATGGAACATTAATTAACAAGTTGGTGCAAATATTGGGTTACGCTGATGATCAGGACCTACTTCACCATAGATAGCTACAATATAATAATAATAATACAGTTTCCCTTCTTATGAAGAAAGCGCACTTCTCAGCTGGGCTGAGAAACTTTTACCACGACCACGTGGGCTCGGCTGAGACATGCAAACATAAAAAATTAAGTACCCATAAAAATTGCATGCGAAACACATAAACAGTTATGAGAGAATAAAGAGACTCCTTTTAAGGAGATCTTTACCAATGCTCACGCTAAAAACATTAATATTTTTATTTACATTAATGAACATGCGATTAACAGGCTCAAATCGGCCATAGTTGGTGTTAGAGGAGTTGATGTGTAAAAGCGGTGGTCCTCTCAGATTGTATCGGCTCTCTCTAAACGACGCACGACGACTTAGAAAACCTGAGTCGACACGTCCATTAAGAAGCTGGTGGACGATAACAACATCGGCCACCTCACGACGCTTGTGGAGAGTGTTTAAGTTGAGTAACTTAAGTCGGTACCTATTCATATGGTGGAAGAATTAAAGGGTCTTCCCAAGGAAGGTGATTCAATGCGAATCGAATGAACCTACGTTGAACCGACTCAATTTTTCCAATATGCGCAGAATAGTGAGGAGACCAAACCTGGGACGCATATTCAAGTAAAGGTCTGACAAGCGAAATGTAGAGGTGTTTAGTGATCAGGGTGCTGTTAAATTCTTTGGACCACCTTTTTATAAAACCCAAGACTAAGCTGCTCTTGGAAGAAATATAGTTGATATGAGTAGAAAGGTCCAGCTTGGTGTCAAATCTAATCCCGAGATCTTTGACAAAATTAACACGGGGACACCCTCACTAAAAAATGAGTAGTTAAAAATTATAGGATCACGTCGCCTACAAAAAGTCATGACTTCGCATTTACTAATATTAAGAATCAGGTTGTTGTTAGCACACCAAGAGTAAAAGGTGTCGAGGTCGACTTGCAAAAGTTTGCAGTCCTCCATACTCTTTACGTGACGGTACAATTTGATGTCATCAGCATAAATCAGGATTCTGCAGTGTCTTAGCAAGGTAACAATATCATCAATAGAAAGAATAAAGAGGATAGGGCCAAGATGACTGCCTTGAGGGACACCGGATGACGCCTCAATGGTCGCGGATTTGGATCCACCTAAAAGGACTTGGTAGGTCCTGTCAGCTAAGTAGGACTGGAACCATAATACAAGGGCTTCAGGGAAACCTAACTTTTTTAGTTTAAAAAGTATAATGGAGTGGGAAAGCTTGTCAAATGCCTTACTGAAATCAGTGTAAACACAATCAGTTTGGCAACCGGAAACGAAGCCTTCAACAGCATGGGAAGTGAATTCTAGGAGATTGGTGGTAGTGGAACGAGCTGGAAGAAAACCATGTTGGTTCGTAGAAATAAGTTTCTTGCAGATGGGCACGATTGCAGAATAAATGATTGACTCAAAAAGCTTTGGTATGACAGACAGCTTGGCAATTGGTCTGTAGTTCGATATTTCGTTCTTGCTACCACTTTTGTGAATAGGAATTATGAACGAATTCTTCCAAAGAGTAGGGAAGTACCCTTTATCCAGGGACTTTTTAAAAAGGGTTTTCAGTGGAGACTGGAGAACCTCCACACAGGATTTAAGGACAGCAGGAGTGATACCATCAGGGCCGGTAGTAAAATCGTATGGGAGTTCATCAATATGTTTCACGATATCGTCACTGGAAATTGAAAGAGATAATCTAGTAGCCTCTCGGTGTGGAGTTATGTGGCGAAAATTATTGTCGTTAGGCTGAAAGTTAGAAGGAGTGAAAGATTGATGAAAGAATGAAGCAAACATGTTGCAAATCGAGGAAGACTCACTACTAGACCAGTTAGTGTGCTGCATAGTATTTGGGTAGTTATCGACTTTTTTCTTAGAGTTGACAAATTTAAAGAAGTTTCTAGGATCAGTATACACCTGGTCCCTAATGCTGCTGAGATATTCACCATACAGAGCAGAAGAGAGTAAACGAAATCTGTTATAGCAATCAGTAAATGTAGCAAGACTCGGAGGGTCCTTTCTCTTTAAATAGGTCTTCCAGAGTCTATTTTCTGATTCCTTAAATGCTTCAGCTCATTATTGTACCAAGGTGGAGTAGAACTGCGCAATTTTTGGGGCTCAAAAGGTACACATGAAGCAATAGCTTCTAGTACGGTATAAAACCGTGCCACATCGACATCCAACTTATTTTTTTTTATGTGGCAGTGCTAAACTCAGGAATCACCCTTTGTACTACCAGTCCGTCATGTCGTTTGTCACGTCATGGTGCAATGTCTAGCAGCAAGCTTAGTACGGGGGGGAATAGGTTAAGGGTTATGGCGGAGTGGGGGGAATAGGTTAAGGGTTATGGGGGTGTGAAGGGGTGTTGAAGAAGGTGGCGATGAACCCCGCGTTTGAACTCTTGCATGTTGTAGGAGCTCGGAAATGAGAGAGATTATTCCACAGTCGAGTTGTTCTATTTACAAACGAATTCATATCTTGTTGAGTGCGTGAAAGGGGGAGTTGTAGGTAAAGGGAATGAGACGAGTGGGCTAATCTGGTGTTGCGGTTATAAGATTGCCGTGGAGGCAGGAGAGCGTTTATTTCGGAGGAACAGTCGCTATAATAGTAGCGATAAAATTTTGTTAGTGCTGCTACATTCCTACGGTGGCTCAAGGGGTCGATGGTGGAGCAGGCGGTGTCGTCATCAATTAATTTAAGGGCCTTTTTTGGACCTTATCTAACCATGCCAAGGTGGTTATCGACGCGCCGCCCCAGACGAGGGAGTTATATTCGAGAAGAGGCCGAATGTAGGATTTATAAATAACAGCGCGGGCCGATGGCTGGATGAGGAACTTGCACCTCTTAAGAAATCCCAAGCACTGGGATGCTTGTTTGGCGATTTGGAATATGTGGTCATTCCATCGCGTCTTTGGCTAATGTCACGCCTAAGATATGTAGGGATGGGTCGGCCTTTAGTTCCACGCCATCCACTGACAAGGATGGTGAGGTGTTGATCTTCTTCTCGGATATAAGACAGTACTTGGTTTTAGAGGGGTTGAATTCGACACGATTCTTTGTTCCCCACTCTAGAATAAGTTCAATGTCGTTATTAATAGAGTTGAACATTACTTCACGATCATCAAGACAGGATCTGGCATGAGTCTGTCTTGTATCGTAGCTGTAAGAGTAACGCAGGGTACCGTCGTCAGCGAAGCTGAGAAGTGGGTTGGAGGGGATTGAAAGTAGATCATTTATAGAGATAAGAAATAGGGCTGGTGATAAAATTGACCCTTGGGGGACCCCCGCAGAGATAGGGTGGGGTTCAGATTTGATGCCATCCAATACTACCTTAATTGAACGGCCGGAAAGGAAATTCTCAATCCATTTCTGTAAAAGTGAGTCGATTCCAATAGCTTTGAGTTTAGCTAACAAGGCTAAGTGCCAAACTCTATCAAAAGCCTTGGAGATATCCAAAGCAACCAGACTGGATTCACCTGATCCATGCAAACTTCAGCTGAGGTGTTCTGTAAGACAAACTAAAAGATCGCCAGTGGATCTTCTGTGTCGGAAGCCATACTGTCTGTCGATTTGCGGAAAGTAAGCTGTTGAAATCAATCACGGCAAGCTTAGATGAGAGTTCATTAAAGTTAGCCTTCATAAAGTTGGAGGAGTGAGTTACCGCCTCCGGACAAGGATTGTTCTTTGAGTTGAAGCAGTAATTTAGCAAGAGAGGAGGGTGGTAATTGTCAACGGACGTCATGACTATTGTACTGGGTTCAACAATCATGTTTCCTGAGTCAGTAAAGAATACAAGATCCAACTGCCTCCCTAACCCATTTGTCACACCACTCATTTGATTAAGGCCGAGTGAGAATAAGGAATTGAAAAAACAGGATTCCTTAGAATTAATATTGCCTTCAGGGAGGTAGTTATCGTCAACTTCGTCAAATACCCACTGAATATTGGGTAAATTGAAGTCCCCAAGTAGAAGTAATTCATCCCCAGTGTTCATCATACTCAGGCTATAATCAACACAAGAGATGAGAATATCATAGAGGCTTTTACCTCCATCGTCAAGTGTGCTAATCATATCATCAGCACAGCAGGAATAGATTTGATTTAGAAAAGGAAATCTTGAGAGCGACAAGCTCAATGTCTAAGTGGTTAGAGAAACTAGGAAGCGTAATTGGATAACAATTAAGCCGGAATTACATTATTGTGTCGTGTTGTGTTGTGTCGCTGTGTGTCGTGATACTACGCGTTTACATCTATATGGTGTGTTGTGGCCCATTTAGTATGCAAAATTTTCAAATGAAGCTAGGTGATATGTTTTCATCCGATCGCGAGAGCGATATTGCAGACCTAACATTTTTGTTAGTGCCACAATAATGCGAAAAAAAAGAAAAATCGGCGATTTTGGGTCCACCCCATAAATAAGATTAGAGAGATTGAGGGTGAGTTCCACACTCTCTATAAAGAGCTGGAAGCTGATGCTGAAAGATTTCAGTAATATTTTAGAGCCAGCATTTGCGAGAAATTCATTCCATGATTACAAAGAACATAGAATAACATACCAAATTTTGCAAATAAATTATGAGGGCAGCCTTCCCACACCCGTTTACATCTTTGTGGTGTGTTGTGTAGCTATCCAGCGTTCTGACGCAGATCGGAGAAACCCAGTCGGGAACACAACACACCACAACACACCATAGTAATGTAAACAGCTCCAATGAAATACATGGATTTGATTGCATCAGATAGCGACACAACACAACACGACACAATAATGTAATTCCGGCTTTAAGGTGACTGCGGCAAGCAAGAAGAACGCCGCCCCCACGAGCTTCCGAGTCAGTGTAACGGTCCCTCCGAAAGACTTGGTAGGAGGAATCGAAGAGTTCAGCATTAAGAAAGCGTTCGTGGAGCCAAGTTTCCATGAGTACTATGACATCGAACCCGCTAGCCGCCGATCACTGAAGGATGTCGTTGGTTTTTTATCTTGTCCCCCTTACGTTCTGGTAGTAGAGGGCAAGCGTCTCTAGTTTTTTTACCTCCTTGGTGTACTCGGAATGGAGACGTTTGAGTGATGGGCTCGAGTACGGCTACGGGGAACAAAAAGCTTGGTAAGGGTAATGTGCAGTCCCAGCTTTTGTGCCTCCCGATAAATCTTTGTGAAAGCTTCTAGTACAGCTCTTTGATGTTTTTCCAATGATGTCAATGTCGACTGTATAAGCCAATATTTGGGTGCACCTGTGAAGAATTGGCCCTTAAGGTCACCCCCGAATCTCGGATTATACCAGGTTAAAAAGGAGGCAGGCCAGTCCGCCTCTTTGTCAGAATCCGTTATTGAATTTATTTGCTCTAGACAGCGTCCCGGATATCTTAATTTGGTTTGTAATATTGGTTACTAGCATAAAACCCGCGTGCCTTGCAACGCCTTTAAAAACTGTTTATTATGTGCAATGTTTTCCTTAAAAAAAACCAACAAAAAAGTCAGCTGTTATTATCCCTAAAAAGGGTTTATTATAGTGCATTTTTTTAATAAATATGGTAAACAAATTGCTGCGAATATCACCTCTGCTCAACAAATCTGCAAGTTTTGAAGCAGAGATTGGCGTGTATATGTCATCAAGAAAAGTGACATTTTAGGGTTTGACGAACGTTCGTTAAGTTTGTTCGCCTATTTACGTGGATGTAAGAAATTATGAAGCAATCACAAATGAATATTAAATAAAGTGAATTTCGAGTCATTCATTTCTACGTGATTATAGGGATGCACTGTCAAAATTTCAGCCCTTCAGCTTCAGAGGTTTGGGTTAACCCCATTTCATCTCCTTAGGGGATGAATTTCGAGTAATCGCCTCTTAGTGGATGTCCACGTCATTATTGGGATGCACTGTTAAAATTTCAGCCCTATAACTTTAGCGGTTTGGATAAACCCCGTTTCACCCCCTTAGGGGATGAATTTCGAAAAATCGATTCTTAGTGGATGTCCACGCCATTATAGGGATGTACTGTCAAAAGTTCAGCCCTATAGCTTTAGCGATTTAGGTTGTGCGTTGTCTGTCAGTCAGTTACTTTTTATACAATAGAAAAAAAAGTAAAGATAAAAAATCCCCTTACCCCATTTCACCCCTTCAGCCCTTTTTTTCTCCATAAAAAGTAGCCTATGTCCGTCTCCAAGGTCTAAACTATGACTAGCAAATTTCATCAAAATCGGTTTAGTGTTTTAGGCGTGAAAGCGTAACAGACAGACAGACAGAAAGAAAGACAGAGTTACTTTCGCATTTATAATATTAGTAAGGATGGTCAACGTACATAGTCGCGTAAGCTTATTATTTCGCTACATAAGCGGCTACAGGCATCTCTGAGATATAGTCCAAGAGATATATGTAGTGGAAAAGTATTCAAAAGTTAAAATAAATCTATCTTGCGATTTTTTGACGCTATAATTAAGAGAAAACTCTTACGAATTTATTGAATGTGTTTTGGATATAATCGGTACAGAGGAACAGGTGAAAAAGGTTTAATAACAGTAGCCAAAAACGTTTTTTGATGTTTTAGGTGCGAAATAAAATTTGTTTTGGAAAACAGGTAGTAGATATGCAATTGAAATCGTTCAACAGGTTATTGCAAAAAAACCGCGAAATATGTCCATTTTTGACATTTAATTATAGGGGGAGTGTAACTATCGTAGAACCTTGTTTCAGGGCTTAAATTTGGCTTCTATTGGTGCCTACCTACAATAAAAATTTCATGAAAATATATTAGTAACTTTTCGCCTAAATCGAGAAAAGTGTAAAAAAACATCAGTTATCGGAAAAGGATTCGTCCATTAATTACGTGAGGCGCTTAGGGGGAGGGGGTCGAGCCGAATCTCACTCAATCTCACGTGGGGAGAGGGGGTCTCGGTAATTAACACGCAATTTTTTTCCTTAGGAAACAGTGTAAAATTGCTAGAAAACTGGGTTAAATTAAGTAAAACATGTTTCTTCACTATAGACCCCCATCCACTTACAGGCCTCCGGCGGGCCGTGGTCTTTCAGAATAGGGCGGCAGGCACGGCCCGATGAAGGCCACACAATACTTAGTTTGATTGGGGATTAAGACTTCAGGTATCCGCCTGACAGGCCGTGGCATGCAGGTGACGTCATGATTTCCTACAGACACACAGGCGAAGACGGCAGTTTAGTATAGCAGGTTGTTAATTCAAGTGCAAAAATGTTCATATCCTTAATGACAACATTAACCCTAGGATTCAGGATGAGGTCTGGCCAGACCTTTCGACTTTTTGAACGTGTGCTACTTTTTTGTAAGACAGCGGAGAGCGGAATGGTTCCATGACTTTGTTATGCACGACGAGACAAACCCAAGGAAATAACTAAAAATCCGAAAATTTTTTTTTATCATTGATAAATTTTGCTTTTTATGTCATTTCGTGAATGCAACAGTATGAGGTCTAGCCAGACCTCATATGAGGTGTATGAGATATATGGGCATTTTCAAAAATTCAGACGACCGCAGCAGTCGTTTCCGTCAATTGTTCAAATCTTCGAACATTTGAATTCGTTTGACTGCTTCGACTGCTGCAGTAGGCTGAATTTTTGAAAGCACCCATAATTAGGATTGTATAATTATTGCTCGTAATAAATTTTTGTGTACTGACGTGGTGGTGTCTATACTTGGTAATTGATAAATATATGTGTTTTTATAACTTTCAAATAATAAATCAATTTGAGTGTTTTGTTTTTTGTGTTTTGTGAAGAAAATGGAACCTAATCGCGATGCTAATGAGATTGATGCATTGAAGTATTTATTGGAGCGCAGAAATCGTGGAAATGTCACTGAGGCCCAACGACTGGCTCTCGATGAGAAAATCGCACAGTTCTTGGGCAATGAGAGTGATGAAGATGATGTGGACGACGACGACTATGTACCGAATGATGTAGCTTCCGACGTCGAAAATGAAATTGAATTGGAGGTAGGTGATAGCGAAGACAGCAGCGATACCGAAGATTTGTATAATGAAACGGTGGAAGCTGCAGCTGTTCTGATGGAAGGTGTCGCTGTACATGGTGACTTCAATACGGTCGAAGGACGGTAAATTGTGGAACAAGAACCCACCGCAGAATATTGGCCGAGCACGAGCGCACAATCGACCACTGGCGATTCGCGCAGGTCCTGTGGCTGGAATTTTACCAGATCCAACGGCCATTTTCAATAAGATTATTACGCAAGAAATTGTGAGGCAAATTTTGCGTGAAACCAATCGCAGAGCTGAGCAGGCATGGGCTAAATGGAATCAGGAGCATCCAGAGAGTGCGCAACGTGTATGGCAAAAAATAGCCGAGAAAGAGTTATATGCTTTTATCGGCTTGGTATTATTTGCTGGTGCTTTCAATGCCAATTCGCAGCCAACAAAAGAATTGTGGGCTAAATACAACTTTGACATCTACAAAGCTACCATGTCGCTCGAGCGATTTCGAGAAATAACAAGATTCATCCGCTTCGATAATGGCAACACTCGTGCAGAACGCCTTCTTGCCAGCAAATCGGCAGCAATCGATGATGTTTGGCTAATGTTGATGTCTAACTTGGAAAGAGCCTACATTCCGCATGCTAATCTCACCGTTGATGAGCAACTATTTCCATATCGTGGACGGACTCGGTTCACTCAGTATATACCGAGTAAGCCTGCGAAGTATGGCATCAAGGTGTGGTGGCTGTGTGACTCAATCACCAATTACCCATTGAAGGGAATCATATATACGGGAAAACTGCCAGGTGCTCTCCGTGAAACCAATCAAGGTCAAAAAGTGGTATTAAATCTCGTTGGCAGATACGTAAACACCGGCCGTACCATTTACGCGGACAATTTTTTCTCGACGTATGATTTGGCAATACATTTGATGCATCAGCGCTTGGCGTATGTGGGCACTGTCCGCAAGAATAAAGCGTTCCTCCCACCTGAAATGATCGACCCGAAACGTGCACCTTTGTCGACTGTATTTGCCTTTCATGACAACAATATGTCGCTCTGCTCGTACATGGCTAAGAAAAAAAAACCGGTATTACTAATTTCCACCGAACACTATACTTGTCAAGTAGATGAGACAAATCAATCGGCTAAACCAATCCAAATTTTGGATTACAATATTAACAAGGCTGGTGTTGATACGATGGATCAGATGCTCACAGGATATTCGTCCAAACGAGCAACTAATCGTTGGCCGCTCGCCATGTTTTACAACATGCTGGACATCGCTGGATTAGCAGCATTTGTCATATACAATGAGCTTCATCCGTCGAAGAAAACGGACAAAAGGCGAGTATTTATCGTGGAGCTGGCACGGGAGCTAGTTACGCCACATATGGAAGAGCGCGCCAAAAATCCAAATGTGGTCAAATATCCTCACATTAGAGCTGCTATGGAAACTTACAACGTGGGGGTAAGCATTGAAAATAAATATCCGCAAATATACTACCGCAACATACAAATAAAACAACAGCACTTACGATTCTCGTTCTTTTTGTCTTTCTTTACAGCTAGCCGTTACTCCAGTAGACTCTTTGGCACCAGAGCCGAGCTACGCAGAAGTTGCTGCAAATCGCAAGTCTTGCGCTATTTGCAAATCGATGGGTGCAAAGCAACGTAAAACACGTTTCCACTGCGTAGAATGCAGCAAACCGGTCTGCTTAGCTCATGCAAAAGCAATGTATAAATGCTGCCAATGTGCCAATGCAATGTAGCACAATCATTTATATACAATAGACAATAAATACCTTTTTTTCATTCTTTATTCATTTTTTTATTTATGTACACAGATTAGAGACGCACATATGTATTATATATAGCCCTAGTCATAGCCACATAGGCACGGACACGGTTGGGCATTCATATCCCATACATTTTATATGAGGTCTGGCCAGACCTCATACTGGCATTTACCACCTCCGAAAGGTTCCTGAATCCTAGGGTTAAAGGCACTGACAGGTTGATGACTGGAAAACCCTTGCGCCGGCAGAATATTCGGTTAAAAATATATCGAACCGAACTCGGCCGAATCGGTTCATTTTTGCGCAGTAAACAGATAGATCTAGCTCGGCTCGCTCACTCAATGCGCCGCGCCGCCTTTTCTTTTATTGCAATTTCTCGCGTGATAGAGTAGTTATCGCCAAAAAACAAGGGACTAAAGCAAGAATGTGGGGAAATGCGCGACTCGACTAATGCTGCGGCGTACAACCCAACATTGACCCGCGAAGAGGCCATTAGAATATAGAACAACAAGAAGGGCCTTCGCCGAATTTTAGCGTTATGCAATTTTTTTTGATTATGAGTGCTGACGTTTTGGTAGTTGTGTGGCCACTACAAAGGAGGGGCCAGTAGGAGTTCGAATTATCAGTTATCTATAATTAAAGCGTTAAATAAAAAAGATTTTTTTAAATCTGAAAAATATCACGTGAGATTAGGGTGGAGAGGGAAGGGTCGAGCCAAATCTCACGACATCTCACCAAGGGGGAGGGGGTCGAAAAATCGCACAAATTGCCTTGCGTAATTTATGGACGACTCCAAAAAAGGTTGAACACGGCCCATAAAGATCCTAGAGTTATTTTGAATAGCCTAATCACAAAGATTTGCTTTACAAACCCATTTTTATGAAATGCATGTGAAGTTGGATTTAATAGAGGTTCCGCCAAAAGAGTTGATGCCGGAGCGCGCAGCTGGGGAAATTAAAGCTGCACACAAATAAAAATTGCGCACATATTGATAAGAAATGCGCTTATGTATTTTCAAATTTCCCCTTCGAAATTTGTTGCGACTAGGCTAAGGACGGGAACGGCAAGCGGGGATTCTACTGCGCATGGAAAACGCGACTTTCTCGGCATCAACTCTTTTGGCGGAACCTCTACCTAAAATACTCATTAAAAATGACCCTTTTTCAAGTTTTTGGCATTAAAAGATTTTCTTTCGAATTTTTCCTCGAAAATCGGGTTTCGACAGTTCTATTAACTTTTTTTTCACCTGTTCTACAGGGCCGATTTTATGCGAAATACATATATTCACATAATTTCTACGCTTTTTCTCTTAAATCGCAGTTTTTTTGTGTTTTTAAGGAAAAGCTGAAAAAGCTCACAAAAAATCAAAAGAAAAGCTTTTAATGCAAAAAAACTAGAAAAACATTTTTTTTGCAAACATGTAAAAATTTACTAAAACGGTATCAAACGTGATAATTTCACGAGCATGAAAATTCAATGACGATATAAACTTGCATCAGAATAGTGAATTATTGTTGGATCGTTGAGGTATCTAAATGATCTATTGATGATGGATACGCTATAGTCCCTATGATGATGCGGTTTATAAGCACAGAACCGGCATCCGTGTAACTCCGGGCAAATCCCAAATTGCAAAGGTGTTGCTCATCAAATGGAACTTAAATCCGAGGAAAATTAGTAATTTTTAATGCAGATTTAAAATTCAAGTTACGCCAGCGTCCGCGCCACTGAGCGATATGAACTGCCCAAAACTAAACAGAAGGAGGAGCACTAATTAATGAACGGAGGGGCTGCGATTTTCTTGATTCACCTGGGTGCTTTTAATCTTTTTATTGTGGAATAATACGCCTGGGAGCAGTGGGAAGATTGTTTTGTTTCTATTCTTGGTTCGATGGACACTGGTCAAAGTTGTTTTGATCCCTTGTGTTCGGCATCCACCGCTAGATTACATCATATCATGAGTCTCGTGCTGCAATATGGAGGTAGAGAGTTTCACTTTCAAATTCACAATTTTGCCTCGTTTTACTCTTCTTATGCAACTTCTAATATCTAGGATTATACGCTGCATGCCTAGGTTTCTGGTGTAATTATTCTTCCTGAAATTAGGTAAACATGTGTTGTGTCTGGCAGGAAAATTGAAGCAACACAAATTTAATTAGTGTCTGCCGGTCTATATTTCAAAAGACACGCGAATCGATGATCAAATTGCCGTTATAGTCCAAGAGCTAGTGACAGATTTGCAAAGTGATTTTGCAGAGGATGGGCCTTTGATATATGTTAGATTACTTAAAGCACAACTGATTAAGACTAATCGCCAATTCGAGTCTACTTAAGTTTTAATTTTATGACCTTTTGAACTTGTAGATTTTTTGATCATGAAAAAAGTGATATTGCAGAGGATGGGACTTGGTATCTAGGTAAATTGGGTTGCTCCCACCTCATATTCCAATTGCCATCTCGTTTGGAGGTTAGGTTTGAATTTTGGGAATTTTTGAAAATGTCGGTTTAGTCCAGTTAAACAAAGTGATATTGCAGAGGATGGGATTTGATATAATGGTGAGATAGACCAGCAATAGCCCAAATTCGGGTGCCCATCTCATATGTAATCAAGGTTTCCATTTTGGCGGCTTTTGATTTTGTGGCGATTTTCGGTATGACCCAAGTGATTTTGCAGGAGATGGGATTTGAACATTAGGATTCGTTACGACATATATAATACTTCTCCACTTGCCCATCTCTTTCCTATTTGTAGAAACCCATGCCATCTCCAGTTGAAGTTGGAAAATCGTAAAATCAAGTTTTATATATTAAATTTAGTTAAAATGAGTTAAAATACACATCTGGTAGCATATTTATGGTATATTTTTAAGATATAATGAGTAGTTGGGTATTGTATGTGATTAAATAAAAGTAAAACTCCACCGTCGCATGGTCCCAAGCCTAGGGTGTGAAAGGAGGGGGTTGGTCGACCTGCCGAGTTGACCAGAATCGTTCACTATGATGACCGAAGAAACTAGGTAAGGAACCGCATTTTTCAAAGCGGCACCGACAGCAGCGTATCCGTTGCGGACACGTCCCGCTCGGACCGCCAGCTAACGGATCAAAGAAGAAGAAGAAATAAAAGTAAAACATCATTTTCAGATAAATAATAATTGATATACTTTTATCATAAATAAATTGATTTTCTTTTTTCCAATTTTCAAATCCAGAAGTTCGTTAGAACTTCCGTATGAGTTTTTATAATTACGTTTTTAATTTCCCAGTATAGGAAGTTATTGTAATCGGTCCGAAAATCGAAATCGAAAATTTCAACGTATTTTCATCTTTCAAGGTCCCAGGAGCATTTTAAGCAAAAAATTGGGAGGAAGTATGTGTGTGTGTGTGTATGTGCGTACGGATGTGGTCATTTTTTCCTGCACGATATCGCACGAACCAAAACGGCTATCGACTTCGTTGAGGTGTCGTTCGAAGCGTATTAACCGAAATATGATCTGAAAAGATTTTCGGGAAATTCGGTCCAGCCGTTTTTTTGTTTAAGCGCCGTAAGTGATTTTTGTACCTGCACGATATCTCCCGAACCACGGACGATATTGACTTACTTGAGGTGCCGTTCGAAGCGTATTAGCGACAATATAAACTGAAAAGATTTTAATAATATTCGGTCGAGCGGTTTTTTGGTTTAAATGACATAAGTGATTTTTGTACCTGCACGATATCTCGCGAACTCTAAAAGATATCGACTTAGTTGACGTGCCGTTTCAAGAGTATTAACCAAAATATGATCTGAAGAGATTTTCATAAAATTCAGTCGAACCGTTTTTTTTTTTTTGTTTAAGCGACGTTAATGATTTTTGTACCTGCACGATACCGTCCAAACTAAAAACTATATCGACTTCATTGAGGTGCCGAAAAAAGAATATTAACGAAGAAATGCTCCGAAAAAAATTTCATGATATTCGGTTGGGCCTTTTTTGTTTAAATAGAAAAACTTCGGCTAATTGTCAGAAAGACCCTAAATTGACAAGTTTTGCTAATATCTAATAAACTCGATGGAATGAGACCCGTTCTAAACTTCGAACAAAACATCACTTGTCAAAATCCGACAACCTTTCAAAATCGTGCAAAAATTTCGTTTGTACAAACAGCGCGAAATTTTCAAACCTTGGATTAGCACTTTTTGACGGGGAATTGTTTTCTACGCGTGATACAGTTTCAACCAATTGCGGTTTATCTCGGGATTTCCAGTAGCTACCGCAAAGTTTGTTCTTTTTGGTCAAGTCTGACAAGTACTTAACAGTTACAGTTTTGCTAACATCTCCGGAAAGGTTTGGAATTTCCAAATGAAGTCATTCGCTTCTCAGTTTACCAACGGCGCTTCAGCACGCTCAATACGAATTTGTACACCCGCTTTAGTGCAGCGAACGAAATACGGAGGACATGTTTGTTTGTTAACGTTCAGGAAAAACAACTTCTTTAGAAAAATCTTGTGGATTCACTATTATAATAGTTATTTGAACTAGCTTCTCTCGGGATTGCTTTGTCATCAGTTCTGATACTAGCCAATTTTCCACTAGTGCTAAATGTATAACTATTTTGTAAGAAGTCAGTTTATTCCATCTTCGTTCATCATACTGGGAAGTTAATCGTGTGGACCGAAGGGGTCAAACCCACATCCCAACTAGTTTATTTGTATATTCATAATAATTAATACTAATATTATTTTTTATATACATAAATATGATAGACTCATTAACTATCGCTATCAGGGTCATAGTTGTTAAACCTAGTTACGCATATATGTATGTATGTATAGCATGTGTAGTTGATATCTCATCTTCCTCAATTTCTTCAACAATGACGTCTGACACTTGAGGTGGCACCTGGTCACCATCAAACCAGTTGAATAGAAGCTTCAGATCCTCATCATCATCATTACTGAGCTTCCACCCCCATTCTTCTGGTTTGTAACGCGTTGGAACTTTTAAATAGGCGTGTGTCCAGAGAGTAGCTATATAGCAACTACGTTTTATTTGCTGTGTCAACTCGCTTTTACATGGTGGTAGAGAGGAACCATCAAAACTCTTCATTTTCTTTAAAAAAATTTCAGTTACTTTTGATGTCTTGTAATTCGCAGAAAAACTAGCCATTCTACCATCGTTAACTCGGTTTATCTCTTTTAAGGTGTACATTTGACATACAAACTCTTCTAAAACATTGAACGTTTCATCCGATAGCCCAACTATACCTTTTCAACTTCAAATTGGGACTAAACAATATCAAATTGGGATTAAACAATTTCAAATTGGGACTAAACAATGTCAAATTGGGACTAAACAATGTCAAATTGGGACTAAACAATTTCAAATTGGGACTAAACAATTTCAAATTGGGAGTAAATTAAAATTACCAAAAATTTTCTTTCTTTAACTTTAGATGGTAGAGGAGTTGGTCTAAATATGGGCTACCAGTTTTAATATTGGATTGTTTCTTTCAGTTATAGGGAAACCTACACTTTTTTATTCCCATTTGATAAATTAGTGTTTCAAAAATGATATCTGAACTTTTGTTGCAATATAAGGCTTCAGGATTTTAAAGAATAAATTAAAACAAAAATCCAACTAAAAACAATGTTTTTTTATTGTGGTCTAAATATGGGCTAGTACTTTATTGACAAAAATTACATATTTTACCCTACATATTGATTAAGTCACACAAAAGAAAAACAATTATTTGCAAAAATCACAAATATAAATCTCTTTATCGGCACCAGCACATTCATTGTGTGCCCACATCGAACACTGAAAACATTGAACCCAAAGTTCCCCTCTGGTGTCATCTGAAAACAGGCAATTGTCACCACACATAGTATTTCACAACACTGAACACGCTTGTGTCGGTTTATCAGCCTGCTTTGCTCATGGCTGTTAGCTAACGTCTCGAAAAAGATTTTTAAAACTTTTCTGCTAGATGGCAGTTATAACATTATCATAAAGTCCTACTGGCCCATAATTGGACCACTGCCCATATTTGGACCATCTCCTCTATGTTATTTACATGAAAAGATATGCATAAGGAACCACAAAGAGCGAACAGCGAGAAAAATAAAATTAAAAGGCGTAATTATGCTCAGCAACTTTTAGAATATCAAGCAGAAAACATTCCCGACTTAGACTTGGACCATATAGTCCAAAGACTAACTATCGAGCACGCTTGTTCAAGCTTAAAAGCTAACGTTAAAATAGAATTAGCAATTCAAACGCTACAAATTCTAACCGGTGACGACAGGGCTAATATGACTCAAGCCGAATATCGTTTACAACGGTTACAAACCATGTTAATTAATGATAAAAGAAATCAAACTGTTGTGAATTGCACAAAACTGCCCATGTTCAAAGGTGCGATGCATTAAATATGGTGGATGTTCGTTTTTAAATAATGTTTTTATGTTGTTTATCTGTGTTCATATTTATTCCAGACTTATTAAAAATAATTAATACTTTAATCTTTACTAATAGTTGTTCATTTATTACTTCAAATTGTTCGATCCCAATTTGAAATTGTTTATTCTCAATTTGAAATTGTTTATTCCCAATTTGAAATTGTTTATTCCCAATTTGAAATTGTTTAGTCCCAATTTGAAACTGTTTACTCCCAATTTGAAACTGTTTAGTCTCAATTTGAAATTGTTTAGTCCCAATTTGAAGTTGAAAAGGTATAGACTTATGTTCATAAACGCCCTTATATATCTTTCATTCTGCTCCATTAGTTCAAATGGCTTTGTTTTTCCCCGTCTATAAAAGGACGGGGTGAAATCACATCCAGTGAACGCGTGGAAAGCAGGCAATGCTAAAGCCAGTAAGTAGAGTTTTTTTTTAAAAAAGTGTCGGGAAATTGGTTGTACCCCTAAAACCAGCAAATTTTTCATAGGAGTTTCCATTCATGAGTTATTTCGTTTTAAAGATTTCAAATACTCATACCCCCTAATCCGCAAGTTGTATGAGTCTTCAGACGTTCAATAAATTCTTTGTTGGACAACGTGGCTAATATTTTTTGGGGTGATTGGATGTATTTGGAGAAAAAAAAAAGCTCTAGAGAGGAACCTATCCCCACTACCCACTAGATACAGGGTGTTTACGAAAGAAAAACATATATTTTTTAAAATCTACTTAAACTTGAATAACTCATAAACTAATTAACGTAGACCAACATAATTAGGTTCATATTTTAGATAAATGTGTATTATTTTATTTGATATTAAGAAAAGAATTCCGTTAAGAAGGTATTTAGTTAAAAGCGTGAGGAAAATCCTAATATTTTAGCATTTTGCTCATATTTTGAACCTAATATACATATCTTATAAACGAAATCACGCAAGTTTTTGCTCTTTATGCTAAATAAAATAATACTAATTTAACTAAAATATGAACCTAATAACGTTGGTCTACGATAATTAGTTTAGGAGTTAACATTTAGTTAGGGGACTTCATTAGAATTTTGCTCTGACGTCAATCAACCAATTTTTCTCAATTAAACTGAAAATATTAATGGAAAGGAGATGGGATTGAAAATGTAGCATTTGGTAGATACCAAGAACCTATGGTCCAAATTTTGGGTTCTGCAAAATCACTTGGGTCATGCCCAAAATGGCTACAAAATCAAAAGCCGCCAAAATGGAAACCTTGATTACATATGAGATGGGCACCCGAATTTGGGCTATTGGTGGTCTATCTCACCATTATACCAAATCCCATCCTCTGCAATATCACTTTGTTCAACTGGACCAAACCGACATTTTCAAAAATTCCCAAAATTCAAACCTAACCTCCAAACGAGATGGCAATCGGAATATGAGGTGGGAGCAACCCAATTTACCTATATACCAAGTCCCATCCTCTGCAATATCACTTTTTTCATGGTCAAAAAATCTACAAGTTCAAAAGGTCATAAAATTAAAACTTAAGTTGACTCGAATTGGCGATTAGTCTTAATCAGTTGTGCTTTAAGTAATCTAACATATATCAAAGGCCCATCCTCTGCAAAATCACTTTGCAAATCTGTCACTAGCTCTTGGACTATTAAAGCAAAACAACTCCACCGCGCCCATATTTAAATTACAGAAGCTGACTGCCCGTAGATACCTAAAATATTGTGATAAATTACTAAATTCACTACATCTTCAATTAGCATTTTTATGTAGGAATCATTATTGTATGAGATTTTTATGAATGGCGCTAGTTTTCGCATGTTTCACAGAATGAATACTAATTTCGTGCCAGATTTCACTTGGACATTAAAAAAGTAACTCGCTATTCCATCGCCCGGGGCATACTAATTTTACAAATCTTCTTTTCTAGTGAAGCTTTTTATGCTTGCAGAATAACATCAAATTTGAATTCATGCCGTAGAACAATCGGAACGTTAAGAAACAAACTGACCTGCTTATAGACAATCATAATTCATAGGTATGGAATTATAAAGGATGGAGGCAAAGTTTTAAATTGGAGAACTTTTAAGCTTTCAACCATTTTGCAAGATTTTAAAATTTTCTAAAAAAAGGCTCTTTTGTAACATTTAATAGAGACAAGGTCGAGAAGATATAAGTTAGTAATAAATTATGTTATGAAATATTTGTTTATATTCATATTCATTTGAAAAAAAGTTACTTGGAATATAAGAAGAAATGTTTATTCTTAGTAATTTTGGTAAATAACGAAGCAAAAATTTCTTAATAAAAGTTAATAGATATGCAAATGAGGATTTTTATAATTGCAACTGTTAATGAAGTTGTCCGCTTCTGGAAAATATTTTTGAGATTGATTTGATTTATTCATAACCTTTACAACAACTTATAAAGATATTGGAGTTGCAAACAGATATATAATAAATTATAGCTAATAAATAGTTATATTAACTTAATGAATGTGAATGAATTATTTTCAAATTATCTAAAGATCTTTAGATCTCAAACATTTATTTTACGTTATAGCAAAATGAACTTTTCTTATTGATTGTTTTTCTACAAATTCGACAGGGACATTTCTATCGTAATATTATCGACTGGTGGATTTTGCAATAATTACATAAAATATACAGGAATGAAATAAAATAGTTAAATGGATGGATCAAAGTCACTTTCATTTTTAGTGAAAGAGGCTTAATATCAAAATACAAGTAAAACATTTATTGCGATATGCTCAAAAGTAACAATACGCACAACAGGTGAGGCCTGGACTCATTGTTATCCATAATTTTCGTGTAACGATTGTAATGCCTATGTAATAGTGCTGGGGTTCAAGCAAATTTTCGTAGACCGTCGAGAACGAAAATATGCTTGTGCTAGCCGGGCCGCATTCCAAAGCGTTACATGCTTATTAGCGACATTTTGCATTTTTATATGGAAGAAATCGTCACATGTCGCTTTGCTACATTTATTTTGATACAAAAGTGACGAAAAGCTGCATATGCAGCTTCAAAATTCCAAATTCAATATGGCGCCCAACACAAGATGGCGTGACAATGCAATCGGACCATTTTGTAAATTGGCCGAATTGTGCAATTGTGTTCTCGACTCCCGGCAATGAAAGGGTGAGACAAATAGAATACAAGCTGTGAGGCGTCATTTCAAAATCAAAATTGCGGACACAAATAATGGCGGATAGCCTTTTTCATTACAGACTACATACTCGGAACGAGTATCAAATAAAAGGATATGAGAAGCAAAATACTATTAGCTGTGTGGCGTCATTCCAAATTCAAAATGGCGCAAACACAAAATGGTGGCCAACACAAAATGGGGGATTACATTTTTCTTTACAAAGCACTTGGTATGGATATCAAATGAAAGGATGTGACAAGTAGAATTGTAGAAGCTGTGCGACATTATTCCAAATTCAATATGACGGCCAACACAAAATGGGGGGTTACGTTTTTTTTACAAGCCATTCGGTATGGGTATCAAATAAATTGAATTCTGTTAGCTGTGTGGTGTCATTCAAAATGGCTGCCAACGCAAAACGGGGATTAACTTTTTCTTCATGACGCTCTCGGTATGTGTATTAAGTGAAAGTGGATGAAGAGTGTAGTGCAGTAAGTTGAGTGATGTCATTTTAAATCTGATATGGCGGCGGAAGACATATAATAAACTAAAAAGTAGAAAGCAAACTGTATAGTATAAAAAACCTAAAAAATACGGTTTATATTTAAAAATGAATTAAAATGTAAAAAACTAGTTGGGATGTGGGTTTGACCCCTTCGGTCCACACGATTAACTTCCCAGTATGAAGGCTGATTTACAATGTTGCGAGAATGCGATGCGACAACGAGACGAGTCTCGTACGCACTGTCAAAACGTTTTCCATATCGTGTGTTCAAATGCCGCAATGTACAATGCAGCGATTTGCGATAATACGAGACGAGAGCATTTGGAAAAATTGAAATTTTAACGCTCCGAGAGGCGATGACAAGTCTCATATGACAGATTTTTGAGTTTTGAATTTTAAATAATTATTTCTGTCATCTGTCTTTCTTGCATTAATATAAAAAATTAAATATAGAAAATTAATGTTGTTACTTTTGTCATATATTGTGTCAAAACTATAAAATTTGACATAGTGAACTAGATTCG
Source organism: Thereva unica (assembly GCA_949987705.1). NCBI lineage: Eukaryota > Metazoa > Arthropoda > Insecta > Diptera > Therevidae > Thereva > Thereva unica. Next base: position 71,522,541 of record OX465282.1, on the reverse strand, counting down.
TACTCGCATTATTGTAATTCTACCTGCGAGTTTCCAGCGATAGCGAGTATCGTCCGACAACTCGTCTCGCTGACCCACCGCAATCACGGAATATTGTAAATCAGCCTTGATGAACGAAGATGGAATAAACTGACTTCTTACAAAATAGTTATACGTTTAGCACTAGTGGAAAATAAGCTAGTATCAGAACTGATGACAAAGCAATCCTGAGAGGAGCTAGTTCAAATAACTACAATAGTAGTAAATCCACAAGATTTTTCTAGAGAATTTGTTTTTCCTGAACGTTAGCAAAACAAATATTTCCTCCGCATTTCGTTCGCTGCACTAAAGCGGGTGTTCAAATTCGTATTGACCGGGCTGAAGTGCCATTGAAAAACTGAGAAGTGAATGACTTCATTAGGAAATTCCAAAGCTTTCCGGAGATATTAGCAAAACTGTAACTGTTAAGTACTTGTCAGACTTAACCAAAAAGAACAAATTTTTCGGTGACTACTGGAAATCCCGGGATGAACCGCAATTTTCTGAAGCTGTATCACGTGTAGAAAATAAGTGCTAATCCAAGGTTTGAAAAATTCGCGCTGTTTGTAAAGGGTAACGTAATTTTTGCACGATTTTGAAAGGTTGTCGGATTTTGACAAGTGATGCTTTGTTGACAGGTTATCGCTGTACAGAGTTCAAAAATGATCACTTCGTTTAGAACGGGTCTCATTCCATCGAGTTTATTAGATATTAGCAAAACTTATGAATTTAAGTTTTTTCTGACAAATATTCAAAGTTTTTCCATTTAAACAACAAAGGCCCGACTGAATGTTATGAAATTTTTCTTTCGGCACCTCAAAGAAGTCGATATAGTTTTTGGTTCACGCGGTATCGTGCAGGTACAAAAATCATAAACGTCGTTAAAAAAAAAACGGTTCGACCGAATTTTATGAAAATCTTTTCAGATCATATTTTAGTTAATACTCTTCGAACGGCACGTCAACTAAGTCGATATCTTTTATAGTTCGCGCGATATCGTGCAGGTACAAAAATCATTTATGTCATTTAAACCAAAAAACCGCTCGTCAAGCACCTCAAGTAAGTCAATATCTATCGTGGTTCGCGCGATATCGTGCAGGTACAAAAATCACTTACGCTGCTTTAACAAAAAAACGGCTCGACCGAATTTTATAAAAATCTTTTCAGATCATATTTCGGTTAATACGCTTCGAACGACACCTCAACGAAGTCGATATCTTTTTTGGTTCGCGCGATATCGTGCAGGAAAAAATGACCACATACGTACGCACACACACACACACATAGTTCCTCCCAATGTTTTGCTTAAAATGCTCCTGGGACCTTGAAAGATGAAAATACGTCGAAAATTTCGATTTTGATTTTCGGATCGATTACAATAACTTCCTATACTGCGAAGTTAATAATTTTAAATGTGAATGTTTTTTGCTACAGCCAGTATATGGGAACACCCTTTCGAAATGTAAAAAGCGTGGGGCGATAACGAAAAGTACGATAGATAAAGACTCCAGAACATTTTTTGCCTCTTCTGTTCGTCTCAAACCGAAATAAAAAAGAAGAAGAAAAGTTTTCGAAGTCCTATTTATACAAATGCTAGCTTATCAGAAAAACAGTAATCTCATATTCATACTATTTGCTTACTTTCGTTTTTACAACACTTTCAATCATATTTCCCAAAGATGTTTTCATTATGGAAACTAGTTGGGATGTGGGTTCGACCCTTTCGGTCCACACGATCAACTTCCCAGTATGATGGTTGTTGAATATTATGATTGGATATTTTAATAATAAATGAACAATAGGCAATATAGAATATATGTATAATACCGAGAATTCGTCACAATTGTTTATCAATATTTTCGCTAAAATGTCAAACTAAATGTGCGCACTTACAAGATTAGGTATTAATGTGTTTCGGCACCTCAATGAAGTCGATATAGTTTTTAGTTCGCGCCGTATCGTGCAGGTACAAAAATCACTTAAGTCATTTAAACCAAAAAACCGCTGGACCGAATATTATAAAAATCTTTTCAGAATATATTGTCGCTAATACGCTTCGAACGGCACCTCAAGTAAGTCAATATCTTTTGTGTTTCGGGCCATATCGTGCAGGTACAAACATTACTTACACCGCTTAAATAAAAAAACGGCTCGACCGAATTTTATGAAAATCTTTTCAGATCATATTTTGGTTAATACTCTTCGAACGGCGCCTCAACTAAGTCGATATCTTTTATAGTTCGCGCGATATCGTGCAGGTACAAAAATCACTTAAGTCTTTTAAACCAAAAAACCGCTGGACCGAATACTATAAAAATCTTTTCAGATTATATTGTCGTTAATACCCTTCGAACGGCACCTCAAGTAAGTCTATATCTTTCGTGGTTCGGGCGATATCGTGCAGGTACAAAAATCACTTACGTCGCTTAAACAAAAAAACGGCTGGACCGAATGTCATGAAAATCTTTTCAGATCATATTTTGGTTAATACGCTTCGAACGACTCCTCAACGAAGTCGATATCAGTTTTGGTTCGCGCGATATCGTGCAGGAAAAAATGACCACATCCGTACGCACATACACACACACACACACACACACATACTTCCTCCCAATTTTTTGCTTAAAATGCTCCTGGGACCTGGAAAGATGAAAATACGTTGAAATTTTCGATTTCGATTTTCGGACCGATTACAATAACTTCCTATACTGGGAAGTTAAAAACGTCCAAAAACTGAAAAATCAGAAAGTAAAACCATAAAGTATGACAAACATAGATACAGACAAAGAAAATTATGGCAATTTAAAATTTTCTATAAAACGATGTAAAAACTTGTAAATATCGATATGAAAGAGAACACCTCAAGGCATTTCGCACTCATCTGGCCTAAAAGTAAAGTAAAGAACACGAAAATAATTTTTTTTTGTTATTCGGCAATCTGCACATTGCTTGAAGGTAAATTTCATCACGATTATGAAAGTTGACAGGCTGCACTGCTAATGCCCAAACCATCACTTTTCCAAGTAAGTTTGTACGATTTCGTCGGCGGCAAATTTATTCGACGGAATTGATTACTGTAATTGCAACGCATATCTTTGATATCCGATGCACACACTAAGATCGCACCTGTAACGGCAAAAAAACTAAGGTGTACATCGGCTGCTGATAGATGGGTCAGCTGTGCGGGCTCGCAGCTTAGGTGAGGATGAAAGTTGGACAAGAAAACTTGCCAAAGAGCTGCATAAGCACTGATCGAAGGTGATTATTCGAATTCAAGTCCAATCGCCAACAATTGATCAGTTGAAAACCCCTCAACCGCAGCCGCGAGACCGTTAAAGTGAATTCGATTAGAGCGAAGTGAATGAGGGGAATGCGAATCGATCACGGGCTTTGAGAAAGTCAATAAACTGCGTGTAAGTAGCGCCTGGGAGGAAAACATGGGTCAAATTTTATTCAGTTCGAGCGCGTCGCGAGCACGACAAACCATCATCATGCGGTGACAGACTTTGGTTTAGCTAAAATTATGGTATTCGATGTATTTTCAGAGACGATGGAAAGTGAAATCTTTAGGTAATAAGAATCGCTACAAAATAAAGGTTGCGGTTATTTGGAATTGGATTTAGTTTCTTTCGTGTTTAATTATGCAGTTTAAGGCCATTTCCATGTACTTCGGTGAGAGATCGAATATCATGCATTTATTTAAGGTCAAAATTAGTGCTATGGAAAAAATTACATTTGTTTTTTAGATGTAGAACAGGTTAATTATTATTCAAGGCACTTTTTTTGTAAAAGCATTCAATATTAATCTTATACCACACAATTTTTTCGATGTAAAAAGCAGTGCCCATTTTTTTTAATTTTTGTTTATAAATTAACATTCGAGTGCCTTGAAAAAATTCAAGAGGACAGGGTTTGGCACAAAAAACCCGATTGTTTTCAATAAATTATTTAAGGAACCTTTTTATCGGATATTTAGAGCAAAATAGACTGTATAGCCCAGTCACTTTATACATGAACCTCTAAAAAATGCAAGTGGAAAATTTCCAGGGTGATCCTCTTAAATTTAATTTCAAATAATTTCCCAAAAGTCCATAAAGCCAACTGTCCGGCCACTCAAGTTACGGAGGGTCAAAAGTCACGCAAATCAATTTTTCGCAAATATCTTGTAAATTATCGGCTATATGTAATTTTTGACTAAGTAAAGATTGTTCGTGAGATAAATCTGCGAAAACATGTCCCATCCGAAATATACGTAAAGCTAATGGTTTTTGAGATATGGGACTAAGAAAATTCGTGGATCACGCTGCATTCGTTTCGGCACCACTTTCGAAATAGATTGCAAGTAGAGTTTTTACATGGTGTCCCTAGTAGGCCTATAGTACATCTTCCAGAGTAAAAAAGAACTAAAACTGCAAAAAAAAGTGAGCTAATGAAATTTAGAATGGGAGGAGTTTAGCAATGGGAGAGTTCCGGGCCGTTCGATTGAACTTCGGCTTTTCCGGCCCTCGGGACAAACGTCGAAATTTGTCACTCGGGACAGATGTCGAAATTGGAAAAATGTAAAGAAAACAAAAATAAAGCTATGAAAGTTGTACTACTAGTCCATAGGTTCTGCTTTCTTTTTTGATCCCGGCGGTCCGAGCGGGACGTCCCCGCCAGGAGGGTGTGAAAGCAAAGTAAACTTAAAGCAACGCACATATTTTTAAACTTACTTTGCCGATGACTGTGAAAGCTGTTTGTTTCAAATTTCTGCGAATGCTGATGCTTTCAAATTACTTTCAGAAGCATACTGGTGCGGCTGCCAATACTTTGCTGTGAAAAGTTTTTCCGATAGCTGGATTCAACAGCCTGCGGGATGGTCTCGCCAAGGAAGTTTACGTGGCAAGCAGTTATCATCCATTCGGCAAACATGTCCAAACCACCGTAGTCGGCGTTTTTGCATTTTTTCTTCGTTCAGTGTCTGCTGATCCCATCAACTGCCTCGTTTCGAAGACGATCGCGGAGTGAGACACCGGGGATCTGCCTCAAGCATCGCATTTGGAAGACCTCGATGTCCACGTTTTATATCCATAAAGAAGAATCGGAAGGATCAACTTTCGGTAAAGGCGTACTTTTGTTTTGATGGCAATATTTGTTCCTTTCCATATGCACCACTTGAGCAAGGCGAACATCCTCAACCAATGATCCCAATGATTAGAGTTCCATCGAGATGGACATTGGCCCTCGATTCGTACGTTGTAAGCACTTTGGGTTTTCCGCATTGATTTTTAGCCCGTAAGATTGGGCGATGCGGGAAATGTCGGATAAGATGTCCCTTGGTTCGGTATCCGTGTCGGCGAAGACGGCGCTATCGTCGGCGAACATTAAGTCGGTTACGAAGTTGTTGTCGTATCGAATTCCGAGTTGTCCATCGAATGTTTCACACATAATCGCGTCGTTCACAACGTTGAAGAGAAGTGGCGAAGTGACGTCTCCCTGTCGGACACCCGTTCGAAACGGGAGCTCTACTCATAAGATGCTTCGAATACGAACGCTGTTGGTTGAGCTATGGTACGACGTTTGGAGAAGTTGGATGATTTTCAATGGCACTTGTTCGGTTTCCAAAGCTCTCCACAAGCTGTTCCAATCGATGCAATCAGATTTGATAGTGATGAAAGCAACGACAGTTTGTTTGTCACAACGAATTCTTTCTTCCATTAGCTGCGAATATTTGACCAAAACATCCTCGATGTGGTCTAAATCCCGCTTGATCTTTCCGGCTCGTTTGCTCTCGATGTTTCTGGAGCCTCGATTGTGGGATTTTCGTAAATTCCGGTCTTTGTGATTAGACATGCGGTTACTTGGTCTATTCCCGGCGCTTTTCCATTTTTCAGAGATTTTATTGCCGTCTTCACCTCGTCGACGATAATCGGCGGTTCGGGTGCTGGACTTTGTGGGGGATCGTGGTTGTAAGAATTCTCTGCAGCGCAACAGGCGCTCATGGAGAGAAGTCACGAAAGTTTCAATCCGAATTTTTATGTTGTCGTTTGTTGATGTTGTTTTGCCGTCTAACCACCGGATTGTCTGGTACAGCTTCCGGTTCTCGTGCCTCGACACCGCTTCTTCCATGTCGTCCGCAACGTTATTCCAGTACACTGCTCGTTCGGATTTCATTTACTGACGAATGCCTTTGTTCAATCGTTGGTATTGCTTAAGGTCGACTTGTTTTATTCGCTTCCGCTGATCGACGATCGCTCTTTGTATTCGCATCTGTAATTCCGCTCGAACAAGATAATGGTCCGATCCGCAATTGGGCCCATCGTAAAGCGTCATCGTTTCGTCGATTGTTGGTGGGACGATCGTCAATGTCCCGGATCCGGTAAGTCGTAGTTCCGATAGCGCAGCAACTGATATTTTGCACTTCAACAATTCCATTGCTATGATTTCCTTGTGACCGACATTATGTCCTGTTCGTACATTCCACGCGGCGAATTGATTTTCCATTTTCGGTGTGACTAATTTGGGCCAGTAACCCCCTTCTCACCAGCATCCATGGTCCCCAGTGCTACCGCATCGTCTATAGGTTACAAAATATCTCTATTATTTTCACTTTTTCTCTATTGTCATCTTCATCAACCCTCATCTCAGAGGAAAATAACGAAATGTGGTTGACGTCATCATCGTCCACCTCAGGTTCAATGATTGTATCGTCGGACATCGAATTGACATAGGGCGAGCGCAACATACTCGACGGAACATTGTAATATTATTATTCTGCATTATGCACGTGTGATTGTTTTCAATAAATAATTTAAGGGACCTTTTTATCGAATATTTAAAGCAAAGTAGGCTGTATAGCTCAGTCACATGAACATATACATAGATGAACTTCTAAAAAAATGTAACTGGAAATTTTACAGTGGAATTCTTTTTATTTTGGTGTCAGAAATAATTTCCCAAAAGTCCACAAAGCCAACTGGCCGGCTACTCAAGTTATGGAGGATCAAAGGTCACGAATATCAATTTTTCAGAAATATTCACACTTCAGTTTCGCAAAATACATTAAAATTTGTTGTTCAAGGCAGAAGACCTGTTGAAGACAATGAAAAGGCTGGCCGTCCTTCGACAGCTTCCGATGAACAACAAATTAAAGACCTCGTGGATATTTAGTCCATTCAAAACGCGGAGGGGGGGTGTTCCAAAATAACACCGTTAAGAAAATCGAACCCTAAAGGTTTTTGGGGTCGCTGATCACGAAAATCGAGGTCCCGCGGTCCCTTCGTGATCAGCGACCCCAAAAACCTTAAGGGTTCGATTTTCTTAACGGTGTTATTTTGGAACACCCCACCCCCCTAGTTTTGAATGAACTATATTGTAGGGGTAGTTTTAACCCATTAAGGGTTGAAAACAATTTATTTTTGCCTGACAGTACGCCCACAATCGAATTTGAATCATAAACTTGGAAATTTTTTTTAACAATTTTTGCCATTTTTCACCAATTTAGGCGTACTTTCAACCCTTTAGGAGTACCCCTTACCATTAAGTTCGCCTTAATTTAGTATAAATCAACCAACTTCGCAAATAAATATTATATTAAAAAAAGAGCATTTCATCGCATTAGTTTTCATTATTACTGAAATAATCGCGAAAATCCCCTAAAAAGGGGCGTTTTTTGCATTTTTAAGGGTGACGCCCTAATTTTAGAACCGCGGGACCTCGATTTTCGTGATCAGCGACCCAAAAAACGTTTAGGGTTCGATTTTCTTAACGGTGTTATTTTGGAACACCATAACGCGCGTTTTGAATGGACTAATTGTGTAAATATTGTTTGGGCCTCTACAATCGACTTTGAAAGACCTTGATTTCAAAAACACTAATTTCTTCGGAAAAGAGCGTCGTGTTAATATCTATTAAACAGTGATTTCTGACTACGAAAAGCACTCATATTGTTCCGCAACAACCTGATTTAGATACGTCTGCCTTCTGGCTATTCCCAAAACTCAAAACAAATCTAGTTTCAAGTGCTGATTTTCGCAGTGAAAGTAGTTTAAATAAATCGTACAATACACTCGTCAAACCCCATTTTAGCTACTGCACCCAGTTTTCAAAACCAGAATCTCTTTCTAACATGATAATAATGTTTGGTGGTTAAATAATTATTGATCAGAAAAATGTTTTTAACATGATAATTCAAAATTATTAGTACACTTTCTACTGTTGTCCGTTGAGTGATTTGTATTTCATAATTCAACGGGTTTCTAGTCTAATTCAATCTAAACTTAAAAATTCAATGTAATATGAAATTATTTCCTAAAAAAACTGGGCCATAAATAAATTGTCGATTGAAATCTGTCGATGGCTGTTATAACAATTTTTTCTGGAGTTTATTGGCATCAATAAATTTCAATAGCACTTTTTTACTTCACTTCTTATTTGCTTGGAAAAATGGTTTAGGGGAAATTGAAATTAATTATTTTATTACAATTTTATAATAATTGTCAATAATTTTTCAATATCTTTGAATATCATTCAATTGATAGAAATATTTTTTAAAATCTACTCACAGTTGTTAATAAGCAAGTGCTTTCTCTTATAGCTCCGCAATAGCCCAAGAAACTCAGGAGGAACATAACGGCTCCGCACAAGATAAGTACGTATGCCATTTGTTCTATCACAGCAGGCTGCGTAAATTGCTGAAAAGATAAAAAAAAAGAAAGAAATTAAAAATTCATCTGCTATCTTCGTACATTTAAATTTAATTGGATTAAGAGTTCTTCTTTTTAAAAAAATCATGCGATGACTTAACATGGAACAAGAAAACATAAGAGAGCAGCTGCGACCGGAATGATACTAGTTAACCTTTGTCCAATTAATGTGTCAGGCGATGATAATTTTATGGGAGTTCTCTCTCCAATTAGGAGATAAATAGAGTCAGAATCTTACTACTTTCGTTTGGAGGAATAAATATGTAATTGAAAATATATGTGGATTGAGCTCAGGGCCGGCGCTTGGCTCATTTTTTGATCGTAATGAAGGGCAATGCGTCCCAGTCGAACTGCGCCCGGTGCAAATGCACCACTTGCCAATATGAAAGCACCGCCACCTGCAATAACCTTCTTGTCGCATTAGAGAAAGCGGAGAATATTTCGCGAAGACGCGATTTCTTGAATGGGAATAATGTTTCTATATAGCTTTCAATCCCTCTTCTGACACGATCCTATCAACCCAATCTCGCTGCAACCTCGTTTTCATTTGATTTTGAATAATCGCAATGTCTCCCGAGAAGAAGCTTCCTGGAGAGTGAACTTTGCTAGTTTCCTCTAGCTTCTCAACCACCCTTCTCGCCGACCACGACACTCTTCTTCCTCGACGTATAGTTTTTTTCTTTTTTTTGTGGGCTTGTAGTTCTTGCAGCTCAGCTCGCCTGTCCCCTTGTAATATCCCATTTCTACACTACCAACGTGTATGATCATGGTTCTCTACTGGCATAGGAGGCAGAGGTGCCTGTTTTTTGCGACCGGTGCACCGTGATGCTAAATCTCAATTTCGTGGAAGTTTCAATTTAGAACTTTTTATTAGTGATGAAACGATTATCACTTAACGATTACGATAACGATTACGATTATCAGCCACAATAATCGACGATTACGATTATTGCAACATTTTGTATATTTTAAATAAAACATATTTTAAAGTTAAGGAAATGTGTTACAATATTACAAAATTTCGTATTCAAAATTTAAATATTGCAAATACAACACTTCTAAATTGTCAGTCTGTTTTTTGTCGGTCTGAATCAAGTCGGCAATCGAAAGCAACCTCTTAGATGCGACACTGGAAGGCTGTAAACACAAATATTTTTGCGATTTTTCGCAAAAACAGGGGTGGTAGCACGTAAATTGTTTCAATCGACCTCTCCATACATAGATAATCGACAAATAATCGCAATGATAATCGACGATTACGATTAATCGTTAAATACTGATAATCATCGATTACGATTAATCGTAATCGAAATCGTTTCATCACTACTTTTTATGTATCTGAATAGTTAGATCGGCACCTTAAGGGTTTGGAATAAGCGATACGAGGGCCGAGTCGCCAACATTGCTCGCGTGAGGTGGACTGAAACATAACATTCAATCGTTTACGAAGCTCACACCCAACACGTTTTTCAACAAATTTGAATCGTCGGTAGTTTTTTACTCTCTAAAGATATTTTGGTGATTCCACACCGACACCACAGACCACAACTTCGTTAGATACTCACTTTCATTAGAATTGGAGCAAAATTGGCAAACTTAATCATATTGTTACGTTTTTACGGCTTAACGGATTCGTAGGATTAATTAAGGAATACACTTTTTAAGTATCCACACAATAATTTATTTATTACAAACCGAAACACAATTTAATTACAAACACAATTCTTACAGTTCACTATAATCACTAGCAAATTTAATATTTCGCACTATTCAATTCTAATTATCGCTTTTTATTTCACTACTTTTCACTGTTCTCACTTTAAAACACTTGTATCGCCTTTATAATCAAAACTGACTCTCTCAGCGCCTGCAAGCCGCTTTTTATATCCAAGCTCCACCTTTATTTAACTTCTGGAACCTTCTCGGGTCCTTTTTCTCGAGCCTAGTGGTATGTTCTTTTCTTTTCGTCCAGAAGCTTGAAGTTGTCTTCACTTATCGCGCGTTCCAATTTTAGTTTTTTACCTAAAAGTGACAATTAAATGATGCAAAGTACCGGAAAACCAAAAAAACAATGTTACGTAACGCGTTCTTCGAACCCCACCGCCACGCCCCTGTAACGCATCGTAGCGTTTTACAACCCCCCCCCAATTGCGTTACGTATTACTATGTAATAAAATCTTGGAAGTGAAATTTGACCCACTTCCCGGTTTCCGACTGAACTGAAATTTTGCATACACGTTTAGATGGATGACAATTCAATCTGGCCATTTCGTAAAAAATCCAGATTTGTGGTTCCAAAATGGCAGTCGATTTTGCAATTGCGCCTAGCGGCGCCCTGACATGGATATCAAATGAAAGGATATGACAGTTAGAATACAGTTAGCTGTGTGGCGTCATTCCAAATTCAAAAAGGCGGCCAACATAAAAGTGCGGAAGACTTATAATAGACTAAAAAGAAAAAAAATATAACCGATTTTCTTCAAATTTTGCACACATTCGGTGTTCGCGTGATACCTAGTATGTATCCATGATGAGTTGAGGTTTAGTTGCACAGAGTTAGTTGCCTTAGTTGAACTCCTCATGTATTATTACTAAATGCAATCTGACTATTTTCTAAAAAAATCAAGAAGGCGGTTTCAAGATGGCGGCCATTTTTTGCAATCGTTGAAAGGGTGCGACAGGTGGAATACAGTAAGCTATGTGACGTAATTTTAAATCTAATATATAGTCTAAAAAGTAGAAAATTAAATTAAATAGTTTAAAAAACTAAAAAATACGCTTTTATTTTAAAATGAACCAAAAAGTAACAAATAATTTTGAATGTAAAGTTTTTATTACTGCAGCCACTTATTCAAATGTAAAGAAGCGTGGGGCGCTAACCAAAACTTCTAGTATTAATAAAATAAGAATATATAATAGGTAAAGAGCGCTCCACACTATTTTACGTTTGAGTAAGTGGCTGCAGCAATAAAAACTTTACCTTCAAAATTATTTGTTACTTTTCGGTTCATTTTAAAATAAAAGCGTATTTTTTAGTTTTTTAAACTATTTTATTTTTTTTTTTCTTTTTTTTTATAGTTTAAAAATTTTTCTTGTTTACCATCATAAAGTTCATAAAAGAACCTACATTTAAAAAAAGAAAGAGCCTCACACGATGCCATGCACAAAACGGCCAATCAATTTTCAATTTTTGAGTCTTGTATTAGATATTTTGACTTGAAATTTTAACCAGTTATAGTTCAGTTCATCAAATTTCACTTAAAATATCCGAAGCTATCACTCAAAAAAAAAAAAAAATGAGCAGTTTCTTCAGTTTTTGATTTTATTTTTCAGATTATAACCGCTGGTAGCCAATATCGTATTATTTCGGACATACAAATGCCGAGATATACACATCTATATATAGAAAGAACGACCAAAATGGTAAATTTTTGACATAATTGCAGATAACATACGTAGCGGCCGTTGCTAGAGGTAGAAAATGTCCCTTTCGTATAGTCTTCGATGTAACTAACATGTTCCAAAATTTCGTGATGACCACGGAAACAAAAAGGCAAGAGGAATGTTTGAGCTCTGTATAGAACTCGAGCTACATAATATCTTACCAATATCCTGTCAAAGTATAAAGCTGACATTACCGGCATTCAGGAGAAGAGATGGACAGAGAATGGTGCTTTGCAAACCCCTGAGTATGACGTATATTACAGATGTCAGACAAAATACCAAATGCTCGGGCATGTCGGCACCAGTTTGCATAAGAACACTAATGACAATGGACTACGAGTTATAGACATCGCCGTAAGTAAGAACTTGGTCGTTGCCAGTACTAGATCTACAGTACACAGCCAGAAGTGTCTAAGTGCAATGTTGACGATTTTTAGTTTATTGCATTTTTGTATTCAGTATTTTATTCTTAATCATTGGTATAATTCTTGTCTTAAACCGAGACGTGGGTGCTGAGTTATCCGACCGGCAAAAGTGCTTTTTTGAACAATTCTGTATCTAAAAAAATCTTTGAGGGCGATTTTCTCGAAACACATATTTTGCACTTAAGGACTTCTGGCTGTGTACGGTAGAGATTGATCCATAAAGTCACCTAGATATCTCCTGATGGAGCCACTTGCAACCAAATAAACCATGTGTTGATAGACCGCCGCCACTGGTGACAGTACGAACGTACCGAGGTGCCAACTTCGACTCGTATCAATATTTAATTGGTGTGGTGCTCCGAGTAGTGATGAACAAACGCAAGAATAAGACAAGACTGATATAGTCTTGTTTTTGGGCTTGCACAGTTAGTCTTGGTCATGCGAGCATTACTAAATCTTGGTTTTGGAGGTCTTGGTTAGAATCTTGGACACATGCATATTTTCATAGGCAATTTTTTATTCGTCATATCCCACCTGCTGACGATACCGGAATCTCTATAAGGATGAGATCAACGAGAGTTTTATAAAATAGATCACTTTAAAGGAATCAAGCCGTAGCCTTTGATAGAAAGGACATTAATTTCGTATGAGTGAAAAAACTCTGCTAGAAAAACAGTGACCAGTGCAAGGAGCAGTTGTGACGGGGCAGAGCCGGATCCAGATTATAGTAAGGGACCGGATCCAGATTAAGTCAATGATTTCGACCTAAACTCATGCGATCAAAGTTAAAAAATAAACATAGAATTTACTCACAACTCATTCTGCACATGAAATGTTTTATTTAATTTAAATGAAGTATATTTGTTAGACAACAAATAATCATATTTATTAATATAAGAAAACAGCTTCATAATAAATTTTTTGATATATGTAGGTATTACTGGAAATTTAGATGTGTCGAACACGACAGAATTTTCAAGTTAAACAATCAATAATCTATGTAGAAGTGGGGCAGTAATCCTTTTTAAAGTACATGACACTATCGTCAAACTATTTCAAGTTCTTTGTTTCAATGTACATTCATAAAAATAGTGTTATAATAATAAGGTGATATACATATGTGAACATCAATTTGCCACATCCATATTAGTTCAGGTACCATAATAGAAATGACAACATTCATGTTTCCATTTTCGGCATCATGTATTGTTTATGAAAAACTTATTACGATAATTATTGCCTCGAAAATATTTTATAGCTTGCATGCTAATTAGCTGTATATATGTATCATCAATAACATTCACTCGTAATATGCGTCACCCTGAATTTATCATCGAATATAATGATGCTACACTACATCATGACGCGGCAATTACTTTTTCCGCCTAAAATTTTTTTATTTTAGTCAATTAAATGATTTGTTTGGGTGGACAAACGAAACACAAAAAAATTAAAAATACAAAGAATCAAAGAATTTTAAACTGAATCTTTCGATGCTTTTGGTTTCATTACAATAAATGATGAGGGAATAGCCACAGAACGAATGAGTCAGGATGAAATAAATGAAATTTTTTAAACATATTTTTTTAAATTCCAGCAGACTTTTCGAGTGATAAGAATTTAAAGCATACTTTAAGTGATAAGGATTTATTGATACAATTTTGCAATAATATTCTTCCTCTTGACGACTACCAGAGCAAGCAAACAATGTCAAAATTTAAATATTTCTTGGAATATTGGCTCATAAGTGTCTTATCTGGCAATAGTCGATTGCGTTTCAATTGAATGAATTACGACATTCAACTATGGCATCCTAATTGTTTTTTAAAAATGCAGTTTTCCTGTCGATGTACACAAATCCTGTAAAAAAACTGTTAAAATGTTGATCATATACCTACATATACTCAACTCATTAAAATTGCAACTGGACGAAATAACTGATATTTAATTTTTTTAAATTTTTTACGTGATAATTTTTATGATTCATTTCATTTCTTGTTGAGGGGGCCTTGGTGAGCACTGCGACCTATTTTGTTTGGTGTATTGTGCCATCCCCGTCTTTAAAAACCATCAAGGTTAAGGCTTCTAAGGTAGCTTAACACTGATTTAGGGTTTCTGTTCCAAATCTCCCTGGGAGTAGGGAAGTCACGATGGAGGAGGCTCAGTCTCATCCTCGCTGTATAGTCCATTCAAGACGCGCGTTTGGGTGTTCCAAAATAACACTGTTAAGAAAATCGAACCCTAAAGGTTTTTGGGGTCGCTGATCACGAAAATCGGGGTCCCGCGGTCCTAAAACATGGGCGTCACCCTTAAATATGCAAAAAACACCCCTTTTTAGGGGGTTTTCGCGATTATTTCAATAATAATGAAAACTAATGCAGTGAAATACACTTCTTTTTAATATTTATTTGCGAAGGTGGTTGATTTGTACTGGAAATGCTCCAGCGCCCGGACTATAAATTAAGGCGAGCTTTATGATAAGTGGTAGTCCTAAAGGGTTGAAACCACCCCTAAATCGGCTAAAAATAGAAAAACATGTAAACATAAAACATAAGATTTGCAAATTTTTTTTTACTTTTTGCTTGAAATTAGGTTCAATAGGTATTATCAGCCAAAAATTTATTATTTTCAACCCCCCCTCCGCGTTTTGAAAGGACTAGTAGCCTCACAATGCTCCGCAGTTTCGGGAGCTAGCCCGCAGAACCGACAGCCAGAGTCGGCCTCCAGACCTATTTTGTTAAGATGGTAGTTAAGCGAACAGTGGCCCACCAGGAGCTCTGTTATTATTTTTAGCTCCCACCTCTTGAGGTTTAAAAATTTGCCCGGTTTAGCTTTATCGATTTGGATGAATCTTTTAGCTTGACGAGCACCCTGGGTCCTAATCATCTGGTCGACCTAATTTTTTATGGCATTTTTTACGTGACAGCTTGCTAAGCTGCAAAAAGGTTCGTGATGAGTTTGCGCCTACTCGAGCCAGGTTGTCGGCAGATTCATTACCAATGTGACCTTCGCGGCTCGGAATCCACATCAGCGTGACACTGTTGTTCCTGGTGAATAATTTAAAAGATTGGAGACAATCCAGGACAGTCTTTGATGACACCCTGTGTGATTTAATGGCCAGCAGTGTAGCTTGACTGCCCGAGAAAATAACAATGTTAGAGCTATTGGCGACTACCTCAATCTGAAAAACAGTGGGGTTAGTGCCCAGAGCCCTGGATATTTTGCTCCTTGGGCCATTAACACCCAGGTCTACCCCTTTATCGATTTTGGAACCGTCCGTGTAACAAAAGGCCGGGCTTCCTCTAAAGAGAGGCCTGCCATGTTGCCACTCTGACCTACTTTGATACCAATACAGGTCAGTCTTTGCACCCTGGCCAGCTTAATCATAGCACCCTTTTGTTTGGTCTTGGCCCACCATGCGATGGATGCATATGTTACCATGGGCCTTACGACCGTCGTATATAGCCAAAACATTAACCTATTGAGGCCCCAGGTTTTTCCTACAAATTGGCGACAAACATGGAGAGATGCCTTGGTTATGACAATATCGTCTGCATAGGCCTGTGCTTTAAATCCCCGGCTATTCAGGTCGGCAAGAAGTTCGTCGATCACGATTGTCCATAGGAGGGGTGATAGAACGTCCCCTTGAGGACAGCCGTAATCGATTCGTCATACATCTCAGTAGTTATCAATCTGCTGCTGAGAAGCGACGTGACCCATCTCGCAGTGGGGGGATGAATGCCGTTTTTTACTGCTGCTTCATTGATCGTGTCGAAGGTAGCGTTGTCGAAGGCACCCTCAATGTCTGCAAAGGCGCAGAGAGAGATTTCCTTGGCCCTGAGGGACTTCTCGATATCCCTCACTAGCACATGAATGGCAGTCTCTGTAGAGCTCCCCGGCCGGTAGGAAAATTGCAGGCAGTGAAGTGGGTTCGTTGTAAGACCCTCTCTAATATGCCTGTCTAGGACTTTCTCCATCGTTTTCAGGAGAAAGGAGGAGAGGCTTATGGGTCGATAGGATTTTGCTTTCCTATATGATCTTCCCGATTTAAGGATAAAGACTACCCTAACCTTCTGACGGCGATCTGTAAGTCAATGGGGATCTTTAGAGGAGAAACATGTTTTACTTAAGGGGACTCTTCACTGAAATGGCTAAAATCTGAACCGCTATACCGATTTAGATGAAATTTTGTGTCCGAATAGTTGTTATCGAGTAAAAAACAAAAGCACAATCAATTGTTGGAAAAAAAAGTTTAAGCAACATTTTTGTTAATAAACATCCGAGAAGGGGTATTTTCCGTGAGCTCCTTGCACGCGAATTTTGAATCGATTTTATTTTTGTTAGTGCCAAAATACTCAGTAATTAATAATAAACAAAACTGTCAGACAGAATTTTGATATCTTTTTTTGTTTATTAACAATCCACAAATATGTCTGGCGATGTCGAAAACTTTATGAATTTTTAAAATATCAAAATTCTGTCTGACAGATTTATTCAGTTATAATTTTCGAACATTTTCCACTTTATAAAATTAAAATCGGTTGAAAATTGTGGAACGAGGAGCTCGGAGAAGTTAAGAAAATAGTTGAAAGAAACGAGCTCGTCTGTCGACGCGCGACGCTCGGAGTAATATCCCCGCCCGTGCGCGCTATTGAAAAAACACGAAAAAACTATTCTATAAACATTTTTTTTAAATGTGAAAACGCTACATAATTCAGAAAAGTCTACTCTATCAGAATATGCAATAAAAAAAATTTGGTCAAAAAATCGATTTTCAACCAAATATCGGTGAAGAGTCCCCTTAATTTAACTCAGTTTTCTAGCAATTTCACAAGGGAAAAAAATTACTTGATATTTGCCAAGACCCCCTTCTCCCCACGTGAGATTGGGTGAGATTCGGCTCGACCCCCTCCCCTCCTAAACGCCTCACGTAATTAATAGACGACTCCTTTCTCCTCTAAAATGTTATTGCCTTATGACCGGAAGCAAGTATTTTTTGTCAATTACATATTCCAGGAAGTTTCCTTAAATACATCTTTGCATTGGTAATTAAGGTACCTAATTAGGGATATAAACATCAAAGAAGTTTTATTGCAGCCGCCGCCTGTTGAATTTTTTGAATTTTTCCAATAAAGAAACGAATGAAAAAGAATATTCTTTATCATTTTCGAATTTATATTTTTAAGAATGAATTGATAAATTCTCTCGCGAGAGAATGAATCGCACTTGGAAAGCTTTCATTTCATTCTTACGCGAAAGAATGAATTATAAAATTCTCTTGAAGAATATTCTTTGCAGAATGAATGCATTTTGAATATTCTTCTCACTCTGCTAAATATGTACAAAGTTTCGTGGTTTTATCTTCAATAATGACGAGAACCCATACAAGCATTCATCTCTTATTTCAACCCCTTCAAGACTTTTCTTCGCGACAAAAAGTAGCTCCTCCTTCGTTCTCCAAGGTCTAATCCCACTAGAAAAAAAGCGCTCCGAAAGGTCTTTCAAAGTGCCTTTTTTAAAGCGAGTAGCGCTTCCTCTTGGTAAGATGGTTCATTTTATTTTAACATTACGTGTCCGCAGAAGAAAGCGTTTTAATTAAGCTGATTTGTAAGCGCCAACAATGCGCTTTAAACGAAGGTAGAGGCAAGGAGTTCTGCTCACAGTTTCGGTTTGATATGAAGCTTTTAACTCGAGCTTCGATAGCTCCATTTTAAACAGAAAAAGTAAGAAAACAAAAGCAAAACTTGCCACATATTCCCTTCAGGAAGAAAATACCAATGCTGCGAGTAAACTTTCAAAATCTGCACATAAAAAGCGCTTTGTTTTTGCTAACAAATGTGCACCAAAGAAGCGCTTGGACCACTATTCTAAGCGGTGATAATATTACCTACTGGGATTAATCTCTAAACCAAATTTCGTCAAAATCGGTTTAGGCGTGAAAGCGTAACAGACAGGTAGATAGAGTTACTTTGGCATAAATAATATTAGTAAGAATATTTATTTCATTAATTTAGAGAATAATTTCTGAGACGGTAAGTTTTTTGGTAGTTTCTACTAAAATGTGTATATTCTTTACTTCAAAACTGTTGATTAAGATTACCTGTAACATAACTCAATTATCTAAATTTTAAATTCCTTATATGTATTTTCCTTATTCCATAATATTTGTAAATGAACGTTCCATCTGAAATTGTATAATTCACCTGCACCGACTTCCTAAAATAATTAGGACTTTGTAAACATATCGATTATTTCTGGAAAATTATTTAGCTATTTATGCTTACTCGATTATTACGTATTTACTCACGCATCCATCCATCCCCTTTTCCTTTGCTAACCGATGAGTATTATTACCCTTATTGCTTTAATCAACCAATTACCTTCAACGCCAAATGAACGAGTATGTTATAGTAATTCATTGCGTTAACTTTAATACTGACGATAATCAACCCATGTACAGGGTAGAAGGCAAAATTGTTGTAAGGTGAATAACCTGAAATATGGGGATAAGCATTTCCTTTCTAAAAGGAAGAACTGCCACCGGATTGTCATATTTTCAGATTAGCCGGAATCAATTTCATTCGTGCACTTACTTAAATTAAACTGAGACATGCGAGACTAATTACATCCCCCGTGAAGGTATGTACGAGTATGTTTGTTGTTTTGAATTTGTTTTTATTTGGATAGTTCCGAAATTCACGGAAGTGAGTGTAACAGGTAATGGATTTATGTTTTCTGAGATTCAATTAATTGTACTTAGTACAAATATCGAGAATAGTGGGAAACGAAGCGTTCAAGCCAGTAGGCTTTATTTTTAAATTATTGGTTTTTGTTCAGAGGCAAGACACTGAACTTTTCTTTTAGTATAAGTTGTTAATATTTGAATATTTTAGGGATTACCACGCGCTGATTTTACTTGACCACACCCATAAATATATAAAGGGTGGGCGATCTACTGGTTTCTTTTTTGAAGTGCCTGTTATTTTCACCAAATTGGGTTAACAGGATGGGCAAGCGGCTTAGAACTGTGAATTGAGTTAGATGAGACCGGGAGAAGGTCGATTATAAATATTAGGAAAAGAACCAGTGTTAACATTTATCCCGGGGAACATCGACAGAAATTGTGTGGTGTTTCCATTTGACGCCGTAGAATGATATGCTAATTTAATAACTAGAAAGAAAACTCTCGATCGTGTAGTTTAGAGCTGGTACCAAATCAATAGCTTGGAGTTTAGTTAACATCAAAACCATTGCACATATTTAAAGCGAAGAAACTAGACTCACCAAATCGATTATTACTTTGGTTTAAGTGTTTTTGTAGACACACTAAAAGGTCACCGGTTGGGAGCTTCGGTAGCCTAGGGATCAAGGCGACTGGCTACCATTCCAAAGGTCCCGGGTTCGAATCCCGGTAGCATCACGGTCCTTCGCCTTTTCCACTTTCCTCACCTAGATAACTTTCCTTCTTTGTTCTTCCCTCTTTACATTCCTGATTCCTTCATTCATAGCCATCGCTAGCCCTTCCCCGCTCCACCAAGCGCATGTCATCGGTTGGTTGATGAGATTCAAACTCGTTTCAGGAGGCATAACACTAGTTGTTTCTCGGTGCCCCGATGTCAGAGTCGCGATAGTAATGGTTGAGAGTAGGTGGAATAAAAAATATCGTAGCTTGGTTGTGGCAGTTCCTTCTTTCCCTTTCTCCTCTCTCTTCATTATCTTACGACTAGAGCAGCTGTTCGACATTGCATTATATACGAACAAAATAGATTGTCGACCGTACAAAGGGGCTTTTCCTGAGGGTCTTTCACATAAAAAAACCCACGGACTTTTTTCACTAAACCTCATTTGTTAGATACTCCTAAGCCTTTTGTTGATTGTGGTCTCATGATTTTAGAAGGAATAAAAGTAACTGCTATTGAGCGGTAGTTAAAGAATCAACTTTTTTCGGTATAGGCCGAAGATGTGAGAGTTTTTAAGGTGGCTTCTAGACTATCAATAATATTGTGCAAAATATTGACGGTCAGTTTCTTTGACCCAGACAATCTTTCAATATCACTCACAGACCGTCAATAATATTTTGCATATCAAAATATTGCACAATATTATTGATAGTCTAGGCGCTCTATATATATATATATAGGACAAAGAGTTTGCGCGGAGGTTCAGCTAAAGATGAGGTGCATTTTTTTTAATATAGCGTGTGTATTGTCGGGTCTAGTGCACTTGTTGACATTAAGCTATTTGAGCCACCTGTACACCTTGCGGTTCTTGAAGAATACAGATTCAATAGAGTGTGTGGAACCCTTGGGAGTAGCTGGTGGTATATAAGTGCCGCGTAAAAACAATTTGAGGCGAACAGTGGCGGTAAGTCGGCCTTGAATTATGTTATCTGTTATCACCTCCTCATTGTATATAAAGGAAGGGAGAGTGGATGAAGTAAAATTCTTTTAGATGGATGATACTGAAGGTTTTGCTGCCAGCAGTTACATTAAAGAGTTTATGTGTCAATCTGTAGTCGATTGATGATTTCGCTTTGCTTTGTACTATGTACTTTGTATTGATTATTATGTACTATATATTATGTACTATGAACTATGTCGCATGTACTATGTATTATGTACTTTTTATTATGTACTTAATATGTACTATGTTCTATGTATTGTGTTCTATGTATTATGATATGTTCTATGTATTATGTACTGTGTACAATGTACACTATGTACTGTGTGCTATATACAATGTATTATGCGCTATATTCTAGTATTATGTACTATGTATTATGTACTATGCATTATGCATGTTGTATTATGAATTATGTATTATAACGTTGTTGATTTTCTTATTTTATTGCAACAATACCTACGTAACAATAAAATAAACTTAAATGGAATTTTCATAAACAAAATTTATTAACTTTTATTCTCCTGCAATATTAAGATTGATTTGGAAATATAGACTGGCCATAAAAGTCACACCAATTTTGGTTTTGTCTTATACAATTTTTATGTTGTTATTGCCTAGGGCGTATTTTAAAAGTTAGAACACCAAACGTCCGCGTGCTTTATAGAAATACTAGATAGATACTTTGGATTCTTTGTGAACGTTGAAAGCGGTCGCACCGACACTTTCGCATTCTAGATAATATTCTGCAGAACGATTTAGAGGTAGTATTAAATGGTATTTAGAATGACAAATACGGTCAAAGATAATTTTAAAAGAATATTTTCATGGCGTCTATATTAGAGCATATGTATAAGAAGTAGAAAAGGAGGATCAGCTTTGAAGATCGTTTTTAAAACAAAATGGATGAAATCAGAAGATATAATTTTGCACCTTTCAGGATAGTTAAAGCAATAATCATGTCCAAATGGGCAGCACTTTTGTGTATTAAAATATATTTGCATTCGTTAAGTCACGTGGGTTTCACTTAGTGTGACAATAGACGTGGAATTTTGCTATTGGTTGTACACTAAAGATATGAAATACGCCTCAAGTTCATGAAAATAACAAAAATGTGTAATAAAATTGTTACTCGGTTAATGATATAATTTAATTTTATGTTTAATACTAACCTTTAAATGTTCACTTTCTACCATTTTCAGAAGTGCAATCAGTGATGCCTTATCGGCCGCCAGCCATATGCCGGCACCCAATACGATTGTTCCAAGAATCTGGAAGAATGATCAACATTTATGTTTGTTAATTGTTATTTAAAAAATAAACTTACGAAAAATACAAAATTAAATATGCATAAAACATATTTAGCAATAAACACTCCGCAATCGGACGCCATCGTTACTGAAATGAAAATAAAAACAACCTTTCGTTAATGTGAGGGAAATAAAAAAAATTGTTTGATGATAACAAATATATGTAATTATGAAAGTAATTTGTAAATAAGATATAGAGTTAAACACTTTTTATTTTTCACAATTTTTATTCCTAAGTTCTTGTACATTTTTCGCAATGTTGGCCGGCGCGACGCATGATAACCAGATTGCTTTTTATACATGCCCCTGATTGAGATTTGTAAGTGTATCATCATTACACATGATACGCAGTTGATCTGTTGTCCCCTTTCACCGTATCAAATGGCTCTTCCTCATTATCACATGTCGCCCTCAAATGAGAAAACACTCGATACTAGGTCACACGATCATCTCGACACTGAGTTTCTCAGCTCGTTGATTCATGGCGAATGATAATAATACATATGTAAAGGGAAAATAAACAACAGAAATAAAAAATCATTTTTATAAATTTCATGAACTAAGAGTAGTGATAATCTACTCAAATTACTGGCTCGCCTAGTATGTTGTATCTAGATATTTACTTGTTTGTTTGTGGCCGCAGTTGATTTGCTGAACAAACACTGGAAGAATTTTAAAAGAGATTGGAAGAATAGAGAAACGTGTGCCGCACTTGGCTAACAAATGAAGAACCAGTCTTAAAGGTAAAATAAATACTAGTAAACTGTTGAAGCTTTCTTTTTTTTGTTTGCGGCTGAACTACATACTGCTTATTTTTCTCTTAATATGTAGTTCAATCACCTCGCACGTGCTGAAAGCAAAGGAATCTTGATAAAACGAAACGGTTTTTTTATTTAAATTATATTTAACTTTTCTTTATAAAAACGTGGCACGTACTTGGAACATGCATGTAAATAAACACTGTACGCATATGACACTGGATCAATGCATCTTGGCACTGGCACAAAAATATAAGAGCAATAGTATCGGCAATAAATTTGTAGTTATTTCAAACGAACAATTTCTATTTTTGTTTCTTATAATGCAAAAGGTGAAGAGTAAAATTTGAGTTAAAAGTAAATTTTTTGGTATGGATTAAATTCACAAGTTTCAGCGGTAATAAATTGTTTGTAGTACATATGAGGTGCTTATTTTGAAAGTGCGCTGATAGAAAAATTGGAAAAAGCGGATTTACTGTAGTTAATTTGACACTGGCATACGATCATTAGAAAAAATATGGGTCCGTATTCAAAACGGCCGCCAAGAAAATTAATTTACTTGCTTCAAGAATTTGATATTCTTTGACTAAGAAGTTGAGTTGTTAAATTAAAAAAATGAACCAAGAAATTTTTTTTTAGTTCTAGTCAATTTTTGTCATCCAAGACAATGAAACCAAGACTATGAGTATTGCTTATCCGGAGAAAATTTTGTTTTCGTTATATCCAAAACATTATTTGCTTGGTTCAAGAAAAAGTCTCTTAAGTTAGGAATTTTTTATCAGTGTGTGTCCATTTTTGAAAAAAATTAAGATAACGGTAGTTCTAGATTAAACTTAGTATGATCTTTTTTTGTGTAAACACGTTATGGTCAAAAAATTTAGAATCCTAGTAATAAAGGAGATGGAAGTTTTAGCCTTTAACAGTGTTGCAAGTATGTTTATTTTGAAAGTGGTACAAGTCCATCTTAGTATGAAATAATTTTTTACCATACAGAAAAATTTAGCTCCAGTTGCTGTATGGTGAAGCAAATCTTATGGCTTAGCATCAGTCTGAAATGTAGGGTGTTTTTATCTATTTAACTTTGATATTGGTAGTCGCCAATTTACATTATTTCATAAATAAGAATATCTCAATTTTGTGTTTCGATAATAATGCCAATGCCAGAAAATTTCAGTAATCGTGGAAACACTATGAAAAATTAAACGAGCCAAATTACGCTGGCCCATCACTCCTTAAAAATTTGGTCCTTAAAATTTTTTTTCTTAATTTTCTTTGGAGCACCCTGTTACTTTGTTCTACTATATAAAAAAAGGATTACTGTATTTTTTTGGGATTTTTAGACTTAGGTTTAGGGGTCGCTACCACTAAGTATAAATTCAATAGTTTAGGAATGACATATGGGTCTATTTCGGCCTTCTACTATGGTTTTTCTTCATTTTTGTTGCCTTGTCTACAGGCTACAGACGACATCGAAAAATGCAAATGCAACCAGCTCCTCTGATAGTTGCTCTGATAAGTAATACAAATGCCGGAGACACAATTTTTCATTGCGCACTTTGAAATTTCATTATTGACACTGTCATAATCTTTTAAATTCTTCAAAAGCTGCATATCATTTTTTGGGTAAGTATAAGCAGATCGTGCTTGAAACTAGCTGTTCTAAAGGAAAATGTTGGATGCCTTAACAAATGGAGACAACAATAATGAAGAAGAACCATTGAAGTAGACCCAAATAAATTTAGATGTTATTCCTAAAATATTAAATTTATATCCCCTAAAACCTAAGTCTAAAAATCCTAAAAAATTACAGTAATCTTTTTTTATACAGCAGAACAAAGTAACAGGGTGCCCTAAAGAAAATTAAGAAAAAAGTGTTTTCAGGACCACCCTAATACATATATTTTCATTTGATACCCATACCGAGGGCATTGTAAAGAAAAGGATAAACTGCCATTTTGTTTTGGACAAAATTTTGAATTTGGAATGATGCCACACAGCTAATAGTATTCTAATTCTCATCTTATTTTATTTGATTCCCCCCATATACCGAGCGCGCTGTAAAAATGTAATCCGCCATTTGGTGTTGGCCGCCATTTTGAATTTGGAACGCTAAACGTAGTTTACTTGACATATCCTTTCCCTTGATGCTCATATTGAGTCTGCTATTTTCTGTTGACCGCCATTTTGAATTTTCAAATTTTGACCACAGATTCGTAATTTGTGCTCATAAAAACCCTCCAATACCGATTTTAAATGGAATCGGAACACAATTGCAAAATTCGCCGCCATCTTGGAACCTTCCGCCATCTTGATTTTTTACAAAATGGTCAGATTGCATTGTTACGCTAACTATGCATATGGGCAAAATTTGAAGTTGATTGGTTCTATTGAAGTGGGTCAAAGTCAAGTTGCAAGATTTGTTTACAAAGAAGATACAAATGTACAAAAATACAAACAAACATACATCCATATATAGGGAAAGCTATATAAAACTAATACATACGTACAGTCAGCGAAATTCGTTTGTGCGCACCCACATTTTTCATGTTTTCGACGTCCTGGAATTTTTATTGAACTTTTTAATGATGGGAAATATGTTTATTATAAAAAACGAATATAATTATTTATTTATCTCAGTACAAAATTTATTTTACTTGTATTTAACCATAAAAAGTAGAAAAACTACAGCGAAATTCATTTGTACGCACTTTAGAAAATGAAGGAAAAACAATGGTTTATATGAAAAATTTTTTTTACAGCAACTCGAATATTTTGTAAATCGTCCGTGGCTATAGATTTTTGCAAAAATTCGGTTGGGTATTGATCTTTACATGTTACCGATAAGATCCTGGCCAATGTTAGCCCACGTGTCCAAAATAACTCTTTTTAATGTGATGGCGTCATTGAACTGATGTCCGTTGACTTAAACACACCTCCTCATGATCCCCCGGAGGTTCTCCATAAGATTTGGACCGGGTCTTAATACTGGGCATCGCATCAAAGACCCTTCTCGATCACTAAACCACTGCCGCGAATGAAGAGAGACGTGGATTGGCGCATTATCTTGTTGAAAGACGACTGCCTGGTCATCAATTTCGGCTTCCAAATACGGTATAAGGGCGGATTCAAGCATATCCATTCATTTGAGAGTTTATCCTGGAAGGGATGATGCATAAACTTAGCTTCCCGTATGATGAGAAAGGCATCATTAAAGCCATCATTAAAGCAACATCATAAGGATGCACGGCTTTCTTTTGCGAGGGAGCACATGGACTGGACGCGGGAATGGGATACCGTTATCTTTTCGGATGAAAAGAAATTTAATTTAGATGGGCCAGATGGTCTCACTCATTATTGGCACGATCTTAGAAAAGAGAACCCACCCAGAAGTAGCCGACATTCGGGAGGTGGAAATGTAATGATATGGGGAGCTTTCTCATCATATGGAAAGCTCCGCTTATGCATCATCCGTTCCAGGATAAACTCTGAAATGTACACGGATATGCTCGAATCTGCCCTTATACCCTATTTGGAAGATGAAATTGGTGACCAGGCAGTCGTCTTTCAACAAGATAATGCGCCAATCCACGTCTCTCTTCATTCGCGGCAGTGGTTTAGTGATCGAGAAGGGTCTTTGATGCGATGCCCAGTATTAAGACCCGGTCCAAATCTTATGGAGAACCTCCGGGGGATCATGGGGAGGTGTGTTTAAGTCAACGGACATCAGTTCAATGACGCCATCACATTAAAAAGAGTTATTTTGGACACGTGGGCTAACATTGGCCAGGATCTTATCGGTAACATGTAAAGATCAATACCCAACCGAATTTTTGCAAAAATCTATAGCCACGGACGATTTACAAAATATTCGAGTTGCTGTAAAAAAAATTTTTCATATAAACCATTGTTTTTCCTTCATTTTCTAAAGTGCGTACAAATGAATTTCGCTGTAGTTTTTCTACTTTTTATGGTTAAATACAAGTAAAATAAATTTTGTACTGAGATAAATAAATAATTATATTCGTTTTTTATAATAAACATATTTCCCATCATTAAAAAGTTCAATAAAAATTCCAGGACGTCGAAAACATGAAAAATATGGGTGCGCACAAACGAATTTCGCTGACTGTATATACATACATCCATTCATACATTGTATGTATGAAGGAGGCGATATTGAAAATATATTGAGGCGAGGATGTTGAAAATTGATTCTAAAACAAAGCAAGTCGAAGTCGGGACGTTTTTTTTGCCTATTAATTAAATTATTAAAATGTTATCTGAATTAAATTGTTATACAATAAAACATTAAATATTTTAAAATCCTTAAGTATCCCTACAATTTTGGGGGCTCAACCGGGATACTTATTAGGGTTTTATTATCAGGCTACCCGTCAGGTAACGGTACCGCGTTTGAAGGTATAGGGATTTTTCAACGCTGAAGGGATAAAATTATGTAATAAAAAAACGTCAAGAGGCTGAAGTATTAAAAACATTAACAGTAAAGCAACTGTGCAAACTGTTGCGAAGACGTGGATTACCGACTGCCATTTTGGTGGTGAAATTACCCAGGATATTGAAGCATGGATCAAGGAATTCGAAGAGGTAGCTGATTTATGCTAGTGGACGAGTGTTCACAAATTCATTTATGCGCGAAGGTTACTAAATGGAACAGCTAAACTGTTTTTAGAGTCAACTAGCGATATAAAAGATTGGGATGCATTAAAACAAGCGTTACGGGAGGAATTTCCTAGTGCATTGACGAGTGCACAAATACACATAGAACTGACAACGTGTCGAAAGAAGTCTTCGGAGTCCTATTGGGAGTATTTGTATCGTATGATCAGTATTGCTAACCGTGGTAATGTCGATGAGGCATCTGTAATACAATATGTTGTTAATGGCATACAGGATGAGGTGAATAATAAAATATTTTTGTACGAAGCAAAAACCATAGATGAGTTAAAAACCAAACTGAAAACTTATGATATGATCAGACAAAATCTTCAGAATCAACGAGTTCCATCACATAGAGCCGAAAGAAATATTAATAGACAGGGTGAAAAGAGGTTGTCATGGTGATGGAGTTGCGGCGGTAAAGGACATACATAGTATTTCCGAATGTAAAGATAAGGAGAAAGGCTTCAAGTGCTTTAAGTGTAATCAGTTTGGGCATCTAGCAAAAGATTGCAATAACTCGCAAGCATCCAGTTCAAGAAGTATACTCAGAACAATTCAGAAAAATAATGAAAACATTCCAGATATGCATATCAGAGTTCAATTATGTGGAAATTCTGTGAAGGCCTTGGTTGATACTGGGAGCGACATTACGGTTATTAAAGAATCTGTATATGAACAAATTACTGATCGTGATAGCTTGAAGAATTGTGGTACTAAAGTTATTCCATTCGGAGATTGCCCTCCCTGCAGTACGCTAGGTTGGTTTTCAGTTGCAGTGTCTATAGATGGAAGCGAATTAAATATTAAATGTCATGTAGTACCTGATACATGGTTGCAGAATGATATGCTAGTAGGCAAGGATGTACTTAGAAGTTTCGATCTAATAATTCGAAACGGAAAGCCGGAAATAAAGAAGCCAAGAGAAGTTGACACTTACGATGATATTAACACATTTAGAAGTTGGGATTTGTTGGGTTAATGAAGGAAGATGCCATTTCGTCGTGCATGCAGGATATAAAGGATCCTGAAGTTGCAGATAAGTTGTTCAAGTTGTTACGATCCTATCAACCGAAAGTTGTAGAGAAGTCAATTATTCAGATGAAGATTCAGTTAGAAAATGAGGTACATACCTGTATATCAGCCAGCGAGAAGATTATAACCAAGCGAGAAGAAAGAAGTGTCGGAGCAAATAAATCAGTGGTTAGAGGAGAAAATAGTACAACCAAGCAATTCAGATTTTGCAAGCCCGATAATTATCGTAGGAAAGAAGGATGGAACAAGTAGAATATGTGTCGACTATAGAAAATTGAACCAGAAAATGATCAAAGAAAGATATCCGTAACCATTAATAGAAGAAGTCTTAGATCCGGCTATGAATATAATAATATTCGATCAGTAGTTGATCTAGGGTCTTTGTCTTTTATAACTGAGGAAATTGAGACTGCTCTGTATTCATTAAACGATGATACCTTCTACGGGTATGATATGATTTCTAATTGTCTTTTGAAGAGGTGTTGCATTTCACTTGCACCCGTTTTGACGATAATTTTTAATCTTTCTCTACATCTGGGTTGCTTTTTAGAAGAATGGAAGTTCTCGTTTATTAAGCCCTTACATAAGGCAGGGCCACGCAATTTTATTAAAAATTATAGAGGGATTGCTAAGCTCTTGCCATTGCCGAAATTTTTTGAAAGTTTAGTAAAAGGTAAATTATATTTCCATATCAAAGAGGCGATTAGTCATCAGCAGCATGGTTTTGTAGCAGGTAAATCGTCTTCATCAAATCTAACTCTTTTCAAAAACTTTGTTATTAACGAAATTGAGAATGAGTCACAAGTTGATGTAGTTTACACTGATTTTGTTAAGGCTTTTGATCGCGTCAATCTTACTACATATTCTTAAAAAGAAACTTTTATGTTTTGGAATTCATTCATCTCTTTTTAAATGGATTGATTCTTACCTCACCGGTCGGAAACAACGTGTTAAAATTGAATCAGTTGAGTCTCGTTTGATAAGTGTCAACTTTGGTGTACCCCAAGGTAGTCATCTGGGTCCACTTCTCTTTATAATTTTCATTAATGACATTGTCAATGTTTTTAATTTTTCGCAGTGTCTTTTATATGCTGATGATCTTAAAATTTTTAAATCAGTTACAAATTATCAAGATTGCCTTCAAATTCAATCTGATCTAGACAGACTTGCTGATTGGTGTGCTAGAAATAGTTTATTCTTAAATCCAAGCAAATGTAACAGCTTTTCTTTCTATCGCAATAGTGATCCGTTTCGTTTTGACTATGTTGTTGATAATGTCGTGATTGCGCGTCCACCTTTTATTAAAGATTTGGGCGTTATACATATTTGATTCTAAACTTGATTGTTCCCTTCATGTTGATTTTATCACGTCTAAGGCGTATAAAATGCTTGGTTTTATAAAGAGAAATGCGACGGACTTTCGTGATTGTTATACTCTGAAGACTCTTTATGTGTCGCTAGTGCGATCTCTTTTAGAGTATGCTTCTGTTGTCTGGTGCCCTTATTTTGGAATTCATGTT
Source organism: Thereva unica (assembly GCA_949987705.1). Taxonomy (NCBI): domain Eukaryota; kingdom Metazoa; phylum Arthropoda; class Insecta; order Diptera; family Therevidae; genus Thereva; species Thereva unica. Next base: position 71,492,270 of record OX465282.1, on the reverse strand, counting down.
AAACGTATTGAGTCTATTCAAAGAAATTTTACTCGTTATGCATTGCGTAGTTTCCGTTGGAGTGAACCTCCCCCTATCTTACTAGATGCCTTCTTCTTGGGCTACAGACGTTGGAATCAAGAAGGAAAGTTTTCTGTATTATGTTTGTTAGGGATGTTTTGTGTTTTGAAATTCGTTCTCCTGAACTTGTTGCTCTATTTAATATTCATGTTCCTGGGCCATCGTTAAGATATTATGATTTCTTACGTATTCCTTTTCACCGAACTTCTTATGGACAGCATGATCCTATTACTCATTGTGCAAAAACTTTTAATAATATTTACAGTAAAATTGAAATGCATGTCAGTCGAGATAAGTTTAAAACCATTGTTAAAGAGCTTTGCGGTTAAGTTTGGCAAAATTTACTATAATTTATAAGTTTTTATATATGTAAGTTATATTATTATAATTCCTATTATTATAATTCCTGTAATTAGTTCTAGTCTGTAAGAATTTTTGTATTCAGTAGACTAAATAAATAAATAAACTTCATGACGGCCGCATATTCACGGAAATGGATCTGAAGAATGGGTTTTTTCGTGTAGATATCATTCCAAAAAGCCCAAAAATATACGTCGTACAATACGAATTGCGTAAAGTACCATTCGGACTATGTAATTCACCGTCTGTCTTTCAGAGGTATGTAAAAACTGCATTCCATAAACTTATTGTCAAAGACAATAGTCTATGTTTATGTCGATGATTTAATCATATCATCTAAAGATGTCGAACAAAATGTTAAAAAGATTGCCCAAGTATTGGAAGTAGCGGAGAAACACGGATTACAGTTTAAATGGTCAAAATGTCAGTTTCTTAAGGAGGAAATTGCGTTTTTGGGACATGTTGTCAGTAATGGACATATATGTAAAGCTAGAGAAAACGAAAGCAGTCGCTAATTTTCCAATTCCCAGAAATGTTAAGGAAGTTCAGTCTTTTCTAGGTTTCACAGGATTTTTCAGGAAATTTGTTGAAGGATACTCCAAGATAGCTAAACCTATTAGTGATCTCACGAGAAAGGGCAGTAAATTTTGTTTTGGACCCGATCAACTCATGGCATATGAAATCCTGAAAGAAAAGTTGTGCAAGGAACCAGATATATAACCCACACGCTGAAGCTCAACTGCATACGGATGCTTGCTCAATAGGTGGAGGAGCAGTATTATTGCAGAAAAATACTGAGGATCCAACCGCTTTAAAATGAGTCCAGCCGAGCAGAAGTACTCAAGTTACGAACACGAGGTTCTGGCTATCATAAGAGCATTGCGAAGATTAGGTTGCTATTTATTGGGAATAGACTTTAAAGTTTTCACGGACTGTCAAGCTTTTTACTTACAATGAAAAAACGAGAACTATGTGCAAGAGTGGCCAAATGGGCCTTAATTATAGAAGAATTTGGTTGTGAAATACAGCACCAATCAGGAAGAATGATGAGGCACGTGGATGCATTAAGCCGTTTTCCTACAGTGATGCTAGTGCAATCAGAAATACTCAACAAGGTACGAAAGGCTCAAGAAGATGATAAATATTGCAGCGTCGTTAAAAAAGTTCTACTAAAAGAAACATATTAGGATTATGACATAAGATACTCTAAGGATGGAGACTATCTTTTGGTTTCACAGGCTGAAATCATCAGAAGAGTTCATGAGATGGGCATATAGGTGCTAGGAAAGTCATGCAACAAGTAGGACAAGATTATTATCTGCCTAAATTACAAAAGGCTGCTGATTTAGTTGTGAGCAATTGTGTGGCGTGTATATTGGCCGTAAGGAAAGCGGGAAACCCTGAAGGATATCTGAATCCATTGGATAAGTTTGACCGACCTCTTCACACCTACCATGTCGACCATTTAGGTCCGTTGCTATTAACATCAAAAAAGTACAGGTATATTTTTGTAATAGTGGACGGGTTTTCGAAGTTCACGTGGCTTTACCCTACGAAAACGACGAATTCACAGGAAGTTGTTGAAAAGCTGAGGCATCAGAGTCACACTTTTGGAAATCCGGTCAGGTTAATATCTGATAAAGGAGCAGCATTTGTATCCAATCAATTTGATGAATATTGTAAGGTGAATGATGTACAACACGTTAAGATTACAACGGGCGTGCCGAGAGGCAATGGGCAAGTGGAACGGATTAATCGAAATCTGATAGCTGTACTTAGTAAACTTTCAGTAGAGGAACCACAGAAATGGTTCAAGTTCGTACCAGCAGTACAGCAGATGTTAAATTCATCAACATCAAGAAGTACAGGCCACACTCCGTTTGAGTTAATGGTGGGCACAAAGATGATAACCAATAGAGATGACACCCTTTTTAAAATAGTTGAAGAAGAATTAGTGAGCAGCTTTATAGAAGAAAGGAATGAAGTAAGACAGCTAGCTAAAAAACAAATTTTACGGACGCAACAAGAAAATCAAAAGAATTATAATAAAAGAAGGAAGAGAGCGTGGAAATACAAAGTAGGAGATCTGGTGGTAGTTGAGAGATCACAGTTTGGATCTGTTCTAAAACTCTACCCCAAATACTTGGGACCGTATAGAGTCTTAAAAGACAAGGGACATGACGGTACGATCTAATCAAAGTTAGCCAAACAGAGGGACCCAAGCAGACGTCTGCCTCCGCGGATCATCTTAAACCTTGGACACGGGAGGACACTGATGATGATAGTGTTAGTTAAGGAGAGAGTGGAAAAGCTTCATCCGGGTCATATGAAGAAATGCAGGATGGCCGAGATGTAGGAACCGAGAAAAGGTACTCAAGAAGAGCCTTCGCACTCAAGGCAATGTAGGAATTAAATAAAATAAATGGTTAAAAAAAATTTTTTAAAAAATTCTTTTCATTAACTAAAAAATGTACTGAAAAGTAAAAAATAAAAAATATTTTAAAGAAAGCGTGAAATTTCAATTTTAATGAAAAAGTTAATTAAAAGAATGGCGCATTTTTCATCAAAAATTGAAAATATAACTGTAAATCGCGTGAGATTTACAATAACCCTCAATTTTTTGCTTTGTTAATTTCAAATTCTAACAAAATATATTATCTAAGAACACAAAATGCAAAAAAGTTTTTTATTAGGTCCTACCAATATTTTTAATTTTATTGAAATCAGGGGTTGATACCTTAACCGTAACCATAACCGTAACCCTTTCAAAACCCTTTAAAATTAGTAACCCTAATCGTAACCCTAACCGAAACATTCAATTTTCTGTAACCCACAAGCCTAATCGTAACCCGAATATTTGTAAGTCTTTCTAACCGGTTACTAATGGGTTACTGATGAAATTTCTAGGAAAATGAAACAAAGTAGACACATATAATAAACGAAACAAATTGAAAGAATTTTGACTCTAAATCCTTTATGTCGATGGGAAAAATTTTCTTCCGAAATCATTGTTACAAAGTTTTAGAGCTAAATTTAGAACAATAAACGAATAATTAACTGATGTTTGAAAATTGGTCCCGACCAACAATGAGTCATAGCCTGCACACTTTTCCCGCCCCTCTCTTTTAATAGACTTTTCAACTATTTATAGTTGTTTTCAAACGTCGTGACATCCCGCGTAGTAGTAGCAACAAAAAAGTTACACTCTGAACAGCTGACTTTGGGAGACTTGTACGGCACTTGGATGAAGTGCAAGTTGGAACTCAAAGCTTTGAATACAGTTTTGGCAAAACCGGGCCTAAGAACCGTCACAGATTCGACACCAAACGACCGCCATCCACTGTAAATGTTCTTCAGTATTGGCATGGGGAACAATATAATCAACCTCACTTTGTACCAACTTGCACAAGTTGTATTGGGTGTTCCTGCAACTCAAGCGATCGTTGAACGTTTGTTTTCCGGTCTAAAATTTACAGTGGGTAATCTACGAGCAAAATTAGGTGGACCTTAATTGATTCAATCAACTTGATTCGAGCGAATCATCTTTTTGGATTAAAAGTTTTAACTTAAAAGAGTTGGTCGATTTAGTTAAAATTGTAAAAATGTTGTAGAAACTATTGTAAAAATCATTATTTAGTTTTTTAAGTAAAATTAATGGTATTATTGCGAACAATTTTATAGACTGTTAATATTTTTCATGGTGACCCTTTCGTAACCGGTTACATAACCGATTTGAAATGATTAACCCTAACCATTTTTATTAGGTAACCGTAACCCTAATCATAACCCTAACGATGAAAAAAATTGTAACTATAACCGTAATCGTAACCCTTATTCGTTACGGTATCAACCCCTGATTGAAATGCAAATTCTTAAATATCTCGAAATAAACAAAAAGTGGACTTGCCCCACTTTCAAAATAAACGGATCATATGTACTTTCTTTCATGTTTTATGAAATATAACTCCTTATGTATTAAAAATGAAACTATTCTATAACAGCAAATAAATAATAACTTGGAAAATGCTTTTATTGTTCCCAAATTATTATTCTTATAACCGTTATAACTGGACAAATTGGAATGTTGAATGTTGTTAAAGAAGTTCTAGAGTTTATCACCAATTACAAACCCCAAAATGATAGTGAATTCATCAAGCTAGAAAAAGATTGTGTCGATTAGTATAAAGCAGTGGCTCCCAACCTTTATTTCGGTACGGAACCTACAATGTATAAAATTTGGCGGAACCCAACGATGTAAAAATAAAATAATATATTATATATGTATATTTATCCTTTAATATATTTTAAAACCTTTTTATTAGCTCACTTTCTTGTCTGTCTGTTTGTCTGGTACATAGCTTGCAATCGATTTTTTGAGTAGTTCCGGTTTCCACCCTGAAATTTTGTACACAACTTCAGCTCCGATGACAATGCAATATGGTATACTCATTATACCGTTAGATCCATGGCGGCCGTCTCAAGAGGACGGATCACGGTTTTCTTCACGGAACAAATTTTGCAATCAATTTTTCTTATTCTTCCCGATATCCTATCATGCTGAAATTTTGCATACAGCTTTAGCTCCGATGACAATGCAATATGGTAGACTCAATATACCTTTAGATGGATGGCGGCAGTCTCAGGAGGGCGGATTTAAATATTCTTCACAACCCCTTCGACATAGATATCAAATGAAAGGGTATGATAAGTAGAACACCATAAGCAATATAGTATACTCAATATATCGTTTGGTCCATGGCACCCATCTCAAGAGGGCGGATTACCATTTTCTTCACAACCCCCTCGACGTGGTAATATGGAATGGCGGTCAAAATGTTATCCGGCGTGATGTAGACCAACTTTCAAGGAAGAAGGGCCACTCGCACTTTCTGATTAGCAAGAACACGAGTCTACGAATGTATTTGCGCTTCTGCGCTGGTGACACGGAACCCTAAAATTTTTTCGTGGAACTGTAAGGTTCCGCGGAACCCACTTTGGGAATCACTGGTATAAAGTATCGTATAAACCTCATGATTGTGGTAGACTGTTATTTCATTACCTTTTTTCTAACTAGCTATGACGGAACTCCCTGTATACAAGAAAAATTGGTTATTTTCTGTTTGTAGACTAGGTTAGGTTAGATATGGCTGAGCTGTTGGTTTGACCTCTTACACTTAGGCCAAAAGAATAGGCCCATTGTGATGCCATAGTGATCCTACTTTAAACTTGATGTTATAGTATCGTTTCTTTGCTATCTCGAGGAAGTAATGAATCTTCGGGAGCTTCGAGATTTCCGCAAGGGTTCACCAAATGTAATTAACCTCGCTCTGTTTAGGGCTGGGCAGTTACACTTATAGTAGTAGTACACTTTCCGCCTCGTCCAGATTCTTACAGCTTCTACAAAAATCTTAGATCACAAGACCTTAACGGGTCGTGTGCGTCTCTATCAGACAGTGTCCGGTCAGCACTCCCACTATATCTAAAAAGTCTTGTCTCCCGAGGCTCAGTAGTGAAGTGGTCCGCCTGAGATCAAAAGAGAGCCAGGTTAATTTGGCCAAAATGCATTTATTAAGATTCCTCCAGTGCTTTTTCGCTTGTTGCATTGTGTGCTGTTTGCATCAGAATTTAAAGGTGGCCCAAGTCATACCAAGTCTTTCCTTTTCTGGAAGGAGAGTAGCGGTTGTGGCTTTCCTAGCCAGTTCGTCAACTTTACAACTTCCCTCTATGTCACGGTGATCGGGCACCCATACGAGGAGGGTCCTGAACTGTTGAGCCATCGCATTAAGAAATCATTCAGAGCTAGTTCTAGTGTTACAAAATTTTCACAAAATTTGGTCGAGCCGTTTTTTGGTTTAAGCGACATAAGTGATTTTTGTACCTGCACAATATCGCCCGAATCACAAAAGATATCGAGTTACTTGAGGTGTAATTCGAAGCGTATTAATGAAAATATAATATAAAAACATTTTTATAATATTCGGTCGAACCGTTTTATGGTTTAAACGACATAATTGTTTTTTGTACGCCCACGATATCGCGCGAACCATGAAAGATATCGACATAGTTGAGGTACCGTTCGAAGAATATTAACGAAAATATGATCTGAAAAGATTTTCATAAAATTCGGTGGAACCGTTTTTTTAAACGGCGTTCGTGATTTTTGTACATGTACATTTCGTGCAACTATATAGACTTCTTTGGGGTGGCGAAAGAAGAATATTAACGAAAAATGCTCTGAAAAAATTTCATAACATTCGATCGGGCCTTGTTTTTGTTTAAATGGAAAAACTTCGGCTAAGTGTCAAAAAGATCTTAAATTTATAAGTTTTGCTTATATCTAATAAACTAGAGGGAATGAGACCCGTTCTAAACGAAGTGACTTTTTTTGGATTTTGCACAACGCTAGCTTTCCAACAAAGTATCACTTGTCACAATTCGACACTCTTTAAAAATCGTGCAAAAATGTCGTTACCCTTTACAAACCATGAATTTTTCAAAGCTCGGATCAGCACTTTTTGACGGGGAATTGTCTTCTAAGCGTGATAGAGCTTCAGAAAATTACGGTTTATCTCGGGAGTTCCAGTAGTTACCGAAAAATTTGTTCTTTTTGGTCAGGTCTGACAAGTACTTTACATTGATTAGTTTTGCTAATATCTCCGGAAAGCTTTGCAATTTCCAAATGAAGCCATTCGCTTCCCAGTTTATCAGCGGCGCTTTAACACGCTCAATATGAAGTTGAACACCCGCTTTATTGTAGCGAACGAAGTACAAAGGAAATGTTTGTTTACTAACGTTCAGGAAAAACTAATTCTCTAGAAAAATCTTATAGATTTACCACTATTATAGTTAACCCACATCCCAACTAGTTTTTATTATAATTAACAGTCAACATAAATAAATACACATTCCAATGAAAAAGTTAACATTAACAGAATGTTGTCGGAAAAACAATCGCATCCATCATGATATAATAAAAACTTGAAAACATAGAAACTATAATTTCCCATAATAATCATTCCGTCAACGATTTTAGCGAAAAAAGTAAAAACATAATTTTCCCCGTCGAAAGCAGTTGTAACGCGAATTCAGCAACAAAAAATATCTCGAATAGAGAAAAATTGTTCAATTTGCATAACTGTTGTGCAACAAAATTCCTGAATTTGCATAATTTCTATTTTCGAACGATATCAAAATTAATCTAAAAAAGGCTAAGGAACTGATTCAACAGCCGACGATTTATAATGGTTGTAACTGACGAATAAAAAATGTAAATCGCGTGTTACAAATGCGTGTGACATAATTTCTTAGAAACGATCTCGGACAGCGAAAGAACCGGTAATGGCCGCAGGTGAAAGGAAAGTGACTAACACGCAGCTAGAAGCCGCCTGTCTGCATCATGCGATCTCGGGTTTTGTACAGAATTTGTAGCCTATCCTATCCTGACCAGTTCAACATGGCACAGATCAGGTTTTTGTGAAAATTGAACAACATAATTAGGGCTATTAAACGCGGAAGAGCCAAATAACTGTCAAACTAATTGCGATCTAACGATCAATGATCTTTGACTGGTTGAAGTTGCTGTGTCATGAATACACACTAGATATCGCTGAATATCGCTTCATTGACGACCTTCTCCTGTTGTTCATTATCTGTCAAGGAAATTTAATAAGGGGAGTAGCAAGTAATTGGAGATCAGTGTCCAATCATTAGAACAAGAAAAACCCGAAGCACAGCTATACGGCATTGTCGATTAATTGGAATGAAAACTGCAGCTGCTAGATAAATTCGTTTTGCGACGTGAGTGCGATGCTACTTGAATAAAATAAAAATTAACAAAACTGCCACTCATGTGTCCACCAGATGGCGTTTATAACTTCCTCAGTTTTTCTGGATAAACATTGCTCAACTTTGATTATAATTTATGCATGACTAATGACAATACTTGCCATGTTTCAGGCTACAAACTAGAAAATTGACACTGTGTGGACCAACTGAAACGAATTTATAGGATTTTTACCAATAGCTTACAATCGGCAAAAATAGTTGCAACACAAAAATTATGTGGCAACCAGAGTAAAAAATCTCTTACCTCATTCAATCGAAATTTTGACTTCTTAAATACGGTTTAATTGCAAGCGCAAACTCATAACTAAGGTAAATTTAATTACTCTACCTGAAGATTTCAGTGCCTAGTTAAGGGGGATGAGTGGCTGCTTGCCTAACTTTTAGGTCGTTAATTGAAGTTTGCCGGCATTACCGAAATTTATCTCCTAAGTGCAATCGCTGAATTTGAGTTAAGTAGAAAGTGAAAGTTTCTGTCGCAACTGTTAAGAACAATGAACTGAATTTTACCTTAACATTAACTGACAAGCAATTTTTCGAATCATTGGATCTTAACGGATTGTGTATAAGGTATAGTTTTTATGTTCCGTCAAGTGTGTGACAATATCCGAAAGTAAAAGTAAATAGTATGTGATTATTTTAGATTGTTGCACAAACATCGATGGAAATTAGAATTGAAATACCTCATTTGGCTTTCCTGGTCGTTTATTATTAAGTATGTAAATTCAAACCTGGCACTTTAGTCACTCTTGTGCACATTATGTTGAAGAGCATGTGCGGTAGTTGATTTATCGGCTGTACTTGTGGCATCTTGTGAGCAGAAATGTCAGATTGTATATTGATATTTACGAATTATTTTGCAAGTATTTATTGGTGATATTTTTAGATCCAAAAACAAAATTAAGAATTCACATTAACAAATAGGAATTGGAAAAACTTAAAAGCAGCTATTATTTGAATTTTGGAAATCTAGAATACAATTATGTATAGCTAGAAAAGAGTTTATATTATTTGAGACGAAAAATTTTGGCATGTATTTTTGAGACGATCTTAGGTGGTATTAAAGTGGTAGGGTTATAACTTAACCAAGTGTTATAGTCTATTATAATAGCAAGATGTAAATAGCGGCAGCATTCGATTACTAGTGGAGGCCTTATAAGGAATCTGTTTGTTGTTTGAATTCTGTTTGAAGAATTGTATCTACTTCTGATACAAATGAGAGGTATCTTTACTTTTTACTTACTTTACGCTCCTTTAATCCTTCCTGGGACATAGGGCGAAAAATGTTGCCATGCTGCGGACTCTGTTTTGCGCGACAGCTCTCAGCTCCGATCAGGATTTCCCAGTTGTTGCGGCTTCTGCTAGTAGGGTTCTCCTCCACGTTGTTCTAGGTCTTTCGACTCGACGGGATCCTTGCGGATTCCAGTCAAGGGCCTGTTTGGCTAGATTTACGTTTTCAGTCGCAAGGTGTGGCCAACCCAATTCCAATTCCCTCGCCTGATTTGGTAGCCTATTTTTTCTTGGCCGGCACGGCGCCATTGTTTTTCGTTTGAAATTCTATCTTGCCAGCGGATTTTTAGGATATGACGCAGGCATCTGTTGAACAAGACTTGTAGGCGCCCTGTGATGAATTGGGTGACTTTCCATGATTCGCAACCGTACAAAAGAATTGTCTTCACGTTGGAGTTGAACAGCCGCAATTTGGTGTAAGTTGAGATCTCCGTTGATCTCCATATGCGGAATAGGCATGCATATGCGCCTCGTGCTTTATTTATTCTGGAACTGACGTCTTCTCCTGCCCCAGATATCTGCGTAGTCGAGATCCTTAAGGCGGTCTAGCAAACTCCATTGTATGCCGCCTGTTCTACTATCTAGAGTGCCGACAAGGATGTCATTTATTACTTTAAGAAATAGTAATGGCGAAATTAGGCATTCTTGTCGTACTCCTGAATTCACTTGAAAGCTGTCGGATAATATTCCATTATGTACTACGTTTATAAGCGGAGTTTCCCTTCGGATGGAAGTTTCGTTCCGGAGTGAAAAACTGCTTATAAACAGGGAGTGACAGTCCAAAACTTGGATTTTCGCTCCCGAAGAAAAAGCTGCAGTGAAACTTCGATCCCAGTTTATGTTGTGCTTATAAACGCTGACTGGGAGTGAGGTGACAGGAGCATGATTTTTTATTTTTTTCCGAATGGGGATAGCTTAGTAAAGAAAAAGCTGGGTGTTTTATTTTGCTACAATAGTTCTTTTTCTTTCTGTTTTAAATACATTAAATTAAATATTGGGTTTACATTTGTGTTTGCAATCATTTTTAATTTGAGCTTGGTACTGTCATCTCAAACCAAAAAGTATTTTGGATTTTCACTCCCATTGCTTATAAACGCATCGGAAGTTTTACTTTGGATTGAGGATCAGGGAGCTTATAAACGTAGTAATGGAGAACTCTGTATTTGGAATTGTTGTATAGGGCTTTTATCAAGCCACGTTCCCACAGTGCCTGCCATATAAAGCTCCTATTAACCGAGTCGAACGCTTTCTCATAGTCTACGCAAGGTAAAGGGGTGATCGTAGTTCTGTGGACTGCTCCACTATGATTTTCAAGGTGTTAATATGATCTATACATGAGCGGGCCATCCTGAATCCGGCCTGCCGCCTTCTAAGCGTTAGGTCTACTGCCTTTCTTTCCTAGATAGTAATATATGGGATTGAAGGGAAAGGGAATTTCAAGGTCGCAAGGTAACCACAATCGCGACAATATAATCAGTCTCATTACTTAATTGTCACACCTCGTATATGTGCTTCGAGGATATGAAGTCGTTGTGATAAGACATCACCTCTCGGCGGTTACTTGGTCTATTCCCAACGCTTTTCCATTTTTCAGCGATTTTATTGTCGTCCTCACCTCGATAATTGTCAGATTCATCGGCTGTTCGATGATCGGAGGTTCGAGTGCTGGACCTTCTGACGGATCCTGGTTGTAAAACTGGTGGAAGAATTCTCTCCACCGAGGTCCAGTCTGCTGTCCAAAATCCATGGCTGCGTCCGTTTACGGATAGGTGGACACAACTTCACTGCACACCCCACCGATATCGTCCGGTATTGCGAGCGCCGTGAATTTTTTGGATAATGCCATTTGAAACTTTCCACTGGGAGTGAAGGGGCGGGAACAGGCGAACTAGTAGAGGGGTGACAGCATTCGTAACCTTAACTTTACGACTGCGTCTGCGTTTACCATGCTTTTTACGGATTTTCGGGTGTTCAGGAGTCATACTGGAGGCAGCCTCCATCGAAGGCCCTTTTCAAGTATTATGGCCGCGTCATTCAGGGCTGTGAATTTTAGAGTAGCTGTATCATCCTCCTTTAGAGAAACACCTGTGGGTGCAGAAAGAAGCTGCTCCCCTACCCGCAGGGAGTCATCAGATACTGCCGCCGCTGAGGGGGAGTTCATTCTATCACTGTCGGTTATAGGAGGCAAGTGCTTATTCTTGCTTTACTTTAGACGTGCTAAACGATACCATTAAGGTGGAGTCTCTGCCCGATAGCATCAAGTTTGACACAATAAGCATACAAAAATGATTGTACATAACGAAATTGATCAAGTTCATATAAAGCACATTCAACAATACATTTGGTGCAGATTCTTGTTTTTGGTTCAAAATTGTGTCGTATGCCCGCGTGAACAGCTTAGTTCCAGTATGTGCTCCCAAGCGGCCAGTTTTCGCCCGTTGTAAAGCCATATTTTATTTTTACTCCGGGTTATTGTATAATTTGTGCATAACATAGGTAATCTACCTAAAAGAAATATCTAAAAAGTTAAAGGGCGCATAAAAATATCTGCCACAGGGCGCCTAAAGCCGGCCCTGGCTACACTACTATTTTTATTCTCTCATAATGAGGGAGTTGTGAGGAAAAAGTCGTTTTTTGTTTGTCGCCATTTTGATTTTTGAACGACGCTACACCGCTAATTCTACTCTACTTGTTATGCCCTTTCATTTGATATCATGTCAGAGATTGAGGAACACAAATTCATAAATCAGTCGTCATTTTGGAACATTATTTTACAAAATGGTCCCATTGCTTTGTCAAGCAAACTGCGCATATGTGTAAAATTTGAAGTTGATCAGTTATGTTTTTCTACTTTTTAAACATTTTGCCATTTGCGTTGGCCACCATTTTGAATTTGGAAAGCCGCAACTTCAATTTTACCTGTCATGTCCTCTCCTTTAATACCCATGTCGGAGGTCTGCCAACACAAATTCAAAAATTAGCTGCCATCTTGATTTTTTTACAAAATGGCCAGATTGCATTTTGAAGCGAGCTATACATAATGTGCAAAATTTGAATTTGATTGGTTGTATGGAAGTGGGTCAAAATCATGTTAAATGTTCTTGTTTTTGTTGAGTTTTTTTGTTAACGCTTGATTTTTACTCCTCATATATTTTTCATACTGTGCTCTATATACATATGAAACGATTCTTAAGGACTCATTGTTATTCTTTGTTTTACTAAAAAAACAAATTCGAAATGTTTATTGTACCATGATTTTTCTACTGAGTCTAAGTTGTGCAACAAGGGATAAAAGTACATCAAACTAAGATAATTCAAACTAACTGCGAAATATTTAACAGTTTTATAAGTTATGTAACATTGTGCCCTTGATTCAAACACACTAAATTCCCTTTAGTAATACGCCCTTGACCGGATCTCTTACACGAAATAAAAAACCTGTTAACTTTTCAAATTTATTTATATAATTTCTTTTAATATCAAAATGCGTAGTTCCTCGGCTTATCCAGCCAATTTTATCCAAAATATACATACATATGTATGTATGTATAAAAAAATGAAAACACTCCGCGGTAATATGTCACAATAAAACGTTTTTTTATGTAAAACTCGAGTTCTCTGATTTAATAAAAATTTGCATAACAAAAACTTATCCTAGTAGATTTTTTATTTTATTTTTACAAAACAAAAATAAAGTTTTTTTTTTATAATTTCTGATTAATTCCACAATCCAGAAACGCAAATCTTCTGATATCAACCGGATATCAGCGTCTGCAGTGGTGTTCAGGCTCGTGTTTAGACGATGTAAATCGCCATCCAAGCGAGTGCAAATACGGGACTAATGCAATTCAAGCGAAATTTTTATACTCTCTCAAAAGACTATTGGTAGGGAAAGTTTCATTCCGTCATTATGGACGATTGAATTATACATCTGTGGTCGCTTCTGCGGGTTTATGCAACTCTAGATTCATTATCTTCAAACATATAATTTTTCATAAACACGGATTTCGATTGAGAGATCAATAAAAAGTACAATATTTTTCGAGTACGTTAAAATAGCGGGAGATCTGCAACAACTACTAGAGTGGGTTGACGCAGCAATGAACTGAAAATTGAAATAGTAAAACCCCCCAAAAGAAAAAACACAACTAAGAAATTCACAAGTAAAGAAAAAATAATAATAAAATGTTTCGTTTTGAAATATGTAGGTAACTAGGAAGTAGGTGCTCGAAATTTACTTCAAGTATTTCCTTTTCACAATTGCCACACACAACTTTTATCTTATTGTGAAATGGCGTATATTCACTTGAGTGATCCAATTGATTTATAACGGCGCGTTACATATGACGTGTATGTTGTAAAACATTATGATAAAATAATTGCCAATTACCGAAGTTTTTATGAATGTAGATGTATATCTAATATAAATTAGCAATTAGAAACATGCAAATTTTGTAGCCTGAGGAAAATATTTCTGTGGTAGAGAAAAATTCCAGCAACATTCTAACGCAGCTGAGTAAACCATATGTTATCTACGACTTAACAGCAAGTATTTGCATGCCTTGTGTACTTATATTGTGAGTCATACTATATTTTTTTCTTTATAATGATCGCATTACCAGTGGTAAGGTTGCGTTAATAGATAATTATAGACATTAGCATTTGTCAATTAAGATTAATCGAATTTTCGAAAGTGGAGATTATGATATTTCTTAAGTTTTTACGGGAAGGTTTAGAAGTAAGCTTGCTTTTGGGGTCGTCCATAAATTACGTGAGGCCTTTAGTGGGGAGGGGGTCGAGTCGAATCTCTCCAAATTTCATGTGAGGAGAGAGGGCCTCGCCAAATATCACGTAATTTTTTTCCTTCAAGAAACCGTGTAGATTTGGTAGAAAACTAGATGATTTAAGTAAGTAAAACATGTTTCGCCACTAAAGATCCCCATTGACTTACTTTAGGTCAGCAAGCATGGCCCGATGAAGGCCACTTTTCTTCTTCTTCTTTACGCTCCTTTAATTCCTCATGGGACATAGGGCGGAAACAGTTGCCCTCCAGCGGACTCTGTTTTGCGCGGCAGCTCTCAGCTCCGACCAGGATCTCCCAGTTGTTGCGGCCTCTGCTGGTAGAGTTCTCCTCCACGTTGTTTTAGGTCTTCCGACTTGACGGGATTCTTGCGGATTCCAGTCAAGAGCCTGTTTGGCTAGATTTTCGCGTCGCAAGGTGTGGCCAACCCAATTCCTTTTCGCCTGATTTGGTCGTCTATCCTTTCTTGGCCGGCACGGCACCATAGTTCTTCGTTTGAAATTCTATCTTGCCAGCGGATTTTTAGGATACGACGCGACGCAGGCATCTGTTGATGAAAACTTACCGCAACCGTACAAAAGAACTGCCTTAACGTTGGAGTTGAACAGCCGCACAGTCTGCACCACCATTTTCGGTAATGAAACTACCGAGGTAGCAGAATTTATCTACCAGTTCCACGTCACGGTTATTCAGCGCTGTCCGTTCAATGGCGTTTGCATTTATCCACATTTCTTTTGTTTTAGTCGGATTAAGCCTTAAGCCTGCTGGACTACTTTCTGTTGCCAAATTGTTTAGCATGTTTTTGAGGTCTTGGTTCTGTGGGCCAGATATCATCTGCGTAGTCGAGATCCTTAAGGCGATCTAGCAAATCCCATTGTATGCCGCCTGTTCTATTATCTAGAGCGCCGACAAGGATGTCATTTATTACTATAAGAAATAGTAAAGGCGAAAGTAGGCATCTTTGTCGTACCTACTCCTGGGCGCACCTCAAAGTTGACGGATAATTTTCCATTATGGAGAACTCTGCATTTGGAATTGTTATATAGGGCTTTTACCAATTCTATTATTTTAACAGGCAGTCCACGTCGTCGTAGTGCCTGCCATATAACGCTCCTATTAACCGAGTCGAACACTTTCTCATAATCTACGAAAGCAAGGTAAAGGGGGGATCGGAATTCAGTAGACTGCTCCACTATTATTCTCAAGGTGTTGATATGATCAATACATGAGCGGCCTTTCCTGAATGCGGCCTGCTGCCTCCTAAGCGTTCGGTCTACTGCCTCTCTTATCCTAGATAGTAATATATGGGACAAATAAACAGATGCATATTTCAGTTGTCGCATATTGTTAGGTCCCCTTTATTAGTATTTTGACTATGATACCTTCCGACCAATCCTCTGGAAAGGTACAGGTGTTCCATGATATTTCCGGAATTGGCTGAAGCGCATCTGCTATGAGGCAATCTTTTTCAGCTTTTTTTTTTTTTTTTATGTGAAAGACTAGAGTCACAGGAAACGCCCTTTATACTGTGTCGACAATCTATTTTCTTCATATAGAGTGCAATGTCGAACAGCAGCTCTAGTCGGGGAAGAAAGGAACTGTCACAACCTACCAGCGATATTTTGCAGTCCACCTACTCCCAACCATTACTGGCGACTTTGTGATCGGGGCATCGAGAAACAACTCGCTGGAGTGTTATGCCTCCTGAAACGAGTTGAATCTCATCAACCAACCGATGACATGCGCTTTGGTGAAGCGGGGAAGGGCTAAGGAAGGCTATGACAGAAGGAATCAGGAATGTAAAGAGGGAAGAAGAAAGAAGGAAAGTTATGTAGGTGGGAAAGTGGAAAAGGCGAAGGACCGTGGGGCTGGCCGGGATTCGAACCCGAGACCTCTGGGATAGTAGCCAGACGCCTTACTCCCTAGGCTACAGAGGCCCCCTTTGCTTTACCATTGGCCATCTCATGAATTGCCGTTACTATTTCCGTCTTGGGTGTGGCGTGGATGGTGATTCTTATTGGAGCCAAATCTCACGACATCTTATCAAGGGGAAGGGGGGTCGAAAAATTCCAAAAAACGCCTCACGTAATTTATGGACGACCCTTTAAAGAACAGAAGAGAATTGGGTTGATTACGGTTGGAACTAGGAACTGGATTTGAAAACGATGCACCTTTCGTTTGAACCAGGGCTGCGGAGTCAGATTCGGAAGGAGGAAATAAATTTTTTTTCGACTTCGAGTCCTTTTAGAAATTATACTATATTGTAATTTTTAGCTTTTGTTTTCTTGTCGGAAAAAATTTTCAAGTTTTCTTGTCGTATCACAATTTTCAAGTTTTTATCTATCTATCAATCTGTATTAATAAAAGAAAGTGTCTGTCAGTCTGTGTGCCTGCTTGTGCGTACCGTCACACGTAGGAACCAAATTAGAAGAGATACTGATTTTTTTTGTGGATGCATGGATACCCCAACAGGTGAAAAAAAGTTTAGTTTTTTCAACATTTTACTAAGTTTTTTTTAAATAATTAACTATTACGATTTTTCACCATTTTTTTCGTTCTACATTTCTTACAACTTGATTTTGACCCTTTCATGTAACCGATTAAACAGAAATTTTATAACATTACACTTTTGTAAACTATGTAGTTTTGATGTGGGTTTGACCCCTTCGGTCCACACGATGAACTCACCAGTATGGTGAACGAAGATGGAATAAAATGACTTCTTACAAAATAGTTATACGTTTAGCACTAGTGGAAAATTGGCTAGTATCAGAACTGATGACAAAACAATCCCGAGAGAAGCTAGTTCAAACAACTATAATAGTAGTATAGTGAATCCACAAGATTTTTCTAGAGAATTTGTTTTTCCTGAACGTTAGCAAACAAACATTTCCTCCGTATTTTGTTCGCTGCACTAAAGCGGGTGTTCAAATTCGTATTGAACGGGCTGAAGCGCCATTGACAAACTGAGAAGCGAATGACTTCATTTGGAAATTCCAAAGCTTTCCGGAGGTATTAGGAAAACTAATCAATGTAAAGTACTTGTCAGACTGGACCAAAAAGAACAAATTTGGCGATAACTACTGGAAATCCCGGGATGAACCGCAATTTCCTGAAACTGTATCACGCGTAGAAAACAATTCCCCGTCAAAATGTGATAATCTAAAGTTTGAAAAATTCGCGCTGTTTGTAAAGGGCAACGAAATTTTTGCACTATTTTGAGAGGTTGTCGGATTTTGACAAGTGATGTTTTGTTCGAAGGTTATCCCTGTGCAGAACCCAAAAAAGATCACTTCGTTTAGAACGGGTCTCATTCCATCGAGTTTATTAGATATTAGCAAAACTTGTCAATTTAAGGTCTTTCTGACAATTAGCCGAAGTTTTTCTATTTAAACAAAAAAGGCCCGACCGAATATTATGAATTTTTTTTTGCATTTCTTCGCTAATATTCTTTTTTCGGCACCTCAATGAAGTCGATATAGCTTTTGGTTTGCGCGGTATCGCGCAGGTACAAAAATCATAAACGTCGTTTAAACAAAAAAACGGCTCGACCGAATATTGTAAAAATCTTTTCAGATCATATTTCCGTTAATACCCTTCGAACGACGCCTCAAGTAAGTCGATATCTTTTATAGTTCGCGCGATATCGTGCAGGTACAAAAATCACTTATGTCATTTAAACCAAAAAACCGCTCGACCGAATATTATAAAAATCTTTTCAGATTTTATTGTCGCTAATACGCTTCGAACGGCACCACAAGTAAGTCAATATCTTTCGTGGTTCGGGCGATATCTTGCAGGTACAAAAATCACTTACGCCGCTTAAACAAAAAAACGGCTCGACCGAATTTTATGAAAATCAGATCATATTTCGGTTAATACGCTTCGAACGACACCTCAACGAAGTCGATATCTTTTTTGGTTCGCGCGATATCGTGCAGGAAAAAATGACCACATCCGTACGCACACACACACACACATACTTTCTCCCATTTTTTTGCTTAAAATGCTCCTGGGACCTTGAAAGATGAAAATACGTCGAAAATTTCTATTTCTATTTTCGGACCGATTACAATAACTTCCTATACTGGGAAGTTAAAAAATCATGATGGGGGCTTCAAGATGGCGGCCAAATTTTGTAATTTTGTTTCTCTACCTCGGCATGATTGTCAAATGAAAGGGTATTACGAGTAAATTACAATTAGCTGTGTGGCATCATTCCAAGTTCAAAATGACGGCCACACAAGATGGTGGAAGACATAATAGAATAAAAAGTAGCAAAATATAACCCATCAACTTCAACTTTTGCACATATGTATAGTTTAATGCAATCGGAACTTTAAAAAAAAAATCAAGATGACGTTTCCAAGATGGCGGACGAATTCTTCAATTGTGTTCCCCTACCGCCGGTATGGGCGTCAAATGAAAGAGTATGATAAATAGAATACAATTAGCTGTGTGGTGTCACTCCCAATTCAAAATGGCGGCCAACATAAAATGACGGATTACGTTATTACGTTTTTCTTTAAAACCCACTTGGTATGGGTATCAAATGAAAGGGTATGATAAGTAGAATACTATTAGCTGCGTGGCGTCACTCCAATTTCAAAATGGGGCAAAGCAAAATGGCGTTCAACACAAAAAGGGGTATTACCTTTTTCTTTACAACCTGCTCAGCATGGTTATCAAATGAAAGGGTGTTACAAGTAGAGTACTATTATTTGTGTCGCGTCATTCCAAATTCAACATGGCGGCCAACACAAAATCGCGGTTTACCATTTTATTTACTTCGATCTAAGGATTTTAAATGAAAATGTATAACAGTAAGTAAGAAAGTAAGCTGTCATTTTAAATCAAATGTAGCGGTCACCACGAAATGGCGGAAGAAATATAATAGACTAAAAATAGAAAATAAAAATATGGTTTAAAAAGAAATAAAAACTACACTTTTATTTTAAAATAAACTAAAAAGAAAACTAGTTGGGATGTGGGTTCGACCCTTTTGGTCCACACGATCAGCTTCCCAGTATGATGGATGTTGAATATTATGATTGGATATTTTAATAATAAATGAACAATAGGCAATATAGAATATATGCATAATACCGAGAATTTGTCACAATAGTTTATCAATATTTTCGCTAAAATGTCAAACCAAATGTGCGCACATACAAGATTAGGATGACGAAAATGTATATAAAATTGATGTATTAATGTTTTTCGGCACGTCAATGACGTCGATATAGTTTTTAGTTCGCGCGGTATCGTGCAGGTACAAAAATCACTTAAGTCATTTAAACCAAAAACCCGCTGGACCGAATATTATAAAAATCTTTTCAGATTACATTGTCGCTAATACGCTTCGAACGCCACCTCAAGTAAGTCAATATCTTTCGTGGTTCGGGCCATATCGTGCAGGTACAAAAATCACTTACGCCGCTTAAACAAAAAAACGGCTCGACCGAATTTTATGAAAATCTTTTCAGATCATATTTTGGTTAATACTCTTCGAACGGCACGTCAACTTAGTCGATATCTTTTATAGTTCGCACGATATCGTGCAGGTACAAAAATCACTTAAGTCATTTAAACCAAAAAACCGCTGGACCGAATATTATAAAAACCTTTTCAGATTATATTGTCGCTAATACGCTTCGAACGGCACCTCAAGTAAGTCAATATCTTTCGTGGTTCGGGCGATATCGTGCAGGTACAAAAATCACTTACGTCGCTTTTACAAAAAAACGGCTGGACCGAATTTCATGAAATTCTTTTCAGATCATATTTCGGTTAATACGCTTCGAACCACACCTCAACGAAGTCGATATCAGTTTTGGTTCGCGCGATATCGTGCAGGAAAAAATGACCACATCCGTACGCACATACACACACACACACATACTTCCTTCCAATTTTTTGCTTAAAATGCTCCTAGGACCTTGAAAGATGAAAATACGTTGAAATTTTCGATTTCGATTTTCGGACCGATTACAATAACTTCCTATACTGGGAAGTTAAAAATAATACACACTACTTTTCAAACTGTAAAAAAGCATGGAGCGCTGACGAAAAATTCCAGTGGTAATTGTAGGTCAAGAGTAAGTATTTATTAAAGTTTTTATTAATTTATCATCTGTGGTATTCGGCTTAATGATGCCTTCCGTTGTTTCTTGCACAGTTAAGTCCTTCGTTTACTGTAAATCCATACTATTAATTTACTGACATTATCAGCTATTAACTCTTTATCAGCATTGTAAAAAATATCAGCCAATCGAGGGAAATCTGTATTTTGTAGAAATGCTTTTATTGTCATTTGTTGTCCTACAAATTCTGAAGTAGTATCACAACGAGTTAAACAATGAAGCAATGCCAAATACTTTACTTTCTGTAAAGAATCGCGAATTATCCGTGGGGGGTTTGTGAAAGAATATATCCAATTTTTTTCATTTAACTGATTTATGAGTATAAACAGACCGTTGACTATGGCGCTATTGGTTCGATTTATTTTTCCCTTTTTTACAAGAGCTTGTTCGACAACATCCTGCTATCAGATTGTTGTAACGAATGTTTTTGCGGTTCGAACCCTACTATAAATGTTCCTTTTAACGCAAAATATTTCTATCTGATTAGAATTAGTTTTTCTAGCAAATTTATCAGCCGAAAAAAAGCGAGTGCCATAAGGGCATTAGTGTTGCAATATTTTATTTGACATAAACATCAGAATCGCACGATGTTTGTGATTTGTGTGATTTGCTAGTCGGTTATCCCAAAAGGTTAATCCTATCGGATATATATTTCCACTGATAAATAACTGGTTTAATTATGAAATCATTTATTGATTTATTTTCCTCAGTATTACTGCTGCTATTTAGATATTTCAAATATTTCTATTCCTCAGCCATATAAAGAACGGCAATTAATTAAGTACCTAATATTTTGACACGCACCTTTGAAATATATCCATGTCAGAAAGTCCATTAACGGTCCGCCGGTACGCATTAAAAATAACTTATTGCAGTGCACTTGCAAGATCAACCTTGACCGTTTAAGACAAGACCAAGACCCAATTATCCACCTGCATTTTTCAGCTAAGTTTAATGTCACCAGGCAACTATGACCAAATCATGCCATTAGATCTTAAGAAGATAGCTAGCGGAATTATGGTCCCAAGATTGCCCTTCTTCGTTTTTTTGTTACTAGGGAGAGATCATTGGCACACCTCCGAGTTGTCGACAACAACGAAATTCTTGATTCATTAACCTCTTCCCGCACGGGTTCACTTGAACGTACTTGGGGAACTCCGCTCACTTGTACTCGCCGGTAATAGCTAAATTATGTACAGCGGTCTGTCGGTGTCGAAAAATGGAGAAACTTTACGAAACTTTAGCTAAAAAGACTGAATGGAACCAATTTGCGCTGAATTGAATAAAGCTGTTGTGGTGATATGGTGGAACAGTTTTCATTTTTCGAAGGCCTGTTTACCTGTCACAGCTGGATAGCTTCTATTCTCCTGTTACAGTGGAGCTTTTCTATCTTTAGAACGTATACGTCGGCGCGACGTTGCGTCGGGGGCTTATCTACGAAGGTTGACTAGTGTTCTTTCTTTGAACAGTTGCTCTGCTAAACGAGATTAACAGGTTGCGTTCTCGGCAAACTCGTTCTGAGGTGACAAAAGACATTTTCAATTGTTTTTATTATTGCCGAACGGAAACGAGAGACGTGGAGCCCCTAAATCCCCGAAGAGCTTGATAATTCCCATGATAAACGGGACGTAAGCATCTTGTGGCATTTTAAATAGCCATTCATCGTATTAATAAGGCTAAGTCACAATAACTGATTCTACCGAACGTCTACCATTGTTTTTTATTTTATTTTATAGTTTAAATGGTTTTACATATCTAACATTTCTAAGTACTTACGAAGTTTAAAAACAATTAATTGGCAGTAGCCTTTTTCGCCACAATCACCAGAAGCGGAAGTTTTTTCTTTTAAAAATGCAATAACAATACTACACGTGGACTGAACAGGCAAGTTACGAAACTTTCGATGATACTAAATAGCGTTTCTGTTTACATTCTGCAGACGGTATTGAAATGACGCTTCATCAAGTTTTGATTTCCGGCTGAGACATGGAAAATAAAAAAAAAAACTCATTTTTTCAAAGCCAATGGGCGGATGATGGAATTTAGAATGAAATTTGCATTAAAACGTCGATGTTGTTCGGGAGCTTTCCTGCGAAGATTAATAATCGCAGTATCAAACGTAGGAAGACCGAAGATCTCTGCAATTAACGAAAAGAGCTAACAAATAGTTTTGAAAGCAACTTGAACAAAAACAAAAATTCATTAATCACCACAAGGCATGCATAGTTATTTCTTGGCGAGGTGCTATGTTCTTCGTTACTTTTATAAAAAACCATGGATATGAGTGTTGTTTGTTGTCCGCCCTTTACTTGTTTTCTGTTTCTTGAAATTTTTAATTTGTTGGTACATGTTATAAAAAGTTTATACATATCTTGGGAACCATCTTTTTATTTACGAAATTTTGTAGTTTTAAGCTATGCTTTAAAGAACTGGCGTAGAAAGATTAAAGAAAGCAGTGACCCATTTTAAATTACTCTTGCCATGGTGTAACGATTTATGACATAGTTGGGCGTTAAGATTTTTATAATTACTCAATAGTCCATTTGTTAGGTGTTTTGACCTCTAATTAAATACCAACCCTTGAAACTTGGTATTTATAGTTTTTATTGAGTAGATAGAATACGGTAAAAAAGTTAGCGCCATCTTTGCCGCCACGGATGCCGAAGCAACGGACAGGGTGATTATGAAAGAATAAAATGTATTTTTTAATATTTACTTAAACTTGAACAACTCCTAGACTAATTTATCGTAGCGCTAATTAATTCGGTTCGTGTTGTAGGTAAATGTGTATTGTTTTATATGATATTAAGAAGAGGAACTTGAGTGACTCCGTTTAAAAGATATGTAGGTAAAGAGTGTGAGCAATATCCCAATATTCTGTTTTTTTTTTTTTTTTTTTTTTTTTTTTTTTGTTTTTTAAATTCCAATATTTTTGCATTTTGTACGAGAAAATGTAAGTATAATATCATTTTTTGTAGATAATCGCATAATCCACAAACTGTAAACAATATGTTATTATAGGGCTTGCCGTTTAAGAGATATTAGCCAAAATCAATTCGAATATTGTTCTAATGACTGAACTACAAGGTTTTTGAACAAGGATTAAATGCAGAAAGGCGAAGGGATAATAGTCTTTGTATGTATAAAGGTCAACCAACATAGCAAAGCCCCATTTGATACGTACACTGTTTTAACAAGGTTCAGATTTTTGTAATCACGAAAGTTTAAATTCATTGGACATTAACACATATAGTAATTTCACTAAATAAAATGACTATTAATATCTAGGACTAACATAAAAGTTGTAAGAAAAACATAAAATTCATATTATTATGAAAAGTAGCAATATTGTATTTACTACAGGTAAAATAGTAAAAATAGTGGAAATGATTGGGTATAGCCTGAAAATTGGCACAGAGCAGCCTTTTAGGGTTCTTAATAAGCGGTTATAAAGTCTACCGATTTCCTACCCGGGAAACTCACTTTTTAGGGTTTTTTAGGGTCACAAAATTCCAGTTTATTTTTGCAAATATATCTTAAACCGAAAGTCATATCACAAAATAATGTTCACAACGTTTGCAGATCATTCGATTCTCTACAAAAAAAGTTATACATGCATTACATGCTATTCATTTTCCCGTACGAATTGCCATTCATGAGATATCACCGTTTCAAAGAATTAAAATACTCACTCATTTACGAATGGTTATCAGGCGTTCAAATTGGACTGCGTTGCTAATTTTCTTATGGGTGATTCCTGGATGTATTTGGAGGAAAAATTTGTTTTAGGGATGAAGCTATCCACTAAGATACAGGGTGTTTAAGAAAAACAATGTATTTTTGTTATTTACTTAGAGGTGAATAGCTGATAGATTAATGATCGTAAAGTAATATACTTGGACTCATCTTTTGGTTAGTATAAAGAGCAAAAACTTGAGTAATGCCATTTAGAAGACATGTAGGTTCAAAGACATGTAGCAAACCAAATGAGTTCAAATATATTGTTTTACGATAATTAGTCTGGGAGTTATTCACCTCTAAGTAAGTTGAAAAAAATACATTGTTTTTTGTAAACACCCTGTATCTTAGTGGATAGTCCCATCCCTAGAATAATTTTTTTCTCCAAATACAACCATTTCTGTTTTTCATGATTTATGTATGTATGTGCAATACTTTTTTGGAGTTTTTGACAATTTCTAAAAAAATATGCGCAGATTCCATAAAAAGTCAACGCGTAAGTGCACGTAGAAGCTCTTTTATTGCACAGAAACTTTTGTGTAACGCAAAAGGGCTTCAAAGTGAACTTTCGCGTTGACTTCGGGATGTAAATGCGGCTTAATACTTGTAGTTTTAAAATTTATAAAAAATGTAACTACTTTTTTAACTTCCCAGTATAGGAAGTTATTGTAATCGGTCCGAAAATCGAAATCAAAATGTTCGATGTATTTTCATCTTTCAAGGTATCACGAGCATTTTAAGCAAAAAATTGGGAGGAAGTATGTGTGTGTGTGCGTACGTATGTGGTCATTTTTTCCTGCATGATATCGCGCGAACCAAAGAAGATATCGACTTCGTTGAGGTGTCGTTCGAAGCGTATTAACCGAAATATGATCTGAAAAGATTTTCATAAAATTCGGTCGAGCCGTTTTTTTTTGTTTAAGCGGCGTAAGTGATTTTTGTATCTGCACGATATCGCCCGAACCACGAAATATATTGACTTACTTGAGGTGCCGTTCGAAGCGTATTAGCGACAATTGTATCTGAAAAGATTTTTATAATATTCGGTCGAGCGGTTTTTTGGTTTTAATGACATAAGTGTTTTTTGTACCTGCCCGATATCGCGCGAACTATAAAAGATATCGACTTAGTTGACGTGCCGTTCGAAGAGTATTAACCAAAATATGATCGGAAGATTTTCATAAAATTCGGTCGAACTGTTTTTTGTTTAAACGACGTTCGTGATTTTTAGGCCTGCACGGTACCGCGAAAACTAAAAACTATATCGACTTCATTGAGGTGCCGAAAAAAGAATATTAACGAAGAAATGGTCTGAAAAAAATTTCATAACATTCGGTCTGGCCTTTTTGGTTTAAATAGAAAAACTTCGGCTAATTATCAGAAAGACCTTAAATTGACAAGTTTTACTAATATCTAATAAACTCGATGGAATGAGACCCGTTCTAAACGAAGTGATCTTTTTTGGGTTCTGCACAGCGATAGCCTTCCAACAAAACATCCCTTGTTAAAATCCGACAACCTTTCAAAATCGTGCAAAAATTTCGTCACCCTTTACAAACAGCACGAATTTTTCAAACCTTGGATCAGCACTTTTTGAAGGGGAATTGTTTTCTACGCATGATACAGTTTCAGAAAATTGCGGTTCATCCCGGGAATTACAGTAGTTTTTTTAGTGGCACTGCTAAGCTCAGGAGTCACCGTTCGTACTACTAGTCCGTCATGTTATTTGTCACGTCATGGTGCAATGTCGCTCGGAAATACTGACTGCGGGAGATTATTCCACAGTCGAGTTGTTCTATTAACAAACGAATTCATATCTTGTTGAGTGCGTGAAAGGGGGAGTTGCAGGAGGAGGGAATGAGACGAGTGGGCTAAACTGGTGTTGCGGGTATAAGATTGCCGTGGAGGCAGGAGAGCGTTTAACTCGGAGGAACAGTCACTATGATAGTAGCGATAAAATTTTGTCAGTGCTGCTACATTCCTACGGTGGCTCAAGGGGTCGATGGTGGAGCAGGCGGTGTCGTCATCAATTAACGTGAGTGCTTTTTTTTGCACCTTATCTTACCATGCCAAGGTGGTTATTGGGGCGCCGCCCCAAACGAGGGAGTTATATTCGAGAAGAGGCCGAATGTAGGATTTATAAATAACAGCACAGGCCGATGGCTGGAGGAGGAACTTGCACCTCTTAAGAAATCCCAAGCACTGGGATGCTTATTTGGCGATTTGGAATATGTGGTAGTTCCATCGCAAGTCTTTAGCTAATGTCACGCCTAAGATGTGTAAGGATGGGTCGGCCATTAGTTGAACTTCATCCACTGTCAAAGGTGGAGAGGTGTTGAACTTCTTTTTGGAGATAAGACAGTACTTGGTTTTGGTGGAGTTGAATTCAACACGATTCTTCTTTCCCCACTCTAGAATCAGCTTAAAGTCGTTATTAATCGACTTGGACAGTTCTGTCTTGTATCGAAGCTGTACGAGTAACGTAGAGTACCGTCGTCAGCGAAGCTGAGAAGTGGGTTGGAGGGGAATGAAAGAAGGTCATTTATAAAGATGAGAAATATGGCCGGTGATAAAATTGACCCCTCCGCGCAGAGATCGTGTGGGATGCGGATTTGACGCCATCCAATATTACTTTGTTTGAACGGCCGGAAACGAAACTCTCGATCCACTTCTACTTCTACAGTCAACTCCAATAGCTTTGAGTTTAGCTAACAGGGCTGAGTGCCAAACTCTATAGAAAGCCTTGGAGATATCCAGAGCAACCAGACTAGACTCAAAATTTGGTCAAGTCTGACAAGTACTTAACAGTTATAGTTTTGCTAATATCTCCGGAAAGCTTTGGAATTTCCAAATGAAGTCATTCGTTTCTCAGTTTGTCAATGGCGCTTCAGCCCGCTAAATATGAATTTGAACACCCGCTTTAGTGCAGCGAACGAAATACGGAGGAAATGTTTGTTTGCTAACGTTCAGGAAGAACAAATTCTCTAGAAAAATCTTGTGGATTTACTACTATTATAGTTATTTGAACTAGCTTCTCTCGGGATTGCTTTGTCATCAGTTCTGATACTAGCCAATTTCCCACTAGTGCTAAACGTATAACTATTTTGTAAGAAGTCAGTTTATTCCATCTTCGTTCATCATACTGGGAAGTTAATCGCGTGGACCGAAGGGGTCAAACCCACATCCCAACTAGTTAAGAAAAGAAAAGAAGTATACTATACTTATACACGGTATTATACAAGCATTATACATACGCGATCTTCAATAAAAATGTTTTAATATATTTTTGCAAAAGTCTTTTCGTCTATTAAAACTGTCATTGAAGGACTAGAAGCTCTTAAAGTCTTATCTTCCTGTATTGGACATAGCACACACAAGCATAAACGACGAGCACGAGTATCATAAAGTTTGGAAACCACTGCCCTATACCAAGCAGGTCTATGTTTCGCTTAGGAACTAAACATAAAGGATGCTTAAATCTTGCCTATTTTTAGGAATAAACTAAAGGATGGAAATACATCTGACAATAGGATCAAGTTAATAGAGAAATTTTAATGATTTATTGCCTTCATAAATAGAAATATCACAATAAAGAAGTAAGAGATATGAATTGCGGCATCCTTTAGAATTGAAATTATAATTTCATAACAAGAACTAAGGATCGTAAGTAAGTGGTGTCTGTAAGAAAAGGAGAATGCAAAGCTAAAATAAAATTAATTTCGAATTAGTAATTATTTATAGTTAATAATTCCAAAAAAAAAGTTCTTTAACAAATAAATTTTCTCAAACCCTTTACACGTAAAGCAGCAAAAGATATATTCAACAAACGCCAATGGTACAAAGAAAATTGTACATTGGTCATTTCGAGCTTTGTGTTAATTGACTTTGAGGCTTTGGCATTTGGTTTTGCCTCTATCAAAGCACTGGTTTATTCAGTATGTCAAAGCAAAACAAGGAACCAAAGCAAGCCAAGGCATACATTGGGGTAGGGGATCACTTATTTCTGTAGAACAGATGCTACCTTCGATTGTATATAACTAAACGCGCGGTTTTGCAACTTTACGAGTCAGACAAATTTACTGTATACGATGTGGAGTCGAATGTAAGATAGTTTGATTATTGTTCGACCTGATTCGAAAATAAACGCCACCACAAATAATTCTTCAGCGTGGATATCGAATCGAGACTGCATCGAAAATACTTTAGAAGCCGATTTAGCCACTAAAATATTGAAATAAATTCAGCCGCGTTTAGACACAGGGTAAATTTTATCTACATTAGCTCCAGAGGTTTTTTTCTAAAAATTGTCTTATATCATTCAAAATTGTCAGGCGAATTTTTATTTTGGAATTAAAAAAAATAATTTCACTTTAGGGGTTGCTGTGGGGGGGGGGGGGTTCCGATTCACCGATCGGGTTGGTTTTGGTGGTCACGAATAGCTTATAGTAAGGGCTATTTTGCACCAAAAATTGGCGGGGTGATTTCCTAAACAAGTGCGAAACACACAATTTTAGTAATAAGGGTTGTTCTGGGAGTAGTTTCCGATCAAGCTAAGAGGATTGGATTTATTTTTATTGAATTCGGCATTCACAAGTTAGATTTAAAATGTCTAGTTGTGTGAAATATTTTAGATCGATGCTACCGAAAAGCCTTCGTTAATCTTTTTTGTTAAAAGTATTATCAAATAATTTTCCAACAAACAAAAAAATTTGGTGACGACTATCCAATGGCGCCACATTATACGTAAAGCATCATGTCGCCAGTATCATTTTCACTATATTCATCTCGAACTTTTTGCATGTAAGTTATTACTGGCATTAATTAAAAAAAATTTCACTGTCATTATTTTTCTGTATGTTTCCGAGCGGATGATTATTTCCGGTACAGATTTTTAAAAAAAAAAACACGTTTTTTGGTTAATCATACAAATTTTTATACCTTCTCAGACTTTTAAACACAAATAAAACTCCTATTACGGGGAAACATAAACGAGATAAATTTAGAAAAAAAAAATATTATTGTTTTTGAGCAAGTATAAAAGCTACCGAAAATCTATATATTGCAAAAGTCTATTTTGGGGCTTATTAATAAATACACTGTTGGTGTTTTCAGATAAAATAACATAAATGCTGATGCTTTTGTCTTTCTCTTAAATTTATGTTTGTTTAAATTAATTCTTAATGGTTTTTTTTGTAGGAAGTTGTCTGGAAGTATCTGGTCTTGAATTTTTTATTTCATAAACATATCCTGAAACACCTGGTGTATCTAACAATAGAATTATTGTAATTCCTATCTTTCATTAATTTGAATTATTAAATTTCTTTTGTAGTTTATGGTACATGTGTGCGAGTTTATGTCGACCTTAGACCATAACTAATAAATAGATTCGAGTTTTTAATCAATCCGGCTTAACTAAATAAACGGGAATATTACATAATTAAATTTCAACATTTATTTTAAAGCTTGAACTTGTTTTGTTTAAAAGAGCTGGAACAAGATGAAGACAAAATTAACACACCTTCTTTAAGATTTTTAAGATCTTCTAGATCTTCAAGATCTTCTAGATTTTTCAGACTCTGTTAACAATCAAAGCGTCCAAAGAAAAGCCGTTGAAAAACTGCAAATAAACTGTGATCTCATTTAATTTAAACAACAAATGAGAAGTGTAGAATCAAAGTTCGCTATTTGCTTGTTAAGTGGTTTGCAAATAGCGGACTTTGATTTTTCACCCCTCAAATGCAGAATTTTGGCTCAAAATCTAAAAAAGGCTTAAACAGCCTCAGCAAAACTATGCGAAATTGAAAAACAGCGACGACAAAAATTGTAGAAAATTTTATGCACTACAACTTTGCTCTTTTGATATCTTCACCCAAAATACATACATAGTTTCTCCTCAAAATAGAGAAAAAAGGCGAAAAAACGTTAAAATTCATATATGTACATATGTATGTATTTCTCAAAAGGCATCCTTTTTCAGAAGTGCCGGTTGTGAAAATCATGTTTTGACAACCCAAATCCTTCACTTACCACCGGTTTCATGGCTTACTACGTATACATATGATGAGTTGAATTTTCCACAAATCTCAAACAAAACACAGATATGCTGCTGTCAACTAAATTCAACTACTCAACTACTGAACCCAGGTAGCGGAGCTGAGTCGAGTTCAGACGACCGTAATTCAACTCGACTCGCGTCTACATGTAGTTGGACTCGGGTTCAACCTGACAATCGATTTGTTTTAAGTGAAGCCACATCAGTATTCACTGGTTAGGCTGCTTGTTAACGATCGTTTTTATAACGTGGATCGGGCAGTTGCGAAACCTTGTTGATGATTCGTTGATAAAACGGGGATACTTCCGTTGTCTATAATCCTAATGTCGACTAGAAAGAAAAACCTTGTTATAAAGTCAGATGTCTCGAAATTTCCTTTTAAAAATATGGAGACTTCCTTCCTTGCCGTACAATTATTTTTGTAACCCTCTGTTGTCTTATCCTTAACCCCAGGTCTATTTTCCCACTTAAGTAATTAATAAATTTATATCCATAATTTATTAAAAATTGCAATAATGATAAAAGGCTGGGAGCGAAAAACGATTACCCGTCCGGTGTCGTGAACACACTTGTATAGGCTGACTCCGTTCAATGCAATGCGAGGACGAAAGTCGTACTAAATTACTCAATAAATTTTATATCACGATTCATAATTTATTACAGATCGCAATATTAAAAATTGTGCAAAAACGTCTATTCGTCCGGCGTCTTGAACATACTTGTATAGGCTGACTTGATTCACTGCAATTCGCTGTATATTTAGTCGTAAAAATGATAATCATCATCATCATTGCATTGGCCTTCTGAGCCTTGGCCTCCTCAAGAATTTTCGT
This sequence comes from Thereva unica, assembly GCA_949987705.1. Lineage (NCBI taxonomy): Eukaryota > Metazoa > Arthropoda > Insecta > Diptera > Therevidae > Thereva > Thereva unica. The sequence goes on along the minus strand of OX465282.1, from coordinate 71,461,151 downwards.
CCAACGTTTTCGGTTTAGGGACTCTCTCTTCCAGTTGGTGATCCCTTTTGTGACCTTCTTCCCTCAGTCGTTTGGAGGAACAGGATTTTTTGGGGGCATTTCTTCAGGCATTCCCATTAGATGTCTTATTCAGTGTAGGCGTGAAAGATCTCACAGCTTTTGGTTATGTCAGGTTCTTTGTATATTTGGAAAAATTAGTGATTGTATCTTCTCCAGATACCCTCTTCATTTACTGCGCATAAGATTCTGCGGAGTTTTTCTTTCGCAGCTTCCGAGAACCTGCTCGCCATGCCTAGTAAGCGTCCATGCTTCCGATCCGTAGATCAGTACTGGTTTTATTACTGTTTTATATAACTTATATTTGACAGCCCTGGTTATTATTTTTGATTTAAAATATTTCAACATACTGTTTTTTTTTCGCTAGCAGTATTCTTCTGTTAATTTCCGACGTAATGTTTTTGTCTTTGTTAATTTGGGTCCTTAAGTAGGTAAACTCGTTTACGGATTTTATGTTATACTTATCTGTCGATTGTTATATTTTGACCTTCCTCTACTATTTACATTTCTTTTTATTTTGATTGACAATAAGTCCAGATTTTGATGCTGCTTTTGCGAACGCTGCATAGGCTTCCTTCCTTTGCTTTACTATATCATCTACGAAAGTTCAGTTCCAACATTACTTCGTAGATTTTTGGTCGTAGCGCAAGATCATATGCTGTCTTAAAGTCATTGAAAAAGAGATGGATCTCAATATTAAGTTCTTTTGTCTTTTCAATTGCTGGTCGTAATGCGAATATGTTATCGGTTGTTGACTTTTGTGTCCTGATCCCGCACTGGTAATCTCCAATTACTCTTTCATACTGGTGTAATAAGCGAGTATACAAGATATATGACAATATTTTATATGCTACATTCATTACTTAACGTAATTCCTCTGTAGTTGGAACAGGCAAGTTGGTCCCCTTTTTTGTGTAGTAAAACCATGAAAAAATATCGCCAGTACGCGCTGTAATGATTGCGACATAAATATTTTCCCGTACGTTTCCTGTTCCAGTAATTTGCTGTAAAACAGTACATACAACATAATTTGTATTGTTTCCATTTCTAAACTTTGGCGGTACACTTCAAGAATTTGGCGGCACACAAAAGTGCTGGTTGGTTAAGAATCACTGAACTAAAGAATACTGAGTGACGGACAACGTTCCGTTGCAAAAAAAACGGTCTATTGCCCGTCACCGTTAACAAGCGGCCTTACTAACGGCGGTGCTAACTCTATCGAATATGATGAATGTAAACACTTTGTATCCTATTATTAATAACGCTATCTGCCTGCATTCTTTTATAATTCCTTTTTTAAGATCTTATCCCAATATTTTCTATTTTCTTTTTAATACATTTTCTATCACAGTAAAATGCTAAAATTAATATATTTCTCAAATACTACCCGGTTTTAGAGCTGCGGTAGTGAAAATCATGTTTAGACAATCCGAATATGTACTTCACATTTTATAGGTTTCATAGCTGTGGGAACAGCAATTAATTTGAAGGCACTATATTGTAGTAACGTCTTTATTGACATCAGAATGATATTTTTGCATCTTATTTTGTTGCTTTATTAAGGAAACAACCTTATTAACATCGGGTTTTTTTTCTCTTTTGCTCGCATGCAACTTTAGAAAGGGACATGCACATGAGATGAAAGGAAAATGCACTTCAACGGAAAGCAGAGGCAAAATTTTAGGTCAACTCCTGATTTTATTTTCTTTAACTCTTTATAAGTATGCGTATGCGAAGCAGTAGCTGTTGACAGAATTTCTTTTTGAAAAGAACAAAAAAAGTTGAATCATGTAGGCACCAGTTTCTTTCAATTCAACAAATCTTATACTTAAAACATTAAGTGTTGAAGCAAAAAATGAGCAGTGTAGTGCAGTGTAGTCTGTATACTTCCAATCATCTCTACAGCTTGCTAGTGTACAACGTTTGTGCAGTTACAAAGCACATGGTGTGAATGCTTACAAAACATCATTGCAACCTTCTTCAGGTAAGCTTTTGCAGTAATTCAACAGGTTTATTATGTATATCTACGGTAAATGTTGAATATAAGGGTACCCACCTCCGATTTTGATGAAATTTTTACACAAAGTACAGTTATTTATGTACATTCCAACGGTACAAAAAAAAATGTCGCTCAAGTCCCGTTATCCTGCAATTCCACTTTAAAGTACCGTTTTTTCAATAATTGAACAGGTGATAACTCCTGTATTATTTCACCAATTTCAATGAAATTTGCACACGGTGTATATTTTAATGCGGACAATTTTTTGGTAAAAAAAAATTGGGGCTCGTGTACCGTTACCTTTTTATTTAACTTAAAAATACTAAGTACTTTAGAATAAAAAAAGGTACATCAAAAAATCATTTTTTCCTACTTACAGACATTGCAGTGCTTTAAAAAAAATATTTAAAAGTATTTTTTTAAGGAGGTGACTATTTAGACCGTGAGGCAGGCAGGCAGGCAGGCAGGAAGGCAGTCAGGCAGGCAGGCAGGCAGGCAGGCAGGCAGGCAGGCAGGCAGGCAGGCAGGCAGGCAGGCAGGCAGGCAGGCAGGCAGGCAGGCAGGCAGGCAGGCAGGCAGGCAGGCAGGCAGGCAGGCAGGCAGGCAGGCAGGCAGGCAGGCAGGCAGGCAGGCAGGCAGGCAGGCAGGCAGGCAGGCAGGCAGGCAGGCAGGCAGGCAGGCAGGCAGGCAGGCAGGCAGGCAGGCAGGCAGGCAGGCAGGCAGGCAGGCAGGCAGGCAGGCAGGCAGGCAGGCAGGCAGGCAGGCAGGCAGGCAGGCAGGCAGGCAGGCAGGCAGGCAGGCAGGCAGGCAGGCAGGCAGGCAGGCAGGCAGGCAGGCAGGCAGGCAGGCAGGCAGGCAGGCAGGCAGGCAGGCAGGCAGGCAGGCAGGCAGGCAGGCAGGCAGGCAGGCAGGCAGGCAGGCAGGCAGGCAGGCAGGCAGGCTAAGTAAGGCTAAATAGTCACCTCCTTAAAAAAATACTTTTAAATATTTTTTTTAAAGCACTGCAATGTCTGTAAGTAGGAAAAAATGATTTTTTGATGTACCTTTTTTTATTCTAAAGTACTTAGTATTTTTAAGTTAAATAAAAAGGTAACGGTACACGAGCCCCAATTTTTTTTTACCAAAAAATTGTCCGCATTAAAATATACACCGTGTGCAAATTTCATTGAAATTGGTGAAATAATACAGGAGTTATCACCTGTTCAATTATTGAAAAAACGGTACTTTAAAGTGGAATTGCAGGATAACGGGACTTGAGCGACATTTTTTTTTTTGTACCGTTGGAATGTACATAAATAACTGTACTTTGTGTAAAAATTTCATCAAAATCGGAGGTGGGTACCCTTACATTCAACATTTACCATATCTACTATTAAAATTTTTCTTGACTACTCCAGAAATAATGTTTAAAGCAAAATTTTGGTTATTTCATACAAAACAAAAACAAAAGCACAGCATGCTCAAGTGGCCTGATTTTTAACCACAAAATTGCAAGTAAAACAAAAATAACTCAACGTGAAACTGTTTCAAAACTCTAGGTTGAAGCTGATTAAAAAAACTGAAATTTCTCAGTCTGCTTGTTTTACTCCGGTTTCACTTTTGTGTCTGGACAGGTTTCCCCTAATTCTCTCTCAGGCCCTCATGGACATTCTTGGAGAAATCATTCCCAACAGCCTATTTTAAAGGGAACTTGTTATTTTATTAATTATTAATTATGCTGGTGTAACACTCGATATATGTACATATGTATGCATTTATGAGCGATTCAAGGAAAAACTATAATTTAACGGAAAAATCGCCATAAGGAAACCCTAGCCTAGTTTATTAGCAGAATTAAGTCGACTACTTCGCGGCAATGAGGCATTTAGCACAGTTTTATGCGCAAAACTTGTTCTTGCGAAAAAATAAGTTTCACAAAAATTCAGGCAAGCAAACTTGTCGATATCGCCGCCGTCACAGCATCCCGCTATTCGGCGGCGACTGTGTCATATGTATGCATGATAAACAAGTCCGAAGCCAAATTGTGCGCTGATGTCGGACTTACCTTAGTTTACGAGCAGTCTACAAAATTTAAAACGTTGCAAAATATCCAAGATGTCAAGTTAGCAAAAATGTCGCTGTAGAAAAACTAGTTTTAAATCATTTTTCAACACACTTGTTAAAGGGAAAAAACTGTTTTCCGTTACACTTGAGGTAAACACTGAAATCCAACCACTAATGACCTCACAGAATGCACTTTCACACACTCTCGTCCGCCCTACTGCAATCGGGCAATTCAACAGGTGTTGAGTGTACTTTTCACGTCAAATATTTATATGTATATATTTTTTTGTTAAATCCAGAAATTTTTTACAAAGCAATAATGCAACAATGACGGCAATTTCACTGACACACCCTCGTGAGATTCGGAATTATTCGTAAGCGGTAAACTACGCGACGATTTTAGGGAGACGGTACGCGAACGAGCCACACCGCTGTGCTGTGAGTCTTGATTCGAAATGACATAAACGAACACAATGAGTGCGAACGAAGCGCGACTGTGGATCGTAGAGAAATGGGGGTTTCAATACTCTCTTTTAAACTTCACTTTGTTGTTTTCAATTGAAGCCATTTTTTAACCTAAGCGAGCAGACAGCATTTATGTACGCTCTGGAATAATTCCTGCGGAGTGCGGATTCATTGAAAGTTTACATATGGACCATCTTTTAAATGGAAGTCGACACGAAGCACGTTTAGAAGTAACGGCAGAATGTTGATTCGCTGGAGATGTGACGTACAATATGAAGGGGTAAAGAAACTACATTACATCGGAACGTGTTGCCAACGAGCTTTTTGGGCATGATAGGAATGGTTTCGTGGAAGCTTTTTTAGCTTTTTTCTTTCTGTTTACATACTTCGTTTCCGTAAATATTGTAATTATGTAAATTTGTTAAAAATGGAATTAGTATCCCGAGTTATATTGCGAATCAATTTGTTCCCTTCGGCGGAAAATAAGAAAACCGCAAGAAATCCGAAAAATCGATAGTTATAATTGCTACTAAAACCAGGCCAAGACCATTTTGGTACCACTTTTATTATAATATTTTAATTCCAAGTTTCATGAGGGTATAGTAGGACGCAAATCTCGGAATACAGTTTTGCATTTCTATTGTCCGCGATGCTTCCAATTTGTTTCTAATTTTTATATGGTCACAACTGTATACTTCGAGCTTTTCATTTCAAGCTCTCCTTTTTGAAACTTTCAAAAGTTTACTCTGATAGCTTTTGAATCGTTTAAAAATAACAGGTTTTTTAACTGAAAAAGCGCTGCCGTCAGTTGGTTTCGCTTAACAAATAAGTGGATAAAAACAGTGGCATACAAGTGCTTTGATGTTTTCGATTTTATTTATTTATGGTTTTTTATTGATCCGTCGATTTTGAAAGTGGCCTAAATTAATTTATGCTTTTATCGAGATATTTAAGGTTTTGTATTTTAATAAATTTGAAAATATAGTTAATGTTTTGCCGCGCTTTGAAATTTTTTCGTGTTTAGCTAATATATTTACAAGATGCGCTGCCACATTTATAATAAGGTTATCATTTTTAATCATTAATCATTTGTTAATAAGAACATCTCTATATATTATAAAACAGTAACTGACTGACAGACAACGCACAGCCCAAACAGTTGGACCTAAAGGGCTGAAATATTTAGTGCGTCCCTATAATATCGTGCACATTCACTATATATCGATTTTTCGAAATTCATCCCCTAAGGGGGTGAAATGAGGTTGAATAGGTAGTAAGGGGAATTTTTTTCCTTTAGCCAGATTTTCTTCAAACTTAGTAAAAAAAACATCCGGAAAAATTTGTATGAGAAATTATTTATATTTCGTGAGATTTTCTTCGAACTTGAAATAAATATCTACTATACAGCATAAATAATGAATACATGTTTCAGCATTTCTCGAAATTCAACCGCTAAGGGGGTGTACAAACTTTGTGGAACTAAACCACCACCTTATGCCGGGTTTCCACCAAACAGACAGTTTTAAAAAACTGTTTCGTTTTTAAAATTTTGTTTTGTTTTGCTTTACCCACTCGAGATGGGACAGTGTTTTGCTTGTAAAAACACTATTCTCCGACAAAAATGTTTTTAAAATTGTTCGATTTTTACAAAACATTGACATTTTTGTTGGCAAAAACAGTTTTTGTTTGTGTTTCTTGTTTTGTCTGTTTGGTGGAAACCCGGCATTAGATTTAAGAGAAAATTGTTTCTCCCACGGCCAGTTTTACGTAGTTTTCTCACGCCTAATAGTCTATAGTTTATGTCATATAGAAAGGAACTAAGTCCAGCGAGCAATAATATAAAATACATTGATTATAGAGTAAGTAGATATGGACAAACATCTTTCAGGTTATCTTGTTAGATGGCGATAGTTACACTGATTTAAGTTTTAAGCTGCGAATTTCTGTTGTAAACCTCTAAAATTAATGGGAATGGGTTTACAACATTAGTTTAATAATATTAATAATAATTTTTCTTTATAAGTGCATAATAATCCTAAAATAGACACATTTTTTAATTTTGTTATTTCGTCAAGAAGAAATTGAAAAAAATACAGGTTTGCGCCCGAATTTAAAAAAGCATTTCAAAGCCCTTGACGCATGGTAGAAAAAAAGCCAAAAGCTTCGGATCTAAAAATAGATTCTTGTGCGGGTATTCCTTCTGCTTTGTTTTGGAAGGGGCGGGTGGGCTAAAAAATGAGATTTCTTGGTCGGTGAACTTATCAATGAAGAAATTATTGAATGGATGCGAATGTAATCGGCGTTTTTTTTTCATTCTGAGAAAAACGAAATAGGTTTTTTTTTGTACAAAAATTCTAGTTTTTAAGTATTGATTTGATTATTGCTTATAGAGAAAATTTAAGTCATTACTTTGGTAAACTATTTCAAAATATAAATTTAAATATGTATATTTATTTACAATAATATAAAACAATAGAGAAATCTGAATTTTCGTTTAAAACTCTACTTCATAGTACTAAAAGGAGATAGTTGAATCAATGAAAAAAGAACAGTTCCGATTTGGAAAGATTTTTTAAATGTTTGTATTAAGAGTAATTGTTTGTTTTCAGTCCCCCCCATCGTCCTTCGCTCTGGAAGCAACAACAAAAGGATAGAGCCCTACTCCAAGAATGTGGTAAAGGTTTGGGTGGTAGAGTGTTTTGGGCTTACATTCCCGAGTTAAAGTTATTGCTGAAATAATTGCTATTTTTAATAAAATTACCTACTTGTGAAAAAGTAATTTTTCAAAAATTCAACTCTGGATAATTTTTTAAACGGTGACCAACGGCTAAATCCAAATGAAAGGCGTTCAGGTCAACCTCCCTTACACCCCTTCCCCCTGTGTAGATGGGGTGATTTAGTATATAATTACCCAAAATTATAAGGATTTTGGTATATTATGCTCATGTATATATCCCAATCCACCACCCCTTCATAAAACCCTCTCGCTTACTTCTGATAGCATCAAATTTTAAAAGTTAATAAAAAATAAGGCAATTGGAAGTAAAAATACTTAAAATTAGTAAAAGCGAACCAATCTGGAATCCTTATTGAACTGGAAGCCTGCCATAAAACCCCATAATTAGTAACCTGATCGAGGGATTGCAAAACTTTACTTGTTTTGTGATGACAAAAATATTGCAAACAAGTTGGAGTTCTTGATGTTCAGGTTGCAACAACAGTCATTATTAAAAAAGAAAGTTCTAGATGTAGACATATTGTGTAGCTATAAGCATGATTGGGACGAACAGCTTTAAAGAGGGAGCATGGTGTTAGTACTAGAAAGCACAGACGAAGAAAAATCTAGAATAGAAAACTCTAGTATGTATAAATTAGCAGAACATTGAAAGACTTTCATGGTATTCAATATCACCGCCGCTGGGAATGTACGCATAAACATTCCGTCGACATTGTCCATTCCGTCGGCTGTTTCATTCAAACATCAAAGTAAGACGGACAAATGCCTCTTTTGTGTAGACCCGCCATTTAACACCAAATCTACAAAATCTATTTTTAGTATTTTCTTTGGGTTACAGGTAAAATTTTTTTTAAATGCTTATCATGTTATTAAAATTTGTTACTTTGAAAATTACTGAATTGATTGAGTGGATAGAAAACCGCCCCTCTTTAAAATTACATATGTATATGTTTGCAGAAACTTCAGAGTATAGTTATACGCGCAACAGAAAAGGTGGAGCATTCGACGCCTTCTGTAAAACTGTAAAATTAATTTACATCTCGTGGTTTGATGGCTCTGTTTCTGGCCGTTCAATTAAGGTAGTACTGAATGGCGTCGAATCTCGGCCGGCGTTCTCCAAGGGTCGATTATCTCACCTGATCTCTTTCTAATATTCATTAATGATCTGTTCTCAATCCGCTCCAACCCACGTTACAAGTTTTGCCGATGACACTCTGCGTTACTCCTACGCCTTCGTCAATATAAGACAAGCACGGATCAGACCTTGTCTTCTAGAGCGAGAGATTTATCCCTATAAAAACTTGTACCATTTTTCCGTTTATCTCAATGAGCAAAAGCAATCCACCAAGGAAAACGAACATTTGTTCGCGGGCCAAATGGCGTCACCAATAAAGTGCATATCGCAGCTGTGTATATCTGAAACATCATGTTTTTAGGACATTATGACGTCAAAAGCCTGCGAGAAAATGCCTTGGGGGATTGTTACCTTTAAGGGCTAAGTACACGAGCGCTCCATTCAACGCGCTACGCCAAAACAAAAAAATTATAAGTGCCTACACGTGCCTAGTGTTTTGACGTGGCGTGGTCGCATGGAGCGCTCGAACATTGCGCCCTTTAGAGGTATTTTATTTTCAGGGGCCCTATTCTCTATTACAATATTGTTAAATCCGATCCGAAAACAAAACAGTAAAAATTTGCCAATTTTATTAAATTGTAATAAAAGAATACTGTTTCGGCTAATTTCGTTAAATTATGACAATATTGTAATAGAGAATAAGGCCCGAGATATGTGATGGAGTAATCACATTCCAAATCGCTAAACAAGTTAATCAATGCTTGAGATTCCTCAAGAGATGCAAATCCCTCCTTCAGCCAGCTGCAATCTGCAAGTCCTATATTCCGGCTTGAATATAACTCGTACATCTGGGCGGGCACTTCAAAAACAAGCTTGGCTAGGCTGAATAAGGTGCAAAACGAAGAAGGTGCATTGGCGATAGCACACTTCTGCTCCTCTATAAACCCTTCAATCCACGGTAGGAATGTAGCAGCCCACTTTTATCGCTTTTACCTACACGCACCTTTTTTTGCCAAAAATAGCCAACTCGGCCATTCCCGGCCCACTACGTACCTCCCCCTCGTTAATAAATAGAACACACAGTCGGTGCTGTTGAGCCCAAATCATCAAACCAACAAACGCAAAGTTCATCGACATCTATTCACGCACCATACAGACTAACCTAAACTTACTAAGAGACATTGCAAACTTACTTGAAGGACATAACGTGCTAACGGTAAAAAAGGTTGGACTTGACCATGGCACATATGTAAATAAAATCAAAAATAAAAATTATTTTATTTCTCTTAATAGTAATACAATTATTCGTAAAAATTTCAAAATTCTACGAACTAAATTACCTAAGAAAAAAATCTAAAAATTTGTCATTCAAAATTCATTAAAAAAATGAAATAATCCCTGAAAACCCATTTCAATTTTTTCAACATAATAAAAAACGCTTGATGCCAAATTTCCCATTAAAATTATCTCACCCATTCATTTCATTCCCCCATTGTCAAAGGACCCCGCACAAAATGTATGGAAATGTGCTTTCGGTCAAATTGGCTGAAATTTTACTATGTTGTAGCTGACATCGTCCTGATCAAAAGTGTTCATGGGCACGAAACCCAAAAATGAGATCTTTTGGGTTTTTCAGGCACTTTTAGGATTTACGTCTCTTTTGCCTCCCGCGGCCCCAAAACAAGTCGTAGGAGGCTCCAAGACCCCTCAATATTTTCGTAACGGTACCTACTATTAGTAAAAAATACCAGAAAAATCCCCCCTTGCCTCTAAGGGGGCCAGGGGGCGGTCCGTATGGCTGCAACAGGTAAAATGCACTTAACTTTTTAAAGCTTGGAATTGAGAATTTTTTGATGCACCTACAAATCGATGTAATTCAGCGGTCGGGGAACCGGGGTAAATTACCCCAAATGGGGTAAAAATGAAATTTTTGGGGGTAAAAATGAAACTTTTGTGAGTAAAAAGTATATATTTTTAATTCCTATTTTATAAACCTGTTAGTATTTTTTTCTACCTAAACAATTTAGCGACATATGCAGGCCACGACATCTCACTCCCCACCCACCACTAGAGTGTCCTCGAGTTATATCTTTGCGCAGTAAAGCACAGCCCCGGCTACCTGCTCAGACTAGTCAGAGAGCGAGTTTTTACTAGTTAGTTGCTGACAAGACCACCATTTTATCATTAAACAAAGAATTGCAAAGAAAGAATATTAATATCATTTCAGCGAGAGAAATAGTGTCAGCGTTTGGATTAAAGCTGCAATATTGGAGACAGAAAGTAGAACAGAACAAGATAGCTTCTTCTTCAAGGTTACCTTTGTTTTTGGAAGATTGCGAAAATATTACTTTTGCTGACATCAAGGATACAATTTTAAGACATCTTATTAAACTCAGAAAGCGGTTTTCAGACTACTTTCCAGATCTTGATATACGTACTGCCAGTTGGATCCTTTTAAATCTGAAAATGCTATGATACCAGAGGAACCTTCAGGTTTGGCAGAAGTAATTCTTGAACTTCGATCTAATACTGAAGCACGTATTCAATTTGAGAGTAAACAAAATCTGTCGTCTTTTTGGATGTCAAAAGTTGCAAAGGCTTTCAAAATTGCACATGAAGAGACGGTTAAAAAATTGCTGCCATTTGAAACAACATATTTGTGCGAATAAGGCTTTTCCACTCTAATGAACATAAAAACGAAGAACAGAAATCGATTTAACGCCGAAGACTGTATTCAAATCGCTCTTACATCAAAAAGTCCCAATTTTGAAGCGATTGTATCGAACATGAAACAACATCATTTCTCCAAAACGCGAAGGAAGAATGTTTTCAATTTTTCTTTTTTTTTTTTTCTAATTTTTTCAATTCTAATTTTTGTTTGTACCACCATCATTATTATAATTATAATTTGTTACAGTACCCCAAATTGTCAACCCTCAATTGTACCCCGATGGATTTCAATTTGTTATACATACATATATACATATTACTTATATTACTATTATTACCGTTATGTATTACTAGGTATTACATTGATAAATTGAATAAATGATGTTTAAATTTTTAGTTATTGTTTTCTTTTCAAAATTATCATGGGGGCTATAATATGAAAGATGCTAAAAAAAGGCGATTTCGTTGCTCTTCGCCATGGGGTAATATCAACTTACACAAAATTATTTTGGTGTAATGATTAAAAAAGTTCCCCGACCGCTGATGTAATTAGAGCCCCAGGTGAGGTGCAATGACTTTTTTTGATTGATTATGAATTATCACAATGAAATTAACTAGTTTTATAATTTAGACATGGGTGGCGTGCATAGGGTGCATATTGGAGGGGGCAAACTTTCAGGACCCTTTTTGACCCCCTTAGAGGGAAATGCGGATTTTTATATTATTTTTTCGTAATTGTACGATTAATTACGAAGATTTTCCGGAGTCTCCGAGCTTCCTACGATTTTTTTTGGGGCCGTGGGAGGTAAAAGTATAAAGTGCATAAGTGCATTTTATCTGTTGCAGCCATACGGACCGCTCCCTGGCCCCCTTAGAGGCAAGGGGGATTTTTCTGGTATTTTTTACTAATAGTAGGTACCGTTACGAAAATATTGAGGGGTCTTGGAGCCTCCTACGACTTGTTTTGGGGCCGTGGGAGGCAAAGGAGACGTAAATCCTAAAAGTGCCTGAAAAACCCAAAAGATATCATTTTTGGGTTTCGTGCCCATGAACACTTTTGATCAGGACGATGTCAGCTACAACATAGTAAAATTTCAGCCAATTTGACCGAAAGCACATTTCCATACATTTTGTGCATCTGAATTCCCTTCGCTCTGGAAAAAGGCCATTGTGATTCCTTTACCCAAAAGACCGTCTCCATCTGATATATCTGATTTTCGTCCTATTAGCATCCTTCCCTTTCTTGCTAAAGCTTTTGAAAAAATTATTTTTACTCAAGTGATGAGCCATCTTGAACGTAACCATTTTCTTTCTATCTTTCAATCTGGCTTTCGTAAATCGCACAGTTGTGAGACCGCTATGTTAAGGGTTACAACTGATCTAGGGGCTACCATTGATCAGGGTAATATTGCATTTCTAGCTCTGCTCGACTTTTCTAAGGCTTTTGACTCGGTGGTCCATCCGCTCCTGTTGTCCAAACTTAATCCACTCTATCATTTCTCTTCCTCTGCCACGCGGCTTTTCTCCTCTCTTCTCTCTGATAGATTTCAATGTGTTCGGCACAACGGCAGAATATCCTCTCTTCTGCCGGTGCGTCTGGGTGTCCCTCAAGACTCGATACTGGGTCCTCTTCTTTTTTCCCTGTATATTAATGATCTTCCCTCTGTCATTGACGGCTGTTCTTTTCATATGTATGCTGATGATCTTCAGCTGTACAATTCTTTTCCTCCTAGTAGTCCAGGAAAGATAGCGGAAAAATATTTAAAAGTTGAAATAAATCTACCCTGCGATTTCTTGACGCTATAATTAAGAGAAAAATCGTAGGAATTCAATGAATGTGTTTTGGATAAAATTGGTCCAGGGCAACAGGTGGTAAAATCTTAATAAAAGTAGCAAAAACACGTTTTTTCGCGATTTAGGTAGATTTATTTCAACTTTTTTGCTATTCTTCCTGGACTATAGTGATATTGTTTCCGGTACAGCAGTTATGAATAATATTTTATATCGTATCAGTGAATGGAGCTCTAATAATTTCCTCAAACTTAATCCAATTAAATCCCAAGTACTGCTTATCAGCCAGCGTCCTATGTCCACCGAATATACTCCTAATTTATCAGTAGGTGGTGTTCCTATTCCTGTCGTCGATTGTGTCAAGAGCCTTGGGATATTTATTAATTGGAAGCTTTCCTGTTGCAATCATGTTTCCTTCATGCTGTCTAAAGGCCCCCATACACGGTCAAATTTGCTGTACAACCAGATTTTCATCAAACCTATAAGCGCAATGTATTTTGATCAGCCGACCGGCCCACAATCGATAGTTTTGGTTGTACAACCGCACTTCGCTGTACAACCAATTGGACCGTGTATGGGGGCCTTAAGATATATCGACTCATGCAACGAAGACTATAGTAACTCATTTTTGGGGGTTTTTGAGTTACCATTGTGCATGGCATATATTTGGTGAAGTATAGTATCTCGAGATAATATAGTATTCGTTGTATTTTATGGCCAAAAATGACTTACTATATTTTATGCTAGTATTTTTGGTTGCCTAACCCTTTCGTTTCGACATACTATACTTTTCCAGGTCAAAAAAAAACCCAAAAATGAGTTACTATAATCTTCGTTGCATGAGTCGATATGGTACCTTGCGAAAACTGTGGCTGTTCGCGGATCTGCTATCACCCTTTTTTATCCGTGCCAAGCTTGTGAAATCCCTAATTCTGCCGCATTTTCTCTATGGCGCCCTTGTGTATACATATATCTCTTGATTCGTCCTGTCATCAACGACTCAGGGTCGCATTCAATGATTGTTTGAGATTTGTTTTTCACCTTCGTAGATCCGATCATGTGTCGCGCGTGCAAAATTCACTACTTGGATGTGGGCTCTTTCATTTTCTCAATGTCATGGCACTAACTCTCCTATATAAAATATTTTACTCTAAGCGTCCTTGCTACCTCTCTGATTTCCTTGTCCCGATGCAGTCCTTGAGATCACTTAAGTTGCTTATCCCTTTTCATCGTTCCATGGTTGGCAGCAGGAGCGGATGGGCCATAAGAGGAACCGGGAAATTTCCCGGTGGGCCGGCTGTTCAGAGGCGCACAGGGCCGGTGGCTAAAAGTATGTTTAAGTTAAGGGTGGTTAACCTTTTTTTTATAACATGGGCCAAAATAAACTTGACTTTTTTTCCGCAGCCCGCATTAGTTAATTGACATCTTCTTATGACCTGTAATTTTTTAATCTGCATTTGAAGTGAAAGATCTTTAATGTGGTAATTTACACTATCCATCACTCGGTCCTAAATTCAAAAAGGTTTCTGTATAGTTTTTTTTCCTTTTTTTTATGTTGCTTGATCAAGCTCAGGGATCACCCTTTGTCCGTCCGTCTTATCATTTAAGTCATGGTGCAATGTCTAGTAGTAAGCTTAACCTGAATTATAAAAGAGAAAATATAGGGTAGGAGTCTAGACGGTGCGTGAATAGATATTGATGAACCTTGTGTTTGAACTCTAAGATGTCATTGAGATCGGAAACAGCTAAACCTGGAGAGTTGACGTCTAGTGATATGCGCGGACTGAAATGGGGTCGGACTAATTTTTGCCGTCTTCCCTCACTTCATAGCAATAAATAAGGGATATATACATATATATCATATATTGCCAATAAAAACTATTACTTCACATATTTTTATTTTATGTTATGCTTTTATTTAATATATTTATTTAATATTTATTTATTATTATATTTAATAGTTTAAAAATTTATATTGGTTTTCCAATTCAAAAGAAGTCCTAAGTTAAAGATATGTTAAAACAGATAATGGTACAAGGCACAAATCTCTGTCGTCCAATAAAGGAGTTATTAAGTGATAATGGCGGAAAGCTCGACAACGACAAAAATCTGGAGCTGGCTTTCAACGGTGCGTGATTTTGCTGATTATCACGCATGGCCGACGGACGTCCACGGATAGTCGGACGGACGTCCACGGATAGTTTACAACGGTGCGTATCGGCCTGTGTGGTTCTTGAGATTCGCTCGTTCAGTCCAAGCTCGTTCGCTCGATAAGCTCGTTCACTCCATTGTTCATACTCGTCTATTTTTATACGATCGATCGCGCCGCACCTGTAAGTTACCGATTCGCGGCAGATCCTACACACCGCTACAGACTTACCTGCGCTTCCTCAGAAGACACTCGCCCCATGGTGCTCCGTCTGTTTCTAATACCACGCGCCGTGGAAGTCAGCTTGAGAATTAAATTGACTAGGTAGAGGTTTAGAGCTGCATACTCGCGTGAGCAAAACGGTCGGTGGTACGAAGGAGGAACACCGAACGATAGTGGAAATGACCAGGACTTTTAAGTATTCCAGAAGAGAACAAATTTTTTTTGGTCAGTTTATAGGAGAAATAAATAAGTGAAGAAAATGTTAAATGGCACTTCGAAATCCTGAGATTCAGAAAGACGCAGAGTTCAATATTAGCACTAAATTATGAACATATGTACATGTTGCTATGTGCGTTTAATTTTCAATTTAAACTAGACAAACTACATCAAAAAATATTTAGTTATAATTTCTTCTAAAGTTCTCGCGGGCCGGAGAGAAACTTTCGGCGGGCTGGGAGTTGACCACCGTTGGTCTCAGCGATGTACCAACCTATCTTCAGCGTAAGCATTTACTTACCGAAAATAAAGAACCGGAATAAATTTTTCATTTTCTTAACAAATTTTTGTAGGATTTTTGTACATTTTTTTTCTGTATTTTACACTATTATTTGCCTATATAATTAATCAGCAAAAAATTGATTTTTTATATTTCTTCTTCCGACTGTCCATAAAAAACTCTTAAACTTTTATGTTTTGTTGATTTTGTGGATGTTTTCAAATTCCGTGACATTCGGCGCATGCTGGAGTACAAAGCTCTTAAAAATGCTTAAAAGCTTGACAAAAGCTTCATTTAGTTCCTCCTATCAAATCACTTGTTTTCATTTAATCAGCCACGTCTGAGTATTGCTAGTGGGAGGTGTATTTTTCTGGCGCTTTAATGATTTTTAAAAAAAATTACAAATTCTGAATGAAAAACGTCCTGTAAATGTATATTTTAGCAATATCCGGAAATTAAAAAAAGGGCCGACAAATATTATTTCCCGGGCCGCTAAGATGTTTCCCATCCGCCCTTGGTTGGCAGTCGTTCTTTCTTTGTGCATACGATTAGACTTTGGAATAGACTTCCTATATCCATCCAAAAAATTAGCACAGCTACAATGTTCAAAAAGCAGGCTTCTATATTTCTAAGCTCTCTTCCAGCTTCGCAGTAGTACTACTACTCTACTGTTCTTAGCTTACTTAGCTCTATCGTATTTTCTTAATCTCTTACTTCTTTCAAATTCTTCACTTCTCTATATTAAGCTAGTTGTAAGAATTTAGGATTATTTACCGTTTGCTTTGTACTCTAAAAGATTGTAATCTTGTGTACTTTATCCAATAAATAATAAATAATAATAATAAATAATATTCAGCTCTCTATTTATATATTCTTTATTAATATTATTTATTTTAATTTACTTACCATTCTAGCTTAGGTACTAACTATCTCTACTATGTGTGTCTACGGGACTTGTCGGTATAATTACTATTTTTAACCGACTTCAGAAAAAGTGGAGGTTACTCAATTCGACGTGTAGGTATTTTATAGTCCTGTTCACGCAAAACTTTTTTGCTATTTTTTTGGTTCATTTGAAGTGGGAGCTTCCCACGGTGGTATCGTTAAATTTTTTCGAAATTCTGATAAAGGAGTTCGAAGTTAGGCATAAAAAACTGTTAAAATTAGTTCAACCTAAACATTTCGTAGGTACCGAACAAACTACTTTATTGTTGCAAAACTGGCAGAAGGCCGGTGGGAGAGTGCGTAGCGCGATGGATCGGTCGGTCGGGGCAGATTGTTTTCTTTTTCTCTTTTTTAACCGACTTAAAAAAAGAGGAGGTTCAATTCGACGCACAGTGGGGCAAAAACTTTGAATAGAGAAGATAAGGAACCGAAAATAGCGTACATGTACACGGATTTGAGGGAAGCACTTGGGATCAAGAAATTTTCTCTCTAATTCTCTCCCTCCACTTTAATCACAACAACAAAATACATTGACTTTAACCACAACAACAAAATACATTGTCTAACCCGGACATAGACGTAGTGAAATTTGTTCACGTTCAGTGCGCTCTTAGCAGCTGTGCGAATCGGTCGTGATCGTCAAAGCGGACAAAAAACAGTGTAATACCATAAACACGAGCAAAGGTGTTTTTTCTTAGCTTGTCGTATTACTTTTCTTTTCCCTTTCTTCGTGGTTTTTAGAAAAGTGTAAGGCAATTAAATCGAGTTCCAATTAAAAAATTTAGTGCACCGTAGGTGCTTAATGCACCCAAAGCAAAAGAGAAGGTGATCAGGACACCAAGTGAATGTGCAGTTAAAACAAAATAAGAAATTAAAAGGGAAAACCAAAACCAAATAAATAAGAAAATACAACAATTAATAGTAACATAAAAATCCATCTACTATTTAAAAAAAATTTCTTAATTTCCATTCTTTTCTTACTTCTTTACCTAACCTTAAAAAACTCGTATAGCACTGTCAGCACTGAAGGGCTAATTTTTTAGCACTTAAAGCTGCAACAACGACAGATTGCATACCTTTAGGTGAAAGGAAAAACGCCGTCCAAGGGATAAAACACACACAAAAATGCCGCCTACGGGCGGAAATAGACTTGCTCTGCTTGATCCAGATGGGATAACTGCGAGCAGAAAAAGACCTAAACATAGCAAACAAACCTTGATGACTACGGATTACCCAACCATAGAAGAAACGCTATACCAAAATAAAATGGGTGCAGATCCCAAATACATCATAATAGAAAGTGATCAGGAAAACTTAAAGCCAGCCCAAATACCTCCGTATCTATTGCAAAAAGCAATAGAAGATATTACAAAAAAAAAAATAAAAACCAGGAAAACACTAAGGGATGGAAACATTTTACTTCTAGTCGCTGACAAGGCGCCTGCGGAAAAGTTAATAGAAAACTGAAGAAGGTCGGCAACTACAAAATAAAAGCCTCCTTACACTCAAGACTAAATCAAACAAAAGCGATTATTTATGAACCCTCCCTAAAATATTTCCAAAAAGAAGACATACTAAAAACCCTACAACTAGCGGACAATAATATTGTGGATGTAAAAATCCTAACAAAAATAAACACGGAGACTAACGAAAACTAGCCCACAGGTGCCCTAATAGTTTCTTTTAACTCGTACCAATTACCAACGTCTATCGACATTTTTTATGAAAAGGTGAAAGTAACCCCATATATACCGGCACCACTATGCTGCAGAAATTGCTGGGAGCTCAGGCATAATGAAACGCGTTGCACAAATCAAAGAGCGTGCGCAAAGTGCGGTGTACCTGTCCAACCGAAACAACAACATGCTTGCACCACCAAGGCGTGCATATCCTGCAAAGTGACAGGGACACATACCACACTAGACCGATCCTGCCCCCTATTCGTAATAGAAAAGAAGATAATGGAGCTCAAAACTCGGTATCATTTAACAAATTTTGATGCCAGAAGACGCTTTTACGAAGAAAACCCAGAGTTAAGGGCGATTAGAAACACCCCCATTGTAGAAAACTCAATGACGCCACAATACTCCCGGGAGATCATCAGTCAAACAACACCCCAACAAACAAGTCCGACACCAGGAACAAGCAACATGACCTACTCTCTTTTAGTTAGACAACAATCAAATGTGAAATCAGATACTACATTAACTAACAATCCTACAATAACCGAAACCGCAAATCCTCTCACTCCCCAACTAGAAACAAACCAAATAAACAAAAAAATTATTACAAACACAAACAACACTACAAAAAGAACTTTCAATGCAAGCAACAAAATACTGATTAAAACAAATAGCACCCCAAAAAATGAACACATCACAACCACTATCACTACTAAACATAACAATACGGACAACAACTACGCCACAAATATCCCAGCGGGAAATGTAATGGCTAGGTAAGCGAGGAGGTAATGAGGTGGACCCATTACCTTTGTGATGAAATAATAGCTTACTTTTACATAGGGATGTCTTAGGGTGGTAAGTACTTACTGCAGGCATTACAGACGAGGACTTATTTCAGAAGTGAAGTGTATTAAGTGAATACATAGATTATCATGTAAGGCATGCGGAATAAATTTTTGGCCACCCTTTTTAGCATTAAAAACATTACTATCCAAAATGACCATTGCATTTCTGTACATTTGGTGAGAATTTTACTAGCAAGAAATCTTTTTGACTGCACTTGGTCACGATTCACTCCGAACGAATTTTGAGGACGGAATAAACTTAAGAAGAGAGGCTTCGACAAGACAAAGAATAATAAAAGCACATCACATTTCCAACGAAAGTATTTCACAAGTCATTACCTAGTCGCTTACCTAGCCATTACAATGTAAAGACTTCCAGTTTCCTAAATTTGCAGTAGAATTTTTTGATTACCATGTAGGTGGTTACACAAATCATTAATGAATTCTTGGGTTACTTGAGTAACCCCTCCCTAATTTTCCCGCTGGGATAGAACAACAAGAATCCGAGACCCTAAATTACTCAATCGTTGGAAACACAATTCCAACGATTTATACAACCGAAGACGCAAACAAAAAATTATCCCTAACACCACCAAAAGAAAAATTAGCCTTTGCAGAGGCATGGGCTACACAATTTTCGAAGAGTTACGAAAAACTAAAAACGCCTAAAACCCCAGAGGACAACATTATGGCAGTCTCTGAGGATGAATCTCCATTACCAACGCAATGACTTCCAAAAATGCGTACCAAACTCCAACAAGCTACAACATTAACCATCTTCAAGGTAACTACACCAACATAGGACAGCAAAACCTAAGAGATACAGCTTCCACGAGCACAGAACCAACACAAAACATGAACAGGGGCAGCGTTTTCAACAAACAGTCGCTGAAGACCCTCACACTATTACAGTGGAACATTAACAGCTTCTTTGCAAACAAAAGCGGCCTCGACTCAATTTATCAGGCCAGCAAACCAGACGTAGTGGCACTCCAGGATTACTACCTCAAAGACAATAACCGAAAACTAGCATACAAAGACTACAAAATCTACACTCACAACATACATCAACCGGACACAGGACGAGGTGCCCTGGCGATCCTCGTACAAAACACTATCACATCAAGATCTCTCCCACTAGAAACGGCCCTAAACGCACATGCAGTCACGCTACTTCTACCTCAGCCACTTCACGTGGTCAATATATACATTCACCCCCACACCACACTAGCCATCTCAGACCTTAATAATCTTCTGGCACAAATACCTCACCCACTAATAATAATAGGCGACTTCAACGCCCACAATCAAATATGGGGCAGCAACTACAAAAATCAAGCAGGACATATCATAGAGCAATGGCTCGATGATACAGACCTCTGATGCCTACTTAACGACGGTACACCCACTCATTTTAGTACCTCCAATACACTCACAGCAATAGATCTTCTTTCACTTGACCCACACACTAGCCCCCCATACACAATGGTCAGTAATCCCACTCCCCAAAGCCAGCGATCATTTTCCAATTCAAATCACGCTTAAACATCAAATACATACAACACGACACGTGCCACCTTTTAAAGAGAACAGAGCGGACTGGACAGCATACAGACTTTCGATCTCACACTACTTGGACCTCCATAAAGAAACAACAAACATAGAAAAGGAATCAAGTACTCTCAGAAAAGCAATAAGGCAGGCAGCAAACGCGGTCATGGGCACCACTACTCCGCACAATAAAACAAAACCCAGGTGGCTAAATGACTCAGTTGCCTATAAAATAAAAGAAAAAAAAACAGAACCTGGAGAAAATACAAGCGAAATCCGACACCAGAAAACGCGCTGGACTACCGGCAGAAAAACGCCTCAATGAAGAGAGTCATAAGACAAGCCAAAAAGGAACAATGGGTTTATTTCTTATCGGGTATAACGCCAACCTTAAGGCCCCCATACACGGTCCAATTGGTTGTACAGCGAAGTGCGGTTGTACAACCAAAACTATCGATTGTGGGCCGGTCGGCCGATCAAAATACATTGCGCTTATAGGTTTGATGAAAATATGGTTGTACAGCCAATTTGACCGTGTATGGGGGCCTTTAACCACACAATAACTGTGGCACCGTATAAAAACATTCAAGGGTAAGCCAACCTCACCCTTAGCTTCCGTCCAGCAGGGCGACAGGCTCTTAACGAACCCGGAGGACATAGCCAATGCTTTTGCAGAAGAGACCAGCAGGTACTCATTTTTATCCGCCACAAACCTACAATCACGCTCAGAGAGTAGCGCAGGTACCCAAGAATCGCTAAAGATCCTTACAGCAAACATCACTCCTAGCACAGAGTACTTAATATACAGAGGGAACAACGAAGAACAAAATGTGTTATCAAATTATTTTGAAGTAAAGCTTTTGCAAGCTTTTTGTGAGAGACAATATCAAATTTGAAGAGAGAAAATTCTGTCCAATTTAACTTTTTCTCACGACTTCGTTGGCGCAGCAACAAGCGCCGGGCAGAGGGTCTTACCTTACACACATACATATAAATAATGTGCCAGCATATTATCATGGAGAAAGTTGATAGGAGCATTCCGGTGCGGTAAGGGAAATTCGAAAGGGGGGGAGGTTTTTTCTAGTCCCAGACGTCTGCTATGAGTGCTTTTTCTTCATTTATGCACGTACGAAGAAAAAAACAAAGTTTTCTGCCCATGAACAAAATTAAATTTTGGTGGATAGCATAAAAAATCTACCTTTCTGGTTTAACTAAGGAATATTCTCGGGGATATTGGCTTTTTATTGTTATTATTGTAAAATGTGAGAGTACTTAGTTTGTTTTATTTATAACTGATAAAGAAGAATTGTTGTGGGCATCTTTGTTATGATGTACGACAGGCTATGTAATGTAAATTTCACCTGGTGTGGTTTTTTAGGGGGGTTAAAAGGGATAAAATTTAGTTTTTCATGATTAGCTCGAAAACTATTGATTTTTGAGATATATAATTTTTATAAAAATTAAACTTCATTAAATGTTCACAAGAAATGGAAGGAAACTATTGTAGCATACATTTTTAACCGTCAAAGACCTACAATTATATGGTGCGGATTTTTAAAACCAGGGCTAAAGATGACTAACTAACTTACTATCAAACCTAATTGCAAAAATTGCGATACCAGTTTTATTATTTGATGAATCCCATCAGCTGACCAACCAGCAACGATGATTCATACAAAGTAAGTTGTCTTCTTGTTTGGAGACAGCGCTCGCCATCCCGGCACTGAAGTGGTCGTTAGGTCAGGTTAAAATGGCTGCCCACTTAAGCCCGACATTGGGCACACTGTGATGCCATCCTATGTAGTGTTGGAACAAAGTTCAGGCTATTTTCAGCCATTTTGAGCTTTTGATAAAGCGACAGAGGTTAGGAGCACCATTATTTTGTAGCTCGCTTAATCCATTAAGGAAGGGTGAGCCAAGGAAGGTCCTCTTTTTCTTCCGAGGGCGGGACATGTACAGAGAATATGGGAGACAGTTTCTTCTTCTTATTCATTACCACAACTTCTTCATAAGTCGTTGTGGGGAAGTTCTAATCTTTCGGCGTGCGGGCAAAGGTACAGTGACCGGTCAGCACCTTTACTATATGGCTTACCTCATTTTTGGTTCAACTGAACAAGAGATGTTGAACGCTTTGCGTCCAAAGTTGGCCACATTGCATGAAGAGTGCGGCACACCGTTGCTGTGATCCAACTCAACCCAGCTCGAGCCAAGCTGATTTTCCTCACAGCTTGTTTGTAGGAGGCAAGGGCATTCCCATCCGGGTTAAGTGGGGTGTGCTTTCCACTTCGTTTCCCTTTTTTTTTTTTTTATGTGGCAGTGCTAAGCTCAGGAGTCACCCTTTGTACTACTAGTCCGTCATGTCATTTGTCACGTCATGGTGCAATGTCTAGCAGTAAGCTTAGTACGGGGGTGGGATGAGGGGGGGGCATAGGTTAAGGATTAAAAGGTACGGGGGGTATTGAAGAAGGTGGTGATGAACCCTGCGTTTGAACTCTTGGATGTTGTAGGAGTTCGGAAATACTGACTGCGAAAGGTTATTCCACAGTCGAGTTGTTCTATTAACAAACGAATTCATATCTTGTTGAGTGCGTGAAAAGGGTAGTTGCAGGTGAAGGGAATGAGACGAGTGGGCTAATCTGGTGTTTCGGGTATAAGATTGCCGTGGAGGCAGGAGAGCGTTTAACTCGGAGGAACAGTCACTGTGATAGTAGCGATAAAATTTTGTCAGTGCTGCTACATTCCTACGGTTGCTCAGGGGGTCGATGGTGGAGCAGGCGGTGTCGTCATCAATTAACTTGAGCGCCCCTTTTTGCACCTTATCTAACCATGCCAAGGTGGTTATTGGGGCGCCGCCCCAAACGAGGGAGTTATATTCGAGAAGAGGCCGAATGTAGGATTTATAAATAACAGCACGGGCCGATGGCTGGAGGAGGAACTTGCACCTCTTAAGAAATCCCAAGCACTGAGATCCATGTTTGGCGATTTGGAATATGTGATCATTCCATCGCAAGTCTTTGGCTAAAGTCACGCCTAAGATGTGTAGGGATGGGTCGGCCTTTAGTACCACGTCATCCACTTTCAAGGATGGAGAGGTGTTGAACTTCTTTTTGGAGATAAGACAGTACTTGGTTTTGTCGGAGTTGAATTCAACACGATTCTTCTTTCCCCACTCTAGAATCAGCTTAATGTCATTTATAATCGACTTGGACATTAGTTCGCGATCATCAAGACAGAATCTGGCATGAGTCTGTCTTGTATCGACGCTGTACGAGTAACGTAGAGTACCGTCGTCAGCGAAGCTGAGGAGTGGGTTGGAGGGGATTGAAAGAAGGTCATTTATAAATATGAGAAATAGGGCCGGTGATAAAATTGACCCCTGGGGGACCCCCGCAGAGATCGGGTGGGATGCGGATTTGACGCCATCCAATACTACTTTGATTGAACGGCCAAAAAGGAAACTCTCAATCCACTTCTGTAGAAGTGAGTCAACTCCAATAGCTTTGAGTTTAGCTAACAGGGCTGTGTGCCAAACTCTATCGAAAGCCTTGGAGATATCCAGAGCAACCAGACTAGACTCACCGGACTACGGCTGAGGTGTTCTGTAAGACAGACTAAAAGATCGCCAGTGGATCTTTTTTGTCGGAAGTCATACTGTCTGTCGTTTATGAGTAGGTTGGATTCTAGATATCCCATAAGCTTTTTGTTGATTATCGTCTCCATGGTTTTGGAGAGAATAGAAGTAATTGCTATTGGGCGGTAATTGGGGGGATCGCTGGAATCACCTTTTTCCGGTATGGGCTGAACATGGGCAAGTTTCCAAGAGTCGGGATAAACTCCGGAGAAATATGACAGGGAAAATAATTTGCGCAGAGGTTTCGCCAAAGGTGAGGCGCATTGTTTTAAGACGATAGGGGGTATATTATCGGGTCCAGTGGATTTGTTGGCATCGAGCTCTTTGAGGCACCTGTACACCTCGCGAGTCCTGAAAAAAACCCTGTCCATTGAATGGGCGTTACGCTCGGAAACAGGGGGTAGCACATCAGTTTCGGGTAAAGAAGAATTCGAAGCGAACATAGATGCTAATAAATTGGCCTTGGATTTGCTGTCTGCTATTACCTTCTCATTGTGAATAAAGGAAGGGGTTGAAGTTGTAGTGAAATTCTTCTTGATGGAACTTACCAAGGACCAGAAGTTTTTGCTACCGGAGGTTGCATTTAGGAGTTTACTTCTCAATTTGTTGTCAAATAAGGTTTTGACTTTTTTTATGGCGGTTTTACAAGAATTTCTTTGTTGTATGTATTCTAAACGGAGCGATTCACTCGGGAAGCTCTTGTACGCTCGGAAGGCGGCTTCTTTATTTTTGATTGCATTCATACACTCCCGATTAAACCATCTGTTGGGCCTAGGCTTCACAGATTTGGTAGAATGGGGAATGAACAAATGCATTCCTGCCTGTATGATCCGGGTGATACGGATAGCGGCAGAGTTGGCGTTTCTATTCCGGAAACACAGGTTCCAGTCTGTAGACTGGAAGAAATTAATAAGCCCCAGCCAATTGGCCTTCCCATAATGCCATACAGTTCTTCGAACTGGTTTGGGAGGGGTGGGAAATTCGAATGGGAAGTTAGCACTGATTAGGCAGTGGTC
Organism: Thereva unica; assembly: GCA_949987705.1. Taxonomy (NCBI): domain Eukaryota; kingdom Metazoa; phylum Arthropoda; class Insecta; order Diptera; family Therevidae; genus Thereva; species Thereva unica. The sequence continues at coordinate 71,435,774 of OX465282.1, read as the reverse complement.
TGAATTGCCGAGAGGTGAATCAACTTCGACGGAGTAACGCGCTGGATGAGAAGTTAGAAAAAGATCAAGGAGATATCTTCCTTGATCAGCAACATCAGGGACTCTTGTGGGATGATCCACAATTTGATGCAAGTTATTGATGTCTGCAAAGAGCTCGACGTCCTTGCCAGAAATACTGGTGCCATTTGAGTAAGTCAGCCATTTAACGTTGTGAACATTGAAATCACCTGCAAGCTCATCAGCAGCAGGTCGTTACCAAAACATTTTTGATTTGATATGGTCCTGTAAATTGAATTGGTTGAAGCTTATGACTTTCTCTGGTAGCTGGTCGTTCATATGTGGTTAATACGAGGTCGTTAAGTGAATACGGTTTATGCGATGTATGCATCCATCCATTAATGACTTCTTATTTAACGGCTCTACAATCGCTTAACCGTCCCGCCCTCTCGTAACTATTCTCGCCACCAATCCCGATTCTATCCAGCCATCCTTCCAGCGAACGTTGGGTTTCCCTCGCTATCGCCCTCATAGATGTTACCGTAGATAACTTTCCGATCCTATCCATCTTCACTCATAAGAGCTAGATACCCTGTCCATCGGGACCTACCGCGCTTTGATTTCTCCACAACATCTATGTCGCTATAACGCTCGTAGATCTCGTCGTTGTAAAATTTTCGGAATTGCCGTTTATCTCCATCATCATTGGCACTACAGCCGTCTGTGAGCCTAGGCCTCCTCAAGAACTTTCGTTCAATGATCTTGGTCCTGTATCTCTGTGTTCTGGTTGGTAACCCAATTGTAAGTTCATTTTTTTGTCACCTTTATATCTCTTCTTAGGTCTTGTAACCCTAATCGCTCTGGCCTTTGGAGGAACAGGAAGTTTGGGGCACTTCTGCAGGCATTCCCATTACATGTCCTATCTAATGTAGGCGTGATATATCTATGGTTGTGGCAGGTTCTTTATATATTTAGTACAATTTGGGGTTGTATCTTCTTCACAACAATTTTCCGAAGGAAGTTACTGTCGAACAAGGTTAAGAGGTTAGAGTGCTTGGATTTGAAGTGTCTTGACACACTGCAGTAGGTTTTGTTGGCTTTTAGAAGCCGTGCGCGTATTTCTAGTACCATGCTATAGTGGGCTGCTACTATTGACTCAAGGTAGGTAAATACTTTTACCACTTCAAAATCGTATTCCTCTACCTTGATTGTGGGACCAATGTTAGGTGTTCTTGCAGACGAGGCCACCATATATGTACTTTGTTTAGCTTTCGTTGATTTGCAGTCCCAGCTTTCGTGCCGCCGGTTCAATCTGGGTGAAAGCTACTTGTACTGTTCTTGATGGTCTTCCGATGATGTCAGTGTCATAAGCCATCAGTATTTGTGGAGGATTCTGCCCTTTAATGTCACCCCTGGATTATTTTCTCCAACACTAAGTTGAAAAGGACAAGCCGGTCGAAGTCCATTATAGACCAGACCTATAAGGACAGTGGTCCGGACGTTTAAATCCTTATCGCAGATAATGTCATTTAAAATTTTCCAGCCGAATGACATGCAATGAAGATGAAGATTTTACTTTGTTAGATGCTGTGAATTATAATCAATGTTAAACAAACGTAGGGGGTGTTCTTGTCAAGGACTTACTTTCTTTGTAAGTCGATAATGAAAATTTTAATGAAAGTACTGGTATTTAGAAGAGGCACTTGATACCGTTGTTTAAGCACTATTTCTACCAAGAGGTGTCGAAAAACACTTTTCAAAGTATGCGTGTGTGAAAATGCTTAGTAGAGAAACCATTGATTTGTAAAAACTGTGATATTAAATAAGGAAAAAGTTTCATTACAGTGCTGTTTTTATGATTACTGTTTTTTCTTGTTACAAAGATTGAAAAGACACCGTTTGGTCAAAATAGGTACACACAAAATCGTGGTAGAAATAGTGTTAAAAAATAATTTCTCAGATGAGGCTTCTATAAACTAATATATATTCAAAACAAAGGTTGAACATTGTAATAATTGCAAGAATATTTATTAAAACAAGGAGAATGGCTTGGACTTAAAAATGAGTCCCTTTTAAATAGTAAAAATTACATAAACAGTACTAATCCGGGGTCTTACATTCGCCTTGACAACTTCTTTTTGATTTGGGTAAAGCTCATATCAAAATTTTTGGGAAGGGGTTTAGTGAACGGTCGCAAGAAATTCCATTAAATCAAAACATATGCAAAAGTGCTATACCAGAAAAGACAGAAACATTGCTAATAACGATTAATAAATAGCTTGGTGTACTGTATGCCCTCCACATTTCCCTCTTATCCTCTTTGTTCTTGCCGTATATGCAAATATAGTTGTGCTTGTTTGATCACAACAAATCGTGGGTTGTGCCTACGTTTTAAAATGCGCCTACGGTGGTGTTATATACTATGCAAAATATAAACTCGCAAAATATAAATTCGAAGGAGTATATACTATCGTTTGTGAAAAAATTGCATGATCTACAGTTGCTATTGTAATTATTTTTGCGATAAAACCTACCATTTAAGAGATATTTGTTTTTGAATGTTGGATCTTGGAAAATTTTGTAAAGTAAGTTCGATAGATTGGACTAGATGTATTTTTGTTCCAGTAAGCACTTTGGGAACGAGTCCCCCAAATTTTGACAGCAAGTGGTGTCACGGCTCCCAAGTTGTGTTCAAAACATCAGGCCAGTTCAAAGAAAAGTGTGTTTAAAATGCATGAATACGATGCAACTAACAAAAATGTCAAATATTCCAAGTAACTCCAAGTAACTCCAAGTAAAAATTGAAAAATTAGGAGTTTCAAACAAAGTGGAAACATTTTTGTTTTTGATATAACGTGTAAATTTAATAAATAAACCACCTGGTTCCACTATTAGAGCAGGCAGCAAAGGAACTTTCGACCGCGTCATCGCGTCACAAGATAAATTTTCTATATTAGGATAGTATTTTTATAATTGTGTTAGGAAACGTTGAGTTGCCAAGGTATATCCTGGTACCATAAGGGATATATTATTATAAACAGTTATTTTATAACAAAACGAAAATTAAAATTGTAACAATTTTGTAATATTTTTGGACGGATTTAGAACTAGAAATGTAATATAACTTTTTTTCGTAAAGTTAATAATTTAAATACACATTAATCTTTAAAAATTAAAAATTTTCCAATCATTTTACAATTCTTAATTTTTTATATCATCTAAACTCCCAAAAAATCTTATTAGCAATTTTAATATTTTAATTGTTTTTTATATTTTTAGTGCGCCAGCCTAATCGTTCGTTTACGAAAAAAAGTTAGTTAAAAACAATAAAGACTCATTTCATTTTATTATCACAATCGCAGGTAGAAAAATATTCTTTTCCTTTCCAAAGATTCTATTTCAGTTCATTACTATACTACCACACCAAAAAGTTATTGCGCACACACATCCTGCTTAGCAGTGAAAAACTTGAAGAGAGAGTCATGATGAGTTTCGCTCTCAAAGAAAACAAAAAGCTCGGATGGGTTACGACTTGTGACCCATTTTGGACGTCGTAACCCATTGTTCCTGTTGTTCCCTCTGTATGTTAAGTACTCTGTGCTCCTAGAGAGGTCATATACACACTGAACTCTTTTAGGGGCTCCACACCAGGCATAGACGGTATCACATACAGAATGCTGTCCAACTCACCACCTTGTTGGCATAGTAGATACACGAACATGTTAAATAAGATTGTGGCCACCGCACGCTTCCCACAGGACTGGAAGGTAGCCGTCGTGGTCCCGATCCCCAAACCTCACTCTGGTGTGCTCACCTTTACCAATCTGAGGCCAATACATCTCCTAAAAACAAGCTCAAAAGTTTTTGAAAAGGTCTTAGGGTCAAGAATATCTTGGGCGCTGGAACAGCTCCTACAACCGTCACTGATAGCTTTTAGACCGGGCAGGAGTGTGCAAACCCTCCACCTCGAGCTAGAAACCAACGCGACGCTTTTCGTCAGAGAAAACATGCAGTAATGCTATCAATGGACCTAACAAAAGCTTTCGACAGCGTACGAGCCTGCTGGATCTCCAAACAGCTGCACGAATGGCATTTCCCTCTGCAGATATTAAATCTAATATCAAACTTCCTCGCAAATCGTCAAATACTCGCGAGAATTCGTGGATATTATAGTAAACCCCACCCACTGAAAAACGGCCTACCACAAGGCTCTCCCCTCTCAGTGCATCTCTTCAACATTTACACACACTCTCTGGGAGCTTCACTTGCAAACATAGAAGGCCTAGCCCATTGGCTATACGCGGACAATCTAATCCTTCTGGCGACAGGAGAAGACAACAGAGTCCAGGCGACATTAAATAAAGCGCATACCATTGCTTTCAAATGGGCAAATATTAGAGATGCTCAATTCTCCCCCAATAAAACCGAGGCCCTTCACATCTGCCGCAAGCGCTCATGCTACCTTGCACAAATCCGCTTAAATAGTCGAATCCTACAACTCAAAAACGAAATACAAATTCTGGGGCTAACATATGACAAAAACCTACTATGGAGGGCACAAATCAAAGCAACAACCAGAGCTATAAAAATTCGCAACAACATGCTGAAATCCATATGCACAAACAGAGCCGGCCCACCCGCTACGCTTGCGGTGAACATTGCCAAACAACTGACTCTCGGGTGTCTGGATTTCGGTCTACCCAACTACGGCTTCGTCTCCGTAACCACCCGCAAACCTTTGCAAATTGCTCTCAACACCACGGCTAGGATAGCGCTAGGGGCATTACCTAGCACCAACCTAGCTGCTCTGAGCATTGAGGCTGGTTTCATAGACATAGACCACAGAAGAGACTTATAGGGTTGATACACGGGCACAAACGAATGATCATTATTCCAGCTTCATTATTTGATTGATCATTCGTTTACATGCTGATACACGAGACAACAGTAATGAAGATACAGTGAATGACAGCAGTTGTCAAAATGGACGTGGCCAGCATTTTACCAATTGTTAACTTGCTTATGATGAGGAGAAAATCCAGAAAGTTAAAACGCTTAGAAATGAAAGCAAGGAAAAGGATATGCGTAAACATAATTAAAAGAAATTATTTAGTTTCGCATGCACCGTTAAATATATGGTTATAAAAAACCAACGGCCACCGTGAACCACGAATGTACCAAGGGTACATAGCACAGACAAATTTTTTAACTTCTAAACACTTTAAATAGTGGAAAATTTCCAGTTTCCAACTTCATTGAAGGCGAATGAAGTTCTATTTGCTTCATTCAGAAAAGAAACGAATGAAGATATTAATGTTCATTAGAACTTCATTGCATGTGATACACGAAGACGAATGATCATTCCTCTTTCAATGAACATTCGTTGGTGCCCGTGTATCAACCCTATTACTCCTGCAGAAGAAAATAGCAAAAAACTTACTTTCCTCATACAAACCGCTATACCACACCCTAATGTACTGCTGGGACAGGCGGCACGAAACAGTTAACAGCTACACACCATCGCTGCTACGCGGTCTTATAGGCAAGCCTGAGGAGGCAAAGAGCATACCAAACAACCACCCTCCAATAGCAAACACACCCTTCCCCCTGGTTAGTGGACCCAAAACACATAAATTTCACGCTGAGCAAATACCTAAAAGACAACACCAGCGCATTAATTTACAAGAAATTGCATTTCGAACAAAGGGACCAATACACAAATAGTAACCCAAACACAATCTTCTTGTACACTGACGCATAAAAATCGGACACTGGAACGACGTACGCATTAACGGACGACACAGGGACCCCCATCGAAGTAGGAAGGCTACCTGACGGTACCAGCGTCTACTTCGGTGAGTTATACGCAATTTGGGAAGCGGTTGACTGGGCCAAAAGATCACGCGTTAACACTGTCATCTACTCAGGCTCCTTGGCCGCTTTAAAGCACATTAGCAACCCGAAGGCCACCAGCCCACAGACGGACTACATAAAAGAAACGATCCACAAACATGATATCACACTAGCTTGGTGTCCAGGTCACGTGGGAATTCAGGGAAATGAAGCGGCCGACCATCTAGCAAAAAATAACGCACCCCGGATAATCACGAAGAAGCCTCCAAACTTGGACAGAACCGTAAACATTATCAAAGAAAAAATCAAAAGCAGCAAACAAAACAGATGGGACTCCTCCACCTGTTTCCTTAAAACAATTTGGCCTACGGCATGCGCCCCAAAAATTCCCCCCTGGACCCGACCAACGACGGTCATATTCACCAGATTACGACTAGGTCATTCGATGGCTTTCAAAAAGTACATTTATGATAAAACATCACCACCAACATGCTCTCACTGTGACGTCCCTCTTACAGCGGAGCACTTCTTTTTTACATGCCGGGAAGTAACAAACTCACTGCGACGCCTCAACTATCACAAGCCAGCCCACGAATTGCTACAGCCAGACAGAGACCCGACACAGACTCTTTTCCCACTGCTAAACGACCATGGCTTACTAATTGATCTCAGACCATCAATAAGGACCACACAGACAGATCCCGCACCCAATAATCACCACAGAAGTTAACCTTCTAAATAACATAGCCCACCAACCCTAGATAATAAAATACTAACCAGATACTTTTACCACTAATTTAGAAGTAACTACATTTAAGCGCAAGCCCACTAACCCTAGACAATAATCCTACAGTCTTCAACCCCCCAATTACTAACACCCCCGGTTCTGGCCCAAAAGGCGCACCAGCCGCGGGCCAAAAATTATTAATAGCTGTTAGCGTAAGGTTTTTTATATACTTAGGCTAAGACTATCAATAAATAAATAATAATAATTTGTTCACGTTTTGCGAAGGGTCTGCTTCAAACATTTAGCCAAGTGAAGCGTTCTCACCGAGATGGCTGCTGAGAAACGATATCCCTCCCGGTTTTTGAATAAATATAACACAGCCACTGTCCGGGTTAGACACAAATACGTAAAGAATGCTATGCATTAGTGTTGCCAAAATGCTTCCCCGTGTTTAATAAATTGCACTTCCTCGTCTTCTCTATTCAAAGGGCAAAAAGCTGAAAAGCTGGCCAAAAATCTTTAACATTAACCAATCAATTTGAAATTTCGTTTTTGGGGTCGGTGATCACGAATTTAGTGTCCATTTTTCCATAAACAAGATGGCGGCTTCAAAATGGCGACCAAAAGTGGTTAAATATCCTTCAATTGCTACAAAACTTGGAATACGGGGGTTTTTGGGGTCGCTGATCACGAATTTAGTGTCCATTTTATCATAAACAAGATGGCGGCTTCAAAATGGCAACACAAAGTAGTGAAATATCCTTCAATTGCTACAAAACTTAGTATACGGGGGTCGGTAATTTCGATTCGATTTCGCGGCATTTTAAAAAAAAAATATAAATTTTAAATAAAAACTTATAAGGAAATCAATCCTGTTCACGAGATAGCTTAGCATCTATTAAAACAGCCAGAGAATCTTCTCCTGATAAAACCTGTTGCGGCTCTAATAATTTATTGTAGTTTTGTTGATAAATTCTGGCCTCTTCTGGATTTGTGGCTATATTTTTTATAACTTTTAAGGCCTGAACCTGTCCTTCAGCTCGTAACTTCATACAACTAGCATATATCAATGATTCTGTAGGAACAGAATCACGCAACTCTTTTGTCGTAGACCTTTTTGTTCGTTCAGAACATAATGCAAATGGAATAAGTTGTTTTTTAATCGAAAGTTGTTTTGTGATACGAGGGAAAGAAAGTGCAGTTTCCAGCCACTCTTTATTATTTTTTCAAAATTTGTCCTAGATCCTACATGAATGCATGATTGTAAAAACCCACCTCAGACCAAATGCAAAAGTTCCATTTTGGTTGTAAAGAAAAACACCTCATCCAGGATAAGGTGGATTTTTAGGCTCATTGAAATATTTGTGCTTCTATTACTGTGGAATGCTTACATGACTGAGGTGCGTTTTTACACTCAAACAGTTTGTCTTGCCGTAGAGAATATAAATCCACAATAAACAGTATTTTGGAAAAAGTGGTCTGAGGTGGGTTTTTACAATCATGCATTCACATGCTTTTGACCATCTTGTTCTATACTCATACTTAAACTTAGATAGAGTCTGTTTTAAAATACCTAAATTACTCTGATCACAACTAGTCTTATGTTGCAGCGCATAAAATCATATTGGTCGCTAAAGCTATCCTTTCCAGAACACCTCATAATATTAAGAAGTTCTTTTCTGGTTATAAATAATGTACATATTTAGACTCGTCCCTAAAATAAGTAATGAATATTACTGCACATTGAAATATTTAAGAAATAATTTTGGTTTCACAAATATCCATAAACATTCGCATAATTAATAAAGTAGCAAAAAGTAGCAACTTTTTTTTTGTTTTTCTTTAAGTACATGGTATAAGGACCCTACCAATATTTAAGTTGATACTTGATATGCTTTGGAACCTAAAGAAAATCTCCATTTTTATAGATTTTAGTACAATTTTATAACTTTAATTGATAATTTTATTTTTGGATATTATGTGTACATAATTAAAAGTTAACAATTACTAAAATATTGTTTCGTACCTGAAGTTGAAGGTTCCATGGTTGATTTGTATAAATAAATTATAAATGACACCTCAAAACTACTTTGAAACGGTTCAAAATAAATGGCCGCCCAAAATATGTACGTGAGCAAATGACGAATAAGGCACACTTTTGTGGCCGTTAGGATAAGTTACGAAGCATTTAATTTCTGCGAAATCGTAGGTAGGTAAGTGTTATTTTGAAATAGTACAAGTGGGTATTTCTAAATAACATTTCATTTTATGAATTTCTGCCAGTCTTTGAGGGTATCTGCCCCAGTGTGCGACGTGTAGGTATTTTGTAGTCCTGTTCACGCATAACTTTGTAACCCAATAATTTTTTTGCTTTTTTTGGTTCATTAGAAGTGGGAGTTTCCCACGGTGGTCCCGTTAAATTTTTTCGAAATTCTGATAAAGGAGTTCGAAGTTAGGCATAAAAATCTGTAAAAATTAGTTCAAACTAAACATTTCATAGGCACCGAACAAATTACTTTATTGTTGCAAAACTGGCAGAAGGCCGGTGGGAGAGTGCGTAGCACGTGTAGCGTTGCAGGTTCAAACCTGGGGCCAGTCCACGCAATTCGACGTCGACTGAAAACGACGCGTTAAATGTTGTTTTGGGTTCACGCAAGTCGACGTTTTATGTTTGTCGTTTTAACAGTGTCGTTAATCTTCTCGACGCCAGATTTGGCGTCGAATTCATTTATTGTTGTATTAAAAACGAGTTGTGGTGCCAATTAGAGTAGAGCAGAAATAATTTTACACAGAACTTTTTTAAAGTTCTGAACGAGCAAAATGCAATAGAAAAAGAAAAAAGAAAAAAATTGGCAGTTATAGGGACTGCCGATAGAAGTGAAAACTTAGAACTTAGATGTTGAAATTCGATTTTTTTGAAGTAATACAAAATTCTATATTTCTTGAAAGGACTAAATCTTTTTGATTGCAGTATTTTCATTAGGACATTAACCAACTTATTAAAATATGTAGCACAAGTAACTGCGTCTTCATTAATAAGTGTACTTTTTTCTATAAAATTTAATGCTGCTGCATCATCAACCGATATCTCAGAATTATTTTTTAAATTATGTAATAATTGTAGCAATTTTGACCATCCTATTTCATTAGCACTTATTGTAAAAAAGATACAATCGGGTTATGGTAACTAAAGTAAGAAATGAAAATGTTTGATTCCAATTTATCTAAGTATCGCGTAAAAACCGCATCGATCGTCGTTTTATATTTGGTAGTACTAAGTTTCCGATCATTGGACATATTTAAATTAAGTGTTGCATTTAAAAATTCAATTAATGGTAGATTTTTATCATCTGCAAAGTTAATATTGAAGTCTCCACTTAAAATCATCGGTACATTATCATATTTTTCGCCGAATCTTCTTTCGAGAATATCAGAACCTTCTTTTGTATAAATCATCAAATTTTCGAATAAAAATTGTTGTATCTGTCTCTTAGATTTTCCAGGCGAAATATAAACGGCAGCCATTAATATGTATTGCCCATTCTCGGAACTGCAACGAGCAACGCATATTTCGCCTATATCAGAAACATTAACATCAATGCTTCTAGTGAATTTAGTATGTACGTATGTCCATATATGAAGTAATGAAGTGTGACGTATCTTGAGTATTGTGATAAATAGCTACTCCTGCTGCTGGAACTTCGGGTCTTTTATAACTTACAACAAAGTTGAAATTCGGAACATCAAGTGGTTCTTCGTTTTTCATACGAGTTTCTGACAAAAAGGAGAACATTTGACTTTTTTTTCTTTTGTTATCGTCTGAAGACATCTTCAGGATCAAGGATCCAAACAAATTTGGAAAACAGATATTTAATACATCAGTTAAAATGACTGGTTTTATATTTTCATTTTCGATACTTAATTGAATAATAGTAGGCGGTCAGATTTATTTTTTTATTCAAAATCAAAAAGTTTTTGATTATAATCGATTGAGCGCGTGCGCCAGTCATGAGCATGTCGGTGACGCGAACCCATAACATTTTCCCCTATCAAAAAGTGCCCAACGCGGCTAAAGAAGTTTTCACTTCAAAAACTATTAGTTGAAAAATAACAATTATAACTACTCCAAGAAGAGTTAGATGTACAAAACTAAATTCAGAGTTGAGATTTTCCAATATTATTATGAATTTGATTAATTAATTAATTTAATTACCCACATTATTGAAGTTTTAGTATTATTTGCAACTTGTCCCCCTTGTGGATAATGTGAAAAGTGCAGCGGTTTCATTGGATTTTGCATACCTTTAGCAGAAATTATTTTGGGAAAACGACATTCGACACTTTCATAACGCGTCGATGTCGACGTCGAGTGTCGAATTGCGTGAACTGGCCCCTGGTCGGTCGGGGCAGATTGTTTTCTTTTTGAAGTGAAAACTTCTTTAGCCGCGTTGGGCACTTTTTGATAGGGGAAAATGTTATGGGTTCGCGTCACCGACATGCTCATGACTGGCGCACGCGCTCAATCGATTATAATCAAAAACTTTTTGATTTTGAATAAAAAAATAAATCTGACCGCCTACTATTATTCAATTAAGTATCGAAAATGAAAATATAAAACCAGTCATTTTAACTGATGTATTAAATATCTGTTTTCCAAATTTGTTTGGATCCTTGATCCTGAAGATGTCTTCAGACGATAACAAAAGAAAAAAAAGTCAAATGTTCTCCTTTTTGTCAGAAACTCGTATGAAAAACGAAGAACCACTTGATGTTCCGAATTTCAACTTTGTTGTAAGTTATAAAAGACCCGAAGTTCCAGCAGCAGGAGTAGCTATTTATCACAATACTCAAGATACGTCACACTTCATTACTTCATATATGGACATACGTACATACTAAATTCACTAGAAGCATTGATGTTAATGTTTCTGATATAGGCGAAATATGCGTTGCTCGTTGCAGTTCCGAGAATGGGCAATACATATTAATGGCTGCCGTTTATATTTCGCCTGGAAAATCTAAGAGACAGATACAACAATTTTTATTCGAAAATTTGATGATTTATACAAAAGAAGGTTCTGATATTCTCGAAAGAAGATTCGGCGAAAAATATGATAATGTACCGATGATTTTAAGTGGAGACTTCAATATTAACTTTGCAGATGATAAAAATCTACCATTAATTGAATTTTTAAATGCAACACTTAATTTAAATATGTCCAATGATCGGAAACTTAGTACTACCAAATATAAAACGACGATCGATGCGGTTTTTACGCGATACTTAGATAAATTGGAATCAAACATTTTCATTTCTTACTTTAGTTACCATAACCCGATTGTATCTTTTTTACAATAAGTGCTAATGAAATAGGATGGTCAAAATTGCTACAATTATTACATAATTTAAAAAATAATTCTGAGATATCGGTTGATGATGCAGCAGCATTAAATTTTATAGAAAAAAGTACACTTATTAATGAAGACGCAGTTACTTGTGCTACATATTTTAATAAGTTGGTTAATGTCCTAATGAAAATACTGCAATCAAAAAGATTTAGTCCTTTCAAGAAATATAGAATTTTGTATTACTTCAAAAAAATCGAATTTCAACATCTAAGTTCTAAGTTTTCACTTCTATCGGCAGTCCCTATAACTGCCAATTTTTTTCTTTTTTTCTTCTTTCTGAATTGATTTATTAACATATTAGTCAACCACTGATAGGACCTGCCATGGCGAAAGGGCTAGGGAGAAGTACCCTCGTCTGGGGGCTCTGTGGGGCTGCGAGTTCGATTCTTCGGCTCGCGGTGCTTTTTTCGTCATATTTTTTTTTTAATTTCCTTCGGGGAATTTTGTTTCATATGAAACAAGTTTTTGACGTGAATACGTCTCTAAATTTGCTTCCAGAACAAAAACCGATGATAACAAAATTATGGCATATAGTTTTGATTTGCACCCTCAAAAACTATTGTTTATATTGAATAAAGAAATATACCATGACGTAGGTGAAGAATCAAAGAATTTTATTGTTTACATTTGATTTCCCCGATATCAATGGCAATTAATATTTGTGATAGGAAGACAATTATCACCATACCACCGTAGGGCATCTTAAACATTCTTTATTTACAACATTATGATAGCAGGAACAGAAGAAGCTACCCAACATGGAGGAATATTAGGAGCATCCACAAAACTACAACAACAACAAAATAACATTAACCTGTCCCTGCATGGCAATCAGCGTGAAAATTATTTGAATTAAATTTATATTAGTCATCACACCAACATGTTACATTTTTAAGTTAATTTAGAACAAATTCAAAATTCACTCGGTTTTAGACAACCACAGGTTAATATGAGAGGAAAATAGGTAGAGGATAAATGATAATACTCTGGCAATGTTACATTAATATAAAACAATTACGCAATATATCAACCGCCATAAGGTGTAATTGGTAAGGTTAGTAATAAAGTTGTAGCCCTATATCAATTCGCTATAAGGTATAACTATTCAATAAATACCTTGAGTGAAATACTTCAAGGTATTTAAATTGTTAGTAGAAAATTGTGTTTTATATCAAAACGCTATACGACACAATTTCCAAAATATTACTAGTATATAGCTATGTCTTATATAAAAAACGCTATTTTTTTAGCAAGAGTTAACCCTTCTAGCACAGAAGGCGCACTTTTCAGCTAAGCATGAAAATCTATATATACATACACATACACACATATATATATATATATATATATATATATATATATATATATACATATATATACATATACATATATAGATTTTCCCTTCTAACACAGAAGGCACACTTCCCAGCAGGGCTGAGAAATATTTACCACTGCCGTGGCTCAGCTGAGACATGCAAACATAAAATATTAGTAACAATTAGGGTGAGTTGCACCAAATCATTGATTAAAGTTATTGTTAAAATTAACTTTTAACAATAACAAAGTTGTTAAAGTTCCAGTTTGTAAAAATGAGTTGCACCACCCTATCGTTTGTTAAAGTTCTAGTTAAAAGCTTTTTCGTAAAATATCCCTAAATTTCCTCGGGATTTTCTTGTCAAGTTGGTAACTATGAAATCAAACTTACGTCGTTAATGACAGTTTCAGTCGTTTAGTTGATTTTGATTTGCATTTTTGCCAATTTATTAAAAGTTAAGTGAGATTTATTCGAAATGGCGAATGAACTGAAAAGCAAGACGAGCTTTTTGGGTAATTCTCAAACAAAGTAAGTATGTATAATACTTCTTGAATTATATTAAAAATATATTTAATATGCTTTGATCACTACCGGATTTTATAATTTTCTTGTTAAATAAAATTCTTGTATTTTAGGGAACGTAGCACTAACTTCACCAAGGATGAAATTGATCGCCTACAGTCATTGATTGGCAAATATAGGAATGTCTTGATGTGTAAGAAGACAGATGGAACGAGCGTCAAACAAAAAGAAGACGCTTGGAATTGCATCGCTTCCCGATTCAATGCTGTAGGTGAAGTACCACGCACTGTGAAGCAACTCAAATATAAATTTGAGAATTTGAAGAGGATGGTAAAAAGGGTAATTTGCGCTTATTTATAAATAATGAAAAAATTATTTTTATATTTCTTATAAGGAGGCCACCGTGGAGCGTCAAAAAATGTATAAAACTGGTGGTGGACGGCTAACTCCACCTCCGCCGTCGTCTGCTTCGGAGGACTCAACGAATTGGCTGAAATCCATAATGTCACAAACCATTGATGGAATGGAAGCAATTTATGATGACGACGTTATTGCTATTGAGGAAACGAGCCCCGAAACTGATCCAGTTTATTCAGCACAAGAGGTAAACGGATGTTAATTTTTTCTGTTTTAATTGATAGAATTAATATAGGCTAAAGCATTTTGTTTTTAAAATGTATTATATATTCAAGGTTGTGGTAATTACTAACAGCCAGCAATGTGCGGAAAACACCAGTGTGTCGCCAAAAGAAGTGTTCGACACGAGTACACCGTACTCGTCCTTAAAACGACCATTGTCATCTCCTTTAAAACGTAAGAGTATTATAGACTAAAAATAAACCATCGATTTTTCATTTATTGTTTTCAGGTATGACCAAACGCAGGAAAATGCACTTGGATAATGAGACAAGGAAGGAATTAAACCAAAAGAAAATCGATGTCCTCAATGGACTTAAGGAGCACGAGTTCAAGAAAGTGCAAGATCAGATTCTACAACAAAAAGAATTGCATGAGCAGCAATTACGACATAAAGAAGAAATCCACAAACTAGCTTTAGAAAAAATTCAATTAGAGATTGAAATTTTAAAAACTAAATTAAATAAAGAAGTATAGAAGTTAAATAAATTTTTTTATTTAGTTGTTATTGTTTTCCCAAATGTATTAATTTAAATTAAAATTATAACATAAAAGTAAGCCTACTGCAATCTACTAAAATAATTATTTATTAAAGTCATCCTATTGGCTTCATCATTTGTGGATATGCTTGAATTAACAGGATATTCGGGATTCTCTTCGTCAGGTAGTAAATGCATGTCTTCCCTGGATGATGGCATTGGATCTCTCATTTTTTTGCACATATTATGCAACACCGCAGTAGCGACTATAATTGGTTGAACTCGGTCCAAATTGGTTCTTATCTTCATTGTAAGAACCGGAAATCTTTTTTTCCAGCATCCAAACATCCTCTCCACTGCATTTCTTGTTCTTATATGACTTTCATTATACAATTTTTCGGCATTTGTTACAGGGTTACGGAGAGGCGTCAACAAATACGGTTTAATTGTATAGCCTTTGTCTCCGAGCAACCAATACCCTGCAAACTCTCCGTCTTCTAGTCTTCTCTTCAGCGTACTGTTATTAAATATGTAGCTATCATGGCTACTACCTGGCCAACGAGCCACAATATTTGTTATATACAAGTCTGCGTTGCAGACAGCTTGTACGTTAATGGAAAAAATTAATTTTCTATTTCTATAATTCTCCGCGTTTGAGCCCCCTACAAAAAATTCAATGTATTTAATAAAATGCATCCTTATATGTATATACCTGGAGATTTAATGGGTATATGGGTGCAATCAATGGCTCCAATGACTTTGGGAAAGGCACTTATTTCATAAAATCGTGTTGCCGCCTTTTCCATTTCTTGTAAATTTTTGGGCAGAGTTATCCATTCTCGACGCATTCTTGCGATTGCTTTGCTTACATTGTTTATTATTCTGGATACACTTGATTTGTGTACTCCAGCTGTATCGCCGATACATCTTTGGAATGATCCACAGGCATAAAATTCTAAAGCAATTAGAATTTGCTGCATTGGAGTGACTGCGAAATTTCTAAAATTTAATGATAAAGATTTTTTGAACATGTGGCTCATATACATATATGTATTACAGTACACCAATATTGTAAAGAATGGGAAGAAATACACAAAATTTATAGCACTTACTTCTTAGATGACGGCATTATAAAAGGCTCCAAACGTAAGGACAAAGCACGGGCTAGATTTTTGGAAACCCGAAATCTATCTAAAAATGAGTTGTCATCCCACTTTGCAAACCTATCGATTCTGGGGAGATACACTTTTCTTTTTCGGCGTACTACATTTTCACTAGGAACTATATCTTCATCTTCGGAAGAACTGCTCTCCCAAATTATGTCCCGTAATAAAGACATTATTTCTTATTTACTGTTTTTAAAAACACAACACAAATTTGTTTAGAATTTTTATTTTATAAATTAAAATAAAATTACAACTGTCAGAAGTTAACAATAACTAGAACATTAACCGGGCGAATTTGCTTGGTTAAAGTTAACGTTAAAATGTTACGTCATATTAACAATTGTTAAACGGTGCAACTCTCGTTTGGTCTAACCGGAGATTTGACAACCGATTAAGCTTTTGTTATGGTTAAAGTTAGTTGGTGCAACTCACCCTTAGTAAATAAAATCGTATCTCTAAAAAGAGGATGAACATAAATTAAAAAATAAAAAGTAAGGGCATCCAACATGTAACCCACCAAACAACATAAGATGTAATCAATCACGTGAGATTGAAAAGACTCCTTTTAAGGACATCTTTACCAATACTCACGTTAAACACATTAATATTGTTGTTCACGTTAATGAACATGCGATTGACAGGCTCGAATCTGCCGTAATTCGTATTAGAAGAGTTGATTTGCAAGAGAGGAGGTCCTCTTAGATTGTAACTACTCACTCTAAACGATGCACGGTGATCTAGAAAACCTGAGTCAACCTTTCCATTAAGGAGCTGATGAACAAAAACAACATCGGCCACCTCACGGCGCTTGTGAAGAGAGCTTAAGTTAAGTAACTTAAGCCGAGATTCATAAGATGGAAGAACTAATGGGTTTTCCCAAGGAAGATGATTCAGTGCGAATCGAACGAACCTTCGTTGGACCGATTCAATAGTTCTAACATGCACAGAGTAGTGAGGAGACCAAACCTGGGACGCATATTCGAGTAATGGTCTGACAAGAGAAATATAAAGGTGTTTAGTAATCAAGGGGTTGTTAAATTCTTTGGACCACCTTTTTATAAAACCCAGGACTAAACTACCTCTAGAAGAGATATAGTTGATGTGAGTGGAAAAATCCAGCTTACTATCAAATCTAATCCCGACATCCTTAACAAAGTTTACACGAGGGACACCTTCAATAAGAAAGGTGTAGTTAAAAATTATAGGATCACGTCTCCTACTAAAAGTCATGACTTCACATTTACTAATATTAAGAGCCAGGGTGTTATAAGTACACCAAGAGTAAAAGGTGTCAAGATCAGCTTGCAAAAGTTTGCAATCCTCAATACTCTTAATGTGACGGTATAACTTGATGTCATCAGCGTAAATCAATATTCTACAGTGTCTTAGCAAGGAAACAATGTCATCAATTGATAAAATGAAGAGAAGAGGGCCCAGATGACTTCCTTGAGGGACACCGGATGATGCTTCAATGGGTACTGATTTGGATCCTCGAAAAAGAACTTGGTAGGTCCGGTCAGCTAAGTAAGACTGGAACCACACCAGAAGTGCTTGCGGAAAGCCAAGCCTTCTTAATTTGAGAATTATAATAGAATGGGAGAGCTTGTCAAATGCCTTGCTAAAATCAGTGTAAACGCAATCAGTTTCACAACCAGAAACGAAGCCCTCGACAGCATGAGAAGTGAACTCAAGAAGATTGGTGGTAGTGGAACGACCTGCAAGAAAACCATGTTGATTCGTTGAGACAAGCCTCTTGCAGATCGGAGCGATCGCAGAATAGATAATTGATTCGAAAAGCTTCGGTATAACAGACAACTTCGCAATTGGTCTATAATTCGATATTTCGTTTTTGCTACCACTTTTGTGAATAGGAATTATAAACGAATTCTTCCAAAGCGTAGGGAAGCACCCTTTATCCAGGGATTTCTGAAACAGGGTTTTCAGTGGAGACTGGAGAACCACCACACAGGACTTCAGGACAGCAGGTGGAATACCGTCAGGGCCCGAAGTGAAGTCGAAAGGGAGTTCATCAATATGTTTCACGATATCAGCAAGGGAATTGAGAGAGGTAAAAAATGATGAGGCTCTCGGTTAGGGGTAATGTGACGAAAATTATTGTCATTAGGCTGAAAGTCAGAAGGTGAAAAAGATTGATGCAAGAATGATGCAAACATGTTGCAAATCGCAAGTGACTCAGAACTAGACCAGTTCGTGTGCTGCATAGTATTAGGGTAGTTATCAACTTTTTTCTTAGAGTTGACAAATTTAAAGAAGTTCCTAGGATCAGTAAACACTTTATCACTCATGCTGCTAAGGTGTTCACGATACAGAGTAAAAGAGAGTGAACGAAGTCTGTTATAGCAATTGATAAATGAATTGCGACTAGGAGAGTCCTTTCTCTTTAAATAGGTTTTCCAAAGTCTATTCTTCTGATTTTTAAATGCCTGAGTTCATTATTATAAGACATATATAGTAACATATTACTATAAGACATAACTAGTAACATATGGGTTAGTATGAAGTTATGTCTTGATACAAGACACAATTATAGTAGAAAATTATTACTGTAACTTTACCAAAGTTTAATTAAAGGTAATTAATTTGGGAAATTAAGGTTAGTAGTTAGTTACTAAACTGTCAATGCTTTGAATTCTCAAAACACAAGAATAATAACTTATGGGGAAAAAATGACAAAACTACCTGCTCGGTCGGTGGCTGGAACCCAAAAGAGCGAAAAATCCGTCAACCAACATTTTTGTTCACTTGCAGACTTGAATAACGGTGTAAACCGTAACGGTGTAAACCGGTTTGGTTGATAACCACCAAAGTGGGGGGCAGCTATCTGTGTGTGTGTACGTGATTTATTTTGGTTAGTTAGTGTGACCATATTCAATTTTTTATTTGAGTAAAAGGAGAATGGGCGTTTTGTCCCCAGTGCTGTAACAAGTTGTGATATATATCATTTGAAAGGTTATGACAATGGCTTTATTTTATTATATGACACCAACAATGACACTTGTGCAGGGGAAGAGATATGGACATTATATTTAATCTTCAAATAAGCGTTATTTTTACTCAATTTACCATTTATTTATTTTATTTCACTTTATTACAAAGCGTTTGTGTATGGTGATCGGTCTCTCATAATGTATTCCATGGGCCTCCCACTGAAATTGCCGCCGCGCCGCACACCTACGCAATTTTTGACTGATACGTACATTTTTTGCACTTTTGAATTGGTATTTTTTTTGAGCTCGGTACGTTAAACCAACTTGACTTTTCTTACATACTGCAAATTATTTCGCGGAACCTTATTATTCCAAACTCCCTTTACGGAGACAATGGGAATAAAACATGGAAGGACCACACGTTAAACTGCTATCATTATTTATATGAATTGGGTTGATAAAATAAAGCTAAATAAATATATCTTTTATTTGAAAAAAAAAACAATTTTATTAATCATAGCTCTTCCCCTGCACAACTATCATGGTTGGTGCCATATAATAAAATAAAGCCATTGTCATAACCTTTCAAATGATATATATCATTGTTCGATCTTGGAAGAGGTTCCTAAAATTATAAATATGAGCAAATAATAAAATACATTTTCAAACATACCTACCTCAAAATAGTTCGAATATTCCACTAGTTAAAAGTAAACAAATCTCCAGCTGCAGCCATCCTATAACGAAAAATAATTAACCACAAAGAAATAGTTCCCATAAAATAAAATACGAACCTGACAACACCAAGAAAAGCATAACCCAACGCTCCACCTCCGCATAAAATTGCAGCTCCCATGAAAACCTTAAAATACATAACAAATTAAAATAAAATTCACTAAAATCAAATATCAAGATACTTACCTCACAGCTGATAGTAGAAATGTCAGTCTCCAACTTGACACCATTACATAAACAGTCAAACAACACAAACACACATAGGAAACACGATCCACAACAAGTTCTGAAGCTCCCCACCAAGCTCCGCTAAGGAAACACGATCCACAACAAGTTCTAAAGCTCCCCACCAGGTCCCACTGACGCATTACGGTGGAGCAAATAAATACCGGAGCGCGTTGCCCAAAAGCTTCAGATCACTCTTGATCTTCTATACGAATTTGAGGTAGAAATCGAAGCGATCTCAACTCGGTCACATTAGACGTTTTGAAGCTAGTGTGAATTTCTGATTATATTAGCTGTATTGGGCTAATATAAATTCTAAATTTCTGATTATATTAGCTGTATTGGGCTAATATAAATTCTTGGTTGCATTAGTTGCCCTGAAGCTAATGCAAATATCTTTATTAACGCAATTTAACTTTCAGCAAAGTTCCGCACCACCATTATCAGGGAGATCTACCATCGTGACCACGCAAAGTTCTAGGAGTACCAAATACCCGGAGAAAGCTGTTACCAACAAAGGTTTTACAGTCGAGACCATCCACACGTAGAGGAAAACTTCGAAGCAGGAGAAAAGCTGTGTTTAAAGGTTGTACAATAAAAAATCGAAAAATTGGATTAGAACAATAAATTTTAGTTAATAAGCAGATTGTAATAATTGAAATAAATTGTTAAGTATTGAGTGAACCTTGCAGTCTTTTTCTCTAACGTCGCATTTATTCACTGAGTTTGTTATAAAGAGGCTATCGGAGCCCTAAACATTTTGGTCCTTCGAGCCGGATATTGTCAAGATTCCGGTATAATAAATATACTCAGTGATTTTAATGTGACTTAGAGAACTGCCTGCATCGTCAAAGTCTTAATCAGAATTTATTATCGAACTATCGCTGAATCCAATCATGGATAAACTTATAAAAAAACAAGAATTATTAGTTGAGGATCTACAAAACTCCCTTCGAAATTACGGAAAGGACTCGAAAACACGGAAGACGACCCAGTATCTTAAAAGGCGTCTTGCTCGCGTAAATTCGTTGTGGGAACAAATTTCAATTAATCATTCTACCCTGCTAGATGCGGCTGCAGAGGAAAAACCCATCGAAGCCGTAGCTGACTATGTATCAGGACCAACCTTTATGGAAATAGAGGAAGTCTACCTGCTTCACGTGGGTGAATTAGAAGACCTGATATCATCAGCAGAAACTTCGAAAACCAGCCCTCCTATCCAAAACTGTGCTCCATCGGGTTCCCCTGGATCAAACGCAAATATTGATCCCGGAGAAAATAATTCGCTAAAGCTCCCTCGCATTTCATTACCAAGCTTTTCCGGAAACTATGCCGAGTGGACATCGTTCCACGATCTTTTTGTAGCCCTCATACATAATAAGAGAAACTTGTCTAATGCCGAAAAACTACATTACTTGAAGGCAAGTACCCATGGTGAGGCTGCGCGACTCATTCAAGGCTTCGCAATCACCGACCTCAATTATGAGACAGCTTGGAATATTTTGAAGGAACGGTTTGACAATAAAAGAATGTTAGTACACGTTCAACTCGATAAATTGTTTAACCAGGCCCAAGCTAGCGAAAACGCCGACTCAGTTAAAAAATTACTCGACACTACCACGGAAAGTGTCCAAAATCTACAAAATCTAGATGTACAAGATATCTTTGATCTAATGTTAATTTATATCGTGACTAGGAAATTGCCTAGAGACTCCTTGCAGCTCTGGGAACAACAAATCGCCAGCGATAATAAGCTACCTTCTTTCGACACTCTAAAGCAATTCCTAGAAACTCGCTTTCGTACACTGGAGGCCATCGATTCAACTAAATCAAACCCAATTAGAAGCATCCAGCAAAGCAAATCTATCCCTAGAATTCAGTCATTCGTCGTTAATCAAATTTCTACATGTGCGCATTGTGGAACGGACCATTCACTGAGAAATTGTCCACAGTTCATCGCGCTTCCTCTCACCGAAAGGAACGTCATCGTGCGACATAGTGGTCTATGTATTAACTGCCTAGGACGCGGACATCATGCTTCAGCCTGTCCTAGTAAACATACCTGCATCCATTGCAAAAAAAGACACCATTCGCTTCTACATGTTAATCCCACCATGCCGACATCTCCAAATCCCACAAACTCTGAGGCAAGCTCGAACCATACGAGTCTCCATTCACTCGATTCTACTACTACAGCTCAAACTGCTATACCGCAAGGCCAGATAAACGCGCTGCATTCTTCATCACATAAAGAAGTCCTTCTCTATACAGCCCTCATAACATTGCAAGGAACGCATGGTATACAGCGGACGTTCAGAGCACTCCTTGACCCAGGCTCACAGTCATCATTTATATCGGAACACGCCGTTCAAACATTAGCGTTGTCCAAAAGGCGTATCACCGCTCCAATATTTGGAGTAGGACAAGCCGAAGTTGGGACAGCTGAGACCATGGTGGAAACAGCTCTAGTAGTTCCATCACACAACTTTACGATGGATGTGACAGCGTTAGTGTTCAAGAATTTAACCAATCCATTGCCATCTCAACCTATCACGTCAACCCAGTGGAATCATGTACAAGGGCTCAAGCTGGCTGATCCTACATTTAATCTTCCAGGCCGCATCGACGTCATTCTTGGTGCAGATATTTATGGATCACTCCTCCTACCCGACATTCGCAGAGGTCTGAAAGGTCAACCTACCGCGCAAAATACGATCCTTGGCTGGATATTAAGTGGAGAAGCATCTAAAGAAGACAGCAACTCGACCCCGATCAACTCTTTTACATCAATATTGTCTTTAACCAGTTTCAGTCAACAAACCCAGAAATTTCAACGTGCTGAAGAAGTCCCCACAACAGCAGAACTCAGACGTGAACAACAGGGCATTCCACGCACGGACAGTCCGTCCAACATCAGAAATCGGCTAACGTCTACACACAAGCCAGGATTTAGTCAGCAATTAGTTCGCCAGAAGCACATCGAGGCTGCTCCTGTTCATCCTCAATCAAAACTCTACTCAACACCAAAGAATAGTCCCACGCAGAATGCAACGCCCACAACGGAAACCAGTGCAAAGAATCCGCTCCATTTAGTGTCACCAGTGGTAAGCAAAGTTTCGTCTAGTACCAAACCCCCCGGCAACAGCATCAACAACAACAGCAGCAAGGTTGTCAGCAGGAACTTCGCCACTACTAAAGGAACTCCGAAAGCCTCTCCGAGTCTGAAGAGGTTCCCATCACATCGCAGTCTCAACTCCGTAGCAGTCTCTCGCAAAATGCTAGGCACTTCGGGATCAAAAAACCCTCCATCCGCAGGACAGCCAATCACATCTGGGCATCATTCGCCACTGAAATCTTCTACATCGGTATCAAGACTGGATGGAATCAGCTTAAAGACGAAGGCAAGAACAAACGGATCCAAAGATAAATTGAACCAAAATTGTAAATCGTCCAAACATAAATCCGATCGGGGCTCGAAGAAGCGCATTTCGGACAAGGTCTTGGATTCTATTGCAGTACGAAAACCTAGGAAGAAAAACGCTCTAATCGACCAACGAGATGTAACTTGTCACCCAGCGGCTGAAAGGAATTTAACCGAGATTAACCTTTATCCACAAAGAGATGCAACGAAGCAGCAGCAGCAACAGTCTATGATGCAAGAACTACAAACCCACTCAGAACGATTAACACTAGTAAATATGTCCCTTGAAGCCCATATCGTTGAATTATCAAAATCCCATTCAGAGATGTCACAACTACGCGACAATCCCCTTTTTCCGGCCAATGAGGAACACCAACAGGACTCTCAACGGCTGCATAGCTCAGCATCAGCATCAAAAACGCTTCCAAATAATCATGAAGCTGATGGAACTCCAGGCGTTACTCCGGATTGGAATAAACATTCATCAAATATTGAAATATCTGTCGCCTGTCTGCAGGACAAATCGATTGAAAAACCCCACTACTCGACAACCCGTCAAGGACCGACCGATCTCCAATCGCAACTTACTGAACTTCACTCAGACAATGCACGTCTTTTAAAGAAGAAAGATGTACATTTTCAATCATTATGTCGTCAAACTGAGAAACTCGAAGACTCTCGCCCTCGAATAGGTACACTACAAAAGTTACCATTTCGAAAATCTAGCCAATATATCGATACTGGAACAACGAAACGTGAACGGAAACTTTCAAATATACTAAAAAACGCGCAGAAAGAACATCAAAGTCCACTCATTAAGCAAGAAGAATTGAACTTCGAACTAAATGAACTCCGCCAAGCCTTAGAGAAATCGACCCATGAAATCGCAAGACTCCGTGAACGAATTATCTTACTAAACTCGACCACTGATGCCGTTAACGTAGAACGGAAGCAGATCGAGTATCAGTTAGTACAAGCCAAGTACAAAGTTTCGAGGAATAACGCAATGTATGTACTATCTGACTTTGAGTACCAAATGAAACAAATCAAAACTATACACGAAGTATCAACAGCTGCAGGACACTACAAACGAATTGTAGGATCAATGCAAGTGCCACGACAAATCCCCACCTCAAAACCTATATCCATATCAGGTCCTATTGAGCATATCCTAAAAAATAAAACAATCACCCTAGACGAATATCAGACACGCCGCAGCCAACCACCGCCCAATGTAATAGTGGAGCCCGCCTTATGGGAGAAAATTAAGGCCCTTCCACTACCATGGACAAGAATTATGAACGCCAAAACATCCTATCGCACCCAGTTCGAAGGGAAAATCTTACGATTCACCCTAAACAAGGACCGAACGTGCCGGGTGGTACTTCACCCCCCAGGGAAACCCCTCCAGCAAGGGCACTCCACTAATGGACTACAAAGGAAGAAAAACCACAACAAACCCAAGAACTAATCATCAAACCTGAAATGAATAAATTCGAATTTGGTGCTTATAAAATAAAATTCGATCAAGTGCAGCAAATCGTGTGTTTTATTAATAAAATCAAAACAATATACATATTTCAGATATCAAATCAAAAAACACAAAGGTCCATCTGTTGAAGCGAACGCTTCAAGGCCCCGGAGGATGTTCGATCTTGGAAGAGGTTCCTAAAATTATAAATATGAGCAAATAATAAAATACATTTTCAAACATACCTACCTCAAAATAGTTCGAATATTCCACTAGTTAAAAGTAAACAAATCTCCAGCTGCAGCCATCCTATAACGAAAAATAATTAACCACAAAGAAATAGTTCCCATAAAATAAAATACGAACCTGACAACACCAAGAAAAGCATAACCCAACGCTCCACCTCCGCATAAAATTGCAGCTCCCATGAAAACCTTAAAATACATAACAAATTAAAATAAAATTCACTAAAATCAAATATCAAGATACTTACCTCACAGCTGATAGTAGAAATGTCAGTCTCCAACTTGACACCATTACATAAACAGTCAAACAACACAAACACACATAGGAAACACGATCCACAACAAGTTCTGAAGCTCCCCACCATGCTCCGCTAAGGAAACACGATCCACAACAAGTTCTAAAGCTCCCCACCAGGTCCCACTGACGCATTACAGTGGAGCAAATAAATACCGGAGCGCGTTGCCCAAAAGCTTCAGATCACTCTTGATCTTCTATACGAATTTGAGGTAGAAATCGAAGCGATCTCAACTCGGTCACATTAGACGTTTTGAAGCTAGTGTGAATTTCTGATTATATTAGCTGTATTGGGCTAATATAAATTCTAAATTTCTGATTATATTAGCTGTATTGGGCTAATATAAATTCTTGGTTGCATTAGTTGCCCTGAAGCTAATGCAAATATCTTTATTAACGCAATTTAACTTTCAGCAAAGTTCCGCACCACCATTATCAGGGAGATCTACCATCGTGACCACGCAAAGTTCTAGGCGTACCAAATACCCGGAGAAAGCTGTTACCAACAAAGGTTTTACAGTCGAGACCATCCACACGTAGAGGAAAACTTCGAAGCAGGAGAAAAGCTGTGTTTAAAGGTTGTACAATAAAAAATCGAAAAATTGGATTAGAACAATAAATTTTAGTTAATAAGCAGATTGTAATAATTGAAATAAATTGTTAAGTATTGAGTGAACCTTGCAGTCTTTTTCTCTAACGTCGCATTTATTCACTGAGTTTGTTATAAAGAGGCTATCGGAGCCCTAAACAATCATAATGATATATATCATAATATAAATTTAATTCAAATAATTTTCACGCTGATTGCCATGCAGGGACAGGTTAATGTTATTTTGTTGTTGTTGTTGTAGTTT
This sequence comes from Thereva unica, assembly GCA_949987705.1. Lineage (NCBI taxonomy): Eukaryota > Metazoa > Arthropoda > Insecta > Diptera > Therevidae > Thereva > Thereva unica. The sequence goes on along the minus strand of OX465282.1, from coordinate 71,409,476 downwards.
TGTGGATGCTCCTAATATTCCTCCATGTTGGGTAGCTTCTTCTGTTCCTGCTATCATAATGCTGTAAATAAAGAATGTTTAAGATGCCCTACGGTGGTATGGTGATAATTGTCTACCTATCACAATTAGATTTTCAAACAATTAAGCTTTTATTTCCTTGCTTTGTATGTGTGAGCACTGTAAACAAATGTTGAACGTGATTTTGACCAACTTCCATATAATGAAAGTGTATGACGAGTATAGTACAATAAGATATCGACTTGACAATAAATATTTCTTTTAATTTCCCCCGGAGAATTTTGTTTTGTATTAAATAAGTTTTTTTAAAATTTTTCCGAAAATATGCAAATACATTACTGACTGCAAAAACTATTTAGCTACTGCTTCGATTTTTTTCGATGGCTCGGCGTGTTATGCTTCTCAGAATAGATTTAAAAAGAAGAATTATTCTCGCAATACGTACGCTGCATCGTCGGTTAAACGATACTACGGCAGCGTGTCATACTTATCGTAAAGGTAAATTCATTCGCAACGATTTAGTTTTTTAAATTGTCTGGCGCAAGTCGAATTGTGTAAATAAACTGAGTGGAAATGACGAGTCAAAATTACCTCCATTAGTTATTGCGCATTATATTTATACTTACATATCTACACGTTATATTATGTTACATTGATTGTGATAAGGTCGGAAGAGCAAGTGGTCGAACATAACCGTGACATATTTGGTACAATCTAAACATTTCAGATTGTGCAAGCCGAACAGTTGAGTTCACACGCAACGATCTATTTGTGCCGTGTAGACCTACCTTAATAATATTTTTTATATTGCCCCCGAAAAATACTAATGGACTAAAAAATACGAAATAAAAAAAAATTTAAAAACCGACTTCAGAAAAAACCCGCAAAAAATGCACAAAAAAGGATGAAATAATTGTTTGTAATTCTTAACATCATTAATCCAATCAGAATGGATCTAGAAAGAAGAATCACTTTTGAAGACGGTGCCAGGTAATAGTTGACTTTGATAGCACTAACTCTTGCTTCGGGAATTGTTTTCATTTCTTTGTTAGGCCTATATCCTTAATACATCACCCACAGGTGTTAGTAAGGAGGTCGCCAGTAGATCTTTTCGTACTGCTTGTCATCCAATATTTGGTTGCGTTCAAAATATTCCATAAGCCTTCTGTTTATTATTGTCTCCATGATTTTGGAGAGGATAGAAGTGATTGCTATTGGGCGGTAGTTAGAGGGGTCGCTGGAATCACATTTTTTCGGTATAGGCTGAACATGAGCAAGTTTCCAGGAGTCAGGTAAACTCCGGAGAAGTAAGAAAGGGCGAAGAGTTTGCGCAGAGTTTTAGCCAAAGGTGAAGCGCATTTTTTAAGAACCATAGGGGGAATTTTATCAGGGCCAGTGGATTTATTGGTTCCCATCGTGAATGAAGGGAGGAGACGACGATGTGTTAAAATTTTTCCTGATGGAGGTTACCAAGGACCAGAAGTTTTTACTGCCAGCAGAGGTGTTAATGAGTTTGTTTCTTAATCTGTCATCGAAGGATGCTTTGGTTTGCTTGATGGTGGTTTTGCAGGCATTTCTCAACCTGATGTACTCAGGTCGGGATGATTCGCTTAGGGAATGCCTGAACTCTCTATAGGCGCTTTCTTTGGCTTTAATCGCGTTCATATATTCTTGATTAAACCATCCATGCGGCCTTGGCTTAATGGATTTGGTAGAATGAGGAATGAATAAACGCATTCCTGCCAATATGATTTTTGAGATGCAGAGAGCGGAAAAGTTGGCATCGCGATTCTCAAAACACAGATCCCAGTCAGCAGCTTGGAAGAAGCGAATAAGCCCCAGCCAATTGGCTTTCCCATAGTGCCACACAGTTCTTCTAGGAGCAGGTATGGTTGAGATGGATAATTGGTATGGGAAGCTTGCGCTGACCAGGCAGTGGTCTGAGTTGCCTAGAGGTGAATCAACTTCGATGGAGTACCGCGTTGGGTGGCAGGTAAGAAAAAGATCAAGGAGATGGGCCCCTTGATCTACAGCGTCGGGAACTCGTTTAGGGCACTTAACCAATTGGTGAAGGTTATTAGTCTCTGCAAAGAGCTCGGCATCCCGGCCAGAAACACTGGTGCCATTTGAATAATTCAGCCAATTGGTGTTGTGAATGTTGAAATCACCCGCAATAAGTAAAATTTTGAGGCCGAGGTGGTTAAAGTCAGGCGATGTACTGTTGTACACCTTCTAAAAAGCTACGTCTTTCCTAATATATATGGCAACTCCCCTATGGGGGAGAGATTATGCACTAATGAGTACCCGGAAACCTGGTAATGATCTAAGACATCATTAGGTAAGATTTGGGTCTCACTTAGCGCGAAGATATGGGGTGAATTTGATGATAGATGGCACGAAACAGAGTCGAAATTCGATTGTAGTCCACGGATGTTGGCGAAGGCGATAGAAAATCGATGCTTCGCAAACGCAAGGTTACAGTCCTCAGTTGTGATCGGCGAAGCCGGCGTCGCAGTCATCGGGCAAACGGGATGCGCCTTGCTGGAGTGTTATGCCTCCTAAAGCAAAGAGAATTCCATCAGCAACCGATAGTGGCTACGACGTCGACGAGGCCGAGAGCGGGGTGTGGGGAAAGAATAGAAAATAAGCTTACTTGTACAGTCTGTCCGTCAAAACCACTGTGATTGTTGAAATACAAATGCTGTTGATGACACTGAACTTTGCACACACTTGAACACACACGGTGAAAAATGTTTTTTTTTCTTATTTGCACGGATTTATGGATGTTTTTATTTTTTTTTTGTTTTGTTTTATTTGTTGAGTGATTAAAATAAAGAAATGCGAGGTTCAGTTACTGACGGCAGCGCACGCCCACACACCGAGCTGGTTCAGCCGAGACTGACTGTTGGAGAGTTTCCGCCGCTTTGCAAGGAAGCGAAGACCACACCATTGTATCATCTGCGTACTGGATGCAAGTGGTGGAAAATGCGAGGATTTCATGCGGGAGGGAGTCATACAGGTATATGTTAAATAGCTTGGGGCCAAGGACGGGACCTTGAGGCACGCCTGTTTTTATCGCGAATGGTGAGGAGATCAGGTCTCCAATCTGGGTTACCCCTGTTCTGCCTGTTAGGAATGAGTAGATTAGCTTGACAAGTGGGAATGGGAAGTATAGGTGATGGGGTAAAGGTCTTATCGATCTTAAAAGCCTGGGGTAAAGGTCTTATTGTCTTGAGGAGTTCTATATACCCTTTGTTCAGGTCAAGTTTCATTCTTTCTCTAATAGGGTTGATACACGGGCACCAACGAATGTTCATTGAAAGAGGAATGATCATTCGTCTTCGTGTATCACATGCAATGAAGTTCTAATGAACATTAATATCTTCATTCGTTTCTTTTCTGAATGAAGCAAATAGAACTTCATTCGCCTTCAATGAAGTTGGAAACTGGAAATTTTCCACTATTTAAAGTGTTTAGAAGTTAAAAAATTTGTCTGTGCTATGTACCCTTGGTATAAAAAGAAGAAGAGGAAGAATATTTTGACGTTTTCAAAACGTTTTTGAAAGTTCGTGGTTCTTTTAATTATGTTAACGCATATCCTTTTCCTCGCTTTCATTGCTAAGCGTTTTAACTTTCTGGATTTTCTCCTCATCATGAGCAAGTTAACAATTGGTAAAATGCTGGCCACGTCCATTTTGACAACTGTTGTCATTCACTGTATCTTCATTACTGTTGTCTCGTGTATCAGCATGTAAACGTATGATCATTCAAATGGATGAAGCTGGAAGAATGATCATTCGTTTGTGCCCGTGTATCAACCCTATAATTATTCTGCTTAGGCAGGAGATTCTGGCTGAGACTTCTATGTATTCTGCCGTTAGTCTATTTCCCGTCCTCAGGGGGGCGTTCAAGTATTACGTAACGCAATTTTTGAAAATTTTTGACCACCCCTCCCCCCTGTAACGCGCCGTAACGTTTTTCTGTACCCCCCCCCCCCCCTCCCTAAACGTTACGTAACACCCAACACTTTTACCTGAAAGTGACAATTATATGACGCAAAGTACCAGAAAGCCGCTAAAATAGCTTATTTATTGTTTTAATCGCGATTACCCGTAAAACATAAACGAAAAGGGTTGCTAAGTTGGGAGATTTGAATGCCCTATTTTTTTATTTAAATAAAATAACAATGTTACGTAACGCGTTGTTCGAACCCCCCCCCGCCCCTGTAACGCATAGTAACGTTTTACAAACCCCCTCCCCCCCCAAAATGCGTTACGTATTACTTGAACGCTCCCCAGGAAGATGCGCCTTAGAGCCTGAAGCCATTGCCTTCTGGATTTTATTAATTTTAGCGTAATCTCCGAAATGTTTTTATATTTATCGTTTTTTGGGGTTACCAGTTTAGAGTGCGCTTCTATCTTCTGGTCAGTCAGGTTTTGTGTTTCTGGGGGACCCCCCGTATTTAGGCTCCTTTCCAAGTCTCTGTTGAAATTTGACCAGTTAGTGTTTTTAAACGAGCGAAACATTGGCAGTGTTCTAGATTCGGGATCTATGTCTGCTTTTATATGCAGAGTGACTCCAAGGTGGTCCGACGGTAATGCAAATGTGGTGCATTTGGTTCTGTTTCAGCTTATTAGGTTAGTAGAAACCCATTAGAAATCCAGATGGGACGATTCTCTTGGAAACGATGGTGTTCCTGGATATACGTACCATATCTGAGTATAAGAAGGCTGCATTATTGTACCAAGATACGAGATTTTTTCCATTTATATTTGCTTGCGAATCTCCACATGTCTTCAGTTAAAGTCGCCTCCTATGACAAATTCGTCAAAGTTCCTTGCCACGGTTTCAAGCCGGCGAAGATCATCAGTCCAGGCACCTTGTGAGTTACATGGAATATATTGCTCCTACCAATAGTTTGATTGGTCTGCCGTTTCTCATTATCGACCAGCTGATCAGGCACGAGTTGAAATATGTACGGGGATTATGATGGCTATGGCGGTCCCCCTACCTTCATCATTCATTATAAACGCGTAGCCTGGAAAGCTTTCAAGTCCGGTTTACATGACAAATGGCAAGCACTTGTAGGGATATCGTCTCACTACTCACGTATTTCTTGACTGCAAAAGACTTTGCACAAAAGCATTACTTGCATGAAGTAATATTAAAAATTGAAAACAACAAATATATAAATTAATTAGTTGTCAATATAAAAAATATCTTTTTACGTATTTAAGAGTTTATCACAAAATCAGAAATTAAATTATTATTAAAACAGATATAAAGACTAAAATATAATTTATAAAAAACTGTCTACAAATAAAAGTTCATAATACAACAAACTTAGTGTTAACAATAAAAATAAAGGTGTTAAAAAACAAAGGTGTTTAAATTAATGTAAGAAAGTGGATTGGAGCGAAGTCCAATAAGTTTTTTTTTTTTTTTGTGATAAAGTCAAGCCTAGAAATTACCCTTTGTACTACTAGTTTGTCATGTCGTTCGAGTCATGGCCATTCTCTAGTAGTAAGTTTGCTTTGAAGGATGGAGGAGAAGGGATAGGTTAGGGGTCTGGAGGGTGCGTGAGTAGATGTTGATGAACCTTGCGTTTGAACTCTGAGATGTTATATGAGTTCGGAAACACTGACTGTGGAAGACAGTTCCACAATCGAGTTGTTCTATTTATAAACGAACTACTAAAACGTAATGTGCGCGAAGGGGAGGGCTGAAGGGTGAAGGGGTGAGCCGAGTTGGCTAGTCTTGTGTTGCGGCAAAAAAATTGCCGTGAAGGCAGGAGGTTTCTAATTTCAGTGGAACACTCGCTATGGTAATAGCGGTAAAATTTGCTAAGTGCTGCAACATTCCTACGGTGGCTTAAAGAGTCGATGAAGGAGCAAAAGGTGCTATCGCCAATGAGTTTGATGGCGCGATTTTGCACCTTGTCCAGCTAAGCCAAGGTGATATTTGGGGCGCCCGAATTACGTTTACCGCTCGTCTTATGCCAAAAAAAAAAATAATAATAATTATAAGTCCGAACAATTATTTATTTTTAAAATCACAAAATTTATTATATACAAAACATTATATACAGCCGTGTGCAAAAGTATGAGGCACCCTAATTTTTTAACTGTACCTGCGAGTGTTGTTCTCGGAATTTGTTCTCTTCTTCTTACAATCACGTATTACAAATTTATAAGACAAAAAAACCCGAAAAAGGAATTCCTAATTAATAATTCGCTATTGCAACCTAAGATTTACCTTGTCGAGCAAGTAAAGCTATCTGCACGCGTTGCTCTAAATTAAATTCTTTAATTTTACCCATATTCGAAACAAAATGTACTCGTCTTTTTAAAAAAATCGTCGCAACAAACACAAAAACACGTGTTGTCAGCAAAAGCAATGACAACGGAGTGATATTCAAAATTTCAAAAAACCAACAAAACACATAATGCCCCAAATTCTTAATTTTACAACTCCTAGGAACTCCTTTTTTGGGTTTTTTTGTCTTATAAATGTGTAATACATGATTGTAAGAAGAAGAGAAAACATCCCGAGAACAGCACTCGCAGGTACAGTTAAAAATTAGGGTGCCTCATATATATATATATATATATATATATATATATATATATATATATATACATATATATATACACCCAACTCTCTTTTTACACGATTTATTTTTACACGAATTCGATTTAACACGGTTTTCAAAAAAAAAAAAAAAATCCTGTTCAAAAATGTGTTTTTTAAAAATTTTTTTGTCTGCATTTTTTGTCCGCAAGTAGTAGGCCTCGCTATAGAGAATATATTTCCGGGAATACCCCCTTATTATTATTTTATTCACTACGCAATATGAAAATGCATTTCGGGAAGTTTTCTTTTATTGCTGTGTAGTGGACTTTATGTTAGGCTTGCAACTAGATACATTTAATAAAATTGGAAGCGTTTTGTTAAAAAAGTGTTTTGCAACGTTAGATAAAAGACATTAAACACGGAAAGAAGGTAAGCTGTTTGTAACGTAGTTATTCATATTTTTATAAAATTATTAATTCTCTCAGAAAAATGTCGGAATCTGTAAAACAAAAACGGAAAGCGATATCTTTAGAAACGAAAATTAAAATTTTGGATCGCATTCGAAATGGGGAAGGTTCAACGTCTTTAGGCAGAATTTTCGGTTTCAATGAAGCAACAATCAGAACAATTAAGAAAAATGAAACTGCAATTAGGAAATCTGTAGTTTCTGGAAGAAAAGCGTCTGCTAAATTTTCATCTTACACTAGAGATAATATTAAAGAAAAAATGGAAAAAGCACTGATAATATGGATAGAGGAAAATATCCAAAAAAGAATCCCAGTAGACGGAAACACCATTAGGCAAAAAGCATTAAGAATTTACAAACATATAAAGGAACAAGAACCTTCTACATCGAACGAATCAACTCAAGAAAAGAGCTTTTTTGCAAGCTCAGGATGGCTAACGCGTTTTATCAAAAGGCATTCACTTCATAACATAAAAATGAAGGGTGAAACAGCGTCTGCAGATGAAAAGGCTGCTAAGGAATTTCCTCCGAAACTAGCAAAAATAATTTCTGATGGTGGATATGTTCCAGACCAGGTATTTAATGCGGACGAAACTGGTCTTTTTCGGAAGAAAATGCCGAACAGAACGTATGTGGCCAAATCGCAAAAGAATGTTGGTGGTTTTAAAGCACAAAAAGATCGAGTTACATTTTTATTGTGCTCCAATGCTTCAGGAGACCGGATGCTGAAGCCCCTTCTAGTCAATCGCGCAGTCAAACCTCGAGCAATGAAAGGTGTCGATTTTGATAAATTACCGGTTTATTGGATGGCGAACAAAAAAGCATGGGTAACAACTGATATTTTTACAGAATGGTTCAATAAATGTTTTGTCCCAGAAACTAGAAGATATATGAATGAAAAAGGCCTGGAATTCAAAGTTCTTCTGATTATAGATAATGCACCTGGTCATCCAGAGTTGAAACATGATAATGTACAAGTTTTATTTCTGCCACCAAATACGACATCCCTTATTCAACCGCTGGACCAGGGAATTATCGGCACATTTAAAACTTACTACATCAAGCGAACATTCCAACATATTTTGGAAGCAATGGATAAAGATAAAACTCTTACGGTAATTTCTTCCTGGAAAAAGTTTTCTATCAAGGATTGCGTAACACATGCTGCTCTAGCAATAGCTCAATTACGACCATCAACGTTAAATGCATGTTGGAGAGCGATTTGGCCAGAATGTGTTAAAAGTAACAATTATGTGGCTCCAAACACGAATGAGTATCCCTCTATAATCACTATGGCACACAGCGTTGGTGGGGAGGGTTTTGATGACTTGAGTCCTGACGACATTGATGAACTGCTAGTTGATCAAGTTCTTAGCGACGATGAGATAATCTAGGCTGCAGTAGAGAATGCTGAATCTACTGAAAGTAGTGACTGTGATGATAATGAACCAGAGCAACTTACTACAAATGTACTTCATGAAGCACTTCAACTGGCAAGCAAATTAGGAAGCCTTCTAATTACAAATGATCCTAATGTCGAAAGAGCTACACAGTTCAACCGTGATCTGACACTGTGTATGGCTCCTTATAAAGAATTACACAAAGAGATGTCAAAAGCTAAATCTAAACAGTTCATAACAGATTTTTTTGTTGCCAAATCAGCACGACACATCGAACCAGTAAGAGAAAAATCGACTACTGCTGAAGATATCCCGGACACCATTCAAAATATTTCCAGTGATGATATGATGAATATTTCCAGTGATGATCAATCCACCATGCACAGACGAACGCGTCTTATGATTCAAAATCATGCCAGCGAATAAAGTTATTGCTTATTCCAGCTTGCGCCTTCGTTGGTTATAAATTCTATATTCTTTGATTTTTGTTTTTTAATTTATTTTATTTTTAGTTTAAGTTTAATTAAATTGAATGAACTAAATTTTATGTTTTATGAACGAATAAAATGTGTTTTAACTTTTAATATTACTACATATAATTGTTCTTTTTAACCTTTTTTTCCATCATTTTACCAGGTTTCAGGGATATGAAACCAACAACATATTATTCATACACCATTTTTTTACACGGTTTTTTTTACACGTTTTTTTCAGGAACGTATCTACCGTGTAAAAAGAGAGTTAGGTATATATATATATATATATATATATATATATATATATATATATATATATATATATATACAGGGTGTCCCACATAAACTTACAAAGCGGCCGGCTGTGGTTAGGTCTTGGATAGACGAACAAACAATCGTATGGGTGGGGGGGGGGGAATCGTAACGGTGTAGCCGCTAGGGCGTTTTGAAGTTTTTTTGCTAAAGTTTTACATATCACCCTGTATTTTTGTAACCGTATAACCTATTTTCATGGTTATGGTACCAGTGCACGCAGAATCTCCTCCACCTATCTACAACGGTAGAAACTCCTCCTCCTCCTCCACCTATCTACAACGGTAAAAACAATGGTCCTATCTTACCAACTTTTGGAGTTATGAATCGCCAAAGTCAAAATTTTGTTATTTTTTCACTAAAATTTCTACTAAAACCACCTTTTTCTCCAAAAAATACGTGATAAACCTGCGAAACCTGAATTCTGCGTGCACTGGTACCATAACCATCTCTCTACTCTATTTTTATTAAGTTTATTTATATTGTTCCTAGTCTCTTCTAATTTCTGTTTTGCTAAGGGGTACAAATGGTTTTGAAATTCATTGAGGTTTTCTAAATATTCATGGGTGGTTTTGTGTTAGGTCTCATTATTAAATTTATAGGATGTACCGTAGAAGACTTCATAAGGTGTTAACTGTGTTGCTGAATGGATAGCGTTGTTATAAGTTATCAATGTTTCGTTCAAGATATCTTCATGGTCCTTTTCCTTGTGAAGATCGTAAATTATTCGGTATGTTTCCGTTAGGCTAGAATGCAACCTCTCTACAGGTGCATTGCTACTACTCTGTTCGAAAGACGTGAGATGGTGGTCCATTTTATATTGTTTACAAAAATCTTCAAATATCTTCAAAGAGGTGAACTCTGCGCCGGGATCTGAAACTATTTTCTTGGGAATGCCGTGTATACTCATAAGGGATTTCAGGGATTTAATAATGTTTAAACTGCTTCCAGCGGACAGTGTGAAGGCTGCTGCGAATTTAGAAAATTTATCTATGATCGTCAATATCTGCTTATTGCTTATCGCATAAATATTGTGATGATTATGCGCCATCTGTTTGTCGAGAGGATGAATCAACGATTTTCGGTTGCTGTCTGAACTAAGAATTTATGTACTAACATTGATTATCTATAAGTAGATACGTAACCTTGTTTGCGGGCTTTGGACATAGATGGCCTTACTTACACTGATTTCAAAAATCCATGTTAAAACTGAGACTCAAGAGCTTTCGAAATATATAAAAGCTGTCTATCGGTTTCGCTGCTTATGTACATTGAACTTTTGAATTCATGTATATAGCAATCGCATGAATTGGGATACTTGCGATTGGGCCTGCCGTTCTTTGAGACAAAATTTTCGGAATTTTTGTTGTTGTGCTGTTTAAAAACGATTTTTCAGGTTTAGGGAAAAATTTATTCGTGGAAGATTTTTATTTTTTTATGAAATCATATTTTTTTGTCTGCAGGTGGATACGGTGCCGCAAATTTTAATTTCTGCTTGGTACAGAATATAAAAGTTTTTCTATTTTCGACCAAAAGTTGAGCCTGAGAAAATTTCAGTAAGAAGTTTTAAATTACATATGGAAGAGGTTTTTATCATATCGAGCCCTTCCCGCCGTTTTATCGTAACCGACAAAAAGTAAATTTTACAGGAGAAGGTTTTTTTTACTTATTTTTGTATCTGTTATTTGTAATGGGCTGAAATTAGTTAGGCTAATTATTTTATTAGTTAGGCTAGTTTATTATCCGATTAATGTCAAAATTGGTGGTATGTTTCGAAGGTTAAATTAACGTCGTTTGCGGTAAAAAACGAATTTTCGAAAAAATGTCGCTTACGATAAAACGGCGGGAAGGGCTCGATATAGTATCCCAGGCAATGAAGTATTTTGCCTCATCATTAAAATTTAATATTTAATGATATGGGAAAAGTTAAATCTTTCTTTATGTAAAACCATTCCATGCTAAACTGTCGCACTTTACTCCAAAAGAATATTTTAAAATTTATAACGCATCAGGAATTGTAAGTGCTTTATAAATATAATAAGTCTTGTGCACTCTCTTCAACACCACCTAAGAGGTCGAGTACATGGCGCGTTTTTTTATATCGTGGTGTCCCCAGTAGGCATAATTCACGGCTTTCAATCAAAAAGATCCTTTCGCATTCAGGCATTGCTTTGGATTTAGGACCTTGGCTATAATGATAGATCCACATAAATATATCATCCTGGAACTGTAAAACAATTGAATCCTTCTTTCCAAAATTTACAGACAGCATAACAGGGACAGGCTGAAGTGTACTATAAACCGGCTTTACTTAGTATTAACTAGTTTTGTTAATATTCATCCTCTCATCTTTACAATTTTTCCGCAACTGCTTGTACAGGGTCTGTCACGTATGCTAGGACTCCTAATAGTTTGGCGCTATAAAATTTGTAAATAGAGTATTACTAACACCCTATATGTAACAAATCAAAGGCTCCCAGCAGGAAAACTAGCGAGGGGCTACTCAGGTAACCCAAGAATTCATTAATGATTTGTGTAACCGCTTACATGGTAATTGAAAAATTCTACTGCAAATTTAGTAAAATTGAGGTCTTTACATTGTAATGGCTAGGTAAGCGACTAGGTAATGACTTGTGAAATACTTTCGTTGGAAATGTGATGTGCTTTTATTATTCTTTGTCTTGTCGAAGCCTCTCTTCTTGAGTTTATTCCGTCCTCCAAATTCGTTCGGTGTGGATCGTGCAGTGCAGTCAAAAAGATATCTTGCTAGTAAAATTCTCACCAAATGTAGCTGAAATGCAATGGTAATGCTAAAAAGGGTAGCCAGAATTTTATTCTGCGTGCCATACATGGTAATCTATGTATTCACTTAATACACTTCACCTCTGAAATAAGTCCTCGTTTGTAATGCCTACAGTAAGTACTTACCGCCATAGGACATCCCTATGTAAAAGTAAGCTATTATTTCATCACAAAGGTAAAGGGTCCATCTCATTATCACCTCGCTTACCTAGCCATTACATTTCCCGCTGGGTGTAAAAACGGAGAATATTTAAACACTTTTATCAGTTTTATCCCGTAAACTTCCGAAGTTATCGTCGAAGGCGAACTGACAATCAATAAATCTTGGTGCCTCCCGTGTAGATCAACAAATTACTTGCTAAACATACAACATTCTATCGCCACTATCTCAGTACCATCGAAATAAACCCTCTCCTGACTACACGGCAATCTTATTCCCTCAGCACCAAATTAGAAAACTCGTCTCACTCCTTCCACCTGCAGCCCTCTTTTCGGGCACTATACAAAATAGGAATTCGTTTCTAAAAATAACAACTGGATTCTGGAATAATCGGTTAGTATTTCCGAGCTCCAACATCCAAGAATTCAAACGCAGAATTCCTCGTCAATTCCACCTCCCAACGATCATAATGGTTAACCTATTCCACCCTTGTACTAATCTTACTGCAAGATAATGAACCATGATATGACAAACTAAATAATGGACTAGTTGTACGAGAGTTATTTTGGGAAATTTGTTCAAAAATCGTGCAACATTTTTCAAGTTTTTTTTTTGATTTGATTCAAGGGTGGATTCACCGCATTGAAAAAGAGGTTATAATAAATTTTCCAATTTATTTTTGATATTATTTTAAAAACATAAAAATATTTGAATCATTTTTCAAATACAACCTGTACCTATTATATGTATTGAAAATGACTTATTTCTTCTTAACAATACCAAGCAACCAACCTGCAATCCGGTAGCAGCAACAATTACCCAAAACGTAGAAAAAAGCTGCTGTATAAAATTTATTTTTAAAATATTACTTCCCTTTAATTTTATCCCCTTAATGCTTGATAAAATTCGGCTAGATTAAATAAAAATCAACCACCTTCGCAAATAAATATAAAATAGAGTGCATTTAATTTGATTATTATAATTATCCTTAAAAAGAAGTATATTTTATATTTATAAGGGTGACAAACATATTTTATTGCAGTCCTAAAATTTCCTGCTGATTTTCATAATCAGCCACCAAAAAACATGAAGAGAAATGGCCTCGACTCCCAGATCCGGCGGCGCGGAAGTGAGTGCGGATTTGACACTTTGCGATTCTCAAATCCGCAGTCCCGGATTCAATTAAATCAAAAATTCGGAATGAAGACGAAATGAAATACCTGATGTCGGATTCGGATTATCTTAGGCGCATTTGTGGTTTCGAATCCGCAGAAAATTTGTGGCGGATCACACTTTTAAAGCGCGGAAAATATCAAAGAGAGATTCGCGGATGTGGATTTGAGAATCGCAAAGGCTCAAATCCGCACTCACTTCCGCGCCGCCGGATCTGGGAATCGAGGCCATAGTTTCAAAACGGTGTTTCGACACCCCTCCCTCTCCCATTCCTTTGCGTTGCAAATGGACTTTTCGCTAACTAATGCAAATAAGTCTCATAAAATCAAAAAGTCCGAAATCTGAAAAATCATGAGATTCGATATCTCAAATTTGTATACGGCACCGCGCCCCCCCGCCAAAATAAATTCAACTTCATTTTAATGTTCCAAGAAAATACCTTCTTATGTACACATTATTTCCATCATCGATAACCCTCAGCTTTTTTATTATGTATTATCGAAACTCCAAACCAAAGCTTCCAAATCTTGCAAGTTTTACCGAAAGCACAAACCGCAAAAAGAAAACAGACACTAGCGCCGCCAAACATCAACACCCGCCATCCTCACAGGTCCCATGATTACGCATCTACTTATAGATAATCAATGGTACTAAACTAACGAGCGATAAGCGAAGACAACTTCAAGCTGGTCGAAACTTAAGGAAATAAGAGAACATACCACAAGGAACCAGAAAACGAAGGTTCCAGAAAGTAGACAAAGGTGGAGCTGCCTATATAAAAGCGCCTGGCAGCCGCTATCGAGTCAGTTTTGATTTGAAAGGCGATAAAAGTGTTTTAAAGTGAGAACAGTGAAAAGTAGTGAAATAAAAAGGGATAATTAGAATTGAATAGTGCGAAATATTAAATTTGCTAGTGATTATAGTGAACTCTAAGAATTGTGTTTATTTTTAAATTGTGTTTGGTTTGCAATAAATAAGTTTTGGTTTGTGATAAATAAATTATTGTGTGGATAATTAAAAAGTGTATTCCTTAATTAATCCTACGAATCCGTTAAGCCGTAAAAACGTAACAATATCAATATGAAGAATGTCTAGAGGTTTTTCTGAGGTTTCCGGGATTGTGTGAATGACTTTAAGGGGTGATCTGTCGTATTTAAGGGTTTGGCATACGTCGCAGTTATAAATGATTTTGGTTATTTTAACTCTCATGAATGGAAAGTAGAATTCTCTTTTTAAATGAGAAAGGGTTTCATTTATTCCCCTGTGATTGTTGTCCTGATGATAGTCTCTTATAATTTGTTCCTGCTGGTCACCTTCGGTTATATCTTTAAGCATTTCTGTACAGCGGATTATTTTAAACGTTCTTGAATGAGAAAAGTACTTGGAGTACACTTTCCTTACCGTTTGAAATGTGTCATCGTCAGTGTAGATTGCATTGAGCTTATTGGGTGTTAAGAATCTTTTGAAAATGCCTACAAGAGTTTCTTCAGAGTTGTTTGGAATTCTAACAATTCTTCTCTGTTTGTTCTTGAATGGGACCTCGAGTGTGACTTCAGGTTTCTTATCGGAGTTTTCTATGATGAATTGGAGATTCATTTATGGGTCGCTCGGATATGTGAATGCCGTCATTTCCATTTTCTTCCGCTGAGTGTATGGCGGCTCCTGTTGTGCTGGCTGCACTTACGGGTTCTCCTAAGTTAACTTCCATGATCTGTGACTGTTCCTCTTTAGGCTTTATTCTACTATTCTATTTCATAGTCGTACTCTTCAAGCTTTAATCTCCAACGGACTAGTCTGGAATTGGGGTCCTTGAGCTTCATTATCCAAACTAAAGGTCTGTGATCTGTAACAATCTTGAACTTCCGACCGAATAGGTAGGGTCTAAAGTACATAGTTGCCCACACAATGGCCAAAAGTTCCTTTTCAATTGTCGAGTAGTTTGTTTCAGAGCTCGTCAAGGTCTTACTCGCGTCACATATTGGTTTATCACTGCCAACTGGTCCTTGTGAAAGTAATTGCTTGCATCGGTTGTAAAAGGTCAAAATGTCTTTACATGCCTCAAAGGTCTTTACGTATCGTTCATCTAGGGTGATCTTCTTCATTTTCTTTAGACATTCGGTTAAAGGCTTTGTTAATTTCGCAAAGTTTTTAATGAACTTTCTGTAGTAGCCTAACACTCCAAGAAACGATTTTATTTCTTTCCTGGTCTTTGGTAGTGGAAAGTTCCTTATCGCTTTGGTTTTATTGGGATTAGGTTTTATCCCATCTGTTGTCACCACATTTCCTAGGAATTCTATCTCCTTGCGGAGGAATTCGGACTTATCCAATTGTATCTTCAATCTTGCCTCTTGAAGCCTCTGGAAAGCTTTTCGAAGGTTGTCAATGTATTCTGTGAGAAAAGTTGAATATATATTATAATATCATCTAGATACACTAGACATATAGAGCCTTGCAGCTCCTTTAGGACATTATCCATTACCAGAGATAACATAATACTCCGTATGAAGATGCGACAGCTAGAATAAAAAACCCGAACGCTTTTCGCATTGGCAGATCTCTGAGATTGCCTCCACCTTAGCAACATGCAACATATTAGAATTTCCAGCTACACAAGGAGGCGAACGTGGTCATGGTCCGCAACACAAGACATGCGGTGAGTTGGGGGATAAGGAAGCTAGAATTTTAGGGGGGCAAGGAAAGGAACTGACAACAGAATGTTTCTCGCAACATTGTCATCTTTCAAACGTTTGCCTCTAGCGATACATTGAAGGATTTCTCTGATGCTTTGTATTTTAATTGTTTCTTAGAACATTCAGTGTATTTTTTTAATGACTATCTGAGATTCACTATCAATTTCACTTGATTTCAAATTCTTGGTGAGAGGATTTGCGATATTTTTAAAATAGTGTTGAGTTTAATCAAAACTTGTTCATTATAAACTTGTTCATCAATGAAAGTTGTCAAATTTTGAAAGTGAAAGTAAAATGTAGTAGGCAGAGAAAAGCAAATACATACTGACTGCTTCAATTGTTATCTGGGGCAGAATTGTTTTTAAATTGTTAATCGACGAACAGTTTTAGTCAGGATCTTGTTCAGCTACATATAAGGGTATTATTTTTGTTCTGTTTTTTTTTGTCAACGTTTTTTTCAATAAACAAATATTTTCAACGACTCGACTGTGTTCTTTGGAGATCCCTACCACAATTAACAACAAATAGGTACTTGGTTCAGGTTTTGGTTACGATTTTTTTCCTGGTATTTCGGTATTGGCTAATAGGTGAGTCAGATGAGCATAAAATTGTAGTTAAAAGGGAATTGTCTCGAGAGTAAATTTTTTTTTGGAACATGTTAGTTACATCGAATACTATACGAAATGGACATTTTCTACCTCTAGCAATCGCCGCTACGTAAGTTATCGGCCATTATGTCAAAAATTTGCCATTTTGGTCGTTCTTTCTAAATATAGATGCGTATATCTCGGCATGTGTAGGTCCGAAAAATCGAAAAAAATAGAGGTTGTTCGTTATGATATTGGCTACCAGCGGTTACAATATGAAACTTTTATCTCCACACATAACCTCAAAAACATTCAAAAACTGAAGAAACTACTGAATTTTGGTTTTTTGGTGATAACTTCAGATATTTTTCGTGAAATTTGATGAAATTTTCAAAAGTTATACTTTATACTGTGAGCAATAACTGGAATTTCAAGTCAAAAAATCTAATACAAGGCTCAAAAATTGACTTCAAATTTGAAAATTGATTGGCCTATCAGTTTTGTGCATCGCTTCGTATTAGGTTCTTACTTTTTTTAAAATGTAGCTTCTTTTATGCACTTTTGATGGTGAAAAAGCAAAAAATTTTGAACTTGAAGAAAAGTGAAAAAAATCGAATCGAAAATCGACAATTTTTGTATTTTTTCGTGTAGATCCTGTATAGGTTGTCAAAAATCTAAAGTTTCGAGACCCACCAAATCTCCACATGAAGCTTTTAATTTACCGAATAATAGATTCGAACATATCCATATGGATATTGTTGGACCATTGCCCCCATCTCGAGGATATTCATATATCCTAACAATCGTAGACCGATTTACGAGATGGCCAGAAGCATATCCAATTCGGGACATCTCTGCTACTACGGTGGCCAAGCATTTTGTCACCGATTATGTCCCAAGATTTGGCGCACCACTTGAAATTACAACAGATCAAGGGTCGCAATTTGAATCAAAATTATTCAATGAAGTCACAAGGCTTCTAGGTACGCATAGGATACGTACAACCGCCTACCATCCACAAGCAAATGGGATGGTGGAACGATTCCACAGGCAATTAAAAGCGACCTTAATGGCACGGGACAACACTACTCATTGGAGTGAAGTTTTTCCCTTTGTATTATTAGGTATCCGCTCGGCAATTAAAACCGATTTGCAATGCTCACCTGCAGAGCTTGTCTATGGACAAAATCTGAGGCTCCCCAATTCAATTTCCATCCCAACGGATGAGAATCCGATAGAGCACTCAGAGTTTCCTACACGTCTTCGCAGACACATGAAAGGTTTGCCGGCAACCCAGCCCCGACAGTCAGCTCAGAATGACGTGTACGTACCGAAAGCTTAAGAAAACGCGGAGTAAGTTTTCATACGTACCGATCGCGTTCGGAGGCCTTTCGGAACACCATATGAAGAACCATTCAAAGTAATCAAAAGATTACGGAAACACTTTGTCGTCAAGCTAAATGGTACAAACAAATCGATAGCTATTGATCGACTGAAACCTGCATTTGAGTGTGACCGAGACGGCGAAACAGCAACAATACGCTCGGTACACTTCAAGTAACGCTACGCTGGGAGGGGAGTATGTAGGGACATCGTCCCACTCACTACTCACGTATTTCTGGACTGCAAAAGACTTTGCACAAAAGCATAGCCAACTTGCATCAAGTAATATTAAAAATTGAAAACAACAAATAAATTAATTAGTTGTCAATATAAAAAATATCTTTTTACGTATTTAAGAGTTTATCACAAAATAAGAAATTAAATTATTATTAAAACAGATATAAAGACTAAAATATAATTTATAAAAAACTGTCCACAAATAAAAGTTCATAATACAACAACCTTAGTGTTAACAGTAAAAGATAAGGGTGTTAAAAAACAAAGGTGTTTAAATTAATGTAAGAAAGTGGATTGGAGCGAAGTCCAATAAGTTAAGAAAGTGCATTGGAGCGAAGTCCAATAAGTTATGAAAATGGATTGGAGCGAAGTCCAATACACTCGAGCCGGTCTGAAAAATCTTTTTAATCTATTCCGAGTATGCTTCAAGCTGTCATGGAAACGCACTAATAGTCTCTTAAGGGGGTATTCTAGTGTAGAAATTTGAAAAAAACACTTTTTTTTTTGATATTTTCAAAGCTTAACCTCTCAAGAATATGTCCTTAAAAGAGCTTGTTAAAATTTTAATTATTTTCAGAGATATAGTCATTTTAGTAGGGGTATTCTAGTGTAGAAATTTGAAAAAAAAAAAAATTTTTTTTTTTTGATATTTTCAAAGCTCAACCTTTCAAGAATATGTCCTTAAAAGGGTTTGTTGTTGTTTGGAAAATGCTTTTTTTGAAGTAGAAGAAGGCCCAATGTATGGAGCATGAATCGCGGATTAAATGAACGTAAGTATAAAAGGTCATTTTATGGTTCAAAACCGGCGTAATTTTACCCTAAACTTTAAACGTGTTTATCTCGAAACTACATTTTTCAAAAAGTTTGCCATGATTTCTCAAGTTCTACTTGACCGATTTACTTCAAATTTTCAGTGAGTGTTCTCAATACATGTCTTTATCGTATGAACTATTATTATAACAATATAATGTTTTTTACTATTTTTAAAAAATTCCGAAAAGTCAAAAAAATAGGCCAAAAAACAATTTTTTTTTCGGACAGCCGGAATTTAGCCAAAAACAAAAAAAATGCCACTTTTTCTTAGTTAGTACGATAGCAGCATTCATCTAAATTAATAATATGTTTTTTTTATTTTGGTCAGATTATCAGAAGGGTTGGAATCGTGGCAAACTTGGCGCGCCATTTTTTTTTTACACCCTACTTCAACAACCTATAAAATTTACAGTTTTTAATTTTTTGACTTTTTTTTATTTTTTATGTATTCTTTAAACATGAATAAATATCTTGTGAAAAAATGGATAGTAAAAATATTTTTAGTTTTTTATTTACAGCAGCTGAAAAAACACCTCAAATTCATGCTTCTACACTAGAATACCCCCTTAAAGTTCATTTTTAAAAGGACTTATGCATCCAGATGCTACCTCTATGCTCTACGCTATGCTCAGTTCTACTGACTGCCAGCACCGACACTGTTTGTCAAATCCACTGACTCTGAGTTGAAAACGTTCGGTCAACTGTAAGTCAGTTCATTTCTAAAATGTCGTCTACCAGTATACATGCTTCCTTAAATGCGTAAATTGTAGAGATTAAATCCCATAAGCAAGGATATTTCTCGTACGTTTCTAATAAGTTTATTTTTTGCAGGCGACTTAATTTATTTTCTGCCATTTTTCCTAAAAATAAAGGAGGTGGGTCAAATTTGCCCCAGGCCCGGCACAAAAGAAAAGTATCTCAGATTATCGGCTATAATGAGTATTGAATTTCTGTATAGTAGTTATATCCCGTAACTGTAGCTAAAGTGTTAATAATGCTATTTCTTTTTATTTGGCAAAACAACTAATATAAAACCGTATTTTTGTAACGCCATAACATATTTTCTATTCATAGAGGAAACACTCCAAGCTTCCTTATTCTGAAAAAAAAAAACATTAGTTTTTTGGAGAAAAAGGTGGTTGAAGGTGACATTTTTAATTTAAAAAAACCAAATTTTGACTTTGACGACTTATAACTCTGGAAGTTGGTACGGTGGTACCGTCGCTTTTGTAATTTTAGATAGGTGGGAGTATTCTGCGAACACTGATCCCTTATTCCTTCAAATATGTTATGGCGTTACAAAAATACGGGGTTATATTAGTTGTTTTGCCAAATAAAAAGAAATAGCATTATTAACAGTTTAGCCACAGTTACGGGATATAACAACTTTACAGAAATTCAATACTCATTATAGCCGATAATCTGAGATACTCTCCTTTTGCGCCGGGCCTGGGGTAATTTTGTATGGGCTGTGACCCACTTGCTTTTGAGATTTTTTAATTATTCATTCTAAAGCCATAATATTTCGCATCCGTACTCCGCTATTGAAAATACTGAATTTGACATTTCACCGACTAGTCAGCACTGACTCGTAAACTGTCTCGCGCTGACTTGTCAGTAAAAAAGGCGCGACAGTGAGTGTTTATACGAGTCAGCATCAGCGACAGTGTCAGTAGAACTGACCCGTGTAATGCGCGGGTAAAGGCTGGCTGTGTTCATAAATGCAAGTTGCTCAAATTTTGCATGTTGCAATGCGTTCAGTATTGCAACTGAAAAAAAGCAAAGCGTTCTTAAATGCAAGTACATTTGCAAATGATCGCAACCTCTGCATGTATTTCCAAGTACTTGCTAGTTTGGATTCGAGAATAAGAACGAACTGTCAAATTAATTAAAATGGGACATGATGAACGAGCTGCACTTTTTTGTATATTTAACCCAAACACTATAGTTATAACCTGTCAATTTTTTATTATCCAGTTATAACAGTAGCTCTTTAAAAGTGGTGAGATACGTTCATTTAAGCAACCATGATCGCAAATGACTAATCTGACAAGCAAGCGATTGCAAGGTTGCCTGCATGCAAGCAAACAAACCTTGCATTTATGAACACGGTCGTTGTTTGAAAATTTTCTTAGGGGGCAATTTCGAATTTATATAAAAACATAGCAACATGCTTTTGTGTACAGTTATTAAATTAAATTGAATATACAAACGTCAGTTTTGTTATTAAAATTGTTTCGCATTAAAATGGATCAATCTCCTTTTGAATGCTTTTCTTTTGTGGAACAAGAATTTTTAGTTTGTGTTAGTGTTCATAAGGCAAAAAATTTGTCTGCTTTTAATGCGTCTACTTATGTCAAGGTTACTCTAGATAAGAAGCATAAAAGAACTAAAGTTTTTCCAAGTTCAGAAAATCCATATTTTAATGAAGTAAGTGTTCCGTTTTTCCGCTTATTATATCAATTGCAGTCTAGGAGTTCATTTATTATTTCTTTTTGTTGGCTTCATTTACGTTTTGTAACCTTTTATTTATAAAAACCATTTGGAAAACACCTTATCATGGCTGTGTTTTTTTCCAAATAAACTCCATTCGTTCTTTTCAATTCAGTTGTTCAGTCCGGGAGAATATGGCTCAGCTCTATTACCAGAATTACCAATAAAGTGGAATGGCGAATGGCACGTTTTTCTGGTGGCCACTGTTACATGCTGCTTTATTACATTTCGGTCGAATTTAGTATAGGATTTTTATTTATTTATTTATTTATTATTATTATAAGCTACAACACAAGTACATTATTTTGTATCATTATAGTATTATACTTATCACCATCGCTGTTAAAAGCTACCCTATAATCAGTCTTGCAAACGATGATTAATATTCAAAGATCAATTTTTGAAAATGTAAATTATTAATTCTAAAACACACAACCTGCCAGCCAGCTTCCGCCAATTTTTGATCTTTATGCACAAACTTTGCTAATCTTTTCAGTAAAATGAGCGAATATTCTAAAGTAAATTTTACTAACAAATATATTATTTTCAGTATTTTGTATTCGAACTTAAGTGTACTCTTGCTGAGCTACAACGTCAAACTTTGTTACTAGAGGTGAAGAAGGCATCATTTTGCAAGAAAGTGTCAATAGGCGAACTTTTAATTGATCTAGCAATAGTCTGGAATCAACAGGGGCACTCATTTCTTAAAAAATGGGGAAAGCTCGCAGATCCTCTCGGCAAAGATAATGATATCCATAGAGGTCACTTACAAATTGACGTTTCTATTGTCTCAAGGCATATGGACCCTTCGCCGGCATTATCTGATGATCGTGATTACGACGATATTGAAAAGTAAGTGCGAGAGTCATAAATGTCTGTTCGGTGAATGTTCAGCTCAACCTGGAGGAAAACAAAATCGTAACTTCTACGACATTGATAGGTCAGAGTGAAGTAGTCGGGGAAATAGAGTCAATGCATTGAGCCATGTATTATCCCCCTTGCTGATTTTTTCTTCTCTGGTTTGACCTGGAACAGTCGCCGAGTAGAGCTATAATTGTTGAGAAAATGTTGGTGCAATATATGTAACATAACGAGCGCAAGCGGTTATGTTAGGTTATATATTTTCTTATGTAGTATGTGCACCACTGACATATAGTAATGGACTGCTAAATAAGTAAAATCCCATACAAAAAAGTGGCACTAAAAGCTATTGCTGTCTCACTCCCACGTTAAATCCCTATGAACTGTAATCGTCAGCGCATGTCAGTGATATACGAGACAGGTATAGTTTTTGTTCTTCTGTATCACTCTTGAGCTATTTGAAAAAGTTCGTTAAACAGGGAAATAACCGTCATAGTTTTGAAATAAATATATTTATTTAATGAAAGAACAACTAATAAATAAAAATGAGTGATGGAAATTTATTTCTATTAATTATAACAGATTTCTTATCATTTATTTTCTCCTAAATTCAGCATCGTCAATCAGCAGTCCATTCCTATATGTCAGAGATGTGCACATAAATAATGTTTTGAGTAATGTACTTGAAATTTTACTTGATTGAGTTTCGGGGTCATTTATTTGACTTCAAAATGTTATGCTAAAATTTGACTACTTCAAATTCGCGCTCCTCTATTTTGATTGATTTTGAGGATCCACACATTTGTCAAGGCTTGATAAGCGTTCGCAAATTGTAAACGGTTGCTAAGATTTGGGGAGCAACCATAACTTTTGATTTGACGTTTTAATATAAAATTAGAAAAATGAAAAAAAAAAAAAAAAAAAAAAACAGTGGGTGTGTGTACTTATGTACACGCATTAGAAGTTATACTTCTTTGGGCGTGATTTTAAGACTAATTTTTAATTTCTACACAAATATTTTATTGGATTCTTTCTATTTTCGTGCGTTGGAAGGTGCAAGCATTATGATGCCGACACGCTCAAAGCTGTCGGTTATACCGTATTGTAATTCTAACTAAAATCACCATCTAATTGGGTCATTAGGCCTACTTACAATTATCTTAAGATGGGCTTAAAATGCCTCATGAAATTCTCTTAAGACTGGCTAATTTTCTACCAAAACGTAATGAATGTTAAGCTTAATATGCGTCGCAACGCTGGATCAGCATTTATTTACCTGATAATACTACTGGTACTTCTAAGCCCAACTCACTTCTTTTTGTTCATTTCCGCCTTACCTTCTAATTGAGGAATTTAGCTTCTCCTCCACTTTAGTCAGTAGATCAGTAGGCTAATATCCGGCAATCCAAAAGGACATGGTCTGCGTCCTCTGTCACAATAACGAATTCCAGGCGTTGCGTAGACTCATTTTGCTGGTATGCTCTCATAACTCACCTGTGGATTCATAGACCTTCATTCATTCTATTTCCTTTGCCACTGCGGAAATAAACGTCACTTCCAAATTCTGTTCACTTCCCTAGCTTCTTCTTTTAGTTGTTACTCAATTAAATTGAGTGGGTTAGGGTAATTGAAATATGATACGAAGAGTTTCATAGTAAGGACATTAATGTATCGACAAATACAGCATCAACGCTTCCAAAGTTTGAGTGACAACACTCCGAATCTGTCCAAACACTATCGTTGGACGCTTGACATTGGGCATTCGTAGTTCGAGTAGCGGCCACACAATGCGTTCTACCATCAAACGTCCAACGTTGGAAAGTGCTCATAGCATCGTTTGGAGCCGGCTTTAGCTGAAAACTAGGATATATAATTTATTTCCCTCCATAGTTTCTGGGTAAAAAACTCCTCACTCATGGACATCGTGAACGGACTTTGGCTACGAATTTTCATATGCCCATATAATGATAAACTTAATAGCTAAAGGATTATAGTTGCAATGCTTGCCCTTTATAGCCTCTACCCCTTCGCCTATATCGTCCGCAGGCCGTATCAGAACATCAAAATTGGCAGCGTGCAGTAAATTAGGGCATGAGATAAAAATGCAGCACGCTGCAATCAAAAGTATTTCAATTGGCTGAGGCTGGTAAAATGACAAGCAAAGCAGCGTGCTGCATGTTCATATCATGTCTTAAATTTGCAGTACGCTGCATATTTGTAGTTCTGATAGGGCCTCCAGCAAACCCATCGTAGCTACAGGCCTGGAAGCAGCCGGTGCCGATTCTACATTTGCTTGAATGGAGGACATTTCTCGTGTAATAACATAGTGGAGCCAAGTTTTTAAGTTTATTTTTGCAATAAAAAGTTGTAAAATATTGTATTTTATCACTTTTTTCTGCACCTGGATTACCAGTGATTAGTGTTTCAGTGATTGAATTAAAACAATTTTAAAAAATTGAGTGAACCAATATGTTTTAATGGTTTAATTGTGAAGGTGACCAATTTTGTTTACATTCGCTGTGGTTTTTTCGAGTTATTTTAGGGCAAAATGTTGAATTTGTGTGGTTATTGAGTTAAAAGTGAATTTAAAGTGAATAAAGCTTGTTAAAGAATAATTTTTAAAAATATTAAAGCAGAAAAATGTGTAGGAAAAAGTTAAAAATTTTTGTTATTCATGTTGTGTGGTGGTACTTGCACTCATGTTTTAATAACTATTCCGTAATAATTTTTAACCATTTTAAATTCACTTTTAATTTAACACATAAATCCAACATTTTTTCCCTAAATTAACACGAAAAAACCACCATGAATGTAAACAAAACTGGCCACCTTATCAATTTCATTCAATTTATTCACTCGGATCACTAACTAACTTATCACCGGTAATGCACGTGCAGTAAAAAATGTTAAAATACAATACTTTGCCACTTTTTACAAGTTAAAAACTTGGCGAGTCTATGATATTACACTACGAGTTAGAAAAATTGCCTTCCATCCAGTAAAACCCCTCACCCACAAACAGCACACAATAAACACTACGAATCTTCCTATGCCCACGAAAAACCAAACATACGCTTAGCTGATGACTCAGCTTAAAAACCGCCTCACCCATCGACATCGTGAAGCGGCATCGGCTGCGAGTTTTCTTATGTCCATAGTAATCACGGTATTCAGAAACAAGGTAAAGTAAAAGACTGTATACCGTTTACGGTATTTTAGTGCTGATGTCACGTGGGGGACACTTCCCATATAAAATCGAAACTGTTGTTGTTGTTTCAGCATTACGGCTGACGTCACCAGGCGCCCATTTTTTACGGTATTCGAAGCTGCCGACGCTTTTACATTACCTTCGTTTTCTGTATACCGTGCATAATAATGATAATCCCAGTGCGCATGAAGAATGGAAGTTGAAATGCTTGCCCTCCATTGCCTCCACCCCTTCGCCCATATCCTCGCGTTGCGTTGTGAATTCGTCAAAATTCACTCTCATAATATTTTTCAAAACGCGCCTAAAGAAGTATAACTTCAAAAAATCATAACTCTGGAAGTTGGTACTGTGGTACAATTTTAGATAGGTGGGAGTATTCTGCGTACACTGATACCTTATTCATGAAAGTAAGTGATGGCGTTACAAAAATACAGGGTTAATTAGTCATTTCGCCCGAATAAAAAGAAATAGCATTATTAACACCTTAGCCACAGTTACGGGATATAACAACTATACAGAAATTCAATACTCATTATAGCCGATAATCCGAGATGCTTTTCTTTTGCGCCGGGCCTGGGGTAATTTTGTATGGGAGGTGATCCACCTCCTTTTAGTCGCAAAATAAAGATATTGGGAAAACGGCATTTGTAACACCAGCAGGTCTCTTTGAATATGTCAGGATGCCGGATAACAACTCTCGAAGAACATTTGAATTCTTTAGGAAAAATCTTTAAAAAATTAAAGAGCATAATTTGAAAATTCAGGCAGATAAATGTAGTTTTATGAATAGAGAAACTGAATTTTTAGGGCATCTCGTGTCAAAAGAAGGAATAAAAACTAACCCAAACAAAGTAGAGGACATTAAAAGAATTGCACTACCAAAAACAGAAAAACAATTAAAAAGCTCTTTGGGAATGACGGGTTTTTATCGCAAATTTATTAAGGATTATGCCAAAGTGGCACATCCATTCATCAAATATCTGAAAAAGGATATGAAAATAAATATTAACGATCTCCAAAATATAGCTGCTTTTGAGAAATTAACACTTCTAATATCATCTCATCCAATCTTGAAATTTCCGAATTATGAAAAAGAATTTATAGTTACTACCAATACCAGCGATTACGCCGTTCTTTCACAAGATGGTCATCCAGTATGCTATGTATCCTGAACGCTAAATAATCACGAGAGAATTTATAGCGTTACGGACAAAGAATTTCTCGCTCTGTACTCTGTAACTTATTTTAGACCATACTTATATGGCCAAAAATTTAAAATCATAACGGACCATGCACCTATAAAATATATGAACGCCAAGTATAAAGGAAAAGAATGTTCTCAGCGAAATCAGAGATGGATATTAAAATTGCAAGAGTATAATTTCGATATAGAATACCTTCAAGGTAAAGAAAACAAGGTTGCAGATTTCCTAAGTAGGGTCGAAAACAGTCCTCGCATTAATGAGAAAAACAGTAGTGAATCTTATATGGACTTATCTGAAACAGCTCATTCGTCAGAGGAACAACTGTTGGACCATATCGGTATAAAAGAAGATATTGTAAATAAATATAAAACACAATTAATTTTGACCTATCATCCCAATCAAGAAATGGAATTAAAATATGGTAGGAGAATTATTCAAATTACAAAATGAAGAAGCGGTAATTGTAGATTTATTAAAGCGATTTATAAATTCAGGGCATATTGGGATCTATTAGGATGTAGAAGACAGAGACTATAACAAAATACAACAAGTTATTATTAGACTTTTTTCAGGAGATAAAAGAGTAAAATTTATAAAAGCAACCAAAGGGGCACGGGAAAAAGAAAATGAAGAGCAGTGTCACAAACAAATTTCCTTATATCACACCAGAGAATCGTTACATAGGGGCATTAATGAAACTTATAAAACTTTAAAAGATAAGATATATTTTCCAAAACTTCAAGAACATATACCTACAATTAGTTATCAACAATTGCGAAAAGTGTCAAGGGATTAAGTATGACCGAAATCCCATCAAACCTGACTTAGCTATTACGGAAACACCAACTAAAGTAAATTAGTTGTAACTGATATTCATTTGGATACTTTCCATTATACAAAACAAACGTTTATCACTATTATAGATAAATTAACTAAATTTGCGGTAGGCTATCTAATTAATGATAGAAACTGGGTAAAAAAGATAGCGATATAGGAGGCGTACTTAGCCACATTAGGAAAACCTAGAAAAATTATAATGGATAATGAGTTCAAATCCGAGCAACTTAAGAGGTACACTACCGTGCAAAAGTATTTGAGCAAGCGTTTAAGAATCGAACACTACTTCAAATACTGAAAACTCAGAAATCACTCAAACAACTGAAACTAAATAAAGCTGAACCTCCTGAAAAAAAAATTTACCGTTACGAGATGTATTTATTGATAGTTCAAATTCCTGCGAAAGAAATAATATAAAAATGGGTATAAGTTTCTTAGAATTGAGAAAAACGTTGGTGCTCAAATACTTTTGCACAAGAAAAGGAAATAGAGGTCCTACACCTACAATAAAAGGAAATAGAGGTCCATTGGACAAAACCAAATAGCCATACTGGAAATATTGACGTAGAAAGACTGCAATATAATGGCAATAAAAAACAAAGTCGGAAACATATCATGTAGATTTTCATAAACTTAAACTTTTAAAAGCTGGAGTTATGGAACAAAATACCGAAAACTTATATTCTGACAGAATTACAATTAATTAAATCCGTTACTAACTCAAAATACTTTGAAATCAATACACCAGATGAATTAATAGTCGAGATAGACAATAATACTTTTAAATACGAAAAAGATACTTTACTTAAAGAAATTAAGATTAAGTCACCACTGTATTTAAAATTAAGTCACCACTGTATTTTCAAAAAATCATGTATTTTAGCATATAACAATATTACAAGTATTGAAGAATTAGATGAAGAGAGCATTTTTATAAAGAATACTTATAATGAAACCATAGTTCAAAATTGCGACTTTTTAATAAAAAAGTTTCTTTTCTAGATAAATACTATTATCCAGCTAAGGAAATTTATTTAACTTTAGTAAAACCAATAGATTTTAACAAGATTATTTTCGACAATATAGATAATACTAGCTGGGACCCGGTGCGCCTATGCTGCACCCATAAGCCAATAATATTAATCAGGTGATATGAATTTTAATATACAGTAGGAGAGTTTGAAAAAGTAAATTTTTTGGTATTTTTGATTTCAATTAACAAAATGTGAAACCATTAGGGATCTGACATTTTGATCGAGACAATAAAAACCATCCATTGACATGGCATTTTTCGAGATATGAATTTTCATACACAGATGAAGTGTCTCAATGAACCGTTTATTTTCTGTATTTTGGATAGCTGGGACCCGGTGCGCCTCGCTGCACCCAACGTTTATACATTTAAAATCAATCCAAACCTTCAGAATTATACTCTTCTTAACCATTAACGAAAAACCAACTATTCCTATAAAAGTTGGAGTCATTAGATTCAAAATAAATTTATTTGAACTATGACCAAAATTGCCTGTGTATTCTGTTAAAACCATGAACATTAAAAGATTTAAAATTAATGCAAAAGCAGCATTCAGCACTCGAAATTCGAGGGCCATTTTCTATAGCTTTTCTGGAAGTCTGCAATAACAAAATTTTTCGAGAACAATAAAACTAAATTGAAAAATGAAACAAATTTTTTATAGTTGGAAAAAGCAATGCCAAAAAACCAACTTTTATTATCTCTTAATGTCACATAATGCAAAATTGTGGTCATATATGGGAATTAAATGTAACAGATGCCATACGTTTCATAGGGGAATTAATTGTACAATTATTTTCTAATGTTTAGCGTTCTTTTGTGCCGTGTATAAATAAAATTGAGATTCTGCATTTCTTTGAGCTCATGGTGAAACAGTTTTCGTTACATTTGGAGAGTTTAATTTCTGGAAAATGGTGCTAGAAAATAAGGCTTGCCGTTTATATGATCTTCAAAATTAAACTCTGTATTCCGTAAAAACGAAGAACGTTAAAACAACCAACAACGAAAAACCAATTATTCCTATAAAAGTGTGAGACATTAATTCAATATACGTTTATATGATGTATGACAAAATTACCTATTAATTCTATCAAAACCACGAACGTTCAAACATTTAAAATTAACCCAACTCTTCAACATGCAACATGAAACACTTCAACAACTTTTCATAAAGACGAACCAAAAACAAATTATTTCTAAAAAGTTGTACACATTAGATTCAAAATGCATTTATATGAAGTGTCACCAAAATTACGTATGTGTTCTGTTAAAACCACGAACGTTTTAAAAATTAATGCGAGCCTTCAAAATTAAACTCTTCATAAGAATTGTTGTATTTTGAAAAATGAAGGAACTTGAAATCTATGAAAATTTCCAAGTACCACATCTCAAAAAGTAAAAGTGATAAACATACGATTATTGAATTTGTTGTCTTTTTGGCTTCGAGACCTTTTATTTAAGCCATAGATTTCTAAAATCGGCTCATACAGTCGAAGCTACTTCAATCCAAGTTCAGGGAACCGCGTCGTTCGCGAAAAATCCAACAAAATTGTACCGCAACTACCAGTAAATCAACTCCGATCGATCTGAAACTTTGGGAATCGTATTTTTTCGGAAAAAAAAACGAAAATAAAATGGATTTGAGCTCTTTAGCAGTGATTCGAAGAGTACCTCCCATACAAAAGTTCGAGATTTTACCATATCGGTACACTACAGCTACCCGAAGTGTTCGAGATAGAGCAAAATAGCTAGGAACACTCCCCGTACCCGAAAACCCCTATATCCAAAAAATTATGCCAATCGAATGAGCGGTTTCGGAGTCTATAAAGGACTTACACACACACACAGCAAACATTCACTTTTATATATATAGATAAAGAAGATATCCGAACTTAAGTATCATAAGAATATGTATAGTATACGGAACTAGTGTGAGTAACATTATATTGTTAACAATGTTTATATTATGTATCATTTTATATACATATGCGTGTAAAAAGAACGCAGCTAATGTAATAACTACGCAATGAAATGGCCAGAAACAGCTACGGTCATGCATTAGAACTCGCCCTAAGTCCTGGGGATGAGATGCCGGGCGTTGAAGAGAACTGGACCCGCCTTAAAAATACTGTCATTAGTACTGCTGATTCCATCTTAGGCAGAAGTCGTAAAGATCGGAACGACTGGTTCGATAATGAATGCAAGCTGGCAACTGAACGTAAGAATGCTGCGTACCGAGCCATGCAGCAGTCTCAGAGAACACGGGCACGCGAAGAGAACTATAAAGAGCTCAGAAAAGAAGAAAAGAGAATTCACAGACGGAAAAAGGAAGCCTGGGAAAAAAATCTCGTCTGTGAGCTAGAACAGTACAGAGAACGACGGCCGCACCAGGCGCGGGAGTTCTACCAAAGAGTCCGCAGTATGACGCAATTCACACCACGTTGCACATACTGCAAGGACAAAGAAGGTAATCTGATCACCGATCCTAAAGGCATCTTGGAGCGATGGGAAGAGCACTTTCATGAATTGCTAAATGGCGAGCTAACTGAGGATTCGGAGGCTCCACCAATATCTGATGACAATGCTATGCTGCCGCCACCAAGCATAGAAGAAGTTAGCAGAGCCATCAGCCGGCTCAAAAACAACAAGGCCTCGGGTGCAGACGGCATCGCAGCGGAGCTGGTTAAATATGGAGGGCCTACATTACACCAAGCGATTCATGAATTAATTGTACAAGTATGGGAGCAGGAAGTGATGCCAGAAGACTGGAGAAAAGGCATCCTCTGTCCGGTACACAAAACAGGAGATATCACAGCGTGCACTAATTATCGCGGTATAACGTTGTTGAGTACCGTGTATAAGATATTCTCCGCTATCCTACAAAACAGGATGGCCCCATACGCCAGAAACATCATAGGCCATTACCAGTGTGGCTTCAGCCCAGGCAAATCAACGACTGATCAGATTTTCACCTTGAGGCAGGCTATGGAAAAATGTCTAGAGTTTCAAAACTCAATTCAACACCTCTTCATAGACTTTAAAGCCGCCTATGATAGCATAGCCAGGGTAGAACTCTACAAAGCCATGAGAGAATTCGGCATCCCCAACAAACTGACAAGACTATGTAGGTTGACCATGATCAATGTGTCAAGCCAAGTAAAGGTATCCGGAACACTGTCCAGACCAATCAACATCTATAATGGACTCCGACAAGGGGACGGTCTGGCCTGCCTCCTTTTCAACCTGGCGTTGGAGAAAGTGATCCCAGATTCGGGCGTGACATCTAGGGGTACAATCCTCCACAAGTCCACCCAATTACTGGCTTACGCAGACGACATTGACATCATTGGAAGAACAACAACAGCTGTACAAGAAGCTTTCACTCAGATTGAGCAAGCGGCAGGAAATCTGGGACTGCACATTAACGAAAGCAAAACAAAGTACATGGTGGCCTCGTCTGGAAGAACACCTAACATTGGTCCCACAATCAAGGTAGCGGAACACGAGTTTGACGTGGTAAAATCATTTACCTACCTTGGGTCAATAGTAGCAGCCGACAATAGCATGGAACCAGAAATACGCGCACGACTGCTAAAAGCCAACAAAGCCTACTATAGTCTGTCAAGGCTCTTCAAATCCAAATATCTAACCATAACGTCTAAACTTTTACTATATAAGACGATGGTCTTACTCGTTGTCACATATGCATCCGAAACGTGGGTGCTTAGCAAAAAGCACTCAAACCTCTTGGGCGTGTTTGAGAGGAAAATACTTCGGAGGATTGTTGGCCCCGTATGTGAGGAAGGACGATTCCGGAGACTCTACAATGACGAGATCTACGAGCGCTATCGCGACATAGATGTTGTGAAGAAAATAAAGCTCGGTAGGCTCCGGTGGGCAGGGCATCTAGCTCGCATGAGTGAAGATGAGCCTGCTCGGAAAGTTCTCGGCGGTAAGACCTATGGGGTGCGACAGCGAGGGAGGCCCAACCTTCGCTGGAAGGATGGCGTGGACCAGGACGCTCAGAGTTTAGGGATGCCAAACTGGATGACATCGGCTCAGAATCGGGACCGGTGGAGAGAACAGTTGCGCGAGGCCAGGACCGGATTCCGGTTGTAGAGCCGTTAAAGAAGAAGAAGAATGTAATAAACTTGAAGCCGGAGAATTCTGACTCAAAGCGAGGAGGAGTTACATACATTGAATTAAAACCAGACATAACAAAATCCGAGACACCGGATACATTGCAAATTGTAACAAGACCAAAGCCAATGGCATGTAAATATAACAAATATATAAAAATGATTCTCAAGAAATAAAAATGCTTACTTGTCAGAATAATTGTAGCTAGATAAAATTGTAATAATTAGAGAGTCAGTTGGTCGTTGGTCGCGTAATAGTACAGTCAATCTGTCACGAAAAAATAGGGAGTTTCCGAAAAATGACCTACCGAAATTTGACTTGATGAATCGTTAGGGGGGCATGTAATGAAATTAATGTCAAATTTCCGAAGTCCCCCCTCCCCCTGTTTTTGAGAAAATCCAAAAAGTGAGTCCAAATTTTGAATTGCGTTTTTCTTAGAATCTATGGGTTTTGGTGAAAAGTTTATTTAACAAAAAATGTAGAGGACATTGTTAACTACATTTTATGTCATCGAAGTGACGTCATCCGACTTGAAATACAAAAGGTAGGTGGCGCTGAAGCATCAAAAAGTGTTTGCTTGCTATTTTCGTTAAAAAAAGCAGTTTTTTTGCAATGATGTAAATGAGAAAGTTGTTCGTCACAAAATCGGCTAGTAGGCGAAAAGATGCAACGCAGCGTAGCTAACGGTTCTTTTGCTACTTTCGCCCGGCAAGTAGGCATAGTTTGGACAAAAGACCAAAAAATCAACTAATAAAAGTTCACAAAGTCAAGATTCATCTACCACAGATGAAGAAGTTTTGGTTGGCACCCAGGCAAAACAACTTGCTTTACTTCGCTTCCACAAATTCACTCATGCTGTGAAAAAACCAAAAGCTAATTTATGATCTCTACCACCTTCGGTTGATGCAGCAAACTTTCATAGCCGACGAGCTTACCTTCAAGTGCAATCGTGGCTGGGAAATGATTATGAGCAAACAGACTGGGGATATAACGAAACTTCTCGAGGACTGGATCCAATAATGACAGTGATGGACCCAGCACCAGAAGAACTCACGAATCTTATCTCCTGTGGTTGTAATACGAGCAATTGTGGATCAGCTTGTGGATGTAGGAAGACGGGTCTCCACTGCTCGATTGCCTGTAAACACTGTAGCGGAGAAAATTGTAGCAACACACCACCCATTGAAGAAGATGCAATTTTCTTTGAAGATCATGACTTGGATTTTCCTTCACAAGTCGTTCACTGGCAACCGAAGACAAGCAGCAATAATGATGACCACAGAGAAGATGTACACGCAGAATCGGGGAATATAACATCTTCCGAAGAAATCAGAAGCAATTCCCCAGACCAACCAAGGATAAAGAGGAGCCGACGTACTACAAAATATAATTATTAAATTAATTTGTACACATCGGCAAGCTCCAACTCGAAAACGGTAAGTTTTATACAAAAATAGTTTAAATAAAAGTTGTAGCCGATTTTGGGACGAATAACTTTCTCATTTACATCATTGCAAAACTACTTTTTTTAACGAAAATAGCAAACAAACACTTTTTGATGCTTCAGCGCCACCTACCTTTTGTATTTCAAGTCGGATGACGTCACTTCAAGGACATAAAATGTAGTTAACAATGTCCTCTACATTTTTTGTTAAATAAACTTTTCACCAAAACCCATAAATTCTGAGAAAAACGCATTTCAAAATTTGGACCCACTTTTTGGATTTTCTCAAAAACAGGGAGAGGGGGGACTTCGGAAATTTGACATTAACTTCATTACATGCCCCCCTAACGATTCATCAAGTCAAATTTCGGTAGGTCATTTTTCGGAGGCTAACTTACAGATTGACTGTACTATAAAACGTTTTTCCGAAAGCTTTATTTTTGATTTAAAAGTTATTTTGTTCAATAAATGGATTATCTATAATGTTTAAATAAGTTCAAGGAAGTTTTGTTGTGTTTTTTATTTATATTTTTGTTCAAATTTATTTTGATCTCCTTTTTTTCCGAAACATATTTATGTCGCGCTACGACTTGAGCGCCGTCTACCGACGGCTTAGCCAGCTCCTATTGAGAGTAGACCAAGTATATTTAATATGTAATTATTAACTTTAACTGTTTTTACAACTACAGCAAGAAATAGCTTTATAGAATCAATTTTAATATCGGTGTGCACAATAAGCGAGTTCTAGCATATCGGGGTACATATTGTCATAGCGTCTGCCGAGGCTTTACCAACGTTCGATAAGCTTTAGACTGTCTTTTTTGTTGTTTTACAAGCTACTTTATTTTATAAAAATAATTGAGCCTTGTAGGAATAAGGTAATCGAGGTAATTTTTACCACATTTTGCGTGGGTGGTAGACCCTTGATAAACCTGTGTTCACAAGATGGTAGACTATCACTAGGCTTTATTTTCAGCTTTTTCAGACATTATACAAAGTTTCAGCCTTGTAGGTATAAGGTATTGATATATTGTTTTTTACATAATCAATTATTTGTTATTATTGAACCCAGCGCTCGATAGACTTTCTCTTTTCTAATTTGCAGTGTATCAAAATTATGTATAATAAATATTAGCTTTGTAGCAATGAAGTCAAAAAATATGACGCTGCCTCCCGGATTATTACAACGCGTTGTTTGAAATATTATTAAAAAGTAGGTACCTAATTAATATTATATATTTAGCAATATTTATTTGTTAATTGGTGTATCCGTTTATTTGGCGGGATTTATTTAAACTTATTTTTACAGAATGGAAAACACTTTGCTACAAAGATACCCACAGCTAATTAACTCACTTCGGTTGCTTTTTCACTAGCCCAAAATGCCCAATTCAATTTCACGTGAACTTAGTACTAGGCTTAAGCGTTCGCTTAGACTTATTGCCCAACTTAGTAAAAATAATAAATAATGGCATTTTGTTTTTGAGTATTTAGGAATTTACTTCATCTAAATGGAGAAGGTGATGAACTCAGTAAAGCCCGTTACCTTGTTTCAATTATCAAGGGAATTTTTATAAAAAAGTCGGACTATTCAATTGAGGTCTCTTTTGCTGGGTTAAAAGTATGAAATCTTTCACTAACAGAAATAAAACTAATTTTTACCAATTAAAGAGCAAAACAAGAATGATAAAGAATACGATGACTCCTAATTGGTGTGAAGGAATTACTTTCACTTGGGCTTATCCATCGTTGTGTCAAACTTTCCAAATTCGGGTTATAACAAGTGATCGTTTATCATCGAAATGCCTTTCAGAATATGATATCCACTTTGACGAAATTCATTTTCAAGGTGAATATGTTTTTCGGAAAGCCAATATAGTTTTATTTGTGTAATATTTGATATTTTTAGGCGAACTTCCAACTCTTGGTCCTACTTACTTGCAATTATACAATAATGGTGCTTATATAGGACGACTGCTTATAAGTATCTCATCAGAAGTCCTGACAGGGACAATGGAAAATCCTCAAAGGAAGGCTGGCTTAGGCCCAGTTCCGCCAGTGGATGAAAAGATTTACTGGGTCAATGAAAAATTTATAATTGATTGTCTCATTTGGACAGGAGATTTCATTCACAATAACTCTCGTAATATGAAATTTTCTGTAGAATGTGGTGGTAAGAGGCAGCAGATAAATTTATATGAGTTTTGATCAATCTTTTATTATAGAAACAAAATCAGATTATTTAAATTGCGTATTAAAATTTAATCCAGTCACTCGATGGGGGTCTTTCAAGCAGGATTATCCACAAAAAGCGATTCGAGTGGAAATTATGTTGCCAGATTGTAGGAGCAACTTTGAAGCTGATCAATTTTGGATGAATTTTACTCGCAGTTTAGTAAGCATATTTTTTTTTGGTCACAAATCCTGTTCGGCTCAAACTACAATTAGGTTCTTATTGCACGTGAGCCTAATACTTTTCTAGTTATACACAATATTTGCATTTTATAAAATTCTGAGGTAGCAGCATCAGGTTGGCTGGCGTTCCATATATATTGACCGGTAACCATTCAAGTGCTATATGTAAATTATCCGAGGCCTTTACATTTGAAAAGTTCAAATCATGTTAAAAACTTATTAATACAATTACACTCCGCGAGAAGAAGTAGAAATATTTATAATGACGAATATAGCTATCGGGTTTCGATTTCTTTAAAAATTGGCATCGGGGGGCTTTTAGGCGATTCTGTGGTCAAAATTTTAAAATTCAAAATGGCGACGCCAATAAGGCGGATGAATTTTGCAAATGTGTTCTGAATCCATTGAAAATCGGTATCGGGAAGTTTTAAGGTCACAAATAACGAATCTGTGGTGAAAATTAAAAAAAAAAAAAAAAAAAACAAAAACAAAATGGGGCTAAAATTACCACTAAAAGGAATCAATAATGACTATTTTATTTCATTGGAATAATTTTTGATGTTTTGAATGCACCCAAATTAAGGTTTTTGTATTGTGCCGAGAACTGTGTGGCATTAGGGTGGGTAAAAATGATACGTCGTTAGCGATAAACCACCCAAGTCAACGTTAGAAAAGTGCCGAGGACTGTGTGGAATTAGGGGGGATAAAAATGATATGCCGTTAGCGCTTCCGCCTCAAGCCTGGGCACACCTTGTTGTATAAAAGCCTTGCCTCTCTACATGGAGCTCTGAGGGGTTATTTGTCTAATACTCATGGGAACAATATGAAAGAAAACAATCATAAAAAAATTGCAACTAAACCACAGCGATAAAGGAGGCTAGAAAAATCGAGGAAAGAGTACAGAGCAAAGCATACTAAAACAAGAGAAGACTACATG
The DNA here is from genome assembly GCA_949987705.1 of Thereva unica. Classification (NCBI taxonomy): domain Eukaryota; kingdom Metazoa; phylum Arthropoda; class Insecta; order Diptera; family Therevidae; genus Thereva; species Thereva unica. Next base: position 71,371,813 of record OX465282.1, on the reverse strand, counting down.
CATGCTGAACTACGTAGTAAGTGCGAACAGCTAGCATCACAAACGTCTGACCAATGCGAAGCGAGGTAGTCGAAGCAACGGTAGCGTTTTCATAGCTACAAGGCATTACAAAAGCCTGATTAAATAAAGACAAGGTTGACAAAGCAATGTTGCGTCACACAGGCCTTATTATTATTATTATTATTTTGTCATGGGCCATTGTCCATCAAATGCAGTGTAGTACTGTTGACCATGGTGTAGTGCAAACTGTTTGAGGAGGTCAAGCGTATGTAGCATTGAGTCGCGTAAGGGCTTTAAAAGGGCTATGTATTCAGGAGCTTGATTGTCAGAAATTAACAGGCAAGTGCAGTAAGATGCAATGAAAGAGTCGGAAAGGACTAAAACTAAAAACTAAAAAAATAGGTAAAAATACTCATACAGGGGTCATACAGCCCCCTACGATATTTTTTGAGGCCGTGGGAGGCAAAAGTAAGGTAAATTTTAGTGCTTTTTTAGTGCATTTTATGAAGCACTTACAAATCGATGTAATTTGAGCCCCAGGTGAGGTGCAATGACTTTCTGTTGATTGATTAGTAATTATTACATTGTAATTAACTAGTTTTATAATTTAGACATGGGTGGCGTGCATAGGGTGCATACGAGAAGGGGTCAAACTTTGACCTTGAGTTTTGACCCCCTTAGAGGCAAATGCGGATTTTTATTTTATTTTTGCGTAATTGTACGATTAAATACGAAGATTTTGAGGGGTCTCCGAGCTTCCTACGATTTTTTTGGGCCGTAGTAATTATTTCCGTGAAGTGCATAAGTGCATTTTACCTGTTGCAGCCATACAAATAATTTTATGGCCCCCTTAGAGGCAAGGTGGGATTTTTCTGGTATTTTTTCCTACTAGTAGGGACTGTTACGCAAATTTTGACGGGTCATACAGCCCCTACGATTTTTTTGAGGCCGTGGGAGGCAAAAGTAAGGTAAATTTTAGTGCTTTTTTAGTGCATTTTATGAAGCACTTACAAATCGATGTAATTTGAGCCCCAGGTGAGGTGCAATGACTTTCTGTTGATTGATTAGTAATTACTACATTGTAATTAACTAGTTTTATAATTTAGACATGGGTGGGGATGGGGGATAATATTTAATTAAATTCTTTGTTAGAGGTCGGACAGGGTATGCCAGATTATAAAATGAATTTGATACAGGTGCTTCTTTTTTCTTTTGGGCCAGTACAATGCTTCAAATGAGCCCAGGTGCCACTGTAAAGCCAAAATAACAAAAACGAGCAAATAAAAAAAAGAGAAATCAAATGCCAATAAAGAGCCTTATTTACGAGTTTGATTCTAACATCCATTAAACTGCTTTAGAGTATGTACGAAATTTATTCCTCCACAATGAATATTTACTTTTTGCAATCTCACCTCGCCTAATTTCAAGCTGGAAATTTTACTGCAAAAGAAGAAAGAAATGTTTTCCTAGTACACATTTACAACATCTCCTCGCCTTCTTTCAAAAGCAGTAAGAAAGAAGAAGCCCATGTCTTTTCACGACGTTTTCACAATGACATCACGGCTCATTTGTCCAGCAGGATATTTAAAAACATTGAAGCCTTAGTACAATTTACCATTGTGTAAGGGACAAATGTACGCCACGTGTAAGTCCAGCTCAACTCTACTACGCACCCTCTTCATTTATTGTGCCAGTGATCCTGCGGAGAAAATTTTTCCCGCAACTTCCAAGAACCTCCTCATACCTAGTTGACGCCCATGCCTACGATCGTACTCGAGTACCGGGGCTGGTTCACGTAACTCGACAACGAAAATTTTTTTTCGTTTCGCGTTCACGTAGCTCGAAAAAATTGCAAATTTTCGTTTGTTGGCATGAATAACCACTCGAAAGCTTTTATGCTATCGAGCACTTGTATTATTAAGATTAATTTTCCAATTTAAAAATAGACTTTTATAAGTTATTACATATGGAAATTATTTTTAAAAATTTAATTAAGTTGATGCCAATAAATTGTATAATTGGTGTGGTTTTTGTAAAGGTTTTTTGTGTTTCAGTAATGTGGTTTCCTTGAATTTTCTTTCGAGCTACGTGAACGCTCAATTTTTTCGAGACAAATTTTTTCGTATTCAAATTCGTTTCGAACGATTGTCGTCGTTCGAGCTACGTGAACCGGCCCCTGGTGTCATAACGGTTTTGTATTACTTAAATTTGAAACTTTTATTATCTATTCTTATTTAGCTTAATTAGCCCTATTCTACTCAGATGATAATTGAGCGAACAGTGGCCCGTCAGGAGCTCTGTTTTTATTTTTAGATCCCACCTCCTACAAATTGATGACTGATATCGGCAGATGTATTTGCCTTTCTCAACTTTGGGTTTATGTTTTATAAAATTTAATGCCTGTACGTCCACCATGGTTTATTGAAAATTTTGAAGAGCACGTATTGTACCGTACGTTAGAATCACTTAGAGTTACAGAACGGGTAGTCTTTCGTATGGCTTCGTTAAATGTACAATTTCTTTTTTTGAACCCATGATACAAAATCAATGGTAAAAATAAGTAATAAATTAAATTAAACTGCAGCAAAACATATCCTTAAAACGTATGTAATACATCGTTGACAATTAAAAAATACCTTATTTTATTGATTAGAAACAAGCTGAAATTTCGCGACAAAACCCTCAACTTTTCCCTCTGCGAAGATTCTCGATAGTGGTGCCTAATGAAACGCGGGAGCGTGAAACATGTCGGTTTGGCGATTGCAGAAATTTGATTAGTTACAATTTGTTTGTTAGTTGATAATGTAATAAAGATATTAAAAAAACCCTTTTTTGTCCTACAAAATTGATGGTTCAACCGAACAAGGTCATAAATAATTATTAGGAAGAAGGTGATTGGCAAGATAGTCACATTGCTCTACAGATTTCCCAATCCTACGCTCTGGAATTGATAGTTTCATTTTTTTCGGTAGGATAAACGGTAGAATAAGGATGTCACTTAAAAGATTAGTGTATCTATAACATAACTACAACAGTGACCCACAAAAATGTTTGTGCGAATCGCTAGACCTACAAGAAAAGATTATTTAAAAATGTAGGAAGTTATCACGAAACATGTTTATGAAAAACATTTATAAACTTTCGAAGAGCCAAAAGAAATATGGTTATTGTTATTATGTTAACAAGACAAAAAAATATATTTATTCAGATATAAGAAAATCCAAGACAATCAACCTAGGGTTTGAAATCATAGTAAACTTAAAGCAAAGCACTTAACTTACTTTGCTGAAGACTGTGAAAGCTGTTTGTTTCAAATTGCTGCTAATGCTGTTCCTTTCAAATTACTTAAAAGCTTTCAGGAGTATAATGGTCCGGCTGCAAATGCTTCGGTTGTAAAATACTTTGCTGTGAAATGCCTTCGGTTTGCTTACGGTTTCTCAAAGCTTCCCTCTCCAAACACTGAAATACTTTGCTTCCTTCACCTTTTTTTTTCTGGTTCAACTTTATATAGTAAAATGGTACTGGTTTAGAGGGTTTAAACTTTTTTTGTATGTGTATGCAAAGCATTCGCAGCAGGAACATCATGCCCCAGCATTTGTAAGCAACATCATTCGCAGCAATATGAAACAAAAAAGGTTTCACAGCCTGAAGCAAAAACTTAGTATGATCTCTTGGCAGCAAAGCAAAGTGAACAGCAAAAGTATTAAAATTGTTGCAGCAATTTAAAAACGGAACCAATTATAAGATTCCACCTCATCCTCTTCACTATCCATACTGTCATGATCTCGACAACTATCATATTCAAAAGTGAAGTAGTTTTTCTGTAATGAGCGAACTAAAAGCAACAGGTAGAGAAAACCTTGATTCAATTTGGTCCAAGATAAATTTTGAATGAATATTATATCTGCTTTGTTCAAATGTGATTTACTGAGTCTTTGAACGTTTAGTTTATGAATTTTCGACCAAAAACAAGGGAGTTATAAAGATTTTAGTCGAGAGTCAATGTAAATTTTATGAAATCCCTAGTTATTCGCGCGGAAATCTGGATATATGTATCAATTATAGCAGCTCATTATCTCCCATAGGAAGCAATTTTCGAAAAAATATCTAAAGACTTTTTTTGTGGGGATTTTCACGCTCTACAAGTTGTTCCCATACATTATATCGAAATTTTCAACCACTTTCACGTTATTGATGGAATACCAATTTTCTGAATTTTCCCGAAAATTTTCGTCACTTTCCCTAGCTGTTCGCGTGAAAAACAATTTTTTTTTCTTAAAGTACTCCTCAAAAGCAGCTCGTGTGCCAAAAATTATTTCTATTGGTTTTAGTATCAGGTTAAAACCACTGGCTCCTGGACTATAATAAAAAAGACACAAAAAGCTTTTAGTAGAAATTAAAAACTGAGTCAAAAAGATAAAACCACCCGCGCTCCCCCTTTGAGCTGCAAGCGTCCCGATGGGCGGTTGCGCCCCCCAGTTTGGAAAACACTTGTCTAATTCAATACGAAGCTTCGTATCGTACAACTCTAATCTTTTTTCTTTCTTGATCATTTCTACGTATTTTCTATTTCCAGAGTTTAGTAGCTAATGTTTTAGCGGGTGATAAATTCGCTTGAAACTAACTATCCAGCAGTTCTTGAAGTGAATTGTCCAATCCCTGGATCAGATGAGCAGCTTTTTCCAAAGTTAAGGTGTTCATATTTAAAGCTTTATTGACACGATCAATTTGACATAAAGTGTGATTCCACGAGTCCAGAAAGAAAACACACTTCAAATCAATGTTTTTGAGCAGACTTTTGGCACTCGATGCTGTCTCAAGATTGGTAGGATTAGCCGCCATGTCTTTGAGTACCTATGTAATAGAGTTCTTTGAATTGCGTGTTGAGGGGTTTTATCGCATTGGCTTTCGATGTCCATCTTGTTTTAGAATGCTAATGTTGCTTTTAATGTCCTCATTAAAATAGTTTATCGAGAGGTGGAAACGGTAAATTTTTTGAACGGTGTTAGCTGAAGCGGAATGAATCTTTGCTAGATTCATACTATGCTAGATTCATATAGCAAGATGCGTAATTGTACACCAGAGTATCTTCCTTCCATGTTGGCACCATTATCGTACCCTTGGCCCCTGTCATCCTTTTCCAATTTTTTTTAGTAGATATGCCATTTGTTAATGTTTCTTCAGCTTTTTCTTCGGTGCAAATGAAGTCAATGAAGCTTTCTTTTATAGTGACCTTACCATTATCAATACAAACATAACGAATAATTTCTGCGATTCGTTCATTATGAGAGACATCGTTCGTGCAATCAAACAGCAAACTGTAATTATTTGGATTGACGAGTTCTTGATAAAATCTCACTGCGCACTTTCTATCCCAATAAAGTAATAAATTCATTTTAAATTTGTGGCGATAAAAGCAATAAATTCATTTTGAATTTTTGGCGATAAGTGGCTGGTTGAATTTGTTGTGTTCAGCAATGAGTGCTCCCAAAGTTTTATCGTACTTGCCGAGTAATTCAATGATGTTCTTCAGAAACACCAGCTCCTTTCATGCCGATTTGTGACGATCCTCGAAATGCTAATTTGTTTTCAGCGCCACCACTCTTTTTCCAAAAGTTTATGTATGTTTTTGCAGTCATGCAGTCATCTATACATTTTGAGTTTTGCAATCCAAAGTTTTCCATTGGAGGAAATATTTCCGATGGTCTGGTGATTTTTCGTGATCTACAATTCGGTATATGTTTTTCCAATCCGAAAATCCTTCTTGGCTATTAGCAATAGATCGAATGTTATGCGTCCGACATTCAAACAGGCAGCAACAAAAGCAGAATACAGCATTGTATTTTTGGGAGTAGATTAACCAATTTCTATCGACAATTTCACGGTTAGGCAATGCTTTCTCGAGCCAATGAGAAGAAAATATACATCCAACTTTTGGTGCGATATTCTTAAAATCTGCATTCTTTCCTTGCAATATCAAGTTTATCCTCACACTATTCGTGAGCGAAGATTATTGTAATTAATAGCGTGCTGAGTGGCAGGAGTCCCTCTAGGAACGAAATTATAGATATTTTAATAATAAAACATTAACAAAGGAGTACACTGGGAAAAAAATTCATCAAAAACCATACTGAACAGGAATAGCGGGAACGATGAAAGTCAAGAGACGTTTTCATGAAACATTTGGCAATTTGATCTTAGTGTATGGATCAGTGTTAGAAATTCTGGAAAAAGAAATGATTTTTTTTCCTGTCCAGTATTTTTTTACAAATTTTTTTCCGTGTAAAAATTTCATCTGCTTCTTGAAGAAGTGCCTAGTATGACGTTTTTTCAGATGCGATTGGTTCAGAGTTTTCAGAAGCGATTGGTTCAGAGGTTTCGGTCACAGATATTCTTTCTGATCTGCTTGAGCTTGCAAATATTTCAGGTCTATCAAGCTGGCAAACCCATTACAGCAGAACCAAATGAAAGTTAGATCAAAATTTTTAACTTTTTTTTTACTATTTTATTACCCAAGAGAGAATTTTTTTACTCTTTTATTTTTTAAAAAATTCAAGGTTCTGCTAGCTTTATATCAAGCTGGCAAACCCAGTACAGCAGAACCAAAAAAAAGGTAGATCAAAATTTTTTACTCTTTTTTTACTATTTTATTACCCAAGAGAGAAATTTTTTTACTCCTTTATTTTTTAAAAAATTCAAGGTTCTGCCAGCTTTATGTCAAGCTGGCAAACCCATTACAGCAGAACCAAACGAAAGTTATATCAAAATTTCAAACTTTTTTTTTTACTATTTAATTACCCAAGATGGAATTTTTTTCTCTTTTATTTTCAAGAAAAAAAAAGCATAATTCTGCCAGCTTTATGTCAAGCTAGTAGAACCATTCTTAATAACTATCAAATGCGTCCACAAACTTCTTATATTTATTAATCATGTCTTTACTAAGAGTAATACTATTTTTTTACCCAACAGTTAAATAAATTTAGTTCTCCATCCAATCAAAAAATAAAGTTTCTATTCTGTTTGCAATTTAATACATTCATTTGCCCTTTATATAACTAGCTGGGACCCGGTACGCCTCGCTGCACCCATAAGCCAATAGTAACCAATAAAACCCAACATTGACTTGGTATTTTTCGAGATATGAATTTTACAAAGATGAAGGGCTCAAAGAACGGGTAAACGTAAAATTAATGCAAATCTTCAACATGAAACGAAAGAATTAATTATAATTTCCGTAAAATTTCGAGACATTAGATTTTTCAAAACTACTTCTTGGAAATTGCTTTTTGGATTCCTGCAAAATATTGAACGAATTAGAATATTGCTTTCAAAGATTTCTTTAAAAATCTTTTTTTATTCCTGAAAAATACCACTGTTGTTACTTTTGAGATGTTTGAGAATGGCAGAATCAATTTAATGACAATTTCACATATATGCAATTAATAGCAGTTATCCATTCCGCAGCTGTCAACCAATAAGTAGGCCATGAAGCTATCATACCCTTTCATTTGATACCCATTTTAGTTTTTCTTCCAGAAATAAGTGTCGAGGCACTTATGTACATATTTCTTTAAGTAATTTTGACGATCCATGGGTTTTTTTTAATTGAAAGTATAAATTGAAGGAAGCCTTGCGTTTTAAGTAATCGTTGAACCCTTAACAAAACAACTGTACTGTCTGCAATGACAATTAGACAAATGCCAAAATTTCTTACCGACTGTCACTTTTTCTTAAGGGAATAAATGCACAAGTTTTCTTGAGCAAATTCCGTGGGCCTAGCATACCGGGCTTAAAGGAAGATTTTGAGAAGCCCTATTTGTCAGAAAGGGACATGGAGAAACAGCTAACAACGAGTTATATCAAACATATGACGAGATGGGCTATGTAAGTGATGTTGGTAAAACTCAATACACTTCGCTGGTTTGGCCACGTCGAGCGCACGTCAGAAGAAAGAGGTGCAAGGAAGGACTTCACTATCATCATGGAAGAAAAAGATGGACGGATGCGTTTGTAACAAATGCAGACACTTCTCCAGACATCGAGCTGCAAGTCAGGCAGAAATAGAGACTGAAGTAAAAGATTAGAGGAAGCCAAGGTTCTATTTGGGCTGCAGCGCCATTGGAAGAAGAAGAAGGTATATATGAGGCAAATTTCGCTTGAAGAACGCCTATTTCATTTTCTCCTTTGGTGAGGTACTTGGTCTAAAGGTACTGCGACCACTCTCTTGACCTATTTTGCTACTGCATTGGCATTCCTGATAACTTTCAACGAATGGTTATCTTATACCTGTGACCTGCTTTAGCGTATGCAAATTATTTTAAAAGCTGATTATTTGGATATATGTATAACTTGCACTGTTCGATTTTCTCTGTGTTGCAAGAGCGTGGATTCCAAGTTGGTGAATAGAGAGGAACGCATACAAACTTCTATGGGAAAAAGATTTCCAATTTTCGTCTCCACTTTGCGTTTGAGTTTTAAACTGCCCTAAACTTTCCTTAATTGAGGCAGAAAAATACATTTATGTGAAAAGCGTCACGACTGAGATGAACTTGCTTGGTACTCGGTTCTAACCTATAAGCAGTGATATGAGTAATATTAAAAAGTATAGAGTCAAAAGTATCGAGTACTGATATGAGTAGAATCGAAAGCCAAATAGTCATATCAGTAAAGAATCGAGTACCGATTCCGTATCTCTATGTGTGACTAGCCAGCTTGATATCAGGCAAGCGTTTTCATCATTATTTAAACAAATTAAATTATAGACCTATAGACCCGTGTGTTCAGACTCTTTGGCTAGGCCAAAAAGTGGATTTGAGTTTCTATTGGAGCCGAGTTGAGTTAGATTTGAATTTAAAACTGAACGACTTAACTCTATGAATACACGGTATCATACTGAAGAATATAGGCCCATACTTATAATTTATTTATAGTTGTATTCTGCTTTATATGTTACGTACCTATGGCCGCATCAAATGAACTTAGTTCCCGCCTTTTTGCATTTTCTTCCGTAAGAGATTATACTCTTTATCTAAAGCTGGTAATAAATCTTGCATTGTGTTGCAAATTTATACTGAAATTAATAGTATTTCAAAGACTGCGGTCATATAAAAACGGCACTGCATTGTATGAGCTGACCTAGATACGCACACAAGCAATACAACGCAGCACAATAATGCTTTTCCAGCTAAATCTCCATGGCCATTGCGGTCACTACGTTGTGTCATGCGCCGCGAACCAATCATAATCGCTTTAACGGACGACCTCCAGCGCAGGACCATTTAATTATTATTTTTTTTTTTTTTTTCAAATTGTTTAAAGCGTTATATAATATCATTGGTTTTAAAGCGGATGTATCGTGTTTTTAATAAGTGATTCACTTTTATTCTGGGGTGGGCCAGAAGGATTCTGGGGTGGGCCTAGCCCACCTGGCCCCCAACCTTCCTACGCCCATGGATGAAGTGTGCCCCCCCACTTATCAAAATTAGAACAAACAAACCGCTATAACTTCTAAAATAATTGTAGTAGGATAATGATCTTGGGCTTATTGGATTAGAAATGTTCTCAGCTATATATTTTGGTCGAACCCTACCCACACCATTATTAACAAATATATTTTATACAAAATTATTATTTCTTTAATAACACTTTCAAACAAATTGGTATAACTTCTACAATAATTGTAGTACCATATTGATCTTGGGGTTATTGGATCAGGATTTTTTGCAGCTGGCGGAAGGTCATCAACGATTTACAATACTCAAGGCCATTTTACATCCCAAACATAATATATAAATAAATGGAGCACCGATAGAAATAACTTACAGTTGTTTACAAAAATTGTTTAAAAATAAGTAAAATGGATACTAATAATAAGTAAATTTTTTGTTAAATAGTAAAAGAGATAGTAAAAAAATAGTAACTAAATATATGAATTTTAGTAATTTATGTATTTGATTGTTTTGTTGAAAAATAATGTTATGAAAAATGAAGAAATAGTTTATATAAAGGGGCAATGAATGTATGAAGTCAAGTAGGTAATCTTAAATTGCAAACAGAATAGAAACTTTATTTTTTGATTGGATGGAGAACTAAATTTATTTAACTGTTGGGTAAAAAAATAGTATTACTCTTAGTAAAGACATGATTAATAAATATAAGAAGTTTGTGGACGCATGCGATAGTTATTAAGAATGGTTCTACTAGCTTGACATAAAGCTGGCAGAATTATGCTTTTTTTTCTTGAAAATAAAAGAGAAAAAATTCCATCTTGGGTAATTAAATAGTAAAAAAAAGTTTGAAATTTTGATATAACTTTCGTTTGGTTCTGCTGTAATGGGTTTGCCAGCTTGACATAAAGCTGGCAGAACCCTACATTTTTTTAAAAAATAAAGGAGTAAAAAAATTATCTCTTGGGTAATAAAATAGTAAAAAAAGAGTAAAAAATTTTGATCTACCTTTTTTTGGTTCTGCTGTACTGGGTTTGCCAGCTTGATATAAAGCTAGCAGAACCTTGAATTTTTTAAAAAATAAAAGAGTAAAAAAATTCTCTCTTGGGTAATAAAATAGTAAAAAAAAAGTTAAAAAATTTGATCTAACTTTCATTTGGTTCTGCTGTAGGTAATGGGTTTGCCAGCTTGATAGACCTAAATATTTCAGCGTTTGGAGATTGAGGTTTTTGATATGAATTGACAAAATTGGAATCCAACATTTCTGTTGTGAGAACGTGCAGGAAAACAATTTTAATTTTTACTCGACTTTTTGTTCGTTTATTGTCTACCTTATTCGATTTTAGCAACAAAATAAGGTGATAACCATTTTTTTTGGCGAAAATTCTCACTGTTTATGTGTTTCGCATGCAATTTTTATGGGTACTTAATTCTTTATGTTTGCATGTCTCAGCCGAGCCCACGTGGTCGTGGTAAATGTTTCTCAGCCCAGCTGAGAAGTGCGCCTTCTTCATAAGAAGGGAAACTCTATTATTATTATAAAATAGGTTTATTTTGAGCATAACTTATAATAAAAAAAAGAGACGTCAATTGTATTTATATGTTTATAAAAAACAAATTTCTCGTTTCGATTTTGAGTACCAATTTTCTTTTTCTTTCTGGGTCGGATGATTTGGCAACCCGCTGAGTACGTGCGTAGGAAAAATGCCCCAGAAACCGACCGATCTCTTCAGCTGTATCAATCTAAGCTGGCTCTGATGTTCGATCCTTTTTTGAATTTGTCGCCAGCTACGCACGAAATTTCAGCTTGTTACTAATCATTAAAAAAAATGGTCCAGGAACTGTGGACTATACATAACTATTATAATTTCAAATCAACAGCGAATAAATAGATCAATTAAAAATTGCAATGTCAATGAATATGTCGAGTAAAGTATTCTGTATCATGCTTTACTTATAGAAAAGTAAAAAACCACCAGCCGCCAGTTATTAATCTTATGAGCTCTCTTTCTCACAGAATTTTCTTTCATGAAAAACAACCAAAAATTGAATCACCCTAAATGTCACCTTACATTAATACTAATAAAATTGTAAACAAAAAAATAACAACCCTTCAGTAAGATCCGCAGACGTATGTACATTTACATATGTACATATTACACAATTGAATTAGCATTTGACTGGACTACAGCATTCTTTTTCATGGCTCTACAGCAAGGCTTTTTCATGGTATACTCGTGTTAGGTGTAAACCACAGACATGTCAGTGGGTGTAAGTAATTGGCTAAAACAATTCGCCAGCATGCAAACCTTGACTCATACGCTTGAGAAGCCAAATAAGCTTTTTTAAATGAATTTAGTACCTATATATTTAAATTTCTTCATCAGATTACCCAAATGGAGAACTTCAGATTGTTCCAAATTAGAAATCCCGGGAATAGAAATCTTCATGTGGAATGTCTGAAATCTCTTCTATCGCTCTTCGAGGAAAATCTGAAAGAAGGAAGGAAGCGAATAAAATATAACGGCTTCAAACGTCTCACCGATTGGGAATCGAATCGACTGAAATTTTTGGAAGATTTTTGTGTAAATAATAACAAACGTTCAAGAACATTGTAAACAACTCAATCACTTGCGATTTTTCTTTATTTTTAGGGGAACTTCTTGAAGCAATTAAAGAAAGCTCAAGATATTGGGAAGGAAACTAATTTAAACAACCTCGTTGATGAATTGCGGGGCACTGTGAACACAATTGAAACTGTAATGCTTAACAAAATTCACGATAATTGGCCTGATGTGGTATTGAATCTCTGGGCAGGTGGATCGATTGTTGCAACTTGTAAATTGAGAGCAAAGAATTATTTTTACACAGAACGTGTGGAGACTACAGGCAATTTTTGTGGCAAGCGGCATAGTTTAGTTTTTAAGGTAAATTTTAGAAAATACTCGATATTAAATTAAACACTTGTTAGTATCCATCCATCCATCCAAATCGAGCCTTGGCATCCTCTAAGGCATTTCTCCAAGTTTGACGGTATTTTACAGCATGTCTCCAGCTCCACGCACGTGCTTATTATGCACCTAAGAACTTTTCTCTCAAATCTGTTGACTTGTTCTTTTATGTTCTGGTGGGTAAGTCCTTGTCATGCTTCGAACTCTTCTGTTGTAACATTTTGGATCCCTACCTACGTCATTAAGCAATTTGTTGCGCATTTGACCAGTTTTACCACCTTTGAGGGATCCTAAACTCCTAATTCCGATAGGATTTCGCACAGCCTCACTCTTTATGGGTGTTTCCACAAAAAACTCTGTGTCCGCAGCACTCCCCAATTGATATAATTAATATTATTATTTTTTTATTATATTTTAAGATTGCTAAGTAATTAATCAAAATATGTGTTATTTATTCCCCAAACTTTGTTTAAAATAATAATTTACTATACTCTTGAAATCATTTTTATTGACCCCTAATGCCAGTCCCTAGCCATGTCCGTGCACCGAAATTCTGAGTTTGGGCATCCATATTTCGAAAAACATTTAACTTATACTTTAATGTTCTTTAAAATTTTTCAATATTAAAGTACTTTTTTTATGTGACAGACTAGAGGCTTAGGGAAAGTCCCTTTGTACTGTCGACAATCTATTTTTTCGTATAGAGTGAATGTCGGACAGCAGAGCTCTAGCCGGAAGATAGAGAGAAGAGAAGGAAGTAACTGTCGCAACCTAGCCGCGATATTTTATTCCTACTCACAACCATTTCGCGACTCTGACATCGGGGCGTCGAGAACAACTCGCTGGAGTGTTATGCCTCCTGAAACGAGTTGAATCTCTTCAACCAACCGATGGCATACGCTTGGTGGAGCGGGGAAGGACAAGCGAAGGCTATGATAGGGGAATCAGGAATGTAAAGAGGGAAGAAGAAAGAAGGAAAGTTAGGTGGGAAAGGCGAAGGACCGTGGCGCCGCCGGGATTCGAACCCGGGACCTCTGGGGATAGCAGTCAGGCGCCTTACCTCTAGACTACCGAGGCCCCAACTTACAACTAATTTCATCAATTTTTGTAATTTAAAAAAACAATCACTATGAAACACGAATTTTCTCACATGGAAAACAATTTGATATTCATTGAGATCTGAATTTTTGGAACACGACTGTTTTGGTCGTTTGTAATTATCAACTTTTGTTCAAAAGTTATTAACTTTTGAATGTTCGAATGTGTTTTTACTCAATCAATACAATTATTACAGTTTTTGGCAGATCAGATTTTGGCAGAAAAATGTTCAGAACAAAAACGTTTTATAATAGTACATATATATATATAGTACTTTTGTATACATTTTCTATTGTACCTATTATTAAAATAAAATATTTGCCAAAAACGAAATTATTTGTTTTCATATTGCTTACATTTAACATAACATTCAAAGGTTAATAACTTTTGAATAAAAGTTGATCTTTACAAACGACAAAAACAGTCGTGTTCCAAAAATGCAGATCTCACTGAATAACAATTTTTCTTCCATGTGAGAAAAAATAGTTTGCCATTTGTCTTACAGTGATGTTTCCAAAGGTCAAAATTAGTGTCCTCAATTTTAATGATCAGTCCCTAGCCATTAACGGATTTTAAAATTTCGCGGTATTATAAGGGTGTAGAGTGAACGTAATTCAGCTAATTTTAAAAAAAGAGATGAAATTTTCTGCAGACTGCACTCCTTTTGCAGCGGCCATTTTGTAAATAAGTGCAAACGCGACATTTGCTGTGCAAACTCGTGATGATCTAGTCACTTTGTCCGTCCTTCGGTTAGTAATTTTATAGTTTAATAATAGGAAATTGACATTGATTTATTTTATTATTTATTACAGAGTAGATTTATATGATATAAAGAGTTGAGAATATGTGTATTATCCTTTTCAGCTTAGATTTATAAGTTAACATGGAAACTTTTATCATAGATAGTACATAGGAGGAAAATTTTTTCAAAAACCTCATAGATTAACTTAAATATAATTTTCGACCTATTCTATACCTAAACTAAATCTGTACATGATAAAAACTTATAGCCTAATAAAAACCTATAGCCTAATTGCATCAGGCAGTAGTTGCCGGATCAAGGGGTTTGAGGATTTTCGACACTTGTCGTAAAATACTAAAGCAGCGTATTTAGCTGAGTTTTCGACTAAATTCAAGTTGGCTCTTTTGTGTAATTTTTTAGTAGAAAAATGCCAGGGAAGATTAAATAGCATTTTCAAGATTTTATTCTGCATAACTTGTAGTTTGCTTATATGACACCGAGCACACTCGTACCAGACAGGAGCTCCGTAGAGTATAATGGCTGAAAACACTGCTTTATACAGGATTAACTTGTTATCCAGACTAAGAGTCGACTTTCTATTTATATACGGATATAATGTCCTGATATAAATATTTATTTTGTGTTTTACATGTGCTACATGGTCTCTAAAAGTAAGAGTTTTATCCAGCACCACACCTAGATACTTTACACTCTGTGACCAGTTTACATCCTCATTATTTAGTTTGAGGCATGAAGTGGGAAGTTGAATAGCCTTTCTTTTCCGGGTGAAAAGCATAGCTTGTGTCTTATGGCAATTAATTTTAATTTTCCATTTGTGGCAGTAAGCAGATATTATGTTTAGTGAGGTTTGGAGGGTCTGTAATATTGTATTTGTATTTTGAGAGGAAGCGTAGAGTGCGGTGTCATCTGCAAAGATAGATATATTGGTGTTTTCAAGAATAGGAAAATCTGCTGTGTAAATAATGAATAGGATCGGACCGAGGACTGATCCTTGAGGAACTCCCGCTGTAATAGCGTGTGCATTGGATGTGTCCCTGCCAACATGAACTTGGAAGAATCTACTAAACAAAAAGTTTTGCACAATTTTAATTAAGTATAGTGGGAAATTCAGGGTGATTAGTTTATAAACTAAGCCTTCATGCCATACCGAATCAAAGGCTGACTGGACATCTAGGAGAACAAGTCCAGTTGATTTTTTATTGCTTAGGTTGGATGCGATGTGCTTTTTAATTCTCATAACCGCATGTGTAGTATTATGTTGTTGTCTAAAGCCAAACTGTTCATTTGGTAGTAAATTTTTCTCATTAAGTATTTTAGTTATTCTGGCTTTTAAGATTTTTTCCAGTATTTTTCCTAGAGAACTTAGTAGGCTGATAGGTCTATAGCTGGTTGGTTCATAAGGTGGTTTGTTTGGTTTCAATATAGGGACAACTTTAGCTGTTTTCCACTTGTTAGGGAAATAGCACAACTTTAGACAGGAATTTATTAGGGACGTAAGATAAATAATAGCTGTTCGTGGAAGATGTTTCAAACAGATGTTTGGAATCTGATCCAGCCCAGGAGTTTTATTTGGTCTGAGTCGTTTTATGAGCAATTTGGTTTCTTTGGGTCGAACCAGGTCTTTTAAATCCAATATAGGACTTTCTTGAATTAGCTTATCAACTGCTTCTGTGACTTTGCTAATGGTGCTAGTATCGCTGAGGTTAACGGAAACTAAATTGTTATTAGCAAAAGTGTTTGCCAGGAGATTTGATTTTTCTTCGCACATAAAATATTTCCGATCATTTTGCTTGAGAGTCGGCATGGATCTATTCTTCTTCCGGAGGAGTTTAGCAACCTTCCAAAAAGGTTTGGAAGCTTTTTTGAAACCAGAAATTAGATTCTTGAAATTATTATTTGTATAGAGCTGAGAGTAGATTTCAATTAGCTTGTTTAGTTGGTTTAGCTGTATCTTGTATGTTCTGATACGGTAGCGCTGCCATAGACGGCGGATACTGTTGCGTTGGGTGATTAAAACTTTAATATTGTGGGGAAGTTTCCTCGAGTGTACTGGGTTGATGGTTCTGGTAGGAGCGGAGAGTTCAATTCCTTCAACTATCACATTGGTCAGGTGGTCTACCATTCTGTCAATTTGCTCATGGCTGGATATTTCATTCAGGGCAAAGTGTTTTATACCAAGTTTCATTCTATCATGAATATAGACGGAGAACTGCTGCCAATTGGCTTTGCTGGTGTCGTAAATATGTGTATTGCTAATTATGGGGTATTTAGAGACAGTGATTTCAACTGGTAGATGATCAGAGGCTAGTTCGTTAATGACGGCAGGTGGGGTGAGTGCTTGTGTTATGTTGGTCAAGAAGACATCTAACACAGAAGGATTAGATCTAGCATTGTATGGGATATATGTAGGATCTGGAGGATATAAGAGCACAGAAGAGCTTGTAGTTAAGTAGTCGTGGAGGATATTTCCCCATGAATTTGCTCGCAGACAACCCCAGTTTTGATGACGACAGTTTAAATCACCTCCGATTAAGAAGGGTCCTTGTAGGTTGGCCAGTTTATGGAGATCAGCTTTAAAGGAAGCTTTATTTGCTTGGTTAGATGTGCCACCAGGAAAGTATGCAGAATATAATTTGATTTTGCTGTAATTGTCAAAAGCTATTTCAACTCCAACCGCCTCAATTTTATTTAGGTTTATAGGTGGAAGTAAGCAATATTTTAATTTTTTATGAATGATGACGGCAACTCCTCCACCCCTTGAGCCTTCCCTATCTAACCTGTGAAAATAATAATTAGGGTTGGAAATATTAACAGTAGGATTTAAGCCTGTCTCCGTGACCAGCGCTATATCTATTTTACGTTTTTCTAAAAAGCTAAAGAATTCTATATGCTTGTTGCGAATACCTCTGGCATTCCAAGTGATCATTTTAAGTCTCTCACTTGCCATTGTACAAGTATTTAATGGCTAGTTGAGTTATAATATTGAATTGCTCAAATCTATCTTTGCAGGTTTTTAGTTTACATACTACTTCATTAGTAAGAGATATAATTTCATTATAGCTAAACAAGTTAGTATTAGTAGAATCAATTGCTACGTTGCTATGATTGTTAATATTGTTGATATTGCTATAACTATTTCTGTTATAATTGTTAGTTTTAAATACGTTGCTCCACGGTGCATTGAGTCCCGTTTGTACGTTGTATCTAGTTTCAGTTGTACTGCCGGGTAGTGGAGGAAAATTAATAGCGTCGAGATTGACAGTGCGCCTAGTACCACATTCTCGGATTTTTTGAGATAATCGCTGCCTCATTTGCACGTAAGCAGCTCTACTCGGGCATTGTGCATCAGTTGACTTGTGATCACCATTGCAATTTGCACATTTATTTACATCCAATTGGTTGCAATTTTTGGTGTGGTGATTACCAGCACAGTTTGCGCAGAAGGTCTTGACATGGCATTGATTTTCGCCATGTCCATACAGCTGACAGTTGCGGCATTGCGTTAATTTGTTGGGTGGTTTACGTTTATAGTCCCAACCAACAACAGTCTTGTCAATAATGTTGTATTTAATCCTTAACTCCTTCATTGTTATGGATTTTTTTACAAAGTACACAATATAGAGGATCGATGTGGCATTTCTCGTTTGCCTACTGATTTCTTTTACATCCATGCATTAACCAGCATCACATAGAGTTTTTTTAATTAAAGCAGTATCCATTTGTTCAAGACCCGTTAACACTGCTTTGAATGGTATTTCATCTTTACTGCTGTGTGTATAAAACTCACAGTTGCTTTCAGTAAGAGTTTTGCAAATCAATTTGGATGTATCAATTGAACCGGGAATTATTTTGATGCCTAACGAGATTCGTTTAACCATATAATCATCAATATTCTTACCTCTTAGCAAATCATGAATTTGTTTAGCAGATGTTTTAATCACATTGATGGGTGGAATTTTTAACTTAGCCGTAGTGTCAGCAGGAATTTCCTGATCGTCAGCTTCTAAATCCGGATCCATGGTTTGCAAGGGAGAGAAAAAATTCTCAGTAGAAGTGCTAGCGGTTTGTTTTTGGCTTGAAGTGACTGCTTGTCCTCGGGGAACTCTGACGGATCTTCTTTTGCCCGCCATGGCAGAGACTACTTGATAGTCCCCAGAATTGAATTTTTTTGTGGGTCGATCGTAAATCGTACCCTGCGGATCTTCCGTAGTGTGCAATTCCGAACTACTGCGTTTGCGAATAATTTTTACTATAGAATTTTTTGTAATTTTTTTTAAACGACAAGACACCTCCACGCACTACGAGAGTTACGATGAGACTGACATTGATTAATTAAGATTTACAAGTGATTTATCGGCCTTGTTCGGTAGATAGTGTTAGATATCGTAGTATAGTGGTCGAGCATACGATTTACCCACTAGGGCGTTTTGAAACTTTTTTGGTAGAGGTTTACATATTTCTCTGTATTTTGGTAGCCCTATTAGATATTTTCATGAATAAGGCAGCAATCTACGCAGAATACTCCCAGCTATCTAAAACTGTAAAAGGTTTCAACCCACCAACGTCCAGAGTTATGAGTCGTCAAATCTGAGTTTGTCTACCTAAGTTTTGTCGACAAGTACCAAATAAGCACCAAATAACGGTAATTTTAACATTAAAATTGCTTATAACTTCAAAAGTAAAAGTCGTAGCATAATAATAATTGTTAGCCATAATGCATAGGAAGCTTTGAAGTTGAAATTTTAGTGAATAAAAAACAAAATTTTGACGACTCATAACTCTAGACGTTTGGGTTGGAACCTTGACTCTTACAGTTTTAGATAGGTGGACATCTTATTTTATTATAATATCGTTATGGTTCATCAGTCCCTATCCACGTCTGTCAGGCCCTAGATGCTTAAATATCAGTCCCTAACCATAACAGTTAGTCCCTAGAGGCCTTTTTTTATGTGTTAGTCTAAGCTTAGGTGTCACCCCTTGTACTACTAGTTCGTCATGTCGTACACGTCATCGTGCAAAGTCTAGTAGTAAGCTTAGCTCGAAGGATAGAGAGAAAGATAGGATAGATTAGGGAGAGTCGGGTGGGTGTTGGAGGAGATGATGGTGAACCTTGCGTTTGAGCTCTTGGGTGTTGTGTGAGTTCGAAAATACTGACTGAGGTAAGTTGTTCCACAGTCGCGTTGTTCTTGTTATAAACGAATTTCTAAATCGGAGTGTGCGCGAAGATAAGGGCTGTAGACTATAAGGGTGAGACGAGTGGGCAAGTCTAGTGTTGTGGGAGAAAAGTTGCCGTGGAGGCATGAGGCTACTTACAGTGGCGGACTAAAGTCTACATACACCCCTCATTTCTGCTCGTTTGAAAGTCCAAAAACATGTTGGTAAAAAGTAAAGATGTAATTTTGTTTGAAATCATTTATTATTCATAATAAACTCAAAACATTCATATCCCTAGTGCGAATTAATAAAATTATATAAAAAAAAACATAAAATTCATAGTGACAAAAGTCTACATACAGTACAAGAACTTCTTGTTTAACGGTCACAGTTTCTTTAAATAGATAGTTTTTTTTCGTTTGGTTTGAATCAATATTTTGTTGGTCCACCCTTAGCATCAATCACTGCTTGGAGTCGTCTTGGCATAGAAATAATTGTTAACTCAGCAGATGTAATAGTGTTCCAAGCCTCTAATATGCGTTCTCTGAGGACTGCAGCGCTGGAAACCTGCTCCTTTCTAATTTTGCGTTCTAGAATTTCCCAGGCGTGCTCGATAATGTTCAAATCCGGGCTTTGAGGTGGAGTTTTTAACTGTCTTGGTGCGTAATACAGAAACCAATCCTTAACCAACCGAGCTGTATGCTTTGGATCGTTATCTTGTTGAAAGATCCAACCTGGAACAAGCTCCAAAGTGTCCACCGAAGCCTTCAGATTTTCTTCCAAAATGGATTTGTATTGATAACGATCCATATTACCTTCAACAAAAGCAATTCTCCCAACTCCAGATGCAGCAACAGCGCCCCAAACCATTACGCTGCCACCTCCATGCTTTACGGTTGATACCAAATTCTTCATATCTAAGGCAGTTTTGTTTTTTCCACGAGTCCAAGTTCAACATATTTGGAAGCGATGGCACGGCCAAGGTGTGGAGACAAAACTGCCTTAGAGTCGTTGTGGTAAAAACGGTAAAATTTTCCAAGAGCTGCTGCATTCCTACGGTGGCTTAATGAGTCAATTGAAGAGCAAATGGCACTATCGCCCATAAGTTTGAGAGCGCGGCTTTGCACCTTGTCCAGCCAGGCTAAGGTAGTTCTCGGGCCCCAGCCCAAATATACGAGTTGTATTCGATACGTAGGACTTGTAGAATGTAGCCCTGGCCGACGGCTGAAGGAGGAATTTACATCTTTTAAGGAGTCCCCGGCACTGGGATGCTTGTTTAGCAATTTGGAATATGTGATTATCCCAGCGCAGATCTTCGGCTAGTGTTATGCCTAGGATGTTTAAAGACGGTTCTGCCGTTAGGTTTTTATTGCTCACTGAAATAGAAGAATGGTCGGTGCAGGTTTTATTGGAGATGAGACAGTATTTCGTTTTGGATGCATTAAATTGACCTCTTTCTTGCGGTTCTTGCGGCCCCAGTCAAGAATTCTTTCAATGTCCCTGTTGATTGAAATGGACACGAGACTGCGATAATGCCGACAAGGTCTAGCGCGAGCTTGTCTTACAGTATCAAAGCCATAGGAGTAACATAGTATACTGTCGTCGGCAAAGCAGTGGAGTGGGTTGGAAGGGATTGAGAGCAGGTCATTTATAAAAAGTAGTTATTAGTTAACTTTTTCTTCTTCGATGGCTCTACAGCCCAAATCGAGCCTTGGCCTCCATCAGCTTCTCCCTCCAGAGGTCTGTCTGTTCCGCAGCTTGCCTCCAATTTCTTGTGTAGAAAAATTCTACTGCTTCTGTCTTAACTGTTTTCCCACCTTGATCTGGTTTGCCAACTGGCCTTTTCCCATCTAGTAGTAGATACAGGTCTTTTTCCGGTATCCTTGAGTCATCCATTCTTTCGATTACCGTACCGTACCTTGCCATGTGTTGAAAGTTTACACTCTTACACTCATTTTCTCAATACATTGTCTTCATTGATTGAGCCGCATATCATATCTTTTCTGCGAATTTTTGAGAGATATTCCATGCTTCACGTAGCTTCTGTACGTATGATCTCTGTATATATTCTTATTCTGGTTTTTGTGTAACTGTATCTAGATTTCATTACTGGCAGTAGTTTATTATGCTCCATATACGGCGTTTATTTTTCCTCCAGGTGATGTAGTGGTTTTTTTCTTTTTTTTTGCTCTTGTCTGCACGTATTTGCAGTCCTAGCTCTTTAGCTCTATTTTCTGATTCCGTGAATATTTCTCTAAGGTATGACAGTGATGTGGCAAGGTAGTTTATGCCATCGGTATATTTTGCCAACTGTTTTGATTTGTTAAGTAAGATGCGTTCAATGTTTACTATGCGAATGACTCGCTCTGCTTTAAGCCTTGCCTAACTGGGAAGGACTCCGTTTCTTCTTACTGTACAGCTTGTATTTTCCATTTCCATTTTTTTTAAATTCAATATGATTAGGGGGATGTTTAGCTACAACATTGCCGTATACATTTTTCCCTGCCCATGTTGTCGTATGCGTGTTTGAAGTCAATGAAAAGTTACACGTCAATGTTGTACTCCCAGCATTTTCGGAGGACCTGCATTATTGAAATTAGTTGGTCCATTGTTGATCTATTAACTAATTGCTGTTCCTGTTCCAGTTGGGCTTCAATTATGTTTTTCATTAGTTTGTATACTGTGCTTAAAAGTTATTTTATATACTGTCGCTAGGTTATAGGGTTACAAAAATACAGGGTGATATGTAAAACTCTATCTTTGTACAGTTCTGCCCGTATTACTCAAAACGGACAAAGATTTCGAACTAGGCGTCATAGTAACTTATACTCAGCTCCACCTATCCAACGATATATTACACATACCTACCTATTGGAGGTGGTACCAAAGTCCATACATTCCATATATAGAGCTAGTAACAATAATTAATTTATCCATAATAACACTTATTTGTACAAATATTTAAGCCGGTAGAATGTCTTCATACATGCAAGAACTGTGGTTGTATCTATGCTAAGGTAGACGCTTGGATCTGGATCGGAACTGAATCAGAACAAAAAGTCAACCCTAATAAAGAGGATTGGGCTGAAAATGAAAACAACACATATGAAATGAAAAAAGAGACGAATTTTAAATGTCAATTATACATAAATCAAGCAAAGGTACGACCAGGCGTTGACAGCACTGGTTTAGCTGATGCTTTTATAAGAGCAACATTTTCTGATGTTGTCGCTGAAACCTCAACCATCTCAGAATCCTTATCACCGGTATGGAAAGAAACATTAGTTTTTGAGAATGTGTTGCTACCAGGTAGTGCTATATCATACATTAATAATCCAATATTTGTGGCTCTTGAAGTATGGGATGTCGATACAAAGTCATCAGCTGAATATGTTGGATGTGGTCTTATAGGACTTGCGGTGAAACGTTCAGATGCTCCAGTCTCGCAACAACCAAATTTGGAAGATGATAAGAAAAAATCTAAAACTTTTGTTGAAAACACTAAGATTTATGAAACATTTAAAAAAATATTGAAAGGAAATAGAAAATTACAAAATGCTGCACAAATGTTAAAGTACTTGGACAGTTCTCCTCCGCCGTTGGTGTGGGTTCCTATATCTCAGAGCGGAGCTGTTACCGTAGAGGTTTTGATGTCCGGAGAGCTTATTGAAACTGAGAATGCTGGTACAAATTTACAAGTGAAAATTGTTAAAAGCCTTCCTAAAGAAATAAGTTTGAAAAACAAACAATTTCGGTACTTTATTTCGTATTCTATTAACTTTTTTTAAATATTTTTTTTAAGCATTGAAGTTATTTTCGCTGGTATAAGAAATTTTCGAGCAAATGGTCATACAGCTGGACGATATAAAATAGTAGTAATGTTAGGTGATGCTTTGTTCCAGAGCGGAGTGTCTGGGTCAAGAATTGGTGGAAGCATAAATTTTCTAGATCCATATGCTACATCTATAATTGTAATTTTATTATAAATGCATTCATTCAGATCTAATTTAAAAAACAAACAAAAAATATATTTATGTATATACATATATGTATGTATGTATATATTCTAGAATCTTCCTGAGCAGGCTGAATATTGGCCGCCTATAATAATAACACATGTTGACATTTCAAAACGAAAACGAGAAGTTACAGTAGGTGCAGCAATGATATCAAATTCTGGAAAATATTTTCTAGAAGACACATTCAAAGGAAGTGATCGTTCCGATACTGCAATTACTGGCTTGGAACCCCCAGAAAGTAAACGGAGTAGTGTTATTTTGCATCTTTTGTGTATTAATTGTAATGTTTTAAATAACAGATTTACAAGATATACCAAAAAATGAAGCCACGCCGTTGCTGAACACGAAAGCGAGCGTCGTGTCAAAAAAATCTTCAATTTTTCCAATGATTTTTGGATGTAACAAGCAAACTGACAACGAAAACGAGCAGCCCACTGCGATTGATGCAGATGGTTATAGTTGGTGGACGAAATATTATAATTCAATTAATACTGCGCAGAACGTAAGTTTTGTATTTTTTGTTTCGTTATTTATTACGTTCTTTTTATCTATTTTACACTAGAAATTAAACTCAAAACATGGGAGGGAAATCGTAACTGATGAATAAGGCAGCAATATACGCAGAATACTCTCAGTTATCTAAAACTGTAAAAGTCAAAGTTCCAACCCAATAACTTCCAGAGTTATAAATCATTTTTTTTTCACTAAATGTGATATGTGATATGATATGTGTGATATGTAAACCTCTGCCAAATTTTTTTCAGAATGCCCTATCGTTACACTATCGTTATGCACTATCGTTACGATTTCCCCCTTGTTCGTCTATCCAAAACCTATCCACAACTGGCCGCTTTGTTACTTTCTGCAATACTTCCTGTATGTACGCAATTAATAGGTTATTAATGTTAGTCGATTAAATTTTCTTATTCATTGTAATTTTTACTTAGGGTGAGTTGCCACCAAATCATTGATTAAAGTTATTGTTAAAATTAACTTTAACAATAACAAAGTTGTTAAAGTTCCAGTTTGTAAAAATGAGTTCCACCACCCAATTGTTTGTTAAAGTTATCGTTAAAGGCTATTTTAAGTCAAATTTACATGTTTTTGTATTTATAAGTTTAACAGTTTGTGAGTTTATTGAAAATGGCACCCCAGTCTGGGTCTATGACAACTGTCATAAGTTAACAAAAACAATAACACTAACCAGCCGAATTTGCTTGGTTAAAGTTTACGTTAAAATGTTACGTCATGTTAATAATTGTTAAACGGTGCAACTCTCGTTTTGTCTAACCGGAGATTTGACAACCGATCCAGCTTTTGTTACAGTTAAAGTTAATTGGTGCAACTCACCCTTAGTGACTTCAGAAAGTCATACTAACCAACAAGTAAAGTATCAGGTCACGTAAAATTTAAGAAGGGGTAGTCTAGGGAGTAAAACGCACCACGGTTCTTCGCCTTTCCTACGTTCCCCACCTACATAACCTTCCTTTTTCTCCCCTTTTTACATTCCTGATCCCTTCTGTCATAGCCCCCCCCCCCGCTGTCCTTAATGCAGTTTTCAGTTCTGTTATAGTCCCATATGGGTCAGCTCTATAGGTTCTCTATAATCAAAAATTACCCACAAAGATACGACGCTCTCAAAATTTCCCATAAGCTCCCTTGCGAGTGAATATATCAATCGACAAGGTGCAAGCGAGACAAAATTCAATTTAAAAACAAAACAAAAATCGAAGAGAGGGTAAATAAAGAAATGTTATTTCACGAAGTGCGAAAGAGACGCACTGATTTCTCTTCTCCGCAATTTTTTGTGCCGTCTGGAATTTATTTTGCTTGTGTGAATTCATGTACCATCTTCGTGTACTTCCTGCTCTGCATGTGTTTGTGTAGTTTGCCGTTGCTCCGCCCTCTCGCCATTCCGGAGCGCGTATATGAATAGACAGAAGATCATAGATTTTTACTTTCCTTTTTCTTCGCACAGAAAGGATTACATTGTCGTATCTTTCTGAGTAATTTTTGCTATAATGTTGAGATCTGGAGATACCGATGCCACGCCAGTTCCACCACGCCGAAGCACCCTCTGGTTACTCTGCTAAGGCACTGTAAAATCCTTATTTACGCTGGTGACATCAAACTGTACCGCCACATAAGGAGTTAGAGTATTGCATACTTCTGCACGCAGACCTAAACACCTACTATTCTTGGTGGTCCAACAACCTGGTACTATATATTAGTAAATAGAAGATCATGACTTTTTGTAGGAAACGTGGCGTTATAACTTATGACTATATTTTTCTCGGCAGCAGGGTGTCTCCACACACATCAATTATATCTTTTCCAAGGCAAATCCAGTCCTAGGATTTATAAAAAGATGGTACAAGGAATTCAACAACCCCCTCATCACTACACACTTGTACCTTGTATCTTTAGTTAGGCCTTTTCCTGAATATGTCTCCCAGGTAGCGTCTCCTTACTACTACTCCCATGTTGGTAAAATCGAATCGGTTCACAGGAAGTTCGTCCGATTTGCATTCAGCCACCTCCCGTGGAATGACCCACTTAAACTGCTCAACTTAAGCTCTCTCCATAAGCGTCGCGAGGTCGCTGACGTTATATTCATTCATCGGCTGATGAATGGAAGGTGGGCTCAGGACGTTTAGAGTGAGTAACTACAACCTGAGAGGTGAACCTCTCTTGCACATTTATTCCTCTAACACGAATTATGGCATGCTCGAACCGGTTAATCGCATGCTTATAAATACTAACAAAAATAGGAGTATTTTTAGATTACTAACTAGTGAAGTTGTCCTTAAAAGGGCTTTTCTTAATGTGGCGTGACTCCCTGCGTGCCCAGCTCCCATTTTGTTTTTGCACGCTTCTCTTTTTGATCTTTTGTGCTCTTACAGTTTTTAATATTCTATGTCTGCATGTTGAGCTGCAGCTGAGCCACTGAGCAGGGGTAAATGTTTCTCATCCCAGCTGAGAAGCGCACCTTCTGTGAAAGAAGGGTATCTCTATTAACTGCTGCATGGGCTTGTTGGTAAATCCATGGTTGACCAAATGGTTGATTCCTTCCGTAAATCATGGAAATAATATGCGTATACATCCAATCCATCAAGCCATAACCGTTTTTCGTCTGAATAGGTGACTTGGTTCCACTTTTCTTTCCAGGCGTAGCGATTTTCAGGTGTTTATCCTTGTGCCTAGGTCAGTGGCGTAGGAAGGCGGGGCAGAACCCCCCGAAACGCCTTTTGTATGAAGAAAATTCAGCTTGAACATTTATAATATCATTTTGTAATTTTGGTGGTACATTCAGTGCGATGAAAATACACTAGAAATATCACCTGATAGTTATTAAAGTTTGATTTATTTGAAATATCAGCAGAAATATAAAAAACTTATTGTGCCTCGAACGCGGTTCGCAACTGGCCCATAAATCTTTGATTTCACTTTCCCGACCCTAGGATTAAAAAGTTCACTTTCTGATGCGCTCAAATGTTTTTTTTTTTTTCTTCAAAACTCACTATTGAGCGCTTTTCCAGGATAATTCTAAAGTTCGACGAAATTTTCACGTAGACGCGTTTCAACAGGAAATGCCTACAGCTGATATTCCTTAGGTTAGGCTGAGCTGTTGGTATAGCTCACAGGTCTGGTCTCCCCAGGCTCAGTTCTGAGCTGGTCCGCCTGAGATCATAAGAGGGCCAGGTTAATTTCGATACGGTGCATTTATTAAGATCCCTCCAATGCTTTTTCGCTTGTTTGATTGTGTGTTGTTTGCATCGGAGTTTAAAAGTGGCCCAAGGCATACCAACTCTTTCCTTTCCTTGAAGGAGAGTAGCGGCCGTGCCTTTTCTAGCCAGTTCGTCAGCTTTACAATTTCCCTCTATACTTCGGTGGCCGGGAGCCCATACAAGGCGGGTCTTGAACTATCGAGCCATCTCGCTAAGAAATTTGCGCCATTTAGAGGTGGTTCTAGAGCCGTTTGTGCAAGAGCGCAGGGCTTTCAGAGCTGCTTGGCTATCTGAGAAGATGTGGACAGTCCGATTCCTGCCACCTTGCCGGTTTATTAGTAGAGCAGATTTGTATTGCTAGAACCTTCGCTTGGTATACACTATAGTGATTGGGTAGTCGGAAGGAGACTTCAATCTTAAGCCTAGTGGAAAAGACTCCTCCTCCTACTCGACCTTCGAGCCATCAGTAAAGAAGTTTGTGGCACCCTGAAAACTGTGTGGTCTGTTTCTCCATACACAACGTGAAGCGATGTGGACTCCGTAGTTCTTCCTGAAGTTAATCTCGGGTATGCAGAAGTCCGTTTTTGTGGGGATGGTAACAGAGTTCTGTACCTCTCCTGATTTCGGCCCACAAACCAGGGGTCGGTTCGTGTAGGTTATACATATGTAACTTCGCACATCGTTGTATTTTTTGTATTTTGTTTAGCACGGTGGATTTACTCAGGGCTGGCCACCATACTGAGACCACGTAAAAGAGAATTGGGCGGACGATCGCTATGTAGATCTATCGTACTATGGTAGGGGAGAAGCCCTATTTCTTCCCTATGAATTTTTTTGTAGGCGAAAAATTATACTCCTTAAAATAGTAAAAAAATCTGCGGCTTCATAAATCTACTCGTATAATTTATTCGACTGTGCATATTGAATCATTACGGCACAGTTAGTCTACCATCGAGCAAGTAGTGTAGCAAATCAGTCTTTTCGTCAATATATGTATATCAGTCCATCGTTCAACGCACACACATACTCATTGATGCTTCAATATTTAATCACACCTTTTCCGAAAATCGCAAACTGTCCGAAGATTGGATTATTGCTAGCAACAAAAGAAGTTTTTCTACTTTAAGGCGTTTAAATGATTGGCAAAGTAGTGCAACTGGAGAACAGCGGCTGAACGTTCTTGCACTTTTGAGTATTGGCAGGGAAATCGACGTAAAGGCTAATGAAGTAATAAATAAATTTGCTTTGCTTTGAACTGTGACTTTTCCACAAGCATTGCTCTGGTACCATTGGTCATGTATGTCAATAGTTAAAAAATTGAATTCCTCTAAAACACTTCTATTAAATCATAACTAAAAGTTATATCATTTTTGAAGGATATAGTTTAAAGTTCAGGACTCGATTTAAAACTATGTAACTCCCCCTCCCCCGAAAATATTTCTTCCTGCGCCACTGGTCTAGGCGGTTTGCGGCATTTTTCTTTTAGTCGGCGACGTTGTAGAGCTGGTTAGCGCTTTAAAATACCCTGTACAGTGCGTGCATAAAAGCTGGTGACATAGCCAAGTATACATGGGAAGAAATAATATAGAAGTATGTGCATTCAAATGCGAGCTGACGGAATATTCCGTGAATTGAATGCATGCCACGCAAAGATCGGGCTACTTTCAACTTTGTCTGCATTGTCGCATCCGACATACCACACACAAGCATACGCAACAAACACATGAATACGTTACTTAGATTTTCGGGCTGTGTGTGAGAAAGCCGGGACGGAGCGCAACCATGTAATTATGTGTTAGAGAAAATTCGCCGCATATCATGGAGCTGTTGAATGCACTGCATGCACGCTTGAATATGTCACTAGTTTAACTCCGGCTTCAGTTCTGATTTCCGTGGCAGTCACCTCTCTGTTGTAACCCTTGGTCTCTCTGATGTCGACTTCCTACTGTAAATTTCGATGTGAAGCTATTGATGACTTGATGACCTTCTTTGTTCTTCTTTCTTAACCTTTATTTTAATTAATTAACACTTATTATTATTAGCCGAATGCTACTAATTAGCTTTTATATGCAAAAATACTTTTTTCGGATTTGAATATTTTTTCAAAAGTCAGAATGAAAAATTTTAAATTTTATTTTATTTAAGTATTTGATGCAAGTTGACTTTGCTTCTTTTGAAATACAAAGTCTTTTGCAGTCAAGTGATATGAGAGTTGTGGAACGATGTCCCTGTTGGTATATGGGTATTAATTCAAACACAATTAAAGTTATTTTAAATTAATCGATTTTATTTTGACACGTTCCTACTGGTAGCAAAACGAATAATTATAATTTTGTTTTTTCACATAAAATGTAAACTTAGATTTTATTCCATGCCTACCAGATTTATGAAACTAATCGGCAAGTGAATTTCATTAAATTCCAACACAAAATAAATCGATTTACAAAACAATTTAGTTTTAAAATAGGGATACATTCTATTATGTTTTTATTTCTGGGAAATTACTTATGACCCAACATTTGTTGCAAAGGATTGGGAAAACCCAGAAAAACCCAACCAGGCCATTTAAAAATTAGCAATACATTTAAACAAAAATTAAATATTACTTTAAACCTATCTTATCTCTAAATTCCAAGAATTTTACTGCCGATATATGTTTAGTAAATGCATCTGCTTGTTGATCACCTGTAGGAATATATTTAAGTTTGATTACATTATTATTTATTTGCTCTCGAGAAAAATGGTATTTTATATCTATATGTTTTGATGTTTTGTGATTTGTCGGGTTATTTGCTATACTTATACATCCATTATTGTCTTCATATATTATGATTGGCTTAGATATACATAAGTTTATACTTTTTGCCAATGACTTTAACCAAATAGCTTCTTTAACACCTTCAAAAAGTGCCATATATTCTGCTTCAGTAGATGAGGTTGCTACTGATGCTTGTTTTTTAGTATTCCAGCAAATTGTGCATTCCTCAAATAATTTAAAGCAGAAGCCCGTTGTACTCTTCTTATCATTTACTTCACTACCTCCCCAATCAGAATCCACATAGCCCGTTAAAATATCA
The DNA here is from genome assembly GCA_949987705.1 of Thereva unica. Lineage (NCBI taxonomy): Eukaryota > Metazoa > Arthropoda > Insecta > Diptera > Therevidae > Thereva > Thereva unica. Next base: position 71,341,577 of record OX465282.1, on the reverse strand, counting down.
TTGTAATCATTTTTTATACAATATGTTAATTTCAAGTCAACAGAGCCTTTTAAATATCTTAGTACCCTTTTTAAATTTTTCCAAAGCTCTTTATTATTTTTATTTGCGTATCTACTTAAGAGATTTATTGCTACACATAAGTCGGGGCGAGTACATATCATTATATATGTACATCAAACATCCAATAAGACTCTGACATGGTGATTCGTGGTTCTCGTTTGAATTTAATTCTATAAAATTTAATTTAATTGGCAAAGGTGTACTAACAGGTTTACTGTCATACATATTAAATTTTTTCAGGACTGTTTCTATGTAAGAACTTTGACTTAAAGCAATTTTGTTGTTACTCCTTTCAATTCTAATTCCTAGAAATAATTTTATTTCTTTTAAATCTGTCATAGAAAATTTTTTCATTAAATAATTTTTAAATCTATTCATTGTATCTATATTCTCAGTGATAATCACTAAATCATCAACATAGAGTACAGTATAAATATTTCTTGAAACATGGCCTCTATCTAAAATATGAATGCAGTAGTCGACAGGTGAATTTATAAATCCTTTTTCTAGCAAAGCCTTTTGAAATGTTTCGAACCAACACCTTGCTGACTGTTTCAAACCATAAATGGCTTTGTTTAATTTACAAACATAATTATTAATATTTTTTATGCCTTCTGGAGCTTTCATATAAATTTCTTCTTTTAAGATACCATTTAAAAATGCAGTTTTTACATCCATATGATGTATTAATAACTTATATTGATTTGCAAAAGCTACCATTAATCGAAAACTTGTTATTCTAGCAACTGGGGCAAAAGTGGAATCATAGTCTACTAAATATTCTTGTGTAAATCCACGCGCAACAAGACGTGCCTTATACATATTTCAATAGATTTCCAAATTCATCATTTTTAATTGAAAACACCCACTTGCAATCTACGATATTTTTATCTTTTGGCTTTGGTACTAAAGACCAAGTGTTATTAACTAACAATGAGTTAATTTCTTCATTTATAGCATGCATCCATTTTTCTTTATGGTCTCTAGCTTCGATTTCTCTATAGGATTGAGGAATTTTATACATAATGGATTGTGCACTGAAAATATAATTAAATTTTGAATCTAATTCATTATAAGAAATAGGAGGAAGATTTTAATCCTTGCACTTTTTCTTGGTTGAAAATTAAGGGTTCTTTCTGTATCATCATGAGATGACAAAGCATTGTCTACTTCTGGATCATTAGGCTCGTTATCTTTTTTTAACCTCTTAACAAATTTTTCTTTTGTTTTCAGTTCCACCTCATCTGATTTAACATTATCAGATTTTTTATCTATAACCATGTGTTCAATTTCAGCAATTGAACTTCTTTCTACTGATTTTGACCTAATGTCAGATGCATCAGTTTCATTGTAGGAATTTTTACAACTAATTCCTTTCAATGTCAATACTGGTCTGGTTTTCATGAAATTTTTTTCATCAAATATAACATCTCTTACAATTATAAATCTTTCATGTTCTACATCCCAGACTTTATACCCATTTGGCTGACAGCCAACTAATATACACTTCCAGGACTTTTCATCAAATTTAGCTCTCCTCGTTTTATTATGAACATAAGCAGTTGAACCAAAAATTCTTAAAAATTTTATTTGAGGCTTTTTGTTATGCCATAATTCGTAAGGTGTTTTATTTCCTTTTATGGCTTTCGTTGGAGATAAGTTAATTAAGTATGTAGCAGTTAATATACTTTCTCCCCAAAATATTTTCTCCAATTTAGCACCGGTTAACATAGTGCGAGCCTTTTCTGTTAATGTCCTGATCATTCGTTCTGACACTCCATTTAATTGAGGAGTATGTGGAACTGTCAAATGATAACTTATGCCCTTCTGTATACAATACTCCCTCATCTCACCCGACAAATATTCTCCCCCATTATCACAATATAAATATACCAATTTCAGATTAAAATGAGATTCGCTCTTAGCAACAAAATCTTTAAAAACTATAAAAACATCAGATTTAAACTTGATTAAATATGTAACACAGTAATGTGTATATTGATCTATGAAGATCACAAAACAATTTTTATTAACTATAGTTAGAGGAGTCACTGGACCAGCAACATCAGAATGTACAATAAATAATGGTCGCTTTATATGCTCCTTGTCTTTATTTTTATTGAAAGGTAATTTTGCTTGTTTTCCATGTATGCAAGCTTCACATATATCATCATTTGTATGTATATTTCTGATATACTTAACATCATTAACCATTTGATCATTTTGTAATTTCAAAAAAATAAATTTGCTTATATGACCTAGCCGTTGATGCCATACCATATAATCATAATTTGTAATATTGGCAACTTTGAAACTAGAGTTTACTTTATGCACATCAACTATGAAATCAATAACAAATAAATTATTGACAGTCTTACCTTTCATTATTATCTCACCGTCTTTAACTATCTCAACTCCTCTTTGATTGAAAACTACATTCAATCCTGCTTGTTGGATTTTTCTTACGGATAGTAAAGTTTGTGGTACGTCTCGGCAATAAAGAACGCCTTTTATACCCATATTGCTTGTGATGCGCACTATCCCCTTTTTTGTAGCAGTTATAAAACTGCAGTTTTTAGCTACTGAAATCTTGATTGGTGGATTTAAAGTACTAGTACCGTTTAGAAGGCTAAAAAATGACCAATTTTTAACATTTTTTTTTCTCGTTTCCTTTATTTTAAAATATTATGAATTTTTTTTCCTGTAGTTAGTACACATTTTGGCAGTAAAAAAAAAATTTTTTTAATTTTATTTTCATTGAACATTTATTGCTATATGCTATGCTATAGTGAAGTCCTCGAAAATTAGAGCCTCGCACTGTCCGGGGTTAATCTCCAAAATGGCAAGTCTGAAACAGAAATTTCAAGAAGCATTTTATAAAGGAAGGTGGTTTACATCGTAATCCACCAAAAAATTTAAGAAAAATTGGGGGAAAAAATTGGCGGCTTTGTAAACAAAAAAATGAAAAAATCACTGTTTTTTTCAACTTTTTTCACTTGCCAAATTTTTATTTTTTAATTTTTCTTAAATTTTCTGGTGGATTACGGTAGAGGACATCAAAAGTAAACCAATGCATCCAAAATGAAAAACATCCATCGAGTAGTTGCGGAGAATAAGTCTGCACCGTTTGAAAAATGCTATTTTGAGTAAAACGGGTTTAAAGTTTTTGAAGTTTTTGCCTAACTGGGTAAACTGCCGGTAGAGCGTCGAAAAGGCGCGCATTCAAATCGCTGTAATTTCCTTATTTTTGAAAATATCACTACAAAATTTTAGGAGATGAATTTTGAAGGTATAAGGATTCATAAAATGTAAAAAAAAAATTATTTTTTTCAAAATTCTAAACGGTACTAGTACCTTAATTCGATGAAACTCTGAAATAAATTGTCATTATTAATGAGATGATCTGATGCAACTGAATCAAGCAAAAAGGTTATTCCATCTTTATGTCCATTTTGATAATATCCTGTCATAAACGCATATCCAGCAGTGTCTGAGTTAGATGATAAAGGGGTAGTCATTTCAATGTTGTTCACAGTCCTTCTATGTTCCGAATTATTTTGTTGTGTTCTTTTATAATAGAAACAATCATCCTTATAATGTCCTCTTCGACCACAGTAGTGACACTTAACACTTTCCACGATATAGTTTTTTGATTGAAAATGTTTTTTGAATCCTTTATGTCCATTTTTAAAATACTTTTTATTATAAAAGTTGTTTCCTTTACGAATCAATTTTTGTTTATTATTCGCTTGGAGCACTTTAACACTTGTATCACTATTTTCCCTTGTTAATTTTACCTCGTGATCTAGAAGTCTGGTTTTAACGAAGGCCAAAGTTAAGTTGTCTTCAGATAAGGTTTCGATTGCCGTTATTACACCATCATAAGAAGATGGTAGTGTTAGTAATAAGTGTGAAAATTTATCAGTTTCATCCAATTTTGCTCCTGCAGCTAGTAGCTCAGTTGTTAAATCATCGAAAGTTGTAAAGTGCTTATTCAATTGCATGTCGCCCTGCCATTTTAACCCAAGTAGTTTTTTCCTGATTGCTAGTTGGGTTGCTAAACTTTTTCTTTCGTAAATATCGTCTAACTTTTTAAATGTTTCCTTTGCGGTACTTTCATTTTGGACGAATCCAAGAAAAGAATCTGATAAATACTCTATTATAATATTTTTGGCAATTCTATCAGATTTTTTCCAGTCTGCAGTTACTGGTTCTGGAATTTTTTCGTCGACCACTTTTAGGATACATATCAAGTTCACTAAAGAAACTGCGTATTCTAAATTTCCACACACTGTATTTTTCCCCATCGAATGGTTTAATATTTCTTTTAGTTTTTATATTATCCATTTTGTATTATATTTGAATAATAAATTATTTTATTATTTTATCTCTTTTAATATAATTAATTATTTGAATCAACTGGGCCCATAACCTGTTGGTATATGGGTATTAATTCAAACACAATTAAAGTTATTTTAAATTAATCGATTTTATTTTGACACGTTCCTACTGGTAGCAAAACGAATAATTATAATTTTGTTTTTTCACATAAAATGTAAACTTAGATTTTATTCCATGCCTACCAGATTTATGAAACTAATCGGCAAGTGAATTTCATTAAATTCAAACAGTCCCTACACACCCAATATAACGGCGATTTGCCTTCTTCTTTCAACGTTATCCGCTCGATTTTCGATTACGTGGGAGGCGCTTTCCAATGCCGATATTTGTAGTACAAATAGTATGAGCAGCATTGAGCATTGGCACCGCTAGAATTAGATAGGCAAGATTGCGTCGACAAATTTTATACTTCTTCCTGGTATTTCTGTTAAATAAGGCTCTCTGTTGCGAAGTCACAGTAGCGTAGAAGTTACTCCTGTAACTGAAATCCTTTGCAGCAACTGGTCCATCACCGTTTCACATTTCTGGTCTAGAAATACACTCATTCTTTTAATTCTTTTGTCTACCATTCTGCGACTACAGCTCTACTTATGAGTTCTAATCTTCCACATAAAGAGTACTTTTACCGCATAATCAAAATTTTTACTTTAATCAATTAATAATAAAAAAATAACATTTTATCAAACTACAGGAGGACATGGCAGATGGCGAACACTACAAACACCACTTAGTCATATTTCACTCTGAATTAGAGAAACAGCCTGAATATAGTTTTCTAAAGGACTGGGCAGAACCAATTCAGCTGGTCCACGGCGTGAAGAAGAAGAAAAACGAACCAATAATTACAGAATCATATTGTGTAATTAAAGTTCAAATATCCATAAGGAATACAGATTCAGTGGATGTATCAAAATCAGATATTATCAGCCCCAAAGTCAAATTCGAAGAAATTAAATCTCTAACCCAAGAAGTTCCAGTCGTTGTACGCGTTTATGTAGTCCAAGGAATAAAAATGATTTCCCGGGATAGGAACAATCCATCAGATTGTTTCGTAAAACTGCAGTTTGGAAATCAAAAAATTAGTGACAGAGCTAACTACGTACCGAATCAGGCGAATCCAGTATTTGGAAGAAGATTCCAACTAGAAGGTGTTATCCCTAGGTAAATTATTTTCCAACTCATTCGATGAAAATCTTGATTTATTTTTTACCAGCGAAAACCCGCGTGCGTTACAACGCCTTTTAATAATGAAACAAAGAACAAATCTGCGAAACATGATGTTGGGTACTTAAAACAATTTCGAGTTACCTATAAAAAATATGTTACCTACTAACTACTTTTGTTAAAATTCGTGGTTGAGCACCACCTTTCAGAAAAATTTTGTACTACATGCACAACAGAACCATAGCCAATAGCCCTAACTATAATGGTCTTACGTTGTCTTAAGACAGCTAGTGTACGCTTCAATGGGGACTAGAACTAACAACTTTTTTTTGAAGTAAAACTTCTTTAGGGACGTTTGCTTAAAAAAATTTACATGAGAGTGAATCAATTTCATTCACGTAACGCTCTCACACATGAAAAATCGTCAGAACTTTCGTATAACGATGGGAAAAGGGGCGGACGGGGTACACGAGACGATTACACTCGGGGCTGTGTGTGCAACAGTTAAAATACACTCTGCCTTACTTACTGCATAGATTTTCTGGCATGTTAGCTACGTTACGTTGTCGCCCAGGCTTTGCTTTATCTCATTATAGGAATACAAATTCACCATTCTGTAGAGGTGAATTATTTCAGATTTTTCTTGTGGTTTGGTCACTGGCTGGGCTTATGCCGCGGACACTTTGGAGTTGACTGACATGTTGGAAGCGGCATATACGAGAAGAATTTTCGGCGGTGGTTTGGGTGTTTAGAATACCAAAAGGGAGTGGTGAATTAAATGTGTGAGGTGCTGTTGTTTAAAATTAGCACCCACTTCCCCTTTGGTGAGATGTGCTGGACCTTTCCCCTTTTTAAATTACAATTTTTTTAACTTGCACAAATCGACGAATCGTTTATGTCAAAACATACTGACTTCACTGTTGTGAAAATCGTTCCTGATATATTTTTTGGGTCGCTGATTACGAAAATCAGGGTCCCACAGTCTTAAAATATGGATGTCACCTTTAAATATGCTTAAAAATTCCCCTTTTTAAGTGTTTTCGCGATAATTTTAAATATAATCAAAAACAATCTAATAAAATACATTTTTTGCAACATTTATATTCAAAAGTGGTTGATTTATAACAAAGCAAATTGTATGATAAGGGATAATAGTAAAGGGCTGAAACTATCCCTACATCGACTGAAAATATAAAGGTTTGTAAAAAATGTTTTTTCAACTTTATGCTTCGAATTCGGTTTAATCAGCCAAAATAAATTATTTTCAACTACGCCTAGAAAGAAGAATTTGAAAAAAGGTTGATTGCATATCTTTTTGCTCCCTTTAAAACTAATTGGCTCCCTAAAAGATGGTATGGGACCAAGTAATCAGGTAATTGGCTAGGTGGCCACAAAGGGTGCCAATTGCCAATACCATACTCAAGTAGACTGGCTCCCGTTCGCGTAGGTAAAGCGGCTCGCGTAGGTAAAGCTTCACTGTATGTGGTTGGCGGACTGCTTGGTAAAACAATACCTGGGTTTGGAATAGTCTATGCCGATGCGGATGCAATTATTAATGATCATGAATGTAGCGGGAGCGGTCCATGCATACAGCTGGTGACATATCCAAGCGTACATGCGTTCAATTCGTTGATAAATAATATAGAAGTGTGTGTATTCAAATGCGACCTGACGGAATGTTCCATGAATGGAATGCATGCCACGCAAAGGTCGGACTACTTTTAACTTTTTATAGCACACACAAGTATGCACAACAAACACATGCACCTTGCATGCACTCGTTACTTAGATTTTCGGGCTATGTGTGAAAGCCGGGACGGAAAAAACCATGCAATTTTATGAACCTCTGAATGCAATGCATGTACACTTGCATATGTCACCAGCTTACTTCCATGAGGCGAATGTTTAGATTTTCGTGCCTGTGGCGGTAGTATCCATGCCTGTGGCGGAACCGTGCATACCCGTGTGTGATGCGCACTTATATGCTATACGTACTAGGTGCACCGCGTGTATGCTTTTAAGAAAATTAGCCAATAAAAATTATTTTTACTCGGTTACTTTTAGGTTTTAATGTAAATAGGAATTCATAAATATTTTCAAATAGTATTTGTATCAAGTCCGTCAGTAGATTCGTCACTATTCTTCCTGCATCTGTCGTTGGCCTGAGTTTTCTCAAGCGTACTATAGATCCGACAGACTTTCCACTATATCTATTGCATATTACTAGCCGTTGGGCACAAAAGTTTTACTTCTAAAGTGTGGTCTTAAGCACACTCATTTTTTTTTTATGTGGCAGTGCTAAGCTCAGGAGTCACCCTTTGTACTACTAGTCCGTCATGTCATTTGTCACGTCATGGTGCAATGTCTAGCAGTAAGCTTAGTACGGAGGAGGGATGAGGGGGGGTATAGGTTAAGGGTTAAAAGGTACGGAGGTATTGAAGAAGGTGGTGATGAACCCTGCGTTTGAACTCTTGGATGTTGTAGGAGCTCGGAAATACTGACTGCGAGAGGTTATTCCACAGTCGAGTTGTTCTATTAACAAACTATAATGGCCCTAAGAGGATCTTTCGTTCTCTTTCACAAACTTTCGTTAAGTCTTAAAAAATTGACGTTAGCAATTAATGTGTTTTACAAAAATTAAAGTTTTAGAGAGAATATATATAAAAAAAATGAGTGTGCTTAAGACCACACTTTAGAAGTAAAACTTTTGTGCCCAACGGCTAGTAATATGCAATAGATATAGTGGAAAGTCTGTCGGATCTATAGTACGCTTGTCGCACAAAACAGAGTCCGCGAGAGGGCAACTGTTGAGGTATTAAAGGAGCGTAAGGAAAAAGATGAAGACCTCCCATCGCGAGGTTGACCCCTTTTTTTGCCTTATTTAAGGGGGTCAACACGTGTAAATTTTCAAAATTTTCCAAAATTTTTTTTTTTATGAAATAGACTCTAGGTGGTCTCAAGAATAATCCCCTTAAGTGGTTTTCAATTCTGATGATCCTCGCAATCAGGAAGGAAAGATGTATGGCCCTGGAATAGCTGATTAGTGTATGAACGCAAAGTTTAAACCGAATTATTTCGAAACACTGATTTTTGATTATGGAAGTAGAATATCTCGGCAAGTTTTAGTCCCACTGATCTAAAATTTGGACAGCAACTTGTTGAAACACAGAACTTCTAATCTAACTAAAAATTTCATTGTTTTTGGCGAAATCCGTGGCGCCATTTTCGCGCAATTAAGAAAAAAAAATGAGTGTGCTTAAGACCACACTTTAGAAGTAAAACTTTTGTGCCCAACGGCTAGTAATATGCAATAGATATAGTGGAAAGTCTGTCGGATCTATAGTACGCTTGAGAAAACTCAGGCCAACGACAGATGCAGGAAGAATAGTGACGAATCTACTGACGGACTTGATACAAATACTATTTGAAAATATTTATGAATTCCTATTTACATTAAAACCTAAAAGTAACCGAGTAAAAATAATTTTTATTGGCTAATTTTCTTAAAAGCATACACGCGGTGCACCTAGTACGTATAGCATATAAGTGCGCATCACACACGGGTATGCACGGTTCCGCCACAGGCATGGATACTACCGCCACAGGCACGAAAATCTAAACATTCGCCTCATGGAAGTAAGCTGGTGACATATGCAAGTGTACATGCATTGCATTCAGAGGTTCATAAAATTGCATGGTTTTTTCCGTCCCGGCTTTCACACATAGCCCGAAAATCTAAGTAACGAGTGCATGCAAGGTGCATGTGTTTGTTGTGCATACTTGTGTGTGCTATTTCGAATGCGGCATTACAGAAAAAGTTAAAAGTAGTCCGACCTTTGCGTGGCATGCATTCCATTCATGGAACATTCCGTCAGGTCGCATTTGAATACACACACTTCTATATTATTTATCAACGAATTGAACGCATGTACGCTTGGATATGTCACCAGCTGTATGCATGGACCGCTCCCGCTACATTCATGATCATTAATAATTGCATCCGCATCGGCATAGACTATTCCAAACCCAGGTATTGTTTTACCAAGCAGTCCGCCAACCACATACAGTGAAGCTTTACCTACGCGATCCGCTTTACCTACGCGAACGGGAGCCAGTCTACTTGAGTATGGTATTGGCAATTGGCACCCTTCGTGGCCACCTAGCCAATTACCTGATTACTTGGTCCCATACCATCTTTTAGGGAGCCAATTAGTTTTAAAGGGAGCAAAAAGATATGCAATCAACCTTTTTTCAAATTCTTCTTTCTAGGCGTAGTTGAAAATAATTTATTTTGGCTGATTAAACCGAATTCGAAGCATAAAGTTGAAAAAACATTTTTTACAAACCTTTATATTTTCAGTCGATGTAGGGATAGTTTCAGCCCTTTACTATTATCCCTTATCATACAATTTGCTTTGTTATAAATCAACCACTTTTGAATATAAATGTTGCAAAAAATGTATTTTATTAGATTGTTTTTGATTATATTTAAAATTATCGCGAAAACACTTAAAAAGGGGAATTTTTAAGCATATTTAAAGGTGACATCCATATTTTAAGACTGTGGGACCCTGATTTTCGTAATCAGCGACCCAAAAAATATATCAGGAACGATTTTCACAACAGTGAAGTCAGTATGTTTTGACATAAACGATTCGTCGATTTGTGCAAGTTAAAAAAATTGTAATTTAAAAAGGGGAAAGGTCCAGCACATCTCACCAAAGGGGAAGTGGGTGCTAATTTTAAACAACAGCACCTCACACATTTAATTCACCACTCCCTTTTGGTATTCTAAACACCCAAACCACCGCCGAAAATTCTTCTCGTATATGCCGCTTCCAACATGTCAGTCAACTCCAAAGTGTCCGCGGCATAAGCCCATCCAGTGACCAAACCACAAGAAAAATCTGAAATAATTCACCTCTACAGAATGGTGAATTTGTATTCCTATAATGAGATAAAGCAAAGCCTGGGCGACAACGTAGCTAACATGCCAGAAAATCTATGCAGTAGGTAAGGCAGAGTGTATTTTAACTGTTGCACACACAGCCCCGAGTGTAATCGTCTCGTGTACCCCGTCCGCCCCTTTTCCCATCGTTATACAAAAGTTCTGACGATTTTTCATGTGTGAGAGCGTTACGCGAATGAAATTGATTCACTCTCATGTAAATTTTTTTAAGCAAACGTCCCTAAAGAAGTTTTAAGGTGCTGATAGACGATGAGAATATTCTCAACGTAAATTTTGGTATTCTCGTGAGAATATTCTCATGGCTGTTTACACGAGGGATAGTATTTGTTCTTGTGAGCGTAAATATCGTTCTCATGAGAATCGCTCTCATGAGAATATTTTCATGAGTTCTCATGTGTGTGTACACGATGAGAACAGAAGTTTGGTGATAATAATTTTTATTTTCGAAAACGTGACAATATATGGTATCCCAAAGATTTGGCTGATATTTTAATTCTCGAGAGCATATATTGAAAGTTATTTCTGTTGTAATCGCCATGTCGGAAAGACGGAAGTTGAAGATTGGGTTTTGTGTGAGTTTCGGGATGCTGCTCCAAGAAGAAGAGGCGTTCCAAATACCTCCACTTTTTGAACTTGGAAAAGCCTGCGCCACTTTTTCCTGCTTGCTTTTCCTTTTTCAAATTTTTCATGAACGTTTGCCGCATCGAGGTCCACCTTGCCTTCATTTCCGCGCGGAGCAGCCGAGAGTTTCTGCGATTTTTTTTTCTAGGTGTCCGTGGGGCTTGAAATAATTTTCATGGCTTTTCCTCCACAGGCATTCGTTCTCCTCGTATGCGGCAAACATTTTTTCCGTTTTTTCTTCCGGCCATGCCTGTATACATTAGTTAATTTAAATAAAATTGCTTATGTCCAAATAATATTTTTTTACTTACTTCCTTATTTCTCAACTGTATTTTTTCCTTTCTTTCCGCCATGACAATTAAAGGAATCCACAACAAAACACAACCGCCTACTAATAAAATTCACAAAACAATAATAAGAGACGACGTGAGAACAATCGTTCTTTCCAACATGTTGGAAAGAATGAATTCTCATGAAATCTTATTGGAATATTCCTATGGCATCTATTTACACGTATGAGAGAGAGATTCTCAAGAGAACGCTTGATAATATTCCCATGAGAGGGATAACGTATTCTCATGTCTATTTACACGGCAATGAGAACGAATTTTTGTTCTCGCGAGAGCATTTACATGAGAATATTCTCATCGTCTATCAGCACCTTTACTTCAAAAAGGTCATTTTTGTCGGTTCGGGTGTATTTTTGTATTTTTGCGAAAAAATTTTTTTTTTGTTAGTTACTTTAGAAGGTACATACATATATTTTCTGATAATAACTAATAGCAATTTTTTCTCAGATGATTTTTGCGGCGCCGGCAAAACTTCTACTAGAATTTGGGCCTAATATTCGACCCCCACCACAGCCGCCATTTTCAGCACGCCACAAAAAAAATTTTTTTTTCTTGCACTGTTACCTTTTAATAAAAGAATAAAAAAAAACAAATTTCACATTGCATTAATTTTTCCGGCGTACGCGCGGTTCCAAAGATACACGGTTTACACGTATTAACCCCCTTAACTGGACTATTGGTTTCTGGTGGTACATTCAAATGGTACCTGCGTGTCAGTACGTAACAATGGTAAAGTGCAGCATTTAATAAAAAAAGAAGTAAATTAATAAGAAATAGAAGTATAAGGTAGGTTAAAACAATGTAAGAACTAACAGTAATCATATAAACATGAATAATCAACGTATGACAATTTAGAGATAAATAATAAAATCTGGACACGTAACTTCTCACAAGGTGATAATGGATGCCAAAACGTAATGTATAAAAAGGTGGAAATTGATAGTACTAAAATCATGCCAACGAAATGTATTTTCTTCCTTTTTCTTCATTGATCCGTTACCTGGCGGTCTGAGCGGGACGTGCCCGAAACGGTTACGCTGTCGTGCCGCCGCCGATCTTTATTCACGATTCGTTTCCATTCCTGCCGGTTTTTGGCGACGTCTCGAGCCTCGGTAACTGATAAGCGTTGATTCTTAAGGTCACGCTCGATATTCTTTAGCCAGGTTTTTTTCGGTGCCGATCGCTGCATTCCCAGCCTGCGGGACGGTCTCACCAGAGAAGTTTACGTGGCAAGCGATCATCATCCATTTGGCAAACATGTCCAAACCACAGTAGTCGACGTTTTTGTATTTCTTCTTCGATCAGTGTTCGCTGATCGCATCTTTGTCGAACTGTCTCGTTTCGAAGGCGATCGCTTAGTTAGATACCGAGAATCTGCCTCAAGCATCGTATTTGGAAAACTTCGCGCTTCTTAACTTCCAGTTTGAGCAGTGTTCACGTTTCAGATCCATAAAGAAGAATCGGAGGAATCAACGTTCGTTAAAGGCGTACTTTTGTTTTAATGGAAATATTTGTTCGTTTCCATATGCACGACTTGAGCGAGGCGAAGGTTGCTGCTGCCTGGCCGATGCGGCTGTGAACGTTGGACGTCGATGATACTTTCTTTTCCTCAACCAATGATTCCAAATATTTGAACCTCGAAACCTGTTCGATTTGGGTTCCATCGAGGTGAACACTGGCCCTCGATCCGTCCGTTCTGAACACTTTCGTCTTTTCTGCATTGATTTTTAGTCCGTATGACGGCGATGTGGGAAATGTCGTATAAAGCTATGTACAGACCAAGCAAATGCAAACGAATGAACATTTGGCCACATGTTCTTATCATATTTTTTGTACGGGCCCTCAAAAGTCAAGCGCATGGTAACAAACGAACGAACGAACGCATGCAGTGTGTACGGACTGCAAATAGCAAACGAACGAATTTGAACTGTTTGCTTGGATTCATATTAAAATTTGCGCACATTTGATCGTTCGTTCGATCGAGTTTGTGGAACAAATTTGTTATATGTAGACGAATTTCAAACCGAAAAAAAAACGAATCCGTTTGAGTTTCTCTATCTTCCGCCATAACTGGATAGCTCAAACACATGTGTTGAAATTTAGTTCAGAGCGCGATAGTTGTGTAAAATAAATGTAGGTAAGTTTAGTATTTAGTTCCATTTCGTTTAAATTTAGTCCTTTAGATTGAAATGATGGATTCGAACAACGAAATCATTTTTAAATTGATTGAAGAATATAAAGTCAAACCGTGTTTATGGGATCCTACTGCTGGAAATTATAAAATTACCAAAAAAATATGATGCTTGGCTAGAGATTGTGGAAAGCGTAAAATGCGAAGTAAACGAAGTGAAGAAAAAAATGAATTCCTTACTTACGTCTTTTAGAAGGGAAAGGCAAAAGGAAAGAGATGTAAAATCTGGGAGCGGATTAAATGAAAAGTATAAATCAACCTGGTTCGTACACATGAATGAGAATGAAACCAGTGTTACTAGTGCAACATCTTCTATTAACCCAGTTACCTCGCAACAGATAAATAATTTTATAGGGATACTAAATTTTTTCTAACCATGGAATTACATGTTTTTTACCTACCAACTGATGCGAATCTTTTATAAATATATGAATAAAATGTATCATTTTGAAGTGGTTCTTTCATTGTTAATTCACCTTTTTTTTCCTGTGTAAGGTATTAGGTCCAAAGGTACTGCGGCCATTAAGGTTAATTTACCTTAATGTAATCTTTTAATGCGTCAATAATAGCAGGAATAATGCCGGAAATCGATTGTTTTCAAATCCTGAACAAGTTTATTACTTCTCCGGAGTTTTCCCTGACTCCTGGAAACTGGCTCATGTTCAGGCTATACCGAAAAAAGGTGATTCCAGCGACCCCTCTAACTACCGCCCAATAGCAATCACTTCTATCCTCTCCAAAACCATGGAGACATTAAGGGGGTAGACTACAGTAAAATTTTCAAAAAATTCATTTCTTTTTTTTTAACCGACTTCAAAAAAAGAGGAGGTTACTCAATTCGACGTGTAGGTATTTTGTGGTCCTGTTCACGCATAACTTTGTAACCCAATAACTTTTTTGCTTTTTTTTTGGTTCATTTGAAGGGGGAGCTTCCCACGGTGGTCCCGTTAAATTTTTTCTAAATTCTGATAACGGAGTTCGAAGTTAGGCAGAAAAAACTGTTAAAATTCAACCTGTTAAAGTTCAACCTAAACATTTCATGGGCACCGAACAAATTACTTTATTGTTGTAAATCTGGCAGCAGGCCGATGGCGGAGTGGGTAGAGCGTCGGACCCTCGATTCAGCGTTGTAGGTTCGATTCCGGTCGGGGCAGCCGGTTTTTTTCTTTTTCTCTTTTTCTTTTTTCTGAAATGATTTATTAACATATTGGTCAACGGCCGATAGTACTTGACATAGCGCAAAGGGCTGGAGACAAGTATTCTTGTCTGTGGGATCTGTGGGGTGCGAGTTCGATCCCAAGGGCTCGCGGTGCTTTTTTTTCTATATATCGACAAAATAATTATTTTTTAATTTCCTTCGGGGAATTTTGTTCCATATTAAACAAGTTTTCAACGTGAATGCGTCTGTAAATTTGTTTCCAGAACAAAAGCCGATAAGAACGAAATTATGGCGAAATTTGCAGCTCAAAAAACTATTGTTTATATCGAATAAATAAATATACCATGACGTGGATGAAGAATCAAAGAAGTTTATTGTTTACATTTAATTTCCCCGATATCAATGGCAACTTAACTTTTTATATGCCTTATATTATCTTGATCTGTATGTGTGTATAGTGTAAACAAATCTTGCAACTTGATTTTGACCCAGTTCCATTTAACCGATAAACTGCAAATTTTGCACATACGTAGGTATAGTTCGCATGACAATACAATCTGCAATCAAATTTTGCAATTGCGCTCCCCGACCCCAGACATGGGTATCAAATGAAAAGGTGTGACAAGTAGAATACACTTCGCTATGTGGCGTCGTAAAAACGTAGGCTCTTTGCAATGACAGGCAATATTAAAAAATGAATGGACTAAAAAGCACGAAATAAAAAAAAATTTTAAAAACCGACTTCAGACAAAAACCCGCGATGCACAAAAAAGGATGAAATAATTGTTTGTAATTCTTAACAACATCAATCCAATAAGAATGGATCTAGAAAGAAGAATCACTTTTGAAGACGGTGCCAGGTAGTAGTTGACTTTGATTGCACTAACTCTTGCTTCGGCAATTGTTTACATATCTTTGTTAGGCTTAATATATCACCCACATGTGTTAGCACCGTCTTCAAAAGTGATTCTTCTTTCTAGATCCATTCTTATTGGATTGATGTTGTTAAGAATTACAAACAATTATTTCATCCTTTTTTGTGCATCGCGGGTTTTTGTCTGAAGTCGGTTTTTAAATTTTTTTTTTTTGATTTAAATTTGAAATCAGCCACCTCGAAAACCACCGAGTTAGAAATTTCATCACAAAATAATCAAGATTTCACGTTTTGGCCAGAAATTTGGGACTCTGTCCCACAGTGCAATGTTCAAACGCGTTTTTCTCGAAACGATGTTTTTCAAAACGGTGTACATGATTTCTCAAGATCTAATCAACGAATTGACTTGAAATTTGACACACTTCTTTTATGGATGAGTGCCTCTGGCGTCACGTAGGATTTTGTCAATATCTTGCTTTGTTCAATAATTATTAACAATCATAACATGAAATTTGTGAAAATACGTTTTTTCGGCACAAATTTCATGTTATGATTGTTAATAATTATTGAACAAAGCAAGATATTGACAAAATCCTACGTGACGCCAGAGGCACTCATCCATAAAAGAAGTGTGTCAAATTTCAAGTCATTTCGTTGATTAGATCTTGAGATATCATGTACACCGTTTTGAAACACATCGTTTTGAGAAAAACGCGTTTGAACATTGCACTGTGGGACAGAGTCCCAAATTTCTGGCCAAAACGTGAAATCTTGATTATTTTGTGATGAAATTTCTAACTCGGTGGTTTTCGAGGTGGCTGATTTCAAATTTAAAGCAAAAAAAAAAAGAAATGAATTTTTTGAAAATTTTACTGTAGTCTACCCCCTTAATAAACAGAAGGCTTATGGAATATCTTGAACGCAACCAAATATTGGATGACAAGCATTAGGTACGGCTTTAGATCGAAAAGATCTACTGGCGACCTCCTTGTATGCCTAACTGAACACCTCTACCAAAACATTCATCGCTTTGGTGAATCCGGCCTGGTAGCTCTCTATATCTCCAAGGCCTTTGATAGAGTATGGCACCCCGCTCTATTGAGTAAACTCCATGCTATTGGCATCGACCTTCTTCTAAAGAATTGGATTGAGAGTTTTCTTTCCGACCGCTCAATCAAGGTAGTATTGGACGGCGTTGAATCTAATCCCCACTCCATCTCTGCAGGCATTCCCCAGGACTCTATTCTATCACCACCTCTCTTCCTAGTTTTTATAAATGACCTGCTCTCAATTCCATCCAACTCCCTTCACAGCTTCGCTGATGACAGTACTTTGCGTTACTCGTATAGCTTTGATAAAGCAAGACAAGCACGGGCCAGACCTTGTCTGCTTGATCGTGAACTTATGTCCACTTCAATCAACAGGGACATAAAATTGATTCTTGATTGGGGCCTCATGAATCAAGTTGAATTCAACGCACAGAAAACAAAATACTGTCTCTACTCTATGAAAACGCGCTCCCCAATCCCTCCCATTAAAGTGGACAGTCTAGAACTGATGGCTGAACCATCCCTCAATATCCTGGCCTTAACTTTAACTGAAGATCTGCGATGGAGTAATCACATATTCCAAATCGCTAAACAAGCATCTCAATGCTTGGGATTCCTTAAAAGATGCAAATTCCTCCTTCCGCCGTCGGCCAGGGCTATAATATACAAATCCTACATTCGGCCCCGCCTCAAATTCAACTCATATCTCTGGGCAGGGGCACCGAGTACCACCTTAGCGTGGCTGGACAAGGTGCAGAACCGCGCTCTCCAACTCATTGGCGACGACGTCATTTGCTCCAAAATTGATTCACTAAGTCACCGCAGGAATGTAGCAGCCCTGGTAAAATTCTACCGCATCTACCATAACGACTGTTCCACCGAAATATATAATCTCCTGCCTTCACGGCGATGTTTTTCCCGCAACACAAGACTTGCCCATTCGGCTCATCCTCACTATCTACAGCCCTTATTTTCGCGCACACACCAGTTTAGTAATTCGTTCTTTTCGAGAACAACTCGACTGTGGAACAACCTTCCACAGTCAGGTTTCCCAAACTCATACAACACCCAAGAGTTTAAACGCAAGGTTCATCTCCACCTCCTCATGTACCCCCCAAACTCCCTTTAATCTGTTTTATCCTTTCTCTATCCTTCGAGCTAAGCTTACTACCAGACACCCGACGTTGACGTGTAAGACATGACGGACTGGTAGTACAAAGGGTGACACCTGAGCTTAGACTTTCACATAAAAAAAAACAAAAAAAAAAACAAAAAAAAGTACATCAAACTCGAATATGAATTCCCGCTAGCTAAAAATCTCAAAGTAATAGCCAATCTGTCTTTTGCAGGTATACTTTCTCTATAATTGGTATTCTGTTTCGCTATTTTGGGTCCAATTAAATTTAATAATATCTCAAAATCGTTGCTGGACATTCTACAAAAGTTCGAAAATTGTCCTGAGTTGTTCATTACTAAATCTTTCATCAGACAAGATCCACTATGCATCCCCCTGTTTCTGAAAATTTCAGTCATCCACCAGCGTCTTTTTCTTTTTTCTTTTTTAAAATTTCACTCAGAACAATAACACAAGCACTTGCCGCTCCTGCTTTACTCTTCATCGTAATAGAAATTCACTGCTAGAGGTCGCGCCAAAAGAGTTGATGCCGAGAAAGTCGCGTTTTCCATGCGCAGTAGAATCCGCGCATGCCGTTCCCGTCCCTTAGCCTAGTCGCAACAAATTTCGAAGGGGAAATTTGAAAATACATAAGCGCGTTTCTTATCAACATGTGCGCAATTTTTATTTGTGTGCAGCTTTAATTTCCCCAGCTGCGCGCTCCGCCATCAACTCTTTTGGCGCGACCTCTATAAGTTTTATCAACAGTAGAGTCCCGACTACTAAATTTGTGATTGCAACTAAAACTTCTGCAAATATCATCGAATGAATGCAAACGTTTTTTGTGGGCTTACACAACGTACACACCGAGCAAATTTGTTTCTTTCTTCACTTCTATTTTGTAGAATTTTTAGAACCGTCCACACATAACACATTCGTTCGCTAGAAGGCAGCGAACGAACGGACAAATGTGCTAAGTTTTGCTACTGGTTCCAAACCGGAGCGAATGATTCAAATTTGTTTGTTTGCCATTTTTAACCCGTACACACTACGCAAACATTCGTTCGTTCGTTCGCCTGATTTCACTTGGTCTGTACATTCCTTAAGATGTTCGTTGCTTCGGCATCCGTGTTAGTGAAGATGGCGCTATCGTCGGCGAACATTAAGTCTGTTTCGAAGTTGTTGTCGTCGTATCGAATGTCGTATCGAGAAGCAACCTCTCCCTGTCGGACACCTGTTTGAATCGGAAACTCCTCGGATAAGTCGCTACGAATATGAACGCTGCTGGTTGAACCGTCGTACGACGCTAGGAGAAGTTCGATGATTCTTAATGGCACCTGTTTGGTTTCCAAGACTCTCCAAAAGTATCACAAATGTGGCACAGAATAATAACAACAACAACCGGCAGGCGTGATACTACCGCCGCAAGCCAATGTCTCTTTCCTCTTCGTAAGATCCGCCTTGCATACCTCTACTCCGACCCCCGACTGTATGGGACGACTCTCCACCTGCAACCGCAACAGTGCCTCCAAGCTTTTCAAAGACCACGCAGTGGGGATACGGGAGTCCTTAACGGGCGATCGCGTCTCTTGCACCGGATTTCCAAAATCGAGTTTTCCTGACTGGTCTGTTCTCCACGCTGTAATTACGGAAGTGGATCCGTCTGCCACCTTCTCGCTGTGGGTCCTTTCACCCGACCCAGGCGACGTAGCACTTCTATAACTCACTAACCTAACCCTACCTTGAAGGCGGTATCAGGTCACATTCCCGGGTTTTTCTCTTATACCTTTATTAAATTTTCTGTCAATTGTGAGGATTTTAGAATATAATTAGAATTAGAATAAATGTTAGAATATAATTAGAATATAATTAGAATATAATTAGAATATAATTAGAATATAATTAGAATATAATTAGAATATAATTAGAACATAATTTTGTTTTATAAAAAGGCGTTGCAACGCACGCGGGTTTTTGCTAGTAAGCAATAAATTGTATAATAATTTTGTTTTGATATAAATAGAAAATAATCATATGAACTTAGAAAAACACAATAATTTTTAAATCACAGACAAACAAACAATTATATTTATTCAGAAGATTATAAAAGCTCATTGCTTTGCGAAGTCCACTTTTAAGCATAACAATTTCTGTAATTAATTCTGTAAGGGAAATTTATTCCTCTTTGCTTCAGTTACCTTTAAAATCTAGATGCTGTCATGTTTTAATGTGGAACAGTTAAAATTAAAGAGAAATGTTTTCTTATTGAACTGAACCCTTTCTTTCTAGTGATTTTATTGAAAAACCGTACATTTAAATGTCTTTCAGGGAGCACATCCTTTACATTTCGGTTTATGATCATGACCTTTTCGATGAGCTTATTGGCAGCACGTGTATTGATGTCGAGGACCGACTAAGGACTAAACATCGAGGCACTATCGGATTGGCTAATGAGTATAGCAGGTGAAATTACCCAAGTAATTTTCATGGATTTTTCTTAGTCTTAATCCAAAAACCGTTTTCTTAATTAAATATAGTTCAGGATATAACGTTTGGAGAGATTCAAAGACGCCATTTCAAATTCTAGAAGATGTCTGTAGAAAACATGACTTAAGTCCACCAAAAATATCGGGCAATAAAATGAATGTAGGTGGTATCTCATTTTCAGATTCAACTAAGTTAGCAGTTGGTAAGCAGGCAAATTTAAATATAATTAGAGTTTCAGTTAATTTGATTCAATTCTTCCTTATTTATCCAAATGTGCAGTATTTTTTGAACGAAAACTTGCTGTAATGCTAATGGCTTGGATAATAATATTATACTACTTTTGTAGTTATTTTGCACAATCAATTTCTTTGCTGTAGCATTTTACATTGAAAATAGGTGTATTTTCTTGCGGTTGATACTGGAAGTAGAAGTTATCTTTATAAAGTATTTTCGTCCAAACATCTTCATTGCCGCATATGAGGATCCATTGGGCAAACATGTCCAAACCACCGTAGTCGACGTTTTTGCATTTCTTCTTCGATCAGTGTCTGCTGATCGTATCTTTGTCGAACTGTCTAGTTTCGAAGCGGAGTGAGACACCGAGGATCTGCCTCAAGCATCGCATTTGGAAGTCCTCGCGCTTCTTAACGTCTGGTTTGAGCAGTATCCACGTTTCAGATCCATAAAGAAGAATAGGAAGGATCAACGTTTGGTAAAGGCGTACTTTTGTTTTAATGAAAATATTTGATCATTTCCAATATGCACCACTTCAGCGAGGCGAATGTTGCTGTTGCCTGGCTAATACGGCTGTGAACGTCGGCCGTCGGTGCCACTTTCGTTTCCTCAACCAATGATCCCAAATATTTGAACCTTGGAACCTGTTCGATTTGGGTTCCATCGAGGTGAACACTGACCCTCGATCCATCCATTGTGAGCACTTTGGTCTTTTCCGCATTGAAAGCCCGTATGGCTGGGATGCGATGCGATGCGGGAAATTTCGTATAAAATGTCCGTTGCTTCAGCGTCTGTGTCGGCAAACATTAGGTCGGTTTCGAAGTTGTTGTGGTCGTATCGAACTCCGAGTCGTCCATCGAATGCTTCACGCATAATCGTGTCGATCACGACGTTGAAGAGAAGTGCCGAAGCGACGTCTTCCTGTCGGACACCCGTTTGAATCGGGAACTCCTTGGATAGGTCGCTTCGAATACGAACGCTGCTGGTTGAGCATCGTTCGACGCTTGAAGAAGTTGGATGATTCTCAGTGGCACGTGTTTGGTTTCCAAGACTCTCCACAAGCTGTTCCAATCGATGCAATCGAAAGCGGATTTGAAGTCAATGTAAACGACGACAGTTCGTTTGCCGCAACGAATTCTTTCTTCCATTAGCTGACGGAGAGCAAATATTTGATCAATGCATCCTCGATGTGGTCTCAAATCCCGCTTGTTCTTTCCGGCTCGTTTGGTCTCGATGTTTCTGTAGCCTCGATTGTATGATTTTCGTAAATACTTTGCGTCGATCGAAAGAGGCTACACAGAGAAAAATAGACCACCTAAAATCCGCAAGATTGCCTTATTGAGCTGTTTTAATATGGATCATGATTAAACCCAGGAAATAATATGATTTTTCCATAGAGAAATCTCTATGAAATTACAAAGAAAATCTCTTTAAAAATGCGAAGAGACTTTCTTATTGTTCCTATATGTAATGCCATATTAAATAATGAAAACTAAGGGATAATCTTATTACTCTCCTGTTTTGAGCAGCAGGGCTTGATATTTTTTTATTTCTTACAGCTCATAAGAGTGACCAGCTAAAATTGATGAGAAAGTGGAATTAAATTTCTCTTTGAAATCATTAGGTTTTCTTATAAAAATCGTTTTCCAAAGAGAAAATCGAGGCGTCTTAACACTGAATTATAATCGTGAAGTGGGGAGTTACAAAAAGTATTTCACAACGCAAATGAACTTGATGAAATTCGTCAGTGCAGTGAGTTGAAGTTTAGGTTGAGTTTCAAGTTTTTTTTTAGTTTTAGTGGAAAATGGAAAATAATGCAAATTTAAATAATGTTGTAATAACTGTGCCTCCTTTGAACTGGAATGAACATGAAATTGAAGAAACTCAGGAAATTTTTCGATCCTGGGGCTTGAGTGAGTCGATTTGCGCATTGTTAAAAATTTATGGTGTAAATTCAATTGAAGTGCTAGAAAAAATGGAAGTACAAGATGTGAACAGGTTGTTTGATGGTATTGATAGCTCGGGTTATTTTGGCGATCACGTTAAATTTAAAGCAGGATTGAGGAAATGGAGAAAAGACAGAGTAAGTTATTTAATTATTGCTGTGGCATACTACATAAAGGAATTTTCAAACTTTGTAAAGGATAAATCTTTGTTGTGTGACCAAGACACAATGTCTCCACCATCAACTAGAAAGGTGTTAGAATGGTTGGAGAGAATTTCCAATGATTTGAGTAACAGTAATTCTTCAAGAGTTTCAACACTTTCACATGCAGGAGAGCCTACAAAACTTTCATTTATTCCACACAGCAGGGATGTTCAAAATATCCTTAAATCTTCTATAAAGGGGCAATTAATATTGACCCATTATGAAAAGCATGGAAATTTAGATAACAAAAGACAAAAGGACTTAACGCATTGTATTATAGAGAGCTTTATTGGAAGAAAAATCAAGATGTCCTACATGGACATGCAAAATTGGGCTCAAGCAATCTCAGAAATTTTCCCTACAGAAAAGCCTGTAAGTAATACAGCTTTAAACTAGATAGAAATTAACTTGAAGAATTTTTTAAGGAAACGTATTTTTTGTCAAGAAAGACGGGAAAAAAGAATCCTACGGGAAAACTATTTTCTCGCTGGTGTAATATAAAACACATCGTAGATTCTCCCACAAAAGCCAACAAAATGCAATCAATTGAAGGCGAGCAATCACAAATATCGTATGGTAAATATTTAAATCGACCTAAGTGTAGTTGATTAAATAATATTGCAATTTTCAGAGGAGTTCTGTGAGAAAAAGTGTTGGCTGCAAAACAATTGCTCCCCGTGGGAGACTGTTATAACTTACTGGAAAGCAACCAGCAAATTAAGGACATTAGAATTCCAGTCTGAAAAAGAAGGGAAATTAACTGATCTTTTGAATCAGTGACCGCGTTTCAACGATGCTAAAGGCTATGAATTAGTAAGTCACATTGAATGAAAATAATTAATTTTAAATATATTTACACATATATTTTCTAGATTGAAATTGATTTTGAAACTCTTTATCCCGAGAGAGGAAATTTTCTTTTTATGAAATATAAAGATTTCCTTTCAAAAATTCTATTAATTTTTGAAGAAGAGGTTAAAGATAATTCTTCAAGAGAAATGTTAAAGCTTTTATATAAAGACGAAATTTCTAAAGGTAATTCTATAATATAATAATTAAAAACATTTTCTAAGCTAATACGTTAATATTTTTAGACTCGACGGACTGCATTGCGGCTTTATTATTACACTCAATATTGCAACCAGTTCGCTGCAACAAAGGGTACAAGCCAACTATAGCAGATGCACAATCTGATTTTGTGGTACACATCAAAACAATAAATGATCTTGTACCTAAAATTGAAAAAATTAAGGCAGAATTCGCGGGAAGAAAAGAGAGCCTGCAACCAAGAATTTTTGCTGTAGGACCGCAATTATTCAGTATTAATGAATTCTACGTGTTTTGCGATTGCATTAAATATAAATGTTGCAGTTTTTTAAAATGCTTAGATGTTATTATAAAATTAAGTTATGTTTATAAAATTCAATACTCTCAAAGAAGCAAATTAGTTTGGATATTTTTAGAACAATATTTTTTTGAAATAGAATCCGAAATATATTCTTCGGTGTCAAATCTTTTAGGCAAATTAAATTCAAAATAATTATATTTTCAAAATGTCCTCACTATCTTGCTTCTTGTGTGAAAATAACTTCCCAACATCTAAAAAACTAATAGAACACTTAAAAATACAACATGGTGTCCCACAAATTTATAATTTTAAATGCAATCAATATCGTTGCAAACAAAAATTTCACAATATACACGCATTTAAGAAACATATGACAAAACATGAAAGTAAAAATCCTAATATAGATCAAAATAGCAATAGCAATGATGAATACAGCACTTGCAATAGAGTAGATAAATCTGCCAGTTATAAAAGCGACCAGACTTTAGAAAAACTTCACGCAGAATTCCAGAAATCGATACTATCATTCGTTCTTAATTTACACTCCAATACCACATTCTCCAGAAAAGATATTTTAGAAATACAACAGCTTGTTACACAATCAATTACCGATCCCATTTCAAAAATTTTTGAACGACTACTTTTAATGGATGAAAAAAAATCATTAGTAGAGGAAGTTTTGCAAACAATTTCTAAACCATTTTCTAAAGTTAATACTGAACACACCTTTTTTAGAGAATTAAAAACGGCAAAACTTTTCAAGCATCCTCAAAATTATATATTAAAAAATGATCTTTCAGAAGTGATCATTAACAGTAATCCTACAGTAGCATCCACAAACGTCGAAATTTGTCTGCTCGATATTCCTTTTCAGATAACAAAATATTTTGAGAGTGAAGGAATCTTGCAAGCAACTTTAAGTAACATAACTGCACTTTCCAATTTGCAAACTTATCAAAATTTCCTCAATGGAGAGTTTTGGAGAAATCTTAATATTGATAAAAATAAAATTACACTACCGGTTTTTTTATACCTAGATGATTTCGAGGTCAACGACCCACTAGGTTCGAAATCAGGCCAACAAAAAGTTTGTGCGATATATTACAGTTTTCCTGTTTCTTAGTAAATAATTTTTTTCAACCTGAATTTATTTATAATGCACTAGAAGTGGTTAATTTTGAAAATGAATTATATTTTTCTTTATTAAATATAGAAACTAAAAATGTGCATGCATTTAAAAGAGCGGAAAATGTAATATTCAGAGGAATTAATTTCAAAAAAGGACATGTGGTTACAATAACGAAAAATAATGTATGTTTAGTTTATGAAATTAAAGATTTTCTCATTATAGATGGAGATGTTAAAGTTGTTGTAAAGCAGTGGGAATGTTTAACCTATTCCGAACATTTTCAGTCTTTTTTGATAGGAAATGAAAATCTAACTTATACTATTATCGATTTTTTATCTTTAGAAGGGCCACCTATTCATTTTTATATGTTGAATAATGGGCTTAAGGTTATCCGCAGAAAAAAATATTGGAATTAAATTTGTTATTTTTGTGTTATGAAGATACATATTTATGTTTATTTGTTATACATATATTGAAAAGTATATTTTATTTAATATTCATAATTTTAATAAAAAAAGATTTAAAAAATTTTATTCTTTTATTTATATGGTACCCTTCTACATTTAATAAGATTCTTTTATTTTCAAAAAGACGGTCTTAAGGCGCTGATAGACGATGAGAATATTCCCAACGTAAATTTTGGTATTCTCGTGAGAATATTCTCATGGTTGTTTACACGAGTGATAGTATTTGTTCTTGTGAGCGTAAATATCGTTCTCATGAGAATCGCTCTCATGAGAATATTTTCATGAGTTCTCATGTGTGTGTACACGATGAGAACAGAAGTTTGGTGATAATAATTTTTATTTTCGAAAACGTGACATTATATGGTATCCCGTAGTTAACATAGTGTGCGTAAACGATGAGAACAAAAGATTTGGCTGATATTTTAATTCTCGAGAGCATTATATTGAAAGTTATTTCTGTTGTAATCGCCATGTCGGAAAGACGGAAGTTGAAGATTGGGTTTTGTGTGAGTTTCGGGATGCTGCTCCAAGAAGAAGAGGTTGAGGAGGCCGAAAGAAACAGAAGGAGGAGAAGTGTTTGGTCTAAAGAAATTTGGTTAGACAGAGACAGAAAAAAAGTGTTTACCAATTTAATGGACCTGTTAAAGAACGAAGGCGAGGAGTTTTACAAAAAGTTTGTACGGCTCTCGTATTCAGAATTTGATTTTATTCACGCTTTTCCTCCACAGGCATTCGTTCTCCTCGTATGCGGCAAACATTTTTTCCGTTTTTTCTTCCGGCCATGCCTGTATACATTAGTTAATTTAAATAAAATTGCTTATGTCCAAATAATATTTTTTTACTTACTTCCTTATTTCTCAACTGTATTTTTTCCTTTCTTTCCGCCATGACAATTAAAGGAATCTACAACAATAAAATTCACAAAACTACTAATAAAATTCACAAAACAATAATAAGAGACGACGTGAGAACAATCGTTCTTTCCAACATGTTGGAAAGAATGAATTCTCATGAAATCTTATTGGAATATTCCTATGGCATCTATTTACACGTATGAGAGAGAGATTCTCAAGAGAACGCTTGATAATATTCCCATGAGAGGGATAACGTATTCTCATGTCTTTTTACACGGCAATGAGAACGAATTTTTGTTCTCGCGAGAGCATTTACATGAGAATATTCTCATCGTCTATCAGCACCTTTATGGATTTTGAATAGTATCTCTCATTAAATTAAAAAGAGTTTTACATATGTTCAATAAGATCCCCGCATTTTTTAAAGAAGATTTCCATATTGGTTCAAAAAGATTTTCAGATTGCTTCAAGAAGAAATCACATTGAAAGACAATACGAATTCTTCTTAAAATTATGTGACTACTTTATGAAATGATTGTCAAAATTTAAATAAGATTTTCTCTATGGATTTGATAAGAACTTCTTCTTGGATGAAAACCATAGAGATATCTCATTACTTTTCTTCTATTTTATGTGGTCTATTTTTCTCTGTGTAATACCGCGATAATTCTTGCATTCCCGGCTGTCGCCTTTCTTCAAAATTGGGACAACGAGCGCTTTCTTCCACTCTGAAGAAACACCATCTAAATGCCGTATGTGTGTTATGAGGACGTGAAGTCGTTGTGATAAGACATCACCTCCGGCTTTGATCATCTCGGTGGCTTCTTGGTCTATTCCTGGCGCTTTTCCATTTTTCAGCGATTTTATTGCTGACTTCACCTCGGTAATTGTCGGTTCGGTATCGAGAAACCGATTCGTCGGCTGTTCGATAATCGGCGGTTCGGGTACTGGACCTTGAGGCGGATCGTAGTTGTACCGCTGGTGCAAGAATTCTCTCCGCCGCCTATCTAAGTCACAAAAGTTCTATCCGATTTTTTGATGTTGTCATTTGTTGATGTTGTTTTGCCGCCTAACCGTCGGATTGTCTGGTACAGAGTCCGGTACTCGTGCCTCGATGCCGCCTCTTCCATGTCGGCCGCAACGTTATTCCAATACGCTTCAATTTCTTTTTCTGTCGAAATTCTTCGTTCAGTCTTCGGTATTGCTCAAAGTCCGCGTGTTTCATTCGCTTCCGCTGATCGACGAGGTCCAGAAAGCTGTCCGAGATTCATGGCTGCATCCGTTTACGGATAGGTGGGCACAACTCCATTGCACTCTTCACAATATACTCCGACAATTGTCTTTCTTCTACATCGATATCTTCCGGTATTGCGAGCGCCGCGGATTTGTTGGATAGTGCCATTTGAAACTGTCGGGGTCCGGGTCCCGTAGGCAAGCCCAATTCTCCTTGGCTGGTGGTGGCGCCGTTTTCTTCGCTCTCGCATCTGTAATTTCGCTCGAACAAGACAATGGTCCGATCCTAAATCGGGCCCACGCATTGCACGTACGATAACCCCCCTCCCCCCGCGAATATTACTAATTAGGTTCGTGGTATCATATCCACGTACGTCTTTAAGCGTCGATCGGAATCGTACGAGTGGTTGCCGGATGGATTTCGCCATGTTAGTTGGTGTTTGAGTGGATGGCGGAAAATGCGGTTTCTAACGATCAGGAGCGCGTTCAAAAACCTTACTATAGTAAACCACGAGGTAAACTGTGGTTATGCTACATCACTTCACTTAACCACGAAAGTTTATGTTTAACCATGAAGGTTTTTGACGCACCGTGGTTAACTAGTTGGTAAAGAAAATTTAAAATTTTTTTCCATAAAATAGTGTCGGCTATTTGCCTCAATTATATCCAATAATTATTTATTTAAAATAATCTCACAAATCCCACTTTGATTTGTTCATTATTAACATTAAAACAAATGCCAAAAAATTGTTTTTATTCTTCTTCTTCTTAACTATCGCTAACCATGCTCCCGAGCATGGTTAACATTTAACTACACCATGGTTAACCACGGGAGTTTTTGAACGCCAAAAAGTTATGCTCGTGGTTATGTTGTAGTTAACCACGGAGTTTTTGAACGACAAAAGTTTACCATAGTTAACCATGGTTAACCAGAGTAAGGTTTTTGAACGCGCTCCAGGTTGTTTGACGATGCGAATGAAAGCAGGCGTAAACCGTTGTCGTTAATTACTCCGTGTCCGAATTTGCCCATGGTTCCTTCCCAGCCGGTTCGATCTGCTCCTGAATGTGCATTGAAGTGCCCCGCGAGTATTATTAATTCGGTTCGAGGTATCATATCCAACGTCTGTTGAAGCTGATCGTAAAATTTGTCCTTGGTCGCGTCCGTGCTGGTCTCATATAAACATTGGAATCTTAATAAATAACCTTAACTAAATAATTCCACAAACTAATTAAAACTATTCCTGTGATCATAAAAGGATAAAAGAAAGAAAGACTAAATAGACTAAAGAAGAGAAAATTAAGAGGAGGAGGGAAAAATAGATGCTTGCTTCCTGTACGCCGCTGTGACTATTCTTTGCACCACGTTGGGAAGGCTATTCCAAGTCTAATAGTATAAAGAAGGAGCGACTATTAATTAGCGGCAGATGGGCAGGAATAAGAAATTTAATTGATCTAGTGGAATGCAAGGGAGATAAGAAATGAGATAGGTAACAAGGACTTTTGGTATAGAAGATTTTATATAAAATGACCAGAGCCATGATGTCGAAAAGACAAAAAATGTCATATCCTAATAAGGAATTCTGTATATTCGAGACGTGATCTGTTCGTCTCAAGTGAAAGATATAACGCAAGCAATCATTGAATGCAACCGTAAGACGTTGACGACAAGAGGAATCAAAAGATATATAAACAAGGGAC
Organism: Thereva unica; assembly: GCA_949987705.1. Taxonomy (NCBI): domain Eukaryota; kingdom Metazoa; phylum Arthropoda; class Insecta; order Diptera; family Therevidae; genus Thereva; species Thereva unica. The sequence goes on along the minus strand of OX465282.1, from coordinate 71,312,026 downwards.
CATAGAGAAAGTGTGGTAAAACGAGAGCTTTAACCAGCCTGGCACGAATAAATGGTGATAAGAGACCTCCGTAGAGCCAAAGTTTACGTAGTGTAGCATAGATCTTCGAGTGTATAAGTGAGACTTGATTGCAGCAGGATAATTTGTTATCAATAGCAATGCCAAGATTATTGACACAGTCAACGAAGGGAAGAGGAATATTATTAGGGCATATGCTAGGAATATTGTTCAGAGACATAGTGGGTCGTCTAAGGACAAGAGTTTTAGACTTATAAGGGTTTAATTGAAGGAATTTGGATAAGCTCCACTCATTTATTATTAAAATGAGAGATGCAAGATCTAATCTGACTAGGAGGACAAGAGGTATACAACTGGAGATCATCAGCATACAAATGAAAGAAACAAAGTTGGATAACAGATATGGCATCATTAACATATAATGAGAAAAGAAGGGGCGAAGAATAGAACCTCGTGGAACCCCCAAAGGTACTGGTAGAAAAGAATATACAGCGCCACACACTGAAGTCGATTAGACAGAAGAGATTAGAAAAGTCGAATAGCAGAAGAAGAAAAACTATAGAATGTACTAAGTTTGTAGAGCAAAAGCGAGTGAGCTACTGAGCCAAACGCTTTGGGGAAATCAAGAAGAAATAGTATTGCTATGTCACCCTAATCTAGCACTGAACGAAGATCTGAAGCTGCTTTCAATATAGCAGTTTCGCAACTGTGGTTTTTACGGAAGCCTGATTGGAACTTAAAAAGGAAGTTATTCTATTCGAGATAGCGCGTGATCTGAGCGAAGATAGTTTTCTCAAAAACTTTGGCGAGGAAGGGAAGAATACTGATAAGGCGATAATCTTTTAAATCCACGGGTGAGGTTTTCTTTAGTAACGGAATCACAACTGACTTTCCAAAGCAGGGGTACTTGAGAAGTTCTCAGAAGTTGTTGAAGATATGCGTGACAGTTCCTACAATTAGGGGAAAAGCAGCTTGAGAAGCCGCAACCAATACAGTTAGATAAGATGGACTGCCGGAAAAAAACTCACGCCTAGCAAATTTTACTTTACTACTGATTAGGTTACGAAGTTGTTTGTAAGCACTAAGGCAGCTAGGCATCTTTGTTTTACGATAACGTCTGTACATAAATTCACGTAGATTAATCAGATCACGGATCTCACGAGAATACCAAGGACAGGGGGCAGCAGGCCGCTGCCTTCTTGTGACTAGGGGTACGCATTGATCGTAAATGTGTTGAATAAATGTAGTCAATAGATCAACTTTAGTTTCGACATTAGTGCTGTAATACATATCATCCCAAGGCATGGAGGCAGTGACTACAGATAGCTGATTTAAATTAATATTTTTATAGTCGCGATATGATACTGAAGAAGACGAGGTAGATGGGGAAAATGCAAAACGAGTGGAAAGGAATAGTAGGTCATGGTCAAGAAAGCTGGGTGGGGAGATTTGACTCTGTCTTATCACAGCATCCGAGGCGGTAGTAGCCATAATATAAAGTAAGAAGGGATTCCGACAACTCAGAAATGTTGGTAGTTGATTTAAAATATGCAACTCCAGCGATGCAAGAAAATGCCTGAGCGAATCCGCCGAGAATTGGCTTTCAGGAGGTTAACATTAAAATCACCTAAAATCAGCTATTTTATTTTCATAGCCATGATAGAGGATAGAAACAAGGTTGGCAAATTCAGTGGCAATATCAGTGTTAAATGTATTGGGCTGGCAGTATACACTGCCAACAACACATTTATCACAGGCAGAGTTTAATCCTACCGCAATAAATTCAAGCTGTGAGCTATAAGATTTGCCCACCACTCTTGAGGAAAGCAATGATGAGCAATATATAGCAACTCCTTCGCCAGTACGAACTATACGATCATTGCGATGCCTCAGAAATCCAGGAAGCGAGACCAGGGAGGTTGGGATTTCAGATTTCCACCAAGTCACACTTACCATCAGGACATGTATTTTTGATCTTTTCAACTTTGACTAAATTCATCAATTTAGTTTTTTAAACTTCGTGCATTAAGAACACAGATGTTCAGGCCTCCGGAGGAAGAGGAAAGGATATTAAGTAGCAATCGCTGCCTGCGCACACTATAGTAATATTATCCATAATTGTAAAAAAACTCAGGACCATAACCGCAGAAACACCCAGATAGCAAGTAGAGACAAAATAGGATTAGAGAGAGGGTAAGAGGCAAATAATACATAGAGAAAGAGAGGCTATAATCACAGACAACACAATTTAGGAAACATCTATAAAAACTTAAAATAAAATGCATACGGAAAATCAAATAGAGTGAAAAATTACATACATACTAAACATACATTGCAAGAGCTCCACAGTATAGTCTAATGCAAACCGGGAGATGCGGCTGAATTGAAGAGCTCGTTCAAGTCCAGATCGGAGCCAAACTTACGAGGCTGTTTGTTTCTCTCCAGCTGCACATAAACATACTCGCGACGTGTGATTACGGAACTTTATTCGATCTCTGGAGCTTCCATGCTAAGTGTAGAATGTTGTTGTTTTTCGACGTCAAACTTTCATTAATAAGGGTTTCATTTCACTTCGTAAATTCTTCGTATTTGTCGTACTTTTCGTACTTCGTAGCTGTTCGTAGTTTTCGTAGTTCATTTCCATATATTTTTTAACGGTAGTCTAGAGGTAAGGCGCATGACTACTATCCCAGAGGTCCCGGGTTCGAATCATTAGAGATTTTTTCGTGCTATAAAATTGTACAACAAACTACTTGCACTGCTACTTCAGGAGCGCGTTCAAAAACCTTACTATGGTTAACCATGGTTAACTATGGTAAACTTTTGTCGTTCAAAAACTCCGTGGTTAACTACAACATAACCACGAACATAACTTTTTGGTGATTAAAAACTCCCGTGGTTAACCATGGAGTAGTTAAATTTTAACCATGCTCGGGAATATGGTTAGCGATAGTTAAGAAGAAGAAGAATAAAAACAATTTTTTGACATTTGTTTTAATGTTAATAATGAACAAATCAAAATGGGATTTGTGAGATTATTTTAAATAAATAATTATTGGAAATAATTTGAGGCAAATAGCCGACACTATTTTATGGACATTTTTTTTAAATTTTCTTTAACACGTAGTTAACCACGGTGCGTTCAAAAACCTCCATGGTTAAACATAAACTTTCGTGGTTAAGTGAAGTGATGTAGCATAACCACAGCTTACCTCGTGGCTTACTATAGTAAGCTTTTTGAACGCGCCCCTGGTGTATCCCATAGATTACTAAAGCCCAAAAACCTGCCAAATTTTAGTTATGTGGTTAAACAATAACTAACAACAAATATGGGAATTTTTTTCGTTTTTTGCGAATACAATAAAAGGTTCAGGATTAATCACGTTACCCTCAAATAAAAATTCATACCTCTCTGAATTTGCCACATTAGAGGATGAGTTTTGAGACATCATAGCCTCTTACATATACTTTAAACTGTCGAAAGATGAAATTTGTCATATATATAGTTTCTGCATAATTGCAGTATAAACAAAATAGACCCTACTCTTGCAGACTGCGCCACTGCTAATCTTGCCACTGCCGAGTCGCCCGACTTAAATTTACAAAACTGTTTCTGAAAGTAGAGATTAAAGGCTTCTTCCGGTGATGCTATTATACTGATCATATTGGACGCTTCTGATTACGGCGATTTGAAGTGAATAGTTGCCACTGGTAGTCACTTCCAGTAAGCTACTGGCGTCTTCAGAATAGTTCTCCATCTGCGGCTTATGGCAACGTGCTTTATCTGATCTCTCGTTCTACCATTGCGCGATACCCAGGTGTCCTTGTGTATTTTCATGTAACAAGAGTAAGTTCCACCTACCATGAGTTGGTGGGAACATGAGAAATCAACGAAAAGCTCACCGTTGCTGTTATTGAAGTTGTTGAAACCGATCTGTACTAGAGGCCGCAGTCTCAATCTCGCTGCGCGAGTGTGAGACCACTTTTGTCTTGTCTCGCATCCCAGTGCAACAGTAATATTATAATGTGTGTTCGATGACTGCCTAAAAAGTTCAGAGCAGAGCAGAGCGGCTCAATTGGGAGCGGCTGTCAAATTGATGCCAGAGCAGAAAAAATCAGATAATAGCAACAAGGTCAAAAAACACATTTTCTAAATTCTGATCCAAATTCTGTTTTTAGAGGTTAGATGCGAATGTCAGTTTTAAATGTATGGCAAATTCCTTCGCAGGCGGCCGCCGCTACAACCTCTGCGACAATCTGTTTGTGCCTTTACGCCCGCCGTACATGCCCACACTCGCATTGGTCGACACGAGCCGCGTGCGTGTGTCAGTATTTGAAACCTATGGCCCAGTACCGAACTCCGCATTTGCTCTCACGTGTCGATTTCGGCGGGGACATGAGCGTGTAGCGCGTGTCGGCTAGGTGATCGAGACACTATTTTCGAGTGGCAGTGGCGTGAGTGTTTGGAATGATGAAAGAATTAAATGAAACTGTTCGAAGCGGAAAATGTCTATACGAAGTAAAACACCCAGATTTCAAGAATGCAAAATTAAAGGATTCTATTTTGAAATTCATTCCTAGACAATCTAAAATAGTTTTTGAATTTTGCGGCTGAAAACTCGGAAGAGTTAAATTTTCCATGGGTTTCCCTCTGAACATGTATGAGCTCTTCCAGTTTTTTTCAGATGCTTTCCTTATTAACAAAAATCTATATAAAAACTCGTTATCATTGTCAGATATTGAACTTAAGTCTATCGCGCCCATCTTGAATGCCACTGACTGATGTACGACTCGTGTTAGCAAATGCGGACAAACACGTGTCCACAAATGTCAGTGCCACATTACCGCAGTGTCGGGAACGAGTGCGAGTGTGGGCATGTGCGGCGGGCGTTAAGGGGGTAAAATCAAAGCTGAATATGAAAAACGATTTAAAAATTTAGGAAATTTATTTTAATCCCACCCCTAAATAGGGATGGCCGATTACTAAAAAAATGTTGATTAATCGAATGCTGATTAATCGGATCATTCGATTATCTCTAATCGATTAATCGTTTGAAAATAATCGATTAATGTAATAATCGAATAATTTTCAATAAAAATTGATAAAAACACTTTTCTACTATTATTTTTAATTTTTTGTTGTACAGAGTAATATAGTAATATAAAATTATCAAAATTAAATTATAGGTAGTGATTATGTATAAGAAATTTTACAATTCTTTAGAATAAAGACTTTTTTTTCTTTTTTTATGTGACAGACTAGAGGCTTAGGGAAAGTCCCTTTGTATTGTCGACAATCTTATTTTTCCGTATACGCCGTGGAACAGCAGCTCTAGCCGGAAGATAGAGAGAAGAGAGGAAGGAACTGTCACAACCTAGCCGCGATATTTTTATTCCACCTACTCGCAAATATATAGAATATACATCTGAAACGATCATAGAATAATTTTTGATAACAGAGTATATAGACACTACAGAGACTTATCAATCTAGAAGGAAGTTACTTAAGATTATATTTTGACCACAGAGTTTCGCTGAGCGGTGCCCGTTTTGCCGAACAAAAACTGCTATCCCTCTGTTCAACGGATGATCGACGCGCAAGAATTTTAGTCGCGAATGGCAACCGACAAGACAAGGTGTTTACGTTACCTAGATCTTTTTAATACTTGCGTTTGCTATAGGGACGTGTGGTGAAGCAGTTGTACTGCCAACCTAATAACAATTATCTAGGTTAAAATTCTGTCAACCTTTTATCTGTTGTTTTACAATTTTTAACAATCCAATAATTATTTTCTTATTTTTCAATAATCGGATGCAATAATCGCATGAAATAATCGATTTTCGATGTAATCGGATCGGAAATAAACGATGCGATTGTTTCGATTGATCGAATCAAATAATCGATTGTCCGATTAATCACGATGTAATCGGCCATCCCTACCCCTAAATCTGAACAGAATAAAAAATACTTTGAAAAAGAATTTCTTTTCGTATGAAAGAAAAATTAAATGCAAAAAAAATTTAACATAAAATTAACATTTAAGAGAATTTTTATTCCCTCCTAATTAGTGTTCACTCCGGACGACATACCCTTCTCAAGAGAATCCACCACTTAGTTTTTATTCACACCACCCATTGTCTCCACGAGAGTAGTGTGACTAGATTAGGGACGCTTCTCTCGATGAGGCAATGGGATGTTTAGTAGGGTGCACTGGGGCTTTCGCCGGCGTGTTGGGGATTTACCGGCAACCTTAAACTCTGGAAGACTGGGGTTGTCCAGTTCATAAATATATTACCGACGAAAATATAAAACTATACTTTCTATAGAATCGAGAAATCCCGCAACGATCCGGGAAAAAAATTAACTGGGAAATCCCGCGAGATCGAGCGAGAGCGCGACAGTCTCGCTTTCGATAGTGTTGTCTCGGCGAGTCTCGGCGAGACTAGGAATTTTTTAATGTCGCGCTACTCTCGTCATGGGGCAGAAGCTGTTGTCTCGCGTGTTGTCTTGTCTCGCATGCGACAATGCGAGAGTTGCAACACTAGTGTTGCATCTCGTGAAACTCTAATCTGTACGTTTAAAGCCGCGTTTACATCCCAAAGTCAACGCGAAAGTTCACTTTGAAACTCTTTTATCGTACAACAGCTTGTATGCTTTTTTCTCTGTCGCACAGAATTTTCGGCTTTAGTCACCCATCAATTAGGTTGATATGAGGTGACCTGGTATACCTGCAGACGTTCACCTAGGTGTGGGAGGTAGTGCTGGATGTAGCGGTTTGCTACTTGTTATTAATTTACGTTCGTTGCTACTTGTTATTAGTTTATGTTCGTTACTGTAGCAAGTTTATTCAACATTCAGTTCAGTTCCTGTACTAGTAATTTTTGAGTACAGTGTTTTTAATATGTCAAAAATTATATTTTCACTACTACTTAGAAATACACTTTAAGAATACTGAATCAGATATCATATACGTAGACACTGAACACACAAACGATTTTCAAAAAACATAGACACACAAAAAGTTGTCATGAAAAAATAAAATTTGAAAATGTATGAGTATTAGTTAGAAGGTTAAAAGAATATACATATCCGGATTTTAAACCGTTAAAAATAATTAACGTATTTATAAAAATTAATTTAAATATAATTCATTAAAAATAAAGATCTAAATTTACAAAAATATTTTAATATAAGATTTATTAAAATAAAATGGTGTGACGTGGTTTTCAAATAAAATAAAATCTAAAAAAAACTCAAGACCCCCACATCACTGGATGGCGTCTAAGTTTTACGCAGTCACACAACATATTCCGAAACGATAAACACGATCAATAACGATCAATCGGGGACACTTCATCGATTACCGAACTCAAAGTTCAGTGATCTGACCGCTTTCCCTTTCTTCCCTATCGAGATAGCCAATTTCCGGCATCTCCGCTAGACACTCTTGTTCGCCTGTTCCTTTATCTCGGTCCATATAGACGCGTGCTTATTAATCAAAGTTAATTATTATAATTAGAAACAGTGTAAATTTAATTTAAACCTACTAGTAATAAAATAATAACTTTTAGGGATATATGCGGTGTTTTTATTTACACGAAAGCCCCTAAAATTGAAAAAAAAAAGAGTATGTTACAATTTTTTACGATTGGATGATCTAGCGAAACATATTCAGAATCGTCCGCTAAGATTATGCTATACCGGAAAAAATAAAACTTCGCTCATGGCGCCCGAGCGTAGGACTATTTACCTATCCTATTATATTTACACTGGAAACTTTTCGTTAGCGGGCTATATATTTTAGTTTTTACTTTTTAGCCTATTATATGTCCTTCCACCATTTTCATTAGGTTTAAAAGTGATTTCACACAGCTTACTGTACTATCATAATACATTTTCATTTGATACCCACATGGAGAGCGTTGTAAAAAAAAAATAATACCTCTTTCTGTGTTGGTCGCCTTGTTGCCTTTGCCGCCATTTTGAATTTGAAATTAGGCCATTCAGCTAATGGTATTCTACTTGTCATACCCTTTAATTTGATAACCATACCGAGTGGGTTGTAAAGAAAAAGGTAATCCACCATTTTGTATTGGCCGCCATTTTGAATTTGGAATAACGCCACACTGCTAATTTGTATTCTATTTTTCATACCCTTTCATTTGATACCCATGTCGGTAAGCGGAAAACACAATTGCAAAAATTTGGCCGTTTCTTGGAACCGCTATTTTGATTTTTTTTTTACAAAAAAATGTCATATTGCATTGTCACGCGAACTATGCATATGGAGAAAAATTTGGGGGTGATCAGTTATTTCAGTGGGTCAAAAATCAAGTTGCAAGAGGCGTGTAACGTAAAAAATGGTGAAAAGTCGTACCAATTAATTAATTAATTTTATTTATTTATTATTTATTTAGTTTATTTATTTGGCAGAGAACACAAGATTACAAAAGTAATTAAAAGAAACTAATTAAAAATTTCGAAAAAACGAAAACTTTTAGTCGCCTGTTTGGGATATCCATGCATTTACAAAAAAAAAATTCTATATCTTTTAGTTTGGTTCCAACAGGTGGGTGACGGTACGCACGTACTGACAGACACACAACACTTTATTTTATTATTTATGTATTGGGTGACAATTTTAAAAAATGTTTAATATTATAACTATAGATCATTTTATGTACGTGTTTTTCTATACCAACTTTACTTCCTTATGTTGTTTAATATATTGTTTTTCACCAAATTCGTTAAAAAAACCCGCATTCTTTAAAAACCGTACTTTACATCTATATAAATATTAATTGGAGTGTCTGTTCTGTGATTTCAAAATAATTATGTGATTTCAAAATAATTATGAAAGGGAATGATAAGTATTAATATAATTACCTATTTGGTGTCATTACAAATTCAAAATGGCGGCCGGAGCAAAAATGGCGGCCAAAAACAGATGGCGGATTACTTTTTTATTTTACATCACGATCGGCATGGGTTTCAAATGAAAGGGTATGACAAGTAGAATACTATTAGCTGGATGGCGTTATTCCAAATTCAAAATGGAAGCCAACACAAAATGACGGACTGCATTTTTTTACAACGCTCTCGGTATGGATACCAAATAAAAAGTGTATGATGAGTAGAGTACAGTAAGCTGGGTGACCTCATTTTAAATATCGGGTCACCACAAAATAACCAAAGACATCTAATAAACTAAAAGGTAGAAAACTAAAAATATAGTTTTAAAAACTTAAAAATATGCTTTTATTTAAAAAATGCACTACAAAGTAAATACTTATGTTGAATGAAAACCTTTTTTGCTAAAGCCAGTATATATAATATATGGGGCGCTAGCGAAAAGATGCAGTAATAATAAAATAAGAATATAGGTAAAGTCCCGCGCTTTTTAACATTTCGAGAGGAAGGTTATTTGGCCCAATATGAGATCAAGACAGTAGCAGAGATTTCGGCAACTTTACTCACATCAGGAAGAACAGCTCATTCTATGCTTAAGATACCGATCGAAGAAGATCATTTGGAAAATCCTGCGTGGAACAAATCTAAAAACCTGCCTGGAAAAAAATATAAAGTTTTACAAAACTGCATGATGGCTGTCTGGGAATGCGATGAGTGAACTATGGCAAATAAAGTATCTATTAACAGAACACCGCGAGATTTAAGATGTAAAAACCAATTATTTTGGGGAGTAACTGTTTTATTGGCATAGATTCCGAGCAAATGTTGCCGGCGGTCCGGACAAATATGTGGGCCGATGATATTGATGCATGTCAGAAATGATCACTCATTTAGGGACATATTGGAAAACGTCATTTAAAGCAAAAGATGAGAGCGCAATCGGAAAACTCAGAATTCAGTATTCTCCTCAACATAGGATATACAATTGAAAATGTTCTGAGATTAATGAGAATGATGACAGTGAGCTGCTTGAAAGTTCGTATTAGACGAGGAAATTTTGATGATCAACTCAACTTAATCGACTCAACTCAGTAATGCCACAAACATTGTAATACTTACAAGTGAAACATCTAACAAGCGTTATAAACAAGCGTTACAGTGGATTATTAACCAGTGCCGTGCGGGCGGTATGACCGGAAACGACGAAACACGAAAACGGGAAGCAGCAACTGTCCTTTTTAGGATCAAATAAGTAGTATCTGTATCGTCTTAAAATGTTGGCAATCTGCGTCTCAAGGCATGTTCGTCATGGGGCAAGTTCAGGGTGCCAATTATCTGAGAACGTCAAAATCTACGCGCACAAGACTTATTCTGAATAAATTTGGCTAGGAATCTGTTGTGCACGTAGTATAAAAGTTTTCCGATGATTAACCTCGAATTTTAAAAAAAGTTGTAGGTAACATATTTTTATAGTCAACTCTAAAGTTTTTTATATTTCCAAAATCATGTCTTGCAGATTGCTTCTTTGTTTCATTATACCCTTTTCTTATTCCGGACTATGCACACATAATTTTGTTTTATTAAAAAGCGTTTTTGCTAGTATTCAATATTTTAATAATTATCACAGCCGTTATTTAAATTAAAATTTAAGAAATATTTTAATTCTTTTTACAGATGAAGATATTAAAGAAAGATTAAGTTTATCCGTCTTAAAACGTTTGGATGAAATTCCACAGATTGGCTACAAACTTATACCTGAACATGTTGAAACTAGGTCCTTATATTGTGAGAATCGTCCAACCGTAGAACAGGTAAAGACAATAAGATGATTGCAAAATTCTTGTCGGATGGCAAAATTTGATTTGAATGTCAATAATTCGCGATAAACGATTTGTTTAGAAGTCTGTTCTACTTTTTTAGTAGATTTCTAATTATATTGGATTCCGTGCATTTTGTTTTTTGAAAACATAATATACATAAGTAGGTACATATATCGACGTTTGCTAATTTCAAGTGAATTGTTGGAATATTTTAAGGAAAACAAGATGAAATTTAACTGATTTGAGTAAATGGGATTAATTAACTGCGTTATTATAGCACTAGGCCAGATTTTTGTAGCCCAGTTTACCACAACTCTACACAGGGAGTTTGAGTAACAAACAGTCGAGGAAAAAATCTAAAATTAATTATTTGCATTGCTTCTATAAAGAAACACTAAATTAATCAATCTATATCTCATTTTATTTATTTGTTTTAATACAAATTAACAAGAACTATTTTTACTCTTTTGATTTCATTTCATTTTCCGCCATGTTTCTTCGAAATTCCCAATGTTATTGTCTCGGGGTCTAGCACAAAGTCTAGTAGAGGTCCCGCCAAAAGAGTTGATGCCGAGAAAGTCGCGTTTTCCATGCGCAGTAGAATCTCCGCATGCCGTTCCCGTCCCTTAGCCTAGTTGCAACAAATTTCGAAGCGCATTTCTTATCAATATGTGCGCAATTTTTATTTGTGTGCAGCTTTAATTTCCCCAGCTGCGCTCCGGCATCAACTCTTTTGGCGCGACCTCTAATAACAAGTCTTTCATCTTCATAGAAAACCCCCCCCCCCGTTAGTTGTGTGCGTGCATATATGTATGAACTGAACATCATTGCTGAACGCAACTCAACGCATACTGCATACATCGTGAACTCGGCGAGACAAAGCCAGATTCTTTCTCTACGATAAAGTATGCAGAACGGAAGAGAAAAGTGAATTGAATCATTTATTATTTATGGAATCCTACGCACAAATTCGTTCAGTCATAATTGCCACTGCCCAAGTCGAAATTTTCTCTAGTAATCCACCGGAAACTGGTTAGTTTTTCCCTTTCTCTGACAATTAACTGGCGAGGAAAACTCGTGAGAGCTCTGTTAGATTATGTAACGCTAGCTTTTGCAAATGCCGTGTAGGGAAAATTTAGTCAGAAACAGACGAGCACTTCGTCGTAAACTGGCCATAAGCTTGCAACAAACTAGCCAGTCCCTCGTAGAAAACTAGCCAGCGCCTAGTAGAAAACTAGGCGATTACTTTCAAAAAACTATCCGACTTCTAGCCAAAAACTGGCAAGATTCTCGAAAAAAAAAACTGTCCAGTTCCTCGCAGAAAATTAGCTCTTGCTGGCAGAAAACTAACCAGTGGCTCGTGGGAATAGCTGGTCTATTTTTTTCGAAATTTTCGAACCCTCATTCTCCCTTGCAGTTTGTTTGTACTCATTTTCTATACTTATTTATCACTTCTAACACAGCCGAAAGTCACAACAAAATTTGTAAAATAATCGTATTTGGCTGCTCTCTTAGCGTAAAAGAGAGACGAACTTTGTATCTTATACAGAAAAAATTGATTAAAAAGGATTTTGTGATAATATACATAACTTTTCGGTAACATTTCGTGCCGAGTATTTGTAGGAAAAACTAGAATAGAATTTTCTCACAAATGCTGGAGTAATTTTTCCTTATCATTTTCTCTCAAGTTACTCGTAGGGAACAACTAGACTAATTTTTCCTAACATTTACTACTAACAAGTTACTCGTATGACCTCGTCAAAACTAGAAGAATTTCTACTTTGGTGGTTAGCTTCCTGCGATAATTTTTAAGTCAGATAGTTTTTTGAAAGTAATCGGCTAGTTTTCTACTGGGAGCTGGCTAGTTTTCTTCGAGGTACTGGCTAGTTTGTTACGAGTTAATGGCCAGTTTATTATGAGAAGGCACTCGTCAGTTTCTCACAAGACTTTCCCCACAAGGCACTTGCAAAAGCTAACGTTACGGGCACTTTCGAGAATTCACCATGGTAGCTACCGGTCGAACCAGCAGCTAATTTACCATGTTCGAATATTGATCACTTACCATAAATTACCACTCACCACGTTCGAATATTCACCGGTAAAGTAACCGCAGTCTCACTACAGGAACCATATTCGTGTGATGGTTGAAGTGGTAATTTGAAAAATATTTACGTTTTTGACGTAACGATAGTTTTTAGATTTCGGATTTTTTTAGAGTGGGTATTTTATAAGATGTGAGATATAAATGGAGCAATTAAGTACTTTTCTGCAAGTACACAGATTTTGTAGCAAACTCCATTTTAAATGTAAAAATATAAGAATCCATTCAGTAAATTTGTAGATATTTATAAAAAAAATTTATTTTAAAAATAGAATAGAAACTCTTGTAAATGAAAAAACAAAACGCAAATGGCAAATTTTCGTTCGGAAATTAACCATTTAACCACATCTATCAGTCGGTAAAAACTAACCACATTAACCCTGATCAGCTTACCAATATGGTACCGTCACCAAAAAGGTAGCTACCACTGGTGAATTCTCGAAAGTGCCCTACATAATCAAACAAAGCCCTCACGAGTTTTTCTTCGCCAGTTACTTGTTAAGGTGGCCATCGACGTCGTTTTTGCAGTGTATGGCCAAAAGCCGTCCTTCTTGCCGGCGCTAAAAAATATCTGTTGGACCTTGATTTTAACCATTAATTTTCAATCGAGTTCGTTCAAGTCTGTTCGTGTGTGTGACGAGGTAGTTAAAAAGGACGGGTTTTGTCATTATCGACATCCTCCTAGTTTGAATAATTTTGTGTTTTGTTGCTAATAATTAATTTTAGGTCTTCGTAACTCCTTCCAGTGGCAAGAAATCTTAGCTTTAAAATGATTTCAATCTTAAGTTTTTTGAATGAAATCTTTCAAAGTTATAACGATTTGAATATCAGCTCTTTTTACCAATATCTTATTTGTTAAGTGCTCGCAGCGCCACCTATGTTAAATTTTTTTATTTATTCAAAAAGAGCAAACTCAGAGCGTTGAAATGAGCTCAATTTCGAGTTTTTCCAGTTTTTTTGAATGAAATTAGACAAAGTTATGACGATTTCAAAGTTAGTTCTCCTAACGATAACCAGAGAGCTAATTTTGAAGAGCGCATATTTTAAATTGCGCTATTTTTAAATAATCAAAAAACAATACCGTGAATTTTTTATGTTAAAATATAAACATTTCCCTTTAATTTGACGCTAATAACGTCAAAATCGGTGAGGGTGTTTTTGAGAATTTGATTTTTGGAGTTTGTGACTAAATTGTGACTGATTAGCTGATAAAAACAAATAGTTTTGAAGTTAAACTTCTAGATACGATTTCTGCAGAAGCTGTAAGAACATGGACGAGGCAGAAAGTGTACTACAGCTCCTCTGTCACTGCCCGGCCCTAAGTAGAATAAAGTTAACCACATTTGGCGAACCCTTTCTAGGCACCCTTGCGGAAATCGCGAAGATTGGGATCCCGTAACTTAGGAAGATTCATTACTTCCTCGAGATGGTTTTAGCGAAGAAACGATATTTTAACATCAGGTTTAAAGTGGGATCACTATGGCATCACACCTAGGCCTAAGTGTATGAGGTTAAATCAACAGCTCAGCCATATCTAACCTAACCTAATCTAACCTATACGTACCTGGTAAAAAAACCATTTATCGAAAGCAGACGTAACAACGAGTAAGTGAGCCTAACCAGAACTCCGTAGGAAGCGTAGCTTTAAGAGAAATCGCAGTTAAAAAGTTCGTTTTTTAACTTCCCAGTGTAGGAAGTTATTGTAATCGGTCCAAAAATCGAAATCAAAATTTTCAATGTATTTTCATTTTTCAAGGTTCCAAGACAAGCTCCATTTTAAGCAAAAATTTGAGTCTAAGTATGTGTGTGTGTCTGTGAGTACGTCTGTGGTCATTTTTTCCTGCACGATATCGCGCGAACCAAAGAAGATAACGACTTCATTGAGATATCGTTCGAAGCGTATTAACGGAAATATAATCTGAAGAGATTTTTATAAAATTTGGTCGAGCCGTTTTTGGGTTTAAACGACATAAGTGATTTTTGTACCTGCACGATATCAGCCGAACCACAAAAGATATCGACTTACCTAAGGTACCGTTCCAAGCGTATTAACGACAATATAATTTGAAAAGATTTTTATAATATTCGGCCGAGCCGTTTTTTTGGTTTAACCGACACAAGTGATTTGTGTACCGGCACGATACCGCGAGAACTAAAAACTACATCGACTTCTTCGAGATGCCGAAAGAAGAATATTAACGAAAAAATGCCCTGTAAAAAATTTCATTTCATTCGGTCGGACCTATTTTGGGTTAAATGGAGAAACTTCGAATAAATGTCAGAAAGACCTTAAATTGATATGTTTTTCTAATATCCAATAAACTCGATGGAATGGGACCCGTTCTAAACGAAGTGATCTTTCTTGGATTCTGCACAGCGAACAAAACTTCACTTGTTAATAATAATAATAGTAATAGAGTTTCCCTTCTTATGCAGAAGGCGCACTTCTCAGCTGGGCTGAGAAACATTTACCACGACCACGTGGGCTCGGCTGAGACATGCAAACATATAAAAATAAATAGAAGTACTAAAACACTCTAACAAGGAAGCGTGCTACAACAAAGAGGGAGTGGATACACCAAGGACTCACGTCACATTAAGAAGACTCTTTTTGAGAGCCTCTTCACTGTAAGCATGCTAAAGCCCAAATATTTCTATTAACGTTAATAAGCATGCGATTAACAGGTTCATACTTGCCATAATTGGTATTAGAGGAGTTAGTATGCAGGAGAGGTACACCCCTCAAGCTATAATTACTCACTCTGAATGCCACTTGGCTTCGTAAGAAACCTGACTGCTGGAACAGAATGTGTCGCTTGTCGCTGCCCTGACGCTGCCGCCGTCGCTGTCGCCATTGCTGTCGCTTTGCTTGTCGCTTTGATGAACAGAATGATGTAGCAAGGTGCAGCATTCAAGCCGTAATTTTTGTTCGGAGTGCTTGTTTGGTATTTTGTTTTGTGTGATTTTTTCCGAACCCCATATAGAATACATAGTTCGGAATTTCTGAATTCATATGAAATCACTTTCAGATCAGAATACATAGTAGGCCTCCACAATTCTTACGAGCTGTCATTTGTCGCCCGTAAATTTTCAAATTTCCGAAAACCTGGCTACCTAGCGACAAATTCTGTTCATGTAATAGGGCTGGAATCGTTTTAATATTTCATGGCTACGGCGACAACGACCGCGGCAGAGACAAGCGACACATTCTGTTTCTGCAGTGAGTCTACCTTGTCATTTAGTAGCCGATGAACAAATATGACGTCAGCAACTTCACGACGTTTATGTAGGGAGCTTAAGTTGAGTAGTTTAAGCCTGTTTTCATAATCCGACAACCTTTAAAAGTCGTGCAAAAATTTCGTTACCCTTTACTAACATCACGAACTTTTCAAACCTTGGATCAGCACTTTTTTGACGGAGAATTGTTTTCTACGCGTGATACAGTTTCAGGAAATTGCGGCTCATCCCGAGATTTCCAGTAGTTACCAAAAAAATTTCTTTTTGGTCTAGTCTGCCAAGTACTATCTCCGGAAAGCTTTGGGGTTTCCAAATGAAGTCATTCTGTTTCCAGTTTATCAGCGGCGCTTCACCACGCTCAATACGAATTCGAACACCCGCTTTAGGGTAGCAAACGAAGTACGAAGAAAATGTTTGTTTGCTAACGTTCAGGAAAAACAAATTCTCTAGAAAAATCTTGTGGATTCACTACTATTATAGTTATTTGAACTAGCTTCTCTCAGGATGCTCTGGTACTAGTCAATTTTACACTAGTGCTAAACGTATTACTATTTTGTTAGAAGACATTTTATTCCGTCTACGTTCATCATACTGGGAAGTTGATCGTGTGGACCTAAGGGATCAAACCCACATCCCAACTAGTTTTTAAATTAAATTTAACCATAATCTCTTATTTCTGTCCGAATAAATAACTGCCTTTTTGCAACACTAAAAGGTATCTTTTGCCAAAGTTTTAGCTTCATAGAAATTCGCGAATTTTTGCGAAAGTTGCAGATCTTTTTAACCGACTTAAAAAAAAGAGGAGGTTACTCAATTCGACGTGTAGGTATTTTGTGGTCCTGTTCACGCATAACTTTGTAACCCAATAACTTTTTTGCCTTTTTTTCGTTCATTTGAAGGGGGAGCTTCCCACGGTGGTCCCGTTAAATTTTTTCTAAATTCTGATAACGGAGTTCGAAGTAAGGCATAAAGAACTGTTAAAATTGGTTCAACCTAAACATTTCATAGGCACCGAACAAATTACTTTCTTGTTCTGAATCTGGCAGCAGGCCGAGTGGGTAGAGCGTCGGATCCTCGATTCAGCGTAGTGTGGCGTTTGCAGGTTCGATCCCTGGTCGGGGCAGGCCGGTTGTTTTCTTTTTCTCTTTTTCTTCTTTCTGAAATGATTTACTAACATATTGGTCAGCGGCCGATAGTACTTGACATAGCGCAAAGGGCTAGAGAGAAGTGTTCTTGTCTGTGGGATCTGTGGGGTGCGAGTTCGATCCTTGGGCTCGCGGTGCTCTTTTTTTATATATCGACAAAATATTTATTTTTTAATTTCCTTCGGGGAATTTTGTTCCATATTAAACAAGTTTTCGACGTGAATACATCTGTAAATTTGCTTCCAGAACAAAAGCCGATGAGAACGAAATTGTGGCATATAGTTTTGATTTGCAGCTCAAAAACTATTGTTTATATTGAGTAAAGAAATATACCATGACGTGGGTGAAGAATCAAAGAATTTTATTGTTTACATTTGATTTCCCCGCTATCAATGGCAATTAAGCTTATATTTCCTTGATTGGTATGTGTGTGTACTGTAAACAAACGTTGAACTTGATTTTGACCCACTTCCATATAACCGATCAACTGCAAATTTAACACATACGTATAGTTCGCATGACAATACAATCTGAACATTTTGTAAAAAAAATCAAGATGGCGGTTCCAAGATGGCAGTCGAATTTTGCAATTGGGCTACCCGACCTCCGAAATGGGTATCAAATGGAAGGGTGTGACAAGTAGAACACACTTCGCTATGTGGCGTCATTCAAAACCCAATATATCGGCCAACACAAAATGGCGGCTTACTTTTTCTTTACAACGTCCTTGTTATGGGTATCAAATGAAAGTGTATGACGAGTATAGTCCAGTAAGCTATTGAGTTCACAATAAATATTTCTTTTAATTTCCCCGGGAGAATTTTGTTTCATAATTAAATAAGTATTTTTTTAAATTCGTCGGAAAATATGCAAATACATTACTGCAAAAACTATTTAGCTACTGCTTAGATTTTTTTCGATGGCGGGGCGTGTTGTACATCTCAAAATAGATTTTAAAAGAAGAATTGGGCTTGCAATACGTACGCTGCATCGTCGGTTAAACGATACTACGGCAGCGTGTCATACTTATCGTAAAGGTAGGTTCATAAGCATCGATTTAGTTTTTTAAATTGTCTGGCGCAAGTCGAATTGTGTAAATAAACTGAGTGCAAATGACGAGTGAAAATTACCTCCATTATTTATTGCGCATTATATTTATACTTATCTACGCATTATATTATGTTACATTGATTGCGATAAGGTCGGAGGAGCAAGTGGTCTAACATCTCCGAGACATATTTGGTACAATCCAAACCTTTTAGATTGTGCAAGCCGAACAGTTGAGTTCACTCACACGCAACGATTTATTTGTGCCGTGTAGGGCCTACCTTAATATTTTTTTTTATATTGCCCCCGAAAAAAATGAATGGACTAAAAAGTACGAAATAAAAAAAAAATATAAAAACCGACTTCAGAAAAAAGCCGCACAAAATGCACAAAAAAGGATGAAATAATTGTTTGTAATTCTTAACAACATTAATCCAATCAGAATGGATCTAGAAAGAAGAATCACTTTTGAAGACGGTGCCAGGTAGTAGTTGACTCTTGCTTCGGGAATTGTTTTCATTTCTATGTTAGGCTTATGCCCTTAATACATTACTTACAGGTGTTAGCACCGTCTTCAAAAGTGATTCTTCTTTATAGATGCATTCTGATTGGATTAATGTTGTTAAGAATTACAAACAATTATTTCATCCTTTTTTGTGCATTTTGTGCGGCTTTTATCTGAAGTCGGTTTTTAATTTTTTTTTTATTTCGTACTTTTTAGTCCATTCAAATTTTTTTTATTTCCTAAAACTTCTCATTTAAATTTTTTCGGTAGGATACACAGTTTAGTCAACAATCAAGAAAAGCTGCCTTCAACCTCTAAAAACCCCCAATTCCACTCCGGATAGAAGCTATCGGTCTATTTTCCCCTTTTTCTTTACAAGAGCGTGTTCGACAAAATTCCGTTGTCAGATTGCTGTAACGAATTCTTTAACTATTTTTTTCATTTTTACGCCTATTTCTACTGGACTATTCCCCCTACCTTTACGATTATTTACGGCGCAAATGAAATTTCGAGCGTAAAAGTAATTACACCCACAAAACTTTTGCAATCATCCGATATTCAATAATTATATTTCACAAATGTTTCTATATATGTACATCTATCATAGGGGAAAATTCAACTATGGGTTGAAATATTCCACCCTGATCAAGTACCACCACCAATTAATATAGTTCCAACTCCACCCTCAAGGTATGAAGTTCGAGTCATAATCTACAATACATCTGCAGTACTTTTAACCGAAACAAATGTCTTCGGCAGTAAAATGAGCGACATATACGTAAAAGGGTAGGAATATATAATATATATTTTAATAAGAAATCTTATCTAAACTAATCCCAATCACAGTTGGATATCTGATGTAGCAGAAGCGCAGAGCACCGACATTCATTTTCGATCATTAAATGGAGAAGGAAATTTTAATTGGAGAATGATTTTCCCTATAATTTACTCTAAAGTGGAAGACATGGTATAAAAATATATTTAATGAAATGCCGTATCAGTTACCGAAATTAATTGACAATTTATTTTCTGAAACATCTAAAGATGGTGGTTAACTTACAAAAGGCATTTTATGAAAAGAATGATACAGAAATTAAAATCCCGCCAATTTTGATTCTTCAAATTTGGGATAATGATTCCGTTTCTGCAGATGATTTCATCGGATCGCTTCACTTACATTTATCTCATTTGCCAGAACCTTCTTCCACTTCAAAGAAATGCACCCTGAATACCGAGAAGGCGAAATTTGTTAATCTATTTAAGACTGAACAGCCCCTTAAGGGGTGGTATGCTGCTAGAGGTATACTGGAAGACGGAACAATTGGATTAGTGGTGAGTTTGGTGTTGCTTGTTTTTCATTAGTATTTCTCACTTAAGTATTTCCTGATTCAGGGTAAAGTTGAACTTGAAGTTGAAGTTTTAACTGAGTCTCAGGCAATGGAGAAACCTGCTGGCCTCGGCCGTGAGGGGCCAAATGCATTGCCAGAGCCCAAGTATGTTAAATATGTATATTGATTTGCTGATTGATATTTTCAATGGTCTGTAAAAGCTTATAATAATTCGGGTGAACTAAAACAAACTTTAATGAAATAACAATAATTATAACCTGGAAAGTAACCAAGGCATTTATATGAATAGGACAAGCACAGACTTAACTATCTGTAATACAGATGTTAATAATAAATAATAGAGTTTCCATTCTAATACAGAAGGCGCACTTTTCAGCTGGGCTGAGAAACTTTTACCACTCCTCTGTGGCTCAGCTGGAGCATGCAAACATAAAATCATTTACATAAACAAATAATAGAGAAGCATGCAAAAGAAAAGAAGGATTCACGTCACAGCAAAAAGATACAGTGGAACTTCTCTAACTCGAATCTCAAGGTACTACAAAAAAACTCGAGTTAGGGGGATTTCAACTTACAGAAATACACAAAAAAGTTATTTTTTTTTTATTTCGAAGTATTCGGTATTTTTTTTTTTGTGTTTTACAAGACCACTTCTTCTTTTCTATAAAATCTTCGATATAATTAGGAACATCACTTCTAGCAGCACCTTCTTTGGAGACTATTTGGTTGTTTATATTGCATGGGTGGGCATTAGGGTTGAGATGGTGGAGAGAGTCACCTCGTTAAAAGAGGCTTTTCCTGCCATCAGCCTAAAGTTGCAGTGTTCACCATCCTGACACCGTCTTCTTCTTCTTAAATGGCGCTACAGTACAGCCTTTGCAGGACTCGGGCCTCTTGAAGTCTCCTCTTCCAGTCTTCTCTACGTCTTGCTAGCTCTCTCCAGTTTGATATACGAAGTTTTCGTATATCTTCTAGCACGTCATCCATCCACCTATTTCTTGGTCGTCCTACTCTTCTTCTTACAGATGGTCTTCCATTAAAAATCCTGGCTAGCATTCTTTCTTCTGGAGCCCGTAGAACGTGTCCAAGCCATCGCAGTCTGTTCAATCTTATGTATGTAGATATGTTTATTTCGTCATACATTTGTTGAAGTTCCTCATTTGTCCTAATGCGCCATTCGTTTTGGTTAGCCCTTACAGCACCAAATATTCTTCTTAAGATCTTCCTTTCGAAGATTTTAAGCTGGTTTTCTGTTTGTTGGGTCAATGTCCAAGCCTCAGACCCATAGAATATAACTGGGCGGATTAACGTTTTGTATAGTCTGATTTTGCATTGTCTTGAAATTTCTTGTTTTTAAAGACCGGGACTAGTGCGAAATAGGTTTTATTTGCGGCTACGATGCGTCTATGGATGTCGTCCTTTATATGGTTTTGTGCAGTAAGCATTGTCCCTAAGTAGATAAAGTTTTCTACAATTTCCACAATATGATCGCCAAGGCTGATACTTCGTCCTAGCCGATGTCCTTGTTTTGATACGATCATATATTTTGTTTTTGTGTCATTTACTCGTAGATTGAACTTTGCTGAGCTTTCTACAATATTGAAAAAGGTTTCCTTTACCTCTTGTGCTTTGCGTCCAATTATGACTATATCATCTGCGAAGGGTAGTATCTGGATGTTCCTTGTGAAGATGCTATTTGCTCTATTAAGCTGTGTTTCTCTCATTATTGCTTCGAGAGCAATGTTAAAAAGTATTGGTGAGATTGCATCTCCTTGTCGCAGAAGCTTTTTCCCGTCTACAGCAACAAGGCTTACTCCTTCCAGAGCTTAAGGCGGCCCGTCATAGAGGGCGCACCGACCCCTTTTGATCCGGCCTGTTTTGAGCCCTAAGCCAATTCGGTTATCGCCTCTATGAGGCTTCCTTGCACGGTAACTAGTTGTTCGTGGTCAGTAGTCTCCAGACTGTTAGTCGCAAGCACGTGCCAATTCTGAAATTTTCCGCTATTTGTCAGAAGTTCGGATTTGGAGTCGTTCTAGATTTCATTATCGCACCGACTTCTCTGAAGGCTTTTCAAACCGTATGGCCAAAGCCTTCGTCCTTTTCGCCGGGTTATTATGCCCTGGAGAACATCTAGAGGATCTAACTCTCTTCTTATTACGCCCTGGGTTTACGGGCTCAGACTTCCCTCTCTGAAAAAGAATCCTAAAAACTCTGCTTCACTGGGACCAGATTCGGTGGCTTGATGTATGGATCCAAAAATATCTAACTGGCCTTGTATGTCGTTTGGGAGCTGTGGGAGCCCCAGAAATGTTTGGAGCATTAAGAAGTGCTCCATATTCCAAGTTTTTTTTAAGGTATTTCTATATTGATACTACGAGCTTGACGAGAAAGGACCGTCGCCCATGGCAGAGCTCCGTATCACCATTGGAAGGCTAATTCAACCCAAAGCTCGCCTGGTATCCAAAGTCCATCGTTAGTAGTATATTCATGCAGTACCATTTATAACTTCTCAGCCTGATTGTTTACACATTATGATGGCGGTTTTTATTGAATTTAGATCCGCCGTATTCAGTCTGCTCTATGGATCTCGAGAAGGATGTGGCCTAAGGCTATCTACGATCGGTCTTGGAGTCAGTGCTCCCTGGTGGTGCCGTGTTCGAGTCATAGTGATGAATATATAGACTTGGCTAGCTACAAACAACGCCCTCAAAAAATGGCATCAACATTTTATTTTTTGCTCGAAATTATTTTTCGTATTCATTTTGGCGCCCCTTGCCACCTGGCGCCTAGAGCGATGGCTCCACTCGCTCTACCCTAGGGCCGGCGCTGTACCTAAAGCCGGCCTTGTCGCCATGGCCACGTACTATTAATATAGTGGGGGTAGATTGACTGCTTTCCAGTGGTTGAGGGCATCAAGTGGTAGAGTAACTTCAACAATCCGCTATCCCACTCTACTCTACTATAACCAAGTACTCTACCGCGTACATTTTCATAAGGCGAGTTAGGATAGTAGTAAACTCAGCAGTAAACTCTGCGACTCTTGACTCAGTTCTTGTGCGCTATCGATTGTTGATTGACGTGTTCCAGCCATCGTAAACTAATCAAACATTTTCTGCTTTTACTTTCATCAAGTTTTGTAATTATGACCGATGATCGGGTTGTTGGTGCTTGTGCCAAATGTTTTGAGTTATTGTTTGACAAAACAAATGTTTCGTGCTTTATTTGCGGCCGTTTTTTTCACAAACGTTGCTCTCGGTTCGATTATGAAACTCTAAAAGTTATCCAATCGCATGATTCATTAAGCTGAAAGTGTGCAAGTTGTAATTTCCTGCCCATCAGTGAGCTATTTTCTAAAATCGGTGAACTTGCGAGTGATATTGCTGTTCTGAAGAACGAACTTCTTAAATTTATTAAAAAGAATGATGATGGCTCTGCTATGAATGCATCTAATCATAATAATAATTATCGCCGCTCAGTGTCTCTTTCTTCAGGAGGCACAGTACGGAAAGCTTTGCTTAAGAGAACCGCTGCGTCCGTTGCTCCAAAAAATTCCCCAACGATCTTGACGTCGAAAAAAATACATCCTCGGCGCTCAAAGTTGGTGCTCGCACATCTGGCTCTTCCGATGGGGGTGCAGCGGTTTCATCCGTTAAACCATTGCAACCTGAATCTGTTGCTGATCATTGCTTGTTGACGCTGGCTCTACAGACAGGGAATCAGCTGTTGGGCGTGATGCTCGCGTTTCTGCTGCTGCTGTAGCTGGAACCGAGAGCGATGCTTCTGCTGGCGTGGCTGAAGATTTCACTGTTAGCCAATCTTCTAGAATCTAGAGATCCCGCTGCTGACGTTGTTATCTGGTAATAATCAGTGGCGGTTCGTAATGTTCAGGGTAAGGGAAGCAGTGCGCAAGGCGAACGATAAAAGTTAAAGTATCGAAGGCCTTAACTAAAAAAACTGAAAAATAACATATAGTGGAATCAGATAAGCAACACATAACAAATTGTTACCAGTTTCTAGCTATATTGAATGCTATACGAATCGAAAATCGTGGTTTTGCAGTTTTTCGAAATAATTTCGCGGCTAGAGGGCATTTTGCGCCTTTTTTCAGATTCTGTTGATAATTAATGCGTATAAAAAAAGCTGTTGAAAAACTGCAACTACTACTTTGAGCTCATTTAAATTTTCATGCAAATGCATAATTTTGGCTCAAAATCTAAAAAAGATAGTAATAATAAAACCCTACATGCGCCCCTATTTTCTTTTGTAAGCTTCGCTCATCATCATTACAATCTTCCTGCAAAAACGACTTCAGGCAACCCGAGCTCAGAAATGCAATTCATAAAAATATTCTCTATCCCTTTAAATCAACTTTAAAGAGAATCATAAAAAATATAATGGAAGCTACAAAGTATCAGCTATTTTCAATAAAGCCTCCTGCCACCCTAATAGAATAACCAATAAATAAAGAGAAACTCCACTTATCTTCGATCTCTTTTTTCTTCAGTCAATATGCAATAAACGAAAATTCATATTTTAAGAGTCTCCAACAAATTTCGAAGCAAATTTGCAAGAGTAAATTTAGTTCTTAATTGAAACGAGAACATTACCAGAAAACGAAACCAAGAAAACAAAGAGAACATGGAAATTTTCTCTATCTTCGACTTGCTATATCCCACTGTTCGGTTCCGAAGAAGCTGCGTTTAGCTCAGCTTCTGAGGGTACTGTATCAATGCAAACCTTTGCGTGAGTGTGGGTTCAATCAAATGAATGTGTTGGAGTTTTCACGTTGATTTTCTGTGGCAAAGAAGCTGGAGATATTACAGCTTCCCCATGTTGTATAAGAGCCCCCGCATACTACAGACTTTCCATCGGCCGATAGTTTGGTCGGGTTGGACTTGTAAGCGCGCACACTGGACCAACTAAACCGTCGGGCTGGTGGTGAGTGCGCAGACTAGACCGACTGTGGGCCGACTGTTCTCGAAGGATTTGCTAGTTAGCTAGCAAGTAGCTAACTAAATAAAAATAAACATGTCTTGATACGCACCTTGTTTTATTTTATCCTCGGCAGTAAGCTGATTCCAATCAGGTACAACTGCTTCACAGACTTCCTCCCATAATTTTTTTCCGATTCACATCAGAATACTCCTTTAAATTTTTTTTAAACAACGCGGGCCCTTTCTCAACTTCCTCTATTAAATTAATTACAGACGTTTCGACAAGTAGCGATGCCATCATGAAAATAACCACAATCATCCAACGCAAAAATATGATGCGAAGTGAACTATCGGCCGAATTAGCCGTGGATGTTCTCGTTGAGGTGAAGTGCTTCTGCTTATTGCAGTAAAGGTCGAATTCAGTTCTACGTTGCTGACACTTGAAGTTGTGGATGCTGTGATTGAGCAACTTGCAGTTTGTGTTCAAATTTCAGGTCTTGGTACTTTGAAAGTTTGTGTCAGCTATATTCCTCCAGCGTCTCCTGTGACGATTTATGAGGCTCATGCTAGAAACATTAACACCTTGTTTGATGTCTCCCAACCTAAGGAATTCTTGTGCGTTTTGGGTGATTTTAATCTCCCCAACATCAAGTGGTCTTGCACGGTTGATAATGATACTCTTTTGCCAACGAATTTTACATCTCGGAGTGAATGTTTAATTATTGACACTGAATTTGGTTTAAATTTAGTTCAGGTTAACCGGTTTAGAAATTGTATTGGTAGATTTTTGTATTTAGCTTTCATTAGTTCTGATTTAATTTGTAATGTAGCTGAAGTACTTTTGCCTCTAGCTAGATTGACATTTTTCACTATCCTTTTGTTCTTGAAATTTGTACTTACAAATTTGCTTCAATTACTAATTTTTCTACTTATAAATACAGTTTTTCTAAAGGTGATTATGATGACTTGAATAATTACTTGTAATCTGTGCACTGGGACTGTGAACTTCAATACTATTGTTCTAATTTAGAAAGTTGTTATTCAAGGTTCCTTAAATTGGTTCATGTTTTTATAAATCGTTTTATCCCAATTGTTACTCGTTCTTCTTCCAATCATCCTCCTTGGTTTAATAGAGGTTTATTGAGACTTTTAAACATGCTAAAAATAAAGCTCACAAAGCTTTAAGGTTTCATTGTAATACCTATAATTTATGTAAATTTAAAAGACTTCATAGAGAATATCACTTTCTTCATCGCTTTATATTCAATCAATACATATGATGTTTCATCTGTTGAGAATAATATCAAATATGATTGCAGGGCCTTTTGGGCGTACATCAATGCCAAACGTTCTTCGTCCTCTATGCCTGCTTCTATGGAATATAATGGTATTTACTCTAATAGTTTGCAAGGAAGTTGTGCTCTTTTCGCTGAATACTTTGGATCTATTTATGCGTCGAATAATAATAGTGATCCTATCCCTGATTTTGATGATTTAATTTCAACTGTCGATGTTGGCCTTATTCAACTTGAACAGAGTGAAATTGAATCACGCTGTAATTTATTATTAAAGAAATGTATCTCCAGTCTTTCGTATCCTCTTACAAAATTATTTAATTTGTCCTTAATGTTCGGCTCTTTCCTTGATTCTTGGAAATATTCAGGTTCAGGAATAATCAGGTTGTCGGAGCAAAATTATTAATTTTAGAGGAATTGCGAAGCTATTACCTGTTCCTAAATGTTTTGAAAGTCTAGTTACTGACAGACTACAATTTGTTGTTAACAAATGTTCTCGGATTGAATCCGTTCAGAAGTCCTTTACTCGGTTTTCTCTTCGTAAGATCAATTGGCATAATAGTATGCTCCCTTACAATTCCAGATGCTTGCTTCTAGGACTGCAGAAGTTAGAGACTAGGCGAAACATTGCCTGTATTATGTTTGTCAGAGATATGTTATGTTTTCGTATTAAATCTGCTTCAATACTTACTCTATTTAACATTTATGCGCCTGGCATATGTATGTATCATCAGTGTAAGTGTGAAATGTTTATTGAGTAGACGTGTCTCTCGTAGCTCCCATATATTACAGTTTACCGCAGTTGTTTTCCAAAATTAAAAAAAATAAATAAATAAATAAGTTTATTATTTCCTACACCTTATTTTCTCTCGGTGCGCATTGTTATTCGGTATTAAAATCCAAGTGTTTTTTCCTTTAAAATCAACATGCCTAAATTTCAACAATCAAGGCCAAACCTAAGGAAATTTGCTGAAACAGTGAATAACCCAAATCCCGCTAGAACTAATACTCCTGAGCCATCGGCCAGAAAGAGCAATGAAGATATCAGCAACAGAACTCCAAGATCGACATCAATAGCTGCCCCCGAAGACAACATTGAAGTGCTGGAGAAAAGGCTTTTGTTAAGCTTAAACAGAATGCTTAATGAGCAATTTTCCGTTTTCGAGGATCGTTTAAGGCAATTGGAGATGCGCTTGAACACAAAAATTGATACCAAAATTGATGAGACACCTTAACACCTTAAACATAAAAATTGATGAAATTAACAACACCTTAAACACAAAAATTGACGAGCTTAAAGGTACGGTTTCGCTGGGAGCTGTCGGCGGCGGCCGCTAACAGCGAGCTGTCAAAGCTCGCTGCTCAAAATGACTGCTCTTATGGCATGCACATGTTGGCGGTTTTGCTCACACTGCCTGACAGCTAGGCGGCAGCTGTCAGCAGCTAGCTGTTGCGTCTCGACTGCTTTTGAACCAGTCAAGAAGCGCAGTCGTAGCTGCTAGAAGTGATTTTTAGTGATTTTATTCAAATTGCTCTCTGTTTAATCGAAAATATTCTCGATATTTTTCTTCAGATTTTGAGAAATGATCATTCACTAGTAAACAGTAACAGCCTTCTTCTTTGCGCGATTTAAACATACTGTTTATACCTTTTCTTTGATTTAATAACATGAAATCATGTTCTTCCTCCTCCTCAATTAACAAAAACTTTCCAATATCCATTATTTTTCATTAAATTCTTTTTCACCAGCTGAACAAACAATTGACAACAAATAACTGCCGGCAGCCATGCAACAGTTTCAACGAAATCGCTTGACCGCGCTGCTCAGTTGCTGCGGCTGATATCCGCCGTCGGCAGCCGCCGGCAGCGAAACCGTACCTTAACACCACCTTCAACAGTCAAATGAGGAAAATAAAAGACGATATCGATACCGTCCAACATGACCTAGCGATAGTGTCCAATGAGTTAGAGGACCTACGCCGCCAATCCAGGTTACACGACGTGGTCGTTCGAGGCATTCCCGCAACTGAAAACGACAACCCGAAGCACATCTTTAAATCAGTGTTGCTACTCGCTGAGCGCTTCATCGTATCCATTACAGCACAGAAAAAGTATCCAATCGTATCCATAACCTTTCTGTACGTATCCATACGATACTAAATGGGCAAATGATTGTACATTGGTTCAAATATAAATTAAGAAAGGTCATTTTCCAGTAACAAATCTAAATATGAACCCAGGAAATTACTTAAAGATGCCGTAACTCGTAATTATTAAGAAATTAGCCATAGATCGCACTAACTTCACAGCACCAGAATACGATACAATACGCAAACAACAAGTAACGTAATCGTTTTTCACTTTTAAAACCCCACTTGAACATTTAGGGGAAAAAAGCATAGCAGTGTTTAATGAAACTGAAAAAAGCAGATAGCTCAAGCCAGCTTAGGGAAGAGTAGCTGTGAAAAAAGTAGAGCAAGAAATATTGTCCGAAGTTGCTCTATCACAAAAGGTAGAGCAGAAAACCATGCTTTAAGTTGCTTCAGTTCTAGCACATTGCTGATATACCTCAACCTAGAATAGCTTGTTAAACACAACTCATAATGAAAAGTAGGTCATAACTTTGAGAAAAAATGTAGCAGATAGATTAGACAACAAACGTTAATAGAAATATTTTGTGAAAAATGAATTCAAAATTACGATAAGCGCGAACGTATCCTTTTTCGCGACAACGTATCATCGTATCCACATGATTTTTTTCCACTAAATAGTATCCAAAATGATACGAACGTATCCAAAGTGGCAACACTGCTTTAAATGCATTGCTTCCATCATCGGGCATGAGTTGTCGGCTTATGTGAATGTGTTCCGGCCGTCGCAGCGACAGCGTTTGGGCTTGGAGTCGCAGACTGGCAGGATGAGTTCGCTGCTAATTGCAAAGTTCCCATCAGCGAACGAGCAGCAGGAGTTCCTGATAAAGACCCGCCAGCACGGAACTCTCACTTTAAAAAAACTGGATCTGGGCTTCGCGTTTGACAGCCCTGTGTATGTCAACGAAAGTCTGACTTCGAAAAATAGCGACATATTCCACACGGCGCGAAGGCTTCAAAAACAGAATTTGGTCGCTTCGGTCTTTAAGCTGGTGATAGAATTTCGCTCAAACGCGGTGCGGACATTGGCTTCGCAGTGTGCGCGGATTTTTCACTGACACAAAGTCGCCGTGCTGGTGTCGCGTACCGACTTTGACACAACCTAAAAATCAAACTGACAAGTGGACGTGATACGAAATAAATTGAAAAAGCTGTATGATTTGCGTATTAATTTTCTATCCTACAGGACTTGTATTTGTTCTAGGTATTAATTCCATCACCACAATTTCGAAATAATTATGAAATTCAACAAATTTCTTATCCCCTTCACCAGCACACGATTCAAAACATAAACAAAATGCCCACCAACACCAAAACACGACTCAAAACACACACACAAACAACTTTTTTACACTGGACCGCGCGGCAACGCGCCAGAAGTAGAAAGTAAAGCAACTTACGCGGTGTGTGCGTAGTGCTCAAGCCACATCTCGTTAGTTCGCATTGCAATACACACACTTTACTCTATCTGTCAATGTCCGCACCGCGTTGGAGCGAAATTCTGTCAGCAGTTTTACTCGTCGAGGTTATGTTTACGTTCAGATGGAGAAAAATAAGCAGCCACGAATATTCAAATCAGCTCTGGATTTAAACGAAGCCATCAATGCAACTTTAACTCCAGGCTCACATTAGAGAATTTGGGGCAATCCGCTTTTATTTGTGGAGCAACGTTTGCATGCTTTTATTTAGAGTGAATTGCTTTTTGTTTTTATTTCCTTTATTGCTTTATTATTATTATTATTATTTTTTTCTTTCTCTTTAATTTCTTCTTTTTGTTTTTTATTTTTTTTTATATAATTTGTTCTTTTTTTTGTTGATATAATTTGATTTTAATTTCTTTTTTCTCTTTTTTATATGCATATATATATATATATATATATATATATATATATATATATATATATATATATATATACCTATATATATATATATATTATTGTTTTTATATCTCTTTTGTTATGTTAGCCTTAAGAGTTTCGTCTTATCTTCTTCCTATATCTTTCTCTTTTCTTTCGATGCTTCATCTTTCTCTTTATGAACTTTTTTCTTTTCCTGAGTGTATGATTCTGTTTATGTGGCTCAGTTGCTCATTATATATCAATGAATTTCTCTGATACTGTGCACAATGAAGGAAGGCTACTGAATATCCTCTGCTCTTCCTCCTCAGGGCTGAATATATGTTCCATGAATGCAAGAAGCCTGAGAAATAAAATGGATGAACTGAGGTACCTGTTTAATAATACAAAACTGCATGCCATTGTAGTCAATGAGACGTGGCTGAAACCAGATATCCCTACTACCTTTGCTTCCTTGCCCTCTTTTTGCATGCATCGAAATGATCGTGTGGGGCGTACTGGGGGTGGTGTTGCAATATATGTCACCTCCTCTCTCTCCTCTAAGGTAGTAGGCCAGTCCATTGGCTCACAATTTGAATTCATTGCAGTGGAATTAAAATCACCGTTCGATAAATGTGTTGCTGAGAGAATAGCATTCAAGTCGGTCTTACGTCATCTTAGGCTTAGTAGGTAAAATTATTGTATTCTTAGAAATTTTATATATTCATTCCTAGCTTGTCGTTTGCTTTAAATTAATTTGTCTTTATATTCTTATTCTTTCTAACTTATATTTTTTATGTATTTTAATTTTTATTATTAATTTTTGCATTCTGTCTGTTGGAGATTTACTCTGTAGACCAGTAAATAAATAAAAAATTCTATTCAGGCACAATCAAGGTCATGCTAACAGTTCACTTTAGTTAATGTGGTGAACTCCAAATTCCTGCCAAGGGTGGAAAAACGATGAATGAGGAACACCGCCAGATTTTTGTGGAAGGAAAATTCATGGAGATAATGCGCCAGGGCTGGGCAAGAGTTTTACGCTAAAACTCGACGAATGTGTGACTCCGCGTTAAGCCGGCTCCACACGATGCCGTGAACGTTCATGCGAACATTGGCCTCCAACGTTTGGTTCAATACCGACATCAGCCCGAACGTGCGCAAACACCAACTTTGGACGCTTGACATTGGACACTCGTAGTTCGACCAACGACCACACGATGCGTCAAACCATCAAGCGTCCAACGTAGGATGGTATTCATAGTATTGTGTAGAGCTGGCTTTAAATATGTATAGGGGATTGGACCAACCAGTTTCATAAAATGTTGGGGAATAAACAATTTCTTTGTTTCACTTTTCGTTAGCTACTATATTTACATACTTTAAGATTTGCATATTCCATTAATAATAAAAAAATTTATTTTTTCAGTCGACCAGATACATCTTTTAAGTGGTATACAGATCCTTTGAAAACATTCCGGCACATAATTAAACCAGCCCTAAAAAAACTTTGTTGCTACCTGTTAATCGGCGGTTCCGTTATATTATTTTTTCCTTATATAATTTATTTTTTAATTGGCTTAGTGCCAAAACCATTTTAGAAGTTGAATTTTAATAAACTGTTTTCTTAGTTACAAAATTTTCTAATTATTATACATTTATTTCAGATTGATTTGATGAAATTCACACAAGAATGCAGGTTTTCCTGAACATTGCACTTAAATAGCTACTAGCCCTATTTGCAAAACAGAAATTCCGTTGTTTACTTAGGAGCCAGATGACGTGTCAGTGACGTAAATTCGTCTGGTCCCTAACTAAACAACAGAATTTATGTTTGGAAAATTTATATTGTATTCTTTGATTACAGGACTACTATATCTTATTAAAAAGGTGTTGTGCCTTGAAAATCCATAATTTTCTTATTTATTCAAACACTCAGAAAAATAATTGCTAAAATTAAGCAAAAACGGGGTTTAATCTAAGCATACACGATAATGATTTTCAGTCAAGCACAACGAGTTTTTGGTTTAAGTTTAATCCATTCTAATTCTTAGCATTTAACATATGCTTGAAGTAACAATGAATCGTTCTTATACGGAGCAACAAATTCTTGAAATATATACTTAAGTTAAGCATGTACGATGACTAGAATTACTACAATATAGTAATGGTGAATTTACACGAATGACACGCTTGTCATTTTTTTGGTCATTAATTGTCATAATCGTTTACACGATCATAATTTGTGTCATTATTTCTCTCATGAAAAATGGCAAAAATTATTGTCATAAAAAGCTTAGAAATAATGAAACAAATTATGACCGTGTAAACGATAATGAGAAATTATGAAAAGTTATGGCAAGTCATCATAAAAGAATGAACTTGCTCATTCTTTTATGATAGAGTGTCATTATTTAAATGCAAAATCCAATTTCAACAACAACAACAATTTCAATAATAATCGAAAATAACCCAATGGAATGCACTTTTTTCAATATTTATTGGCGAAAGTGGTTGATTTATACCATATCCATCCCAATTTTATGATAAGGGATAATCCTAAACAGTTAAAACCACCCCTATATGGACCGAAAATAAAAAAAAAATTAGGCTTCAAATTTGATTGAATGCGTGTAGTCAGGTACAAATAAATTGTTTTCAACCCTTAAGGAGTAAAAACTACCCCTACAATTATAGTTCATTTATTTATTTATTTATTTGCCAAACAAGGCACTTAACAAAAACACTTACAGATAAAAAAATACATATTAACATTAATAAGGAACATTGCAGTGTTTAATATTTAAATATTAAACTAGATCTAGGTCTATAATGTTAGTTAGAAGAGGGCAA
This sequence comes from Thereva unica, assembly GCA_949987705.1. NCBI lineage: Eukaryota > Metazoa > Arthropoda > Insecta > Diptera > Therevidae > Thereva > Thereva unica. The sequence continues at coordinate 71,278,826 of OX465282.1, read as the reverse complement.
TAGGGAAATTAGTTTTCTTTTATAGGAACTTTTGTTAATTGAGGGAGAGAAACAGGACGCGTAGGAATTGAAGGTAATGCAGCACCTGTTAACGGGCTCGTTTCTAGCATATTCAGTGCGATGCGGGTACTCTTTAAGCAGTTTGGAATGTCTTGTTTGTCGAGTCTCGTTAAATTTGATTGTGTCCGACAGGAACTGCACCTTGAGGTTATTGTTCAGGACATCCAGGGTAAAACATGATATAAGCAATTTTCGTCTAAGGGATAGAGGCAAGAGATCAAGGATTTTGAGCCTGTCCTTATAGTGAGGAAGGTTGTTAAAATCCGAAGGATTATATAGGTTCCTAAGCGCGAAAAGAAGGAACTTCTTTTGGACAGATTTTATTCGATTAATACTAATTTGAAATATAGGATCCCAGATCTGGCACGCGTACTCAAGAATAGGACGGACCAATGAGCAAAACAAGGCTTTAGTAACCCAAACATTGTCGAATTCGTTAGCTCTTCTCTTGATAAAGCCCAACAGCTTGTTGGATCTAGCAATAATATTATCATAGTGTAAGTTAAAGTTTAACTTGCTGTCGAGGACAATGCCTAAATCAACAATGTGATCGACACGATCCAAGACATTGTCATTGAGATAATAATTTTGCAGCTGTTTGTTTCTTTTCCTGGGGAAGGTAATTACGTGGCACTTACTGGTGTTAAGAAGAAGATTGTTAGTGGTGCACCAGTCTTGTAGTGCATTAAGTTTCGACTGTAAAAATGATACATCAGTTTGAGACCTTATAGCACTATAAATTTTTAAATCATCGGCGTAAAAGAGGTGCGGAATGCCATTTAATATTTCAGATAGATCGGAAATGAATATGTTAAATAGAAGTGGCCCTAGGTGGCTGCCTTGCGGTACACCTGAGGTTACATTGATTTCTTTTGAGAGGAAGCCCTGAAATCTTACCACCTGAGTTCTCCCGTTAAGATAGGATGTTATCCAATCCAGAAGGGGGCCGGATATCCCAAATCTTAATAATTTCATATATAGAATGTGGTGGTCTACTCGATCGAATGCCTTGCTGAAGTCAGTGTAGACAGCGTCAAACTGGTGGCCTTGTTCCATACCGCACAGTAGTTCGGATATCATTATCATAAGATTGGATGTGGTGGAACAACCTTTTCTGAAACCATGTTGCTGATCGTTTAGGTTCGGAACAATTAGAGGGGCAATCTTGTCATAGATAAGTTTTTCAAATAGTTTAGGGATAACAGATAGGATAGCAATGCCTCTATAGTTGTCCACCGCATGTTTATCACCTGACTTAAAGATTGGTGTGAGGAAGGATTTCTTCCATACCGAAGGAAACTTACCGACTTGTTAAAAATGAGGTGAAGAGGGAGTAGAATGAGTGGGGCGTGACTCTGCAAAAAACTTGCCGGTAGACAGTCCGGACCGTGACCTTTATTGACCTCCAGATCTATAAGACCTGTCATTATATCTTCGGGCGATAAAGATATATTGTCTATGAGGACCGCAGTTTCGGAATGCTCTCTTGGGACAGTGTGTGCACTCGAAGAAATGGGGCAGAAGATTTCACTGAACCTGTCCGCAAACAGTTAATTAACATTAAATAAAAAAAAATAAACTCTTTTCAAGCCAAAACAAAACTACTTTCAACTACCCCTACATTAGGGGCGACCCCATCATCAGCAAACAAAAAAAAATGTGCGGAAAGAGTTTCAAAAAGGTGTTATGTTTTGATACCCAAACGTTCGTTTTGAATGGACTATAATACACCGGCAACACACCCCCGCAGTTTATTTTCATATCCTTTATGATCATTTTTATTTATCTTAGGCATCTCATATAGGCAAGTCTTAACACTCGTAAAAATGCAAAAAGGAAGGGAATTTGTGTTCAATTTATTTATACACAGTTAAATTCAACTCTGTCATAATTTGTCTTTCATACAAATTCAGCTCTTGCCATTATTTATGGCAACTTGCAATAAATTAATGACATTTTATAATAGAGCTTTTCACATGTCATTATTTGAGTCGTGTGAACAGCAATGCCATTAATTATGACCAGAAATTGTGACCATTGTCATTTTTTGTCATTCATGTAACCGCGGCATAATATATACTTAAAATACTTTGCTTAATTTAAGCTCCTGCGGTGATTGAAACGAGCATTGAACAGTTTTGAAAACCCTACTTCCTTTTTAAGCTTACGAAGCTTTAAATTGATCGTATTAATTCTTGAAAATAGTACCTATATGTGCTGAAAAAAGAATGAATATGTTAAAAGCTTCCGTTTAAGATTCCCAATTTGATTTATTAAGTCGTTTCTTCTGTCCCATTTCTCAATTAATTAGAAAATTTTCCCAAACAAGCAAGGGTGGGCACCCTAATAAACAGACATATGCATTTCCAAATTGATTCCCAATAACTGGACATTTGTCTCAACAAAATTTCACATTAATTAACACATTGTAGGAGTACTTTATTTATTAAGATTCAATTTTTATTAAAACAAAGAAAAATATTCAAGATAAACAAAAACTAAATCCGTATTTCTAAAACTTGGTGAAAAGGGCAAATCAATAATGGGCGGTGTGAATAAAAACTTAGTGTTCACTTACGGTGAACACTTCTGAGTGGAGTGATTCGTTAAAAATGAACACTCGATTTGGTGTGAATAAAAATTTCCTCATTCAAATGCAATTCACTCAAGGGAAATTTTGGGATTCAAGTGTTGAAGTGTCAATTTTATACGTCAAGTAAGAATCAAAGCAGGCAAACATTTTATTTTTATCAAAAAGCAAAGTAGTACAGGTAAAATACTAAAAATAGCGAAAATGATTGGGTGCAGGCTGAAACGTTACAGAGATCTTCCTTTTAGGGTGCCTAATAAAGAGTTATAAGGGGTTAAGGCTCAAGGGAAGGGCTTTAGGCTCAAAATATCAGTTGGTAATTATATCGAAAAATAATGTTCACAAAGTTTTGTAGATCATGCGATTATCTACAAAAAAAGTTATTATACATTAACCCGAACGAATTGCCATTCATAAGATATGACCATATCACCGTTTCAAAGATTTGAAATACTCATACGCCCTCATTCGCAACTTGACATAGATGTTCAATAAATCCGTTGGCTTTGCAAATGCTAAAAAACGAAGAAAATTGTTATTTTGCTCATGCTTTCCACCTAAATGGAGTCACTCAAGTTTTTGGTCTTTATACTAAACAAAGAAAACACATGTACATGAAAGTATGTAGCCTAAGTATGTAGCTTTACCGTAATTAGTCTAGGAGTTATTCAACTTTAAGTAAATTTAAAAAAAATACAATTCTTCGTAAGCACCCTGTATCTTAGTGGATAATGTGGATAGCCCACTCTAGAACAATTTTGTCCTCCAAATACATCCAGGAATCACCCGTGAAAATATTAGCTACGTATTTCAACAAAGGATTTATCGAACGTCTGATGACCTGTACAAGTCCTGAATCAAAAGGAAGCTCTCTGCCAAGTTTCAGCCTGTAGCCAATCGTTTCCGCTAATACCCTTTTTCGGCTTAATTTACCTGTACTATAAAGGGAATCAAAGTGTTTTTTAATATTAAATCCTCGGAAAATAAAATGTGACGGTGAGCGGTGATTTGGTGATTCCGATGATAGCTTGAAGTCGCTGTATAGATTGAAGTTTGTAAAAGTGGTGGTGCTATACCAAAGCTTGAAAAATTAAAACCTTCTTAAGAAATGTAGGTTTTCCGAGCTTTCAAGTCGGTGAAGATTTTGCATCCATAGAACAGCAGCAGCAAAATAATTTGGGAGGTGTGTAGTACTACATGCACAAGAGCAGATAAATGGATCAAGTTTCCGATTTCACGTGAAGAAATGAAGAAGGCAAAGAAGAAATGGTTGGAAAAAAATAAATTTCCTAGTGAAATTGGTACTCTGGATTGAACGCATGACTTTTATGCATAAAACATGGATATACATGGATATACATCCTTTTTAACTTTCTCCATCGATTAGGTCTTTCAATTTCATCACACATTTTTCGATTTAAAGCTCCTCGCTACTACCCTTAACTTTTACGAGAGTTCACTTACAAACCTACGTAAAAACTGCATTTTAATCACACCAAAATGAAGTGTTCACTTTATATGGAGAAATGATAGAGTAAAGTACTTAACGAAACCTAACGAAGGATATTTTTATTCACCCCAAACTAAGTGTTCCCTTCAAAAATAGGAGTGAACACTTGCACTCAGTTTTTATTCACACCACCCAATGTCTATGAATGAACCCCCAAAACATTATCACAGTAGGCTTGGCTTGAGTATACATACTATGCACGCAGGATAATATGATGGAGTTGTTGGAATCTAAAAGTATTATAACTAATTAATATAGCAGTAGTTAATTATTTGCAAAAACTTACCATCATTACCAGATTTATTTTCCTTTTCAAGCAAGGAATATTGCGTTACACATAAAGAGCCTTTTAAATCACTTCTCAAAATTTCATTTATTTTTGAAGTAAAGTTTTCCCACTTGTGAAGTAAGATGTCCTTCTTGCCTATGTATGTAGATAGAATGCTTCAAAATTAATATTAACATGAAAAAGACATCGCGATTAGATTTTAATTACTTAATGAAGAGTTGTAATATATATTATACAAAAATATGAAAATGGCTTGCTTGTAGTATGGGCCATTCCCTGAATATGGAACCTAGATTGGCATTCTTAAATTCTGCTAAGCGGTCGAAGACGGTTCTTTTATATTTTTCCCTAGGTTTTTCTTCATTTTCATGGTTATAAAGAAGCCATGTCTTGATATTTTTCGTTCTCTAAAATTTGATATATTTTATTTAAAATTGCAGCGATTCCAGCTTTAAGAACCTAGCATTAAACTTTTATTGTTTTTATCCTTGTTTTTAATTGTATTATGGTTGGAAATTTGCAAGCTTGTTGCCGCTTTTTGACGGGTATTTTAAATTATTCCCTTTCGTTTTAATTTGCTGTTATAATATGTTTATCGGACAGTAGACTTTTGAGACAACTCCAAACTATTCGGGGTATTTCTTTTGCTCTAAATAATTAGAATTAGAAGTAAACTATGGTTCATAATTAATGTATTTAAGATATTAATGAATTTTAAGCAATTTAATAACTTACCACGAAAACAAAACTTTTTCCTAAATTTTTCACTTTTTACGTTCACTATAAACTTCAACGCGCATTCAGCATTCAAGATCGGACTGAAACTGTAATAAAATGCGCACTTTAAGTATGCATTCAATACATGCTTAGAGTAAGTATGAGTTCCTTAACTCAACTATAAAAATGCTTAAAACGAGCAAGTCAAGGTACGTAAATGTAACAAAGTACTGAGAATTAGCATGAACCATTCTTAACCTAAGGATGTTTAAAAGTTCTCAGAGCCTGCACAGGGCCGTACTTAAGTTGAATATTACTGTGCTTGGTAGACATAAGCTTATAACACATAATTTTAGAAAAAGATACTATAAGCAAGAATACCATGCTTGATACATTGATAAAGGTAAGATCAAGATAGTTGAATCAAGAATTTCAGCATATGCTTCAATTTACCCCACCATACTTAATTATAGAGTTCGAAAAATTTTTCTGAGTGAATAAAATGATTACATTTATAAAATTTGAGAGCGTTTCGACGTCATCTTCAGCTAAAGTTGGAAATGTTTTATCTATTTACTAGCTGAAACCCGTTGCGCCTTGCTGCACCCATCGGAGCAAAATAAAGAGACAAGACCTTTTTCTCATCTGCAGTGTCACTGAACCGGGTTTTATTTGTTTGCCCAGATGACAGTGTTGCTTGTATTTCTTGCACAATGATACACGTTTTGTTAGTTTGGTATACTTATAATTTATTGATAATAAAATAACCAATATGGCTTTTATCACTTGCACAAGGTTACACGTTTTTGTTTAGTTAATCTACTTATAATTTATTAAAACTACTAGTACACGTTTCATTAATTGAACTATTGTTGAGAGTTATGATATATATGTATATATGTATAAATATTTATATTATTTGTTTTGTCAGATTATTATTGGATTTAACTTAGCACGTTGACACTTCGAAGCGCTTTCGGACAGAGTAAAGTGGAGATGCCGGAAATCGGCTAGCTCTATATGGATGGGGGAAAACGGCAAGATCACTGAACTTTGCGTTCGGTGATCGATGGCGAGTTTCCGACTGATCGTTTTGGTCGTGCCGGAAGTTGTTGTGTGACATTGCGTAAAGTTTGGTAATTAAACTTTACGCGGTCACTACAACAGCCTCTTCCGGTATTGAAGAATCCTAGACTTATACCTAAAATTTCAGAGGTTTAGGGTTTCTTTGATTCTTATCCATTGTATATAAATCCCAAACTTCCGCTTCTCCTTACCATCTTTCCAAAAAACCTTGATGATCAATTCTTATCCGTTTAACTCCCATATACTGATTTTCATTGTAATCGGACTACAATTGGTGCGGCCATTTTGATTTTAAGTTTTGATCTTAAATTTATTATTCGCTACCCACTTTCGGAAGAAAATTAACAAAATTCGTCTACGATATTGTCGCGGCCATTTTGAATTTAAAAGTTTTCACCACAAATTCGTTATTTATCATAAAAGCTCTAGATACCAAAACTGTCTATCTGAACAAAATTGAAAATTTATCCATATTTCCGCGGCCAATTTGAATTTCATTCATATTTCGGCGGTCATTTTGAATTTTTCATAACCGGGCTTTGAGGTGCATCATGGGAGACTCCCATGGACCTTCCATGCAAAATTTCGTAGCTCTGCGATGATTTTCAACGAAGCTCTCCATGACAGCGCCATCTAGGAGTGGCTTTAGGTGGTGCATCATGGAGGTGCTTTGAGGTGCATCATGGGAGACTCCCATGGACCTTCCATGTAAAATTTCGTAGCTCTGCGATGGTTTTCAACGAAGCTCTCTCTTATACCTAAAATTTCAGAGGTTTAGAGTTTCTTTGATTCTTATCCATTGTATATAAATCCCAAACTTCCGCTTCTCCTTACCATCTTTCCAAAAAACCTTGATGATCAATTCTTATCCGTTTAACTCCCATATACTGATTTTCATTGTAATCGGACTACAATTGGTGCGGCCATTTTGATTTTAAGTTTTGATCTTAAATTTATTATTCGCTACCCACTTTCGGAAGAAAATTAACAAAATTCGTCTACGATATTGTCGCGGCAAAAGTTTTCACCACAAATTCGTTATTTATCATAAAAGCTCTAGATACCAAAACTGTCTATCTGAACAAAATTGAAAATTTATCCATATTTCCGCGGCCAATTTGAATTTCATTCATATTTCGGCGGTCATTTTGAATTTTTCATAACCGGGCTTTGAGGTGCATCATGGGAGACTCCCATGGACCTTCCATGCAAAATTTCGTAGCTCTGCGATGATTTTCAACGAAGCTCTCCATGACAGCGCCATCTAGGAGTGGCTTTAGATGCATCATGGAGGTGCTTTGAGGTGCATCATGGGAGACTCCCATGGACCTTCCATGTAAAATTTCGTAGCTCTGCGATGGTTTTCAACGAAGCTCTCCATGACAGCCTAAAACCTCTTCATGATAGCCATGACCATCTAGGAGTGGCTTTAGAAAGTAGTAGAATAGCCTATGTAAAGTTAATCATTAACGTCATTAATATAGTGCAAAAAAAGTGATATATGAAGTTCGAAGCACTATAACTCCGAACATATTGACTTTTAAAAACAAAAATTCTGAACAATAAAGTTAAATATGGGCTGGCACCCATGCTATTTAATCTCTGCCTGGAAGGAGTAATTCGCAAGCATAACATTGATGCGAACGCAACCCTGCTTAACAAATCCAAACAGTTGGCAGGATATGCCGACGATATAAACTGCCTTGCAAGATCACTGTCATATCTTAGAGAAATATTTACAGAATTAGAAGATGGAGCAAAACATATAGGGCTGCAAATAAACGCAGAGAAGAGTAAGATTCTAATTCAGTCAAGGGTGGAAAGAAGAAGAAGAAACCACAATACCACCTGGGGTGAATATAACTTCGAACGGGTAAACCAATTTAACTACCTGGGGTCAACAGTCAGCGAAGACAACGATGAAACGATAGACGTACAAAGAAGAATAAACGCCGCGAACAGAACATACTTCTCACTACTGCCAGTAATGAAATCCGGAGACATCCACAGAAAAACTAAAATAAGAATCTACAATACCATCATACGTACAGTAGCTACGTATGGATGTGAAGCTTGGAGTATCTCCCAGAAATCCGCAGACAAGCTGGATATATTTGAGAGGAAGGTTCTCCGAAGGATATACGGCCCAATCAATGAAGACAGTGCATGGAGAATACGCTACAATCACGAATTGTACGACTTATACAAAGAATGTAAACTTTCGACCCATGCCAAACTACTACGTTTACGTTGGGCCGGCCATGTCCAAAGAATGGATGACTCAAGGATACCAAAAAAAGCCCTGTATCTACTAGAAGATGGCAAAAGACCAGTTGGCAAACCATGGTTAAGGTGGGAAGATAATGTTAAGGTCGATGCAGCAAAACTGCTCAACACAAGAAACTGGAGACAAGCTGCGGAGCAGAGAGACGTCTGGAGGAAGAAGCTGATGGAGGCCAAAGCTCGAATCGGGCTGTAGAGCCATCGAAGAAGAAGAAGAAAGTTAAATAATTTATTTGTCTGCAAAACAGATTTGAGATTTTGTCGTAAAATGCATAGATTCTGAGATATAGAATTAATCGAGTTTCCCTTTACTCAACTTACAGTATAATGGTGGGGTAAACGCCATTTTGAAATTTAGGTCATAAAAATATATAAAACTAGCATAAACCCCGCGTGCCTTGCAACACCTTTAAATAAAAACTGTTTATTATGTGCAATGTTTTCCTTAAAAAAAAAAAGTCAGTTGTTATTATCCCTAAAAAGGGTTTATTACAGTGCATTTTTTTAATAAATATGGTAAACAAATTGCTGCGTATATCACCTGTGCTCAACAAATCTGCAAGTTTTGAAGCAGAGATTGGCATGTATATGTCATCAAGAGAAGTGACATTTTAGGGTTTGACGAACGTTCGTTAAGTTTGTTTGCCTATTTACGTGGTTGCAAGAAATTATGAAGCAATCACAAATGAATATTAAATAAAGTGAATTTCGAGTCATTCATCTCTTCGTGATTATAGGGATGCACTCTCAAAATTTCAGCCCTTCCGCTTCAGAGTTTTGGGTTAACCCCATTTCATCCCCTTAGGGGATGAATTTCGAGTAATCGCCTCTTAGTAAATGTCCACGTCATTATAGGGATTCACTGTCAAAATTCCAGCCCTATAACTTTAGCGATTTAGATAAACCCCATTTCAACCCCTTAGGCAATGAATCTCGAATATTTTAGTGGATGTCTACGTCATTAAAGGAATGCACTGTCAAAATTTCAGCCATATAGCTCCAGCGGCTTGGATAAACCCCATTTCACCCCCTTAGGAGATGAATTTCGAAAAATCGCTTTTAAGTGGATGTCCACGTCATTATAGGGATGCACTATCAAAATTTCAGCCCTATAGCTCCAGTGGTTTGCGTAAACCCCATTTGACCCCTTTAGGGGATGAATTTCGAAAAATCGCTTTATAGTGGATGTCCAAGCCATTATAGGGATGCACTGTCAAAATTTCAGCCCTATAGCTCCAGCGGTTTGGGTAAACCCCATTTCACCCCCTTAGGGGATGAATTTCAAAAATCGCTTCTTAGTGGATGTCCACATCATTATAGGGATGCACTGTCACTATTTCAGCCTTATAGCTCCAGCGGTTTTGAGTTGACCCCATTTCACCCCCTTAGGGGATGAATTTCGAAAAATCGCTTAATAGTGGATGTCCACGCCATTATAGGAATGCCCTGTCAAAATTTCAGCCCTTTAGCTCTAGCGGTTTGGGTTGTGCGTTGTCTGTCAGTCAGTTACTTTTTTTTATACAATAGAAAAAAAGTAAAGAAAAAAAATCTCCTTACAACTTATTCAGCGGTGTTCTACATTTCGATTAATTTCATATATGTGAAATAGAAATTACAAATCGAAATTAGGTGTTCCACATTTCGATTAAATCGAAATTCACTCGAAATAAAACCGTTTCAGTTGTTGTTGGTGATTTGAAAGTGAAATAACAGGAGAAGCGCTGTGATTTATTTTAAAATGTGTGAATTTGCGAGAAATAATTCCGCAATAGCAAGAAAATATACAAAAAAAGACAAATTAATTGTTGAAGACCTTTGGAAAGAGTTAGCCCAAAAAGTTAATGCAGAGGGTTTTTTATGTTTTTTATTTAATAATTTCTTTTGATATAATGAATTTTTTATATTTTAAAAGACCGAATAAAGAATTATTTTTTAAATTTATATTTAACTTTTCTTATAACATATTTAGCTTCTAAACTATTAGCTATTTCATCTCTGACCCTAACAGCATCACTTCTCTGTTCTTCAACATTTTCTGGGTCGATAACTTCAATATCTGCGTTTGTGGTGGATGTTATACTTCATAATCTAGTTTAAGATGCCTGCAGATATTATGAAGTGCAACACAAATGTGTACTATTTGTACAGCTTATATTGCGCATATATAAATAGAATGTTTTATCCTTGCGCATATATAAATATAAATTCAAAAGAAATCAAGATCTTTTTTAATTTTTCCTTCCTTTGAAGCTCTCTTTCTTCAATTACTGCAGCTATTAACACAAAAACCATATGTTGTTTGGGGCACAACATTTTTTAATTTTTTTTTAACTCGGACACAAACTATGCTAAAAATAAATAAAAATCAACCAAATTATATATTTTCGAAAGTGATTTCGAACAAACGAAATTCACTCGGAATTGATTGAACCGCTGGTTGAACCCCATTTCACCCCGTTCAACCCTTTTTTCTCCATATAAAGTACCCTATGTCCGTCTCCAAGGTATAAACTTTGTCTGTAGCAAATTTCATCATAATCGGTCCAGTGGTTTAGGCGTGAAAGCGTAACAGACAGACAGACAGAGTTACTTTCCATTTATAATATTAGTAAGGATTATTTGCCCAATAAAATCGCCTGCGGTATTTTTCGCAAAGAAAAAGTACTTATTTATTGTATTATAATTAACAAAATTTATTTGAATTGAGCAGTCAATTTGTTAAGGCAGTATTTAAAGAAAACTAAATTATTTTCTATCTTCCATTTTTCAAGGATTTTAATTGTAAATTTTAATAAATAATGAGCAATCCTTACTAATATTATAAATGCGAAACTAACTCTGTCTGTCTGTCTATCTGTCTGTCTCTCTATTACTCTTTCACGTCTAAACCACTGAACCGATTTTGATGAAATTTGTTACGACTAGGCCTTGAAGAAGAACATAGAATACTCTTTGTCGCGAAAAAAGGTTTGAAAGGGTTGAAATAGGGGATGAAAGTTCGTACAAATTAAAAGAGGTCCAAACAAATTAAAAATTTAAAAAAATTTAAAACCTTAGATTGACAGACAATGCACAGCCCAAACCGCTAGAGCTAACGGGCTGAAATTTGGACAGTGCATCTTTATAATTAAGTGGACATCCCCTAAGAACTGATTTTCGAATTTCATCCCCTAAGGGGCGAAATGGGGTTAATCCAAACCGCTGGAGCTAAAGGGCTGAAATTTTGACAGTGCATCCCTATAATGACGTGGGCATCCTCTAAGAAGCGATTTTTTGAAAAAATTCCCCTAAGGGGGTGAAATAGGGTTAGCCCAAACCGATGGAGCTAAAGGGTTGAATTGTTGACAATGCATCCCTATAATGACGTGAGCATCCACTAAGAAGCGATTTATCGAAATTCATCCCCTGAAAGCGTGAAATGGGGTTAACCCAAACCGTTGGTGCTAAAGAGCTGAAATGTTGACAGTGCATCCCTAAAATGACGTGGAAATCCACTGAGAAGCGATTTTTCAAGGAAGGAAATGGGGTGAATAGGTTTTATGGGGAATTTCTCCTTTTGTTAGATTTTTTTGGAACTTCGTATAAATACTATACACCATAAATAATGAAACAAAGCGTCACGGATTTTTTGGAAATCAACCCCTAAGGGGCGAAGGAAGGTGGAAACTGTTGTTATTTCTTTCAACAGCTTTTCTTCGAACTTGGTATAAAAACTATACAGCATAAATAATGAAACAGATGTTTTAGCATTTCTCGAAATTGACTTTATTTAGGATTCGTTTGTGGTTGCTTCATAATTTCTTGCACCCACGTGGACCAACAAACATTACGAAAGCTCGTCAAATCCTAAAATGTCTTTCTTGATGATTTATACTTCCTAGGTTCAATCTCTGCTTTAAAATTTGCAGCTTTGTTAAACAGAGGTGATATTAATCCTTTTTGTGGGATACTAACAGCTGACTTTTAGTTTTTTTTTTTTTTAAAGGAAAAAAACGAAGTGGTCATTGACAGTTAAATTTTTGCAGATTTGCTCCTTTTCCATTATATGGGTGTTTCTCTGTAAACTGGTAAATTTTTGCAAGAAATCTGTCCCAGGAATTTTTTTACGTGAATATGAAAAAAAAACTACACAATTAAATAGATATCCATCTGGTGGATAATACGAGGTGTGACAATTAAGTAATGAGACTGATTATATTGCCGCGATTATGGTAACCCTGCGACCTTGAAACTCCCTTTCCCTTCTCTCGGCATCCTTCCCCTCTCCATTGATATATTTGCCATCGCTCTAGCTTGTTTAGTTCGCCTGCTCTGTCGTGTTGAGTAAACGTGTGTTCGTGGTGCTCGTCACGAAAATGGAAAAACGAAATCAAGAACAACGCGTCGCAAGAGACTCACGCGGAAACAACCATTGTGAGCTTTGGCGTTTGGTTTCCGGGTCGTACTTTTGCATATGGCAGAGAACTGTATATATAAGTGAAATAAGCATTTATTAGTAGTATATATACTTAAAAAACATTCTTTATAAAGCATTTTTTCTATTTCAGTGGACAACAAGACCGTAACGGCAGAACCCTCTCTAAACAGCCTAGGCTTAACATTAGCTGAAGATCTGCGCTGGAATAACCACATATTCCAAAGTGCTAAACAAGCATCCCAGTGTCTAGGATTCCTCAAAAGGTGCAAATTTCTCCTTCAGCCGTCTGCCAGGGCTATAATTTACAAGTCCTACGTTCGTCCCCGTCTTGAATACAACTCGTATATCTGGGCCGGGGCCCCAAGAACCATCTTAGCTTGGCTGGACAAGGTGCAAAACCGCGCTCTCAAACTTATTGGTGACAGCGCCATTTGCTCTTCAATTGACTCATGAAGCCACCGTAGGAATGTAGCAGCTCTTGCAAAATTTTATCACTTTTTTCATAATGATTGCTCCACTGAAATAAGTAACCTCATTCCTCCACGGCAACATTTTTCCCGCAGCACAAGACTTGCCCGCTCGGCTCACCCCCACAGTTTATAGCCCTTATTTTCGCGCACACTCCGATCAAGAAATTCGTTTATAACAAGAACCACTCGTCCACTCGAACCACTCGAACAACCTTCCAAAGACATTATTCCCGAACTCATACAACATCCAAGAGTTCAAACGCAAGGTTCATCGCCACTTTCTGCAACACCCCCTTGACTCCCCCTAACCTATTATGTCCTTCTCTCTATCTTTCGAGCTAAGCTTACTACTGGACATTGCACCATGACCTAAACGACATGACGTACTAGTAGTACAAAGGGTGACACCTGAGCTTAGACTATCACATAAAAAAAAATATATATATATATATAAAAATAAAACAGTCTTCTTTGGTATACCTGTTTTCTGTGTAGTTGCAAGTAAACTTGTGAACTTTTGTTTCTTCAACACTTTCTTCTTTCTCGAGCCATGATTAAAAAAGATGGTTATAGACCTAAAACAAAGGCAAAAGTACAATAAAGGCTCGCGCATACTACAGCCGCGACAGGCCGCAGCGCATCGCATTGCAAAATTGCGCCAAAGCACATAAGGAGTCGCAGCGGGCCGCGCCGCAAAGCAATAATGAATCAGTCAGCCGTGAAGTCCACAGCGATGGATAGTTCTGATGAGGAGTTATATTTATTCAACCTTCTGTACAACCTACAATTCTTTGTACTGTTGTACTAACGAAATTAGTAATTCTTCATCCATTCCTTAACGAAAAACACCAAAGGGACGTGAATAGTTACAAAGCGAAAAAAATAGTAAAATAATTAAGCACAGTACGATTTACATTAAAATAACAAATTACCTGAGTTGCTGTTGTTGAATATCGAGTCAATAATTAAAGTAAAATCGCGAGCAACAACGACCGATAACTGCGATTTCCAACGCACACTGAGGCGGGCCGCATCACAACACATAACATCGCCGCAAAAATACGCCTAGCAAGCGATCCGCCAGTGCGCTGCGATGCGGCCCGGTGCGGCCTGCCTGTAGTGTGCGATAGTTCATATAAAATGTTCGAAAGTGATGTAGGAGGATTTTTGTTATGCAATGCGGTGCGGTGCGGCCCGCCCTAATGTGCGCGAGCCTTAAGGCCGGGACACACATATCCGCACCGTGTCCGCACCGCATCCGCACTGTGTCCGGGCAAAAACAAAACTCAAGTAATTTGACTCGGTGCGGACACGGAAATGTGGGGACTGACTGGTAAAATTTTACTTGTTTACTTTCTCTCCGTGTGTCATCCGACACACGGTGCGGATGCGGTGCGGACGCGGTGCGGATATGTGTGTCTCGCCCGGCCTTTAACAGTCCCCTAATAAATGAAACAGTCCTCTGTTTCTATATGTAGCGGGGAATGTTGACAGGGGACTGTTTAATTTGTGTAATTGTTACGGTACCATAAAATCCCTTTATTATTACTTTATTTTTTTATATAGAAACAATATAAGACATCTTATTTAAAACGATGCACAATATAGATAACTGGAACACTTTAAAAAAAGAAAAATAACACTTGACAGTCGACTGTCGAATGTTGCGTACCAATGCGAGTTACATCCATTGAGCCGGATACCAAATGATATCCACCAAACTAATATAACTATCAGGCCGGAAATCACGGAATTCCTAAAAAAATATGGAAAACATGAAAAACCAGACCGTGGAAACGGCCGGATAATCAAGAAACATTAAATTTGAGTGAAAGCGTGTTGCCGTTATCCTTTATCGAATGTCATACTAGTGTACCGCAGGCTGAAACTTATTTCGGTGTTAATCGTAGTCCAGTTAAAATCAATTTTGAATTTTCTATTATTTGCTGCTTTGAAAATAAAGAATGCGAATTGAATGTTAAAGTTGTTCCGAAATATACTATGTGTTGCGATTTATTACTGGGGCGAGACTCTTTGGGAAAATTTAGATATAGGTAAAGACAGGAAGACGATGACAGCTTTGAGGAAGAGATTTTAAACATAGGTTATGTTGAATCAAGTTCAGATATTAGGTTGGGTGAAAATATTAGTTTGGAAACGTCTGAAGAATTTAGGTCAATATATAGTAAATACTATACTAACAGCCTTAAACCGAAAAAAACAAATATTGATTATGAAATGAATATTAAGCTTACGGAAGATATTTCTTTTCATTGTACGCCGAGAAGATTATCTTTCACGGAAAAAGGTAGGCTCCAAGAATTGTTAAATGATTTGCGTAAAAATGGGATTATACGCCCAAGTGATTCCCTGTATTGTTTACCCATAGTTATGGTAAAAAAGAAAAATGGTGAATACAGGTTATGTGTTGATTATCGCCAACTAAACAAAATAACTGCTAGAGATAACTACCCTTTACCTCTGATTGAGGATCACATAGCTAATCTACATACAAAGAAATATTATTCTCTGTTGGACTTGAAAAGTGGCTTTCATCAAGTCAGAGTAGCTGAAGAATCAATCGAGTATACCTCGTTTGTAACTCCTTTGGGGCAATTCGAGTATACAAAAATGCCGTTTGGATTGCGTAATGCACCATCTGTCTTCCAGAGATATGTATATTAATACCGTTTTTAGTAACTTAATTAATGAAAATAAATTGTTGGTGTATATGGATCATATACTAGTTGCCTCCAAGTCCTTAGACGAGCATTTACAAGTGCTAAAAGAAGTTTTTAAGGTTTTGTCCGAAAATTTATTAGAAATCCGAGTGGATAAATGTAAATTTGTGTGTTCTGAAATTGAATATTTAGGCTACGTTATTAGTGCAGAAAGGATTAAACCAAATCCTTCCAATATTAATGCAATTTCAGGTTTTTCTATCATTACAAGCGTTAAGCAAGTGCATAGCTTTTTCGGACTTTGTTCATATTTCCGGAAGTTTATCAAGGACTTCGCCATAATTGCAAAACCACTTTACGATTTATTGAAAAAGAATGCTATTTTTAAGTTGAGTCTTAAGGAGGTGGAGAGCTATGAGATTTTAAAGATGAAATTAGTAAGCTCTCCCGTCTTAGCTATATTTAATCCTGCCGATGAAACAGAATTGCATTGCGATGCCATTAGTATAGGCTTCGGTGGTATTCTAATGCGAAAGAAATCCGATGGTAAATTTCATCCTGTGTTCTACTTCTCAAAGAGAACTACTCCTACAGAAAGTAAGTACCATAGTTACGAACTAGAAACACTTGCTATAATTTAAGCATTAAGGAGATTTAGAGTTTATCTGCAGGGTATAAAGTTTAAGATAGTTACGGATTGCCATTCTTTGGTTTTAACACTAAATAAAAGGGACATAAACCCAAGGATAGCGCGATGGGCACTGGAGTTGCAAAATTATGACTACTCTACAGAGCACCGAATGTGTGCGAAAATGAATCATGTAGATGCACTAAGCAGAAGCACAAATGTATTAGTTTTAGAAGAGAATTCTCTGGAGCAGAATATGGCAATCTGCCAGAGCCGTGATAACAATATTGTGTCTATACGGAAAGAATTAGAAATTAGTGAAAATAGTAAGTATGAAATGAGAAACGGTTTGATGTATCGGAAAACGAATGAGGGCATTTGATTTTATGTCCTGGGGGAGATGGAAACAGAAATTATACGAACTTACCATGAAATGTTAGGACATGCTGGTACAGAAAAATGTTTTTTAGAGATTAGTAGAACATACTGGATACCAAAAGCGAGGGACAAAATTAAAAATTTTATTGAAAATTGTTTTAAGTGTATTGCATATTCTGCGAAAAGTGGTAAAAAGGAAGGTTACCTTAATATTATACCAAAAGGAGTACTGCCGTTTGAGACGGTACATATACATCATTTTGGCCCTTTACAAAATGTTAAGTCCAAGAAAAGGCATACTTAGTGGTTATTGATGCCTTTACTAAAATTGTAAAATTTTATGCGGTCAAAAGTACCTTTCCCATATTACAGTCGTCCTACAAGAATAGTTTCAGACCGAGGGACATGTTTCACATCTGCAGAATTTAGAGATTTTATGGATGCAAATTGTGTTCAACACATTAAGATAGCGGTGAGCTCTCCCCAGGCAAACGGACAAGTGGAACGGGTAAACGAAAGTTTAGGTCCTATGTTGGCGAAGTTATGTTCCAATGTATCTAAAACATGGGATGAAGTCTTACCTCAAGTAGAGTTTGCTGTAAACAATTCTGTTAATCGATCTACTGGTAAGACCCCCAGTCAAATGCTTTATGGAACTAACCAGAGAGGTACGGTCGACGAACCGCTCAGAGAAAGGTTAGAAGTTAAAGATGAAAGAAATATGGGAAAAATTAGGGAAGATGCGTCTGAAATATTAAGAAATCAAAAAATTACTCGAAAACATACTATGATAAATCCCATAGAACCCCTAGATTTTATGTACAGAGCGATTACGTTATGATCTCTAATTATGTCTCGACTCCAGGTGTAAATCGAAAGTTTGTCCTTATGAGGTTGTCAAGGTTTTAAGGAATAATCGGTATCTCGTTAAAGACATTGAAGTACAACAGATAACACGGCTGCCGTACACAGGAGTAGTAGAAGCTGCACATATGAAACCATGGAGGAATATTAGAAATAATCAAGGTTAGAAATTTAAAATAAACATTAACGAAATAGTTTTCTAATTGATAAAATTTATGTTTTAGAAAATTAATATATGGAACAATTTAATTTTAATAATTTTATGCTTGAGAAAATGTACACAGATAAAAAAATTGTCTTGATTCCAGTAATTCCATAGTCTTCCTTTCGTTGTCTTGAGTTGAAACATTTTTCAGTCTTAACGTGAGAATGCTGTGTCAGAGTAAGACACTAGAAATTCTTGAGCCAAGCAATTATACAGTGCACGAAATTAATTTGAAGACACCACTTTTCCCAACTTTGAAGTTCCGTTATGTAAAAACTAAGGATTTCTATGAGTTACCAAAAATATCAAAATTTAGGGAATTTTGTGTAGATTGGTCCTGGTATCAAAAATTTCCCGTTTTTTCATGAAATAGAGAAATAGAGGAGTGTCTTTAAATTAATTTCGCATAATTTCGCATTTCCAAGGCATAATTTTAGAAGTTTGCTCAAATTTACCGCTCTTCTTCTAAAATTCCATATAAAAAACGGAATATTTTTGAAACGAAGACGAATCTACACAAAAATCCCTGAATTTTGATATTTTTGGTAACTCATAGAAATCCTTAGTTTTTACATAACGGAACTTCAAAGTTGTGTCTTCAAATTAATTTCGTGGACTGTATTTCTTCGCTCAACACTTATATTTTCGGGCAAGATATTTTTTTTTCTCGAAATAAGATTGTTGTAATTTTTACTCAAGAAACTAAATTTTTTTTATTAAAAACAACATTTGTATTAAATAAAGACACGATGAAGCTTTAATTCGACAATATTTATTGAGGCAATTCACTATTTTATTACCTTGAGTTGCTTAAATTAAAAAAATGAGTATCTCAAACCAAGAATTTTTTTCTTACTTCTAGTCAACTTTTGTCTTCATCCAAGCCAATAAAATCAAGACTATGTGTATTGCTTATCCGAAGACAATTTTGTTTTCCTTATATCCAAAACATGATTTGCTTCGTTCAAAAAAAATTGTCTTAAGCTAAGAATGTTTTTTTATCAGTGTATGTACATGTTCATGAAATATAGGGAAAATATAAAGAGCTAATGTTATTAAATCGAGGGCGATTTTAAATCAGTATGGCCGAATTGTTGTAGAAACTTAGTAAGCATGTTGTACTTAAGTTGTTTTACTCTGTATACATAATTAAATAGCCATAGTAGCCATCGTTTATGGCGATACAAAAAACATGCCAGCTATAGTTTAGTTATAAGTTATGGTTGAATAAAAACGGTTGTAATAAAGTTACGGGTTGTTTTAATTTGAACATATATAAACATAATACTATTTTTTGCAACAAACCTTTAATTTTTTTCTTCCGTAGTAATAAAAAATCTCAACTATTGGAACATAAAAAAAGGGTTGTCAAAGAAACCCATTGATTTTTTTGAACGAAGTGGCTTTTTTCGCAAGGGGTGTGTGGACATCCCATAGGCCAGCTATGTTACAAAATCGAGGTGGGCCATCTAAGGGTTAATTATATCTCATCCAAAGGGCCCCGGAGACGATCAATAATATTGTCAATACGTATTGACAATAATATTGAAGCTCCTGTCAATATTCTTCTATTCTACAAAAATCTCGTCAATCTAACTATCAATACGGCGACTTCGCAGTGTTGTTTTGAAAATCGGTTGTGACGAGGTGGCGATTTTCACGTGTTTATTTTTGGAATTAGTTGAAATACTAAAGAAATATTGACCAATAGACCTTGTAAACGTCAATGCGTGCCTCGCGTCAATGCGCTTCAATTAAAATTTCTATCAAAATTTCTTCAATAAATTGACAATACGTTTGAACCCCTGGTAAACGGTCAATATGCCCTTTCAATGCGCCTCGTCAATATTATTGAGAGCCGTATTGACAATATTATTGATCGTCTCCGGGGCCCTCAAGGGCAATTCAGTCCTGGAATTTATAAAAAGATGGCCCAAAGAATTCAACAACCCCCTCATCACTAAACACTTATACGTAGGCCTTTGCTTGAATACGCCTCCCAAGTATGGTCGCCTTACTACTCCTCCCATGTTGGTAGAATCGAAAAGTTTCAAAGGAATCTCGTTCAATTTGCCGTCAGCCACTTCTCGTGGGATAACCCACTTACTCTTCCGCCACTTACTCTTCAAATGTTTCAACTTAAGCTCTCTCCATAAGCGGCGCCAGGACGCTGACGTTATATTCGTTCATCAACTGATGAATGGCAAGGTGGACTCAGGTTTCTTAAGAAGCTGCACGTCATTTAGAGTGAATTTTTTTTTTGATGTGGTAAAGTCAAGCTTAGGAATCGCCCTTTGTACTACTATCTGTCATGTCGTTCAAATCATGGTCAGTGTCCAGTAGTAAGCTCGATTTGAAGGATAGAGAAGAAAGGATAGGTTAGGGGTCTAGAGGGTGCGTGAGTAGATGTCGATGAACCTTGCGTTTGAACTCTGAGATATTATATGAGTTCGGAAACTCCGACTGCGGAAGAGAGTTCCACAATCGAGTTGTTCTATTTAAAAACGAACTACTAAAACCTAATGTGCGCGAAGAGGAGTGCTGTAGCGTGTGGAAGTGAGCAGAGTTAGCTAGTTTAAGAAAAACGTTGCAGGAAAAACGTCGCCGTGTAGGCAGGAGGTTTCTAATTTTAATGAAACAGTCGCTATGGTTATATCGGTAAAATTTGCTAAGGGCTGCTACATTCATACGGTGGCTTTAGGGTTCGATGGAAGTGCAAAGGGTGCTATCGCCAATGAGTTTAATGGCGCGGTTTTGTACAAGCTAAGGTCGTTTTTAAGGGCACTTAACCAGAAATATGAGTTGTATTCAAGGCGGGCCAAATGTAGGAATTGTAGATTGTAGCCAGGGCAGTAGGCTGAAGGAGGAACTTACAACTCTTGAGGAGTTCCAGGTGTTCAATTCTTTCACAGCGAGGAATTTCTCCTTGGTTATCTGCTAAATTTGTCTGCTCAAGGTCCAATCACCAAGTCACCGTTAGGATATTTAACGACCTTTTTATTTCAGATGGACAACATTAATTCACAAAGAAAGGGTCAAATTACACATGGCTTGGAATCACGTATGAAAGGAAGCATAGTCATTCGGGTACAGTGGACACTCATCAACATAAAACATTATCATATCTGGCGTGCTTGGAAATTAACCAGCAACACATTACAGCATTATTGATATTTACTAATCTAAATTTAAGTGTATTAATCGAACATTCACTTAAAATTTACGATATTCAAATTTTACTCTGGTAACACCTATCACCTCACACATGCTTACGTATAAAATTGCATCCATACTTCTATCATCGAAGCAAGATCACTTCACGTTACGGTTTTCCTTTGAATTGAATTCAAGCAAACTGATAAAAATTGTTGCGCACGAAGCGATCGCTCTCTTGGTACCAGATCATCATCGAGGTAAGTTGGATTGAACTTGAACATTTTAATTTTTTCCTTTTCCTAAATTCCTAATGTTGTTGGGTATCGACCATCAACAGAATTACTAATACTCCTTTCGTTCTTGGGACTCGACCATGAACAACTCTTAACTTTCCTTTTGTTGTTGGGTATCGACCATCAACAAATTATTAACCTTTCCTTCTGTTGTTGGGTATCGACCATCAACAGAATTACTAATATTCGTTTGTTTTTGGGACTCGACCATAAACAAACTATTACTAACCTTTCCTTTGTTGTTGGGACTCGACCATCAACAAATCAATCCTTGTTCCGTTTAATACCAAGTTCAAGGCCAACTTAAGAAATCAGGTGAGTACTTTATGCTCTGATATTACATATATATATATATATATATATATATATATATATATATATATATATATATATATATATATATATATATATATATATATATATATATAATGATTTTTCAATCTTCAGTAAATCAGAATAAAGATTTAATTGAGTTTTTCTATAGTAAATTAGAATAATTTTATTAACATAACATTTTAAATTACATTTAATACATTCATAAATTAACTCACCTATAGTAAATTAGAAAAACAACATTTAAAGTCCTTATTCCAGGTATTGATTCAAATTTTATATTTCGAAACAAATTAAAATTTCTCACCTGTCAGTGGTGGCATCTACATATGTAGTAGGCCAACTTAAGGAAAGCGCTCGTAAAGTGGTTTTCTTTACATCTCCCCCCCTTCAGAGAGTAACAATTTCATGTGATAATTTATGTAATTGTTCATTCACTAACAAACACTGGAGATAGTTTTGTAATGTGGTAGAGATTTGATTCCACTTTCTTACGTCCGGTATCGACTTCATATACGGAATTTGAAATCTTCTTCAGAATTTTGTATGGTCCAATCCTTAATTCGTCCATTTTCTTCCTATTTAGTCGATTTCCATTTTCAACGTATACTCTGTCTCCCACTTTCAATTTATATTCTTCTCTTTTCAGGTCGAATATTTTTTTATTATAATTATGAGATTTTACTGTATTCTCCAGAGCTAGTTTTCTATCTTTTTCCAGATCTTCTTTTGTACATCTTGATTTTAACTCAAGTGGTAGAATATTCACGTTTTCGCCTTCCAAGAGGTATTTTGGGGCAAATTTCGTAACTGTGTGTTCCGTTTCGTTATATTTTTCTACACACTTCTGTGCAATAGTAGTCCATGCTATCTTTTTATCACTTTCATTTATTTTACATCTTATCTTATTGATTAAAGTTTGATTTAGTCTTTCATTAAGTCCATTTGAAAATGGTGAATCCACTGCAGTAAAAACCATTCTTATTCTTTCCTTTTTTAGGAATTCTTTAAATTCTTTGGAATTTATGCCAGGGTATTGGTCCGTTAATACCATATCAATATTGTAGTTTTGTGTCACATTTTTTATTAGTTTAATAAAATCACTGGAGTTTTGATTTCTTGATGTATAAATATAAGCATACCTTGTGAAATGATCGACCAGAAGGTGTAAGTATTTTTTTGTTGACCGTGATCCTCCAAAGCCTCCAATTGTATCAATAGATATAATTTCAAACGGGCGTGTTGCTGGACCTAAATGTGACATTAAGCCATATTTTGACTTCCTTCTTGATTTGTTTTTTATACAAATTTCACATTCATCACAAATTTGTTTAATGTTTGCGGTGATATTCTTTGCTGTGTAGAATGGTGTTATTTTACTTATCATCTGCGTTCTTCCAATGTGACAGTAATTATCATGGACGTCTTTTAGTAAAGTTTTGCTAAGTTCTTCGGATATTATGATTTTTTTCTTCCTTTTATTCTTTTTGTAGTAAATTTCATTTTCAAATATAAGTTTTTCTTTTTGTAGGTCAAGATTTGTGTGTTGGTCATTTTTTATATCTTCTAGGTTTATTAAATTTACTACTTTTAAAAAGTCTTCAGAATTATCATAGGGTTCTAGAACAGGATTTCTGCTTAAACAGTCTGCTTCTTGGTTTGATTTTCCTGGGTTATATTTAATTTTAAAATTATATTGGGATAAATAATATATTAAATCCCCTAGTTCTTCATCAGTTCTAGCCTTGATGTTCATATTTTCTAATGGTTTATGATCTGAGTATACCATAAATTCGTTTCCCATAAGCCAGTGCTGCCAATATTTCACAGCTTCTTTTATTGCCAGGCATTCTAGATAAATTGCCTTCTTCTTTTTTTGAGCTTCAGTTAGTTTTTTTGAAAAATAAGCAACTGGTTTACTGTCTCCGTTTTTATCTTCTTGTTTTAACACTGCTCCCACTCCTTTGATACTAGCATCCGTGTAAATCTTTATTGGTAGTTCAGGGTCAAAGATATTCAGAATTGGTTCCGAGCATAGCAATGCTTTCATTTTATCAAATGATTCCTGACATTCTGCGGACCATATGAATTTCACATCTTTTCGTAATAAATTGTGCAATGGGTCCAGGATAATTGCACTGTGTGGTACAAATTTGTGATGAAAATTTACTTTTCCTAGGAATTGTCGTATATTTTTCCTTGTCTTTGGAACTGGAAAATTTTTGACAGCGGTTAAGTAGTCTTTCAGAGGTCTGATTGAATTGTTTTCTATTATGTGGCCTAAATATTTGGCGTGATTATTTGCAAAAGAACATTTTGAAAATTTGAGTCTAAAGCCTTCTGTTTTTATTGCCTCCATTAGTCTTGACAGATGTAACAAATGTTCTTTAAAGGTTTTCGAAAAAATTAGGATGTCATCTATAAAATTTACCGCAAAACTAGAGAGTCCATATTTTCTAATAATGTTCCCCAATATTCTTTGGAAGATGGCTGGAGCAGTCTTTAACCCAAATGGAAGACATGTCCACTGAAAATGGCCTTCCTGTGTAACAAATGCAGTCTTGTATCTATCTTGAATTTTCAAAGGAATTGACCAAAATGCTGAATTTATGTCCAACGTCGAAAAATATTTACAGTTTACGGTTTTTGTCATTAAATCCTCAATCAACGGAAAAGGTTGTGATTGGGGTATGACAATTTTGTTTAATTCTCTGAAATCTATACATAATCTTGTTTTTCCTTCATCTTCTTTTTTGAATGCCAGAGTTACTGGAGCAGCAAATGGGCTATATGAATCCTCTATCAAATTATTCTTTAATAGTTTTGATATTTGATTTTCTATTTCTCTCCTATCTTCAGGTGTGCATCTGTATGGACGTTTGTAACAATATTTATCTACCATCAAGTCTATATGAGCTTCATAATCTCGTACAGAACCGATGTCATATTTGTCTTTAGCGAAGACCGTTTTGTACTTTTCTATCATTTTCTCAATTTCTGATTTTTGGTATAGATCTAGATGGTTTACTAACATTTCAAATCCGTCCGAGTATATGTGTTCATTGAAATTTATTTCATATTTATTGGTGTGTTTAGTTTTCTCTTTTAATACCTCTGAGTGTAAAAAAATTTTGTTTTCATTTTTGTCACCTAGTACATCAGGAACTTTGACATTTGTTATCTTTGAAGTATAATTTTTTTGGTCATTTTCGTTTTTCATATCCTCTTCATTTGAGATTATCTTTTTTTCTTTTTGATTGTTACATTGTATGATCTCTAATTCTTCATTTTGTATTAATTTGAAATTTTTTATGCAATCCAAACCAATTAAAAAGTTATAGTTAAAATTTTTATCATCTACTACAAAAACATCCATATTTCTTTCAATATTGTATATTTTTATTTTCAGTGTTACCATACCTTTTGTTTTCTTCTTACCATTAATAGTTTTCAAGTTAGCTTTTTGTATAATACATGTATTTTCTTTTGGCTGGATCTTCAATAATCTTGCATTAATTAATGACACATTTGAACCTGAATCATAAACTCCAGAAACATTTAAAGTATCATTTAATAGTAACCTTACTTCTATTAATGGTAGCACCTCTAGTTTTTTGGATTCTCATCATTTAATTCAATTTCCAATTCTGAATTATTTACAGTTTTTACAACTGCTTTTTGACCTTTTCCTTTAAACCAGCAATTTTCCTCCAGATGGTAACGTTTCCCTCTTTTCTCGCAGATGCAGATTTGGCATGGTTTTTTTTCTTCAGTCTTTTTGGATTTAGTCTCAGAATATATAATACTTTTTTTTTCGTATTTATTCTTCCCAACAAGATGTTCTAATCTTCCTAATTCATTATAAAGATCTTCTGTTCCTTGTAAAGTCTCTCTGTCAATTTTATCAGCTACATAATTAGGTAAGCCAAATGCTATCAGATCAATGAGTGTCCCGCTATCAATTGACTTTCTTACTTCCAATAACAATTTTTCTTTTTTCAAAGCATACTCAAGTAACGAACCTGCTTGATATTTAAATGCCAGAGCATATCTAATGGGTGACCATCCCTTGTTTGCAAAAGTCTCACAGAAACTTGTCTCCCATTTGTTCCATTCTGATTCCACTGTAAATTTTATTAGCATGCAGCTATACCAATCTACACTCGAGTATTCCAAAAAAAATTTTAAAATTTCAATTTTCTTTTTGTCTTCATTGATTTGGAAACGTTCACATTCTTTATTAAAATCCTTAATCCACTGGTAGGCATTTGAGTTCCTGCCATTGAATTTCTCAATTATAAAATTCTTCGCAATTTTCCCTAAATTTTGAATTTCAGACTTTGTTTGTTTATCTTCAAGCAATTTTTCTACCAGTTTTTCCAAGGTTTTATTTGATCCACTAGGTATAGATTCATGATTATTTGCTTTTTCCAAAATTTCTTCTAGGTAAAGATCATTAAATTGTAAGTTTTGTTCTTCATCCAAATATATTTTTGATATATCATCTGTCAAGGTTATCCATATTCTCCTTGTTTGATATCTTTTATTTAATGATTTTTTTACTTTGGCATAATTGGAAGTATTTGTAATTATTTGATGCAGATTCGCAGGTTGAAACTCGGCTGGTATTTCAAAAATCTGTCCTTTAGGTGTGGCTATCGAAGTTATACATATGGTGTTTGATTTTCCATCTGCTGTTGGTTTCACCACAAAATCAAACCTCAACATTTCCATGTTTCGTGAAATGTTGCAGAAAATGTTGTTTTATAATGATTTTTCAATCTTCAGTAAATCAGAATAAAGATTTAATTGAGTTTTTCTATAGTAAATTAGAATAATTTTATTAACATAACATTTTAAATTACATTTAATACATTCATAAATTAACTCACCTATAGTAAATTAGAAAAACAACATTTAAAGTCCTTATTCCAGGTATTGATTCAAATTTTATATTTCGAAACAAATTAAAATTTCTCACCTGTCAGTGGTGGCATCTACATATGTAGTAGGCCAACTTAAGGAAAGCGCTCGTAAAGTGGTTTTCTTTACATATATATATATATATATATATATATTTTTTTTTTTATTTTTTTTATTTTTTTTTGTTTTACGGGGGATGGTGAGACTCTACATTGACACTTCTGAGGTTCCCGCACTCAGACCGAGTTTCAGACTCCTACTGAATAAACTCACCACCCCTTTGTGTGACGCTTACCCCGCCCGGAACCGCCGCGAGGCATTACTTCGGGCGGGCGTCACCACCATGACCATTTAGGTGTCCCTCTCGTCCTTACCCATGGGGGTTGCTACTGCTCTCGGAATTTCTTCGCCTTTCTCTGTTTCTTGTGGCTTCTTCTTGCCTTAACTTTCTGTGAATGGCCTTCAGGGTTTCTTCCACTTTCTTCCACATTTCCTCGGATCTCATCATATGCTCTACGATGTTTTCCGGCGTTAGTGGCGCCTGGGCCGTTTCTTCTAATTCCGCCCTTTCCTCGGCGTATTTCGAGCAGGCAAAGAAGACGTGCTCTGCGTCTTCTTCCGTCGCTGGGCATACCGGACACAACGGTGAATCATCGTGGCCGAATCGGTGGAGGTATTTCCTATACCCCCCATGTCCGCTCAGGAACTGCGTGAGGTCGTAACTTACTTCCCCACGCTCCCTCAAAAACCATACTTCCACATTAGGGATAAGTCTGTGGGTCCAACGGCCCTTAACAGACTCGTCCCATTTCCCCTGCCATTCCCTTAAGGACTCACAGCGCGCAATCTGCCGCCGTACCCTTCTTGGCTGTCCTCTACCATATTCTGGGTCATAGAGACGCATGCCCTCCCTCGCCAGAATATCTACAGGAATCATCCCCGCTATCACGCACGCCGCATCGTCGGACGTGGTCCTGTACGCGCAGCAAGCGCGCAGTGCACTTAACCTATATGCGGCCCTCCATTTCCTGCAATTTGCAGTCCTGTTTAACGCTGCTGCCCACACTGGCGCTGCGTATAACAGGACTGAGCTGACCACCCTCCCCAAGAGGAGGCGGCGACTCGGCCTAGGACCCCCAACATTGGGCAGCATTCTTGCGAGTGCTGCACAAATCGCAGAAGCTTTGTCTGCCGTGCCCTCCAAGTGCGCTTTGAAATTTAGCCTCCGATCGATCATCACTCCCAGGTACCTTAGAGCGGGCTATGAGTGGATGATCTGTTCCCCTACCTTGATCCTCACGGATACTGGCTTTCGCCGTTTGCTGATCACCACTGCTTCAGTTTTGTGCTCAGCAAGCTTCAACCCAGCGCGTTCTAACCACGCTTTTATTTCCCAGATCGCTTCGTTCGCATACAGTTCGATGTCATCTGGGTGTTTTCCTTCTATAACTACCCCGATATCATCTGCGAACCCGATCGCCACTGCTTCTTTTGGAAGACGAAGCCCCAACACATCATTGTACATTGCGATCCATAGGAGAGGGCCCAGGACGGAACCTTGCGGGACACCGCATGTTGTCCCGAACACTATAGGACCATCATCCGAATCACAATGAAGCGACCTACCCTGCAGGTAGTCGGCCACTACACGCACTAGGTACTTAGGTGTGCCTAGCTTGATTAACGCCTCAACTATTTTGCTCCACCTCGCTGAGTTGAAAGCATTTTTTACGTCGAGGGTTATCAGTGCGCAGCAGTGATTTTTCTCTATGGCGGCTTTTGCTATGCCCACCACCATATTGATTGCATCAGTAGTCGTCCTTGCCTTTCTGAAGCCGAATTGATTATCCGACAGGCCGCCTGCCCTTTCGACGCTAGGGAGAATCCTGTTACAGATCACCCGCTCGAAAAGTTTGCCTATGCAACTAAGGAGGCATATCGGTCTGTAGGACGATGGGTCCCCTAAAGGCTTGTTCGGCTTCGGTAGGAGCACGAGTTTCTGCTGTTTCCATCGCTCCGGGAAGATCCCCTCTCTCAGGCACGCTGTGAAGACTTCAGCGAACCTGTCTGGCGCTATTGAAGCTGCTAGCTTCGCCGCTTTATTTGGTATGCCATCCATGCCAGGGGCCTTATTGATGGCTACCTTTTTTGCAGCCTCCAGAATCTCATCTGCGGTCACCGCAGGTACCTCTTCTGGGTCCACCTGAAGGGTGGGTAGTTCGGCGGCGCGTACGTTCTGTGGAAACAAGACGTACACAATGCTCTGGAGCAGCGCGGGGCAGGTGATCGGCGGAGATCGTTTGCCCTTGACCGCTGACATAACCATTTTATAGGCTCCACCCCAGGGGTCCGAGTCTGCTTCTCTGCACAATCTTTTGAAGTGCTCGGATTTACTTCTAGCGATGGCCTTGTTCAGCCTTCTCCTCGCTTCCTTATATCTCTGAAGGAGTTCATCGAAATCAGGACGGTTCCGATTTCTTTGAGTTCTCCTTCTCGCTTTCAGGCAGGCCCTTCGGCATTCGTTGATCTCGGCGTTCCACCAGAAGTTTGGTGGGTGTTGCCGATTGCCGGCGCGCCGAGGCATGGATGCATCACATGCCTCTTTTACTGAATCTTCGATTCGCTCTGCCCCTTCCCTGGCACCTCCTGCCGACCTCGCATCATGCAGGAATACTTCCTCGAACACCTCTGTGTCGAGTTTATTTACGGCCCATCCTCTAGCCGTTCCGTACGTAGGATTCCTCTTTTCTATACCCTGGCCTACCTCGAAGATAATGGCTTGGTGGTCGCTGTGCGTGTACAAATCGCTCACCCGCCACTGTAGGTCCTTGGCCACTGAATCGCTCACATACGTGATGTCGATTACAGATGATCTCCCACCCCTTTGGAAGGTGTTTTCGCCTCCAGTGTTGACTAACACTACGTTAAGTCGCGAGAATACTTCTAGAAGTATGCGCCCTCTTGCGTTCGTTTGTCGACTGCCCCATTTGACAGCCCAAGCATTGAAATCACCCGCTAATATTACCGGGTGATGGCGGCTCGCGTCGGCGGCTAACCTTTCCAGCATCGACTCGTAATCGTCTAGTGTCAGGCTTGGCGCCGCATAGCAGCTGTAGACGTGTATTCCGCCTACTTTTGCCCGCGTGAAGCCATTCTCTGGGCTTCTCATGGTATCTTCCATGGCTCGGCTCCCGCACGTCCATATCGCTGACGTGCCGCTGCTATCGTTTATCCAGACGCCGCTGTGCAGGTTTCTATACTGCTCGCAGACGATTGCGACGTCGATTTTTTCCTCGAAAGCTGTCTGTGCCAGCAAATCTTGTGCCGCTTGACAGTGGTTCAAGTTAATCTGTATGAACCTTATCTTCGCTTGCTTTTTAGTGCCTCCTTGTACGCCGGACATCTACTACCTCCGGTCACGTGCCCACTATCCCTGCCCTCTACCTCCCTACAAATTAGGCATTTGGCAGCTTGGTCACACTCCTTTACTTTGTGACCCTCTTTTCCGCAGCCTCGGCACAGCCTTCCTCTATCCTGGCTACTGCTGCAGTTTTTCGCTATGTGGCCGAACTTCATGCATTTGAAGCACGGTTTAAGCGATACCCGCTCCCGCATTCGGCATACCACCCAGCCGACTCGAACTTTACCTGCTGCGATAGCCTTCTTCGCAGCTCCAACAGGCAGGCTTATAAACGCCGTCTGAGTGCCCCCCCACGACTCTCTTAGCCTGAGGACATCCTTTTCCTCGACCGTCAGACCCAGCTGGGTCCTCAGTGCTTCGCACACCTCTTCCTTGGTTGTGATCTCGTCCAAGTTTCTACACTCGATCACTACCGTATTTGTACTGGCTGTCACTTCGGCCACCCCGTTAATCGATGCTTTAACCTTCTGTTCTAAGTCCCCGGTCTTAGCATCTCCCCTCTTTAGCTCTAGCAGGAGATCGCCCTTTTGCGTTCTCCTAACTCTATTTACGCTGTTCCCCAGTTCCGCCAGGGAGGCATCTGTCCTCACCTTCCGAAGGATCTCCGCGTACGTTGCTTCCCCTTTGGTCGTGATGATAATCGCATCCGACCGGGTCCTTTGCCTCAGCTTGTTGGCCTCTTTCAGTCTTCTTTTCTTTTTTTTCCTCTTTTTTCTTTCCACCTTCTTCCAGGCAGAGCTTTCCCGGTTCCCACTCTCGCATTCAACCGGGCGTGCCGCCTGTAACGGGGCTGGCTCGGCCACTGCGTCGGGAGTCTTTCCCTTTTTTCTCTTGGGGGTGTGCTGCTGCAGCTGCACCTCCTCGTTGAGCTCTCTACGGCGCTTGCGCGGCCGCGGCTCTTTGCTCTTTTCTTGGGGCCGTTTCTCTACAGCCTCCCCGGTTGAACGGCTGTCTTTTTTGTGCGGCGAAACTTCTGTTTGAGCCGACGTATCCTTCAGCTCTTTCGCCCTCTGCTGGGTAGTTATTTCCTCCTTGGCCTTGAGGTAGGTAGACCTAACCCGCCTAATTTTCTCCTTTATGGCGAGCTCGACGTTTTTCTTTGCGTCGACATACTCCATGAGGTCTCTTATCATAACCCCTAATTTATCAAAAGGGGATGATTGAGCCTCCTCCGCTGTGGTCGCCGGAGTGCTCATCCTCACTTCGCCATTTTCCGCTGACCCAAGGTCCTTGATGCACTTTAATGGCGGTGTTCTAGCCGTTTTGTTGCTCCTAGGAACGGAATTTGGATTTCCTTCTTGAGCCGCACTTTGTTGCTCAGAACCAGGATGCTCCTGGTCCTTAGCACTCTTTGGTGGTGGTGTTCTCACCGTCTTTCTGCTCCTTTGGATGGAACTACCATCTTCCGGAGTCGCCCTTTGTTGGACTATAAAAGCCCTGGCTGTGTTTGGAGCTTTGGGAGATGCTCCAACCTCATTGGTTTTTGTGTTTTTCTCTATGTTGAATCCCACGAGTTGCGCGAGAAAGGACAGTCACCCATGGCAGAGCTCCGCATTACCACGGGAAGGCTACATTGAAACCGAAGGTCGCCTGGTATTCGGAGTTCATCGTTAGCGGTACACTGACGCAGTACCATACATCCCCTCAGCACGATTGTTTCCACCTTGGGATTTCGTGTATCTATCTTAGTTAGCCACAAGCCTAAGCCTCACCACCGCGACAAGGTGTAGATACAAGGTGAGGATATATATATATATCTCTATATCTATAAAAATCTCGTGTCACAGTGTTTGTTACCGTACTCCTCCGAAACGGGTTGACCAATTTGCATGAAATTTTTTGTGTATATTTGGTAGGTCTGAGAATAGGTCGTAGGCTATTTTTTATACCTTTAACCAAAAAAACAGCTGCAAAATCCAAACAAAAATGGTAATTTTAGAAATTTTCACTTCATTTTAGTTTCAATAGCTTCATGGCCTACCTATTGTTTGACAAATGTAAAATTGTCATTAAATTGAATCATTACATTTAATGAAAATTTCAAATTTACGCAGCTGTCAAACAATAGGTAGGCCATGACGCTATTGAAACTAAAATGATCCATGGCGGCCGTCTCAAGAGGGCGGTGTACCACTTTCTTCACAACCACCTCGACACGGGTATCAAATGAAAGGGTATGTTAAGGAGAATACAATAAGCAATGTAGTATACAAAATATATCTTTAGATCCATGGCGGCCGTCTCAAGAGGGCGGGGTACCACTTTCTTCACAACCACCTCGACATGGGTATCAAATGAAAGGGTATGATAAGTAGAATACAATAAGCAATGTAGTAGACTCAATATACCGATTCATGGCGGCCGCCGCAAGACCCATGTTCTTTGAGGAATTTCATCTGTGTAAATTTCATATCTCGAAAAATATTAAGTCAATGGATGGTTTTTATTGTTTACTATTGACTTATGGGTGCAGCGTAGGCGCACCGGGTCCCAGCTAGTATATATATATATATATATATATATATATATATATGTATATATATATATATATATATATATATATATATATATGTGGGATTTAACAGGGAGCGGAAAAAGTGTTAAAAAATAAAAAGATATTTAGAAATTTAACTTTTATTTTATTGCTATATCTTTGTCTCGAAACGTTACTGCTCTGATGACAGCCAAAAACCAAGTGCCGGTTCTTCTCAACACCTTCTGTCATGTGCTTGCGGCTGCGTTCGTTAAACCATTTCAGGGGTGAACAAATCAGCAATCCTACACTCGGCTCTCCTGACGATTCGACCGCCTGGCGAATCAAAAAAAAACTGGTTATGTGATCGTTGAAGGGAAATGGACCTCGTTTCATTCTGGCCTCTTCTTCTTTAGGTCCTTCTTCAGGGTCTTCTTCGTAGACTTTCTTTGTTAAGCATATTTCTTCTTCATAAGCTTCTTCTTGGCTTTCTATCTTAAGCAGATTTCTTCTTCGTAGACTTCACAGTAAACTTCTTTTTAGGTTTCTTCTTATAGACTTCTTCTTCATGGACTCATTTTCTCAAAAATTCTTTTTTTTCGATTTCTTTGCTGTGAGCTTGAGAGTGAAGAGGTTTATTCGCGATAATGCTACGTGCTCTCCGATCTGGTGTTTCTTTTTCCGAGTTGTATCATGTGCTCGTCTTTATTTGGGTTTTTGATATCTAACCTGAGTATGACGTACTTTCGTTTGTTAGTACTCTTGAAAATGGTACTTCTGAACAAACAGATTCTTCATTTCGATTCTTTTTCAATTAATTAGTTAGTTCTTTATTTCAATTCATTATTTCAATTCATTATTTTGATTCATTATTTCGATTCTTCTTCAATTAATTAGTTAGTTCTTTATTTCAATTCATTATTTCGATTCTTTAATTCAATTGTTATTCGTAGTCGTTCTTACTTTAATCAAAAAATTCTTTTGATCTACTTCTTTGCAATACAATGTTTAATCTACTTCTTTGCAATTCAATATTTAAGGTTTATCAAGGTAATAGTGCATGTAATTTAACTGGGCATACCATTAGGCGTCTTCAAATGATATTTGCGCTTCGTCATCGTTTGGCCTTGATTCAAGGGCATGGCTTCTTTCGTCAGTACTTCCGTCGT
Organism: Thereva unica; assembly: GCA_949987705.1. Classification (NCBI taxonomy): domain Eukaryota; kingdom Metazoa; phylum Arthropoda; class Insecta; order Diptera; family Therevidae; genus Thereva; species Thereva unica. Next base: position 71,244,880 of record OX465282.1, on the reverse strand, counting down.
TGCAACCTGATTCATCATCTGTACCATCATCCTCCACCTCGGAATCAAAAATGATAAAGGGTTTCATATAGTCTGCAGCCGTTGAAGTAAATTTGGATCCTTCGTGATTACCGATCTTCTCTACATCGTATCTCGCCTTCCCTTTGACACGAACTACCCGATAAGGTCCTAAGTATTTGGCTTTTATCTTCAATCCCGTTCCAAATTGCGTGCGGGCTATTGCCACTAGCTCTCCCATATTGTACTTGTTAGCTTCCTTACGTTTCTTGTTAAATGTTCTTCTGTTCTCTTCTTGGATTTAATTTAAGATAAGATGCATAGATTTAAGGTAAGATGCCTACACCTCAAAATTGCGGGCGGAAGAGAGATTGATCCTGCCGCTAGCCCATCCTGTTTCTCCTAGCCTGTCATGCTGAAAGAATAACTATAACGACTAACCACACACATGTACAGGTACGACATTAATTTATTTAAAAAAACTTAAAAAAAAACATCAACAATCCATAATTTCAGTTATAAAAACCATTAAACCATCGTATAGATCAACAACAAAGTACTATAGTTTAAAAATTAAAATAGACAGTCAACTATTCGTATAGAAGGAAAACTGATCAGTTGGCCTTTTTACATTATTGGTACAACGATGTTAAATTAACTACAAAATTCGTTTAAGAGCTACCTAAAAGAAATTTAAATTTTCCAACGCAAAATGACCGTAATACATTACATAAATTGTCGTAACTCCGCATACCAAATCTTATTAACAAATCTAATTCGGACCGATAACTTAATCAAAAAAACGACATGGTAGCAATACCTTAGTAAGATGTGGTAACTACTTCCATAAAACCTTAATAATAGATCTAATCGTACTTACAGCCAGCTACTTATAACACAAAACCTAACCCGAAAACTGGTCAACACCATAATGTGGAATAAAATATTTTCAAACACCAATATAGTCAGTCAAAAATCAAAACTTAAGTTTCTAAAATCAACACAAAAAAACTAGAATATGCAAAAACTCCACTCGTCTGTTTTTTTTCCTTCTTCTTTTTTTCCAAAAACAAATCTTACTTTAATCTTTCAAGAGCCAAAAATTAAAATCGAAATCCTTTGGCTGCCAACTCGATAGCGTAAATAATGCAACTTTGTAGTGTAAACGTCATGAGCAAATAAAATTAATAATTTTTGATATACAATAACCGTTTTGCTTCTCGACGGTTAACCGCACCACTTCCTTCAGTAAACTGGTCCGGATTAGCTTCGTCTCTACTAGGCCAAAGGGGCAGTGCTAAAGGAACTAGCTGCCACGGGTTGTGGTTACGTTTTTCTTCAGCCTCTCCGTAATATATGACGCAATAATATAATTTTATATAAAGTATACCTGGGCTTCTTTGGTTAAGGATCCTTAATGATGGGTAAGACTACCTCTCCAGATTCCTTGTTCCTTTAGTCGCAACTTCTTTTTAGAGGGTTACTCTTATCGATGAAAATATTACACCATTCCAGAGGGTCCTTTCCCACATCCACACCAGAACAGGGGCTTGTTGTCTTGATTTCGCCCACCGTCAGAAAATCGAGATATGGTCCGACACTCAGAGACACCCGGTACAGAAACTTTTTTTTTCCTTCGGATGCTTTCCACCAAAATTTTCAAAAACTATTTCTTTTTTTTTTTCGTGAAAATTTAAAAAAAACTTCTGCTTTCCTCGATTTTTTCCAGAATTCTCCCCAGCAAAACTTTTTTTTCTTTTCTTCTTTTTTTCAACGCCTCCTTGATTTTCCAAAAAAAATTCTCAAGTGCTCATTTTTCCCACAAGGTAGTTTTTTCGTAAAAGGATAGCCCCCGCCGTTACAATCCCTCGGCTCCACAAGCGCGACTTGCGAGGGAGTGAGGAGCCGAAAAAAACGGCCTCAGTCTAGCCTATTACTCCGTTGTTTGAGCCAACGTGTGGCTCGACCCATGACCCTGAGCTTAGGAATCTCATGTTTTACTGACTGAGCTAGCCGGGCTCCAACAAAAAAATACTGCAACCGTTGACAATGAAATGGAGAAAAAAAGTTGAAAATTTAGAACCAAGTGGTTGAAAAATTAAAGTGACCCACTGTGCGTCCTCGGCAGTTGTCAGTAAGGCCGTTTTCATAAACGTCAATGACTTTGCGATCACATCAAAATTTTGATGTAATCAGCAAACGAATGCTCATCACGACTGCATTGTTGCGATGGCAACTGTTGATGTAAATGAACGTTTAGTTGCTTTTCCTGTCATTTGGATTCATATTCATAAAAACAAGCCATTTCATAATTTTAGCTTTTGTACATTAGTATATGGATATATGTATAAATTAATTACGGGTGTTTTCAATAATGCATTTTTAGAACTAAAATGGATGCATTAATAAATATAATACTAGACGAATTATTAGAGGGTTGTTCAGGGAGTACAATAAAAACGGAAAGTGAAAAAAATCGGAAAAAATTATATAGAAACATTCTACTGGTAAAATTTTTAAAAAATGGTGGTTGTAAGAGGCACGTACCAAAAATAACAAATTACGTTGAACAGATAAAACAATATCCAGACGATATATTCAAAACACACTTTCGTATGAAGAAATCTACGTTTCAGGTAACATCTCGTTTTAGTAAAAAATTTTATTATCTCATAATCTGCAGAAACTTGTTAAATTGCTGGAACCCCACTGGAAGAACGAATGGACTGGAAGACCAAAAGTTGATATTGAAAAATCTTTATATTTAACGATTTGGAGATTAGGTAACCAAACAGGATTTCGGATTATAGCTGACAGATTCGACGTTGGTTTAGGAAGTGCATTTTTAATATTTAAAAAGATGACACGTCTTCTCAGCACTTTTTTGAAAAAATTGGTGAGATGGCCAAAATCTAGAGACGAAGTGAGAAAAATAATGGAAAGTTTTCAAAATATACGGCAAGAAAAGCCATTTCCAAATGTTATAGGATGCATTGACTCAACACATATCCAGATCCCTACCCCTAAAGACGATAGCAATAGCTATTACAATCGCAAAGGGACGCATTCAATAATTTTGCAAGTATGTATAGTTTGATTTACAAAATAAAGTACTTAACAAGTTAATGGTTATTATTTTATATAGGGTGTTTGTGATTCCCAATTACGATTTCTCGATGTATTTTTCGGATGGCCTGGTAGATCCCACGATGCATGCGTATGGAAAAATAGCCCTCTAAGAGAAAAATTGGAAACTGGGACCATACTTCTACCAGAAGATAGTCATCTTTTAGGGGACTCCGCGTATCCACTTAGTAAATATCTTATGGTTCCGTTTCGAGATAATGGTTTTCTTACTGGGATGCAAAAAAAGTTTAATTGGCATCTTAGTTCAACAAGGGTGTATAGAACAAGCATTCGGTGTTCTAAAAGAAAAGTTCCGAATTTTAAAATATTTACAAAGTTATAATTTACAAGAAGTCAAATATATCGTCATATCATGCATAGTTTTACATAACTTTATCATTGAAAGTGAAGGAATTGATTTACAAAACCTTATCTTCGATGATCATGAGAATGATAATGAAAGTACCACGTGTGACTTCTTTAGTGAGAGCAGTGAAACAAGTTTTAATGCAGCAAAACAAAAACGAGATATGTTAGCCCATTTGTTCATGTGTTAAATTTTGTTTAATGTTGAAATAAAAGCTACATAAAAACGACTTATTTTTATTTTATAATCAAAACATTTTCCAACTAACAAAACAAAAGCCTCATCGTTCACAATCAAAAAAAAAAAATACTTATAAATCTTTACTAATTTTTTTCAGACAAATTTGCCAACACCTTTCTTAGCTCTTTTAATTGGTTTATTCTTTCTAGTTCTACCTCGAGAACCTCTTTATGCCTTTTTTCAGCTTGAACAGCTTCCTCTTTTAAGAAACTTAATATCTCATTTTCTTTTTTATTTTTTTTTGAAACTGGCTCATCTGAACATACTGTCGGACCATCTGAAGAAGCTGCGCTATCATCTAGGCTTGAAATTAAATTATTGGTAGGAGGTGAGATAAAAGATGAGGAGCCGTAGGTGGTATCGAAATCATGATAGTATTCCCAATTGGTAGCATTTCTTCCAGTTTTGGTATTTCTCTGTTTAATCCTTTTATAAGTAGTAAACAGATTCGTGAACTTTACTTTACAAGCTTCTTTTGAAAACGGAAATTTTTCATCTATTTTTTTGATATCATGAACTAACATGTTCCATAACACACTTTTTTTCTTTCGTCCTTTATTGAATTCCTCTTCAAATGTTATTCTTGTCGAAACCAAAATCTTGATTTGATTTTTCGTCCAATATTGAGTTTCACTAAAAATCAAACAATTTATCTATTTCTTCTTCTTTCTTCTTTGATCCGTTAGCTGGCGGTCCGAGCGGGACGGCCCCGCAACGGATACGCTGCTGTCGGTGCCGCTTTGAAAAATGCGGTTTCTTGCCTAGTTTTTACGATCAATTCGGCAGGTCGACAACCCTCCTCCTTTCACACCCTGGACTTGGGACCAGGCGACGGCGGAGTTATTTATCTATTTACTGCTTAAAAAACATATAAAACCTCTAGATCTATCGTATATGTATAAAAAATATTTACTTTAGTTCTTCTGACATCTTTGCAATTTGAATTGAATCTAAAAAGGATGCCTTATTGCACGGATTACTACAATCACTTGCACAGTCACAGAGTTTATGAACATTTGACTTTTGCGTCACAAACTTTTCGAACTCTTGACTTTAGTCAAAAACGAATCGTTGACGTTTTCGAAAAGGGCCTAAATCTTCCGGAGAGCAGTGTTGAGGACCAAGGACGTGCTTGCCACTAAATTATACCAAAGCCGCAGGTCTTTGGCATGATAAATGCCAAGAAGCTTACCCCTCAAGTCCTCCAATTCATATAGGCTACCACCAATTCGTTTCCTTATCCGCGATTTTACGAATTTATTTGCCAGTTTGGCATTAAAACGATCCGCCTGTTTGCTGACCAGAAAGGTTCTCCGGAACACTTCTTGCCCCGGGTGAAATTCAATCTTCCGACAACGCAAGTTGTAACGTTTTTCGTATCTGGCATGCGCTGCAGTGAGGCTAAGTTCGATCCGCTCGCGAAGCAATTGTAGGCGATCTGATACAGGCAAATACGATATGTCCCCGTCTCGGAAGACGTTCAACTTTTTCAGGACCGGATAAGCCGATCCATGAAGAATCATGTGTCGCCCGAACAGAGCCTGATAAGGGGACATACCGATTGCTTCATGCAGGGTACCCCGGAGGGCGCACTCAATAGAGGTAAGATGTTTGTCCCACTCTCTTTGGTCCTCATTCAGATATGCCCTAATAGCGGCGAGAACGGATCGATTTACCCTCTCTGAGGCATTTGGATGTGGAGAATATACGCCGGTGCGCACATGTTTCACGCCATAATCATCCAGCAACTTAGCGAACTCCCGGGAGGTGAACTGCCGACCATTATCTGAGAAAACGGTTTCCGGTACTCCAAAAGTATGGAAAACTGTTCTCTCTAAAAAATGAACAGCAGCTGCCGCGGTTTCCGCCGTCACTGGATGAAGAAATACGAATTTGCTGAATCCGTCCAAAACCACTAACACCGCGGTATGGCCTCTCTTGGTCCGGGGATACGGACCCATAAAATCGACGTATAAGAATTGAAAAGGACTGGTAAACTCCATGGGCTGTCCCATTGGAGGTCTCAATATGGAATTGGTCGACTTGGTGGCTTTGCAAGTGTCACATTGTGACACAAAGGTTCTAACCTGCCGAGCCATTCCCGGCCAATAATACTTAGCCCTTAATTTAGCCAGTGTTTTTGCCACACCGCCATGTGCCGATTGAGGAGGCGAGTGGGCCGATTCGACAAGAGGAAGCGTCAAGTCCGCGGGGATCCACAGCTTCCACGTCAAATCGTCCGCAACCGGGTCTCCTGTACGTGGGGATGCGCGATGAAAAACATACCCCTCTGAAACACGCAAGTCGGGTAACTGCGGGGTGGCACTCAATATTTGTTCAGCCAATTTAGTATATTCGGGGGACCTAAAGGCCGAATAGCTCATATCCACCTCGCGACAGAAAAAGAGGTCGTCTACGCAATCCCTGCGCGACAACGCGTCAGGTACAACGTTTTGATTTCCCTTTCTGTGTTCGATCGTGAATACGAACCCCTGGAGCTTTAGGCTCCATCTCGCTAATCGACCGCTCAGCTCTTTCTGATCCATGAGCCACTTCAGACTAGCATGGTCAGTTATAATCGTGAATGCCTGTCCCGCCACATTCGGTCTAAACTTCTTTACACTCAGTACAGCGGCGTAACATTCAAGTTCCGTTATGGTGTAATTTCGCTGTGCTGCGTTCAGTTTCTTGGACATATAAGATATTGGATGTTCTCCTCCATCCATGTCTCGCTGAAACAGCACGCTCCCCACACCACTTCGGCTAGCGTCGCACTGAATGTAAAAAGGCTTAGAGAAATCCGGAGTGACGAGCAACGGAGCCTCGGTCATAAGCCGTTTTAGCGTTTCGAAAGCCTGCTGGGCCTCGTCCGTCCATTTGAAGGACTTGTTCTTTAAACAATCCGTGACTGGAGAAGCCACGCTTGCATAATTGTGGATGAACCTCTGATACCACCCCGTCATTCCCAAAAATCTCCGAGTCTGCTTATGAGATTTTGGAGTTGGAAATTCCGTGATGGCCGTCACCTTTGCAGGATCCTTTTTCAAAGTTCCATCCCCAATTATGAAGCCAAGATACTTAACCTCAGTCACGCAAAATTTACATTTGCTTAGGTTGATAGTCAACCCAGCACGGCGTAGGCAACCAGCAACCTCATCGAGAATGCGTACATGTTCGTCAAAGGTAGATGAGACAACGAGCAGGTCGTCCAAATACACAAATACGTTTTCACGCATGTGTCCAGGTATAACCTTGTCCATTAAGCGGCACATTCGCTGTGGCGCGTTGCACAGACCAAAAGGCATCACTGTAAATTGGTATAATGGACGGCCTGGGACAGTGAAAGCTGTCCTTTCTCGCGACTTCTTTTCCAGGGGGATTTGCCAGAAGGCGTCTTTCAAGTCCAGACTGGTTATATACTTGGTATCTTGCAGACGACCAAGTAGACCATCAATATGTGGAAGAGGGTAGGCATCCTTGACAGTGACGGAATTCACTTTACGTGAGTCAAGGCACAGGCGTACCTTTCCTGGTTTGCGCACCAACACCACTGGAGAATTCCAGGGGCTATTGGATGGCTCAATTACCCCAAGAGCCAACATCCGGTCTAACTCATCATACATTAGCTTCTGTATGGCAGGTGAGACCGGATAATGCCTCTGTTTAATGGGAACTGAGTCACCCGTATCGATGATGTGCTCTTCCAGGTTGGTTTTCCCCAGTCTTAAGACATCAAATGAGGGGAACCTGGCCTTTATTAACTCCATTTGTTGGCACTGCATTGACGTTAAGTCGTGCATCTTGGAAGTTGCTGTTGGAGCTGTTACCTCACTAACTATTTGGGGAGCGATTTTGAACAATCTCCAGAAATCAATTCCGAGATACAGCCTTTGGCTAAGACTGGGTACCACATAGATAGTCATATCATGGGTCCGACCTCCAAAGGAGACCGGAAGCTTGACATAGCCGACAACTCTTTGTGGGGCTCCGTCCGCCGTTTGCAAACAAGTTTGCAAAGAATAAAACCTAATCTCGGGATGATCCTTCAGAAACGATTCAGCCTCCCTACCCAAACAGATAATACTCGCACCACTGTGTAGTAAGTCACTCACCTCTTCATTAGCTAAATAGACCTTAGCAAAGGGCCGATGATCGGACAAATCTGACATAATTGCAGAGATAATTTTCTGCGAATGAAGTCGTTTCTCTCTTGCTCGACTCCTAATATCCGGAATGGATGCGGTGAAGTGTACCTTAGGAGGTTCCGCAAAAATGCGGTTTCGAGCGGTCTGGTACCTCTGCCAACGCAACAGAAAAGACTGTTGAACCTCTAGTGAGGGGAAAGTTGGAAGAGGGTTTGGGTCTGTCAAGTCCGTGGTGAGCGAGGATTGCTCGCTATAGTCTTTGTCAGGGCTGAAGGCGGGTAAATTTAGGACAGGCGCGGGCTCCCGCCGCGCTTCGCACCCGGTACCTTGTTTCCCGAACATACGGGACAACGGGTGGTTACGGTACCCGGCTTACCGCACCTATAACAAAACAAGCCTCGGGTTTCAGACGGGCAGTCCATGAACAGGTGGCCCTGTTGTCGACAATTCCAACAAGTGACGATCCGACGCCTGACTGGAGAATGGGGCCGTTGGACCTCATCCACCGCAGAGTCGAAATCGTCCCCTATTGGTTGCCTATCAGGACTCCGGCTGGAGAAGTCTATCTCGTGGATTTTAGGGATTTGTCGCCGTTCTTGGCGCTTCTGTTCTTGCCACCTCTCCGCCCGTAAGCATACCTCTCTCAGATGACGCAGTGTGGAAATTTGTTGGCCAATGACCAGCGAGCCTAGTGACACATTAAGGTTTTGTATGACGATGTCCACTAATTCAACTTCCGGCATCGGACTCGACATACGATTAAACAAGGACACCATTCTTGATACATACACATCGTATGGGTCCCTGTCCTGTTTACACTCAAGCATTAGCTTAATGATTTGGAAGTCGGATTCCCGACGCCTAAACTGCCTGGTCAGGTGGTTTCTCAAGTCACCCCACACGGGATCATGGACCTGACGACGAAATTGGGACCAGTACCAGTCCTCTGCTCTGCCCTTTAATAACGCCGAGATGTTCCGACAGACCTCGGATTGGGGGACCCCTTCGTCTCGGGCCCTCGTTTCCACACGGAACAAAAACTCCTCCGCCGACAACTCATTGTCGTCACCGGAGAACCTTATGCTCCATGTGGGAACTGGTGACCGCTTCTTGTTATCGAAATGAGACGTCTCCCTCCTCAGAACAGATGATGCCTGTTCCTCTAGAGGATCGTTAAGATTAGCCGGAGGAATCACTGGATCAGTCGAAGTGCTAGGTTCAGACCGCAAATTTATTAACTCTTGCTGGAGTTTCGCAACCGTTTGGGTCAGCGTGTGTATCGCCTCTCTTTGGGCCAAAGTCGTATCAGGGATCTCGTCCGCTTGATCCACTTCTCCATCGCCGCTTCTGGAGTTATCCGAAGCGGTATTTTCCCCCCTCGTAAGGTTGACATGGTTGTTCACACTACCTCTGTATAAACGCGTTGTTAGAACCTAACTATGTTAATATCCCACTAAGGGATGGTATTTCTTGAGCTTTTCGCTACCCGATTTCTATTTTTCTATCACTTCTTTCGTACCAATCCACAGTGATAAAGAAAGTGATATGATATTCAAAAAATGTGGTATATGTTATAAAAATTCCCTCAAGTTACTTCGCTGTATACCCACTTGTTGAATTTTAAGTTTTCTTATTCACAGTAACATTAAGCCCGTAGTAAAAACAAAGAGAATTCGTAATAACTGTTTTTTTTTCTTTATAGAACTTGAGTTTCGTACTACTTCGAGTATGTAGTACCACCAAAACAACCGGAAATAAACTCAAACTATACCTTAATATTTAAAATTGCGGTTCGCTAAGCTAATCCTCACTAAGATAACAACAATACTATTCTTAAATCGTGACGACTCAAATTCCATGACGGCCGCCGCGGAACGATCTCTCTCGCCCAAAAACTCCTGGTGGCCGAAGTCAAGGGTGGCAGTTGGAGGTGGCTGTACCACCTTCGATCATAACTTGATTATCTCACTCAAACTACGTACTGGCTCAATGACCTCCAGTCGTTGAGACCATACGCTAAATCATCTCTAAACTACACTTTAAGGAAACAAACCACAGCCACGGTCAAGTACCACCGATGACCTCGGAGGCACCTCAGCCTACCCCCGCTCCTCAAGGGACGCCCTCGAAACAATAAGGAAACTTCTTCCTAAAATAAAAAGAATTTCGGACATCTGTCAACTCGACCCGCTGTCCAACCACAGCTGAGCTACACCACGGAAAATCAATCAGCAGGGAGGGACAGACGGGAGAGCGAAGAAACATAATATAAAAGCAAGGCAGGTGGAGCAACGCGGCATGACCCTCAAGGATGTCCACGGGGCGCAGTGCCAGGCGGTATCACGCCTGATAGCAGAGACGGTTAAGCCCGTGATACATCCCAGAGGTGCACCCCAACAAACCAACAACCTGCCATCACCAAATTTCGACCACATATCGAAAAAATAAAAAAATTAATGAACCGGATGGATTCCCAAGATGTCCACGGGGCGCAGTGCCAGGCGGTATCACGCCTGATAGCAGAGACGGTTAAGCCCGTGTAACACCTCTACAAACCCCCCGAAGAGAACGAAAAAATAGGGAATCCTGCTCTCGGACCGACGCAGTGGCAGGCGGTATCACGCCTGATACCAAAGCCGCCAACCCAAGAAACAGGACAGGGGATCACCCCGACTACACCATCACGCATAGCCAAGCGAACAGCAAGACGCGAAGGCGTGTAGGGTACGAAGTCAGTACCAAAGAAAAACGGAAGAAGCTACCGCGTTATGGATCAGACGAAAGGTAAAAGCAAAATAAAATTAACTCATAATTTAGACGGATAGTAAATCAAGAAAAGGATAGGGACTAAAGCTTCGCGGTACTGCTGTAGCCCCGACGAGCCAAATACGTAGTGGTGATGCACTTCGATCTCATATAAAATCAAGAAAAGTACAGCCGTGAAGGCATTAGTGGTAAGCCGGACCTACCAAAAAAAATCCGATAAATTTAAACTCCAAATGTTGTCCGTGCAGGACTGTTAAGGGCATAAAAGCCCTCGTTGGGCGCCATTTGTTACGTGAACCCTGGGTTGGGTGCCCGAAGAGCCAACTTCAGGTTCACAAACAAAAACCAAAAATTTGAACCAAACTCCAAAAACAACCTGAACATTCAAAGCGGTACCCCGGGCCTCAAAAGTAGGGCTGGCTCGCCGGGGGGTCGTGGAGTATTGAGACCATTGAGGTACCACCTATCGAAGTGTGTCATCACCACTTACCTGTCTGTGAGCGTGCTCCCAGCTTGGCGAACGGGGAGTACCTATGAGGGAGAGAAGGTAAGATGCCTACACCTGAAAATTGCGGGCGGAAGAGAGATTGATCCTGCCGCTAGCCCATCCTGTTTCTCCTAGCCTGTCATGCTGAAAGAATAACTATAACGACTAACCACACACATCTACAGGTACGACATTAATTTATTTAAAAAAACTTAAAAAAAAACATCAACAATCCATAATTTCAGTTATAAAAACCATTAAACCATCGTATAGATCAACAACAAAGTACTATAGTTTAAAAATTAAAATAGACAGTCAACTATTCGTATAGAAGGAAAACTGATCAGTTGGCCTTTTTACATTATTGGTACAACGATGTTAAATTAACTACAAAATTCGTTTAAGAGCTACCTAAAAGAAATTTAAATTTTCCAACGCAAAATGACCGTAATACATTACATAAATTGTCGTAACTCCGCATACCAAATCTTATTAACAAATCTAATTCGGACCGATAACTTAATCAAAAAAACGACATGGTAGCAATACCTTAGTAAGATGTGGTAACTACTTCCATAAAACCTTAATAATAGATCTAATCGTACTTACAGCCAGCTACTTATAACACAAAACCTAACCCGAAAACTGGTCAACACCATAATGTGGAATAAAATATTTTCAAACACCAATATAGTCAGTCAAAAATCAAAACTTAAGTTTCTAAAATCAACACAAAAAAACTAGAATATGCAAAAACTCCACTCGTCTGTTTTTTTTTCCTTCTTCTTTTTTTCCAAAAACAAATCTTACTTTAATCTTTCAAGAGCCAAAAATTAAAATCGAAATCCTTTGGCTGCCAACTCGATAGCGTAAATAATGCAACTTTGTAGTGTAAACGTCATGAGCAAATAAAATTAATAATTTTTGATATACAATAACCGTTTTGCTTCTCGACGGTTAACCGCACCACTTCCTTCAGTAAACTGGTCCGGATTAGCTTCGTCTCTACTAGGCCAAAGGGGCAGTGCTAAAGGAACTAGCTGCCACGGGTTGTGGTTACGTTTTTCTTCAGCCTCTCCGCAATATATGACGCAATAATATAATTTTATATAAAGTATACCTGGGCTTCTTTGGTTAAGGATCCTTAATGATGGGTAAGACTACCTCTCCAGATTCCTTGTTCCTTTAGTCGCAACTTCTTTTTAGAGGGTTACTCTTATCGATGAAAATATTACACCATTCCAGAGGGTCCTTTCCCACATCCACACCAGAACAGGGGCTTGTTGTCTTGATTTCGCCCACCGTCAGAAAATCGAGATATGGTCCGACACTCAGAGACACCCGGTACAGAAACTTTTTTTTCCTTCGGATGCTTTCCACAAAAATTTTCAAAAACTATTTCTTTTTTTTTTTCGTGAAAATTTAAAAAAAACTTCTGCTTTCCTCGATTTTTTCCAGAATTCTCCCCAGCAAAACTTTTTTTTCTTTTCTTCTTTTTTTCAACGCCTCCTTGATTTTCCAAAAAAAATTCTCAAGTGCTCATTTTTCCCACAAGGTAGTTTTTTCGTAAAAGGATAGCCCCCGCCGTTACAGATGGTCCTTAACTTTGTGCCAAAAAGTAATTGAAATGGGGTTGTGCCTATACTACATTGATAGCTTCCATTTAACCATGCCTGAACTTTTCCAACATGCTTGTACCAGTTGCCTTCTTCTTCAATAGTTAGTTTGGTTAAAACAGAAATTATTACTCGGTGTATTCTTTCAACCTGACCATTACCTCGGGGCACACCTGTTGTAATTTTAATGTGTTCGATGCCTTGCTCGTTGCAGTATTGCTGAAACACGGCTGATGTGAAGGCGGTTCCTCTGTCACTAATTATTCGACTGGGGTTTCCAAAGGTAACTTGTTGCATTTTAAGTTTTGTCAAGGTTTCTGACGTCGTTACTGACTTCACAGGATAAATCCAAACAAATTTCGTGAACGCGTCTATGACTGTTAAAATATATCTATATCCCTTTTTAGTCATTGTCATAGGCCCTAAATGATCGATGTGATAAGTTGAGAGAGGTACAGCTTCTTTAGGGATAGAATGTAGGAATCCTTCTTTACGCCCTGTTTTGGCAGCCAGAATACACGGTATGCAATTAACGATACATTTCATGATTTTTTTGGCAAGTTTTGGAATAAAGTAGTATTTTATTATAACCTGTTCCATCTTTCGTTGTCCAAAATGACCTTTCTCGTGAACTGTTCGAATTAGCTCATTTTGCATGGCTGTTGGAACAACTAACAGCTTAGCGCCATCTACAATCTTGAATAGAATTTTGCCCTCCACGATATAGTCCTCAAATTCTCCATGTTTCAGAACCTCTAAAATAGTTCGAATACCAGAATCTTGACCTTGAGCTGCTTGGATTTTATGCACCAGGTTATCATCTTTCATCAATAAAATAATGGGGTTTCTGCTAAGAGCATCTACGTGACGCATGCGACTTCCTTTCCTATGTTCAACTTCATAGTCAAATTCTGCTAAAGTCATAGCCCATCGTGCTACTTTCCAAGTAGTTTCCTTCTTATTCATTGTGGCTTTGAATGCGGCACAGTCTGTAATTAACTTAAATTTCAGCCCCAGCAAATAAACTCTAAACTTTCTTAGGGCGGTAACCACCGCTAATACTTCCAGTTCGTAACTGCTGTAATTTTCTTCCGTAGGTGAGGTCTTCTTGCTTAAAAAATATACTGGATGTAGCTCTTGGTCTTCATTATTTCGTTGCAGCAGTATTGCACCGTACCCTAGTTTACTCGCATCAGTGTGTAATTCTGTATATGCTGCAGGGTCATAAATCGACAACACTGGTTTCGCACATAATGCTTCCTTCATTCGGCCAAACGCGGCTAGTTGCTTTTCCCCAAATTCGAATTTATTTCCTTTTCTTAATATATCACTGAGCGGCCTTGCTACAATTGCATAATGCTCAACGAACTTCCGGAAATATCCAGTGAGGCCCAGGAAAGATTGAACCTGTTGCATCGTCTTTGGGATCGGATAGTTTTTTATGGCCTTTACCTTCTCTTCAGACGGACTAACTCGACTATTTTCGATTACATATCCCAGATATTCTATTCGTTTTTTTAAGAAACCACATTTCGACCATTTTATATCAAGTCCGTGGCTAGCTGCTTTCTCTAAAACTTCCTGCAGTCTCGAAATTGCCTCATCTTCGCTTCCAGCCAGAACGATGATGTCATCGATGTAGACAAGCACTTTATTTTGCCGGGTAAGGTCAGCAAAGATGCAATTGATAAAACGTTGGAATTGCGTAGGAGATATGCAAAGACCAAAGGGCGCACGTGTGAACTCATATTGCCCACCCGGTGTAACAAAGGCAGTATACCTCTGACATTCTTTCGCTATCCGCATATGAAAAAACCCATTTCTCAAATCTAAAGTAGAAAAAACATTTACTTTAAGGAGTTTGTCGATTTGATCTTCTATCAGTGGTATTGGTTGATGGTCGCGTACTACGATTTTATTTAGCTGTCTGTAATCCACGCACAGTCTTTTGGTTCCGTCCTTTTTTGTCACCAACACAATTGGACTCGCATACTCTGACGTACTGGGTTTAATTATTCCTTCTTTTAGCCACTCCGAAATTTGTTTGTCCACTAGATCGCTTTCTATTTTGGGTAACCGTCTAGGCGGTTGATGTATCGGTGTATCATCTTTAAGCACAATACTCATTTCGAAATTAGATTGTTTTGGATTCTTGCTTACTTCGTATTGTGAAATCAAGGAAATTAATTGTTTCCGAATATGTGGCGATGTTATATGATCGACTTCGAACTCACACCTGTTGGTTATATTCAAGCACTTGAGCAAGTCGGTTGCAGATATCGGCTCCATTTGGATGTCACCTAATTTCATTTGTAAATGTACCCGCTTTAATAAAGTGTCTCCCAAAATGAATTCCTTTGGAAGAATACTAATAGGTACGAAGTGAATTTTTTCTTGATACTGATGATCATCGGTTTCCAGCTCAGCAACAAACGACCCTAACGTATAAATTTCGTTCGAGCCTACGCCATCAAAAGATATCGGACTGTCTAGCTTCGGGCTACCTAATTTCTGGTACTTGTCTTCACGTATGAAGGTGAGGTCACTACCGGTGTCGACGAATGCTCTTGTTACAACGTTATTCACGAGAATTGTTTTATACCTATTGTTTTGCAAAGAATTTGGCTTCTTCATCAATGCAATTCCCTTACGGTCTTCTTGTCGTTTGAACGGACATTCAGGACTTTTGTGTCCAAATTGGTTACACGAGAAACACTTGTTACCCTGCTCTTTCGCCGGACAGTTACTTGCTACATGACCTATTCTTCCACATTTAAAGCACCTGGACTGCGGTCTGCCTGAAACCTCCGGTTTTCTCCGATTTCCTTGAGCATTTGATGGCCTGGATCTAGCTCGCACTCTTTCCAAAAATGATTCGTATTCAGCTAGCTTTTCCTTAAATTCTGCTAAGGTCTTTGCACCATAAAGCATGACTTTATTTCGTTCATCATCGGGTATTCCGTCAATCGTGTATTTGATTAATGCTGTTTCTTCGAGGTTAGCCCTGCTTCCTAACTCCCGTATTGCTAGCAAATAGTCATGAAGCGTTTCATTTGGTAACTTTCTTCTCTTCCTTAACTGGTCATGAATTAGAGCACTATTTGGCTTTTCTTTAAATTCTTCACCCAAAAAATTCTTAAGCTGCTCCCATGTGTTGAGATCATCTTGACTTCTAGTTGCCAGTTTAGCCGTGCCACTCAGGAGTCTCTTTCCAAATACGACTTTTTGTAGTTCTGACCACCCAAACATAAAAGCTGCGCTTTCAAAATCATGCACCCATTTGTCAATAGTGTAATTATCTTGACCGCTGAAAGTATTAAGGGAATTTTCGATGTCAGAAAAGGAAAATTTACTATGATTTAAACATGACTCATGATTCGCCTGATTGTTATTTGAAGGTTCGCGGTCTCGTTTATCGAAACTTTCCAACATTGTACGCATGGTGGTGTTTTGCACTTCCATTTGTCTCATTAACTCTTTCACCATCTGCTGATACATTGCGGTTTCATCCCTCAACGAATTAGTCTCTTCATCCCTTTCAATAACGGTACTCTGTCTCCGTAGCGCATTCCTTTTGCCCATCTTGTTACTTGCACTAAATACCTAACCTAAATGCTTGTTTTATAAAACTTCTTTTATGAAATTATTAAAGAAATCTAGCTAATTCGAAAATTTTCTTTGGTTTTTATTAAAATTAGAATTTGAATCCGCAAACACGAGTTTAAACGAAATTACTGTCTGCTTTACGGTCTTATCGCTTTATCACAATTTCCGCACTTCAATGGCGCTTGATTTTAAATCAACTATTTTAGCTTAAATGGTTGTTTTGTAAAACTTATTTTATGAAATAATGAAAGAAATCCAACTAATTCGGAAATTTTACTTTAGTTCTTACTAAAATTAGCGGTTAAGTCCGCATACTCAAGTTTAAAGAAAAAATACTTTCCTCTAGAATCCGCAGTGCCAGCTGTCTCCTCTGCAGTCTTATTTTTGCATCACCTTCTTCTGCTTTTGTTTTTTTTTTTATAAAAACTTTTATTGAGAAAATTATGAGATTTAACCAATTCGAAGATTTTCTTTAATTCTTACTAAAATTAGAGGTTAAGTCTGTTTTTCACGAGTTTAAAGAAAAATTACTTCCCTCTCAAAATCCGAAGTGACCGCTGTCTCGCTTACGGTCTTCTTCCTTTGTCTCCTTCTTCTCTCTCCTGGTTTCTTATTGTGTCTCCGTTATTGCACTTCCGCATATGCACCATAGCCGCTAAATATACCGCAACTTCTTATTGTTTTCACTATTGCGATTTTCCAGGCTTTTTCCACTTTTCCTCCTATTCGCTTCTTGAATTAAATCCGCCTAAACTTATCGTGATGTGGTTCTGGAAAACCCTGTTGCAGTAATGGAGGCACGTGCACTTAAATGTTCACTGGGGTTAAAATCCTCGATTTTAGCACTTTTCGTTGCTCTTTGCCTGTTAATCCCGTTTGAGCCCCCAACTTTAGTTGTGGGATTTAACAGGGAGCGGAAAAAGTGTTAAAAAATAAAAAGATATTTAGAAATTTAACTTTTATTTTATTGCTATATCTTTGTCTCGAAACGTTACTGCTCTGATGACAGCCAAAAACCAAGTGCCGGTTCTTCTGAACACCTTCTGTCATCTGCTTGCGGCTGCGTTCGTTAAACCATTTCAGGGGTGAACAAATCAGCAATCCTACATATATATATATATATATATATATATATATATATATATATATATATATATATATATAAATATATATATATATATTTATATATATATATATATATATATATATATATATATATATATATATATATATATATATATATTATATATATATATATACAGGGTGTCCCACATAAACTTACAAAGCGGCCGGTTGTGGTTAGGTCTTGGATAGACGAACAAAAAATCGTATGGGTGGGGGGGGGGGGAATCGTAACGGTTTAGCCGCTAGGGCGTTTTGAAGTTTTTTTGCTAAAGTTTTACATATCACCCTGTATTTTTGTAACCGTATAACCTATTTTCATGGTTTTGGTACCAGTGCACGCACCTATCTACAACGGTAAAAACAATGGTCCTATCTTACCAACTTTTGGAGTTATGAATCGCCAAAGTCAAAATGTTGTTATTTTTTCACTAAAATTTCAACTAAAACCACCTTTTTCTCCAAAAATACGTGATAAACCAATATTTTTTTTAAAAAATTGGAAAGCTTGGACAATTTCCTATGAATAATGTAATACAACTTATACGCTACGGCCTCCAGTTTTGAAGTTATAAGCATTCTTAATGTTGAAATTGGCTGTATTTTGTCCTTCTTTAGTACTTATGCACTGGTACCAAAACCATGAAAATAGGTTATACGGTTACAAAAATACAGGGTGATATGTAAAACTTTAGCAAAAAAACTTCAAAACGCCCTAGCGGCTAAACCGTTTCCCCCCCCACCCATACGATTTTTTGTTCGTCTATCCAAGACCTAACCACAGCCGGCCGCTTTGTAAGTATATATATATATATATATATATATATATATATATATATATATATATATATATATATATATATATATATATATATATTTTCTTTCATTGAATTTACTTTGTCGTTGAATTTTAAATTAACTAACGGAATTAATTAACTAACCCTAACAATTATATTATATAATCATTTTTAATTTGCAGAATTATTGAAATTTTTGAATTCCCTTTTTAACATTATGAATTTATTGAAATTATTAAATAAAATTAAATTGTTCTAATTGAAGTTATACTCTTTTATTCAGGTGTTCGGCAATTAGAAGCCAAATGCGTCCGATAAATTTCTCTACTCTTTTGAAGTTTTTAATACAAAAACACCAGGAATTAGGAAGCTTGTTTGAAGATTTGGAATTTGTGATTATTCCATCGCAGATCTGAAGATAAGGTTTCGCATAGGATGTTCAGAGATGTGTCAGCCATTACATTTTTCTGCCCACTGAGATAGAGGGACGGGCGGTGCAAGTTTTTGTAGAGATAAGACAGTATACTTTGTTTTGGTTGTGTTGAATTCGACACGATTCTTGAGGCCCCATGCAAGAATGAGTTCATAGTCCCCGTTAATGCAATGGGACATGAGTTCGCGGTCTACGAGACAAGGTCTGGCATGTGCTTGTCTTATCTTATCGAAGGTGTGGGAATAATGCAGAGTATCATCATCGGCGAAATTGTGAAGTGGGTTGGAGGGGATTGAGAGCAAATCATTAATGAATATAAGAAAGAGGACAGGTAAGATAATCGAGCCTTGGGGACCGCCGGCCGAGATGGAATTAGGGTTTGATTCGACGCCTTCCAATACTACCTTGAATAAACGGCTGGAAGGAAAGCTTTCAATCCAGTTCCTTAGAAATGAGTCGATACCAATAGCTTGGAGTCGAAAGCCTTGGAAATATCAAGACCAACCAGAGCAGATTCAACGAACTGATGAATGTTTTGGTTAAGAAAAAAATTTGGTTAGATTCCAGATATTTCATCAACCTTCTATTGATTATTATCTCCATGATTTTGGAGAAAACAGAAGTAATTGCTATTGGGCCGTCGAGAACCGGGGGTGACGTATCAGTTTCGGGTAAAGAAGAATTTGAGGGGAACAGAAATGCCAATACGTCGGCCTTTGATTTGCTTTCTGTTATCACCTCCTCCCCATTAAAACTAGTGGGATGTTGTGCCTAGAGACTAGCCACTAATTACGCTTTTTCATGGTATTCTTTCTGTTGAATAACACTTCAGATTGGATGAGAATATATTAAGTGGAGATTGATCCGCACTCACTTCCAAGCCGCCGGATCTGGGAATCGAGGCCAATAATTCGAATGTGTCAAATTGAAAAAAAAGCACATCACACATGTAAACACTATTGAAAACGAATCAAAACATTTTTCTTTGGATTGGAGGAAAATCTAATGTGGTGCACTTTGCACAACAGAATTAGGTGTATTATTTTACTTAAACATACATGTCTTATTGTTAAAAATTCGGCTTACCGCACCCTAGTTTGGCCATGGAGATTCATAAGTATCACACTGACCAACGCTATATATAATTAATCTTGAAAAGTTTTTGTTAAAGGCTTATGTAGGTTATAAGTTGTGAGACTGCGTAATCTAAAACTTAACAAAGTATTTAACAAAAACTACAATATAATCATCATAGCTTAAAAAAAAGGAAATCAAATGTAAACAATAAAATTCTTTGATTCTTCACACACGTCATGGTATATTTCTTTATTCAATATAAACAATAGTTTTTGAGCTGCAAATAAAAACTATATGCCATAATTTCGTTATCATCGGTTTTTGTTCTGGAAGCAAATTTAGAGACGTATTCATGTCAAAAACTTGTTTCATATGAAACAAAATCCCCGAAGGAAATTAAAAAAAATTATTATGACGAAAAAAAAAGCACCGCGAGCCGAAGGATCGAACTCGCAGCCGCACGGACGAGGGAGTTTCCCTAGCCCTTTATAGTCCATGGAAATGGTACTTTAACATTGCAAAAATGCAGGACAAGGTTTTATTTTTGGGATGTGTAGGGGGGGTCAGGGTGAGCTTAAGTTTGAGGATTTTCGGGATTCTAACCCCCCCCATTTGGCCGCCATCTTGGAAAACGGATGCAAATGGGTTTTCCACTATATCTCCGAAACGGCACATCTTACCGCAAATTTGCAAGGACACTTTTTGTTTAGAATTAAATAATCTACAATTTTAAAAATTTTGTGGTAAAATGAATAATTAAGAAGTTATAAGCCTTAGAACACAAAAATTAGTCACAATATTTTCTTTAAAGGCTCTTTTTTGTTGTTTAAATATACTTCTGGTTGAAATTTCCAGACCATTTTCTCAATTTTTGGTCTTTTGACCAAGAGCTACATTTTGAGATATTTCCCAAGTCTGTATCTGCAGTACTTTCAGAGATGAAAGTAGGCTTCAGACGGACAGACGGACAGAGCCTCTGTATAAGCTTTTTTTTTTTGAAAAACTAAAATGGAGGGATTGTGGAATACGTAAAATTCTTCTTGTTGGAAGTTACCAAGGACCAGACGTTTTTGTTGCCTACGCGTATATTAAGGATCTTACTTCGCAACTTGTCGTCAAACCTAGAGGTTCAACTTGCACATTTATTCCTCTAAAACCAATTATCGCATGTTCGAACTAGTTAATCACATGCTTATAAATACTGGGGCTTATCGTGGTAAACGTACGGTTAACGAAACGCGCCGTTTTCACGTTTCACTTCACCTTGAATTTGAATCGCTTTTTGAATCGATTTTTCCTAAATTGTGTTGTCTGTGATCATAGCCGCTCTCTCTGTGTCTTATTATTCTCTTACCTTCTCTTTAATCTTACTTTGTTTCTACTTGCTTTTTGGATGTTTCTGCGGATGTGGTCCTGTGTCATTTTACAATTATGAATATTATTCCTAATAGTGTGCACAGGCAGCGTCTGCTACTTAATATCCTTTCCTCTTCCTCCGGAGGCCTGAACATCTGTGTTCTCAATGCACGAAGTTTAAAAAATAAAATTGACGAATTTAGCCTAATGTTGGAAGGTTCAAAAATACATGTTCTGATGGTAAGTGAGACTTGGTTGAAACCTGAAATCCCAACAGTTTCGCTTCCTGGTTTTTTGCTGCATCGTAATGATCGCATAGTTCGTACTGGTGGAGGAGTTGCTATATATTGTTCATCTTTGCTCTCCTCAAGAGTAGTGGGCAAATCCTATGGCTCACAATTTGAGTTTATCGCTGTAGAATTAAGTTCTGCCTGTGATAAATGTGTTGTTGTTAGTGTATACTGCCCACCCAATATATTTAACACTGATATTGCTACTGAATTTGCCAACCTTGTCTTTAGCCTCTCTCACCGATATGAAAATATAATTGTTGCTGGTGATTTTAATGTTGACCTCCTGAAAGCCAATTCTCGTACGGATTTGCTCAGGCATTTTCTTGTATCGCTGCATTTGCATATCTTAAATCAACTACCAACATTTCTGAGTTGCCTAAATCCTTCCTTACTTGATATTCTGGCTACGACCGCCTCGGATGCTGTGATAAGACAGAGTCAAATCTCCCCTCCTAGTTTTCTTGACCATGACCTACTATTCCTTTCACTCCTTTTGCTTTTTCCCCATCTACCTCATCTTCTTCAGTATCATACCGTGACTATAAAAATATTAATTTAAATCTGCTATCTGTAGTCACTGCCTCCATGCCTTGGGATGATATCTATTTCACCACTAATGTTGACACTAAAGTTGATCTATTGACTACATTTATTCAACACATTTACGATCAATGCGTACCTATAGTAACAAGAAGTCAGCGGTCTTCTGCCCCGTGTCCTTGGTATTCTCGCGAGATCCGTGATCTGATTAATCTACGTGAATTTATGTACAGACGCTATCGTAAAACAAAGATTCCCAGCTGTCTTAGTGCTTATAAAAAACTTCGCAACCTCATCAACAGTAAAGTAAAATTTGCTAAACGTGAGTTTTATTCCCGCAAGCTTGATCCTGCCCTAACTTCCAAACAACTTTGGTCAAATCTCCGGTCATTAGGTATTAATGCTTCCGAATCTATACCGTTTGATGTGAATGTGAATCTGCTCAATGCCTCCTTCATTCAATCTCCTCCTGATCCTACACTCCTCACTCAGTCGTGCTTTCAATCATCTAGTCCATTCAGCATCGATGGTTTTAACTTCCGTTGTGTGGACTCCTGCGAAGTTCTGGAAACGTTGCTGTCCATCTCATCTAACTGCATTGGTTGCGATGAAATGTCTCCCCGTTTTATCAAGCTGATTTCTCCCCTAATTGTAGGAACTGTCACGCATATCTTCAATTATTGTCTGACAACTTCCCGAGTACCCCAGCTTTGGAAAAAGTCTGTTGTGATTCCGTTACCAAAGAAATCCTCACTCGTAGATTTAAAAGATTATCGCCCTATCAGTATTCTTCCCTTCCTTGCCAAAGTCTTTGAGAAAACTCTCTTCGCTCAGATCATGCGCTATCTCGAATCGAATAACTTCCTCTCTAAATTCCAATCTGGCTTCCGTAAAAATCACAGTTGCGAAACTGCTATATTGAAAGTAACTTCTGATCTTCGCTCAGTTCTAGATCAGGGAGACGTAGCAATACTAGTTCTTCTTGATTTCTCAAAAGCGTTTGACTCAGTAGTTCACTCTCTTTTGCTCTACAAGCTTAGTGCATTCTATAGTTTTTCTTCTTCTGCTGTTCGACTTTTCTCATCTCTTCTATCTAATCGGCTTCAGTGTGTGCGCCATAATGGTACTGTGTCTTCTTTTTTACCAGTACCTTTGGGGGTTCCACAAGGTTCAATTCTTGGTCCCCTTCTTTTCTCATTATATGTTAATGATGTCATATCTGTTATCCAACGTTGTTCCTTCCATCTGTATGCTGATGATCTCCAGTTGTATACCTCTTGTCCTCCTAGTCAGATTAGATCTTGTATCTCAGATTTTAATAATATTCTGTTCCAAATAAATCAGTGGAGTTCATCCAATTTCCTTCAATTAAATCCTAATAAGTGTAAAGCTCTCGTCCTTAGACGTCCCACTCTGTCCCTGGACAATATTCCTAACATATTCCTTAATAATGTTCCTCTTCCCTTCGTTGACTGTGTCAATAATCTTGGCATTGCCATTAATTATAAACTATCCTGCTGCAGTCAAGTCTCACTTATGCTCTCGAAGATCTATGCTACACTACGTAAACTTTGGCTCTACGGTAGTCTCTTATCACCATCTATCCGTGCCAAACTAGTTAAAGCTCTTGTGATACCGCACTTTCTTTATGGCTCCCTGGTTTATATATCTTTTGACTCGTCTTGTCGTCAACGACTAACGGTTGCATTTAATGATTGCTTGCGTTATATCTTTCACTTGAGACGGACAGATCACGTCTCGGATATACGGAATTCCTTATTAGGATATGACGTTTTTCGTCTCTTAGACATCATGGCTCTGGTCCTTTTATATAAAGTGTTCTATACCAAAATTCCTTGTTAGCTATCTGATTTCTTATCTCCCTTGCACTCCACTAGATCAATTAAATTTCTTATTCCTGCCCATCTGTCCCTAATTGGTAGTCGCTCCTTCTTTGTGCATGCTATTAGGCTTTGGAATAGCCTTCCCAATGTGGTGCAAAGAATAGGCACAGTCGCGGCGTTCAAAAAGCAAGCATCTATTTTTCTCTCCTCCTCTTAATTTTCTCTTCTTCAGTCTCTCTAATCGTTCTTTCTTCTATGCTTTTATGATCACAGAAATAGTTTTAATTAATTTGTGTAATTATCTAGTTAAGGTTAGTTTAAGCTATTTATTAAGTTCCCAATTTTTATATATTTATGTTTTTCTTTTCTGATACTCTAAAAGATGAAAGTCTTGTGTACTCATTCCTGTACTAAATTAGTAAATAATAAATAAAATAATAAATAAACCTCAAAAAAAAAAATCGCGGTAAACGGGTGAATGAAGTTCATGTTCGAATCTTTTCGAAATCAGCTGAAATTTGTCAAAAGCAATTTAATAAACGTCTGATTTGGTCAAAGTGTATAAATATTTGTTAAAGTGTATTAAATATTATGGATTCTGTGGGTTTTTATATGTTGGAAAATGTGGAAAGTGAAGAAGAAAACGAAAGAGCTGTCCGGCAAAGTTTTAGAGGTACAGCGAGGGATATTTTGGAAATGGATGAAAGAACGTAAAAATTATATATAAATTAATACAACTCTTATTTATTTGCGAAAATATACTTTTAGCTTTATGAAAATTTTTCGGTTGAATAAATCTGCCTTTAAATATTTGCTTAGTGAAGTAGAAGCAAGTTGCCCTAAAACAACTAAATCTAATTCAATATCAATAAAAATCAAGCTCGCTGCAACACTACGATTCTTAGCACAAGGGAGCTATCAGCAAAGCGTGGGTAACGAGTTGAATATAGCGCAGTCCGCGTTTTCCGAAATATTTTCTTCAATGATGAATATATTAGAAGAAAAATTATATCCAAAATAGATAACGATACAGCAGACCGACTCTGAAAAAATGAAAGCGAAACAACATTTTTATGAAAAATGTGGAATTCCTGGGGTGGTTATGTGTGTGGATGGTACCCACATTAAAAAAGTTCAACCAAAGGACAGTAAACACCTTTTCTACAACAGAAAGGGCTTTTATAGCATGAAAAAAATGATTGTAAGAATTTACGGTTTATCACGAAATATTTTTAAAAAAATTGTTTGCGCAGGTTTGCGATCACCAGCAACGAATCAAGTTTGTTGATGGGCGATATCAAGGGGCCAATCATGACTCCCATATATGGAACCTGAGCGATGCTAGGGAATATTTTAAAAATCTGTTTGAGAGTGGTGATAAACACACCAGAATTTTAGGTAAACAATTTTAGCAAAACTTACTCTTCTATTCTTCCTATGTTCTTATTCTGTAATTGTCTTTTTACTTATTTTATTAAATCTATGCAGGCGACAGCGGATACCCGTTAGAACCCTGGCTGTTGACACCATTTCGAAATGCATCCGAGGGTACAGTAGAAAGAATATTTAATAGGAAACATTCCACAGGGAGAATCGTAGTAGAAAGAACCATTGGACTATTAAAAAATCGCTTCCGATGTTTGCATGAAATGCGTGCTCTTCACTATGATGCATCAAAGGTTGTGCGAATAATTAATGTATGTTGCGCTCTACACAATATATGCCTACATTACGGCATATCAACTGAAGATGACGCTATATAAGAAAGCTACACGTTAATAGAAGAAACAAATGATGTCTGTAACAGTACTCATTATAACGAAGAAGCTGTGGAGATTAGAAAACGAATTGTGAATTCTTTTCGTTAACTAATTAAAACAAATGTCTTAATTTCTTTCTAAAAATATATATATTTTCAAAAAAAAGAAGTCTTTGCAAAAAACATAACATTCCTTCGTGGAGTACAAAAAAGATTTATATTAAATAATACGGAAATATGCCTTCATAACGCACAAAACAAAAATTTAATAAAAAATGAAACTGTTGTAAAAAAATAACATGCCTTCATGGCCAACAAACAAATATATACATTACAAATCTAAAAAATCACGATGAAGTTATCACAATTAGGAATTCGTATAATATTCAATAACATTCATTTTTAAAAGTTCTATGTCCAAAATTTTTTTTATAAGCTGAATTTTCTCACGGATTAAATTAGTCACCTCAAGGTGGTGCCGCCGATTTTCCTCCGCTTGTTCCTTTTCAACCTCGAGCATTTTGCTCTGAAGTTCGTTACTTTTTTCCAAAGCTTTGTATATCTAGTGTTGTAGGAAATGTCTTCATGGTTTTTCGCTATATCATCCACTTTTTTTAGTTTATCACACAATGTTTTTTGGATACCTACTTGTTTTTCAAGTAATGGGAACATTGCCGATGATTGTTCAGGCTTTTTACGTCTCTTCCTTGGTGGTTCCGATGAATTACATGTGGATGGTTTCGGTGTATAAGTAACATTGCCATCTGTATTCGAATCCAATGTTGGCATTTCAGATTCATCATTTAGGGATGTAATTGTATCTAATGTGTCCGGAATTACAGGATTCTGGCTAAATTTATACCAAAAGATTTGCCAGAGACGCCAGATATCGACTCATTACGATTTGTCAATTGGGCAACTTCTTCTTCAATTTTATTAACCTTCATTTGCTTATAGGGACCTCCACCAGTTGAATTGGCTTCACGTTTATAATGGCTCATTTTCTTTTTGACGAAAGATTTGTAATCTGTCCATACCTAAAATGAACAAAAATATCTATACTAAAGTATCCATATTAGTTAAACAAAAGCTACCTTCCTCCATTCTTTCGCTGTGCTTTCTGGTGGGCCTAAACAGTTCAACTGAACCTCGACTTGTTCCCAAAAATTTGATATTTCGTATGGCCCTTCATGACTAAATCCTTTAGCAATATCGGGATTGCTTTTCATCAGCTCGACCAAACGGCTGTATTGCTCTTGATTCGTCACTTTTTTCCTTTTTGAAGAGTTAATTATTAATTAATAATTGTCTATTTACTTAATTAAATTACTTACATATTTCAAAACTTTAACCGCTAAAAAAAAGTCTAAGCGCCGCGAACAAATGTTGACGTTTCCCAAACACACTGGGAACTGCCACCGTACGTTTTGAATGATCCCGAAAAATAATTTCGAAAATCGCGTTTGACGCTACGTTTATAGCGATGCAAAAGTTGAACGTTTGGCGTTGCGTTCGCGTTTACGTTTTGGGCGATAAGCCCCACTAACAAAAATAGGGGTGTTGATAGCTTGCTAACTAGTGAAGTTGTCCTTACAAGGACGCTTCTTGATGTAGGGTGACTCCACCTCTGTTCCCACACGCTTTTGAATAATGGCGACGGAAGGAGTATGTGATAATGTTTTGAGAATTAGGATTTTTCAGAAAATATTTAACACCAGTTCGCGGATCTTTGGGGGAAAACGAAAGCCTTTTGAAAAGTCGCTGTAGTGTGAACGCATTTCATGAGTACACTGCACCTTTTTAAACACCGACTTTCTTTTGCGCATCTTGGCTGAAGACTAGGGCTGCCATCACCTAAATTTCCAAAGCCGGATAAAAACTACAAAAAACCCGGACATTTGGGTGAAATTAAATTTTTTCCCCGAATACCATTTTTTTAGAATTTAACGAATGCGTTTTCTTTGCGAGTTAAAATCCAACCGTCGTATCGAATCGATAACTAACTTTATATTCAGCTACCAGCGAAGGGCTAGCAACCCTTTCTAGCATTTACTTTGAAACCTACGACACAACCTCGGACAGGACAGAAACTCTGGAAATTTAGGGCAAAGATATCTAGAATTACCGCATTTATGACTAGGCTGAAAAGTTGAGTCGAGGTTGAGTTGAAATCGAATATGATATCGAGTTGAAATAGAGTTGACGGGAAATCAAAACATAACCTCAAATTTTTGTGTGAAATTCTCAGAAGGAATTTTTTTTTACTCCTGTGCAAGCAACCGAAGACAAAACTAACGGCAAAGGCGGACTTCACGGATGGTATACAAAAAAATATCACTTCAGCCAAATACAACCCAACCAACGTATATGACGCGAAAAATCTACTCGACCCAGGTAGGAGAGTTGAGTCGGGTGAGTGGGCCCAGTTTCAACTCAACTTCCATTTATGACTTGGTTGAATTTGGGGAAAATAAAAGCAAGAAGCAGTCTGAGCAAGACCCTCAAAGCATACGGACGCGCTATTAAATCAAGTGAAGTGATAATCAGTGAAAATAAAACCCAACCGCCACGATGGTATCAACATCAGATGGCATAAACCTCTATCCTAACACTTTCGATCCAGGAATATTCAAAGTCATCGTAAGATGCAATAACAAAACCCCAATTAGCAAAATTAAAACAGCCAAAACAATCATCCAAACATTCGAAGAAAAAAAGGAATTTATAAAGGAAGTAAAACAGGTCAGTAGAAATACGGTTATAGTTGAAACAAGTAGAGCACATATCGCCAATGATATAGTACAAAACGAAGCACTAAAGCAATTGAATTATAATTCGTACATTCCAATCGCCTTCCTCACTCGAGCAGCGGTGGTCAAGGGAATAGATTGTGATATCGACGACGTCACTCTACAAAACGAAATTGAATCTCCGATTAAAATTCACTCCTTACAAAGACTAAAGAAAAGAACCAAAGACGAAAACGGAGAAATAAAATGGGAAAATTCACAAGCCGTCAAAATAAACTTCCATGGAAATAAAACGCCACAATACATCTTTCTATATAAAGTACGCATTCCCTGTGACAGCTATATACAACCAACCAAACAGTGTTACAAATGCTTTAAATACGGGCACACAACCAAATTTTGTAGGAGCCTTGAAATATGCATCAACTGTAGTGAAAACCCGAAACATCCCAAGTGCACTAAACCTGCCAAATGTATTAATTGCAAGCAAACTCACATTGCAACCCATAAATACTGTCCAGAAAAAATACGACAAAGGGAAATAAACGAAACAATGGCGGTCAGAAACTTGTGTTTCCTTGAAGCCTCACTTGAAGTCCCACGGAACAAAAAGAGTCTATCCTCCAGATTAAATAGCAACAGATTTCTAGATTTAGACCTTGAAGAAGAATTTCCTTCACTTCCATCTCTCATGTCATGCGACTTCCCAACTACGGTTAAATACAAGACACAAAACAATCAAACAATCATCAGATATCAGCGCTCACGATCAACTTCAACTAAAAGGAAAAGAGAAACAAACAACGATCAAACAAACGAACAAAAAAAGAAAAATATCACAGTAATAAGCGAAGACTCAACCCAGAGAAAACCAAATAACCTAACAATTGTCCTAACACCAAAGTCAAACCTCAATATAGCTACATCAAACATCGAACCAAGTCCAGATACGACAATTTTCACCGTCCTCAACAACATAACAAATGCACCATCCCAAACAATAAACGAAGACCAAGCATCAATACGCTCAGACCAATCTACAGCCAGTAGAAAATCTAGAGCAAGACCAAAAAAAAGAGGTGGATAAATCCACAAATATCAAAAACAACAAAATGAACACCTTCATACTTCAATGGAATTTAAATGGACTATTCTCTAAACTTCCAGAACTCCAATTAGTTATCAATGAGATCAACCCTCTCATAATATGCCTACAAGAAACAAGACTACAACCACAGCAACAATTTCAATTAAAAAACTACAACATTGTAATAAATGACTATACTAGCGGGGGAAACACCTGCGGAGGTACCCTAATCGCAATAAAACACAGCATACCTTATGAATTAATACCATTACAAACAAACTACCAAACAATAGCAGTAAGAATCAACTATCCAATTAAGACCGTAATTTGCAACATATACCTCCCAAATTCACAATACCTGACATACACGGAACTGAGTAATACCATCACACAAATCCCAAAACCAGCCCTTCTTTTAGGTGACTTCAACGCACATAATTCCCTATGGGGATCCGAACTCACAGACCGTAGAGGAAAAATAATAGAAGGCCTTATACAGCAGCATAATATAGGTATCATCAACAAACTAAAAGTTCCTACACACTTTACCGCATACACAGGAAAAACAAGCATAATTGATCTAACATTAAGTATAGACCATCAAATGAATAGGTTCCAATGGAACGCGCATCCGGATCTACACAATAGTGACCACTTTCCAATACTAATTCAGCATGATAACCACAAAAGCTGTGAAACCAGAAGACAAAAATGGGTAACAAAAAAAGCTAACTGGCAAGAATTCAAACAAATAGTCAACCTACAAAAAACAGCAGAATATAGCGTCGATGAAGAATGTAAATATATCACGGATCAAATAATAAATGCAGCTAAGTCATGTATTCCAAAAACTCCTCACTACTCAAAGAGACCATTAGTTCCTTGGTGGAATAATGATATAAAAAAAGCAGTCGAAAACAGGAAAAAGGCCCAGAATAAATATCGAAAAAAACCAACAAAAACCAACCTTATAAACCACCAAAAAGCAAAAGCAATCTCCCGACGTCTTATTAGAGAAGCAAAAAGGGAATCTTGGAGAAACTTTGTACAGAATATCAACTTCTTAACACCAACCTCAACAATATGGAATAACATAAGGAAAATAAACTCTCAAGCAAAGACAAATAACATCGAATATATAAATAACAACAACAAAATTATCAGCAATAGAATGGAAGTAGCCGAACTAATTTCTAAACACTACGCTAAAACTACTTCTACACAATCCTACGAAGAAAATTTTAGAAATTATAAAGCCGATACGGAAAACATCCCAATCGAATTCATTAAAGACAGTAGTGAAAATTACAACAAAGAAATAACATTAGGGGAATTAAAAAATGTGCTCAAACACTGCAGAGGATCATCACCAGGACCAGACGATATCCACTACCAAATGATAAAAAACCTTAATGACAAATCCCTAGCATATATACTGAGCTTCTACAACAACATTTTTATTACCGAAAAATTCCCCAATAAATGGAAAACTTCCCTCGCAATTCCCATACCAAAACCAGGACGAGACCGATCCCAACTAGATAACATCCGGTTAATTTCGTTAACATGATGTTTATCGAAAATATTAGAAAAAATTATTTCCAATAGACTTACCTGGATCCTAAACGAAAGAAAAATAATAACTCCGTCACAATGTGGCTTCCGCAAATACCACTCCACCACCGACTGTGCAGCCAAACTGCAACATGAAATTCTGCAAGCATTTGTAAACAAAGAACACCTAATAGCAGTTTCTTTAGATATTAAAAAAGCATACGACACAACATGGAAATACCGTATACTGCAGGAAATAAAAGAAATCGGTATCAAAGGACACCTTTCCGAATATATAAAAAACTTTCTAAGTGAAAGAAAATTCAAAGTTCTATTAAACGACGTGGAATCAAACGAGTATACAATGGAAAATGGCCTTCCCCAAGGCTCCGTACTAAGTGTATCCTTATTTCTCATTGCAATCAATAATATAACTACCAACTGCAACGAGCCAGTAAAAGCATTACTATATGCTGATGATTTTGTAATATATATGAGACACCAATCGACATCTATTATACAAAAAAAAATACAAGATACACTTATAAACCTACAAAACTGGTCAAAGAAAACAGGATATATATTCACAGCAGAAAAAACAACGGCCATCCATTTCACAAACAAATATAAAATCACAAATCCTAGAATCACATTAGAAAACACGGAAATAATATACAAAAATGAAGTCAAGATACTAGGAATGACTTTCGACAGAAAACTTACCTGGAAAACGCATCTAAGAAACGTAAAAAACAAATGTATTCAAAAGATGAATATTATAAAAAGCCTTGCCAATACACAATGGGGCACTAACAGATTTTCTCTCCTCAAAATCTATAAATCAACTATACTACCTATTATAGACTACGGGGCCATAGTCTACAACAGCGCCAACAACAAACACCTAAAGCAACTAAACACCGTCCAAAACACAGCAATTAGAATAGCTACAGGAGCTTTCAGAACAACCCCGGTCAAAAGCATGGAGGTAGATGCGAACATCACCCCGCTCAAATATAGAAGAGAGATCCTACAGTCCAACTATGTCCTAAAAATTAGGAGCTTACCAACGCATCTCAACTATAGCATAGTAAATCTTCCCCAAACCCAAACGCACCAAGGAAACAGATACTCAGATAAACTATTATACCACCGATTCATCACCGCCATCCAATCCATAAATTACAACAAATCTACAACACCACTAAAGATATTACAGCCTGAACATCCTTCATGGGTAACAAAAACCATACACGTTATAAAAACATTAGCCCAAAAGAAGAAAGAAGACACCGACCCAGCTATATATAAACAAGAACTCCTAGTAATATTAAATAGATATAGGACATACACACAAATATACACAGACGGATCAAAAACAGAAGACAGTACAGGCTTTGCAATAATAATAAATGGCAGCACTATTAAAATAAGAATTCCATCCAATAACAGCAGCTTTGATGCCGAGCTACACGCCTTACAACATGCCGTAGACATGATACAGCGTAAAGACCACATCAGAGAAGCTATAGTGATCACAGACTCCCTAAGCTCATTAAGTGCAATATGCAATAATTTTAGCAGGAACCCAATTGTCTGGAAAATAAATGATACACTTCACCAAACCCTAGCCCAGCGGAAAAACGTAAAATTTCTTTGGATTCCAAGTCATATTGGAATCAAAGGAAATGAAGAAGCAGATGCAGCAGCAAAAGAAGCATTAACAGGTACAATAAATTTTGAATTCGCGCCACTATACTCAACAATTGCCGAAGACATAAAGAAACAAATCATATCCCAGTGGAATACTGAATGGCTTCAAAACTCTACCCAATTGGTTGACATTAAGAAAACGATAGAAATCTGGGAAACAGCCCACCACCAAAACAGGAAATATGAAACCTGCCTAACGAGGGTAAGAACTGGACACACAAACCTCACACATAAGTGGATATTACAAAAAGAACCCCCACCCACCTGTAACATATGCAACACACAACTAACCGTTACTCATATACTAATAGACTGTCCCAAATATGAAACTACAAGAAGAAAACACGACATAAAGCAACACCTTGAAGAAATCCTTGGAAACTATCCCAGCCAAATAACAAAATTAAGAAAATATCTAACAGAAACTAAATTAATAAATGACATATAAAATAAATGTACATTAATACAGAGGGTACATATAATCTAATTTCAGGTTGGTTACCCTCTATAAATAAATAATATAAAAAAAAAAAAAAGCAAGAAGAGGACACAGAGACAGTAAATAAATCTGTCAGAATTAAAAGAAGAGCAAATCCGGGGTGGAGAACCTACTGGATCTAAAGCCTGCACTACATAGTTATGTAGCGAGTTCGCTAGGTTGGTTCGGCGAAGTACTTCTCGAAGTTAATCGAAGCACGCTATACAGAAACAACGCAATGTTAAAGAAAAATGTCCCTTGGGGACCCATTTCTATATAAAATCGAAGCTGTTGTTATTGTTTCGTCACTAGGCGACCCTTTTTTACGGTATTCGAAGATGTCAGTCTCTTTTACATTCCTTTGTTTCTGGGGTCTGTGGTCCGAAAACGTGACTACACACTCATGCAACCTCTCGAGTAGCCCAGTTACCCGGCACACCACACACCTCGAGTCCTTTGACTCCGACGCCAAAGTCACCGAAGGCGAAGTAAAACTATACAAAGTGAAACCAACTGCCTTTCTACATTCTCGACTTGCACCAACTTCGCGAGTATAGTAGTAGCCAGCAAATAAAAGCAGAGCATACCAACTCATTCTAATTAGACACAGAACAATGGATTCATAAAGAAAAGAAACGAACTAAGAAGAGCATACATAAAGCAAAAAAGCCAGTATTGGGAAAAAGAAATGAAGGAAATATGTAGAAGAATCAGCAAACTCAGTAGTGCCCAAATTTGGTATGTCCATTTTCCGAAAAAAAATTTGAGACCGCAACGTGACCTATCGAGTACGAGCTTGGAACTAATCTTAAAATTTAGTACTTACGAAGTAAAAAAAAATATTGGTCTGCCTGGTCAAATCTGGCGCTAATATTATCTTGGCAGACCACTTTTTTTGTTGTTGTTTTGGGACCGCAACTGACCTATCGAGTAAAAGTTTCATCTGTGGTAAAATCTCGTCAGTATTTCCGACCTCCTTCCACATCCAAGAGCTCAAACGCATTGTTCATTACCACCTTCTTCAATACCCCCCTACCTTCATAACCCTTAACATATTCCCCCCGGACTACGCTAACGTAAGCAACGCTAGACATTGCACCATGGGGTGGCAAATCACATGACGGACTGGTGGTACAAAGGGTAACTTCTGATCATGCATAAAAAAGACCAGTGTTTAATTACTACTTAAATCTTAATAACTCCTATACCACCTGCTTGGTCATTTTGATCTGAAAAGAACTCGGTTGGACATTGAGTGGTTTAATAACTAAAATCTTGGTTTCCTTGAACGACTAGATTAAGTCCTCTTTTCGTTTCGCATCGGTCTACGTTTGATACTTGAATTATCACTGGAACTTTCAAATAAAGCGAGAGCATTTTCGCCACGCCGAAGTTTGCTTGGATGCGGATTAAGAGTCAATTTTTAACTTAGATTTGTTTTAATTTTTTGAATATCATTCAATTGATCGGGTCACCCCTTACATAAACAGTGCCTTTTCAAAACCCCGCTACTCAACTAGGACAAATCCGTGGAAGACTCAAAATTGCAAAATTGTCGACGGGATATTACACTGTAAAATAAATTTGTAATTGAGCAAGGGGAATCTATTAATCCCCCGATTAATATCGAAAAAACTAGTGGCTTTACATAAATTAAGCGAAAGTAAAAAATGCAAAAAATAAGTAAATTTGATCGGAAAGTTTGGAGACGCAATAGTTTGAAATTGGGAATCTTCCTGCTACAAAGTTAGATATTCGAAGACTATGGATGTGATACTGAAAATTTCCATTTAAATCTCTAATTGCAAGAAAAATACTTTAATTTTCGTTTCGTTTCCCACTGAGCTCGTTTGGGATGAAATACACGATGCTCACAACTCTCATGTATATACAACGTTATGCTAATATCCCCTCTTCAACATGTCCACCCGCAACTTTTGTATGTAGAATAGTTCCTTCTGGCCATGGTATGAGAAAGAGCGGCTCCGTAGCGTTCAGAGCTTTGATAGAAACCTTTCAACTCTTTGCTTTGCAATAAAATACAAAAAGAAGAATCGTTCAAGTCGATGATAACGCATCTATGTCAGAGATGAACGAGGCCAAAAGTCAAATATTGTAGTCACGCTGGGACATTGGTGTCCATCCATTATCCTTACGATACTCTTATGCCCACTCCCATTACAGCCCACTATTGTCATTCGCTCGAAAATTTGCAGCGAATCGAGTTAATTTCAGTTCGTTTGTGTGGCGAAGGAGGTAAATATTAGCGCCGCGACGAATGTGTGTATTAGCTTGGGGCCAAGCTTTTAATTTGCCTAGAGTGGAGTTATCAGTTGGACACCTCCTCAATTCTCATCCGTTCGAATGTCTGACGGTTTATAGATAGCCTCTATGTGGCTATAGAAAGGGGAGAAAAACTCCAAAATTACCCGCATGCTCCATTTTCACTTCGTTAGTGATCAAAAGGCTTTCGACGCGCGATGATTTAGGCCTGCAACAACACGGTCTCACGGGTTTTCTCCTAATTAAAAATGCGCTTCATAATTTCTAATTATAAAAAGCGTTTTGATATCTTCAGTTGTAAATAACAATATTTTGCATTTACGAAATTGTCTTATCTTATTCTTAAAAAGTGATTTAAAAAAATAAAAAAAAATTTACGAAAATTAAAGTTGCAAGTGACTACCATATGTTTCAAATATTAGCCAGACCGCGTCCTCATAAAAGAATAAGAAGTAATAGAATCTAACGAGTTAGTCCTAGACTGAAGCTTCAATAAATTTTTATTGTATCATAAAATAATATTTACGAGTGTTTTTTCTCATTATTGTGTGATTGAAGTGACTCAAATAAATTGACTTAGCGCGCTCCTCACTTCTCTGTTGAAACATTTTTTTAAATTTGAGTTTATTGAGAGTGTGTTTTGAGTGTAAAATTCCCGAGGTGGCAACTTTTGTGAAACCAATTTATTTCGGACCAACAAGGTGAGTAATTTGTTGTAAATCTTAACAAGGATTTAGTGTATTCCGCACACAGAGAGTGTAGTGGTAACAGTCGTTTGTAGTTTTGTGCTACTAGACATATAATTTTTAATTATGGTTTGAAATGACGTACCTAAAATTTACGTTTTGTAACCCCGCCCTAAGTTATTACAGGTGATCGTTCCACAAAATTTCCAATGTTAAATTTAGTTCGGTAGTGCTGTGCGAATTCTCAGTTGGCTAAGTTTGATTTTGAGATTTTGACAAAATAAGATTTGAGTTTCGCTTCTCAGTTTTAATTTAATTTAGATTCGAGAAATTCGGGAAAAAATCTCACAAGTGAAAGAAAAATCTCTCATTTATTTGGATATCCACGCACACAAAGGAAAAATTGTTCTCGTGGCTCTGTATTGTGTATTTCTGTTTACCGTGCGTGATTGATATAAATTTGAGAGCGCTGTTGCTGCACTTTTAAATTTTGTTGACGGAGCTCAAAATGAGCTCGAAATGAGGAGAACAAAACTCTTTTTTGTTTGTTCCTTATACCCCGGCTTCACCGGCCTCAATTCAACAAAGTTCAATTCAATCCTCATAAGCGGCTTCACCGGTGAACATGGCATGTTCAGTTCAGATTTGAAATTGTTGTTGCTTTTTCGCCAGAAATTAGAAATGCAAAAGCTCACTGGAATTCCATTATTCAAGTTGATTACTCTCTTTTGAGCAAGCTTTTACGTTCAATCTCAATTTCATGTTGTGTTGGGCGAACTTTTTCCTGAGTTCAATATGTGAAAATGTGTGGAAACTCAGTAAAAAATCGAAGTTCGGTACACTTATTTGCTTGAACTTGCGCAGTTCGGCCGGTGAAGCCGGGGTATTACCGTAATAAGTTAATATGGCCAGTTTCACACGGGGCAACCACGAAAAATTGGCTGTAATCGTCACTCCCCTTTTGAAATTCCATGATTAGAATGCTTTAGCTTGTTGTTGTTGGTTTTAATATTAATTATTCCTTCTGCCATTTCTTTTCTTTTCCTAGCAAAAGGGAGACAAACAACAGCAACCACACAGCTTTCAAAAGGTTGATTCAAATTTCCGTGAAAGAGCTCAGAGGTTTAAAAATCTGCCCGCCCCATCATTCTCCTTGTTTTCAGCCGAATTTTGTTGGTTGGAAGTTATAATACTCAGTTAGGGGCTTGCTTAGTGGCCTAAATTTGCTATTTAGTATATTATCTCCTCGTCAACATAGTTTAAAGTCTAAAAAAAAAAAAAAACTATTAGCAGTAACCGATCCACGCCAATCCATTCTAATAATTGGCAACAGGAAACGAAAAATATGTTTATATAAGAAGAAAAAAAAAAAATTTTTTTTAAAAGATAATTGTTCTTTTGAAGTTGGAATTGCGAACCTAACCAAAAAAATTCGGGAAAGTTGAAAAAACGCTTTTTAGCGAATAAAAGAAAAATGTGAGCTCG
Source organism: Thereva unica (assembly GCA_949987705.1). Lineage (NCBI taxonomy): Eukaryota > Metazoa > Arthropoda > Insecta > Diptera > Therevidae > Thereva > Thereva unica. The sequence goes on along the minus strand of OX465282.1, from coordinate 71,207,273 downwards.
GATCGAAAAAAAATAGTATTATCTTTTGGTTTGTATTGTAGTTTTGGGTAGACCTAGTACAATATCATACTTCAAATGAGGCGAGGTGCTATTGTAATGCCAAAATGACAAAAACAAGCAAATAAAAAAAACAGTGGGTGTGTGTACTTATGTATAGTTGTTTTCAAACCTCGTGACATCCCGCGCATGTTCCCCAGCTAAGCTCTTAAAAATGTTTAAAAGTTCAGACAAAAGCTTCAGGTAACTCCTTCTATCAAATCAATTGCTGCCATGTAATCAGTCGCGACTGCGTATTGCTACAGGGAGGCGTGTTTTTCGGGGACTTCATTGATTTATTTAAACAATTTACAAATTATGAATGAAAAACACCCGTTTTTATAAATTTTTTTTTTATTTTAAGGTTTTTGTATTTTACACATATGCTACAGAAATAATTTGTATAATTTGTATAATTTCTGCTAAAAAATACGAAATTTGTGTTTTTATCACTTTGATTACTAGATTGTTGACGTTTCCTGCCAGTCGCATACGCGCTTCTGCCCGGGGAGGTTGTGCTGCTTGCGACTGCGGGGAACTGTCGGTTTATGAATGAAAACGCTTATTTATTCAAAGGAATTTTTTTCAGCATTTTTTTTTTAATTATTTTAAATTTAGAAATGAGAAATATTTAGCATAATTAAAGTAAAATTATGCTTATTATGATGAATAAACTGCCTTTGTTGAGCAGGGGCTTTACATGTATTTAAAAGCTCTGCTCAACACATATAAAGATAAATTAACTTTATTCATTCGGCATGCGCGCATCCCTTCCTAAATTATTTTTTTGAGTTTTTTTCTGCGTTTGTTGCCGTTTTAACTAAAGAGAGGGGAAATGATATGACATTATTTATAAAATTTGGCAACGAGGTGCGCAGAACTGCTCAAATTTTTTGTGTCACGGAGTTTGAAAAATTCTATACACGCATTAGAAGTTATACTTCTTTGACGTGATTTTAAGACTAATTTTTAATTTCTACACAAATATTTTATTGGATTCTTTCTATTTTCGTGCGTTGGAAGGTGCAAGCATTATGATGTCGACACGCTCAAGGCTGTCGGTAATACCGTATTCTAATCCTAACTAAAATCACCAACTAGTTGGGTCATTAGGCCTAATTACAATTATCTTAAGATGGGCTTAAGATGCCTCATGAAATTCTCTTAATACTGGCTAATTTTCTACCAAAACGTAATGGTGGCAAGCTGAATCAGCATTTATTTACCTGATACTACTACTGGTACTTCTAAGCCTAACTCACTTCTTTTTTGTTCATTTCCGCCTTAGCTTCTGATTGAAGAATTTAGCTTCTCCTCCACTTTAGTCAGTAGATCAATAATGATCGTACCATTATAGTCTAAGACGTTCGTTGCTCTTAGCCGTGCCTTTAGCTGAAGGTTACAGTGCAGCAGTTTGCTCTGCTAATCTCCGGCAATCCAAAAGAACATCGTCTATGTCCTCTGTCACAATGAGGAATTCCAGGCGTTGGGTAGACTCATTTTGCCGGTATGCTCTCGTAACTCACCTGTGGGTTCATCGATCTTGGGTAGATTCATTCTACTTCCTTTGCCACTACTGAAATAAACGTCACTTCTAAATTCTGTTCACTTCCCTAGCTTCTTCTTTTAGTTGTTACTCAATTAAATTGAGTGGGTTAGGGTAATTGAAATATGATACGAAGAGTTTCATACTAAGGACATTAATGTATCGGCAAATACAGCATCAACGCTTCCAACGTTTGACTGACAACACTTCGAACCTGTCTAAACACCATCGTCGGACGCTTGACATTGGACATTCATAGTTCGAGTAGCGGCCACACAATGCGTTCTACCATCAAACGTCCAACGTTGGAAAGTGCTCATAGCATCGTTTAGAGCTGGCTTTAGCTGAAAACTAGGATATGTAATTTATTTTCCTCCATAGCCTCTGGGTAAAAACCTCCTCACCCATGGACATCGTGAACGGATTTTGGCTACGAATTTTCATATGCCCATATAATAATAAACTTAATAGCTAAAGGATTGGAGTTGCAATGCTTCCCTCCTTCACCCCTTCGCCTATATCGTCCGCAGGCCGTATCAGAACATCAAAATTGGCAGCGTGCTGTAAATTAGGGCATGAGATAAAAATGCAGCACGCTGCAATCCAAAGTATTTCAATTGGCTGAGGCTGGTAAAATGACAAGCAAAGCAGCGTGCTGCATGTTCATATCATGTCTTAAGAGGTTCTGATTTTTGAGGAGGAGATTCTTTGAGTCCTGAGGATAGGACCTTCAGTAAACCCATCGTAGCTACCGGCCTGGAAGCCGCCAGTGCCGATCTTACATTTGCTTGAATGGATGACATTTCTCGTGTAATAACATAGTAGAGCCAAGTTTTTAAGTTTATTTTTGCAATAAAAAGTTGTAAAATATTGTATTTTATCACTTTTTTCGGCACCTGGATTACCAGTGATTAGTGTTTCAGTGATTGAATTAAAACAATTTCAAAAAATTGAGTGAACCAATATGTTTTAATGGTTTAATTGTGAAGGTGACCAATTTTGTTACATTCGCTGTGGTTTTGTCGAGTTATTTTAGGGCAAAATGTTGAATTTGTGTGGTTATTGAGTTAAAATGGAATTTAAAGTGATTAAAGCTTGTTAAAGAATAATTTTTAAAAATATTAAAGCAGAAAAATGTGTATGAAAAAGTTTAAAAGTTATTGTTATTTATGTTGTGTGGTGATACTTGCACTTATGTTTTAATAACTATTCCGTAATAATTTTTAACCATTTTAAATTCACTTTTAATTTCATTTCTTCATTCACTTTTAAATCCAACATTTTTCCCCTAAATTAACACGAAAAAACCACCATGAATGTAAACAAAACTGGTCACCTTATCAATTTCATTCAATTTATTCACTCGGATCACTAACTAACTTATCACCGGTAATGCAAGTTACAATATTTAAATACAATATTTTGCCACTTTTTATAAGTTAAAAACTTGACGCGTCTAAGATATTACACTACGAGTGAGAGAAATTGCTTTCCATCCAGTAAAACTCCTCACCCACCAATAGCACACAATAAACACTACAAATCTTCCTAGGCCCACGAAAAACCAAACTTGCGCTTAGCTGATGACTCGAACATGAAATTTATTTCCCTCCATAGCCTCAGCATAAAAACCCCCTCACCCGTAGTAATCACGGTATTCAGACACAAGGTAATGTAAAAGACTGTATACCGTATACGGTATTTAGTGCTGATGTCACGTGGAGGACACTTCCCATATAAAATCGAAGCTGTTGTTGTTGTTTCAGCATTACGGCTGACGTCACCAGGCGCCCATTTTTTACGGTATTGGAAGCTGCCATCGCTTTTACATTACCTTCGTTTTCTCTATACCGTGCATCATAATAATAATCCCAGGGCGCATGAAGAATGGAAGTTGAAATGCTTGCCCTCCATTGCCACCAGCCACCGCCCCTTCGCCCATATCCTCCGTTGCGTTGCGTTGCGAATTCATCAAAATTCACTCTCATAATATTTTTCAAAACGCGCCTAAAGAAGTATAACTTCAAAAACATTTTTTACAAGGTTAATTATATTATGCATTAAACGACCTACAAGTATGTACTTTCATATTACTTGAGTGCAAAAGACTAGCCAACTTGTCAAGTAATTGAAAACAATTAATAAATTAATTTGACTCTTGATTTCCTGAATTTAAAAAAAGCTAATAATAAATTTCCGTAATAAATAAAAAGTTTCTACTAAAAAATAAATAAATAGAAATCAACCCCACGATGTTCATTAGTTCCATGTAATAAAGATTGTTACGATAGTAAAAAATGTAAATGTAGGTTACGTAAGTGAAATTTATTTAATAAATGGCTAATAGGACATTAAAAAATATTTAACATAATGAAAACTTTTTTTAATTAATCAAGTTAAGTTGTTACATAATATAAGAAATTTATGTTTCCGCAATGTACATATTTATGTATATTTTGCAATTCCAACTCGCCTATTTTCAAGTTGGAAATTTTGCTGCCGCAAAAGAAGTAAAAAATGTCAAAACTGTACAAAATTCCCCTTCCTCGAAAGATGTAAGAAGTGTTTCGGCGGCAGTGTTGCCACTTGATGAGGGCTTGTTCGTATCCATTACAATAAAGAAAAAGTATCCAAACGTACCCATAAGCTTTCTCTAAGTATCCACATGATACTAAAAGAGCACATAATTGTATATTGGTTGAAAGAGAAATTAAAAAGGCCATTTTTATTGGCTGGCCTGACCATTTTTATTGACAAGCCAAGCAATTTTTTCTTTAATTTTATATTAGGTACCATAGGAACACTACTTTTACTGCTAGTTGAGTGTATTCCGATTAATATATTAGGGTGTATCTTTGATAAGTCTGTGCAAATGTTAACCTTTACCGACGTTATTACTATCCTTGGAAGATTATTTAAATGCGTGAACGGAACCTTTGTAGCACTCCAACAAGCCACAAAAACATCAAGTTAGAAATATTCGAGGACAAAACAAAGTATATGCGCACAAAAACCGCAGAAGAAATGGAGAAAATATAACGATAGAGATCTACAATATAGAAGGAGTAGATGAGTTTTTATACTTAGAAGCAATTATAACAAAAGGTAATGATACATCGGCCGAGTAGCACTCGCTAATAAAAGCTACTTTTGTTTTTATGTGAAAGACCAGAGTCTTAGGAAAGGCCCTTTATACTGGGTCGACAATCTATTTTCTTCATATAGAGTGCAATGTCGAACAGCAGCTCTAGTCGGGGAAGGAAAGAACTGCCACAACCTACCCGCGATATACCCGCGACCAATGCTGTCGCGACTTTGACTTCGGGGCATCGAGAAACAACTCGCTGGAGTGTCTCCTGAAACGAGTTGAATCTCATCAACCAACCGATGACATGCGCTTTTGTTGGAGCAGAGAAAGGCTAAGGAAGGCTAAGACAGGAAGAATTAGGAATGTAAAGTGGAAGAATAAAGAAGGAAAGTTACATATGTAGGCGGGAAAGTGAAAAGGTGGGCGAAGGACCGTGGGGCTTGCGGGTATTCGAACCCGAGACCTCTGGGATGGTAGCCAGACGCCTTACCCCCCAGGCTACCGAGGCCCCCGGCCCACTTTGGTCTAGGAAAGCAGCTGACGTCCAAAAAAATGTTAAGGTAAACAAAATAAACTTACACAACACTTATAAAGCCTGGAAGTATGGACATTGAAAAACACAGACGAATCATTGGTCATTTGGATAAAAGGATACTATTCGGAGTGGTATGAAATCAGTACCTAAAATTCTAAACATTTTATACGTGATCAATAGGCTGTGGAGTTCCCTCCCGATGATGACGATTCATCGTACCACAATACGATACAAAACGCAAACTACAAGAAGGGAAATCGTTTTTCACTTTTAAAACCACACATGAACATAACAAGACAGAAGACAAACTAATGTAAAGTACGCCACAACTCAACAGAATTGAGGTATAAATTTTGGGAAAAAAATATAGCAAATTTGAGAAATGAATTGTTATGATTAGAGAAGAGACGTAATAGATATAGATTTTGAAAAATGAAAGTAAAATTACAATAACCCCGAACGTATCCTTTTTCGGGGAAAACGTATCATCGTACCCAGATGCTTTTTTTCGGCTAAATAGTGTCCAAAATGATACGAACGTACCCAAAGTACGTACACGCTCATATACCAGTAGGACATTATTTTTGAACCGGGACATTTGAAATAATTGAGACCTCAGTACAATTTACCAAAGTGTAAGGAACAAGTGTACTGCCTCGTGTAAGTTCGACTCAACTCTAGTTGAGGTCTAGGAAAGGGCACAAAACAATTTTATTTTGCTAATAACTTTTATTTAAAGCAGCTAAGATATTTGTTATTTGGTAAAAATATTGCGTAAAAGAATTTTTCGTCTATTAAATTTTTTTGCAATGATCAATATTCATGATGAAAAAACAGACTCAGAAAGTCTGTTTTTCCAATTGAGCATTGCAAATATTTTAAATAGACTTTTTTTTGGTTGTTCGTGATACTGAAAGTTTTGTAGAATATTTCAAGCTCTCGAATGTTGTTCTAAAAAAATCCATCGAAAAAATCCAGAAAGCCTTTTTTACAAAAAGTGAAATTTGAAGGAAAGTTTAAATATTTTACTACAAAAATAAAGCTGGTCTTCTTAGCTAGCAAGACGCAATATTTTTACCAAATAACAAAATTCTAAATTGCGTTAAAAAAAAGCTATTCAACACATTAAAAAGGTGATTTCTAAGGTTTTTTTTTTTTTCATATTTCGCTATGTTTTGTGCCATCTATAATTCCATATTCCGTCATGTCTTACATGTCAAGGTCAGGTGTCTGGTAGTAAGCTTAGCTCGGACGATAGAGAAAGGATAAAATAGATTAAAGGGATTTGGGGGGGGGGGTGCATGAAGAGATGGAGATGAATTCTCGTTCTTGAACTCTTGGATGTTGTATGAGTTCGGGAAAACTGACTCTGGGGGTTGTTCCACAGTCGAGTTGTTTTCGAAAAGAAGTTGCGCGCAAATAAGGGCTATAGATAGTGAGGATAAGCCGAAAGGGCTAGTCTTGTGTTGCGGGAAAAACATTGCCGTGGAGGCAGCAGGTAATATATATCAGTGGAGCAGTCGTTATGGTAGATGTGGTAGAATTTCACCAGAGCCGCTACATTCCTCCGGTGACTTAATGAATCAATTGTGGAGCAAATGGCGATGTCGCCAATGAGTTGGAGGGCGCGGTTTTGCACCTTGTCCAACCACGCTAAGGTGTCAGGGAAAACTCTGGAGAAGTAAGAAAGAGCAAAGAGTTTGCGCAGAGGTTTAGCCAAAGGTGTAGCACATTTTTTAAGAACCATAGGGGGAATATTATTGGGGCCAGTGGATTTATTGGAATCGAGCTCCTTGAGGCACTTGTACACTTCACGAGTTCTAAAGAAAATTCTGCCCTTTGAGCAAAACCCTCTACAATGGGGGGTTGCACGGCAGTATCAGGCAAAGAAGAATTTGACGCAAACAGAGATGCGAGTAAGTCAGGCTTGGATTTGGTTTCTGTTAACACCTTCCCATCGTGAATGAAAGAAATTTTTTCTGACGGAGGTTATCAAGGGCCAGAAGTTTTTACTGCCAGTGGTGTTAATGAGTTTATTTCTTAACTTGTCATCGGAGGATGCTTTGATTTGCCTGATGGTGGTTTTGCAGGCGTTTCTCAACCTGATGTACTCACGTCGGGATGATTCGCTCAGGGAATGCCTGTACTCTCGATATGCGGTTTCTTTGGCTTTGATAGCGTTCATACATTCTTGATTAAACCATCCATGCGGCCTTGGCCTGATGGATTTGGTAGAGTGGGGAATGAATAAACGCATCCCTGCCAATATGATTTTTGAGATGCAAAGAGCGGGAAGGTTGGCATCGCGATTCTGAAAACACAGATCCCAGTCTGCAGCTTGGAAGAAGCGAATAAGCCCCAGACAATTGGTTCTTCCATAGTGCCAAACAGTTCTTCTAGGAGCTGCTATGGTTAAGACGGATGATTGGTATGGGAAGCTTGCGTTGACCAGGCAGTGGTCTGAGTTGCCTAGAGGTGAATCAACTTCGATGGAGTACCGCGTTGGGTGGGAGGTAAGAAAAATATCAAGGAGAAGGGCCCTTGATCTACAGCGTCGGGAACTCGTGTAGAGCATTTAATCAATTGGTAAAGGTTATTAGTCTCTGCAAAGAGCTCGGCATCCCGGCCAGAAACACTGGTGCCATTTGAATAATTCAGCCAATTTGTGAGTGAACGTTGAAATCGGAGATAAGTTCTGAGATAGCGTCAAATGCTAAAGAGGCTTCATTATTTATATTAGGGCTCCTGTATAGAAAACAGAAGAAAATGACGTGCTTATGAAGTAAAATTTTAAGGCCGAGGTGGTTAAAGTCAGGCGATGTACTGTTGTACACTTTCTGAAAAGCTACGTCTTTCCTAATATACATGGCAACTCCCCTATGGGGGGAGAGATTATTTAGGTACTAATGTGTACTCGGAAACCTGGTCTGTCATTTTTTGTATTTATTAATCTGTAATATTAATAGTATTTTTCGATGAAATGTTATTCCAATTTTCATTAATTTTTATGTTGTAATGAAATAAATTCAAAGTCAATTTGATTAATTCATCCAAATCTCTTCTATAGCAGCACTGTTCTGCCGTAAATAATGGACATTTCCAACAAAGAATATTATTACAAATCAAAATTCCCATAAAGTGGCACTCTGGTAACTAAAAATTAAGTTAGCTGCACAAGCTTTAAAATTTAATTTCTGTTGCTAGATACATATTGCTAGCAATGAAAACAACTTACCTCTTGAGAGTAATAAATTTGTGGGCATGCAATTCATTAACAAATTTGTTTCACTTATTCAGCCCTTCCCTTTTGGTATATGATATAGGCCTTTTAATTGAAGGAAATTGCAATTTTGTTTTTAGATTATTAATTATTTTGAGTTTAGCAAAAAGACATGAGGAATTAATTTTTGCTAGCATATTAAAGTGAAAATTGAATATCCAAGTACCATTCACAGGTAGTGTAATAACATAATAAACATTACTAAAATTGTGAGAGCCTATTGTAACTTCGATCGAATAAACTTTGTATACCACCTTTGTCATTATTTGTACCAAGTTTTTTTTTTTTTTTTTTTGTGGCAAGATGAAGCTTAGGAGTCACCCTTTGTACTACTAGTCCGTCATGTCTTACAAGTCATGGTACAGTGTATAGTAGTAAGCTTGATCTGAAGGAAAGATGAGATAGGATAGGTTAGGGGTCTGGAGGGTGCATGAGTGGATGTCGATGAACCTTGCGTTTGAACTCTGAGATGTAATATGAGCTCGGAAACACCGACTGCGGAAGAGAGTTCCACAATCGAGTTGTTCTATTTATAAACGAACTGCTAAAACGTAATGTGCGTGAAGGGGAGGGCTGAAGGGTGAAGGGGTGAGCCGAGTTGGCTAGTCTTGTGTTGCGGGAGAAAAATTGCCGTGTAGGCAGGGGGTTTTTGATTTCAGTGGAGCAGTCGCTATGAAAATAGCGGTAAAACTTGCTGAGCGCTGCTACATTCCTACGGTGGCTTAGAGGATCAATGCAAAGAGTGCTATCGCCAATGAGTTTGATGGCGCGGTTTTGCACTGTGTCTAGCCAAGCCAAGGTGGTTTTAGGGGCGCCTGCCCAGATATACGAGTTGTATTCAAGGCGTGGCCGAATGTAGGACTTGTATATTGTAGCCAAGGCAGTTGGATGAAGGAGAAACTTGCATCTCTTAAGGAAGCCGAGGCATTGATACGCTTGTTTGGTGACTTGGAGTATGTGATTATTCCATCGCAAATCGTTGGATAGAGTCACGCCGAGGATGTTAAGATATGGGTCAGCTGTTATATTATCCTCGCCCACTGAAATGGAGGGAAGGTTGGTGCAGGTTTTAGTGGAGAATAGACAGTACTTGGTTTTGGTTTCATTGAACTCGACGCGATTCTTGCGGCCCCAATCAAGAATGAGTTTAATGTCCGCGTTAAGAGAGTTGGACATGAGTTCGCGTTCTAAGAGACAAGGTCTGGCACTTACTTGTCCTGTGTTGTCGGAGGGGTATGAGTAACGCAAAGTACCGTCATCGGCAAAACTATGAAGTGGATTGGAGGGGATTGAGAGCAGATCATTAATAAATATAAGAAAGAGAGTAGGTGAGAGAATCGCCCCTTGAGGAACGCCGGCCGAAATGGAATGAGGGTTGGATTCGACGCCATCCAATACTACCTTGAATGAACGGCCAGAAAGAAAGCTCTCAATCCAGTTCCTTAGAACTGAGTCGATACCAATAGCTTGGAGTTTCGACAGCAGAGCGGGATGCCATACTCTGTCAAAGGCCTTGGAGATATCTAGAGCAACCAGACCAGACTCACCGAAGCCATGGATGCTTTGGTTGATGTGTTGTCAGGCATACAAGAAGGTCGCCAGTAGACCGTTTTGGTCTAAAGCCATACTGCCTTTCGTGAATAATTTGGTTAGATTCTAGATATTTCATCAACCTTCGATTGATTATTGTCTCCATAACTTTGGAGAGAACGGAAGTTAATGCTATTGGGCGGTAGTTTAAAGGGTCGCTGGCTTCACCTTTTTTGGGAATGGGCTGAACATGAGCTAGTTTCCAAGAGTTGGGATAAACTCCGGAGAAATATGACAAGGCAAAGAGTTTGCGCAGAGGTTTAGCCAAAGGTGAGGCCACTTTTTGAGTACCATAGGGGGAATATTATCGGGGCCAGTGGATTTATTGACGTCAAGTTCTTTGAGACATTTATACACATCTCGTGTCCTGAAGAAAATTCCGTCCATTAAATGGGCGTTGCGATCGAGGACCGGTGGTGACGTATCAGCTTGAGGTAACGAAGAATTTGAGGCGAACAGAGATGCCAGTAAATCGGCCTTGGATTTGCTTTCTGTTATCACCTCCTTTCCATTAATGAATGGAGGGGTTGAGGAAGAGGTAAAATTCTTCTTAATGGAAGTTACCAAGGCTCAGAAGTTTTTGCTGCCTACGTGGGTGTTGAGGATCTTACCTCTCAGTTTGTTGTCAAATGATGCTTTGACCTTCCTGATGATGGAGTTACAGGAGTTTCTCGACTTGATATACTCACGCCGAAGTGACTCGTTGGGGGAATGTTTGTACGCTCTATAAGCGGCTTCCTTAGCTTGAATTGCGTTCCTACATTCCCCATTGAACCATCTATTTGGCCTAGGCTTTATAGATATGGTAGAATGAGGAATAAACAAACACATTCCTGCCCGTATTATTTTAGTAATACAGGAAGCGGCATAGTTCGCACTGGCACTGCGGAAACACAAATTCCAGTCTGTAGCTTGAAAAAAGCGTATAAGTCCCAACCAGTTGGCTTTCCCATAGTGCCAGACAGTTTTTTTAGGAACTGCGTTGGTTGGAGTGGAAGATGGATATGGGAAATTAGCGCTTACTAGATTGTGATCCGAGTTACCAAGGGGCGAGCTAACTTCGACGGAGTATCGAGTTGGATGAGAAGTAAGAAACAGGTCAAGCAGATGGGCTCCTTGACCTTCAACGTCCGGAACTCGCGTTGCACAGTTCACGATTTGGTGCAAATTATTTAGGTCTGCAAAGATCTCGGCGTCTTTGCCAGAAACACTGGTGCCATTGGAGTAATTTAGCCAATTGACATTATGAACGTTGAAATCACCCGCAACAATGATTTCACACTCCGGGTGGGAAGATAAAAATCCGGAGATTTGTTCTGAGATAGCATCGAAGGCTAATGTGGAGGCGTCATTACTGATATTAGGGCTTCTGTATAGAAAACAGAAGAATATGACGTGGTTACGAAGAATAATTTTAATCCATAAATGATTAAATTCAGAAGATGTACTATTGTACACCTTCTGAAACGCCACGTCATTCCTAATATACATGGCGACTCCCCTATGGTCGGAGAAATTGTGCACTAAGGTATACCCAGCCACCTGAAATCGATCTGAATCGGTGTCAGTGACTTGAGTTTCACTTAGTGGGAAAATGGCCGGGGCATGCGTATCAAGATAGCACATTACATGATCGAAGTTCGCGAGGAGACCCCTAATATTACAAAAAACAAAAGAGAAATATTTGTTTTTGTTTAGGGGCCTTTCCTGCGCAAGGTCCATGACCTCATTTATGGCTGACTCAGCCGGCGATGCAACCATCGGAGCTTATGGGAACGGCCTTGCTGCAGTGTTATGCCTGCTTAAGCAAGACGATTCTCATCAGCTGGCCGATATTGCTGCAGCGCCGGCGTTGTCTAGCTGGGGGAGCGGGAGAAGTGGAAACGGGAACTTACTTGCTGTCCGTCAGTAAGGCGTTGGTGGATTCCGTGTTGGTGACGTCTCCTTTGATTTTTTTTTTCACTTCACTCCGTTTGCACTATTGTTTTTTGATTTTTTAAATAATTATTGATGCTGTTTTTTTTTTTTTTTTTTTTTTTTTTTTATAAAGGCCGGGTTATGACTTTAAATCGGGATTATCTTTCTGGTTATATATTTGATTGTTGCGAGGATTTAATTTTCACGGGGAAGTGGACTTGCGGCAGCACCCGCTCGCATTCTATGCCGGTACAGTCCAGACTTAAACTCAAGTTGTGGTTAATAAAACGCCAATTTTATTAAAATTCACTAAACATATTTATTTTGTATAAACGATATTACAAAAACACTCGAACTTTAACTTGCATATAATTAATACACTTCTAATAATTAAGTTTTTTTCTGGACGCGATTTTTAGGAACCCTTTTTGCACGATGGTCAAAACGGAGAGGCCGGAAATTGGCTATACCGATAGGGACGGGACGGAACACGGCTAGATAACTGAACTTTAAGTTCGGTGATCGATTGAGTGTTCCTATTGATCGCTAATGATCGTGCCGGAAGTTGTTGTATGACATTGTGTAAAGTTTAATAATTAAACTTTACGCGGTCAGGTCACTACACCTTTGTAGTCTTGCCATTGCGTAAGTCAATAACGTCTATGAACATTTAAGACTTAATTACAATGCAATGTCAAAACACAAAAGTTGAAATGCATGAAATTATCTAATCGTAAACACAGTATGTCGGTCGCTAAGCAGTCGCTGTCACGTGTCGCTTCGCGTAAAGCTCCTAACATCTCAACTTTGGTCGCGCGACAGATTACTTGATATTCAGAGCGACTTAATTGTAACTGCGAAAGCGATAACTGGAGCGTCGGCGTCCACGACAAGCGACAGCAACAACGACAGCGACAGAATTGTAATCAAGTAAATATTAAAAAAAGTGCATTTCATCGCATTAGTTTTCATTATTACTGAACTAATCGCAAAAACCCCCCTAAAAAGGAGTGTTTTTGGCATTTTTAGGGGTGACGCCTCAATGAACTATATTGCAGGGGTAGTTTTAACCCCTTAAGGGTTGAAAATAATTTATTTTTGCCTGACAGTACGCCCACAATCGAATTTGAAGGATAAACTTGAGAAATTTTTTTTTTACAATTTTTGCCATTTTTCGCCAATTTAGGGGTAGTTTCAACCCTTTAAGAGTACCCCTTACCATTAAGTTCACCTTAATTTAGTATAAGTCAACCCTCTTCGCAAATAAATATTAAATTATGCGTGAACAGGACCACAAAATACCTACACGTCGAATTGAGTAACCTCCTCTTTTTTTGAAGTCGGTTAAAAAAGTGCATTTCATCGCATTAGTTTTCATTATTACTGAAATAATCGCGAAAACCCCCTAAAAAGGGGTGTTTTTTGCATTTTTGGGGGTGACGCCCTAATTTTAGGACCGAGGGACCTCGATTTTCGTGATCAGCGACCCCAAAAATGTTTAGGGTTCGATTTTCTTAACGGTGTTATTTTGGAACACCATAACGCGCGTTTTGAATGGACTAATGGGGAGCTGCAATATCTTTAGCTTATTTGCCGCAGAAAATCAACGTGAAAACTCCAACACATTCAATTTGATTAAACTCATCCACGCAAAGGTTTGCGTTGGTATAGTACCTTCAGAAGCTGAGCTATACCCCAGTAGGGAATTTGCAAATTCATGAAATCGGAATGCAGTATATCTTTGTAGATATTGGAACCAATGTGAATCGATGGTAATTGGAAGAAATAGTATTGCAAAGTGTCATGCATAAGGCACATGCACACTTTTCCCTTTGTTCATTATCGAGGAAAAATGCTGAAGCCACTTGTAAAATAGGATGGTGTAAGAATTATCTGCCTTTGGTTGTCTCTCTTCTTTTTAAAAACAGTTTTTGGAAGGTATGGTAAGGTGGCCGTTATGCTTTCGACCCTAGGACATCGCAATGTTAAAAGAAGGGATGATTCGATCTAGAAAGTAGACATTAAGCATTCGAAGGAAAGTGTACAGAATCGAATCTGGAAGGCTTCCATTCCCTACTTGGACGCATCTTCTTCGGAACCGAACAGTGGGATACGAGAAATCGAAGATAGAGAAATTTTCTGTATCCACCATAATACTCTTTGCTTTCTTGGTTTCGTTTTCTGGTAAAATTTTGGTTACGAGTAAGAACTAAATTTACTCTTGCAAATTTTCGTCGACTTTTGTTTTTGACACTTCAAATATGAATTTTCGTTTATTATATATTGAGTGAAGGAAAAGAGATCAAAGATATGTGAAGCCAGTGTTTATTGAAAATAAGCTGGTAGCTTTGTAGCTTCCATTATATTTTGTACGATTCTCTTTAAAGATGATTTAAAGGGATAGAGAATATTTTTATGCATTGTATTTTTGAGTTCGGGTTGTCTGAAGTGTTTTTTTTTGCAAGAAGATTGTAATGATGGTGAGCGAATTTTACAAAAGAAAATAGGTGTATGTGAGGTATGCAGGGTTCTATTAGGGTTCTATTATTACTATCTTCTTTAGATTTTGAGCCAAAATTATGCATTTCCATGAAAAATGAAATGACATCAAAGCAGTAGTTGCAGTTTTTCAACGGCTTTTTTTTGGACGTTTTAATTATCCACAGAATCTGAAATAGGTGCATTTCGAAAAAATGCCAAAAATCACGATTTTCGATTCGTATAGCATTGGATGTAACTCGGGGGGCCTCGGTGGTCTAGAGGTAAGGCGCCTGACTACTATCCCAGAGGTCCCGGGTTCGAATCCCGGCCAGCCCCACGGTCCTTCGCCTTTTCCACTTTCCCACCCACATAACTTCCCTTCTTTCTTCTCCCCTCTTTACATTCCTGATTCCTCCTGTCATAGCCTTCGCTAGTCCTTCCTCGTTCCACCAAGCGCATGTCATCGGTTGGCTGATGAGATTCAACTCGTTTCCGGAGGCATAATACTCCAGCGAGTTGTTTCTCAAATGCCCCGATGCCAGAGTCGCGAAATGGTTGGAAGTAGGTGAAAATTAAAAAAAAGTATCGCGGCTAGGTTGTGGCAGCTCCTTCCTACTTCTTTCTCTCTTTCTACTCTCTATCTTCCGGCTAGAGCTGCTGTTCGACATTCTACACGAAAAAATAGATTGTCGAACAGTACAAAGGGGCTTTCCCTAAGCCTCTAGTCTATCACATAAAAAAAAAATTGTTGTCTGTAAAGAGGGTTTACGGACGATAGTTTAACGTGACAACGTCATGAGAAAACATGGATGAAATGATTGCATACTTTTATGAATAAAATTGAATCATTTATATTAAATTATCATTATTTTGTATGGATACAAAAAGGAGTGAAATGAAATATTCATTTTGATTGATAAATTAGCTTTTATTTGCACTAATGAATTCAAATATGTTTATTACTTTAATGAACAGATTATTTACAAGTAACAATGTGTAGTAACAAATTCATTTACAGCTTTTATACATGTCTGATATTTAACTTCTTGCAAGCTATGTTATTCTGTTAAGGATAGGTCGATGATAGGAAAGTATGAAATGAATGGGAGTGTTTCAAGTGTAATGTGCCTTGAAAAAGTCAAATCGAGGGTTGTTCCTCTCAGCGTTGATGACTTAGTAACATCTGATGTGCATTCGAGATTGAACATATCCTTCATGAATTTGAGGAATGTATCATCATTTTTCACGTTTGTGTTGAAGTCGCCACAAAGAAGAATTGGTATATTGGTATCAACTTGCATGATCGGATGCACATACTGCCTGTTATGCACGTACGGAAAGAGTGCTTGGTGCAGCAACACACTAATGTTTGAGACACTTGCTCCAGGATGAATGTACACTGCGCCAAGTACAATTTTAAACGTTGTATCAGCAGTGAAGCATGTAATTTCAGCTAAGCAGACCTAGCCTGTGTTTCTGATGAGACGAGTTGTGTCCGACAATTCATCGTGGAGAACTTTGGCCGTGGATGTTGATGTTAATTTTCGATAGATTGCCACTCCACCAGCTGCGTTTGTATCAGAATCCGATCGATTATTCTGCCTGGTTATACATTCATAATTGAGGCGCTCAGCGCTAGATCGGCCTAAGCCACAATAAGTCCACGCAAGAACGACCTAAGTCACTTTAATCAATACAATGATTCCAAATTATTCTTTAGATTAACATTGAAAGAAAATTACTAGTTTAATCAAACACAGATAGAGATAAACAATGAATGTACCAAAATAAATGTTGTGTTTGTTAAACTTTCATCTTTTAAACCTAATTTTACCGGTTTCAGAAATTGAGGCTTAGGTCGATTTAGCGCTGAGCGCCTCAATTATTGATTGGAACTGGATCAAAATTGTCACGCATCCACGTTTCAGTCAATACCAAATAATCCGATCTTGGTATCACGGGATCCGTTTCAATATCGGTGAAGTGCGCAAACAAACTAGGAACATTAAGGTTTGTCACTACAGTTTGCCCAGCGTTGTTACCGTCATCACAAAATTTCACTACTTTCGAAGTGTCCACGGAGTCGAATGTGTTCGTTACGGACATCTCGCGTAGTCTGTGAGTCGTTCCCATCCCGTCCGTGTTTGAAGATAAAAGGCGCATCTTTTTCCGTGATGATGTGCAAGCCGTCTATATTCGTTACCCGACTCAGCGCCACGTACACCAACTGTTGTGGTTGCTCCGAGGAGTATTTATAAACAATAACAGTAAACGTCCCACTTTGCGACTTGTGAATGATAATAGCACAAGCAGGAACGCAAGGAAACTGTTTTCGTTTGCATTTCACAGTTTTCGTCAGCGTAATGTTCACTATTTTCTTATACACCGGCACCCAGTTAGGAGACAGAGTGTTTGGCTTGCTTTGCTTATTGTTGACAATTTGACAAATTTAATTTAATTAAATATTGACAATTTTAATCAAATTTTTAAGATAACTACGATCAAATTTTTAAAATTATTACGGGATAACGGGATATAACGGGACAATGAGTCATCATTTTTCGTGCATGCAGCCGGCGTTCATCGTTTTAATAGACGTTGTCACGTCAAAAAACTAACATGTTCCAAAAAAGTCTTTAAGGCCAGTATTCACAGTCGATTCTTAAGCATGGACTTAAGAATTTCTTAAATAAGTTCGCCTTATTTGAATAAGGCGTTCTTAAGAAATCATGTATTCACAGTCATTTCTTAAGGTGAACTTTATTAAGCAATTGCTTAAGCTTTTCCCTTGTTATTTTCCATTAATTCCACTATTAATGTCGTTTCCAAGGTAACTTAAGCAATTGCTTATATTGATTTTTTAATTAAAGTGTGAAAAAATATATTTTAGCCCAGTCACTTTATACAAAAAAAGAGCAAACCTCTGAAATAATGCAACTGGAGATTTATCAGCGAGATTCTCTTTTATTTTGGGGTCACAAATAATTTCCCATAAGTCAATAAAGCCAGCTGACCGGCTACTCGACTTATGGAGGGTCAAAGGTAACGAAAATAACTTGACAAAACTTGATTTTTCATTGTCAGATGTACCCGAACAATTTCCAAAAAAAAAAAAATTCGTACATCATAAAATTAATTACATTTTACTAATTGCACTGGACTATATTGAAAAATCAAATACACTCACAGGCACAATTAACCGCCCACTTACACTTTTTGTCACCCTGTTTATTTACGTTAAGTATGGCATATCGCAGGATTTGTTTTTTATTGAGTGGATATTTAGGGAAAAAAATAAACAGTTGGCCTTGCGTGGGGTCTCAAATTTATTTCGCAGAAGCCTTTGCAAAAATTATTCAATGTTTGACCAAATTACGGCCACGTTACCGCGATTACATTTTTCTGATTTTCTTTTCATCTAGTGTTTAAAAGTTCTTCAATTTGTGTCTTTAATATTCCTTTTGGTGGTTCAAAACATAAAAATGCCGATAG
Organism: Thereva unica; assembly: GCA_949987705.1. Classification (NCBI taxonomy): domain Eukaryota; kingdom Metazoa; phylum Arthropoda; class Insecta; order Diptera; family Therevidae; genus Thereva; species Thereva unica. The sequence goes on along the minus strand of OX465282.1, from coordinate 71,189,308 downwards.
ATGCAACTAGTGCAGCTAGGGCTGTCGCCTTCGCTGATGCTGGGTACAGTCAACGTCACATCGCTCGAATACTCGTTGTACCTCGAACAACGGTACGGGATGCAATTAGACGATATCGGGAGACTGGCTTATACACCCGGAGACCAGGTCAGTCCAGAAATCGTTGCACTTCCACCCGAGATGACCGCTTTATTGTAAGTAACGTGTTGAGAGATCGCTTTTCCACTGCTACTGAAGCTCGTACACTTCTGTTTGAAGTCAGGAATGTTAGTGTAAGTGAACGCACAATTAGAAGAATACTGGCAGAAAGAAATTTAAGGGCTTTTCGTCCAGCTCGCGCTCCACAACTTCTCCCACAGCACCGTAGAGCTAGACTTGTTTTTGCGCAACAATATTGTGATTGGACTATGGAGCAGTGGAAGGACGTACTGTTTTCAGATGAAAGCAGAATAGCCTTAAAAGGTCCAGGTCCACTCGCTGACGCCCAGAGTCTACAGACGCAAAAATGAGAGGTTTTCTCTCTGTGCTATAAGCGAAACAGTCGGCTAACAAGGTGGATCAGTAATGATTTGGGGAGGTATCTCTTATGAGGCTCGTACCGATCTTGTCATTTTTGATAGGGGCAGTGTGAACGCTCATAGGTACGTGGAAGAAGTTCTCCAAGATCACGTCGTACCGTTTGCTCCATTTATTGGAGACAATTTTAGGCTAATGCATGATAATGCACGTTGCCACGTCGCGTCGCTCGATCTGTAACACAGTACCTTAACGAGGTCGGTATTCAAACTTTGCCATGGCCAGCGCGTAGTCCTGATATCAATCCAATCGAACACGTCTGGGACAACCTCAAAAGACGTGTTCGGGCAAGAGTACCTGTACTTACTACCTTAGGGGAGCTCAAGACCGCTGTGGTAGAGGAGTGGCACAATATCCCTCAGACGGATATTCAGGACGTCATGGATGGTCTTCCAAACAGGCTTCAAGAAGTCATTAGAGCCCGAGGTGGTAACACCCGTTATTAAATGTAAATGACAAAAATTTCCCTGTTTTTTTAAATATTCGGTCAACAAGAGACTCGAAAAAGTCGATTTGGTTGAATAAAATGTTAATAAATAATTTTTTTGCTACATTTTCATTTGTTTTTGTTTATCAAGGATTGCTTTCACATACCATCCATCAAAATTACGTAAAATTAGACGGTTTGTAGACAAACTACAAGAATTACAGGGTGGGCGGTTAATTGTGCCTGTGAGTGTATAAGCAATTGCTTGGCACCCTTGACGACTACTTTAAAAAAAATTCATTTTCAAGGGTAAATAAGATCGTCCTAAGCATTTGCTTAAGCATCAACTATGAATACTTATTTGAATAAGATTTGCTTTATTAAGTTCATGCTTGAGCATTTGCTTAAGGAAATGCTTAAGTAGCGACTGTGAATCGAAGCGACACCTTAAGCAATTGCTTAAGCATGAACTTTGAATAAGAACTGACTAAGAATACGGGCCTAAGACTGGAAACAATTCTTTATGTTTTGCTTTTCTGATTCCATTATATGTTATTTTTCAGTTTTTTTTTTAGTTTAAGCCTTCGATACTTTTACTTTTATCGTTCGCCTTGCGCATTGCTTCCCTTATGCTGAACCTTACGAACCGCCACTGCTTGATACAAGTACTATTTGTTTATGAATTCCTATTTACATTAAAACCTAAAAACGAAGAAAAGGTTTTATAATAACAGGGGTGGTAGCACGTAAGTTGTTTCAATCGACTTCTTCATACAAAATTTTTTTGAAACACTTGAATTTTTGTATGAAGAGGTCGATTGAAACAACTTACGTGCTACCACCCCAGAAATATTTTTCATTGAAACTGGTCTAAAAATCGCGTAAAAACTGCATCAAGTGAGGTTCTATATGTCGTGGTACTTTTGTCTGTTTAGACAACGACGCTTCAATTTACTTGAGTTTTGCTCGGACACGGTGCGGATATGTGTGTCTCGGCCTTTACGCGAATGGAATCGATTCACTCTCATGTAAATTTTTTAAGCAAACGTCCCTAAAGAAGTTGTACGTCAAAAACTCGTACGGAAGTTCCAACGAACTTCTGGATTCTGTAGCATGAAAAATCATCCTTTAGTAGAAGAAAATATTTAGAGCCTCCTAATGAATCTGTTTGCATGGGTCCACATAAATCACTCTGAATGAATTCACCAACAATCGTAGTTCTATTAATTTCTAAGCAAGATTCAGAGAACACCTCATTATTACTATTATTTAGGTTTAATCCAATAACCGCATTTGACTTTTCAGTTAATTTTATTGTTTCATATACTGAGTTTCCATGAGAGTTCAACCAGAGTTGAACCCGAGTTGAACTCCATGGAAACAGTCGCAGTCAAGAGTTTTCGTTAAAGATTTTCAACTTTGCTCAACTCAACGAAAATAGGTAGATTGAACAGAGTTCACGCACACAACTACAAACGGGATTGTCAAATGTTAAAAAAGTCAAAATGTCGCACCTGTTTATAACATTTCTGTTATACAACGAACACAATAAATTAATTTTATGGTCCATGATCGCTATTTTATAATAACAAAAATATTATGTCAAATTTAAAAACAGCTGCTTGCTTAATACAAGTACACATTCAGCTGTCTGTACACAGGCAGAAAAGTCAGCCATGGAAACGCATACACTGATAAAAAAACATTCTTAGCTTAAGACAATTTTTTTTGAACGAAGCAAATCAAGTTTTGGATATAAGGAAAACAAAATTGTCTTCAGATAAACAATACTCATAGTCTTGCTTTTATTGTCTTAGATGAAAACAAAAGTTGACTAGAAGTAAGAAAAAAAATTCTTGGTTTGAGATACTCATTTTTTTAATTTAAGCAACTCAAGGTAATAAAATAGTGAATTGCCTCAATAAATATTGTCGAATTAAAGCTTCATCGTGTCTTTATTTAATACAAATGTTGTTTTTAATAAAAAAAATTAGTTTCTTGAGTAAAAATTACAACAATCTTATTTCGAGAAAAAAATATTTTGCCCGAAAATATAAGTGTTGAGCGAAGAAATATAATTGCTTGGCTCAAGAATTTCTAGTGTCTTACTCTGACACAGCATTCTCATGTTAAGAATGAAAAATGTTTCAACTCAAGACAACGAAAGGAAGACTATGGAATTGCTGGGATCAAGACAATTTTTTTATCAGTGTAGAGTTGAGTCGTTGAGTTGAAGTGTCATTTCAACTCAACCTCAACTCAATTCGACTCCCATGGAAACTCGGTAATAGTTAATATGACAAAAATGCCTTAGATTTAAATTATCGCTTTTAGCAAAACAAGCATTTGTGTTATTTATTGGCTTAAATAGTATCGTGACCAGTTCCTCTTCTTTTACCAATTGTAGCAACTTCAACATTTGCTCTCAGAATTTCCAATGAAAATTTATCAGTTTTTAGTGTGTAACCATGATCCGTAGCACTTCTCATTGAGAATAAATTGCAACTTAGGTTTGACACAAGGAGAACATTTTTTATGGTTTTCTTTTCCCATTTTCCATTGACATTGGCAAGAAGTTCAATATCACCTTTGCCTCTGCACAGTAAGACTGATTTTTATCAGCTGTAAATATATGTATATTGGCGATCCCAAAGTCTAGAAATTAACAAGTCTTTCATCTTCATATGGTTAATGAATGAAAGGCGAACAGTGGTATGCAGAAGTTCTTCAAATGAAGATGTCAGTCTATCAGAGAGAGAATGCAAAGATTTTATATGCGCTCGCACACAACTATACAGCGGAAAACTTTATGAGTTTACATGGGGATAAACTTGATGTGTTGGTACATATGTATTTTCTCGTTGTTCGAAAAAACAGTTTACTTTCCTCTTCTGTTGTGCATGCTTTATCGAAGAGAGAGAATCTGGGGCCGGTTCACGTAACTCGACAACGAAAATTGTTTTTCGTTTCGCGTTCACGTAGCTCGAAAAAATTGCAAATTTTCGTTTGTTGACTCGAAAGCTCTTATGTTATCGAACACTTGTATTATTAAGATTAATTTTCCAATTTAAAAGTAGACTTTTATAAGTTTTTATATACGTAAATTATTTTTAAAAATTTAATTAAGTGGATGCCAATAAATTGTATAATTTTACAGCGGTTTTTGTAAAGAAAATCGTGTTTCAGTAATGTGGTTTCCTTAAATTTTCTTTCGAGCTGCGTGAACGCTCAATTTTTTCGAGACAAATTTTTTCGTATTCAAATTCGTTTCGAACGATTGTCGTCGTTCGAGCTACGTGAACCGGCCCCTGGCTTTGGCTCGCCGAATTCACGGGGTATGCGTTGAGTTGTTCTCAGCAGTGATGTTCATATATGCACGCACACAACTAACGGGGGGGATTTTGTATGAAGACGAAAGACTTGTTACTACTAGACTTTGGACGAATCTCTAGCAAGTTTTTAAACCTTTGACATATGGAAGCTAGCACCAGAATCAGCAACCCATTTTTCTTTTTCATTTATATAGAGTTTTTCTAACTCACATATCATGGCCTCATTGTTTGTAGTTGGCGTTTTGTTTTTAAGCGAGCATAACATTCTCTCAAACAATGAACAGTTTTCTTGCAAAAACCACATTTAGATTTGCTTTTTAATTCCTTTATTTTATCTTTCTTAGATATCTTACTATCTTCTTTATTTTTAGTTGTTTCCAGTAAGGAATATTTCATAACAGTAGTAAATTGTTCCATTGAGTCTGCAGACAATTCCTCTTTCATAGGAAAATCTTTATATTTTAAGAGTAAACTGCATAAAATTTTAAGGCATATGCTGCTCATCCATCACTAATTGTTTCCCCAAAGTAGGAACTGATATAAACCTGAGGGTGATGAAAACAAGGTGAAAGAGTGATTGAAGAGAAATGGAATTCGCAAGCATAGAACAGATTTTTAATTGAGAACTTCCACTCGATAAATTTCTACCCATCGAATTTAATCAGAGTTAAACCTTTCATTTGCTTGGCAGCCATTTGAACAAAGTATAATTTTTCAGGAAATTCTTCTTTTCTTATCAATATTTCAATTAATTAACCAGAGTCCCCTGGGCCCATAACCTATTTGGTATTTCCCCGTTTTTTCTGCCATGAGAAAGTAAAGATAAACAAATTGGGTGAATTCTTGCTCCCGTCGGATCCCACATTTGAGTTCTGGAACAAAGCTACTGAGTTTATGAATAATGCCTGCATGTAGGTACGCTTTGTCGCAAGTTAAGGAAGTTCTCTTGTAAAACAGTTATTTGAGATTTTTTTGAAATTTTGCATGTTTGTTCGAAACAATGTCCCTCATGGGTGTGTGAAATTTCAGAACGTTCTGAGATATTTGATATCAAAGTTTCGATACGATTGCATGGGCCTTATGTAGAAATGCGTCTGAAGAGACATTTTTTTTACATTTTTCATCACTGATAAAAAACTGCATTTAAACTTTTTTTTGAAAAACTAACATAGTATTGTAGGATTGTTGACGAATCGTTCTACAAAAAAAAAACTTGATTCTGACATCCAATTTTCAAATTTGGATTGAAAGTCGATAAAATCTATCGTCGGGCGCACGACTCGAGCGAAACGAAACAGTGAGAGGGGAGGAGCGAAAGAAGCGTAGCAACACTGTGCGACTGCAACTTATCTCTGGCCGAGGACTATTCTAACGCCCAACAAAAGGAACGAATGTAGCACCTCACATGAATGTTGGCGGTCGAGACATTTTTCAGTAATTTCCCACTTTATTTGTGTTTTCTTGCAATATTCCTCTTAAAAATGATTGCACCACCTTTTCTTAAATAGCTTGCACTTGATTTTCACTTAGGTTTCTTTGCACCTGTTATTCTTACCTCACGTTTCACATTTTGTTATTTTCCGCATCTGAGGCAGTCTCATCAAAAACTTTACTTTTAGAACCTCGATGATTCTGATATTTTCAATTATTATAATTTTCCAAAGTTGTTTAATAACTTAAAATATAGATAACTCCGAGCGTTGCATAAAATTCTAATCATCCTACACGCGAAACTGGTTGGAAGTAAGTTATTCGTCGAGAATTGTCGCAACCTTCGCGGTTGACTTTCCCCCGCTATGTCGCGGACATGAAACGACACAGAGTTTTGGTCAATAGCCCATTTGAAAGATATTTTGATGCCCGCATTTCTGCTGTTTACTGCATTATCATATAAGCTACCGTTAAGGGGGTATTCTAGTGTAGAAGCATGAATTTGAGATGTTTTTCAGCTGCTATAAATAAAAAACTAAAAATATTTTATTTTTTCACAAGATATTTATTCATGTTTAAAGAATACATAAAAAATAAAAAAAAGTCGAAAAATTAAAAACTGTAAATTTTATAGGTTGTTGAAGTAGGGTGTAAAAAAAATGGCGCGCCAAGTTTGCCACGATTCCAACCCTTCTGATGATCTGACCAAAATAAAAAAAAACATATTATTAATTTAGATGAATGCTGCTATCGTACTAACTTAAGAAAAAGTGGAATTATTAACTTCCCAGTATAGGAAGTTATTGTAATCGGTCCGAAAATCGAAATCGAAAATTTCAACGTATTTTAATCTTTCAAGGTCCCAGGAGCATTTTAAGCAAAAAATTGGGAGGAAGTATGTGTGTGTGTGTGTGTATGTGCGTACGGATGTGGTCATTTTTTCCTGCACGATATCGCGCGAACCAAAACTGATATCGAGTTCGTTGAGGTGTCGTTCGAAGCGTATTAACCGAAATATGATCTGAAAAGATTTTCATGAAATTCGGTCCAGCCGTTTTTTTGTTTAAGCGACGTAAGTGATTTTTGTACCTGCATGATATCGCCTGAACCACGAAAGATTTTGACTTACTTGAGGTGCCGCTCGAAGCGTATTAGCGACAATATAACCTGAAAAGATTTTTATAATATTCGGTCCAGCGGTTTTTTGGTTTAAATGACTTAAGTAATTTTTGTACCTGCACGATATCGCGCGAACTATAAAAGATATCGACTTAGTTGAGGTGTCGTTCGAAGCGTATTAACCGAAATATGATCTGAAAAGATTTTCATAAAATTCGGTCCAGCCGTTTTTTTGTTTAAGCGGCGTAAGTGATTTTTGTTCCTGCACGATATCGCCCGAACCACGAAAGATATTGACTTACTTGAGGTGCCGCTCGAAGCGTATTAGCGACAATATAACCTGAAAAGATTTTTATAATATTCGGTCCAGCGGTTTTTGGTTTAAATGACTTAAGTGATTTTTGTACCTGCACGATACCGCGCGAACTAAAAACTATATCGACTTCATTGAGATGCCGAAAAACATTAATACATCAATTTTATATACATTTTCGTCATCCTAATCTTGTAAGTGCGCACATTTAGTTTGACATTTAACGAAAATATTGATAAACAATTGTGACAAATTCTCAGTATTATAGATATATTCTATATTGCCTATTGTTCATTTATTATTAAAATATCCAATCATATATTCAACATCCATCATACTGGGAAGTTGATCGTGTGGACCGAAAGGGTCGAACCCACATCCCAACTAGTTTTTTTTTTGGCTAAATTCCGGCTGTCCGAAAAAAAATGTTTTTTTTGCCTATTTTTTTGACTTTTCGGAATTTTTTAAAAATAGTAAAAAACATTATTTTTTTATAATAATAGTTAGTACGATAAAGACATGTATTGAGAACACTCACTGAAAATTTGAAGTAAATCGGTCGAGTAGAACTTGAGAAATTATGGCAAACTTTTTGAAAAATGTAGTTTCGAGATAAACACGTTTAAAGTTTAGGGTAAAATTACGCCGGTTTTGAACCATAAAATGACATTTTATACTTACGTTCATTTAATCCGCGATTCCTGCTCCATACATTGGGCCTTCATCTACTTCAAAAAAAGCATTTTCCAAACAACAACAAACCCTTTTAAGGACATATTCTTGAAAGGTTGAGCTTTGAAATTATCAAAAAAAAAAATTTTTTTCTTCAAATTTCTACACTAGAATACCCCCTGGAGATATTCAAAAAAAGCGTTATCAGTTATTTCAGGCACGTGCAGCGCAAACTTTTGCGTTAGATTGCTCGCAAACTACACAAGCGAGAATGACGACCAAGGACTCATTCTAAGCACTTTAAGTTTGGTAATCGGCATTAACCCACACAAATTAATATCTTACGAGTTAATGGTAAAAAACTGCATTCAGCTATAACATTGAGCCAAATCAACTTACAGACCTCGTTAAGGGTTCATTTTGTAGATCATTTTATTGTCCCACACCTTGCCATTGGGGCTATTCAGACGCTGCCATAAGTGTGCTGAGCAAAACCGGTTTTATTCAACCCCTCGGAACACACACGGGGCCTAATTGTGTTTAGAACATTTGAAAGCTTTACAGGAACGTTTAAATGTATTGTAAATAAAATTCACTTGTCAGACAAAAACAGAGCTAAAGAAAACAAGAGATAGAAGTAACATTTAATATGTGTGTAAGTTTTCACGCGTTTGCTTTTGCGTGAAAAATGTTTCGTTAAGTTCTTTCGCTCCCTTCCCTCTCTCATCTATAAAACCGGTTTTACTTGCCATGAATGTGCACCGTCTGAATAGCCCCATTGATTATTTTCAGCATGCAAACGAGTTGTTGAATATAAACGACCTCTTCCTCTTTTTCAAGATGGCGGCTTTTCCCAACACACTGCGACCCCACAAACTTGGTTCTATCATTCTCAGATGTACCCAAACAAATTCAAAAAAAAAAAAAAAAAAAATCGTACATCGTAAAATGCAATTTCATTTACTAATTGCACTGGACTATGTTTTTATATTTGATTAATGCTTACTACAGACTGCCTTTGCTTCATTATTCAATTTTTTTGGCTATTTGTACAAGCCTTTCTGCAAATCCGTTAAACCTAGGATAGTGTGGGCTACTGGTTACTATCTTTAATTCTCGGAATTCTCGGAAGTTATATGAATTAAAAGGCACATTATCAGATACTATTGTATGTGGTATACCGTGGGATGAAAAAATTACTTCTAATCTATTGATTATTTGCTGGGCCGCTTTATTTTTATTTATTTATTTATTTTTTTTTTTTCATTATTCTTTGATAAGTAGTCATCTACAACTAAATAGGTTTTTCCTGCCGCTTCCATTAAATCCATTGCTTTTTTGCTGTAGGGTATATCTGGAATTTCATGATTTATCAGAGATTCTTTAACATTTTCGGCCCTATATTTCTGACATGTTTTACATTTAACTATGGGGTCTTCTATTTCCTCATTAATACCTGGCCAATAAATTAGGCTTCTAGCCAGTGGCCTAGCAAGAAGGTGGGGGGGGGGGGGGTTAAATAGTAATAAGTCGAGTTCTGAACTTTAAACATTATCTTTCAAAATTGATATAATTTTTACTTATGTTTTAAATAGGAATACGATCAGAAGTGTTTTAGAGAAATTCAGTTTATTAACTATTGACATACATGATCAATAGTTCCAGAGCAATGCTTGTGGAAAAGGCACAGTTCTATGTTTCTACGCTTTTCAGCAAAGTTGTTTATTACTTCCTTAGCCGTTACTTCGATTTCCCTGGGAATACTCAAAAGAGCAAGACCATTCAGCCGCTGTTCTCCAGTTGCACTACTTTGCCAATCTTTGAAACGCCTTAAAGTTGAAAAACTTCTTTCGTTGCTATCAATAATGGTCAATCCAATCTTCAGACAGTTAGCGACTTTCAGCAAAGGTGTGATTAAAGATTAAAGCATCGATAAATATGTGTGTGCGTTGGAAGATGGACTGATATATATATATACAGCCGTGTGCAAAAGTATGAGGCACCCTAATTTTTAACTGTACCTGCGAGTGCTGTTCTCGGGATGTTTTCTCTTCTTACAATCATGTATTACACATTTATAAGACAAAAGAACCCAAAAAAGGGGTTCCTAGAAGTTGTAAAATTAAGAATTGGGGGCATTATGTGTTTTGTTGGTTTTTTTGAAATTTTGAATATCACTCCATTGTCATTGCTTTTGCTGACAACACGTGTTTTTGTGTTTGTTGCGACGATTTTTTTAAAAAGACGAGTACATTTTGTTTCGAATATGGGTAAAATTAAAGAACTTAATTTAGAGCAACGCGTGCAGATAGCTTTACTTGCTCGACAAGGTAAATCTCAGGTTGCAATAGCGAATTATTAATTAGGAATTCCTTTTTTGGGTTTTTTTGTCTTATAAATTTGTAATACATGATTGTAAGAAGAAGAGAAAAAATTCCGAGAACAACACTCGCAGGTACAGTTAAAAAATTTGGGTGCCTCATACTTTTGCACACGGCTGTATATATATATATATATATATATATATATATATATATATATATATACACACATATATATATATATATATATATATATATATATACAGTGAGCATCAATATAAAGTTAACACAAATTCCCCTTTTTTATTTTGAGCCTTTTAGGGAGCCTCCAGGACCCCCTTAGAGGCAAATGCGAATTTTTAAATTATTTTTTAATTGTAGTAGAGACTGTTACGAAGATTTTAAGGGGTCGTGTAGCCTCCTCCGATTTTTTTTGAGGAGGTAAAAACGTGGATTTTTTAGTGTATTTTTGTTGTTGAGCCTTTTGTGTTAACTTTATATTGATGCTCACTGTATATATATATATATATATATATATATATATATATATATATATATATATATATATATATATATGTAGGAATTCTTGTTTGCAATAATTAAAAATTCAAGACAGTTTTCTATAATTTGTTTTATTGTTACGTCTAATCGCAACGCTTGCTAAAAAGTGATTTCATTTATATTTGTTACAACGTGTTTTACTCATAACTATCATTATTCGACTACTATGATTATTATTAATTCATTCCATTTTCAATTGGATCCCACATTCGGCCGTCCTGGTCTTCGTCTGTCTCAGACGAACTGTCCTGTTCCATAAGAGCCCATGGTTTCATGTTGTCAGCAGAGGAACTAGTTTCAATAGGTCCTTCATGATTCCCCACCTTTCTAACGTCGTAGCGGTCTTTGCCTCTAACGTTGGTGACCTCGTATGGTCCTAGAAACTTCGAACAAAACTTGGATCCAGGAGAAAACTGTGTTCTCTTGATGGCCACTAAATCGCGAATAGAATAGGCTCTTGCGCGCTTTCTTCTCAAGTTGTACTGTCTTCGGTTTTCTTCTTGGATCTTAGATATTTTCAATTTGGCTTGTGTCCTCATTTCATCTCTTGAATCTTCGAACTCTTTAACAATTTCTTCCTCCAGAAGATTCGACAATAATAAATTTTTCCCTCTCTTCATCTTGACGCCGATCATTAGTTCGAAAGGGCTTTTCCCAGTAGCCCGTGAGTCCGTTGAGTTGAGAACCATTTGTAAGGGTGAAACGAACTTGAACCATTTCAAAGGTTCTTCCACTGACATTTTCGACATTATGGAGATGATAGTGCGATTTAGTCGTTCCACTTGCCCGTTTCCTCTGGGAACTCCTGTAGTCGTCACTATGTGGTTTATTCCCTTCTTTGCACAATACTCCTTAAAGTTGTTAGAAGTGAAAGCCGTTCCTTTATCGGATATAATTCTGCATGGATTGCCGAAGGTTTCACTTTGCAATTCCAATTTTTTCAGCGTTTCGCTAGCCGTCACGGTTTTCGTTGGGTATATCCAACAAAACTTAGTAAAGGCGTCAATAACGACAAAAAGATACTTGTAGCTTTTTGCCGTGGAGGACAATGGTCCGAGATGGTCTACATGATACGTATGCAAAGGAGTGCTCACTTTTTCAATCGGATTGAGGAAACCTTCTTGTCGGCCTTCTTTACGCGCTGCTAAAATGCACGGGACACAATTTGTGGTAACCTCTTGAACTTTCTTTAACAGATTTTTTATGAAGAATTCTTGTCGTAGCATTGATTCTAATCTTTTCTTATTGACATGTCCTTGTTCGTGGTAGTTTCTTATGAGGCTTTTCTGCATCTTCTTCGGTATAACAAGTACATAGTTTCCGTCGACGAACTTATACAAGACGCCGCTTCTTTGGGTGTACCCATCGTACTCCTTCTCTTTGATGATTGTAGAGATTAACATGCAGGTATCGTCTTCGGCTTGAGCTCGACGAACTTGCTGGAGTATTCCGTTCTCAATGGCACACACTGAGGGATAGCGACTTAGAGCATCTACGTGTCGCATTGCTGAACCCGATCGGTGCTGAACTTTACAGTCGAACTCTTCAAGAATTAATGCCCATCTGGCTACACGGCAGCTAAGTTCTCTTTTCTTCATAGTGAGCTGAAACGCTTTGCAATCAGTATAAATAGTGAATCTTAGTCCAAGCAAATAAATTCGTAATTTTTTAAGAGACTTTACAATGGCTAAGACTTCTAGTTCGTAACTAGAATAATTCTTTTCAGCTGAGCTAGTCTTGTAACTTAAATAAAAGACTGGGTGTAATTTCTTTGTCAAGTCTGATAACGGTTTGGCGATAGTTGAGTAGTTCGCAATAAATTTTCTGAAAAATCCAGTAAGACCGAGGAAGCTCTGCACGTGTTTCACGTTTCTAGGCATTGGGAAATTTCTTACCGCTGCCAGCTTTTCTACCGACGGTCTGATAGTACCATCTTCAATAACATGCCCCAAAAATTCGATGCTTCTTTTTAAGAATTTGCATTTTTTCCACTTCACTATGAGGCCATGCTTTTGAGCTACTTCAAGAGTAAGTTTCAATTTTGTGATATTTTCCTTTTCATTCTGAGACGGTATTATTATGTCATCCAGATACACAAATATTATTTTTTTAGTAAGTAAAGGTCGAAAAACGGTATTTATGAAGCGTTGGAAAACAGCTGGAGAATTGCATAACCCGAATGGAGCCTTCAGAAATTCAAATTGTCCGTCAGGGGTTATAAAAGACGTATATTTTCTGCTTTTCTCTTCCACAGGCACGTGAAAGAACCCGTTCCTTAAATCCAAAGTGGTGAAAACTTTTGCGCAGTATAAACTATCCAAAACTTCTTCGATGACAGGTAAAGGGTATCGATCCTTTATGATTTTTTTGTTAAGGCTCCTATAATCCACGCAAAGCCTGCTAGATCCGTCCTTTTTCTTTACGAGCACTATAGGGCTTGCAAAGTCTGAAACGCTATGTGTAACAATGCCTTCTTCTAGCCAGGACCGTATTTGCTCGGTAACTAAGTGCTTCTCCTTTGGTGCCAACCTTCTTGGTTTTTCATAGACTGGTTTTTCGTCTTCGAGGCAAATCTTCATTTCGACGCAAGTCTTTTCCGGTACTGTAGGGTTGTAGCTTCTTACAATCTCCATTACCTCTTTGCGGGAAACAGGGTCGGCAATATCTTCTACACTTCCCATACTATCATTTTCAATTAGTTGTACCACATCAAATCCTTTGAAAAAATCGTTTTCTAATTTATCGTTAATTTCTTCCCCACAGAAACGTTCGATCTCAACGAGGCCATTATTGAACGTCACTCGAGCTTCTTGCAGAAGATCCTTTCCAATCAGCAGGTCCTGTGATAGCCATACGTCTGGCACAACGTGAAATCGGAGACTATATTGCTCATCTCCTATTCGAGCATTGGCTACGAATGAACCCATAGTTCTTTTAACGTTTCGCCCGAAACCTGTTAGAGGAATGCTGTGTCCTTTAGAATACTTTCCAGTAACAATCAATTTTCTTGCTGAGTTTCTTATAAGAGTTACATCGCTTCCCGAATCGACTAAAGCCACGAACTCACACCCTCCCAGATTAACTTTAATGAAAGGAGCGGCAATGATATTGACGCTTTTCTGGTTCATTGACCTTGCTTGTCTTGCCCCTTCACCTTTTAGTGGGCAATTAGGTGCAATATGGCCGAATTCGTTGCAGGTAAAACAGCGTGATCCTTTGGTCCGATGACTACATTGCGTTGAAAAGTGACTTTTAGCTCCACAAATGGTACATCTTGGCGGGGTTAGCTTATCGTTTCCATAAATTCTTTCCTTTTTGTTGGCACTTCTTGTTATTTTACTTTTCATCATTTCGTAGACTTTGAGCTTTTCTTTAAAATCATTTAGATCTTTCGCTTCGTATAAAATCATTTTGTTATTTATTTCGTCCGATATACCTTCGATAGCGTATGTTATTAGTGATCTTTCATCGATTCCACCTCTGTTAGCCATTTGTTTCAGGGCGTATAAATATTCCAAGTAACTTTCGCCTGGCCCTTTCCTACGACTTTCCAGGGCTCTATGGACATCTATATTAGATAAAGAATCTCCAAATTCATTGACAAGGCAATCCTTTAGACCGTTCCAAGATTTCAAAGAAGTGGAGGTTTGCACTGCAAGTTTAGCTGCACCTCTCAACAGTCTCCTAGCATATAAATACTTTTGAATATCATTCCAGGCGCACATTTCAGCGATCTCCTCGAAGTCTGCTATCCAGGTTGAAACAGTTTTACCCGTTTCTCCGTTAAATGTTTCCAGTGATTCTTCGATATCTTTGAATACAAAGTGATTAACCGGACTGGTGGCCATGTTTAGGTTCGCTATGTCGTTATTTGGCGATTGGTTTTCTGATTGAACAGATCTCTCAGAACTGCAGGACGCTGCACCTTCTGTTTCCTGGTCCAGGGCAGATCCTAGCCGATCGATTAGGTCCTTTTTATGTTTATAACTAGTCGGTAATCCGCGAAGGTATAATATGTCTTGTAATTGCTTGATAGTTAGATTTGTTAAAGAGTCCATAAGCGTTCTAGTATCGCTTAAAACTCGAAGCCCTTTTTTTTCTTTAATCTGAAATAGATTTTAAGGGGATTAATAAAATTCTAACGTAATTAACGCAGATGTTATCGGTCTTTGGTGCATATCCCGTGGTGCCTTTTCTTTTCTTTCCTTGTCGTTTTTTTTTACGTTGCCTTTTTTTTCTCAACTTCGTCAAGGAAAAATTTCTTTTCCCTTACAGTTATTAATAACTTTTCCTTTTCTATATACTGCCTCTCCGTTATTCCATTTTAATTTAGCAATCAAGAATTTGTTGCATATAATCCCGGTTGAGCCCCCAATTTGTGTAGGAATTCTTGTTTGCAATAATTAAAAATTCAAGACAGTTTTCTATAATTTGTTTTATTGTTACGTCTAATCGCAACGCTTGCTAAAAAGTGATTTCATTTATATTTGTTACAACGTGTTTTACTCATAACTATCATTATTCGACTACTATGATTATTATTAATTCATTCCATTTTCAATTGGATCCCACATATATATATATATATATATATATATTATATATATATATATATATATATATATATATATATAGGATTGGTCAAATATATTAGGGTGGGTCAAATATTTTTTGGGTCCATTTCAGCGAAAATCTTAAAATTCGTGTTATTTCAAGTATTTTTCGCGAAGAAACTATATATTTTGGATGAAGTGTACCCCCCCTTTTACCATATTACCACAACATTTTTGCCATATTTTGGAATTCAAAAATTTCCTGGGCATTATTAAGTATTTAACGGTAACACTTTAGTTATTTCTTTTTAACAAATTAGATTATGTCACAACATCCGCCTTCAACAACACTTTTTATGTTTGTATGATTTCTCACTCTTTCCTTTGAAGCTTAAACAATGAATGTCGTATCCTTCAATTAGGCGGCTTAAAAAATATTCAAATCCTTTTTTTCTCTAGGTGGCTTTCCTTAATTACTTTATTGCCTACTTTTGTCCTTTCGGTGAATCATGATCTTGAGAAAAATAGAATAGATCTTGAGAAATCCTAAAAACCCTTTTTTAAATTGAATCGATTTAAAAAAGATAATTGTGTCTTCAAATTGGTTATTTCATTACCCGGAGTGATTTAATGACATAAGTATAAATAGCATTTCCGGGTCTATTTATGCTTCAGTTATTCGTTAAGAGACCTCTTCAGCACTTCGAAGACTATTATGAGAGCGATGAGCTGATAATCAACATTCAAATACCGCGCCACATTCAGAGCACTGAAAGCAATTATTACAAGAGCTGACTAGAGCATCCAAACAGGAGATCTTGCTGGGTCTACGGAGTCGAGAGAAAAAATCCCCAGATTTGACAGCAAAAAAAATTTCCAATTAATCCTTGTAAAAATTTTAATATTAAAAGTTTTTATACAAGTTTTATTTAACATTTCATTGTAATTTTATGTTTTGGAGAAGGTGGTAAAAATGTTAGGTAAAATGTGAAATTTTTAAATTGTTACTGTTTGCTCAAACTTTAAGTGAACTTTTCAACCAAATCGGACAGGAATATATGTATAATAATAGACCCAAATAAAAGTTGTTAGTTTTTTATGAATTTTTTATTTAGCTGAAAAAATATGGTTTTCGAGAAAAAAGTCATAGAAAATGGGTGTTATTTGGATAAGTGCCAGGTTTTTATAATTTTTTGCAAATAAACATCAAATTCTTTCTACTATAATCAAGTAAACATCTGACATTCACATTGGTGTAAAGCTGCAAAAATTCCCGACGCAATAAGGACAAGATCAATATCCTACAAATATTTTAGAAGTTATAGCGATTTCTTTGAAAGTGTTATTAAAAAATAATCATTTAGTGCAAAATATATTTTTGAAAAAAGTGGGGGTAGAATTAAACCAATATATAGCTTGGAAAATTCTGATCCAATGAGCCCAAAATCACTATTCTAGCACAATTATTTCAGAAGTTATAGCGGTTTGTTTGAAAGTGTTTTTAAAAAAAATTATTATTTAGAGAACTAGATAAGTGAGAAACTTCTACAAGGAAGAGTAATTGACAGGTCCCGTCATTTTAACCCTCTAAAACGCCTATTGAGAATCAGAAAAGTCTATAAGAGAAAGCCGTTTTTCCCTCGTGGACCTCTATAACTGAGACTTATTTGTTTGTACCTCTATAAGCGACAGTTTAGCGCATGATTTGCTAGTTTTTATAAAATTTCGAGGGAATACAATAGCTGGGGTGACCGCACAGAAGTCGTTTCAAATCATTGTTTTCGAGTTTTCGATTGAATTTTCCGTGATCTGACCCACATATTTGCTGAACTTACTGCAGATTATATAGTTTCTTCTTAAAATAACACGAATTTTACGATTTTCGCTGAAATGGACCATGATGCATTCTTTGCGAGCAATTTGATCCACCCTAATATATATATATATATATATATATATATATATATATATATATATATATATATATATACACATATATATATATATATATATATATATATATATATATATATATATATATACACTGTCGGACAAAATAAAGTGCAAAACAGAAGTAAAATTTCTTTAAAGAATAATAGACAAACGGAAGAGTTTAAATATTTTATTATAACATAATTTGTATCCTTAGTGAATAGTAATAAAAGCAAAAGAAAAAAATGTCAATACACATTCAACTTAAAAAAATAAATAACACTTAGGTATTTAAAAAAAGCAATAAATTTCGTTGGACAAAATAAAGTGCAAAATTCATTTATACAAAGTAAAGTGAAAGGTGAAAAAAGAATGTAAGAGCTCAATATGTTGTGTGCCCTCCTTTGTTGCTTATGACTTGTGCCAACCGTTTGGGCATACTCTTAACCAAGTTTTGTAGTTGTGATTGTGGCATAGCTTCCCATTGACTTTTCATATTTTCCCAAAAAGATAAAAGATTTGTGCGTGTGCTTTAGCGGGATTCTTTCATCTAATATTGTCCAAAGATGCTCTATCGGGTTCAAATCCGGAGACTGCGGTGGCCATTCTAGCTTTTCTAATATTATTTTCGAGAAAATAATTCGTTGCAACCTTGCTCGTGTGTTTAGGATCATTATCCTGTTGAAACACAAATTGGTTTAGTCCCATTTTCTTAGCATATTGATCGAGATTTTCCTTCAATAGGTTCACATAATATTGACCTGTCATTTTCTCATCAATTTAACAAGGTGCCCTAGTCCTTTCGAAGAAAAGCATCCCAAACCATTAGAGATCCGCCCCCATGCTTAACAGTGGCTGTATAAACTTTGATTTTAGCCTTTGAGATGGCTCGCACCACACTCTTTGTCTTCTTTTAGGATTTTTAGCTCAAATTTTGACTCATCTGACCAAATTATGCCGTCCCAAAAAGTTTGAGGCATATTAGCGTATTTTTTTGCGAAGTCGAAACGTTTCTTTATATTGGCCATCCGCAGCAAAGTTTTTTCTTCGCGTAAAAATTTTTCAATCCGCTTTCATTCAATCTTCTTTGCACTGTACGTGACGAAATATTCAAATTCAATACCTCTTTAATAATTCTGGCAGAATTTAGTGGAGACTTTTGAACTTGCCTCTTGATTAATCTGTCAGTCTGCGTACTTGTCTTTTTTTTCCTCCCGCATTTCTTTTTCAAACTCGCCGTTGTTCCTAATGATTTGTATTTTTCAAAAATGTTTCTTGCTCCTGATATTGAGATGTTGTACTTTTCAGATATTTCTTTATATTTGACACCACTAGACCGATCCTTAACCAGAAGTTCTTTAATCTCCTCAGACAGCGGCTTCATTATAAAGAATCTAAACGAAGCAACATTCTTTAGTATTAACACTTCACTGCAGATTACTTAATGGATTGAAAAACATTTAAAATATATTACCTGTTATTATTGGGTTAAAAAAATCAGAAACTCTCAATTATAACTGACAAACGTTAAAGTATTTTAAAGTTTACACTTTATTTTGTCCGGAGAAAATTGCGGGGTGTTTAGAATTTGCAAGAATATGTCAACTAAAACAACACAAATGAAGAAAAGCTTTTACACTCGGAAAACTGGGGAACCCCCGAAAGCTTTCGATGCATTTGAAAGAAAATTAGATTGTCATTTTATCAAGAAGAAGCATGTTTGGGTTAAAAATGCGTTTTTGCACTTTATTTTGTCCGACAGTGTATATATATATATATATATATATATATATATATATTATATATATATATATATATATATATTATATATATATATATATATATATATATTATATATATATATTATATATATATATATATATATATATATATATATATATATATATATATATGGGCGATTCTCCAGAACCTTTAACTTGAGCTAATTGGAAAAATTAAATTTCAAATTGATAGCACAACCGTGTCATGATATTTTTTGTGTTTCTTACTTCATAAATAAATGTTTTCTGATGTAGAACATTAAAAAATTCAATGCGCATATTTTTTTATGAAAACATGACATGACATGGTTACAATTTTGACATTTCAAATTCGGATGGTTACAATTTTGACATTCGCTTAAATTACTTGTTTTTAAGATTCATGAAACAATTTAAGCGAAGGAAACGTTACATATGATTTAACTAGTTACAATAGGTCATAAGAAATTTTGCGGGGAGAATTTAATGTAATATGAGCAAATTAATTGCAGTTACAACTTTGACATTTAAATGTAACCTCCGTTCACGTTAGCCAGTTTTGCCCAAAAATCAACCAATTTCAACTTATTTTTGTCACAAAATGTATGCACATGTTCGTTAGTGTCTGAACAATAAGTGCGTTTAAAAAATTTTATGATAAAATGAGACAATTTGGAGTACTTCGACTTACCATGCGGGTTACAACTTTGACGTCAAAACCTAGGGACAAACTTCAGAGTTGTTTTTTGGAAAATATAGCGATTTGACACTGCACCGAACACAACTGCATTTTTCCTTAAGAGTTAAACAACAACTTTTCACTATTTGTTTCAACGCTTCCTATCACAAATATAAATAGTTTTTCATTCAGATTAGCGCTAAAGACAGGCCGAAAAGTGACAGGTAACGGAAAATTTTTTCAAATTTCATTGCAAAATATCGTTTTAAATGACTTCGTACCTATATCTCATTGCTCATTAATAATTTCTTAACATTATCCATAGCTTCTTTTATTTTTAATCTTCCTACAAAAATTGTAATTCACAAAAATTTTGAAGCGACAAGCAGGTTAAAAGTTCCGGAGAATCGCCCATATATATATATATATATATATATATATATATATATATATATATATATACAGGTAACCCCCGAAGAACACGGTACTTGAAGAACACGAGTTTCGAAGAACACGTATACCTTCCCCCGAATTACACGATTTCAAAATACACGATTTTCAAGTAATTCTTTTGAAAAAGAGTAAAAAACATACCGGTGTATACACTAAGTTTACAAAGTGCCTGGCTGGCGATTGGATTTGGTCAGACAAATAAAAAATTGTATGGGTGGGGGATTCGTAACGGTTTAGCTGCAAAGGCCCGATGAAATTTGTTTGTTAATGTTTTACATATCACCTAATATTTTTGTAATCCTATAACAAATTTCCATGAATAAGATACCACTGTACACAGAATACTCCCACCTATCTATTGTTCTAAAAATGACGGTTCCATCTTACCAACTTCTAGAGTTGTGAGTCGTCAAAGTAAAAATGTTGTCTTTTTTAACAAAACTTTCAAGCAAAACTAACTTTTTCTCTAAAAAAATCGTAGGTACCTTATAATTTTTACATAATTAGAAAGCTTGGAATATTTCTATATGAATAATGTTGTAAGTAATTTTGATGTTAAAATTGGTCTTATTTGGTGCTTTCCGACATAGGCAAGTACTAAAAATGTACCAAATAAAGCCAATTTTAACATCAAAATTGCTTATATCTTCAAATTTTCTTAGAGCTTATAGGGTTAGAAAAATACAGGGAGATATGTGTAGTCTAACAAAAAATTTCATCGGACCCTAGCTGGTAAACCGTTACGATTCAAATTTCGTTGCGAGTTTTCTTTGAAATTTCATCTTGTTTACTTTTACCCGCTATATTCTTTTGTGAAAATTAAGGGGAATACCCGTCGACCATCGTTGCGATATTTCTTTTGATGGATTTATTGAAATTTTCATTAAAGGGTAGTTTTGAAATTTTTATAGTGTTCAATTAATTTCTAGTGTTTTTTAAATCCTTAATTTACAAAATGTCTGCCGAAAATCAAAAGATAGTTAAAAAAGGTGTACAATTTCAATTGAAACAAAAGTAAAAATTTTGGACCGACTAAAGAAAGGAGAAAAATTATCAGTTGTTGCAAAGACAGAGAACTTGAACGAAGCTTCTATTCGTACAATAAGAAAGAATGAAGAAAAAATAAGTGAGTATGCATCAATAATATGCATCAATAGGTGTTAAACGAAGTTTTTGTTCAACAAATGTAAATATTATCAATACTGAAAAAGCACTTTCAATATGGATTGATGATTGTGTAAATAAAAGAGTGCCTTTGAGCGGGAACATTATCAAACAAAAAGCGCTTAAGATAAACATTTACAAGAACACCAGGAAACTACCACAGACCAACAATCGCAATCATTTTGTGCAAGTAAAGGGTGGATGGAAAGGTTTAAAGCAAGGTACTCCCTACACAATATCAGGCTCCACGGAGAATGTGCTTCTGCAGATGTAGAGGCTGCTCGTCAATTTACAACAAAACTGCACACAATTGTTAAAGATGAATGTTATGCAGCGGACCAAATTTTTAATGCCGATGAGACTGGTTTAAACTGAAAAAAACTACCATCTCGTACATATATTTCAAAAAACCAGAACTCTACGCCTGGATACAAAATATCTAAGGAAAGGATCACTCTTCTCTTATGCAGTAATGCATCAGGAGATTTTTGTATGAAACCATTATTTATAAACAAATCAATGAATCCTCGCTCGTTGAAAAACTTAGATAAAGAGCAGCTACCGGTTTATTGGCGAGCTAACAATAAAGCTTGGATCACTTCATCTATGTTTGCAGATTGGTTTCGCAACTGTTTTGTGCCTGATGTAGAAAGATATTTAAAAAAGAAAAATTTGAGTTTCAAAGTATTACTACTACTAGACAACGCCCCTGGACATCCGAAGGAGTTAGAACATCCAAATGTAAAGATTATATTTCTACAACCAAATACTACATCACTAATCCAGCCACTGGATCAAGGTGTAATATCAACATTTAAAGCATATTACATCCGAATTTCTTTTCAGTCCATTTTAGATAAGTTAGAAGCTGCAGAAAATAAGACACTTATCCAAGTTTGGAAAGAATTTTCAATCTTGGATTGCATTAATACTGTATCTTCAGCTATAAGTGATCTTAAAGTTTTAACATTGAATGCCAGTTGGAAAGCTCTTTTACCGAATATTGTTTGTGAAGACTCCAATATTCCATGTAAGCACACCGAGTACAATCAGATAATTAATATTGCACGTTCGATATCTGGTACAGGGTTTGATGATATGTCTGCTGAAGAGGTTGAGGAATTATTTTTAGAAAAAACATTGGATGAAGAAGATCTGGTAAGGCTTGTACAAGAATCCAATTCAAATTCAATGACTACAGAGGATACAGAAAATTATGAGAATGTGTCTAAACAGAACTTTTCTATTAATGATGTTCAATATGCATTACATTTGGCAAACAAATTGGAGATGTTCTTAACAGAAAGGGATCCTTCCAAGGTACGGAAGACAACATTTGCAGCACAACTCAGGAAATGTATTAAGCCGTATGAAAATTATTTAGAGGAATTGCAACACAGGAATAAACCATCATATAGTACTGCTAGATATTCAGATGAAGACGAACCAAGCGATGTGGACATTCGGCCCCCTACAAGAAAATATCCTAGAATCATAACGTACCTAGATGACTCCAGTGATGATGACTAGAATTTTAATTGAAAAAAGTGATGCATTGGAAAATTTGTTTGTTTTATTTTTTATTTTTTTGTATTTTTCGTATTTTGATAAAAAAATTTTAAGATAAAATCAAAATTCACTTCAAAGTTAATTACTAATTAACTAATTCAAATTAAATTTTTTATGTAATACAAGATTCCTTAAAAGTGTTTATTACCAATATGAATTCAAAAAATAAAAATTTTTAGTTTTATATTTAACAAAAACCAATTTAAAAACTAACGTTTTTTTATTTTCACACTTGAAACGGATTCTCGTTTTTTACAGTCTCGAACAACACGGTTTCAAAGAACACGGAACCAATTAATCGTGTTCTTCGGGGGTTACCTGTATATGTATATATATATATATATATATATATATATATATATATATATATATATATATATATTATCACCTTGTATCTACACCTTGTCGCGGTGGTGAAGCTTGTGGATAACTAAGATAGATACACGAAATCCCAAGGTGGAAACTATCGTGATGAGGGGATGTATGGTACTGCGTCAGTGTACCAATAACAATGGACTCCGAATACCAGGCGATTTTCGGTTTCAATGTAGCCTTCGCGTGGTAATGCGGAGCTCTGCCATGGGTGACTTCCCCTTCTCGCGCAATTCGTGGGATCTAAAATGGAGAACCAAAAAACAAATGAAGGTGGAGCACCTCCCAAAGCTCCAAATACAGCTAGGGCTTTTATAGTCCAACAAAGGGCGACTCCGGAAGATGGAAATCTCATCCAAAGGAGCAGATGCCATTATCATCACGACCAAAGGGGAAGTGACTTACGCGGAGATCCTTCGCAAGGTGAGGACAGATTCCTCCCTCGCAGAGGTCGGAAGTAGCGTAAAAAGGGTCAGGAGAACGCAAAAGGGCGATCTTCTGCTTGAGCTCAAGAGGGGAGATGCTAAGATCGGAGACTTAGAGCAGAAGGTAAAAGAATCGATAAACGGGGTGGCTGAGGTGAGAGCCAGCACAAATACGGTGGTGATCGAGTGTAGAGACTTGGATGAGATCACAACCGAGGAAGAGGTCTGCGGAGCACTGAGGACCCAGCTAGGTCTGACGGTCGAGGAAAAGGATGTCCTCAGGCTAAGCGAGGCGTGGGGGCACACAGATGGCGTTTATAAGCCTGCCTTTTGAAGCTGCGAAGAAGGCTTTCACAGCAGGTAAGGTTCGAGTCGGCTGGGTTGTATGCCGAATGTGGGAGCGGGTATCGTTTAAACCGTGCTTCAAATGCATGAAGTTCGGTCACATAGCGAGAAACTGCAGCAGCAGCCAGGATAGAGCAAGGCTGTGCCGACGCTGCGGGAAAGAGGGTCACAAGGTAAAGGAGAGTGACCAAGCTACCAAATGCCTAATTTGTAGGGAAGTAGAGGGCAGGGATAGTGGGCACGTGACCGGAGGTAATAGATGTCCGGCGTTCAAGGAGGCGCTGAAAAACAGACAAAGATAAGGTTCATACAGATAAACCTGAACCACTGTCAAGCGGCACAAGATCTGCTGAATCTGATCTGAGAAAATCGACGTCGCAATCGTCTGCGAGCAGTATAGAAACCTGCACAGCGGCGTCTGGATAAATGATAGCAGCGGCACGTCAGCGATATGGACGTGCGGAATCGAGCCATGGAAGATACCATGAGAAGCCCAGAGAATGGCTTCACGCGGGCAAAAGTAGGCGGAATACACGTCTTCAGCTGCTATGCGGCGCCAAGCCTGACCCTAGACGAGTACGAGTCGATGTTGGAAAGGTTAGCCGCCGACGCGTGTCGCCATTACCCGGTAGTATTAGCGGATGATTTCAATGCTTGGGCTGTCGAATAAGGCAGCCGACAAACAAATGCAAGAGAGCGCATTCTCCGAGAAGAATTCTCGCGACTAAACGTGGTGTTGGTCAACACCGGAGGCGAAAACACCTTCCAATCTGTAATCGACATCACTTATGTGAGCGATTCAGTGGCCAAGGACCTACAGTGGCGGGTGAGCGATGGGTACACGCACAGCGAAAACCAAGCCATCATCTTCGAGGTAGGTCCGGGTATAGAAAAGAGGAATCCTACGTACGGAACGGCTAGAGGATTTGCCGTTAAGAAACTCGACGCAGAGGTGTTCGAGGAAGTATTCCTGCATGATGCGAGGTCGGCAGGAGGTGCCAGGGAAGGGGCAGAACGAATCGAAGATTCATTAAAACATGCATGTGATGCATCCATGCCTCGGCGCGCCGGCTATCGGCAACACCCACCAAACTTCTGGTGGAACGCCGAGATCGACGAATGCCGAAGGGTCTGCCTGAAAGCGAGAAGGAGAACTCAGAGAAATCGGAACCGTCCGGATTTCGATGAACTCCTTAAGAGATATAAGGAAGTGAGGAAAACTAGCCATCGCTAGAAGTAAATCCGAGCACTTCAAAAGGTTGTGCCGAGAAGCAGACTCGGACCCCTGGGGCGGAGCCTATAAAATGGTAATGTCAGCGGTCAAGGGCAAGCGCTCTCCGCCGATCACCTGCCCCGCGCTGCTCCAGAGTATTGTGTACGTCCTGTTTCCACCCTTCAGGTGGACCCAGAAGAAGTACCTGCGGTGACCGCAGATGAGATTCTGGAGGCTGCAAAAAAGGTAGCCATCAATAAGGCCCCTGGCATGGATGGTATACCAAATAAAGCGGCGAAGCTAGCAGCTTTAATAGCGCCAGACAGGTTCGCTTAAGTCTTCACAGCGTGCCTGAGAGAGGGGATCTTCCCGGAGCGATGGAAACAACAGACACTCGTGTTCCTACCGAAGCCGAACAAGCCTTCAGGAGACCCATCGTCCTACAGACCGATATGCCTCCTTAGTTGCATAGGCAAACTTTTCGAGCGGGTGATCTGTAACAGGATTCTCCCTAGCGTCGAAAGGGTAGGTGGCCTGTCAGACAAGCAATTTGGCTTCAGAAAGGCAAGGACGACAACTGATGCAGTCAATATGGTGGTGGGCATAGCAAGAGCCGCCACAGAGAAAAATCACTGCTGTGCACTGATAACCCTCGACGTAAAAAATGCTTTCAACTCAGCGAGGTGGAGCAAAATAGTTGAGGCGTTGATAAAGCTAGGCACACCAAAGTACCTAGTGCGAGTAGTGGCCGACTACCTCCAGGGTAGGTCGCTTCATTGTGATTCGGAAGATGGTCCTAAAGTGCTCGGGACAAAATGCGGTGTTCCGCAGGGTTCCGTCCTGGGCCCCCTCCTATGGATCGCAATGTACAATGATGTTGTAGAGCTCTTTTGCTCTATTTTGTAATATTTTAAATTAAGAAAAGGTGATTGATACCTAGTCCTGTTGTAGTGGGTGTCTCTGGTTCTTGTACCGATACACCAAATCTTTAAACGCTCTGAAAATTTTAATTAAAACACTCTTCAAGTTGATCAACAACTGAGCTATTTTATTCCATTCGCAAACTTATATACTCTCTTAACAAAAAAGCCAAAACAAAACAAAACATTAAAATTAAAATAAAAAAATTAATGGTCTTGGATGTGAAGTATCATGTCCGTATTTTAACGTGACAACGTCTATTAATTTGAACGTGACAACATCTGTTATTACGTTTTGTATTATTTTCTCAATTAATAAATTATATATTTCGAAGCAAATTTTTTTTTTGTGTGCGGGACATTTTCACACGCGCGTCCTATCTTAAACCGATTTAATAGACGTCACGTCAATAAGGTGAATGAATGTATTTTTCCCGTGTAGAGGATAAATTAACGAAAATTTTGAGCCATTAACCACCCCCTAACATGTATGGGGGCGGAGATATGATTTTTTTTTTGTGTGCGGGACATTTTCACACGCGCGTCCTATCTTAAACCGATTTAATAGACGTTGTCACGTCAAAATAGTATGCTTCTTAATCCTTGGTATTTCTGCCAGATGTGGAACGTAATGGCGCGTCTGGAAAATCGCTGGAGCTAATTGTGCTGATTGTAAGTTTTCGGTTATATTGCTGACTGGGAGAACTGCCTTGTTTGTAGTTGAGAATAGGTTCTTCCGTCCTTGCAGAGTTAGAAGTGGTTGATTGACTACACAACCATCTTGCAAACTGAGTTGGCCACTATTTTCAATGGCTAGTTGAGTCATAACCTCTCCACATACCACGTTAATGGTAGTTTTGTTGGTTAATGAAAATATCCACTGGTTTCCTGATTGCAGTTGGATCCAATGAGGACCATCTTCTACTATAACTATCCGACATGACGAGGACTGCTTCGCTTGATTGAGAAAAGTAACCTCACGTTGATCCTAGTTTGTAGAATGGATGATTCTGTTTGCATGAATATTGATTGTTCATTGTCAATATGCAGGATGCTAACTCATGTTCTGTCAGTGGGTAGTAGTGGTCCCGGTGAAGATTCATCATTAGATAGGGATATGTTGGCTGTATGGCAACAAATGTGCTGTTAAGTGGCACTGGAACGGGAAGAATATGAAGCAGCTCAAAGTTGTCAGCCGTTGCTAGTGGAATTGTGATTCTGAAGATGGCATGACGTGTGCGGATTCGGCCCTTTATAGATAGCAAGTTGTAGTACTGTAGAATGTCGTTTGACGGAGCAAGTAATTTTAAAGATGATGGAAGATGTTTTTTAATTTTTCCTATCTCCCGTTCGAGTTGATCTGGTAGAATCAGTTGAGGGCTTAATTTTCCATGTTGAGCATCGACTATTACATCAGCTATGGTATCTTGAATTCGATGGAGATTTGAAGCCAGAAAAGACGCCTGAACAGCAATATTTGTGAATATCTCCCATATTTTTTGCTGATGATTTTCCTGTCTTATTCCGTTTATGCTATCATTGATCTGTTTTATTTGGTCCTTTAAATGATTTAAATGTGCACTAATTTCCTGCTCATCTCTGGCGATGAGTTGTTCTTCATTTTGTGCTATGTTTTCAATGGTTTTCGACATCTCGTCTGCATAGGTGGAGTCTAGCACTCCAAATAGCACGTTCGCCAGATTGCCTATTATGTTAACTCCTCTTTTTGATCTGCTAGGAGTGGTGTCTTTGAGAAGATATTTGTTGATTGTTTCAAACTCGTTGATATGATGTGACAGTTTAATTGATGTGTGAGCGCACGCTTCAGTATTTTCCATCAATTTACAAGCTGCTTGCAGCTCCTGATGATGGTGCTGCAGTAGCTGAACTTCTCTCCAATAGGATTCCATGTCATAATATAGCACTAAGTTCCATTCGCTTGCAATTATATTGGCTGGTCCTAAGTGTTCAAAATATATTCCAGGTTGGTTTTCAAATTTTGTTGTAGTTACAGGTGAGCAAGAGTTGCCGGGAATGAAAAGGCAGGTGAGGAGTAATGACACAATGGCGGATCCCATTGACATTTTCATTCTTTTGGAATGTTGATTTTGTCCTTGGGGCAGTCGATGATGGTTTGTTGAGCTTGTTGAAGCTGTAGGTGATGCTGATCCGGTTGGCGGTTCTTTCTCTGCAATTGGTAACTCACTGTTTTCGTCTCCTAGTTTTTCAATCGGAAGTGGCGCTAGTTTAAGAATATGAAATATGCCCGTGGATGTTTTAACGTCAGCCACACGTACATGTCCATCATCTCCCGAGAAGGTTTGAACTATCCGCCCTAATGTCCATTTAAGTGGAGGCGTGTTTTCCTCTTTGAAGATCACCATCGTGCCACGGTCAATATTTTGAACTGAGTGTTTCTACTTGGACCTTAACTGGAGGTGATTTAAGTATTCTTTGTGCCATCGCCGCCAAAATTCATTCTTTAGTTTTGTGACTAACTTCCACCTTTTGACTAGTGTAGCTTTATCGGGCTCTGCATGAGCGTTAATTGGCGCAGTCAGTGGTTCCCCAATCAAAAAATGGCTTGGTGTAAGGGCAGTTAGATCCTTGAGGTCATCCGAAATTGGGGTAATGGGTCTTGAGTTCAATATAGCTTCGACCTCGGTCACTACTGTCTCCATTTCTTCATATGTCATGGAAGCTGCGGCCAGTGCGGATTGTAATAAGTGTTTGGCTGACTTGACTGCAGCTTATCAAAGACCACCAAAGTGGGGTGCCCTTGGGGGTATCATGTGGAAATCAGTGCCTTTCGAACTGCAGGTGGTCGATATCTTGTCAATTGTAGTTTTTGAATCAAGAAGTTATCTGTCCCCCTCAAGCTGTCTCTTTGCACCAACAAAGTTTGTGGCATTGTCGCAATAAATGCGGCGAAAATGTCCTCTTCGTGAAGTAAACCGCTTAAGGGCACCTATAAATCCCTCATATGTAAGGTCACTTACGATTTCTAAATGCACTGCCTTAGTAGCGAAGCAACAGAATACTGCGATGTATCCTTTTGAGGACGTTTTCCCCGTAATTTGTAATGGACCCATACTGGCCCACAAAAGTCCACTCCACTGTTTATGAAGGACCTTGACTGCTGTATACGAGCTGCAGGAAGATTTCCCATTAGTTGATTGAGAGTCTTAGGTTTCACTATTGAACAGAAAACACAATGCTGCACTATCGATCTTGATAGTGTTTTTCCTTTTACGGGCCAATAGGTTTGCCTCGCCATCGATAGTAGTGCCTGAGGACCAAGATGATGATTGTCCCTTTGGAGTTCTGTCATTATCACCTTCGTTAATGGATGTGTATACGGTAATAAAATGGGATGCTTGGAATCGGACTGGAGATTGGAGGCTTGAAGGCGGCCACCAACCCTGATAAGGCCATCATTGTCAAGAAAAGGTGTTAAACTACCAATCGGGATAGTTCTCGATACTTCGTGATAATGTCTTAAATTTAGAATTCCTGCAACTGCATGTGCTTCAAAATAATTATTCTTGCTTCGTGTAATTCTGTAACTTCAAGCCTTCCTGAGCATGTCTTGCGGCTCCTGACATTATACTTAAATCCTCTGACGTAGGCTATAATTCGCACTAACCTTTTAAATGAATTTCGATGGTCTATGGTGTCTATGATGTGTTTATTACTTGTAGTGGTTGCCATTGCAACCTTTCTTCGTTCCTGCGTACATTCAGACTTCTGTTGAAACGGAGGTGACCAGACTGATTCTGCTCCATGAAGATAAAATGGGCCTTGAAACCAAAAAGAGTTAGATCGTAAATGTTCTGGTGAAAGACCTCTGGAAATGAGGTCTTCTGGGTTGTGTTGAGACGAAACGTGTCTCCACTGGGTTGGCTTGGTTAGTCGCTGAATGCTGGAAACTCTGTTTGCCACGAGGAACGATGATGACTTCCAATGGATCCAGGACAATGCAATCTCTGAGTCAGGCCAGAAATAGATGTTTTCCTTTGAGAGCTGAAGATCTTTCCGGACTCGATCTGCAAGTTCTTATCCCAGCTTGGCAGCACATAATTCTAGCCGAGGTAAGGTGTGTTGCTTGAGGGGTGCTACTTTTGACTTAGCACATAGTAACTGTACAGTTATGAGTTTTGATTACAGTGCTCGAAGGTATGCAGCTGCTTCGAAAGCCTTTTCTGAGGCGTCAGTGAATATGTGAAGTTGTACCTTCTCTGGAATATTGTGCGAAAATATGTGTTTTGGTATTGAGATTTCATTGAGGAGGTCAAGTTCCTTCTTAAAGTTGGTCCAGAAAGTGTGGTGTTCCTGGGGTAAGGCTACATCCCAATCTAACTTTATGGACCATAAAGTATGTGAAAATATCTTCGCCGTAATTACAATTGGACTCATTAGGCCTAATGGATCAAACAGATGTGCAATGTCGGATGCCACAGTACGCTTTGTGACCTTTTTATGATCCATTCTGTTGTATCTTATTTTGAATATATCATTGTTAGGGTACCAGCTAAGACCCATCGTTTTAATATGCTCATCAGATCCATTATTTAGATCTATCTGTATTTCATGTTGATCATACGGAATGCCTTGTAGTAGTTGTGGATGATTTGAACACCATTTTCTGAGTAAGAATCCTCCTTCTTTTAACAGGGATTTTATCTGACATCGCATTTCAATGGCTTCACTTAGTTTATCTGATCCAGCTAAAACATCATCCACATAACAATTTCTCTTTACTACCCTCAGTGCTAGTGGGTACGCGTCAGCTCGCTCTTCAGCCAGATGTTGTAGGCAGGTAACAGCTAAATACGGTGCACATGCTGTGCCGTAAGTTACGGTCATTAGTTTGTAACATTTCAACTTGTCTGCAGGACTGTCACGCCACCATATTAATTGAAGATTTTGATCTCGCTCGTCAACGTGAATTTGGCGGTACATCTTTTCTATATCCGCCGTGAATGTGTACCTTGGTAGTCTGAATCGCAATAGTATTGAAAATACATCGTCTTGAATGACCGGTCCGGTGTGAAGAATGTCATTCAATGATTTTTCGGAGGAGGTGCGAGCGGAACCGTCGAAGACCACCCCGTGCTTTCCGGTTTTACAACTGCATGATGTGGTAAAAAGAAGTAAGGCCTCCTGATGTTATTGAAGTTCACCACCTCCATGTATCCCAAAGCTTATTCATGAATGAACGAAGCGTATTGTTCTCTTAGTTCTGGATTGGCACTAAGTCTACGTTCCACGGACAGGAATCTCTTATATGACATGTCCTTTGATTCTCCCAATGATTCTGGGTCTTCCAACATTGGCAACCGAACTCGAAAACGGCCATTGCTATCTCTTTGATGAGTTTGATTAAAGTGATCCACACACTGCTGTTAATTCTGGATTCAAGTGTAACGGTGGTTTGTCCACTTGTTTCGGACTTAATCTGACCAACTAATTCGATGTTAGATGGTCTGAGTTCACTCTTTAGTTGGAGCTTCTTTGCCAATTCTTCTGTCACAAAGTTGAGTTGCGATCCTGAGTCAAGGACCGCTCGGCATTGAACCTCGGTCCCTTCTTGGTTTATTACTTTGACGAGGACTGTACTAAGGATCACATATCCAGTGTTTTGTTGAGTTGTTTTGGCTAAAAGTGTAGCCGAATCTGCTGCGGATTCAGGTTTGCCCACTGACGGCATGGTTGTTGATGAAGAGTTTGTGGCTGCTGGTTTTTTCGTCTGGCTGAAGTCAGGATTACCGCGAGCTCGTGGTGGATCCGTATGAAGAAGGGTGTTGTGTTTAAGTGATCATTTTTTGCAACTTCCTGAGGCACAGTTGATGTAGTTGTGCCCTGGTTTAAAACAGTTCATACACAATTGAGCACTTTTTACAATTGTTCGACGATCTTGTGTTGACAGCTTTAAGAATCGTTCACAGTTGTATAATTTATGTTGTCCCTTGCAGTGGGGACAGTTCTCGATGAACGGGGTAGTTAATGACAAGGCTTTTCCAGCTGTATGTCTTCTCGGAGTTTCTTCGGATGTCTTCGGCCTTCCTCCAACAGCTTCCAGTGACTGGAAACGAGTTTCTAAAAACTTAAGAAATTCTGTCATAGAAGGTAATGACCTAGGCTCGGAGAGGGATTGTTCCCATAATGTATGTGTGCTTCTATCTAATTTCTTTATTAGGATGTGCAGCAGCAGGGCATCCCATTGTGAAGTTTGTATGGAAAGATTCTGAAAACCTAACAGGCACTCTTGGGTTGTATCATGGATTGCTTTGATGGCTGAAGCACTCTCCACACTGTGTGCTGGTTGTGAAAGAAGTTTGTAGATTAATGCATTAACTAGTAGCCTCTTGTTTTCGTAGCGTTCGTTAATGACTCTCCATGCTGCTTGGTAATTGAGGAGTGTTCGAACAAAAGGTTACATTTCCATCGTTGCTTTTTTTTCAGAAATCACTAAAATGTGATTAAAAGAGTTAGCATATTTTTTTAAAATATGATGTTTATGCAGAAATATACATTGAAAAAGTTACCTAACAAACACTATTTGGCCCATTTAAAAGCTTTCATATTAATGGAGATAACGGAGTTTGAAATTTGGAAATGTTACCTTTTGTCAGTAAAACTTGGAAATGTCACTTTTTGAAACGGAAATGTTACCTTTTGAAAGAATTAAAATAAAAGCTTGTGAAATATTACATAGGGAAATGTCCCTTTTTGCTAGAACTACAGAAACATTTTTATAAAGCAGTGGAAATGTTCCTTTTTGTTTGAAAATCGACATTTTAACGTAGATTTTCTAGCGGAATTGTTGCTATTTGATACCCCAAATTCAACTAGAATGTGTAGTTCATAGATTTATGTACACTTCTGCAAAAAAACGCAAAAAACCCAAAAGTGGAAATGTTACCTTTTGTTCGAACACTCCTCAATTACTGTCGGAAGTTGTGAAGTGACGTATGAGTTTCTCAGCTTCCCCTTGAAGGATGTTCTTTAAATACCACATTTTATAGCAGTCAGCAATGTCTTGTTTATGAACTAGTTTGCTGTATAAATCACGACGCCACTTGAGGTAATCTCCTTCAAATTTGGGTAAAGTCACTTTCGGCAGTTTTACGGCTGATCCTCTGCTGGTGCCCTTGATCCAGGGGTGGAAGCACGTAAGTTGTTTCAATCGACCTCTTCATACAAAAATTCAAGTGTTACAAAAATATTTGTATGGAGAGGTCGATTGAAACAACTTATGTACGTGCTTCCACCCCAGAGTTGGTACGAAGTTAGTTGTTTGCAAGAGTCCATGCATTCGCACAAGTAGAGTAAGTTTTGCTGTACTCGCCTTTCTAAATCGAAGAACCAGTCTGCGTTTTCTTCATCACTTGCGATGTTTGCCTGTTCCCAGATGGTGTACTATAGTTGCTGTACTTCCTTCCATTGACGTTCTATCATATCAATTCTAAACTGGTAGAATCGCGATGTCTGCACGCTTCTTCCTGGAACCTCGCCCTGTGTTTTCCAATGACCTGGTCATTAATTTCGCTCTATTTACCAATGTGGAATGCATAGTTTGCGGTTTCACTTTGGTATTAGTTGTTTGTTTAGGAATCGCCCCTCTGGCACTTGGAAAAGTTTGATTAGTTGTATTCGTTGTGGTAGGCTTGAAACCAGCTCCTCCTTCATCGGTAAGTAAGGGTTGATTAGTGGCATCATCTCGTGCTGTTGTTGTAGGCATATAGGGTTAGGGAGTCTGCTGATGGTCTCCCATAGCTGCAGGGTCATCACTGATCTTTGATGATATCCGTTGAGCTGCTAATTGTGTGCTCATGTTAGCACACACTTTGTCAAATCCATCCTTTATCTGCTGGTAATAATCCTTGGCAAAGTATGGATGATCGCATTGCTCATCATATTTTTGCCGTATGAGGTCGTCAGTTGACTCGAACGTATTCCACAGTTGACCTAACGATTCCAACTTGTTTTGGATGTAGGATGCTG
The DNA here is from genome assembly GCA_949987705.1 of Thereva unica. Taxonomy (NCBI): domain Eukaryota; kingdom Metazoa; phylum Arthropoda; class Insecta; order Diptera; family Therevidae; genus Thereva; species Thereva unica. Next base: position 71,155,164 of record OX465282.1, on the reverse strand, counting down.
TTCTCCGAGCACTGCTGGTTTTGGAATAGTTTAGAGCAATGCGCTCTATTTCAGTTACAATCTCCTTTTGCCGCCTGGTTAATTCCTCCATGGTGGATGTTGAGTGGATGTTGATGAATCAAAAAACGTATTTGTGATTGAACAATCACGTCGGGGTCACCAGAAAAATGTAGAGCTCTTTTGCTCTATTTTGTAATATTTTAAATTAGGACAAGGTGCTTGATACCTAGTCCTGTTGTAGTGGGTGTCTCTGGTTCTTGTACCGAGACACCAAATCTTTAAACGCTCTGAAAATTTTAATTAAAACACTTTTCAAGTTGATTAACAACTGAGCTATTTTATTCCATTCGTAAACTTATATACTCTCTTAACAAAAAAGCCAAAACAAAACCAAACATTAAAATTAAAATTAAAATAAAAATATTCTGAGGACAAAATTTTTTCAGCAATTAAAATTGCAATAAAGCAATTCTGCAACTTGTTTGTTGCTTGAAATTCCAACGGCTCAGATAAACGCAGACAGAATCTGAGCCCGCTTTCGTGATAAAATGCATTTTTCTTATCGCAATAAAATTGTGATTTGATTTATTTTTAATGCATAAAATTTGGTGTGTTTTGCTATGGTGTTTTTGTTTTGTTTCGATTAAGAATGTTAGATTCCTAACAGATGTGTTGGGGCTTCGTCTTCCAAAGGAAGCAGTGGCGATCGGGTTTGCAGATGATATCGGGGTAGTTGTCGAAGGAAAACACCCAGATGACATCGAACTGTATGCGAACGAAGCGATCTGGGAAATAAAAGCGTGGTTAGAACGCGCTGGGTTGAAGCTTGCTGAGCACAAAACTGAAGCAGTGCTGATCAGCAAACGGGGAAAGCTCATATCCGTAAGTATCAAGGTAAGGGAACAGATCATCCACTCACAGCCCGCTCTAAGGTACCTGGGAGTGATGATCGATCGGAGGCTAAATTTCAAAGCGCACTTGGAGGGCACGGCAGACAAAGCTTCTGCGATTTGTGCAGCACTCGCAAGAATGCTGCCCGTTGGGGGCGCTAGACCGAGTCGCCGCCTCCTCTTGGGGAGGGTGGTCTGCTCAGTCCTGTTATACGCAGCGCCAGTGTGGGCAGCAGCGTTAAACAGGACTGCAAATAGTAGAAAATGGAGAGGTGCATATAGGCTAAGTGCACTTCGCGCTTGCTGCTCGTACAGAACCACGTCCGACGATGCGGCGTGCGTGATAGCGGGGATGATTCCCATAGACATTCTGGCGAGGGAGGGCATGCGTCTCAATGACCCAGAATATGGTAGAGGGGAGCCAAGAAGGGTACGGCGGCAGATTGCGCGCTGCGTGTTCTTAAGGGAATGGCAAGGGAAGTGGGACGAGTCTGTTAAGGGTCGTTAGACCTACAGACTTTTCCCTAACGTAGAAAGATGGGTTATAAGGGAGCGTGGGGAAGTAAGTTACGACATCACGCAGTTCCTGAGTGGACATAGGGGATATAGGAAATACCTCCATCGCTTCGGGCATGATGATTCACCGTTGTGTCCGGCATGCCCAGCGACGGAAGAAGACGCAGAGCACGACTTCTTTGCCTGCTCGAGATACGCCGAAGAAAGGGCGGACGGCCCAGGCGCCACTAAGGCCGGAAAACATCGTAGACCATATGATGAGATCCGAGGAAATGTGGAAGAAAGTGGAAGCAACCCTGAAGGCCATTCACAGAAAGTTAAGGCAAGAAGAAGCCACGAGATATAGAGAAAGGCGAAGAAATTCCGAGAGCAGTAGCAACCCCCAAGGTATCTTCCAGCTAAAGACCAGAGGGACACCTAAAGGGTCAAGTTGGTGACGCCCGCCCGAAGTAATGCCTCGCGGCGGTCCGGGCGGGGTAAGCGTCACAGAAAGGGGTGGTGAGTTTAGCCAGTACACACGCACTACCGTCTGAGTGCGGATCCTCAGCGGTGTCTTAAGAAGATTCTCACCATCCCTCGTAAAACAAAACAAAAAAACTAGTTGGGATGTGGGTTTGACCCCTTCGGTCCACACGATTAACTTCCCAGTATGATGAACGAAGATGGAATAAACCGACTTCTTACAAAATAGTTATACGTTTAGCACTCACTAGTGGAAAATTAGCTAGTATCAGAACTGATGACAAAGCAATCCCGAGAGAAGCTAGTTCAAATAACTATAATAGTAGTAAATCCACAAGATTTTTCTAGAGAATTTGTTTTTCCTGACCGTTAGCAAACAAACATGTCCCCCGTATTTCGTTCGCTGTACTAAAGCAGGTGATCAAATTCGTATTGAGCGTGCTGATGCGCCGTTGACAAACTGAGAAGCGAGTGACTTCATTTGAAAATTCCAAATCCCGGGATGAGCCGCAACTTTCTGAAACTGTATCACGCGTAGAAAATAATTCCCCGTCAAAAAGTACTAATCCAAGGTTTGAAAAATTCGCGCTGTTTGTAAAGGGTAACGAAATTTTTGCACGATTTTGAAAGGTGGTCGGATTTTGACAAGTGATGTTTTGTTTGAAGGCTATCGCTGTACAGAACCCAAAAAAGATCATTTCGTTTAGAACAGGTCTCATTCCATCGAGTTTATTAGATATTAGCAAAACTTGTTAATTTAAGGCCTTTCTGACAATTAGACGAAGTTTTTCTATTTAAACAAAAAAGGCCGGACCGAATATTATGAAATTTTTTTCAGAGCATTTCTTCGTTAATATTCTTTTTTCGCCACCTCAATGAAGTCGATATAGTTTTTAGTTTACGCGGTATCGTGCAGGTACAAAAACCATAAACGTCGTTAAAAAAAACGGTTCGGCCGAATTTTATGAAAATCTTTTCAGATCATATTTTGGTTAATACTATTTGAACGGCACGTCAACTAAGTCGATATCTTTTATAGTTCGCGCGATATCGTTCAGGTACAAAAATCATTTATGTCATTTAAACCAAAAAACCGCTCGACCGAATATTATAAAAATATCGTACAGGAAAAAATTACCACATCCGTACGCACACACACACACACACATACTTACTCCCAATTTTTTGCTTAAAATGCTCCTGGGACCTTGAAAGATGAAAATTCGTCGAAAATTTCGATTTCGATTTTCTTACCGATTACAATGTAACTTCCTATACTGGGAAGTTAACAATCATTAAATGCAACTTTGAGACCCATAGTGGAAATGTGGCAGAATTAGAGGTGTGACAAGGTTTAGTCGAATAAACGACCATAGAAGACTACCGTAGAGTGAAGGTTTACGTAATGTGCCATAGACCTTGGAAAGCATATGAGAGACATACTTGCAGCATGAATGTTTGGAATTAATGGCAATGCCAAGATTATTGACACAGTCGACAACAGGAAGAGGAACATTATTAAGAGAAATAGTTGGAACATTGTCAGGGGACAGAGGACAACGACTAAGAAGGAGTACTTGGGATTTTTTAGGATTTAGTTTAAGGAAATTGTAAGAACTCCATCCATTTAGATGAGATAAGACATTATTGAGTTTCGCAATACAGGATTCAATCCGATTGGGAGGGCATGAAGTATACAGCTGGAGATCATCAGCATATAAATGGATGGATAACAGAAGAAAGATCATTAACATACAATGAGAAAACTAAAGGACCAAGAATTGAACCTTGTGGCACTCCCAAGAGCACAGGTAGGAAGGATGACACAATGCTATTTTTTCTATTAGAAAGAAGAGAAGAGTAGAGCCGAGAAGCGGAAGACGAGAAGTGGTAGGGTTGGCTAAGTTTGGATAGCAGAAGCGAGTGAACCACAGTAATCCAACGCACAGAAATCAAAAAGAACTAAAATCGCAGTGTCACCATGGTCAAGCGTAGCAAGCAGGTCAGTCGTTACCTTTAACTCAGCCGTTTCACAACTGTGGGATTTACGAAAGCCAGATTGGAATGTAGAAAGGAAGTTATTAGATTCGAGATATCGCAGAACTTGGATAAAAAGAGTTATCTTAAAGGCTTTGGCAAGGAAAGGAAGAATACTGATAGGACGAAAATCTGATATGTCGGAGGATTTTTCGGTAAGGGAATCACTATGGCTATTTTCCAGAGCAAGGGAACTTGGGAAGTTGAAAATATGCGTGATAGTTACCACGATTAGGGGAGAGAGAAGCTTGAGAAAATGCAGACAGATTCCATCAAAGCCAACACTGTTAGAGGAAATGGACGGCAATATTTTTAGGACTTGAACTGAGTCAACGCAACGGAAATTAAAACCATCAGACCTAACAGAATCTAACTAGAAAAAATTGGAGAGAGTGGAGGAGGTAGGATCAGGTGGATGTTGAATAAAAGACACGTTGAGAAGGTTCACAACACAGTTAAAAGGAATAAGCGCAGAAGCATGAATGCCTAGCGAACGAAGATTAGACCAGAGTTGTTTGGAGTTTAAAGTGGGATCAAGTTTGTGGGAATAGTACTCACGATTATCGGATTTAACCTTATTGTTAAATACTTTTGCGAAGCTTCTTGTATTCATTAAGGTAACCAGGAATCCCAATCCCAAGATAGAGTCTGTACTCGAACTCACGCTGTCTTATCAGGTCGCAGACTTCCCTAGAATGGCTGCATCTTCTTGTGACTTTAGGGACACCCTGATCATAAATAGATTGAATAAAGGAGGTCAAGAGTTCGACCTTAGTGTCAACACAAATAGTGCTGTAGATATCACCCCAAGGCAAAGAAGAGACAGATTCAGGAATCTGATCTAAATTGATGTTGCTTTAGTCACGATATGAAAATGAATGGGCCGAGTTTGAAAGGAGGAAGGTAAAACAAACGGAGAGGAACAATATTCGTGATCAAGAAAGTCCGCAGGGGATATTGAACTTTAACACTGAAGAAGTAGAAGTAACAGAAAGAACATCAATTAGGGAATAATTTTGAATATTCAGAAATGTAGGTGGTTGATCTAGAATGTGTAAGTCCAGAGATTCAAGGAAATATCTAAGTGCGTTCGCATGTGAATTGTCCTTCAGCAGGTCAACGTTAAAATCAGCAACAATGATTATATTCTCATAAAGGGGAGAGAGGCTTGAAGCACGGTTATAGAACTCAACAGCGATGTCGGGATTAAACACATTAGGAGAACAGTATACATTGATGACAATGCATTTGTCATATTTAGGTTTTATTTCAACAGCAATAAATTCAAATGTAGAGCCACTGGATATGCCAACTACTTTAGAGGAAATCAAAGAGGAAACATACATAGCAACACCACCACCGCCGGTACGACTAGCACGATCATTTCGATGTAATCAAAAAACGGAAAAGGAGCAAAAGAGGAGAGGTTTCAGGTTTCAGCCAAGTCTCACTTACGAGAAGAACATGAGTTTCGTATGGTCAAACATACCCCATCTGGTCCATTTTGTTTCTTAAACTTCTTGCATTCATAATGCATATGTTCAATCCTGATGAGTTGGAGCAGAGGATTTTAAGTAACATTTCATCGTTGCGCACTCGATTAGGAAAACTATTCATAGATTGGTTCAATAAAACGCACAGCCAAAAGATCAGAAGCAACTGTGATGCAAATTTCTAAAAAGCAGTGGGAGAGAAAAAGGAAATAGGAAATAAAAGAGAGGAAAAAAGAAGCTGATAAAAAGTAAACATAGAAAGGGACAACATAGCACAAAGAAAACATAGAAAATCTTAATATATAGTAAAACATAATATCATTTTTAATTCTAAAATTCGTTCGTGATTCACCCCAGCGAAAGTAGGTTCCAAAATATTCAGGGAGGTCCAAGAGTCGATGATTAGCTGATCGCCTCGTTCAAGTCGAGAGCAGATGTAAATATTTGGGCCTGTTTATTTCTCTCCAGCTGCACATAAACAAAGCCCTGACGGGTGAACACAGAAGAAACAAGACTCCGCTTTTGAAGTTTCCGTGCAGTATGCAAAATGTTACTGTTAGACTTTCATTAATGTGGACAAGGCTGTCAGAAGTAAAGCCCAAGTTAAAGGTCTGTGAAGTTGGCAACACGAAATGAGAATTTTGGATTTTTTTATTTCATACGTTTGTCTATCGTTTGTCCAAGTTTGTCCAGCAGTTATTTTTATTTGACCACCGACCCATTAATTATAATAAGTAATTCAAATTTTTCAATTTTATGAAGTTGGCAGTCGCAGGCAGGTTGCGAATTTCGCACTTTTTCTTTGCGCGTTCGTTTGTCCATATTTGACCACGAAATAGTTGCATTTGTCTACGCTCCGATAAAATTTCATTAATAAATCAATTATTCGGGAAAATTAAATTGGGCATTACAAAGGCCCATTTCGAAATTCGTATTTATGTATTTCTGTAACAATTGGAACTTCAATTTTATTCCGACCGTCGCGTCGCAAGAGAGCGGATTACCACTTGCTTCACAACCCCCTTGACATGGGTATCAAATGAAAGGGTATGATAAGTAGAACGCAATTAGCAATCCTTACTAATATTATAAATGCGAAAGTTACTCTGTCTGTCTGTCTGTCTGTCTGTCTGTTACGCTTTCACGCCTAAACCACTAAACCCATTTTGATGAAATTTGCAACAGACATAGTTTAGACCTTGGAGACGGACATAGGCTACTTTTTATGGAGAACAAAAGGTTTGAAGGGGGTGAAATGGGGTTCAATAAGTTGCAAGGGGATTTTTTTCTATTGTATAAAAAGTAACTGACTGACAGACAACGCACAACTTAAACCGCTAGAGCTAAAGGGCTGAAATTTTGACTGTGCATCCCTATAATGGCGTGGACATCCGCTAAAAAGCGATTTTTCGAAATTCATCCCCTAAGGGGGTGAAATGGGGTTTATCCAAACCGCTGGAGCTATAGGGCTGAAATTTGGACAGTGCATCCCTATAATGACGTTTACATCCACTAAAAAACGATTTTTTGAAATTCATCCCCTAAGGGGGTGAAATAGGATTTATCCAAACCGTTGGAGCTATAGGGCTGAAATTTTGACAGTGCATCCCTATAATGGCGTGGACATCCACTAAGAAGCGATTTTTCGAAATTCATCCCCTAAGGGGGTGAAATGGGGTTTATCCAAACCGTTGGAGCTATAGGGCTGAAATTTTGACAGTGCATCCCTATAATGGCGTGGACATCCACTAAGAAGCGATTTTTCGAAATTCATCCCCTAAGGGGGTGAAATGGGGTTTATCCAAACCGTTGGAGCTATAGGGCTGAAATTTTGACAGTGCATCCCTATAATGGCGTGGACATCCACTAAGAAGCGATTTTTCGAAATTCATCCCCTAAGGGCGTGAAATGGGGTTTACCCAAACCGCTGGAGCTATAGGGCTGAAATTTTGACAGTGCATCCCTATAATGACGTTTACATCCACTAAAAAGCGATTTTTCGAAATTCATCCCCTAAGGGGGTGAAATGGGGTTTATCCAAACCGTTGGAGCTATAGGGCTGAAATTTTGACAGTGCATCCCTATAATGGCGTGGACATCCACTAAGAAGCGATTTTTCGAAATTCATCCCCTAAGGGGGTGAAATGGGGTTTATCCAAACCGTTGGAGCTATAGGGCTGAAATTTTGACAGGGCATCCCTATAATGGCGTGGACATCCACTAAGAAGCGATTTTTCGAAATTCATCCCCTAAGCGGGTTTACCCAAACCGCTGGAGCTATAGGGCTGAAAGTTTGACAGTGCATCCCTATAATGACGTTTACATCCACTAAAAAGCGATTTTTCGAAATTCATTCCCTAAGGGGGTGAAATGGGGTTTATCCAAACCGTTGGAGCTATAGGGCTGAAATTTTGACAGTGCATCTCTATAATGGCGTGGACATCCACTATAAAGCAATTTTTCGAAATTCATCCCTTAAGGGGGTGAAATAGGGTTTATCCAAACCGCTGGAGCTATAGAATTGAAATTTTAACAGTGCATCCCTATAATGACGTGGACATCCACTAAAGAGCGATTTTTCGAAATTCATCCCCTAAGGGTGTGAAATGGGGTTTATACAAACCTCTAAAGCTATACGGCTGAAATTTTGACAGTGCATCCCTATAATGGCGTGGACATCCACTAAGAAGCGATTTTTCGAAATTCATCCCCTAAGGGCGTGAAATGGGGTTTACCCAAACCGCTGGAGCTATAGGGCTGAAATTTTGACAGTGCATCCCTATAATGACGTTTACATCCACTAAAAAGCGATTTTTCGAAATTCATCCCCTAAGGGGGTGAAATGGGGTTTATCCAAACCGTTGGAGCTATAGGGCTGAAATTTTGACAGTGCATCCCTATAATGGCGTGGACATCCACTAAGAAGCGATTTTTCGAAATTCATCCCCTAAGGGGGTGAAATGGGGTTTATCCAAACCGTTGGAGCTATAGGGCTGAAATTTTGACAGGGCATCCCTATAATGGCGTGGACATCCACTAAGAAGCGATTTTTCGAAATTCATCCCCTAAGCGGGTTTACCCAAACCGCTGGAGCTATAGGGCTGAAAGTTTGACAGTGCATCCCTATAATGACGTTTACATCCACTAAAAAGCGATTTTTCGAAATTCATTCCCTAAGGGGGTGAAATGGGGTTTACCCAAACCGCTGGAGCTATAGGGCTGAAAGTTTGACAGTGCATCCCTATAATGACGTGGACATCCACTAAGAAGCGATTTTTCGAAATTTATCCCCTAATGGGGTGAAATGGGATTAACCCACACCGCTGAAGCTGGAGGGCTCTAATTTTGACCGTGCATCACTACAATGACGTGGGCATCCACTTAGGGACGATTGAAATTTATCCCCTAAGGGGGTTAAATGGGGTTAAGCCAAACCGCTGGAGCTAAACGGCTGAAATTTTGACAGTGCATCGTGGACATTTACTAAGAAGCGATTTTTCGAAATTCATCCCCTAAAGGGGTAAAATTTGGTTTACCAAACTACTGGAACTACAGGGTTGAAATTTGGACAGTGCATCCCTATAATGACATGGACATCCACTAAGAGGCGAGTATTCGAAATTCATCCCCTAAGGGGATGAAATGGGGTTAACCCAAACCTCTGAAGCTGAAGGGCTGAAATTTTGACAGTGCATCCCTATAATCACGTAGAAATGAATGACTCGAAATTCACTTTATTTAATATTCATTTGTGATTGCTTCATAATTTCTTACATCCACGTAAATAGGCGAACAAACTTAACGAACGTTCGTCAAACCCTAAAATGTCACTTTTCTTGATGACATATACATGCCAATCTAAAACTTGCAGATTTGTTGAGGAGAGGTGATATTCGCAGTAATTTGTTTACCATATTTATTAAAAAAATGCACTATAATAAACCCTTTTTAGGGATAATAACAGCTGACTTTTTTGTTGGTTTTTTTTTTTTAAGGAAAACATTGCACATAATAAACAGTTTTTAAAGGCGTTGCAAGGCACGCGGGTTTTATGCTAGTTTAGTATATATTCAATATGCCATTGCGACCGTCTCAAGACCTGTGTACCCGTTCTCGAAAAATACCAAGTCAAGGGATGCTTTTTATTGGCTACTATAGGCTTATGGGTGCAGCGAGGCTTACCGGGTCCCATCAGCTTTTTTTAATGTTTTCTTATACTTTGAAGAAGTGCTGTTGAAATAAAGTCTAATTTCGCAAAAAATTGGATAATTTCAGAAAACTTAACGGCTAATGTGCCACATCCGTATTTTGGCAATAGGCAACCGGCCAACACCCTGAAACCGATCTTAATGAAATTTTAACCATGTGCTATTTACTTTCTAAAACCATTCCTAGATGACGCTGTCAAGAAGAGTTCGTAGGAAATCATCGCAGATATTCGAAAGTTTACATGAAGGTCCGTGGGGGCCTACTATAATGCACCTCGAAGCCTGGTTTTGAAAAATTCAAAATGGCCGCGGAAATATGACCGAAATTCAAAATGGCCGCGGAAATATGGTTGAATTTACCAATTTTGTTTCCATTCCAATGAAAGTGGGTTTCTAGGGGTTCTTAAGGTCGTAAATCAGGAATTTGTTGTCAAAATTTATAAATTCAAAATAATCGCGCAAATATGGCGGACGTGGCAGTGTTTGGAGTTGGATCTGAAAATGCCTATGAAGTCTACCAATACGAAATGGGTCGACATGTGAACATCAACAAGGCGCTGTGTATCGTAAGTAATTTCATGCTATCACATTTAAATTTGTTACTGAAAAAAGAAAACGGGAAACGGAACACTTAACTAACAAAAAAGTAATTTTAGATCATTCTAATTTAGAGGCCGAAGACAATATGATATGTGTGTATAAAATATTGCAAAGTATTTCTGTATTTATATAAAATTAAATAATAGACAGCAAACAAAGAGGAACGCACTGTTTTGTCGGCGAAACAATAGATGGTCAAGCCTGAACTAACTTGAAAAGCAGTGTAATTTAGAGTTCTTGTAACTAAATGTGGCAACTCACTGACTGTGGTAGCCTAGGGTGTCTGGCGCCTGGCTAAGACGTCTGGCTACCATCCCAGCCTCACGGTCCTTCGCCTTTTCAACTTTCCTCCTACATAACTTCCTTTCTTTCTTCTTCACTCAGGGGCGGCGCTTTCATAGGTGCGAATGGTGCACTTGCACCGGGCGCAGTTTGTCAGGGGCGCAAACAAAGATTAATACTTTGCACACAAAAAAAATTGAAAAGAACTCTCACGGGTTCCCGGAATTAAATAAGTTTGCCCACTTTATGTCCCTGCACTTTCTCATTCAAGATAAAACGGGGAAATTTCACTTCTCGCGCAGGAAGTTTCCAGAGATCCAAGTGAGATAAATATCTCTCATTTATTTGGAGCACTTTTTGAAAATTCTGTAAAAATTACCATATTCACTCACACAAAGGAATTTTTTTTCCCGATGACTCTGAATTGTTTATTGGTCAACACCAAGATTGAAATAAATTTGAGGGCGCTGTTGCTGCACTTTTAACTTTTGTTTCAAGAATTGTTCAAAGACGTAAACAAACGAAAATTAGAAGAGAAAAAATCCTTGTGGCGAGACCTTGCCTTTAATTGCCCTTTTTTCACCGTCCTCAGTTCAATAAAGTTCAATCCAACTTGTATTCAGTGGCTTCACTGGCTGGCATGTTCAGTTCATGCTTGAAACTGTTGTTGCTTTCTCGTCAGATGTTAGAAATACAAAAACTCGCTGGAATAATATTTCATTGTTCCAGTTGATTACTCTCTTTTTAGCAAGCTTTTACTTTCAATCTCAATTTCATGTTCCTGTTAGGCGAACTCAGGCTTTATTTTTGTCTGAATTCAATATGTGAAACTGTATAGGAACTCTGCCATCGCTTTTCTTTTTTTACTAGCAAAACCACACCAACTACACAGCTGTCAAAAAGTTGATTAAAAAATTCCGGCATTCAGAGGTTCAAAAAATCTGCCACCCCATCGTTCCGCTTACTCTCTTCTCCGCAAATGACATTTTCAGCAGATTTTTGTTGGTTGAATGTTGACCTAATGTGCACCTTCCTACCTATGTAATATTTTTTTTATGTTATACACATTATTATGGTTCAATCTTAAATTTTGTGCAAACTATGAAAACTATTTCTCCTATTCAGCGAGGAGATGGTGCCTTTTCCACTGTCCTTCAAAAATGGACATCATATGGGGTGCAATGTGACATAGTGCACCGGGCGCAAAAACCCCAATCGCCGGCTCTGTCTTCACTCTTTACATTCCTGATTCCTCTTGTCATACTTCCTTTGCTCTTCCCACTCCACTAAAAGTGCATGTCATCGGTTGGTTGATGAGATTCAACTCGTTTCAGGAGGCATAGCCTTAGAATAAAAAACTACAGGAAGGGCCTTCGCGGAATTTTAGCGTAGTGAAATTCTTGTTGTGTGAGTGCTCACGTTTTGGTAGTTGTTTGTCCACTACAGGCGGAAAAGGCGAGTCGAATAGAGGAGGGGCAAAACAAGAAACTCAAAACTTTTGACAATAAATATAAATTCTATTTATAGCTATTCTAATGATTTATATTATTACTAGCATAAAACCCGCGTGCCTTGCAACGCCTTTAAGTAAAAACTGTTTATTATGTGCAATGTTTTCCTTCAAAAAAAAAAACAAACAAAAAAGTCAGCTGTTATTATCCCTAAAAGGGTTTATTATAGTGCATTTTTTTTAATAAATATGGTAAACAAATTGCTGCGTATATCACCTCTGCTCAACAAATCTGCAAGTTTTGAAGCAGAGATTGGCATCTATATGTCTCAAAAGAAGTGACATTGTAGGGTTTGACGAACGTTCGTTAAGTTTGTTTGCCCATTTACGTAAGAAAGAAATTATGAAACAATCACAAATGAATATTAAATAAAGTGAATTTCGAGTCATTCATTTCTACGTGATTATAGGGATACACTGTCAAAATTTCAGCCCTTCGGCTTCAAAGGTTTGGGTTAACCCCATTTCACCCCCTTAGAGGATGAATTTCGAGTGATCGCCTCTTAGTGGATGTCCACGTCATTATAGAGATGCACTGTCAAAATTTCAGCCGTTTAGCTCCAGCGGTTTGGGTTAACCCCATCGGTGATAAATTTCAAAAAATCGCTCTTAAGTGGATGTCCACGTCATTAAAGGGATGCACAGTCAAAATTAAAGCCCTTCAGTTTCTGCGGTGTGGGTTAACCCCATTTCAACCCCTTAGGGAATGAATTTCGAAAAATCGCTTTATAGTGGATGTCCACGCCATTATAGAGATGCACTGTCAAAATTTCAGCCCTATAGCTATAGCGGTTTGGAAAAACCCAATTTCACCCCCTTAGGGGATGAATTTCGAAAAATCGCTTTATAGTGGATGTCCACGCCATTATAGGGATGCACTGTCAAAATTTCAGCCCTAATTTAGCGGTTTGGAAAAACCCCATTTCACCCCCTTAGGGGATGAATTTCGAAAAATCGCTTTTTAGTGGATGTCCACGTCATTAAAGGGATGCACTGTCAAAATTTCAGCCCTATAGCTCCAGCGGTTTGGGTAAACCCCATTTCATCCCCTTAGGGGATGAATTTCGTAAAATCGCTTCTTAGTGGATGTCCACGTCATTATAGGGATGCACTGTCAAAATTTCAGCCTTATAGCTCCAGCGGTTTTGAGTTGACCCTATTTCACCCCCTTAGGGGATGAATTTCGAAAAATCGCTAGGGATGCACTGTCAAAAATTTCAGCCCTTTAGCTCTAGCAGTTTAGGTTGTGCGTTGTCTGTCAGTCAGTTACTTTTTATACAATAGAAAAAAAGTAAAGAAAAAAAATCCCCTTACAACTTATTGAACCCCATTTCACCCCCTTCAACCCTTTTTTCTCCAAAAAAAAGTAGCCTATGTCCGTCTCCAAGGTCTAAACTATGTCTGTTGCAAATTTCATCAAAATCGGTCCAGCGGTTCAGGCGTGAAAGCGTAACATACAGACAGACAGACAGACAGACAGACAGACAGACAGATAGACAGACAGACAGACAGAGTTACTTTCGCATTTATAATATTAGTAAGGATTAAAGATTTTTTAAAGTACTAAAACTATACAGTGATTTATTTAGGTACTAAATATTGTGGCAAAATGAAGAACACCATTAGCCATAGCAAAATAAAACAACAACAACAAAATAATAATCGAAATCACGAGCTTCAAATCAAAATGTTAAACTAGTTGGGATGTGAGTTCGACCCTTTCGGTCCACACGATCAACTTCCCAGTATAATGGATGTTTAATAGTATGATTGGATATTTTAATAATAAATGAACAATAGGCAATATAGAATATATGTATAATACCGAGAATTTGTCACAATTGTTTATTAATATTTTCGTTAAAATGTCAAACTAAATGTGCGCACTTACAAGATTAGGTATTAATGTTTTTCGGCACCTCAATGAAGTCGATAGAGTTTTTAGTTCGCGCGGTATCGTGCAGGTACAAAAACCACTTAAGTCATTTAAACCAAAAATCCGCTGGACCGAATATCATAAAAATCTTTTCAGATTATATTGTCGCTAATACGCTTCGAACGGCACCTCAACTAAGTCAATAACTTTTGTGGTTCGGGCCATATCGTGCAGGTACAAAAATCACTTACGCCGCTTAAACAAAAAAACGGCTAGACCGAATTTCATGAAAATCTTTTCAGATCATATTTTGGTTAATACTCTTCGAACGGCACGTCAACTAAGTCGATATCTTTTATAGTTCGCGCGATATCGTGCTGGTACAAAAATCACTTAAGTCATTTAAACCAAAAAACCGCTGGACCGAATATTATAAAAAACATTTCAGATTATATTGTCGCTAATTCGCTTCGAACGGCACCTCAACTAAGTCAATAACTTTTGTAGTTCGGGCGATATCGTGCAGGTACAAAAATCACTTACGTCGCTTCAACAAAAAAACATCTGAACCGAATCTCATGAAAATCTTTTCAGATCATATTTCGGTTAATACGCTTCGAACGACACCTCAACGAAGTCGATATCAGTTTTGGTTTGCGCGAAATCGTGCAGGAAAAAATGACCACATCCGTACGCACATACACACACACACATACTTCCTCCCAATTTTTTGCTTAAAATGATCCTGAGACCTTGAAAGATGAAAATACGTTGATTTCGATTTTCGGACCGATTACAATACCGATTCCTATACTGGGAAGTTAATAAAGTTGACTTTTTAAAATAACAATTAACTCGATTTGTAATTATGAATTTATTGTGGTATGTTACCAAGGACAACCACGAGGAGGTTGGTGTAAGGTGAGAAATTCACACATGTCCCCTACAGCCATATAGTCTTATCTCTAAATTATACTTTTTAATTAGATATAATTATTTGTACTAACTGTAGAGAAGTATCAAGATGTAGAGAATATTGGAAGAAGAGACCACCTTAATTTAGGAGAGGACTTTTACGTTCCTTCGAATATCGCCATTTTATCATAATACTAGCATAAAACCCGCGTGCCTTGCAACGCCTTTAAAAACTGTTTATTATGTGCAATGTTTTCCTTAAAAAAAAAACCAACAAAAAAGTCAGCTGTTATTATCCCTAAAAAGGGTTTATTATAGTGCATTTTTTTAATAAATATGGTAAACAAATTACTGCGAATATCACCTCTCCTCAACAAATCTGCAAGTTTTAGATTGGCATGTATATGTCATCAAGAAAAGTGATGAGGTTTGACGAACGTTCGTTAAGTTTGTTCGCCTATTTACGTGGATGTAAGAAATTATGAAGCAATCACAAATGAATATTAAATAAAGTGAATTTCGAGTCATTCATTTCTACGTGATTATAGGGATGCACTGTCAAAATTTCAGCCCTTCAGCTTCAGAGGTTTGGGTTAACCCCATTTCATCCCCTTAGGGGATGAATTTCGAATACTCGCCTCTTAGTGGATGTCCATGTCATTATAGGGATGCACTGTCCAAATTTCAACCCTGTAGTTCCAGTAGTTTGGTAAACCAAATTTTACCCCTTTAGGGGATGAATTTCGAAAAATCGCTTCTTAGTAAATGTCCACGATGCACTGTCAAAATTTCAGCCGTTTAGCTCCAGCGGTTTGGCTTAACCCCATTTAACCCCCTTAGGGGATAAATTTCAATCGTCCCTAAGTGGATGCCCACGTCATTGTAGTGATGCACGGTCAAAATTAGAGCCCTCCAGCTTCAGCGGTGTGGGTTAATCCCATTTCACCCCATTAGGGGATAAATTTCGAAAAATCGCTTCTTAGTGGATGTCCACGTCATTAAGGGGATGCACTGTCAAAATTTCAGCCCTATAGCTCCAGCGGTTTGGATAAACCCCATTTCACCCCCTTAGGGGATGAATTTCGAAAAATCGCTTTATAGTGGATGTCCACTCCATTATAGAGATGCACTGTCCAAATTTCAGCCCTATAGCTTTAGCGGTTTGTAAAAACCCCATTTCACACCCTTAGGGGATGAATTTCGAAAAATCGCTCTTTAGTGGATGTAAACGTCATTATAGGGATGCACTGTCAAAATTTCAGCCGTATAGCTTTAGAGGTTTGTATAAACCCCATTTCACACCCTTAGGGGATGAATTTCGAAAAATCGCTCTTTAGTGGATGTCCACGTCATTATAGGGATGCACTGTTAAAATTTCAATTCTATAGCTCCAGCGGTTTGGATAAACCCTATTTCACCCCCTTAAGGGATGAATTTCGAACAATTGCTTTATAGTGGATGTCCACGCCATTATAGAGATGCACTGTCAAAATTTCAGCCCTATAGCTCCAACGGTTTGGATAAACCCCATTTCACCCCCTTAGGGAATGAATTTCGAAAAATCGCTTTTTAGTGGATGTAAACGTCATTATAGGGATGCACTGTCAAACTTTCAGCCCTATAGCTCCAGCGGTTTGGGTAAACCCGCTTAGGGGATGAATTTCGAAAAATCGCTTCTTAGTGGATGTCCACGCCATTATAGGGATGCCCTGTCAAAATTTCAGCCCTATAGCTCCAACGGTTTGGATAAACCCCATTTCACCCCCTTAGGGGATGAATTTCGAAAAATCGCTTCTTAGTGGATGTCCACGCCATTATAGGGATGCACTGTCAAAATTTCAGCCCTATAGCTCCAACGGTTTGGATAAACCCCATTTCACCCCCTTAGGGGATGAATTTCGAAAAATCGCTTTTTAGTGGATGTAAACGTCATTATAGGGATGCACTGTCAAAATTTCAGCCCTATAGCTCCAGCGGTTTTGGTAAACCCCATTTCACCCCCTTAGGGGATGAATTTCGAAAAATCGCTTCTTAGTGGATGTCCACGCCATTATAGGGATGCCCTGTCAAAATTTCAGCCCTATAGCTCCAACGGTTTGGATAAACCCCATTTCACCCCCTTAGGGGATGAATTTCGAAAAATCGCTTCTTAGTGGATGTCCACGCCATTATAGGGATGCACTGTCAAAATTTCAGCCCTATAGCTCCAACGGTTTGGATAAACCCCATTTCACCCCCTTAGGGGATGAATTTCGAAAAATCGCTTCTTAGTGGATGTCCACGCCATTATAGGGATGCACTGTCAAAATTTCAGCCCTATAGCTCCAACGGTTTAGATAAATCCTATTTCACCCCCTTAGGGGATGAATTTCAAAAAATCGTTTTTTAGTGGATGTAAACGTCATTATAGGGATGCACTGTCCAAATTTCAGCCCTATAGCTCCAGCGGTTTGGATAAACCCCATTTCACCCCCTTAGGGGATGAATTTCGAAAAATCGCTTTTTAGCGGATGTCCACGCCATTATAGGGATGCACAGTCAAAATTTCAGCCCTTTAGCTCTAGCGGTTTAAGTTGTGCGTTGTCTGTCAGTCAGTTACTTTTTATACAATAGAAAAAAATCCCCTTGCAACTTATTGAACCCCATTTCACCCCCTTCAAACCTTTTGTTCTCCATAAAAAGTAGCCTATGTCCGTCTCCAAGGTCTAAACTATGTCTGTTGCAAATTTCATCAAAATCGGTTTAGTGGTTTAGGCGTGAAAGCGTAACAGACAGACAGACAGACAGACAGAGTTACTTTCGCATTTATAATATTAGTAAGGATTGCCGCAGAGAAATTGTTTGAGATGCTTTCTTAGCAATAAAATAATACCTGGTGTGGATGTATTTCTCGGCTATTAATTTTATGAGAGAGCTATAATGACTGTTGTTCTCAAAATGTTCTTCCTGATCACTAAAGAGGGGTTTATTGATGAAATGCTTTTGTACATCAATTGATATCTGCAACAACGTTTTCTTTTTCAAGACGGTTTCATGACCTTTTAAAAAATGCATTTTGAGACGCAAAATGCTTTCCGATTTAGAACAAATCTGGACAACACTTTCTGATGGTACCTGCAATCTCCCTCTTGTTTTATAGGCTACAAGCGTGGATTGGGAATATGATCCTTGCAAAGCAGACAAACATTCTGGGCAATTCAATAGCTTATTCATTTTCAGAACTACCAATCCTGCTATGTAAGAAACTACATGATGTGTAAATTCAGATAGTTTTGCTGGATAAGCTGCATAGCAGTGCTCATTTAAAAACCGCGAATCCAATGTTGAAAGATCTTCAATCATTTGTAAATCCTCTGAAAGTTGCAGCCGGTTAACTGTAAAGTTTATTTCAAAAACAGGCTCACCACGTATTTCTATTTTATTGAAATGCAAAATATTTATTGTCTCGAGTGGTATACAGTTACCTATACCGCCTTCTCTTATTTGGCAACGAACAATAAGCTTTTTATAAGCAGCTATGAACTGCTTGACTGATGGATTATTATTTCTCCCTAGATGGCTTCGTATGGAACTAAAAAACAATTCCAAATGGTATTGGTTCAGCTTGTAAAAAGGAACAAATTCAAGCTTTCCAGACTTTATAAAGCGTTCATTTACAACTTCAATGTTTTTTAAGCATGTTATGAGGCCAATAAAACCAGTTTTTCTATTACTTGTTATAACATGTTGCCCAGACTAGAGCTTCAAGCTTGAGAAGTAATCTATTGCTGAATTTGAAAATTCAATAACTTCTCCGCTATTGTTATGGCATAACGCTTTTTTAAGGTATTCAGGAGTTGATACTTTTCTACTATTTAAAACATCGAAAGTATCGTTGGCGATTCGAATAAATTCAGTTGTAGCTTTGCTTCCAAAAAATTCTTTTATATTTAAAATTTCTCTACAAAAATCTATTGCATCAGCAACGGATCTGCTGAATGTCTGCACAGCGAGTTTGACATTCATTTTTTTCTTCACAAAAAGTATATGGGCCTCTCTTATCTTGTTTCCTAAATGGAGCCCTTCCCTTTCTTCTAACGTTACTAATGCTTCTTAATACTTCCAATTGATCTTCTCCTCTTTTTCATTAACAAAGCATTTTAAGTCTCCTAAAGCATTCCTTACATTACAAGCTTAATCATATGGCAAGGATCAGGGTGCACTATATACTTATCATTATTTCCAAAAAAAATTAATGGTCTTGGATGAAGTATCACGTCCGTATTTTAACGTGACAACGTCTATTAATTTGAACGTGACAACGTCTGTTATTACGTTTTGTATTATTTTCTCAATTAATAAATTATATGTTTCGAAGCAAATTTTTTTTTTGTGTGCGGGACATTTTCACACGCGCGTCCTATCTTAAACCGATTTAATAGACGTTGTCACGTCAAAAAATAAGTAGGCTTTCCAATATCCCGAATGTCACAACCGAGAATTTTAACGGCGCTTAAATTAGGTGCTGCTCCATCGAAAGTTAATCCTATTATTTCAACACCAGTTTCTTTCAATTCTTCCAGAGCCAATGTGATGATGGAATCTTCCAGGACCGATTTAAACAAACTGCCATTAGAACTAAAATCTCTGTGGCCATTATTTCACTGCTACCACCATCCCCCATGACAACATATCCAAAGGATCGCTCACCATTCCAATCCACATGCTTTCTAATTGCAATTTCATCCAAAACTACATTCACATATACTTAGCTGTTGGCCTGTTTGATTAGCTTCTTCGCACGCTTTTTTAATTGCGAGAAAAGCCTCGCCAGTAAATCCAGGATTACAATCAAGAACCTGATACCATTTCCTTATTGTCCTGGGGTGTGGCAAAGTACTCATAAACTCATTTTCTTAGTTTTTGCCGCTTTGCCTTTTTATCTAAAATGGTCTCCGATTGGTCAAAACAACTTTCATCTATTGTTTCCATGCATTGCTGGATGGTAAAATTGATTTCCGTGTTGTCCTAATACAAATGAAGATATAAGTTTCTACTCTCCAAAAATTCTAAAATCCTTAATTTTTGCGGTAGCGTAACATTGAAGACGATGATTACACTGTAAACAGGAAATAACGTTCCTCTCGAACTTTGTGGATGAAGGTGGTAGTGGAGATAGTGAGTCCCATCATCTCCACTTCTCCCTTCATCTATAGTACAGTGTGATCATTTTCGAAAAAGGGTTATGGTAGTAAAAATTCACAGTTACGACACACAAGGAATGTATATACAATAAGCACAAAACAAAAGCCTTCATATATTTTCATGCCAACAACAAAACAATGCAAGAAGTAAAAACGAATCCCGGAAAACTCACCATGTGCAATTGACTGTCAATTTTTGACCATAAATGCAATTGATAACCAACAATTGATCGCTAGTATGATTTACCGCTCAGAAGTAACATTTTCAAAGCAAAAATGTGAAAGCCAGTAGCAGCAGCAGTAGTAAGGGTGGCTAATCATCCTGACAGGATTTGAAATTTTCGCTTTGAAAATTTTACTTCTAGGTGGTAAATTATACTAGCGATCAATTCTTTGCTACCAATTGCATTTGCCGTCAATTGTCCGCAGTCAGTTTTCCGGGCACGAATTAAAGCATGCTAACTCGTGTTAATTTAGGAGTAATATTGGTGAGTCCACGTCAATATTTAACCTCAACAAACTTCTTTAATAAAACAAGCATAAAATAGTATTAAGTATTATTACATTTATTTCTACGGGTATGTACACTGATGATTCCATTAAGTGTCTACGGCTGCATTCAAAAGCCTCGGTTTCCTGAATCTATAAAAAAGAGATTTTCAGAAACTAAAACCAAAAACTAATGGGTTCTCACATTAAGCGCCGTCTCCGCAATAGCTTCTACCGGTTTCATAGACCAACTTTATTTTTCCATTATATGTATCTTCAGCAACCACTTCCTTTGCTGTTACCATTTCCAAAGATGAACTCTGTTGATAAAGAAAGATGAACTCTGTTGTTAATCATATCTTTTTACTTTAAAGTATACATTATTACATTTATTTCTATGGGTGAACACACGACGGTTGACTCCATTAGTTGCCCACTGCTGTAATCCAAAACCTGGGTTTCCTGAATCTATAAATCAGAGACCAAGTTTGTTTTTCCAAGCCGTCTTCAGCAACCGCTTCTGTTGCTGTTACGATTGTTACGATCTCCGAAGATAAACTCTGTTGAACCTACTCAATCAGTCATATCTTTTTAGTATAATTTATTTAATTTACCATATCTAGATGAAGGAAAGGTATTGCCCCTTCGCTTAAACAATTCTTACCGGGAGAGCGAATTATGGTGTTCTCTGAGAAATGGTCTTCGCAAACTACATGCCATTTCTTGGGGATGTATTCGGGACGTCCAATAGCCTCCAGCCACAATCGTGCTAAATTCTGATCATTAGGAAATCTAAAAAAAATGGAACGCATACGCCGAAGCACAATTATTTCCCATTCTATTAAAATACATATGGAATCTTTTCCGTTTCATAAAATTTTCGCTGGCTGCATTCGAATTATATTCGAAATCATCGTGTTTTCATCATCGTCAGAACACTGAGGAGACGGATTTCAAGCCCACATTAAAACATTGTATATACTCTTCAGTTACCTAGAAACTCAATTCAACTCTTAAATGTTTTTATTCAATATATATTACAGATTTATACATAGAGTTATACTCATTTCTTATAATGTACCTTTATGTATTTTTATATATTGTAAAAATAAATTATTATAAATTTATTTAATGTTTACATTTTTATTAATTTATTACTAGTCTACTTTATTATACTAAACTAAATTAAAAATTATCTATTTTCTAAAAATAAACTCATGTCCCTATATAAACGCCGTCACTCCGCACTCTAATCAGCTGATCCCCTTGAGTTTTGCTTTGGGTTAGTTAATGTAAACAAACTCTCCCAAGCAAACAAAATTTACATAATTTCGGTTGTTTAGCGCATTAATTTAAATAATTATTAATGAAAATATATAATATTTGTGTTTAGAAAGTATTTTAATTGGCTCACTTACCCGAAAAAGGATTTCCCTCGCGGAAATTTGTTATTATTCCTGCACCCACTCACTGCACACTTCATTGTTCTTTTTCACTTATAATTCGGTCGAAACAATTTCAAAAACACTTAAAACAAATTGTTTTAACTATATTTATTTCTGTATCTCAGAACCAGACGAACGTAAGTCCAAATATTACCATTTTCAGGTTATTACATCATTGTATGTAGAATTTGATTCTACTTTAAGCCATAACAACTAAAGTCCGTTGAACATTCGCCTTTTGCATTTTCTAAGGGTTGTAAGAACGTAAGTCCTAACCTAGGATTGAGCCAGACAAACACAGTTTTTTTGCTCTCCTGAAAAGTTGGCCTAGTGTGACTTACGTTAGTCTGGTTCCGAGGTACCGATTTTATAAAATTAGTTTTGAAAAAAACTATATGTTAATTTTATAAAAAAACACGTTTTAAATTAAGCCCTACCGGGAAAACAATATAAAAGCCGACAATCAACTAACCCAATTTGACAGTCAAATGAAGTTGCGATAATAAGGGTGGGGAGTAGGTGGACTAAAAATATCGCGGGTAGGTTGTGGCAGTTCCTTCCTTCCACGACTAGAGCTGCTCGACATTGCACTCTATACTTAGAAAATGTCGACAGTATAAAGGGCCTTTCCTGAGGCTCTAGTCTTTCACATAAAAAAAACACACATTAATTTCACTGCCTTGCACTGCACTGCACTGCACTGCGCTGCCTTGTCTGAGGCTAAGCGAACATTGGTATCAGCACAGCATTGTATAACGCACCACAGAAAATCACCTGGGGGCCAGCAGAGACATAGTTTCTTTCAAACAGCATACATATATTGAACGCAGGACACAAAACGCAGTGTATCTCTCCAGCTGTACGTATGTAAAAATTTAATTTTACCATCTTAATATCCTAATTCAATTGTAATTTTCCTCCATATTTTATTTTCCAAACTTCTTTTTCATAATTTTCATTATTTGTATCATATAAATTTGAAAAATGCTTTACTGTGTCTTACCGACAGAGGAAACTGTGTTCCAATCACAACCCTCAGAAATGAGACAGAGGTCACTGCTGTGCCTGTGCTGTTCCGAATATGCGATGGTAGCTTAAATAAAATGAAACACAGTTCTCTCTGCTGTGCAGGACTGTGCTATGCTGAGCTGTGCTGGGACCAGCCAGCGTTCGCTTAGCCTTAGGCTAATTTTTCAAAAACTGCTTCGCACTGCACGCCAAAAAAAAACTTCATATAAAGTTGTCATTGCCAGTGTTGTCAAACTGGATAACGAAAAATTGATAGAACTAGTGAGAAATAAAGACTTTCTATATAACAAAAGTCACAGAAACTACAAAACAATCACAAAAGACTTTCTATGAACAGTCAATGTCAAAACACTGCTTATTCAATATGCTTTACCACGCGTTTCTAATAAACCACTGCAACTAGGGAATGCAATCCCGCGGATCCGCAATCCCGCAAATGCGGGATCCCGCATGAAATTAGCGGGATTGCAAATGCGGGATAATACGTGCGGGATCCGCAAGATTTGCAAGATTTTATTTTTTCCAGTCTAAATTCGCATAACATCATTTACGGCAAGAAACGCACGATAATAGGGGGATCCCCAAATCGAAGTATGTTCTGTGAGTCGAGTGACGAGTGAATGGGAACTTCTATCTGTACGGGGACTCCCCAAATATCTGTTGCGTGAGTACTAGTGCGTAGTTTGTGACATGAGATTTCAATTGAAATAAACGGTTTATTTTTATATTTGAGCAGCAACATTCTAAATAAAATTAATTAATTAATAACTTGCTATATAGTTGGAATCGGGATCTTAAAAATGAGTGCTAAAGTGATTTATAAGGAATACGACAGTAATAAATTTGTATGGCAGCACTTTATAAGATCGGAAGATGGCCTTCTGCTCAGTGTAAACGTTGTCCTTATATCATCAAAATAAGCGCTCGATCTACTAAGGGCTTGCAAGTAAACTTGCATACGAAGCATAAGATGACAGAGGAATCCGTATGTAGCGTTAGTGATACTGAAACCGCCAGTACAAGCTCTTCTCAGCAGCATTCACAACAAAATATTTCAACGCCGGCGAAAAAGTCAAGGAAAGTCATCACCGATTTTTTTTCAAAGTCAACAAAATGTTCCATGGAAGAAAGAATATCACGAATGGTCGCTAAGGATGGCATACCATTCTCAAAGTTTACGACATCGACTGACTTACGAGAACTGTTTGAAGTAGAAGGCTATAAAATGCCTGCCTCTGATCATACATTTAAATCTATTGTACATAATGGAATATGGGCCTTCAATTCAAAACAAAATTACTGTTGAACTTAGAGATTTGAAAAACAGTGAGCAATGATTTGCAATAACCTGACGAATGTATCACTACTACACTCACTCATATACTCACATATTTTGGGCAGTTTTAACGTAGAAGCGTGTTGTTTTTTCTAAGTAAATCCTGTGTTTCATTTACTGACTTAGAAAATAATGTTGTGGGCTAATAATTCTAAAATATTGTACAATCCTGCAAATGTTGCGGATCCGCGGGACTGATGGTCTCAATCTTGCGGATTTGCAAGATTATCGTTTGGGTGCTGGATTGCATTCCCTAACTGCAACAAACTGCAGAGTACTGCACACAAACATGCTTCACAGGCGAGGCAATAGAAATATCCTTTTTAATTTCTATTTGAACCTATGTATGTACATATCAAGGCAAGCGGTAGTTTGCCGAGTTCGTAAGGGCAAACAGCTAATGCCTTATTTACGCCTAAACATAGAAAACAAGGTATTTTTTTATAAAATTTTGCGATTTATCACCTTTTTATAAGCAATATAAGTAATTTTTCATTTGTAACCGATAACCAAAATATAAATAATTTATTATTCCATGAGTTTTTTTCCTATCGTTCTTCGTTTTCTTTATTTTTACATTTTTTACATTTCGAATCGAACTTTTTTCTTCTCCTTCAGTCTAAAAAAGTGGGTACTCAAAATTATTCTGTCAGATGGCGCTCTAAGTTATTTCAATTGGTCAATAAATGAAATGGTGCTACTAGTTAGTCGAAAAGTGTTTACTCGAACTGTTGATGCTAGATGGCATTAGATGATTAACAAAATGTATTCATTTAAAGTGGTTAGTCGCAACTATGGTATCAGATTGCGTTAGGTATGTACTATAAAAAACATGTAGTTCACAGTACAAATGTACAGCAAAATTTTGAAATACTGAATGCCGAGATCGTAATCGCAATTTATTTCTAAAAATATGACATATTCGTTACAAGTTAGTCAAATCCAGCACTGTTGATGTCAAATAGCATTTCCTATCATTTCGATGATAAACAAAAAGTGTACGCATGGTACGCGTCTCAAGAGGGCGGATTACCATTTTCTTCACAACCCCCTCGACATGGGTATCAAATGAAACGGTATGATAAGTAGAATACAATAAGCAATATAGTATACTCAATAAAAAGTTAGATCCACCGAGGCCACCTCAAGAGGACGCAGTACCATTTTCCACAAAACCCCCTCGACATGGGTATCAAACGAAAGGGTATGATAAGTAGAATACAATAAGCTATGTCTTTATATCCATGGCGGCCGTCTCAAGAGGTCGGACTACCATTTCTTCACCACCACCTCGACATAGGTATCAATTGAAAGGGTATCATAAGTAGAATACCATAAGCGATATAATATACTCAATATCTGGTTAGATCTATGGCGGTCATCTCAAGAGGGCGGGTTACCATTTTCTTCTCAACCCCCTCGACATGGGTATCAAATGAAAGGGTATGATAAGTAGAATACAATAAGCAATATAGTATACTCAATAAAAAGTTAGATCCACCGAGGCCACCTCAAGAGGACGCATTACCATTTTCTTCACAACCCCCTCGACATGGGTATCAAACGAAAGGGTATGATAAGTAGAATACAATAAGCTATGTCTTTATATCCATGGCGGCCGTCTCAAGAGGGCGGACTACCATTTCTTCACCACCACCTCGACATAGGTATCAATTGAAAGGGTATCATAAGTAGAATACCATAAGCGATATAATATACTCAATATCTGGTTAGATCCATGGCGGTCATCTCAAGAGGGCGGATTACCATTTTCTTCACAACCCCCTCGACATGGGTATCAAATGAAAGGGTATGATAAGTAGAAGACAATAAGCAATATAGTATACTCAATAAATAGTTAGATCCACCGAGGCCACCTCAAGAGGACGCAGTACCATTTTCTTCACAACCCACTCGACATGGGTATCAAACGAAAGGGTATGATAAGTAGAATACAATAAGCTATGTCTTTATATCCATGGCGGCCGTCTCAAGAGGGCGGACTACCATTTCTTCACCACCACCTCGACATAGGTATCAATTGAAAGGGTATCATAAGTAGAATACCATAAGCGATATAATATACTCAATATCTGGTTAGATCCATGGCGGTCATCTCAAGAGGGCGGATTACCATTTTCTTCACAACCCCCTCGACATGGGTATCAAATGAAAGGGTATGATAAGTAGAATACAATAAGCAATATAGTATACTCAATAAAAAGTTAGATCCACCGAGGCCACCTCAAGAGGACGCAGTACCAT
This sequence comes from Thereva unica, assembly GCA_949987705.1. Taxonomy (NCBI): domain Eukaryota; kingdom Metazoa; phylum Arthropoda; class Insecta; order Diptera; family Therevidae; genus Thereva; species Thereva unica. The sequence goes on along the minus strand of OX465282.1, from coordinate 71,128,628 downwards.
TTTCTTCACAACCCACTCGACATGGGTATCAAACGAAAGGGTATGATAAGTAGAATACAATAAGCTATGTCTTTATATCCATGGCGGCCGTCTCAAGAGGGCGGACTACCATTTCTTAACCACCACCTCGACATAGGTATCAATTGAAAGGGTATCATAAGTAGAATACCATAAGCGATATAATATACTCAATATCTGGTTAGATCCATGGCGGTCATCTCAAGAGGGCGGGTTACCATTTTCTTCTCAACCCCCTCGACATGGGTATCAAATAAAAGGGTATGATAAGTAGAAGACAATAAGCAATATAGTATACTCAATAAATAGTTAGATCCACCGAGGCCACCTCAAGAGGACGCATTACCATTTTCTTCACAACCCCCTCGACATGGGTATCAAACGAAAGGGTATGATAAGTAGAATACAATAAGCTATGTCTTTATATCCATGGCGGCTGTCTCAAGAGGGCGGACTACCATTTCTTCACCACCACCTCGACATAGGTATCAATTGAAAGGGTATCATAAGTAGAATACCATAAGCGATATAATATACTCAATATCTGGTTAGATCCATGGCGGTCATCTCAAGAGGGCGGATTACCATTTTCTTCACAACCCCCTCGACATGGATATCAAATGAAAGGGTATGATAAGTAGAAGACAATAAGCAATATAGTATACTCAATAAGTAGTTAGATCCACCGAGGTCACCTCAAGAGGACGCATTACCATTTTCTTCACAACCCCCTCGACATGGGTATCAAATGAAAGGGTATGATAAGTAGAATACAATAAGCTATGTCTTTATATCCATGGCGGCTGTCTCAAGAGGGCGGACTACCATTTCTTCACCACCACCTCGACATAGGTATCAATTGAAAGGGTATCATAAGTAGAATACCATAAGCGATATAATATACTCAATATATGGTTAGATCCATGGCTGTCATCTCAAGAGGGCGGATTACCATTTTCTTCTCAACCTCCTCGACATGGGTATCAAATGAAAGGGTATGATAAGTAGAATACAATAAGCAATATAGTATACTCAATAAATAGTTAGATCCACCGAAGCCACCTCAAGAGGACGCAGTACCATTTTCTACACAACCCCCACGACATGGGTATCAAATGAAAGGGTATCTTAAGTAGAAGACAATAAGCAATATAGTATACTCAATATCTGGTTAGATCCACGGCGGTCATCTCAAGAGGGCGGATTACCATTTTCTTTACAACCCCTTCGACATGGGTATCAAATGAATGGGTATGATAAGTAGAATACAGTAAGCTATGTCTTTATATCCATGGCGGCCGTCTCAAGAGGGCGGACTACCATTTCTTCACCACCACCTCGACATAGGTATCAATTGAAAGGGTATCATAAGTAGAATACCATAAGCGATATAATATACTCAATATCTGGTTAGATCCATGGCGGTCATCTCAAGAGGGCGGATTACCATTTTCTTCACAACCCCCTCGACATGGGTATCAAATGAAAGGGTATGATAAGTAGAATACAATAAGCAATATAGTATACTCAATAAATAGTTAGATCCACCGAGGCCACCTCAAGAGGACGCATTACCATTATCTTCACAACCCCCTCGAGATGGCAGCTTATTGATCATGAATTTGGAAAACGAGTAACCCTGAGTGGTCAATGTAAAAATTGTTCGTACACTCAAAAGATTCGTAAATCGGAAATGATTTCGGCAGCACCTGTTCTCATAATACAACTGAAATTATTCGAACTGAAAAATAAAAAGTTTATTAAAATTGAGCAATGCGATATCAAAGCTGTCACTTCTGCAAAATTGCATATAGGAGGTTCAAATTATAAATTGATTAGTGCTATATTCCATACAGGAACACTCGAACAAGGTCATTACATCAGCATGTTGAAACAAAAATCGAGCTGGTTATGGATTAATGATTCCATAGTGCAGAAAAAATCTTGGCCGAGAAACTCGAAAGGAGCTAATGTTTTTTTTTACAAAGACAATAATATTAGTTTGAATTCCTGCATTTTGCTATTTTGTTATTACCTACTTATAAAATAAATAAAAAAATATAATGAACAATTAAATACATAATATTTCTTTATACAGAAGATTATTTACTTTTATTTTAGAATGTATTAAAACAAAAAAGAGTGATATCCCACCAAAAAAACATTAAAAATGTGAATTAGAAGTTCGTGGGCGCGGAAATTATTTATTGGGACAGTTTAAAACACACTTATAACAAAAAGAAGTGATATGGATTAGTCAAGATGTATCGTTAATAGCATGAAATAATTAAACACGTGCATTTACGAACGAATTCAAAGGAATTATACAACTGCCAATTTTTATTTAAAACTCAATAAAGTAAGTATTATAATACTTTATTGAGTTTTAAATAAAAATTGGCAGTTGTATAATTCCTTTGAATTCGTTCGTAAATGCACGTGTTTAATTATTTCATGCTATTAACGATACATCTTGACTAATCCATATCACTTCTTTTTGTTATAAGTGTGTTTTAAACTGTCCCAATAAATAATTTCCGCGCCCACGAACTTCTAATTCACATTTTTAATGTTTTTTTGGTGGGATGTATATAACTGCTGTCTAAACTCTCAACATCCTAGGGGTAACTTCAACGGAGGATCTGCGATGGAATGATCACATATTCCAACTCGCCAAACAAGCCTCACAATGCCTTGGATTTCTCAAGAGATGCAAGTTCTTACCCCAATCAGCCGCCTCGGCTACAATGTACAAATCCTACATTCGGCCCGCCTTGAATACAACTCGTATATCTGGGCAGGCGCCCCAAAAACCACATTATCTTGTCTCGACAAGGTGCAAAATCGTGCCCTCAAACTTGTCGATGATGGCCCCTTTCGCGTCTTCATAGACATCTTAAACCACCGTAGGAATATAGCAGCCCTCTCCATACTTCATCGCTATTACCATAGCGACTATTCCACTGACACTGACATTCAGGACCTCCTTCATGCACGGCAATATTTTTCCCGCAACGAAAACTAGCCCGGTCGGCTCACCCCACTGACAAACAGGGTGTCTCAGACCACCCGCACCACCCCATTATTTCGAAGAGTTTGAAAAAAAAAAAATGAAAACCAAAAAAACACGATCATTTTGTCAAACTCTATCCAGCCATACCAAAAACGCCCCCTACCCACTGTTAGGGGTAGGGGGTGCAACTTTAAAAACTTAAATGGAAACCCCTATTTTTTATTGCAGATTCGGAATCTTCATAAAAAAATATGAAGAATTTGTCCCAAGCATTTTTTACGATTCGCCATAAATGGCGATGTAATCGGAGGAAAACGTTTTTATGACTTATTTATTTCCGCCGATTACAGCGCCATCTAAGGCGAATCACAACAAGATAAGAATAAAATCTTCATATTTTTTCATGAAGAATCTAAATCTGCAATAAAAAATAGGGGTTTTTATTTTGTTTTCAATTCTGCATCCCTTCACCAAAAAAATAGGTGGTAGAGAGCCATTTTGATTATTAACTTGAAAAACGGGGAAATAACCGTGACGGTTTCGGAATAAATACATTTATTTAATAAAAAAAACTGCTAATAAATAAAAATTAGTGATGGAAATTTGTTTCCGTTAATTATAACAAACATCTTATCACTTATTTTCTCCTAAATTCGAAGAAATTTTGTTTGTTTGCATGAAAAAGGTTTTCTATTTCTGGAGAAAAATGGTGCCATTCACCATCGTCAATCAGCAGTCCATTCCTATATGTCAGTGGCTCACCCCCATACCCTACAGCCTCCCTTTCGGGCATAATACGGTCTAGAGCAGTGATTTTCAACCTTTTTTTCGTTGCGGTACACTTTAACAATTTCCAAATTTGGCGGCACACTACCTACTAAGGGTCTGTGCGAATTGTGACTAAATTGATGACTAAACTAAATTTTGCAGTTTTTGTCGTTAATTTGCTGTGTGAATTCTTTTGATGACTAAAGCCTGAACTACATTGAAAAGCAGTGCAGTGAAGCACTGCGAAGTGAAATTTAGATTTCTTGCAACTGAACGTGGCAACTCACATTAACTTCACTGCCTTGCACTGCACTGCACTGCGCTGCCTTGTCTTAGGCTAATTTCTAAAAAACTGCTTAGCACTGCCTGCCAATTTCTAAAAAACTTGATATGAAGTTGTCATTGCCATTGTTGTCAAAATGAATAATGAAAAATTGATAGAATTAGTGAGAAATAAGTATATAACAATAGTCAGAGGGACTACAAAAATTATTAAAGACTATATATGAACAGTGAATGTCAAAACACTGCTTACTCAATGTGTTTTACAACGCGTTCTCTAATAAACTACTGCAACATACTGCGCAGTGCTGCACTGCACTGCTTTTCAATGTAGTTCAGGCTTAAATTCAACTGATATAACTGTCAGGTAATCGAATGTTGGGAAGGCATTAATTTTTAACTTCCCAGTATAGGAAGTTATTGTAATTGGTCCGAAAATCGAAATCGAAAATTTCAACGTATTTTCATCTTTCAAGGTCCCAGGAGCATTTTAAGCAAAAATTTGGGAGGAAGTATGTGTGTGTGTGTATGTGCGTACGGATGTGGTCATTTTTTCCTGCACGATATCGCGCGAACCAAAACTGATATCGACTTCGTTGAGGTGTCGTTCGAAGCGTATTAACCGAAATATGATCTGAAAAGATTTTTATGAAATTCGGTCGAGCGGTTTTTTTGTTTAATCGGCGTAAGTGATTTTTGTACCTGCACGATATAGCACGAACCAACCATGATACCGACTTCTTTGAGGTGCCGATCGTAGCGTACTACCGAAAGTACTGTTTGAAAAGATTTTCATAAAATTCGATCGAGCGGTATCTATGTTTAAAGGGCATAAGTGATTTTTGTACATGCTCTATAGAACACAAACCAAAAATGATATTGACTTCATTGAGGTGTCGTTCGAAGCGTATTAACCGAAATATGATCTGAAAAGATTTTCATTAAATTCGGTCTAGCCGTTTTTTTGTTTAAGCGACGTAAGTGATTTTTGTACCTGCACGATATAGCACGAACCAACCATGATACCGACTTCTTTAAGGTGCCGATCGTAGCGTACTACCGAAAGTACTGTTTGAAAAGATTTTCATAAAATTCGATCGAGCGGTATCTATGTTTAAAGGGCATAAGTGATTTTTGTACATGCTCTATAGAACACAAACCAAAAATGATATTGACTTCATTGAGGTGTCGTTCGAAGCGTATTAACCAAAATATGATCTGAAAAGATTTTCATGAAATTCGGTCTAGCCGTTTTTTTGTTTAAGCGACGTAAGTGATTTTTAACTTCCCAGGATAGGAAGCTATTGTAATCGGTCCGAAAATCGAAATCGAAATTTTCGACGTATTTTCATCTTTCAAGGTCCCAGGAGCATTTTAAGCAAAAAATTGGGAGGAAGTATGTGTGTGTGTGTGTGCGTACGAATGTGGTCATTTTTCCTGCACGATATCGCGCGAACCATAAAAGATATCGACTTCGTTGAGGTGTCGTTCGAAGCGTATTAACCGAAATATGATCTGAAAAGATTTTCATAAAATTCGGTCGAGCAGTTTTTTTGTTTAAGCGGCGTAAGTGATTTTTGTACCTGCGCGATATCGCCCGAACCACGAAAGATATTGACTTACTTGAGATGCCGTTCGAAGCGTATTAGCGACAATATAATTTGAAAAGATTTTTATAATATTCGGTCGACAGGTTTTTTGGTTTAAATGAGATTTTTGTACCTGCGCGATATCGCGCGAACTATAAAAGATATCGACTTAGTTGACGTGCCGTTCGAAGAGTATTAACCAAAATATGATCTGAAAAGATTTTCATAAAATTCGGTTGAATCGTTTTTTTGTTTAAGCGACGTTTATGATTTTTGTACCTGCACGATACCACGCAAACTAAAAACTATATCGACTTCATCGCGGTGCCGAAAAACGAATATTAACGAAGAAATGCTCTGAAAAAAATTTCATAATACAATGCGGTCGGGCCTTTTTTGTTTAAATAGAAAAACTTCGGCTAATTGTCAGAAACACCTTAAATTGACAAGTTTTGCTAATATCTCATAAACTCGATGGAAATAAACCCGTTCTAAACGAGGTGGTCTTTTTTGGGTTTTGCACAGCGATCGCCTTTCAACGAAACATCACTTGTCAAAATCCGACAACCTTTCAAAATCGTGCAAAAATTTCGTTACCCTTTACAAACAGCGCGAATTTTTCAAGCCTTGGATTAGCAGTTTTGGCGGTTAATTGTTTTCTACGCGTGATACAGTTTCAGAAAGTTGCGGCTCATCCCGGGATTTCCAGTAGTTACCGCAAAATTGGTTCTTTTTGGTCAAGTCTGACAAGTACTTAACAGTTACAGTTTTGCTAATATCTCCGGAAAGCTTTGGAATTTCCAAATGAAGTCATGCGCTTCTCAGTTTGTCAATGGCGCTTCAGCCCAATTTGAACACCCGCTTTAGTGCAACGAACGAAATACGGAGGAAAGGTTTGTTTGCTAACGTTCAGGAAAAACAAATTCTCTAGAAAAATCTTGTGGATTTACCACTATTATATTTTTTATTTCAACTAGCTTCTCTCAGGATTGCTTTGTCATCAGTTCTGATACTAGCCAATTTTCCACTAGTGCTAAACGTATAACTATTTTGTAAGAAGTCAGTTTAATCCATCTTCGTTCATCATACTGGGAAGTTAATCGTGTGGACCGAACGGGTCAAACCCACATCCCAACTAGTTGCTTTTATAATTTATAGTATGTATTGTATATTTTTATACAGTAACGCAGCTAAAAATGTGATTGCAGACGACATGCTATTATTGCCAACATCGTTGTATTTTAATGTAATAATGGCCTGCTTAAAATATATCTTCTTGAGGAGAAGAATAAAAATGTGGCTTTTTCCATTGTTATTATTTTTCAAACATCAATTTAGTCAACTAACCAAAAAATGTAGTCTCCTCGCCAAAAGTCTAAATACTGTATTATCGACACTAAATTTTAGTCATAGAATTCACATAGGCCCTAAGTTTAAAATAATTTTACTTATCTATAATACACGGTGTAAAATAGTTTATGATAATAATTTTCAATGAAAAATAAAATAATATGACTACAAAGACAACAGAATGTTCATTGAAGATCAATTCAAGCTTGCTGATTTTTAATAATATCTTTTATATTTGGTTGTAAAAATTATAATCCTCATCATCATTGACGCTACAGTCTTCTGTCAGCTTTGGCCTCCTCAAGAATTTTCTTCCAATGTTCTCGGTCCTCCGTCTTTCTCTTCCTGTTGGTGATACCAATTGGGCGTAAGTCCATTTCGATGTTTTTGTCTTTTGTCTTTATATTTTTTCCTAGGTCCTCCCTGTGACCTTCTTCCCTCTGGCGTATGGAGGAACAGAATTTTTGAGGGCGCTTCTTGGTTGTGGATGTTTGTTTCTTGAATCCGCACTGATACTTTGAAATTACTCTCTCATACTGGTGCAATAAACGAGTATACAAGATATACAAGAATATTTTATGTGCATAACGTAATCCTTCTGTAGTTGGAACGTACGAATTGGTCCCCTTTTTGTGCAGTAGATCGCCAGTATAGCGGTATGCTTAATTGGGCTCGGCGGAATAATTTAGTCGACATAACAATAAAGGTGCGGGCCCAATGAACGCTGTGTCGCTGACAGATCAAAAGAACTGTGTGTTTCCATATGGCAGTGCGCCAAATAAGAAAGGTGAACACGGCGAACGTAGCGATTTGGGGAATGTTCATATCCAGCGATGCCGCGGTTCGATTTCACAGTTGTCAATTCACAGCTGTTTTATGCTTACAGTGAAAAGCGCGCGTTTGGGTCGGTCACCGAAAATATTTAAAGATTTTTCACTCTCAAAAAAATTACACCGACTTTTAGCTAATATATTAGAGGAAGAGCCAGCGACATATTTTGGGTTGTCATTTCATTAGTCATGAAAATTTCCACACTGAATCCTATACACCTGCTGAACAATAAAAGCTACTTCTGGCAACCCCCAGTGGCCGGAATATAGGACCCTAAAATTACAAAGGGGGTAGGCAATAAAGTTCAATTTTGTTAAAGTATTAGTCATGAATTTCCAGGTGATTATTTTTGATGGTATTCTCTAATTATAAAAATTATTGCCAGAACAATTTTGGCATAATTTTTCTCTCCAAAACCATCCTGGAATCACCCCTGAAAATATTAGCCACATAGTGCAACAAAGGATACGTCGCTGGCTTTTGGTCTACATATATCGCTTCTATAATTACATATGTACATACATATGTATGTATGTAAATGTAAATTTGATATCCAAAATTCGCTTAAATTCTCACCTTCTAATTGACGTAAACAATTGAAAAAAAATTGGTTGTCAAAGCTTTCATAAGGCCCGGGTTTACCGAGTTCGCCACGCCTGGTACGATATGTAGGTAAAGGCGAGCGTAGTAGGCGGCGTTCATTGGGCTCGCACCTTAATGCCGAGGACGCGCCGTAATGATTTTGGCATAAATATATTTGCCGCAGCTTTCCTGTTCCAATAATTCGCTGTATAAAACTACATGCAAAATAATTTGTATTGTTTATACATTTCTAGAATTTCCCCATAGTCAGTGTTTCCGAACTCGTACAACACCTTAGAGCTCAAACGTGAGGCTCATCGTCATTTTCTTCTACACCCACTAGACCTCTTCTAACCTTTCCTATTCTCTTATATATTTCTTCAAACCAAGCTTACTACTAGACATTGTACCATGAACAGAGAGTGGCAGCACTGTCGTCAAGCTAAAAAATTCGTTCAAATGGAGAAAGTTAAAGTGGGCCAACTTTTGACTTTCAAGAGGGTTGAGCTAAAAATAGTAACAGAACTCGAGAAGGGCCACTTTTTACTCAATTAACCTGTAAGCAGAATACAGCTGATAGCTGGTTCTATCTGTTAGAAATTTTAACATGAAAATTGATATAGGCATCGTAAAGGCATACAAACATGCAGGGTGATATGTAAAATTCTACCACCAAATTTTCAACTTACTCTCCCGGCTAAATCGTTACTACTTCCCCCTCCATTTTCAAGTTTTTGTTTATATTATCAAGGCCTATCCATACCCAGCCACTATGTAAGTTTAGTGCATACATCCTGTATGGCAACCGGCTAAAAGGTCAACTCATACTCTGATGAATATACCATGATGAATATTGATCATAAACTCTATTTTATTATACCTAATATGTAATCTTTCCTTAATAAGAATTTTCACAAACAGCAACTAAGATTTTGAGCACAATTTTCTAAAAATAATCATACAATATCGATGTTGTAATTTCTTAAAAGCAAAAATATTTCTTTAGCATTTTTATATTTACCTTAAAACGAAAATTACTGGTATCGTTAGGCACGTGGCGGGCCACGCAGCATGCTCACTATGAGGTATCGTTGCCAAGTCTTTCGTTAGAATTTCTTCCAATATTAGTACATAATATCTAATCGTAAAATGCACGTACTTATCCAATCATTTGGTTAATATCAATCCTAATTGGTCTAATTATTTTAGCCTTAAATTAGAAGCAACAGACAAGCCTTTTACAACCTCATAGTGTGTCAATTCTTTGTTCAAGTATCGCGTGGGTAATTGGGAAGTGTGATAAATTCAAAAGGAACATTCTTGGAATATGCGTTACTGGCGGTGGGAGGGGGAAGGTAAGAGTGAATTATGGTAATCACCTAAATTAACAACACTAATAAACTTGAAAGTTTGTTCTTCATTAATGTATTCCCAGGCAAGGATAGATATCATGTTGATGTGGACATAATTCTCCTGTGCCACCATAATCCTTCTGTCGTCCTGATATGAATATTTGTTGGTAAAAAAAATACTAATTTCATAATAACCTAATCGGATATTGGCAATTCAAAGTATATGAGTCACGCAACTTATCTATGAGTGATTATTTGAATGATTTTATGTGGCGTTTACTGCATATAAATATCGGTGATGATATTGAATAAAAAAGTAAATAATGACATGATATTGCAAAAAAATGATTTGATTTTGATAAAAAGATAATATTAGATAATAGAGAAAATTTCCATGTTGGTGTATTGTACCTCGCTTCGAACAAAAATATAACGAACATGATGTTCAAAGAACTCTTGCAGTTTAGGAGGTGACTACAATTCTTATCTACATTGATCTCTCATATAGAGATGGGTTGTTACTATTAATCAACAGGCATACCAACTTACGGTCAGTCATCAGCGGAGTAGAGGAAATAACATGTAGCATAACATGCACGTACCGCAACTATTTGGTGGGAGTGCGATCATAACCTCCTAGCGGTGACCACTGGTAACTATTCCATTTTTTTATGTTCAGACTGGACGCTAGAGGAACTTAATGCCTGCCCCAGGTATGATGTAAAAATCATACTGGGAGATCTGAACGCCAAAGTAGGCCAGGAGCCCATATACAGGCAATATGTCGGCAACCACAGCTTGCATGAAAACACTAATGACAATGGACAGCGAGTTGTAGAGATGGCAACAAGCAAGAACTTGGTCGTTGCAAGTACTAGATTTGCGCGTAAAGATATCCACCTGGGTATCTCCTGATGGAGTCACTTGCAACCAAATAGACTGCCGCCACCTTTCGGATCGGATCACTATCTTGTTGGTATGGTGCTCCGAAAGCCCATTACAACGCTGAAAAGCTTTGTATCCACTGATCAGGCTCGAATCAACACAGCTGCACTACGCAAATAAATGGCCAGAAACTGCTACGGTCATGCATTAGAACTCGCCCTAAGTCCTGGGGTTGAGATGTCGGGCGTCGACGAGAACCTGACCTGCCTTAAAAATACTGTCATTAGTACTGCTGATTCCATCTTAGGCAGAAATCGTAAAGATCGGAACGACTGGTTCGATAATGAATGCAACCTGGCAACTGAACGTAAGAATGCTGCGTACCGAGCCATGCAGCAGTCTCAGAGAACACGGGCACGCGAAGAGAACTATAAAGAGCTCAGAAAAGAAGAAAAGAGAATCCACAGACGAAAAAGGGAAGCCTGGGAAAAAAATCTCGTCTGTGAGCTAGAACAGTACAGAGAACGACGGCCGCACCAGGCGCGGGAGTTTTACCTGTTTGAGTTATTCGGGAATAAATAAAACAAAAAACCAAAATGTCCAATTTTCTCTTTTAATAGTATCGAACAATAAAGCGTTTTGTTGAATATTCAAAACAATACATAAACTCGCGGATCACTGTCCATTTACAGGATTAAAATTAACAAAACATGTCTGAAAAGGCAGTCCATTTTCATCCCTTTGAATAGAGAAGACGAGGAAGAGCAATTTATTAAACACGGGGAAGCATTTTGGCAAGAATGCATAGCATTCTTTACGTATTTGTGGACAGTGACTGCGTTATATTTATTCAAAAACCGGGATATCGTTTCTCAGCAACCATCTCAGTGAGAACGCTTCCCTTGGCTAAATGTTTGAAGCAGACCCTTCGCAAAATCTGAACAAATTTCACTACGCCTATGTCCGTGTTAGACAATGTATTTTGTTGTTGTGGTTAAAGTCAATGTATTTTGTTGTTGTGGTCAAAGTGGAGGGAGAGAATTAGGGAGAAAATTTCTTGATCCCAAGCACTGACATATAGAATGGACTGCTTATGAGAAATTTTTCACGGCACCAATTTGTTCCATAGGCTACAAACCTTTTTTCACTCCATGTAAACACCGGAATCACTTTTGAAATTTACATTTTTTTAAATACGTACTTAAAACATTAAAACAACACAAATATTTTGTTTAAAAAAATTAATAAACACTATTTTCACTTTTTCACCTTTTAAAATGCCTTTTTTTCATTAATTTGCAAATTTTATGTGTATCTGATTTAAGTTCTTAACGCCTGTTTTAGCAACTGACATTCTGTATGTCAAAATCCGGGGGCTTATGGGGAAAAGAGCAAAAGATAAAAACATCACTATACCCGTCTATTTTTTTCTAATTGATTTAACGCAAAAGATATAAACATCACTATACCCGTCTATTTTTTTCTAATTGATTAAACGCAAAAGATATAAACATCACTATACCCGTCTATTTTTTTCTAATGGATTTAACCTGATTTTATTTCTGAGTGCTTCTGTCAGTTTGGGGGCTTATGGATGAGCGAGCGACTATACCTTTTTGGTGCCATCGGTTTGTATGGGAATAATTGCTGATGAGCAGGCCATTATTATATGTCAGTGATTCCAAGTGCTTCCCTCAAATCCGTGTACATGTACGCTATTTTCGGTTCCTTATCTTCTCTATTCAAAGTTTCATCCTCTCCTCTTTTCTTTCTTCTTCTTTTTTATGCTGTGTTGAATCTGGCTGGAGACTACAAACTTGTGCGGTGGTTGCTTATGTGAAAAGTAACATATAGATGGCGGTTATAATTTTGTTGGGAAATGTGCTCCAACATCCTCCCCCCAAGTTAAGAGGTATCTTAACTTATTCAGCAGTTGACAGTTTGACCAATTAGGCTATTGGTCGTTTCAATTCACCCTTCATAGTACGTAGGGTTACTACTCGAGCGAGAGCCCAAACAGAGGGAGGTAGATTTTCTTCCTTGATGATGACCAGGTCGCCTACGTCGAAATTTTGAGTAACCTTGGTCCATTTTGGTCGCTGCTGCAAAATTACTAAATATTCCGGGCTCCAACGTTTCCAGAAATCCTGTTGCATTCGTGTGAGATGTCGCCACATTGAAGACAAAGTACGTGTAGAAGCTTCTATTGGTTTATCTGGTAATGCTATCATCGGTTGGCCTATTAAAAAATGAGCGGGGGTTAATGCGTCCAAACTACTAATATCACTGGTCACCGGAGTTAGCGGTCTGGAATTTATCAACGCTTCTATCTGCGTTAGCAGTGTAGAAAGTTCTTCAAAAGCTTACTGTCACCAATCGTTTTCCTTAAAGCTCCCTTCACTAACTTTACACTCGATTCCCAACACCCTCCAAAATGAGGTGCGGATGGGGGAGAAAAGTGCCAATTGCTACTAGTTGATTGTGATTGGTATCCTTCAGCATTTTATAAATGTCCTTCATCTTTTTGCAAGCCCCTACGAAATTTGCTCCATTATCACTATAGATATGAATAGGATGTCCACGTCGTGATATAAATCTTTTAAGGCAAGCTAAAAAAGCTTCTGTTGATAAGTCGCTGGAGGCTTCCAAGTGGACAGCCCTTACATTAAGGCAAGTAAACACACATATATATCCCTTTGTACAACGAGCACCTCTGCCTCGATATCTTAACAACGTGAGTGGGCCAGCATAATCTATGCCAACGTTTTCAAAAGCCCTTGTCCACGATAACCTTGGTACCGGTAAATTTCCCATAAGTTGTTTAGAGAGTGCCTCTCTTTGACGAATGCATGAGTTGCATTTATTGAAGATTCTCTTTACAGCTACCCTTGTCGAGATTATCCAATATTCTTGCCTAATTATGTTAACACCCAGTGGGAAATGGAGTGCTCTAAGGACAATGGAGGAGCACTCCCATGGAAGCATGGAGTGCTCCTTTCCGCTCCCTCTCCATATATTTTTTAACATTAGATGTCCGCCTAGGCTAGCACTCCATTTGAGCTCCGATAGGAGCACTCCTGCAACGATGTAGCTGGAGACAAAAAGGAGCATTATAGAGCTTTTTTAAATATCTACAGTAGAGGTCAACATTAAAGTACCATAAGAATTTTTCAGTAATTTTACGTTTTCAGTATAATAATGAGTCATGGCATCAATACAATTTTAAGTTTTGAGCTTGGCCTATTCAATTTCTTAAATAACTCCAATAATGCTCCCTTGGGAGTCCATTGAGAGCCCTCCAACTTCCCTCCCTTTGGGACTGCTCACAATTTTTCCCGCTGGGCAGTAAAGTAATTCCAGCGTGTTGGTGTATTCGGTTGGTTGGTTGGTGTTATTACCTTTCTGGAGTGAAATTATTTCTTTTGAAAATGTACCTTGTTGACACCAGCAGATACAAATTCTTTGTGCCCTTTCGATCTCCCCTACTGTAAGTTTTAGATTTGCTTTGATTTGCGAAACGGTAGCATCTGGCGAGAATCCTTAGAATCTTTGTTAATGACGAAAATTTATTAAAAAGATAATCTAATGTTGATTGTTCTGCGCTAGCGGTATGCACCTGTAATCGATGTATCTTGAATTCATTCTTAATAGTAGCCTTTTCCTTTGTATTGGACTCACCTCCATGTAGATATTCCTTCCATTGGGCACTAAAAAATCAGGTCCTTTCCACCAAAGGTTGCAATTTATTATGGTTTTGACTGACATGCCTCTAGTAGCAGCCAGATCTGCAGGATTATCCTTGATGTATACATGACGCCAATGTTCCCGAGGTAAAATGTGTAATATCTCAGATGTGCGATTACCAACGAATGTCTTCCATTTGCTTGGATGAGCGGAAAGCCAAGACAATACGACGCTTGAATGACTCCAGGCCTCAATTTATATATTTGGTTGTTGAATTGGGTCCCTTACTACCACCAACAACCTTGCGAGTAGTAAGGCCGCACATAATTCCAATCTCGGTATGGATACTTGCTTAAACAGCTTTACTCTAGTTTTCGCGGTTAGTAACCGAACTGAGCAGTTGCCATCGACAGTGGTTGATCTACAATATATGTATTACAGCAGCATAGGTGGCTTGCGATGCATCCGCGAATCCATGTATTTCATATGATTGTTTTGTTGTTTGTATCCAGCGAGGAATGCGAATTTCCTTAACTTGCTGTAAATCGTGAGTAATTCTACTCCACATTCTTGTGTTTCATCTTGGATTTGTTCATCCCATTGGTAGCCTTTAATCCACAATTCTTGCAGTACAATTTTTACTTAATATTGTTATTGGTGCTATTAAACCAAGCGGATCGAAAATTCTACTTGAATCTGATAGAATTTGTCGTTTAGTTACTACGTCTTCTGACAATTCGATCTTAAAACTGAATGCATCTTCCTCTGGTATCCAAATCAATCCTAACACTTTAATACTATCAGTGTGATCAACTATGTGTTGTTGTTGTATGTCCTTTGATTCATTTTCAGCAATTTTATTCAAGAATTGCTTCGAGTTTGAAATCCACTTCCTGAGATGAAATCCTGCACCCATAAGCAATATTGTCAGTTGTTGATAGATTTCACAAGCGGTTGAAACATCGTCAGCTCCCCCCATAAAGTCGTCCACATAAAATGAGTTCAAGAGTGCTGATTCTGCTAATAGAAATTTTCCACCTGCATCCAATGCAATTTGTTTTAATACACGCGTTGCTAGAAAGGGCGCTGGTGCAGTTCCATAAGTCACTGCATTTAGCCAATAATGTTCTATAGGCTTGTCTGGAGACTTCTCCACAAAATTCTTTGAAAATTTCTATCCTTCTTAGCTATCAATACTTGTCTTAACATCTTTTCGATATCTGCGGAGATAGCTATTGGGTAGGTTCTGAATGTGAGCAAAATGTGATACAGATCTCTCTGCGTTTTTGGACCAACACATAAAAATTGATTATGTGTGTTGCCAGTGGATGTTGTTGCCGACCCGTCAAAGACTACTCTTAGTCTTGTAGTTGTACTCGACGGCTTAAATATGGCATGATGCGGTAAATATGCATGTGGTATTTTTTCAGAAAGCATGGCTGATGGCATCACTTCCTTATGACCCAAACTTTCATATTCTTCCATAAAAGCGCAATATTGTTGGCGATATTCTTCTAGGGTGTGCGTCTCGTTTTGGCTTTGGAACTCCTCCAATTCCCAGAATCTCCTTAGAGCTATTTCTATGTCACTTATACTTGCGTGGAATGATTTTATCACCGGTGTTTTACAAACATTTCCAACTGTCCCTGTTGCTATGAACCCAAATCTTGTGTTTTGTAGTAGCAGGTTCTTTGATATCTTCTTAGGGCCACTATTGAAAGTTTGGAAGCAGAAATCAGCGCCTAAAATAATATCAATAACGTTCGGTACATTAAAGTCGGGATCAGCCAACTCAATTCCTTTTAACTTGGAGCAATCTCTCAAATCAAAATTTGTTGCGGGTGAGTTCCCTGTTAGCTTTGGCAGTATATATGCTCTTACTTTCATCTGTTGATTTGAGTGAAATCTTGAATGCAATAAAATTTGTACGACTCCTCGTGTAAGACCAGAGTCAGTTTCATTTACCCCTAAAACTGACATTTTTGCGGGTTCCCTTTTGCACCCTAATTCTTGAACGCAACGTTCACGAATAAATGTTGATTCCGATCCAGAATCAAACAGCACCCTGCAATTTCTCATATCCCCTAAGTAATCTGGTATTTGAACAATGGCGGTTGGTAATACTGTTACTGTTAATCGATTTGTAGTTCCTACATTACGTGATGTTATGTTCATTGTATTTACATCTACTTGTTGACCTTTTAATCTCTACGCGTTGTTGATTGAATTGCATCTGAGACCTTTCTATTAATGTCTTCAGTTATATGCAGCAGTGAATGATGCATTTTCTTGCAGATGTAACATTTCTTGTCACTTTTGCATTTATTTACCAGATGCCCAATACCTAGACAGTTAAAACATATTTTATTTTTTGCTACAAAAGCGCGCTTAGCTCTAGTATCAAGTTCCTTAAACCTTGTGCAATGAAATAAATGGTGCGCTTTATTGCACTTTGGACATCTTTGATTATTTGCACTATATAAACTACGCATTGATTTTTGGATAGTTTTCTTCTGTGTTGAATCTATTGACTCTAATGCGTCGCAGCGTTTATTCAAAAATAAAAAAAATCATCGAATTTTGGAACGTCTTGAGCGTGACTCTCCGTGGCCCAAGCTTGACATGTGTCACTGTCACGCTTTGTCAAAAGAATATAAATCAGCCAAGGATCCTTACTGTTCGCTTCAGTACCTAATGATGAGATCCCTTGTATTAATTCATCTGATGTATCAGTTAATTTCCGCAGTGTAATAGCAGATAACTGGTTCAATGCGGGTTGATTTACAACTGAGTTAATATACGATGTCAAGATCTGCTTTTTTTGTCATATCTTTGAACAATTCTACATAGTTATTCTCACTAATAGTTATTAGAGTTGCCGCTTCGCCTGTAAGAGACCCTTTCAAATACTGAAATTTATATGAATTAGATAAGTTAAGTTTATCATGAATTGAAGTTAAAAACAAATCCTTAAAAGCGGGCCATTCCTTAAAGCCCCCGCTAAAAACTGGTAAGTTTATCTTAGGCAGTCGAACTTCATTTAGATTTGTCATTGTTGAGTTAATGGGATTTGATCGGTTAGGCGCCTGTTGTGTAAATGAGCCTAAGATATTTCGTTGTTGGTCAAATTACAAAGCCATCGTTGAATTTAGTTGTTTCATATTATTATGTTCTGTGCCAGGTCGAGGCGTTTCAGCTCGTAACTCATGTTGTTTTTGATTTATCACGTTTGTTAATTTTCCTTTCAAAGTAAAATATCTTCCTTCAAATTCACCATATTCTGTTGTAACATCATATTGTGTTAATTCATCATCCAATTTGATGAACAATTCAAAAAATTCCTCAATTTTTTGATTCCTTGCAATCAACTCTTCAACTAAAACATTATCTGGAATATTACTTACGAATGTTCCGATCTCGTAAGAGATGCCTTTATGCGATCCCTTTTCGCTTTTAAGGATGAAATGATAGCAGCCACGTCTGCTGACCCTGTGTGCGACTCACCTTTTTCATTCGCCATTATGATCCTGAAATTGTTCCTCTGTCCTTTAAACCGCAAATTCGCGTAAATATGCGCTGTGACTCCCTAATCACCTGTAGCGCAATCTAAAACCCGCACTCAATTACCGTACTGTGTTTCATAAATTTCCAAAAACCTATGCGTCGTGAAGCACTTATCACATTAGAAAGCGTAAATAACCACGTAATCAACCACCAATACTTTTACTCACTCTTCCCGGATTTCGGCACCAAAAAATGTTTGAGTTATTCGGGAATAAATAAAACAAAAAACCAAAATGTCCAATTTTCTCTTTTAATAGTATCGAACAATAAGGCGTTTTGTTGAATATTCAAAACAATACATACAGCCTTTTTCTCGTTGTCGAGTGACGTGACAGATGTGTCACTTCGACCTTAAATTGTATTCTCATTGCCAATCTAACAGACTTCTGCCGAGTGAATCGACTCAATTCGTATTTAATTGTCGAAAGGTGGCATGTGAAGTGAAATTTTCCTCGATACGTGCGTAGGTATCGACAGTTTCATTCCACAGCGCTCCTCGTAGTCACGTCATTTGCCAACGAGAATACTACCGAATATCTCGCGGATCACTGTCCATTTACAGGATTAAAATTAACAAAACATATCTGAAAAGGCATGTAACAAAGCCTACTATAGTCTGTCAAGGCTCTTCAAATCCAAATATCTAACCATAACGTCTAAGCTTTTACTATATAAGACGATGGTCTTACCCGTTCTCACATATGCATCCGAAACGTGGGTGCTTAACAAAAAGCACTCAAACCTCTTGGGCGTGTTTGAGAGGAAAATACTTCGGAGGATTGTTGACCCCGTATGTGAGGAAGGACGATTCCGGAGACTCTACAATGACGAGATCTACGAGCGCTATCGCGACATAGATGTGGTGAAGAAAGTAAAGCTCGGTAGGCTCCAGTGGGCAGGGCATCTAGCTCGCATGAGTGAAGATGAGCCTGCTCGGAAAGCTCTCTGCGGTAAGCCTATGGGGTGCGACAGCGAGGGAGCCCCAACCTTCGCTGGAAGGATGGCATAGACCAGGACGCTCAGAGCTTAGGGATGCCAAACTGGATGACATCGGCTCAGAATCGGGCCGGTGGAGAGAACAGTTGCGAGAGGCCAGGACCGGATTACGGTTGTAGAGCCGTTAAAGAATAAGAAGAAAACTAGAGGCTTAGGGAAAGCTCCTTTGCACTGCGACAACCTATTTTCTCGTATAGAGTGCAATGTAGCATGCCGATTGATCAAAAATCAGTTGCGCTTGGGTGTGGACAAAGGTTTCATTTTGGTTGCAAGCTCGTTGTGAGCGTGATAATGGTAAAACCAGTTTGAAATGAGGATTGCAAATTAGTTGACGCATGTGCGTGGGGCCTCAATGTTTATGGAATTGTCATTTCCCCTCATTCTTGCTTTAGTCCCCTATTTTTGGCGAAAACTACTCTTTCACGCGAGAAATTGCAATAAAAGAAAGTGTGGCAAATTGAGTGAGAGAGACGAGCTAGCGCGAAGTGCTCCAGGGATGGACAAACGTTGCTACTCGTATCGCTGACTTATATGAACCTGTTTACTGTCCAAAAATGAACCGAATAATTCGGCCGAATGTTCGGTTCGGTACATTTTTGACCGAATATTCTGCCGAATATTCGTATTCGGTCCAACCCATATTCGGCGCATCTCTAGGATATATGTATGTATATTCTCAACGGTATCTCACATATTCCAATTTTCCGCGTATCCGACATAGTGGGTGAACTGCGCTTCCAGATGAAATACAAGGAGATTATTCCGGATCGCTTTAATTGGGAGAAACTTATCCCGCCTCGCGGTTCAAGAAATGTCCACTGGTTTACCGATGGATCAAACATGCAATATGGTAGAGGAGCTGGTGCTGCAGGACACAATACCAAGACTCTATAAACACCCTTCTAGGATCTGGCTAAGAAGAAAAAAGTGTATCAGAGAACTTCTGAGCTCCGCTCTTCCTCCGTCCGATCTTCTTGAACTAAAGACTTTCTTGCCTTTGTCCAGAGAATTTTCGGTCTTGAGTTATGTACACAATAGGCCTAACTTGTCGGGGGTGTTCACCATATGGGTTGCCCCCATACAACATTGGAAAACCCAATACTTCGCTACTCTCTAACATGACGGACTTTCATCCAAAAATAGTGTAATAAATTTCTTCTTGCCTTAAAATATATAAATCTGTTTAAGACTCAAACTTTAATTAATTTTTTTTAAACTAGGTCTTTAAATACACAAAAAGGCTAACACTATCTTATAAAAATTTCTCAACATTGATTTTAATTTTATGCTCAATAAAGTATCTCAAACCACTTCCGACGCAGCTACAAAACACTTCTCTCAATCCTTTGAGAATTACAAACGTCCTTGCTCCCAATATTACTTATTCCGTTTCCCGTCACTGTAACTTCAAAAGTTCTGCAAGCTGAATTACACCAGATAAAAGGGGTAAATGATTCAAATGGTTGGACTTCATTGAAAACGTTGGGGGATATTAATGGAGTGCTAAAATCGTTTACTCCGTGGGAGTAACATTTAAAGTAGTTGTAAGTGGAAACACTCATTTTCGCTAGGCTGAGAATTCATATGTGTAAAAAGTATTTAGATGATTCAACATATGAGTTGATGAAAGTGAACTGTTCAATGGACCAGTAATTGCGAATTTTAGCTAATTTCTCAATATTTCAGCAGTCGTAATTAAAGAAACAGAAGATCAAATATTCTAATAAAGAGAATTGATATATTCACAAACTATAGAGCGACATATTGTGCAGTGTTAGATCTCCACCCCAGAAAATTGTTCCTTTATCGCACTTAAGGAAACTTGCTGTTACAAACATCACAATTGATAACTCAAGTAAACTTCAGAGCTCACTAATTGTTTAAAGTTTATAAACTTTACCTTCAACTTTAGAAAGGTTTAATTGCAGTTCGTGCCAAAGTTTTTACAGCAGCAAGAAACGGGATGAAAAATTGAAAAGTGACAGCAAAGTTGACTTGAACTTTGAAAGTTGAACAACCTCTAGCAAAATATCTCAGCAAAACACGATTCAGCCAATAATTACTGCTGAAATATATTTCATCCACAACAGTTTCGGCAAATGAATTTCGTGCTTCATCCAGAATCGTGCAAAACTATCCGTAGAAATTTGAAACTACTTTCGTTCTGACATTTCTTTCTCTGCTATTTTTCTTACCTTATTTTTCTGGTTTAATGGGAACAATCACTGGCGTTAAATTCACTATTAACAAACTTTATCTCATACATCTTTCAGGTACATGCTTTATCTCATACCTGCAAAATATACGTTATCTCATCCTTGTACGGAGAAAGGGGACGATTCAGGGTTTTTGCTGTAGAGATAATATGAATTATGTAGTGGGTTCAGATTATCACTAGTTGGAAGCTGCATATATAGTTGTGCATTTGTGCTAGGGAATTTTACTTTCAAATTTAAACCATTTAAAGTTTTTCGTTCAGTGTTTGGTAGAAATCATGAAATTCTTAAAGCCCGTAAATATGAATAGCAAAATGTTGCAAATTAACATTTGTGACAAAATATGATGTTATCCAAGCAGGGCAGTAAGCACTTTCGATTTCAATTTCTTTTATGTCGAATATCTTCTTTGCACTTCTAGGGTAAGAAATGCGATAAGAAATTGCCTCCTATAAGACATCGACATGAGATCCCCCGGTTTCAACCTGTTCATGTAGGGATAGAAGATTTGTTCTGATTTGATTCAATCCTGTTTCTATTTACGAGAAATATAAGAACCCAGATAGGACACGCATATTCCAGTATAGGACGAACTAGCGAACAGAATTTTTTGTAACCCATACACAGGGGCGGAGCGTTCGTAGGTGCAAATAGTGCACTTGCACCTAGCGACACTAGACAGCGGCACAATTGCAGAATTTTTAAATTAAGAAAAAAATGAAACTTTGAAAAAAAAAAAAAAAATAGTTGCGATGAGGATTTGACTCTTTCGGTCCATACGATCAACTTCCCAGTATGATGAACGTAGACGGAATAAACAAGTAAGAAATTGGTTAGTATCAGAACTGGTGACAAAGTAATCTTGAGAGAAGCTAGTTCAAATAACTATAATAGTGGTGAATCCACAAGATTTTTCTATAGAGTTTGTTTTCCTGGAACATCAGCAAACAAACATTTCCTTCGTACTTTGTTCGATACACTAAAGTGGGCGTTCGAATTCGTATTGAGCGTGGTGAAGTGCCGCTGATAAATTGGGAAGCGAATGACTTCATTTGGAAATTCTAAAGCTTTACGAAGACATTATCAAAACTAATCAATGTCAAGTACTTGTCATACTTGACCAGAACGAACCACTTTTTCGATAACTACTGTAAATCCCGGGATGAACCGCAAAGAAGTGCTGATCCAATGCTTGAAAAATTCGTGATGACTCGTTTTCCTTACTCTTTAGGCACCTCACAGAAGTCGATATAGTTTTTGGTCAATATATTTTTTAGTTGATTTTCAGTATCGTGCAGGTACCAAAATCAAGAACATCGTTTAAACAAAAAACGCTTCGACCGAATTTTATGAAAATCTTTTCAGATCATATCTTCGTTAATATTCTTCGACTAAGTTGATATCTCTATGGTTCGCCTATGTCGTTTTAACAAGAAACGGCTCGACCAAATTTTGTAAAAATCTTTTCAGGTAATATTTCTGATAATACGCTTCGAACGACACTTCAACGAAGTCGTAATCTTTTTTGATTCGCGCGAAATCGAGCAGGGAAAAATTACCACATACGCACACACACACTCACACACACCCACACATACTTCCTCTCAAATTTTTGCTTAAAATGCTATTAGGACCTTGAAAAATGAAAATACATTGAAAATTTCGCTTTCGATTTTCGGACCGATGAATTCCCTGACTTCTATGCAAAGGTCAATAATATTTGTTATGTTTAAATAATCCTTTATTTAGTTTCAACTCTGAATATATATTTTCTAATATACAACCTATCTTTTCGACTGGAAAATAACATCTGAATCTTGATCATTGACTTGCGCTGTTCTCTATATCTTCGCCTACTGTTTTACTACTCTACTTACTACTCTGATTGTTAGTTCTACACGGATTTGAAACTTCTTCTACACCATACATCTATTCATTCAGAATTCTTTTTTATTACCACTATTTATTTTTCCAATTTATTATCTACGCCTCTTATTCTATAGATACGCCTCTTATTTCGGTTACGAAAAATACGTCACGTTACGTTATGTTAACCCCAGAAGCGGCACCTTAATTTAACTTTTTCCAACTCAACATCGATCTACCTTTCAATCTTCTTCGAGGCTATGTGAAAATGGGGCACCTAAATTTGTCACTAGCTGACGGTCTATAATAAAATGAATATTTAAGTGTTGTCTATTGTCCTTTACTACTACATAAAAATGAATGCGCATTATGGCATACTGAACCGATCGCCGAACCAGCCCTGCTTTCTATGCCTTGATCGGAAGCGGACGATGGATATTAGAAAGGTCTTAAATTAGGTAGTGAACAGCGACAGCTCATCTGTCTGGGAGAACTACAAAAAAGCAAAAAAACGAAATGAAAAAAAAAAATCTATACGTCAAGGAAGACGAGCTTCGTGGTGGGTGAAATTATGCGGAATATAGAATATTTCGAAAAGTCTCAAAAGGGTGGTACCGAAGCTAGAGGATACTAGCAAAATTATGATGGAAGTTCACTCTTCAGGAAGCTTCTTCTCTAATAGGCATTAAGATTATTCGAAATCAAATGAAAACGAGGTTGGACCGAGATTGATTGGTTTGATAGGATCGTGACAGAAGAGGGATTGAAATCTGAATTTTTACCATTCAAGAAATCGCGGCTTCGAAGTGAGCAGTGCAATATATTGTGATTTATAAAAGTGATTTACAAAACGACTAAATGTGATATTACAAAACAACTAAATATGTCTATTTTCATCTTTAGGGCGTTCCATGCCTTATAAGTTTTCAAGTGTATAGTTGCAGTAGAACATCATACTGTTAGATCATTTGCCAAACAAGATGTCAGTTTTATATCCCTGGATCAGTGTCTGTATGTATCAATTGTCTCACCAACCTAGAATCAATGGAACAATTTACTTTATCTGTTCTTTCTTACCATCTGTTTTTATGCACTAGAGCTTCATTCTTTAGTTAACAAGGGCTCACTAATCTGTGTATGTTTTCTTTTTTCTTATCTTTGAAGTTAACCAAAAATGAGGATGATAATTCACTAAAGTGTAGTAAAGGTCAATCTCTAATATATATACAGTGTAGGACTTGAAGGACCAATATTCTGTGTGTATTATATCGCCAATATTTCTTAATTTCGCTCTGACGACTGGACTATTTATAATTACAATCAATAAATAAACACAAGTTCACTGTGGCTTTTATATGTAAAATGAATGACATTTCTTAAGTAGCCAAAATGTAGTCTAGTTTTTCAGTTCAAGTCAATTTTGAACCAAGTTCAACTCTTGAACCAGTGTTGTGAAACAGTAAAATAAGTTGATTGGAAGCTCAAGGCTGAGCGAAAGCTCAAATGAGCACTGTGAAATCGGACATTAGTCATTGATTTTAAACTGGAGGCTGCTTTCGCTTAATATAGTATCAAAAAATACTAAATACAATAAAGGAAATAAATAAAATATGTACATATGTTTAAAATTTTATTAAGTATTGATTTGATTTGATTTAATGAAGGTCACAATTTTCTGCAATGAGTACATTTCATATATCTTTACAAATTGTTCTCATATGTGCACACTCCACACTCTTCACATTTTCAATATTTTTATATCATTTATCTTAAGCATTCTTATCTCATGTTAGCTGGATGTCGATTCATCTTCATACAAAAAAAATAATTTTCATAGGAATTGTTCTGACATTGGAGAAGGTGTAGGGTTTAAATTGCAAAATCAATAAATAGCGAGTTATGCTGATATCAGAATTAATGGCATACTGTCGAACTTATGGCATAAGTTTTAAACCCATTTCAACAACACGTGATATTTAATTTTAATTTTTTAATTTCATTTTTCAATATTTCAAATTTATTTATGTTGAGACAAAGAATGCTCAAAATAAGTCCAATAATTCTTGCAAATAATTCCAATAAATCATGGTGCAGCTTAGCTTGAAGGATAGAACGACGATAGGATAGATTAGGGGGGGTTATGTTGGAAGAGAATACGATGAACCCTACGTTTGAACTCTTCGATGTTGTGTGAGTTCAGGAATACTGACTGTGGAAGATTCTTACACAGTCGAGTTGTTCTAGTTATAAGAGAAGTTCTAAACTGAAGTGAGCAAGTGGGCTAGTTTATGTTGCGCGGAAAACATTGCCGTAGAAGCATAAGGAAACTTATTTCATTGGAGCAGTCATTGTGGTAAAAGATGCCCCATTTCTACGGTGACTTAATGAGTCAATTTTTCTTATGTAAAAGACTATAGAGGCTCAGGAAAGGCCCTTTATACTATCGACAGTATATGTTTCTGTATAGAATGTTATATCGAACAGCAGCTCTAGCCGAAAGATATTGAAGAGAGGGAGAAATGAAGGAAGGAACTGCCATAACTAAGCTGTAATTTTTATATTCCACCTACTCCCAACCATTACTATCGCGATTCTGACATCGGGGCATCGAGAAACAACTGGAGTGTCTCCTGAAGTGAGTTGAATCATGAACCAACTGATGAAGTACGCTTTGGTGGAGCGGGAAAGGAGTAAGGAAGGATATGACAGGAGGAATCAGGAATGTAAAGAGGGAAGAAGAAAGAACGGAATTTATGTAGGTGTAAAGTGCAAAAGGCGAAGGACCATGGGGCTGCCGGGATTCTAACCCGGGACCTCTGTGGTGGTAGGTAGACGCCTTACTCCTTAAGCTACCGAGGACCATGAAGAACAAATGGCGCTATCTGTTATATTACTTCTATTGAAATTAATAAAAGACGAGTGTACTTGTTAACACGTTTATTGCAACTGTTGAAATGTGTAGAGAGGAAGTGTTGTTCAGTTTTGGTGCAGTGACTGGCATATGGTTTATGTAATTACTACTGATAGGTTGCACAACTGAATATTACACTATCACCAATAAGTGTGAGGGTGCGGTTTTGCACCTTGTCCAGCCAAGCTAAGGATATTGTATTCAAGACGGGAAAGAATGTTGAACTTGTAAATTATGGCCCTGGCCGATGGTTGAAGGAGGAGTTTGCACCTTTTATGATATCTCAGCAACTAGGATGACTGATGAGAAACTTGGAGTGTTTGATTGTACCAACGCGGATCTTCGTTTAACATGACGACTAGGATCTTTAGAGAGGTTTGGCCGTTAGTTCTAGATCGTTCACTGAAACGGTAGGAAAGGTCGTTTTACTAGAGAGGAGATAGTACATCGTTTTTAATGATTTAATTCCTGCTGCCAATATCAAGAAATAGTTTGATGCCCCGTTGATTGACTGGACATGAACTCACCATTATGTAGACAGCAGCCTTATTCTGGTTGTCGAATCACCCAAGTGAGATTTGTTTCGTACGCAGTGTTACGTCACTTTGAATGTGGTATTTTGGCTGGAGAGTGATGGGGCTAAGAGGAACGTTGTGAATTGAAACACATTTTCATTTGACAATTGAGTTTGATATTTTCATTTGACAATTGAGTGCAACGTTTGTTATGATAAAGGTGTAAGATTTTGTAAAAATAAATAAATAAATTATGTTAATTTGTGTTGTTGGTTTGGGATCTATAATTTTTTTAAGGAAAGAATTTTTGTTTACCTTCTTTTCTGCTTCCATTTTGCTAAAGATAAAACTGTCGATACCTGCAAAGATATCGACAAAATTGTCACTTGACACTTTCACCTTGTGAAAATTATAATTCAACATTTGTCGATCTAGGTGCCAGGTGTCACTGAGATTGGCAATGTGAATACCAATGAGGAGTGAAGTGACATTTTTCACGGCACTCGACAACGAAGGTCTGGCGCGTGATTGCGGAGCAACGGAGAGACTGTCGCGCTGTGAAATAAGTTGAAAGGGAGGTCTAATTTTTTTTAAATGTTCCAGTTCAAAAATAATGTCCAAGATAATTAAGGTGAGCTCTGATTGTAAAAATGTAGTGGAGAGGCAAGGATTTCTTCTTTCGTAGTTCTTTTGCGACAGTAAAATTTTCAACCTGGAATTAGGTAAGGTGAGATTGTAAACTATAAATATAAATTGCGGAGGCATAGGTTTCTTACTTAGTCTGAGGCAGTTTAATGCATATTAGAATCAAACTCATGAAAAAGCTCTTCATTGGTATTTTGCTTGTTTTGTCATTTTGGCATTACATTGGCACTATAGTGCATAAATATTTTTTACTGTCAAAGTCGAAATATATTTAAAACTAATTAATTTTTTTTTTTAATTATTTGATGCAAGTCGGCTATGCTTTTGTACAAAGTCTTTTGCAATCAAGTAATAGTGAAGTAGTAGGACGATGTCCCTACAGCACCTCGTCTCATTTGAAGTATCACATAGAACTAGCTTAAAAGAAATAAGGAGCACCTCTTACAAAGTCATTTTATAATCGTATCCTATTCAACACTAAATTTTTAGTCTTCATTTGTAGCGAAAGATGATTTAATGGGGTAAATCACAACTATTACACAACTAACCCAATCGAAGTAAGTTTTAACTAAGTTATAGACAAGCATGTGAGTTTAAGATTCAATGTAAACTAGACGAATTGCATCGAAAAATATTGATTTATAATTTCTTCTAAAGATTTCGCAGGCCGAATAGAAACTTTACGCGGGCCGCGGATTGTCATTCTCTATCAACTCAAAGATATCAGCAACCAAGCTAGCTGTACCAAATCGGTGTATACCTTGGTTGAGATATTTCTTTAGGCATAAAAGAAGGTCGCCAAAGGGCCGTTTCGATCTAAAGCCGCACTGCTTGTTGTCCAATGTGTTTTTGCATGCAAGATATTCCATAGTGTTTTTGTTTGATATAATTTCCATGACTTTAAAAATAATATAAGTAATTACTCTTGGGACACTCCAAGACTCCAGCAGTTTATTTTATTCTTACTTAATGTTGCAATACAATAAGAAAAACAACGTTTGATAATACATAACACATAATGAATAATACAAAATACATAATATATAATCCATTATATAAAGTAAATAGTTCATAATACATAATATATTGTATATATAGTACATAGTGCGTAGTACATAGTATACAGTACATGGTACATAATACATAGTAAATTAGTACATAGTATATAGTGCTTAGTAAATAGTACGTAGTACAAAATACAAAACACACAGAACATACTGTGTCGTACACAGTACATAATAATATAGTACTTAGTACACCCAGGACCCGCTTTAGGTATTTTGGTGCCCCGTGCGAGATATTTTATGCACCCTGTATTTTTAAAAATATTTAGCTATTTATACACAAACTGTACAATAAAGGTAAGTACGAGTACCGTCGTCGTCAGTCAAATTGCGCGCAATTGTGTAAACACAAGTAATATGATAATGGTATGATCATAGACAGCAGGGCAGCTTCTAGTGTCCTCCAAGTAATATCCTGCAGAGGTGCGGATTGTGAATCGGACTACTTACTATTTAAAGCTAGATTCAGATGTCGGCTGTCCGCTCAAAGAAAAAGAAACAACAAACAAAGGGAATTCGATGTTGATCGCCTCCAACGACAGACTCTATTGGAGAGATATCAGGCAACTCTAGAAGAAAAGATAGGTTCCAGCTTATTGTAGCATGGGTTCCAACATAAACAATACAAACACAGTCCAGGGAAAATGGATAAGACTGAAGACGATACTGACAGATGTCACGAAGGAAACTGCAGGTTACAAACGCACAGGCAGAGCCAGTGAATGGTTTGACGAGGAATGTAAAGCAGCTATAGAGGCAGAAATAAAAATAGAAAAATATGCATTGAGACCACTGACATATAGAATGGACTGCTTATGAGAAATTTTTCATGGCACCAATTTGTTCCATAGGCTACAAACCTTTTTTCACTCCATGTAAACACCGGAATCACTTTTGAAATTTACATTTTTTTAAATACGTACTTAAAACATTAAAACAACACATAGTCCAGTCGTGAGGGAAAAATGTTAATGAAACCCTCCAACAAAATGTTAACTCTCCAATTTGTTTTGTAAATAATAGTTTTTAGTGAGTAGAATATGTTAAAAAAAAGTTTCGGAAAATTGGTTGTACGCTACCCCCAAAAACAACCCCCTAAAAACAGGAAAATCAGTTTTTTACTAATATCTCTTAAACAGTAAGTCTTATCATAAAACAGTGTTTACGAAGTTTGTAGATTAAGCGATTATCTACAAAAAATGATATTATACATTTTTTCGTACGAAGTGCCGTTCATGAGATATCGCCATTTTGAAGATTTAAAATATTCACATTCCCTAATTCGCAACTTGTAGATATAGGTCATCAGACGTTCCATAAATTCTCTGTTGGACTACTTGGCTAATATTTTCAGGGGTGATTCCTGGATGTATTTGGAATAAAAATTTGTTCTAGAGAGGGGGCTATCCCCACTATCCCCTAAGATACAGGGTGTTTACGAAAGAACAAAATGTTTTTTTTTTTAAATTTACTCAAATTTGAATAACTTCTATACTAATTATCGTATAGCAACCTAATTAGGCTCATATTTTAGCTAAATGTGTGCTCTTTTATTTGATATAAAGAACAAAAACTTGAGTGACTCCGTTTAGAAGATATGTTGGTTCAAAGTATGAGCAAAATGTTAAAACGAAGAATATTGGGAATTTGCTCACACTTTAAACGTAGTGGGTAGTACCTTATCCGCCTGCTTGTAAACCTGCGTTTAGTGCAAATGAAAAAAAAGAGAGAAAAAAAAGAAAAAAATTACATAGAATAATAAGAAATGTTACTTGTAAAACTTTCAAAAAAACCTTTTTAAAGATGATAGAGAAAAATTTAGATGAAATGAGCACAGAATGTGTAAAACGAATAGTATTTATAGATTTACTGGCTGTTAATGCAAAGTATCATTTAGATTGCTACCAAATATGTTCAAATTTATCTATGGGGAAATACACTGGAAATAAAATAGGTCGTCCCAAAGACAAGCTGTTCAATCCTTTTTACAGCAAAATCAATCGCGTAGGAGTATTTCCGAAAATGGCATTATTTGCACATTAAATATATATAATGCCCCCACAGGTGTTGATAAATATAGATATACAGGGTGTCCCACATAAACTTACAAAGCGGCCGGCTGTGGATAGGTCTTGGATAGACGAACAAAAAATCGTATGGGTGGGGGGGGGAAATCGTAACGGTTTAGCCGCTAGGGCGTTTTGAAGTTTTTTTGCTAGAGTTTTACATATCACCCTGTATTTTTGTAACCGTGTCACCCATTTTCATGATTATGGTACCGGTGTACGCAGAATTCCCCCACCTATCTACGACGGTAAAAATAATGGTCCTATCTTATAAACTTTTGGAGTTATGAGTCGCCAAAGTCAAAATTTTGTATTTTTTTCACTAAAATTTCAACTAAAACCACCTTTTTCTCCAAAAAATACGTGATAAACCTAAGTTTTTTTTTCCAAAATTAAAAAGTTTGGACAATTTCCTATAAATAATGTATTACAAGTTTTATTCTAGGGCCTTTACTTTAGAAGTTATAAGCAATTTTAAAGTTAATAATGGCCTTTTTCGATGCTTATTTGGCACTTTTCGAACAAAGCTCAGATGGAAAAGTACTAAAAAAGGACGAAATAGAGCCAATTTTAACATTAAAAATGCTTATAACTTCAAAAATAGAGGCTGTGGCGTAAAAGTTGTAATACATTATTTATAGGAAATTGTCCAAACTTTTTAATTTTGGAAAAAAAAGTTTAGGTTTATCACGTATTTTTTGGAGAAAAAGGTGGTTTTAGTTGAAATTTTAGTGAAAAATATACAAAATTTTGACTTTGGCGACTCATAACTCCAAAAGTTTATAAGATAGGACCATTATTTTTACCGTCGTAGATAGGTGGGGGAATTCTGCGTACACCGGTACCATAATCATGAAAATGGGTGACACGGTTACAAAAATACAGGGTGATATGTAAAACTCTAGCAAAAAAACTTCAAAACGCCCTAGCGGCTAAACCGTTACGATTTCCCCCCCCCCCCACCCATACGATTTTTTGTTCGTCTATCCAAGACCTATCCACAGCCGGCCGCTTTGTAAGTTTATGTGGGACACCCTGTATATGTTTCACTAAAGCAGTTACCAAAAAAGAGCTGTAAATCTAGCCAGCTTACCTCCAACAACCGATGCAGTCGTTCAACATTTTTACAGGGTGTACCTTCAAGTACAGCAATGGTTATCAAATGACCTTGATCCTCGGGACTGGGGATGGAAGATGGAGGATATTTTGACACCTGTGCAAATGACAAAAATGCCAGCACCCAAGAATTTGCTGGACCTTATATTTTGCAACTGTAAAAAAGGTAGCTGTAACCATTGTAATTGTAAAAAAGCTGGATTACATTGCTCCAATGTGTGCGGGACATGTTACATTCGAGGTTGTCATAATTTACCACCTACAGGACTCCCAGGAGAAGACAAATATGATGAAAATGAAGAAATGTTACCTTCAGAATCACTTTTGGATCCTTATGATGAAGTAAATGAAGAACTTGAGGATTAAATAAATATTTCATCAGAAAAATATTTTCTAAACGGAGTCACTCAAGTTTTTGTTCTTTATATCAAATAAAAGAGCACACATTTAGCTAAAAGATGAGCCTAATTAGGTTGCTATACGATAATTAGTATAGAAGTTATTCAAATTTGAGTAAATTTTAAAAAAAACATTTTCTTCTTTCGTAAACACCCTGTATCTTAGTGGATAGTGGAGATATCCGCCCTCTGTAGAACAATTTTTTTCTCCAAATACATCCAGGAATCACCCCTGAAAATATTAGCCAAGTAGTCCAACAGAGAATTTATGGAACGTCTGATGACCTATACAAGTTGCGAATTAGGGGATGTGAATATTTTAAATCTTTAAAATGGCGATATCTCATGAACGGCACTTCGTACGAAAAAATGTATAATATCATTTTTTGTAGATAATCGCTTAATCTACAAACTTCGTAAACACTGTTTTATGATAAGACTTACTGTTTAAGAGATATTAGTAAAAAACTGATTTTCCTGTTTTTAGAGGGTTATTTTTGGGGGTAGCGTACAACCAATTTTCCGAAACTTTTTCTTAACATATTCTACTCACTAAAAACTATTATTTACAAAAAAAATTAGAGAGTTAACATTTTGTTAGAGGTCAAAAGCCCTAACAAATGGACTAACAAATATTTTGTTTAAAAAAATTAATAAACACTATTTTCACTTGTTCACCTTTTAAAATGCCTTTTTTTCATTAATTTGCAAATTTTATGTGTATCTGATTTAAGTTCTTAACGCCTGTTTTAGCAACTGACATTCTGTATGTCAAAATCCGGGGGTCTATGGGGAAAAGAGCAAAAGATATAAACATCACTATACCCGTATATTTTTTTCTAATTGATTTAACCTGATTTTATTTCTGTCAGTCTGATTTTACTTCAGAGCACTGACATATAATAATGGACTGCTCATCAGCAATTATTCCCATACAAACCGATGGCACTAAAAAGGTATACTCGACTCGCACTTACAGAAGCACTCAGAACTTAAGAACTTAAATCAGATACACATAAAATTTGCAAATTAATGAAAAAAAGGCATTTTAAAAGGTGAAAAAGTGAAAATAGTGTTTATTAATTTTTTTAAACAAAATATTTGTGTTGTTTTAATGTTTTAAGTACGTATTTAAAAAAATGTAAATTTCAAAAGTGATTCCGGTGTTTACATGGAGTGAAAAAAGGTTTGTAGCCTATGGAACAAATTAAAAAAAAGCAGTTCTCATAAGCAGTCCATTCTATATGTCAGTGCT
This sequence comes from Thereva unica, assembly GCA_949987705.1. NCBI lineage: Eukaryota > Metazoa > Arthropoda > Insecta > Diptera > Therevidae > Thereva > Thereva unica. The sequence goes on along the minus strand of OX465282.1, from coordinate 71,095,662 downwards.
TCAGAGTGCTTCTGTTAGTTTGGGGGCTTATGGATGAGCGAGTCGACTATACCTTTTTGGTGCCATCGGTTTGTATGGGAATAATTGCTGATGAGCAGTCCATTATTATATGTCAGTGATAGAGACCGACAAGGAGCAAAAAATTGAAATACGAAGAAACAAAGACAACTGCCCAAAACATCTGCAGGAAGAAGAAAAGACAACTCCTCAACAATAGAGGGCAGAGTAAGACTATGCTTAAAACAAAACATTCGAAGCATACACACACTTACAAAAAGGGAGTGGGGCACGCACGGTGTCATCCCACATTAATAAGAATTAAAGGAATAAATATGCAAGGGAAGTTCGCCTCTCAGACTATAGTTATTCATTGTAAATGACGTGCGGCTTCTCAAGAAACCAGAGCCCACATTGCCATTCATTAGCCGATGAACGAGTATAACGTCAGCGACCTCCCGATGCTTATGGAGATAGTTTAAGCTTAGCAATTTAAGTCTGCTCTCATAAGGCGGAACAGTAAGTGGGTCATCCCACGCGAAGTCACTGAGTGCAAATCGGACGAATTTCCTTTGAAGTAATTCGACGTATAAGTGTTTAGTGATGAGCGGGTGGTTGAATTCCTTAGACCATCTTTTTATAAATCCCAGGACTGAATTTCCCTTGGAAGAGATATAATTAGGTACTGTTGGTGGAGAAATCCAACTTACTTTCTAACCTAACCTAGATCCATTACCTTATACCACCACATTTTATACAAAAAGTCATGATCCCACATTTACTAATATTAAGAATCAGGTTGTTGTTAGAACACCAAGAACACCAAGTTGGTCTACTTGCAGAAGTTTGCAATCCTCTATACTCTTTTGTGGTTATACAGCTTAATATCATCAGCGTAAATGCTTTAGTAGGGTAACAATGTCGTCAATTTAATTAATCTGGAATCTGTTCAGCGCCGTAACTAGGCATGTGCAGGCGGTGCGGCGCACCAGGGCCCCCGGCCCTGAGGGGCCCCCGAAGATTTTTTTTTTAGAATTCGTTTTAAAGTATGAGCTAGAAAAGATCTTCGATAACGTTTTTATAACATTGTATAAAATTGGATCTACTTTTTTATGGAAAGGGCCCCTGGGAAACTTTTTTTTCTAGAACGCTCTTATTAGTATCTAATAGAAAATGTTTTCGAGAACCCTTTTTTTTAATGAACGCTGCTTTGTTAGAGAGCTTCTGATTTTATTAAGTAGCGATTTCATGGGATGAGCGTCAGGCATTGGGCGTAAAGTTTTTTACAATGCAACAGACAAGTGCAGAAATATATCTTTCTTTTTCTGTTTTGTAAAAACCAGTACAAACTTGACGCTCGACGCTTGACGCCCCTATGAACAAGACCTTTAAGCAGAGATTTCATGGGAGCGTCAAGCGTCGTGCGTGTATGTGCACACATATAAGAAATAAAGAAATTGTTTAAACCAAAGTATAATGCTGTTTTCAATTTCTCACGACCTTTGAACCCTTTTTTTAATGGACTTCGAAAAGGCTTCGAAATCACTTTTTTTTTTTTAGAAATTCATTTTCAAGGGCCCCTTACGAAATCTTGCACAAGGGCCCCGAGACCCTCGCTACGGCGCTGATCTGTTGGCGGTTTGGAGACTCCTGGTGGATGTATTGTTGTAGAAAATTCATGATTGCTATGTTGCGCAACATATGTATGTCTCCGTTTTGCTACATGCAACTATGTAAAATAGATAACAACACTTTTTAAGAAAATTAAATAGTTTATTTCAATTAATAATTTTAAAACTAAATGTTTATAAATATAAAATAAACTAGCAAAAACCCGCGTGCGTTGCAACGCCTTTCAATAAAATAAAATTATGGGGACACAGGCTGCGACAGGAAAAAGCTATAGTGAAAAAAGAACAAATCTAGGAAAATTGATTTTGGGAGATGACCGCCATGGACCAAATGATATATTGAGTATACTATATTGCTTATGGTGTTCTACTTATCATACTCTTTCATTTGATATCCATATCGAAGGGGTTGTGAAGAAAATGGTAATCCGCCCTCTTGAGATAACCGCCATGTACCAAACGATATATTGAGTATACTATATTGCTTATGGTGTTCTACTTATCATACTCTTTCATTTGATACCCATGTCGAAGGGGTTGTGAAGAAAATATTAATCCGCCCTCTTGAGATGGCCGCTATGGACCAAACGATATATTGAGTATACTATATTGCATATGGTGTTCTACTTATCATACTCTCTCATTTGATACCCATCTCGAAGGGGTTGTGAAGAAAATGGTAATCCGCCCTCTTGAGATAACCGCCATGTACCAAACGATATATTGAGTATACTATATTGCTTATGGTGTTCTACTTATCATACTCTTTCATTTGATACCCATCTCGAAGGGGTTGTGAAGAAAATGGTAATCCGCCTTCTCGAGATGGCCGCTATGGACCAAACGATATATTGAGTATACTATATTGATTATATTGTTCTACTTATCATACTCTTTCATTTGATATCCATCTCGAAGGGGTTGTGAAGAAAATGGTAATCCGCCCTCTCGAGATGGCCGCTATGGACCAAACGATATATTGAGTATACTATATTGATTATATTGTTCTACTTATCATACTCTTTCATTTGATATCCATCTCGAAGGGGTTGTGAAGAAAATGGTAATCCGCACTCTTGAGATAACCGCCATGTACCAAATGATATATTGAGTATACTATATTGCTTATGGTGTTCTACTTATCATACTCTTTCATTTGATACCCATCTCGAAGGGGTTGTGAAGAAAATGGTAATCCGCCTTCTCGAGATGGCCGCTATGGACCAAACTATATATTGAGTATACTATATTGATTATATTGTTCTACTTATCATACTCTTTCATTTGATATCCATCTCGAACGGGTTGTGAAGAAAATGGTAATCCGCCCTCTTGAGATAACCGCCATGTACCAAACGATATATTGAGTATACTATATTGCTTATGGTGTTCTACTTATCATACTCTCTCATTTGATACCCATCTCGAAGGGGTTGTGAAGAAAATGGTAATCCGCCTTCTCGAGATGGCCGCTATGGACCAAACGATATATTGAGTATACTATAATGATTATATTGTTCTACTTATCATACTCTTTCATTTGATATCCATCTCGAAGGGGTTGTGAAGAAAATGGTAATCCGCCCTCTTGAGATAACCGCCATGTACCAAACGATATATTGAGTATAATATATTGCTTATGGTGTTCTACTTATCATACTCTTTCATTTGATACCCATGTCGAAGGGGTTGTGAAGAAAATATTAATCCTCCCTCTTGAGATGGCCGCTATGGACCAATCGATATATTGAGTATACTATATTGCATATGGTGTTCTACTTATCATACTCTCTCATTTGATACCCATCTCGAAGGGGTTGTGAAGAAAATGGTAATCCGCCTTCTCGAGATGGCCGCTATGGACCAAACGATATATTGAGTATACTATATTGATTATATTGTTCTACTTATCATACTCTTTCATTTGATACCCATCTAGGAGGGGTTTTGAAGAAAATGGTAAACCGCCCTTTTGAGATGGCCGCCATGGTCCAAATTATAAATTGAGTATACTATATTGCTTATGGTGTTCTACTTTTCATAGCCTTTCATTTGATACCCATGTCTCGGGTGCTGTGAAGAAAATGGTAATCCGCCCTCTTAAGATGGCCGACATGAATCTAAAGACATAGTCTATGGCATTCTTCTTATAATGCCCTTTCATTTGATACCAATGTCGAGGGGGTAGTGAAGAAAATGATCATCCGCCCTCTTGAGATGACCGCCATGGACCAAACGATATATTCAGAATACTATATTGCTTATGGTGTTCTACTTGTCATACCCTTTCATTTGAAATCCATGTCAAGGGGTGTGAAGATAATGGTAATCCAACCTCTGGAGATGGCCGATATATTGAAAATACTATATTGATTGTGTGTTCTACTTATCATACTCTCTTATTTGATACCCATCTCGAAGGGGTTGTGAAGAAAATGGTAATCCGCCCGCTTGAGATGATCGCCATGGACCAAACGATATATTGAGTATACTATATTGCCTTTGGTGCTCTACTTACCATACCCTTTCATTTGATATCCATGTCGAGGGGTTGTAAAGAAAATGGTAATCCGCCCTCTTGAGATGGCTGCTATGGACCAAACGCCTGATTTTCTGTCGAAATTTTTTTGCTATAAACCTCACGGAGCCTGAGACCTTTCCAACGAATGCAAAACCGGGGAAATCGGATCGTGCGTTCTGGAATTATAGCGTCAGGAAGGAAATCCCGACTTATTTTTATATTATAGATAATTAATCCGAAAATATCTCTTCATTTGAAATATTGATATTTGAAAGAGCCAATATGCAATAAAGCTCCGGCTCCAGCTCCTGAGCCCGAGCCGCTACTTTAGCTCCAGTTTCGGAGCGAGAGCCACTTAAAAATAAATGGCTCTGCTCCGGGAGCCGTTTAAGAGCCAAGAGCCATATAATGAGCCGCTCCGGAGCGGACTTTTTCGTACCCTGATTGTGGGGTACCACTTCCGCCCAGGTAGAGCAAAATATTGTGAATATGTACTAACATTTCAAAAAATTTCATCCCCTTACTCGATAGGTCACATTTTTTGCAGCCAGCTCTTGGACTAACAATACATTTGAATCATATCTTAACGGAAGAACACAGGCCGTTAGATTTCAAGGATTTCTGTCAAAAGAAATCGAAGTAACTTCCGGAGTCCCCCAGGGTAGTCATCTTGGCCCACTTTTATTTAATATATTCATCTCAGACCTGTCAGAAAAACTAAGTAATATACGACATCTCTTTTATGCCGATGACCTCAAAATATATAGTCCCATAAGGTCGAGTGATGACGTAACTCTCCTTCAGTCGAAACTGAATACGTTACATGACTGGTGTTCCACCAATAAACTGCAACTTAACACCAGTAAATGCCACGTAATTACCTTCTCTCGTAAAAAAAGCATACAGTTGCAATACTATTATCTCAACGGCAGGGTATTAGACCGCGTTGATCAAATTGTAGATTTGGGTATTGTCCTGGACAATAAATTAAATTTCAATTTGCACTACGATAATATTATTGCAAGAGCTAGCAAACTTCTAGGCTTTATAAAGAGAAGAGCCAAGGAATTTGACAACCCTCGAGTTACAAAAACCCTTTTCTGTTCGCTAGTCCGCCCGATTTTAGAATACGCATGCCCGATCTGGAATCCTATTTACCAGGTAAGCAGTAACAGGTTTGAGTCGGTGCAAAGGAAATTTCTACTCTTTGCTCTGAGAAATCTATACGACTCGCGTGATTTTCATAGCCTACCACCCTACATGGACAGGCTCAAAGTGTTGGATCTCATGCCTCTGTTTAATAGGCGTAAGTTGCTTATATCATGCTTTACTTTGGACGTCTTGAACGATAGGATCAATGTTCAGTTTCTGTCAGACAGGATCAAAGTTAACGACGAGGTCCGTCACAATAGGCATACGAAAATGCTTAGGGAATATTCTCATCGGACCGAGTATGGAAAGAACGAGCCCGTCAACAGATGTTGTATGATTTTCAATGGCCACAGTTCCTGCTTCTCCCCTGGAATGAGCAAATCATCCTTCAAGAAAAAACTGATATCCTTCCTGTCATCCGAATTATCCTGAACTAACATAACACTATAACTAATGTACCATAAGTTATAAAGATATACCTGTGATAAATTGTTAAATGCAAATGTACTTTTAGCGATATATGTATATATTCATAAGTTACTTTCCCTGTGTATTATAGTTTAAGCATGCCTTGTTTGGCGTAAATAAATAAATAAATAAATAAATAAATAAATACATTTGTTCTTGATACGAAGAAGAGGCGTTGCTATTACTAGCGCTTTGCTAAGATGTAGAAGAATTGTACATCATTGTAATTAAATAATTTTTAAAATAATAATTTTTTGCCAATTTCCTCCCATTTTTTATATTTTTTGAACATTCTCGTATTCTGAGTGTGATAAATCAGATAGAATCGTAGATAACGTCACACCACGCACCACTCTATGTCTATCTATCTATGTGCCCCTTAATCCCTCGTGGGACATAGGGCGGAAACAGTTGCCCTCCAGCGGACTCTGTTTTGCGCGACAGCTCTTAGCTCTGACCAGGATCTCCCAGTAGTTGCGGCCTCTGCTAGTAGGGTTCTCCTCCACGTTGTTCTAGGTCTTCCAACTCGACGGGATCCTTGCGGGTTCCAGTCAAGGGCCTGTTTGGCTAGATTTTCGTTATTGCGTCGCAAGGTGTGGCCAACCCAATTCCATTTCCTTCGCCTGATTTGGTCGTCTATCCTTTCTTGGCCGGCACGGCGCCATAGCTCTTCATTTGAAATTCTATCTTGCCAGCGGATTTTTAGGATACGACGTAGGCATCTGTTTATGAAGACTTGTAGGCGCCCTGTGATGAATACGCACCACTCACACAGAGTATATCTACCCCTACCACCGACCCAATGGGGTTGGCCAAGAGGAGAAGATGGGATCCTCACTAGTGATGAGCAATACTGGTCTTGCACATTTAACAAGAAAAGCAAGACCAAGACAATACAGGACAAGGGCAAGACAAGACTGCAAAATCAAGATAGAAAGACTTTTTGCTGTGCCAAAATGCTTACAGTGAAAGTCTTGTCTTCCACATTTAGCAATACCAAGGCAAGACTGCAAGCCTCTCTGCAAGACTTTTTGCAGGACCTATTGCTCATCACTGCAAAACTTTTGGCACTTACTGATGAGCCACAAGTCTTGCTATCATGATCTTTCACTCTTCTGTAGTCTTGTCTTGTCTTGGTCTAGTTTTGGTTTTGCTAAATATGCAAGCAAATTCAAAATTTCAAGACCAGTCTTGCTCATCACTAATCTTCACATCCCAGTTACCACGAAACATCCTTTGGCATCCGACTCAATTTTGAAGATGATATATTGCCGATGTACGCGGTGCGCTGCGGTTGACGCGAAGCACTGATTGCCTGCTCCGGCCTGCCTTCGCTCATGTACGAACAGACGCCAATTAATGTTCAAGATATATCTTTGAGCACTAATTATTTCATTTTTAACAATAAATTTGTTATTTTATTAAATTTAAGTATTGTTCCAGCAAAAAGGTGTATGAAGCGAATTTTATGTAGATTAATTAGATTGAGGTAGTTATCGAGAGGGGCAAACGGCTAACAAAGACCTCGGAAAGTGGTGGTACCCGATTTGCCACCTCTGCCAAAACCCGAGAAAAGTCACTGCAGACAAACACCTAGCAGACCTGTTAGCAAGTCCTAATCCCACCTCCCCGCGGTGCCCCCTGGGGTACTTCTTCGGAAGGAGCTAACGGGAGACGGGCGAATGGCGAACTCTCTGCGCCACAAAACAGAGTTTTAAGTCGGTTGGGCTGAGGGTTAGCAACCCGCTCCCATAAAAAACACCATTGCTACGAATCGGCAAACAATGCCTCGGAACCGGATGGACAACACGACGACGACCTTTGCTTTTCGAACAAGGACACGAATCGGATCATGGAATGTGAGAACACTGCTGGCTGAGGGACGGCTGGATGAAGTCCTCAACGAGATGAATCGATATAAAATCAAGATCATGGGACTTAGCGAGACCAGATGGCCCGATGCGGGGGAACATATCTGCCCAAATGGTGAGTCCTTTTTATATTCTGGGAGAAACGAAACTGAAAACCGTAGGAGTGGCGTTGGTGTAATACTCACCAAAGAAGCCAGGTCCAGCCTCATTAGCTGGTCACCAGTTTCTGAAAGGATTATTACCGTGCGCCTGCGTACCAGACTAAGAAGTACTACGGTAGTCCAATGCTATGCTCCAACTGAGGACGCTGAAGATGACATCAAAGACGAGTTCTATTTGCGGCTGAATGAGGTTTTTCGCTCTATTCCAAGGGGAGACTTCACTGTATTAATGGGTGACTTAAACGCACAGATCGGCCGTGACAACACCGGCCTTGAACAAACAATTGGAAATCAAGGTCTAAGCCAAGTTACCAATAACAATGGTGAGCTTTTCGTTGACTTCTGTAGCTCCCACCAACTTATGGTAGGTGGAACTTACTTTTGTCACAAGAAGATACACAAAGAGACCTGGGTATCGCCCGATGGTAGGACGAGAAATCAGATAGATCATGTGGCCGTCAGCCGCAGATGGAGAACTATCCTTGAGGATGTCAGGAGTTTCAGGGGAGCAGACACTGGAAGCGACCACCATTTGGTTGTAGCAACTATTCGCCTTAAAATCGCCGCAATCAGAAACGTACAACGCGATGCTATAAACCGTAGACGATTCAACGTAGATCTTCTGCGGGAGAGCGTTAAAAAGCGGGAATTTGCTGGAAATCTACAACTAATACTAAACCAGCACAACGTTTCTGACGACACAAATATTGAAGAGCTGTGGAGTAGAACAAAGGGCGCAATATTGACGGCTGCGGAAACAAGCATCGGTTATGTCCAAAGAAACCAGCAACACTGGATCTCGGACACAACCTGGCAAAAAATAGAACGCAGGAGAGCCCTCAAAAATAAAGTAAACTCTACAAGCGACCCTGAAATACGTTATCAACTGGAACGGGAATACTCCCAATTACACCGGGAGGTAAAGAGAAGTGTCCGGCGTGATAAAAGGCAGCAGATAAATGAGCTCGCAGAAAAAGCGGAAAACGCGGCAAACACAGGCAACAGTAAGGTGCTGTACCAAATCACTAAACAGCTCTCGGGAAAGCACTCTACTAAAAAGCATGCCGTTAAGAGTGCGGATGGAAGGCTGCTGTGCAGCGACGAGGAGCAGCTCCAAAGATGGAGAGATTACTTCTTCGCCGCCCTGAATGGTTCATTTACACAGGAACCTCAGGAAACCAGCAACAATGCACAGCCAATTCGAATCACCACCCGGGCCCCATCCAAGACGGAAATAGTAACCGCAATTCATGCGATGGCCAATGGTAAAGCAGCTGGGAAAGATGGCATCCCGCCAGAATTGTTGAAAGCCGACTCAAGCCTCATAGCAGATGCGCTTCAGCCAATCCTACAAATAGCATGGAACACCTGTACCTTTCCGGAGGATTGGACGGAAGGTATCATAGTCAAAATACCAAAAAAGGGGGACCTAACAATATGCGACAACTGGAGAGGCATCTGTTTACTATCTACTGTGGGCAAAATTTTGTCCCATATATTACTATCTAGGATAAGTGAGGCAGTAGACCGAACGCTTAGGAGGCAGCAGGCCGGATTCAGGAAGGGCCGCTCATGTATTGATCATATCAACACCTTACGAATAATAGTGGAGCAGTCTACTGAATTCCGATCCCCCCTTTACCTTGCTTTCGTAGATTATGAGAAAGCGTTCGACTCGGTCAATAGGAGCTTTATATGGCAGGCACTACGGCGACGTGGACTGCCTGATAAAATAATAGAATTGATAAAAGCCCTATATAACAATTCCAAATGCAGAGTTCTCCATAATGGAAAATTATCCGACAGCTTCGAGGTGAGCTCAGGAGTACGACAAGGATGCCTACTCTCGCCTTTACTATTTCTTATAGTAATAAATGACATCCTTGTCGGCGCTCTAGATAGTAGAACAGGCGGCATACAATGGGGTTTGTTAGACCGCCTTAAGGATCTCGACTACGCCGATGATATCTGTTTGCTGGCCCACAGACACCAGGACCTCAAAAACATGTTAAACAATTTAGCAACAGAAAGTAGTCCAGCAGGCTTAAGGCTAAATCCGACTAAAACTAAAGAAATGCGGATAAATGCAAACACCAACGAACGAACAGCGCTGAATAACCGTGACGTGGAACTGGTAAATAAATTCTGCTACCTCGGTAGCATTATTACCGAAAATGGCGGGGCAGAAGAAGACGTCAGTTCCAGAATAAATAAAGCACGAGGCGCTTATGCATGCCTGTCCCACATATGGAGATCAACGGTGATTTCCACTAACACCAAATTGCGGCTGTTCAACTCCAACGTTAAGGCAGTTCTTTTGTATGGTTGCGAAACATGGAAAGTCACCCAATTCATCACAGGGCGCCTACAAGTCTTCATCAACAGATGCCTTCGTCGTATCCTAAAAATCCGCTGGCAAGATAGAATTTCAAACGAAGAACTATGGCGCCGTGCCGGCCAAGAAAGGATAGACGATCAAATCAGGCGAAGGAAATGGAATTGGGTTGGCCACACCTTGCGACGCGAAAACGAAAATCTAGACAAACAGGCCCTTGACTGGAATCCGCAAGGTTCCCGTCGAGTAGGAAGACCTAGAACAACGTGGAGGAGAACCCTACTAGAAGAAGCCGCAACAACTGGGAGATCCTGGTCGGAGCTAAGAGCTGTCGCGCAAAACAGAGTCCGCTGGAGGGCAACTGTTTCCGCCCTATGTCCCATGAGGGATTAAAGGAGTATAAAGAAGAAGAAGAAGTTATCGAGATATTAGCGAAAACAGAAAAAGATACCCTTAGAACCCACCAATATTTTTAGGTTTTTGGTAAGGATACCTTCCCCTACAGCTGCATCAAAAGTAACTTCTATACATATTTTTCCTTCTTTTCCTGGACTAAAAAAACATTAGAAAAAACAGAAAACTAATGAACATGTACATTAGTTTTCTGTTTTTTAACTTCCCAGTATAGGAAGTTATTGTAATCGGTCCGAAAATCGAAATCGAAAATTTCAACGTATTTTCATCTTTCAAGGTCCCAGGAGCATTTTAAGCAAAAAATTGGTAGGAAGTATGTCTGTGTGTGTGTGTGTGTGTATGTGCGTACGGATGTGGTCATTTTTTCCTGCACGATATCGCGCGAACCAAAACTGATATCGACTTCGTTGAGGTGTCGTTCGAAGCGTATCAACCGAAATATGATCTGAAAAGATTTTCATGAAATTCGGTCGAGCCGTTTTTTTGTTTAAGCGACGTAAGTGATTTTTGTACCTGCACGATATCGCCCGAACCACGAAAGATATTGACTTACTTGAGGTGCCGTTCGAAGCGTATTAGCGACAATATAATCTGAAAAGATTTTTATAATATTCGGTCCAGCGGTTTTTTGGTTTAAATGACTTAAGTGATTGTTGTACCTTCACGATATCCCGCGAACTATAAAATATATCGACTTAGTTGACGTGCCGTTCGAAGAGTATTAACCAAAATATGATCTGAAAAGATTTTCATAAAATTCGGTCCAGCCGTTTTTTTGTTTAAGCGGCGTAAGTGATTTTTGTACCTGCACGATATGGCCCGAACCACAAAAGATATTGACTTACTTGAGGTGCCGTTCGAAGCGTATTAGCGACAATATAATCTGAAAAGATTTTTATAATATTCTGTCCAGAGGTTTTTTGGTTTAAGTGACTTAAGTGATTTTTGTACCTGCACGATACCGCGCGAACTAAAAACTATTTCGACTTCATTGAGGTGCCGAAAAACATTAACACATCAATTTTATATACATTTTCGTCATCCTAATCTTGCAGGTGCGCACATTTAGTTTGACATTTTAGCGAAAATATTGATAAACAATTGTGACAAACTCTCAGTATTATACATATATTCTATATTGCCTATTGTTCATTTATTTTTAATGTATCCAATCATAATATTCAACATCCATCATACTGGGAAGTTGATCGTGTGGACCGAACGGGTCGAACCCACATCCCAACTAGTTCTAATGTTTTTTTAATGCACGTGGATAAAGAATTCTCTGTCGTTTTCATAGTAATTCTTTCCGAAATTCATAAATCTTCGAAATTTTAGCATTTCTAGTATTAGAGTCCTGTGACGTTCTTTTTTAATATTCATTGAAGGGTTTCATAGGGTAGACTCATCAAAACCTTTTATAAACTTTCTGTAGAAATCTCTAAGCGCAAAAGTAATTTAATTTTCTAAGGTTTACGGGGTCAAAGATTCCCCGAAGGCTTCTAGGTTTTGGATTTTCCACTCAGTTGTGACATTACATCTAAACGAGATTATTTGCTTATTAAGAAATACGGATTTGTTGACTTAATTGGCTTCGCTATATTTCTTGGATATAAAGTTGTGGTAGAAGTCCTAGAACATGAAGCCTTAAACAAGTGTAAATATTATGAAAGGATTATTGGGGATTAATTAAGCTTAAACAAGTTGTTATTTGTCGTAGTTTTTTGATTAGTATCTAAGGGATGTACATACTCATAGCGTATGAGTTCACTCATGTGTTTCAACAGGTTTTCTATGCGGTAATCCTTTCATCACGCTCCTATGCTCCCTGTGCAAATTTAGCTTAAAGCATACAAAGTGTATTGGCTACCATCAAGAATTTGGTATAGTTTTGAAAAAGTATGTAGAATATTGATAGTTTTGCTGTGCAAGTTTTTCTATAAAGTTTCTAAAGAGACTGGAACATCCCTGAGAGCTAAATTTATTCTCCAAAATATAAGGATCTCATTTTGCGAAGACACTGGATACAGGATTTCTGTTATTTTTTGTGTGATTTTACCTATCTCCCAGAGCACTTTCCAAGGAAAAAAAATTTTCAGTTTGTTATCCATGCAATAAGTACTTGAAATTGAATAATGTTCTGTCAAAAATAAACTAGTTGGGATGTGGGTTTGACCCCTTCGGTCCACACGATGAACTTCTCGGTATGATGAACGTAGACGGAATAAACTGTCTTCTTACAAAATAGTAATACGATTAGTACACTGATAAAAAAAATTCTTGGCTTAAGAGACTTTTTCTTGAACCAAGCAAATAATGTTTTGGATATAACGAAAACAAAATTGTCTTCGGATAAGCAATTCTCAAAGTCTTGGTTTTATTGTCTTGGATGAAGACAAAAGTTGACTAGAGGTAAGACAAAAAATTTCTTGGTTTGAGATACTCATTTTTTTTAATTTAAGCAACTCAAGGTAATAAAATAGTGAATTGCCTTAATAAATATTCTCTATTTAAAACTTCATCGTGTCTTTATTTAATACAAATTTTATTTTGAATAAAAAATATTTCGTCAGTGAGTAAAAAATTAAAAAATCTTATTTCAAAAAAGACATATCTTGGTCTTTTTTCTCCCTTTAAAATTAATTGGCTCCCTAAAAGTTTGTATGGGACGAAGATATCAGGTAATTGGCTGGGTGGCCACAAAGGGTGCCAATACCATACTCAAGTAGACTGGCTCTCGTTCGCGTAGGTAAAGCGGCTCGCGTAGGTAAAGCTTCATTGGATGTGGTTGGCGAACTGCTTGGTAAAACGTAGCGGGATGTAGCGGGAGCGGAGCATGCATACAGCTGGTGACATATCCAACCGTACATGCGTTCAATTCGTTGATAAATAATATAGAAGTGTGTGTATTCAAATGCGACCTGACGGAATATTCCATGAATGGAATGCATTCCTGCTGCTTTTCAACCTGGCCCTAGAATGGGTGATAAGGAAAACGTCATTCCAGCGAAGTGCATCAATAGCTACCCAGTCGGTACAATTACTTGGATATGCGGATGACGTAAACATCGTGGGAAGGTCCTTTTTGGCAGCAAAAGAAGTCTATGTCGAATTAAAAGAGGCGGCATAGGACATAGGCCTGAAGATTAACGAAGAAAAAACGAAGGTGATGCAACAATCCAGAGCAGGACGATTTAGAATGGGAAGACATATAACCATCGACGAACATAACCTAGAAGTAGTGAATGCATGCCACGCAAAGGTCGGGCTACTTTTAACTTTTTCTGTATTGCCGCATTCGAAATAGCACGCACAAGTATGCACAACAAACACATGCACCTTGCATGCACTCGTTACTTAGATTTTCGGGTATGTGTGAAAGGCGGGACGGAAAAAAACATGCAATTTTATTTCAGAGGAAATTCGCCGCATATCATGGAACCTCTGAATGCAATGAATGTACGCTTGCATATGTCATCAGCTTACTTCCATGAGGCAAATGTTTAGATTTTCGTGCCTGTGGCGGTAGCATCCATGCCTGTGGAGGAAACGTGCAAAACCATGTGGCATGCGCACTTATATGCTATAAGTACTAGGTGCACCGCGTGTATGCTTTTAAGAAAATTAGCCAGCAAAATTATTTTTATTCGGTTACTTTTAATTTGGAAAGGATAGACGACCAAATCAGACGAAGGAAATGGAATTGGGTTGGCCACACCTTGCGACGCGAAAACGAAAATCTAGCCAAACGAAAATCTAGCCATCTAGAATCCGCAAGGATCCCGTCGAGTTGGAAGACCTAGGACAACGTGGAGGTGTAGGGACATCGTCCTACTACTCACCTATTACTTGACTGCTAAAGACTGTGCACAAAAGCATAGCCTACTTGCATCAAGTAATATAAAAAATAGAAAACAATAAATTAATTAATGAGTTGTCAACAAAGGTTTTTGACGTTAAAAAACGATATAAAAATAAATAGTTATATATAAAATAAAAGCTGTGTATAATATAAAATATAAATAAGATAAACATATGTATATGTGAATAAAAGTTTAATATAAATAAGTGATAAAATATATTGTGTAAAAGTAGTGTTCAATAAATAGACTTTTCTCGTTGTGCCGACTCCGCACACAACACAATAAGTGGTGACCCCGACTCCCTAGGAAAGGGAAAAGAAAAAGGAAAAAAGAAAAAAGAAAAAAAGAAGAAAGAAAAAAGAAAAGGAAATTATTCAAGACTGAGATAAACTTGCAGTTAGGTTCAATATTGCTCAAAAAAAGCAAGAAAGGACAAAGATAAGCGTTTTGTTTACCATTATATTCAAAAATTAATTATATATAAATATATAAATATATTCAACACATAATATATTCAAAAAATTAATTATATATAAATATATTTAACATCTATTTAAAATATTTAATAATTGATTAATGTCCATAGAATTTTTGAAAAAGATTTCGTGTTTGTGTATTGGAATTTGAATATTTGTTTGTATATCAGTTTTCGGTTGAGTTCAAAGACAAAACTTATTTTCTTGGCTTATTTCGTCATTTCACTATTCTAAATGGAAAGACAGAACCTTTTAGATAATTCTTTTGTTGTGGATCTAGAAGAATCATTGGCCAGCCTGGAGGAGGGGCTGCCGGGTCGACGTAGGGTTCGGGCAGAAGTTGACGTAGCCTCAACGGCTAGATTTAATCTGCCCGAATTCCATCAGAGCGACCCGGCAGTCTGGTTCTACCAGGCTGAGGCCCAATTCTCGTTGAATGGGGTCTCATCAGACAAATCGAAGTTATCCCACATTGTGTCCGCTCTTCCGACAGAGGCGGCCAAGATACTCTTGCATGCCTTTCCGGACCTCAGCTCTGCCAGCTATACTGAGGCTAAGAGGCGGTTGCTGGAACGATATGGTTTATCGACCAGGAACCGCCTCGAGCAGCTGTTGGCGGCGCATGAGCCCGGAGACCGCAAGCCCTCAGATTTCCTGAGGGGATTGCAAAGTCTGGCAGGGGACTGTCTAGGGGATGGCGAAGAGCTCATCAAGGGTCTTTGGGAGCGCAGGTTACCCAGAGACATCCAGGTGGTGCTTGCAGCATCCGCTGACCAGTCCCTAGGGCAACTGTCGAAACTGGCGGATACAGTGTGGGAGATCACTGCCCGTTCAGCCCCCGCTCAGGTGTCTGAGGTGAGAAACTCGTCGTCCCTGGAGCGGGCCGTGCAGTCTCTCCAACGCAAAGTGCAGCAATTGCGAGCACTTGTGTTGGAGGGAGGGCAAGGCCAAGGCCAGGAGTCGGCGAGATGGTCTGCTGGTCCACGGCAATGGGGCCGATCACCGTCCCGTCAGCCAAAGGCGCCATCAGCGGGGACCAGTAACTCCACCAAACAAGGGGCCATACCCAAATCTTCATCAGCACAAGCGCTCCCGGGGACGCTCTGCTACTACCACTATCGCTACGGCAGTGGGGCAGAGCGGTGCACCCCACCGTGTGCCTTCAAGGGTCCTGGCTCTACAGCCAAAAAGGACCGGAAGATGAAGGGGGGCCGTCATCCAAAAAATTAAATTGGCGGGGAGTCGCCACATCCGCGGGCGTCTCTCAGCAGAGACGCTCGTGCAGATTATTTGTCCGCGACCAGCACAACCAGCTTGATTTTTTAATCGATTCTGGCGCGGACATATCATTAGTTCCGAAGCACACGTTTAGGGTACAAACAACATGCCCTAATTTGCTTCTGCGGGCCGCAAATGGATCCACGATCCAAACTTTTGGCGCGAAGTTGCTGGAACTGAACCTAGGTCTTCGCCGACGGTTCATCCACAACTTCATCATAGCCAACACCAACAAAGCTATACTCGGTGCGGACTTTCTCACAAAGTTCGAGCTCATTCTCGATTTTAAACATCGAGAATTAGTAGACTCACAGACCAGTCTGCGGACTGATGTCTGTACTACTAGTGAGTATATACTCGAGAGCTTTGAATGCCAACATCTTGGCAAATATAAAGTATTGTTAATGAAGTACGCTTCATTAACACAACCACCAAATTTTAACCTACCGGTTAAACACAATGTGCAACACCACATTGTTACTAATGGGCAATTACCTTTCGTTACCGCTCGTAGACTTCATCCTGAGAAGCTCAAGGTGGCGAAATTGGAGTTTGAACATATGGTTCAACTAGGGATTTGTCGACCATCGTCGTCTCCCGCAGCATCTCCACTTCATCTGGTCCCTAAACGGGATACAAATGATTGGAGGCCATGCGGCGACTACCGTCGCCTTAATGCAGTCACAGTGCCGGATAGATATCCAATCCCGCACATTCACAATTTTTCTGTGAACCTTCACGGATGCACGATATTTTCGAAGGTGGATTTGGTACGTGCGTATCATAACATCCCCATTGCACAAGAAGACGTGCATAAGACTGCCATAATAACACCTTTTGGTTTGTTTGAGTTTACTCGCATGCCATTTGGGTTAAGAAATGCAGCCCAGTCATTTCAAAGATTTATGAACGAAGTCACAAGAGACTTAGACTTCGTTTATGTCTATCTAGACGATATACTTATCGCTAGTAAATCCGAGGATGAGCATCTCACTCACCTCGAATTACTGTTTAAACGCCTTGATAATTTTGGTTTAACAATAAAATTATCAAAATGCGTTTTTGGGGTCAGTGAGATCAACTTTTTGGGACATAGTATCGGAAAGGATGGAATCCTTCCATCACCCGAACGAGTCCAAGCAATTAGTGACCTCACAACTCCAACAACAGTTAAACAAATTCAAAAATTTGTAGGAATGGTGAACTTTTATCACCGATTTATTCCTAAACTAGCACAACTGCTAGTACCGATCAATGAACACTTGAGGGAACTCCTCAATTGTTCATCAACAACCAAAAATAAGGAACAACTTCCTTGGCCCGCAGAATGCCAACAAGCATTCCTCGACGTGAAAGCCGCAATGGCTGCAGCAGTGATGCTGATACACCCACTAGAGGATGCTAAATATAGCGTCACAACTGACGCTTCCGATTTTGCTATCGGAGCTGTGCTGGAACAATTTAACGGTCACAGATGGCAACCATTAGCTTTCTTTTCTAAGAAGCTATCATCTGCTGAACGAAATTATTCTGCATTTGATCGCGAACTACTCGCAATCTTCGCAGCAATAAAACATTTTCGGTACTTTTTTGAAGGAAGAAATTTTGTGGTCTACACTGACCACAAACCTTTAATACATGCCCTTCACACAAAAACCGAAAGATCTCCCCGCCAAACAAGACACCTGAGCCTAATTTCCCAGTTCACAACAGACATCAGACATGTCTCTGGGAAACAAAACGTTGTCGCAGATTATTTATCTCGCTCATTAGCGGCCGACAACGTTGACACAATCACCTTCGATTTGCCACATCTGGCGAAGGCACAAGAAGGTGACAAAGAGTTACAACGACTCCAAGAGCATCCTAGTAGTAGCGCGAAGGTAAAACTAATACTCACACCAATTCCTTTCACAACTCATGAAGTTTGGTGTGAGATTAGCACGGGTACATTACGCCCATATATACCTTCATCATTAAGAAAATTAGCATTCAATGCTGAACATAGCTTGTCGCATCCAGGCATACGTGCCACAAGGCAAGCTATTACTAAAAAATATTTTTGGCCAGCGATCAATAAAGACTGTAACAACTGGTCTAGATCCTGCATAGGTTGCCAAAAATCTAAAGTTTCGAGACATACCAAATCTCCACATGAAGCTTTTAACCCACCAAATAATAGATTTGAACATATCCATATGGATATTGTTGGACCATTGCCCCCATCTCGAGGATATTCATACATCCTAACAATCGTAGACCGATTTACGAGATGGCCGGAAGCATATCCAATTCGAGACATCTCTGCTACTACGGTGGCCAAACATTTTGTCACCGAGTACGTCCCAAGATTTGGCGCACCACTTGAAATTACAACAGATCAAGGGTCGCAATTTGAATCGAAACTATTCAATGAAGTCACAAGACTTCTAGGTACGCATAGGATACGTACCACCGCCTACCATCCGCAAGCAAATGGGATGGTAGAGCGATTCCATAGACAACTGAAAGCGGCCTTAATGGCAAGGGACAACACTACTCATTGGAGTGAGGATTTGCCCTTTGTTTTATTAGGTATTCGCTCAGCAATTAAAACCGATTTACAATGCTCACCAGCAGAGCTTGTCTATGGACAGAATCTGAGGCTTCCCAATTCAATTTCCATCCCAACGGATGAGAACCCAATAGAGCACTCAGAATTTCTAACACGTCTTCGCACACACATGAAAGGTCTGTCGGCGACACAGCCCCGACAGTCAGTGCAGAATGATGTGTACGTGCCGAACGCCTTAGAGGACGCGGAGTACGTCTTCATACGTACTGATCGCGTCCGACGGCCTTTTGAAACACCATACGAAGGGCCATTCAAAGTAATCAAAAGATTACGTAAACATTTCGTCGTAAACATAAATGACACAAATAAGTCGATAACTATCGATCGACTGAAACCTGCTTTTGAGTGTGACCGAGACGTTGAAGCAGCATCAATTCGCTCGGTACACTTCATGTAACGCTACGCTGGGAGGGGAGTATGTAGGGACATCGTCCTACTACTCACCTATTACTTGACTGCAAAAGACTGTGCACAAAAGCATAGCCTACTTGCATCAAGTAATATAAAAAATAGAAAACAATAAATTAATTAATGAGTTGTCAACAAAGGTTTTTGACGTTAAAAAACGATATAAAAATAAATAGTTATATATAAAATAAAAGCTGTGTATAATATAAAATATAAATAAGATAAACATATGTATATGTGAATAAAAGTTTAATATAAATAAATGATAAAATATATTGTGTAAAAGTAGTGTTCAATAAATAGACTTTTCTCGTTGTGCCGACTCCGCACACAACACAATAGAGGAGAACCCTACTAGCAGAAGCCGCAACAACTGGGAGATCCTGGTCGGAGCTGAGAGCTGTCGCGCAAAACAGAGTCCGCTGGAGGGCAACTGTTTCCGCCCTATGTCCCATGAGGGATTAAAGGAGCACAATGATGATGACTTTTAATTTTTAATGTAAATAGGAATTCCTAAATATTGATATTTTCGAATAGTATTTGTATCAAGTCCGTCAGTAGATTCGTCACTATTCTTCTTGCATCTGTCGTTGGCCTGAATTTTCTCAAAGCGTACTATATATCCGACAGACTTTCCACTATATCTATTGCATATTACTAGCCGTTGGTCACAAAAGTTTTACTTCTAAAGTGTGGTCTTAAGCACACTCATATTTTTTTTTTAATTTCTAAAGTTTTCGAATTTAGTGATCAACGTTGTAGAGGTTTAATATGCAATTCGATGATTGCTTAATTGATAACGGTAGCTTACATCGTTGATGAGGTGGTGAACAAGGTGAACACTGATAAATTCAAATTATAGCTTACAACGTTGTTGAGGGTGTTATAGTAAATTTTGGGTGGATGTTCACTTGCGTTAAACTTTGAGTTGAACTCATAACATTTTTTTGAATTTTATTAACTAACTAACTGAATTAATTAACTAATAATTTAACAATCCTAACTTATAAAATTATTATTGCGAATTTTGAATTTCATATTTAATATTATTATTAATGTATTGAATTTAATTTGCTGAATAAAATTGAAGTGTTATAAATTGAATTTTTACTCTTTTATTCAGGTGTTCTGCAATTAGAAGATAAAAGGCGGCAACTAACTTTCTTTATTTTTTTTAAGTTTTTGATACAAAAACATATGTCCTTCGAGCCGGATGTGCTTCTAAGTGCAGTGCATAGTGTTTGAAAAGAGTTAAGTTGAGGTAACGCTCCTCATTTCGGTATTAGTATCAAATATTTATGTGAACCTAGTGCTCAAGACTCTCTTTTTTCAAGACAAGGTGTTTCATGTCAAGCAATCACTCTCAAGAGATTATTTTCGAACTATTCATTCGAGTTTTGTAAGTTGAATTTTTTTTTTGTTCGAGGCAAGTCCCTCACCCATAGCAAGGTCTTCCGCACCAAGCTAAATTTACATGAGCCTAGTGTTACAATTTACTACTCAAATACTTTACGCGAGCGTAGTCTTCAACTATATTGTTTTCTGAGGCAATCCTCTCACTTCAATTCAAATCAATTACAAGGTTTTCACACCAACCCAATTTATTACTCTCTCGAGGCGAGTTTCTCACTTATAGCAACAGCTTCCACACCAAGGTGTTTACAAGAGTGTAGTCCTCATACAAACTTCTAGGCCGGTATTCACAGTCGATTCTTAAGCATGGACTTAAGAATTTCTTGAATAAGTTCGCCTTATTAGAATAAGGCGTTCTTAAGATATCATGTACAAAACCATCATACGTACAGTAGCTACGTATGGTTGTGAAGCATGGAGTATCTCCCAAAAATCCGCTGACAAGTTGGATATATTTGAGAGGAAGGTTCTCCGAAGGATATACGGCCCAATTAATGAAGACAATGCATGGAGAATACGCTACAATCACGAATTGTACGACTTATACAAAGAATGTAAACTTTCGACCCATGCCAAGCTACTGCGTTTACGTTGGGCCGGTCATGTCCAAAGAATGGATGACTCAAGGATACCAAAAAAATCCCTGTATCTACTACCAGATGGCAAAAGACCAGTTGGCAAACCACGGTCAAGATGGGAAGATAATGTTAAGACCGATGCAGCGAAACTGCTCAACACGAGAAACTGGAGACAAGCTGCGGAGCAGAGAGACGTCTGGAGGAAGAAGCTGAAGGAGGCCAGGGCTCGAATTGGGCCGTAGAGCCATCGAAGAAGAAGAAGATATCATGTATTCACAGTCATTTCTTAAGGTCATTTCAGTCATTTTTCGTGAGATGAATCTGCAAAAAAAATGTCTCATACGGAATTTACGCAAAACCAATGGTTTTTGAGATAAGGGGCTGGGAAAACTCGGGCGCTGCATTCTTTTCCGCGCCATCTTTGAAGTATAATGCAAGCAGCGTTTTACATGGTATCCCTAATAGGCCTAGTCCGTAGGTTATAAGGTATGAAATGTTTTTTTTTTTGATTATTTCTCTATCTCTTCTATCTCCACCTCTTTCATGTTGTCATCTTCATCAACAAGAGGAAATAACGAAATGAGGTTGGCATTAAGGACTTTTAGGAAATTTTTTGTGACCCCAAAATAAAAAGAATTCCGCTGATAAATCTCCAGCTGCATTTTTTCAGAGATTCATGTATAAAGTGACAGGGCTAATTGTAAAATGGATTTGTTTTCGTCGGTAAGTGATATTGATGATATAAGTGACATTGATGATAATGAATAGGATAATATTAGACGTAGATGTTCGCGTGACCGACTCAATCCTTTTGAATATTACGATAACACTGAACACGTACGCTACGGTATCCTACAAACAATTCGTGAAGGTCTGTATGTAAAGTTATGGCCGCTTAAAGTTCAACCTTGATCATGTTGTTGGGATTGAAAGCAGTTCTTTGCGATTAACTCATAAGATATTAATTTGTGTGGGTTAATGCCGGTTGTGTGGGTTAATGCCATTTTATAGTGCTAGTAATTACCTTTATAATGAGCCTTTGGTCATCATTCTCGCTTGTATAGTTTGTGAGCAATCCAACGCCAAAGTTCGCACTGCACGTGCTTGAAATAACTGATAACGTCATTTTTGTTGAATATCTCGTTAACGGTTACTCATATGAAAATGTAGTAAACAGCAGAAATATGGGCATTAAAATATCTTTCAAATCAGCTATTGACCGAAACTCTTTCGTTTCATGTCCGCCGCATAGCGGGTGAAAAGTCAACCCCGAAGGTTACGACACTTCTCAGCGAATAACTCGCTTCCAGACAGTTTCGCGTGTCGGATGAATTAGAATTTTATATAATGCTCGGAATTATCGACTCAACAAAATTGATTTTTTCGTTGTCAGATGTACCCGAACAATTTCCAAAAACTAGTTGGGATGTGGGTTCGACCCTTTCGGTCCACACGATCAACTTCCCAGTATGATGGAAGGAAGCTCTTTGAAATAACGATAAGAATGGTAAATCCGCAAGGCTTTTCTAAAGAACTTTTTTTTTGTTGAACAGTAGCAAACAAACATGTCCCTGGCACTTCGTTCGCTACACTATAAAGCGAATTCATTTTGAGCGTGTTGACGCTCTGATGATAGACTGCAATGGTAAAAACTTCATTTTCAATTCGAACGATTTCAGGAGATAGTACCAAAATTAATCAATGTAACGGATTTGTCAAACTTGTCCGAAAAGGCCAAACTGTAATCACTGGAAATCCCGCGATGAACTCCATTCCCAAAACTGTAGGACATGGAAAGCAATCCGCCGTTCAAACAGTTCTGAACTAAAGCTTGAAAATTTCGTCATGTTTGTAATGGTTAACGTATTTGTTGAATGGTTTTTAAAGAAAACTCGGATTTTGACGAGTGATGACTCTTTGGGAAGCTATTGCTCGGCTGAATCCATAAAATTAAACTTCATTTTGAACGGGTGTCATTCTAACGCTTCGATCGGCACCTCAATGAAGTCAATATCATTTTTGGTTTGCGTTCTATCGAGCATGTACAAAAATCACTTACGCCCTTTAAACATAGATACCGCTCGATCGAATTTCATGAAAATCTTTTCAAATTGTACTTTCGGTAATACGCTACGATCGGCACCTCAAAGAAGTCGGTATCATGGTTGGTTCGTGCTATATCGTGCAGGTACAAAAATCACTTACGACGCTTAAACAAAAAACGGCTAGACCGAATTTCACGAAAATCTTTTCAGATCATATTTCGGTTAATACGCTTCGAACGACACCTCAACGAAGTCGATATCAGTTATGGTTCGCGCGATATCGTGCCGGAAAAAATAACCACATCCGTACGCACACACACACATACTTCCTCAAAATTTTTTGCTTAAAATGCTCCTGGGACCTTGAAAGATGAAAATACGTTGAAATTTTCGATTTCGATTTTCGGACCGATTTCTATACTGGGAAGTTAAAAAAAAAATCGTACATCGTAAAATTCAATTACATTTTGCTAATTGCACTGGACTATATTGAAAAATCAAATATAAGCAATTGCTTAAGGCACCCTTGACGACTACTTGAAAAATAAATTCATTTTTAAGGGTAAATAAGATCGTCTTAAGAATTTGCTTAAGCATCAACTATGAATACTTATTTGAATAAGATTTGCTTTATTAAGTTCATGCTGGAGCATTTGCTTAAGGAAATGCTTAAGTAGCGACTGTGAATCGAAACGACACCTTAAGCAATTGCTTAAGCATGAACTTTGAATAAGAACTGACTAAGAATACGGGCCCTAATTTACAAAAGCTTAATCCTTAACTCATTAGTTTCAGGGGGCAACTTCCCTAACTTTAATCAAGTGCAAGTGATACATTCGTGATATATCAATTCATAGTTGTTTTGAAGGTTTGTGATTGACTAGTTCAACATGGCAAAAGGTGCACATTGATCTTTTGAACAAAGCCATCTCCAAATATAAGAAGACTGCTTTTGTCAAAAGAACCAAGGAATACATATCCGAACGTATTACTAAATTTCGAGAACAATGGTTGCGAATAGAATAGAACCATATTCAGATTGAATTTATGGGAGTAATAAAGGCTGCCCTCAGTAAATTTGAAGAACAAACACCTCCACCAAGCCCTTCAGCGCATGATTCGACGCGCTTAAATTCAACATCAATGTCAACACAGCTAATGCGACTTCCAAAAATTGCACTTCCCACCTTTTCAGGTTCTTATGAATCATGGCGCTCCTTTCATGATCTGTTCAACTCATTATCCTTCACTTTCTAATGCACAAAAATTTCATTATTTAAAATCTGTGTTATCTGGTGAAGCATTTAATTCGACAGTTTCAAATAACAGATGCTAATTATGAAAAAGCATGGGCAATATTGCTCAACAGATACAATAATAACAGAGTTTTGGTCAATTCACAACTCAAAAGTTTATTCAATCTGAAAGAAGTGTCTAGTGAATCGGTGAACTCTATTAAATCCTTAATGTATAGATGTAACGAGTATTTGTGTGAGTTGGAAGCTTTGGGCGTTAATACTTCTTATTGGGATCCCATTCTTATTTATCTCATTGTTCAAAAACTTCCTTCTAAAACTCATCGCATGTGGGAAACAGAACTTAATGGCGCATCAACACTTCCAAAAAACTCAAGCAATTTCTCGAGAAGCTTTGGGCATGCTTAAAACTATTTCAGAACAAAAAACTAGCACTCAACAACGCCCTTATGGTGGATCAAATTCTAAATTCCTGACTCACTTTGCTTCATCCTACACGATCGGTACCTGCCCTTGCTGTAAGGAATCTCATACAATATCCGCATGTTCCAAATTTTCAAGTTTCCCTCATCAGCATAAATATTACATTGTAAAATCAAACAAGTTATGTTTTAATTGTCTTTCAATTTCTCACTCCACTTTAAACTACTCTAGTAAACTCAAATGCAGGAAATGCGGCAAAGCTCATCACACCTTACTACATAGAACTCCATCACAAAGTTCGATTCCCAATAACATACAAAATGTAAATAGTCAAGGTTCTTCTTCAGGGACCTCAGCTCCCAACTTGAATTTCGCGCACGATTTACCTAATAATACCGTAACTACGGTATTTCTCTCTAAACAATCGTTCTGCTGTACTAAGCTGAAAAAACGTTTCTCTAAAATCCTTCTTTCCACTGCCTTGCTAAATGTTCCAACTAGAGCAGGTGTTGTGACTCTACGAGCTCTTGTTGACCCGGGATCACAAGTTTCTTTTGCTACTGAAAGAACAGCGAGACAACTTCAACTGAAAAGCTCTCCTGCTTCAGTAACAATTAATGGAGTATGTGAAACGCCAATTACCCAAGCTCATAAACAAATAGAATTTTCTTTTCAGCCTAGAGATCGTTCAACTCAAGAGCAAGTTTCTGTGACGGCCCTAGTTGTCCCTTCAATCACAAATTTTTTGCCATCGTCTCCATTTCCGAGAGATGGTTGGATCCATTTAACTAATCTTAATCTTGCTGACCCCCAATGCTATCTGCCTGGAAAAATTGACTTACTACTTGGAGCCGATGTGTATTCAGATTTGATCTTAGATGGCCTAATTAAAGGCCCTAAAGGTACGCCTACAGCTCAAAATACCTTACTTGGTTGGATTTTATTCGGACCAATAAATTCAATAAGTGAAAAATCGACCATACAATCACCAATTACTCAGTCTTTATCCCCATTGCAAAAACCAAAACAATGTTCATGTTTATCTGCTCTGCTTTTAACACAGTCACTGCAAACTGCTTTTCAAGTTTTGTTTCAAGATCCACTATATCGAAAACAATCTAATAACTTTATTCCAAATTCTTCCACTAATCCCATTACCACTAAATACCAAAATGCAATCACAACCACATTACCTAATTTTGGTCAACCTAATTACAAGGGTTTCTCCCAAACGTATCAACCATACTTAAATGGATCGCATTCATCACGATCAACAGTTCCTGTGTGGACGCACATTCCCAAGCCACTACCAGTTGTTACAGATTCTAAAAAAACCTTTCAAACACTAGGCTTTACACACCCTTAACTATACCTTTAACAGCTGATAAGACCATCACGTCCGCGAAAAATGTTACACGTACAAAATTCAGGAATAAAATTAACGGCAAAACTAAGTTATCAAATAAAACAAATGCAAATTTGAAAACAGATTTCTTGCCGATTACATCTACAGAAACCCTACCTAAATTAAAAATAATTTCATCTCCTAATAATTCAAATGTTTTTATTAGCTCGTCTAAGCCAATTCACTACACAAGTAATTCGTTAATCAATGTTAACTCATTAAATTTTACAAATAATATGTTACCTACAAGACACAAGGATATTTTAATGTACTCAACTGCTGCGGACAAACAGTTAGCAGTTAAAACATCACAAGCGTCTCAATGCAAAAAACGATGTCCAACGCCCGCCGCAATACCAGTAGCTCCTAATAAAAATAAACGTAGGATAGGATACCCAAAATCAAATGTTTCTTCGTATTTTATTTATTCTTCAAAATAACCCTCATGCTCTAACTTTGCTAACAATATTCTTCCCAGTCAATAATAAATGCCAGTGACTCAAACAATTCCACTTTTACTACTTCATCAAATAACTATTATCCCTTTCAAACTCAATAGTCCTCGAATTGCAGGTAAATTAATACAACCACCTGCACAATTGCGCAATCTCAGGGGATGATTTCATATCCTCCTTTAAAATCAGAACGACCATAATTAACCTACATAACAACTGGCTATAATTTATGCCTTGAGATTCAGTGCCCACATAAAAGTATTCAACTTTCTTTACCGCCGTTAATTTATATGAAACACAATCATATAAATCACACACATATAAAATCTGAAAAAACTATTATTCTCTTTTATCATAATTGATAATTTCAACAGGTATCAAACTAATTACACGCCCTGTACTAAGGATTACGCATTCCCAGTCTGAAAATTGATTCCTGATAAACCTAACCTAACCTAATGTCCGTTAAACGAATAGTATTTGATTTCTTCAGTCCATCCACTCTGCTTCATTTTCAAATTTCAAATTTCAAATCTCTTCATTAACAGCCTCAAAAGTCACTTAACCTTGAACTTGAAATTAAGTCAGCTGTAACTAAATTCCTTGTAATAAAATTTTTCTAACAGTTGAATATTAACAATTCTGTTATCATAAAAGGTTCGCTCTCTCAAATCCCTTTGTTATCAATTAATTATTTGTCACCGCTATCTTTGAACAACTCATACCGATCATTGCATATACTATGTACGAAAACGCAAACAAATAATATGGTACAAAGTTCAAAACAGTCGAGTCATCATAGGATCATCGCCTCTTACAAAGACGTAACCGAGATCGATAATGAGATAAAAATAAATTCAGGGAATTACCTTCATTGAGAGAATTAAAATTCATATTTTGGGCCACTCGTTTGGTTTCTCAAGGTCCTAGTGAAAATTAGATGCACTGCATATTATATCGAAACCTTAGGGCGCGCGCACACAGAAAACGGAGCGGAGCGGAGCTTATCAGCTCTGCCCTAACTTTACATTAAAATCCCTATTACTGCGCACACTGTAAGCTGAGCGGAGCTGATCAGCTACTGGCGGAGCGGAGGTGATTTTTCTTGCTGGTTTTGTGACAATTGTCTCAGCGCGTAAAAATGATTCCGAATGAAAAATTCTTTAGAAAAATTCTGTATATGGAATTCGAAAAGGTTTTCTAGGAAATTGGGCTGAAGTAAAAAATTTATTTAGGTTGTTGTACCCATATCCTTTTTTTTTAAAATATATTGTTTTCGTAAAAATGAATTTTCACATAAAATACTTCTTTGCAATTTTGAAGATACCATTTCAACTCGTATAATGAATGATGACCCAAATAATGAAGCAAACATAATTCTACGTAAATTCCCAAATGCTCTTCTCCGCTCCGATTTTGGTGTGCGCACCGATAAGCTCAGCTCCGGTCAGCTCGGATAAGCTCAGCTCCGCTCCGCTTTCTGTGTGCGCGCGCCCTTAGAGATGATAAAATTTCAATTTCATGCGTTCTTAAGGAAGATACATTCCTAGTAGTGGGATGGATTAACAAAATTATTCATGATTAATTTGTATTATTTTGCTTCCCTTTAGCCAATCCCTTTGATCATTCGCCAATTCAATTCTAGAATCATTGTTACTGTTTATATGCTGCTTAGTTTTGAAAGGATGAGGACAACAATTATGCAGAAACACAGATTTTCGATATTTTTTCGCGGGGGGGAGTATGTTCAGATCGTTCACGGCAAGGGATTTTCCTTGGATATCCGTTTAATTTGTCTGCTCAAGGTCCAATCACCGAATCACCGTTAGGGTATTCAGTGCCTTTTTTATTTCAGATGGTTAGCATTAATTCACAACGAAAAGGTCCAATTACACAATACTTGGAACCACGTAAAGCACGGTACCCACTTGTTGCATACCGGCGTTTCGTATCCCTGTATCGTTTCAATTGTTGATTGATACGAACAAAACAGGAACCCAAATTTTTCGTGTATCATCACTGCGTTTCGAATCATCCAGCCTGTATCATGTTTGATGCGGGAGCGCGATACGGTTATCTGGTCAGTGTGTGATTTGAAGTGACGATGAACAGGATACGCGCATGCCCGTCCACACTTCCTCCTAAAGCGCATCGTATCATTCCTTTGATGTGACGGAGAAAAACCGCTAAATGAGAGATCGGGTTTGCATTGTATCATTTCGCACATTTTGAAACGAAGCGTTGCAATTTTTTTAGAAAAAAATTTAAAGAACGGTGATACGAAACGCCAGTTTGCAACAAGTGGGTACCGGGCTTAAGAGGGGGAGCATGGTCATTCGGGTACAGTGGACATTAATCAACATGAAACCTTTGAATAGAGAAGATAAGGAACCGAAAATAGCGTACATGTACACGGATTTGAGGGAAGCACTTGGGATCAAGAAATTTTCTCTCTAATTCTCTCCCTCCACTTTAACCACAACAACAAAATACATTCACTTTAACCACAACAACAAAATACATTGTCTATCCCGGACATAGGCGTAGTGAAATTTGTTCAGGTTTTGCGAAGGGTCTGCTTCAAACATTTAGCCAAGTGAAGCGTTCTCACCGAGATGGTTGCTGAGAAACGATATCCCTCCCGGTTTTTGAATAAATATAACAAAGCCACTGTCCGGATTGACACAAATACGTAAAGAATGCTATTCATTAGTGTTGCCAAAATGCTTCCCCGTGTGTAATAAATTGCACTTCCTCGTCTTCTCTATTCAGAGCATGAAACATTATCATATCTGGCGTTCTTGGAAATTAATCAGCACCACATTACATCGTAATCGATATTTACTAATCTAATTTAAGTTTATTATAATCAGGGGTTGATACCTTAACCGTAACCATAACCGTAACCCTTTCAAAACCCTTTAAAATTAGTAACCCTAATCGTAACCCTAACCGAAACATTCAATTTTCTGTAACCCATAAGCCTAATCGTAACCCGAATATTTGTAAGTCTTTCTAACCGGTTACTAATGGGTTACTGATGAAATTTCTAGGAAAATGAAACAAGCTAGACACATATAATAAACGAAACAAATTGAAAGAATTTTGACTCTAAATCCTTTATGACGATGGGAAAAATTTTCTTCCGAAATCATTGTTACAAAGTTTTAGAGCTAAATTTAGAACAAAACAATTTTGAACAATAAACGGATTAACTGATGTTCGAAAATTGGTCCCGACCAACAATGAGTCATAGCCTGCACACTTTTCCCTCCCCTCTCTTTTAATAGACTTTTCAACTATTTATAGTTGTTTTCAAACGTCGTGACATCCCGCGTAGTAGTAGCAACAAAAAAGTTACACTCTGAACAGCTGACTTTGGCAGACTTGTACGGCACTTGGATGAAGTGCAAGTTGGAACTCAAAGCTTTGAATATAGTTTTGGCAAAACCGGGCCCAAGAACCGTCACTGATTCGATACCAAACGACTGCCATCCACTGTAAATGTTCTTCAGTATTGGCATGGGGAACAATATAGTCAACCTCACTTTGTACCAACTTGCACAAGTTGTATTGGGTGTTCCTGCAACTCAAGCGAGCGTTGAACGTTTGTTTTCAGGTCTATAAATTTACAGTGGGTAATCTACGAGCAAAATTAGGTGGACCTTTAGTTGATTCAATCAACTTGAATCGAGCGAATCATCTTTTTGGATTAAAAGTTTTAACTTAAAAGAGCTGGTCGATTTAGTTAAAATTGTAAAAATGTTGTAAAAACTATTGTAAAAATCATTATTTAGTTTTTTAAGTAAAATTGGTATTATTGCGAACAATTTTATACACTGTTAATATTTTTCATGGTGACCCTTTCGTAACCGGTTACATAACCGATTTGAAATGATTAACCCTAACCATTTTTATTAGGTAACCGTAACCCTAATCATAACCCTAATGATGAAAAAAATTGTAACTATAACCGTAATCGTAACCCTTATCCGTTACGGTATCAACCCCTGATTATAATCAAACATTCACTTAAAATTTACGATATTCCTTCAAATTTTACTCTGGTAACACCTGCCTACGTATAAAATTGCATCCCTACTTCTATCATCAAAGCAAAGATCACTTCACGTTACGGTTTTCTTTTGTATCCCCACTTGAATTGAATTCAAGCAAATTGATAAAAACTGTTGCGCATGAAGCGATCGCTCTCTTGGGACCAGATCGTCGACGAGGTAAGTTGGTTTGAACTTCAACTTTTTTTTCTTTTCCTTTTCCTATATTCCGTTTGTTGTTGGGGCTCGACCATCAACAAACTATTAACTTCCTTTTGGTTGTTGTGACTCGACTATCAACAAATTATTAACCTTTCCGTTTGTGGCTGGGATTCGACCATCAACAAAATTACTAACATTCCGTTTGTTTTTGGGGCTCGACCATTAACAAACTATTAACTTTCCTTGTTGTTGGGATCCGACCATCAACAAATTACTAACACTTTTTACTTTGTTTTTGGGATTCGACCATTAACAAAGTATTAACCTTCCCTTTGTTGTTTAGTATAGGTACTCAATATATCGTTTGGTCCATGGCGGTCATCTCAAGAGGGCGGATTACCATTTTCTTCACAGCCCCCTCAACATGGATATCAAATGAAAAGGCATTATAAGTAGAATGCCATAGGCTGTGTCTTTAGATTCATGGCTTCCATTTCAAGAGGGCGGATTACCATTTTCTTCACAACTCCCTCGACCTGGATATAAAATGAAATAGTATGATAAGTAGAGCACCATAAGCAATATAGTATACTCAATATATTGCTTTGTCCATGGCGGTCATCTCAAGAGGGCGGATTACCATTTTCTTCACAACCCCCTCGACAAGGGTATAAATTGAAAGGGCATTATAAGTAGAATACCATAGTCTATGTCTCTATATTCATGGCGGCCATCTCAAGAGGGCGGACTACCATTTTCTTCACAACTCCATCGACATGGAGTATGCCATCTCAAGAGGGCGGATTACCATTTTCTTCACAACCCCTTCGACAGGGGTATCAAATGAAAGAGTATGATAAGTAGAATACCATAAGTAATATAGTATACTCAATACATCGTTTGGTCCATGGCGGCCATCTCAAGAGGGCGGATTACCATTTTCTTTACAACGCCCTCGACATGGACATCAGATGAAAGGGCATCATTAGTAGAATACAATAGGCATATCTTAACGCCATCCTTACTAATATTATAAATGCGAAAGTAACTCTGTCTGTCTGTCTGTCTGTCTGTTACGCTTCACGCCTAAGCCGCTGGACTGATTTTGATGAAATTTGCAACAGACATAGTTTAGACCTTGGAGACGGACATAGGCTACTTTTTTTTGGAGGAAAAAGGGTTGAAGGGGGTGAATAAGGGGTTCAATAAGTTGTAAGGGGATTTGTTTTCTTTACTTTTTTTCTATTGTATAAAAAGTAACTGATTGACAGACAACGCACAACCTAAACCGATAGAGCTAAAGGGCTGAAATTTTGACAGTGCATCCGTAGCGATTTTTCGAAATTCATCCCCTAAGGGGGTGAAATAGGGTCAACTCAAAACCACTGGAGCTATAAGGCTGAAATTTTGACAGTGCATCCCTATAATGATGTGGACATCCACTAAATAGCGATTTTTCGAAATTCATCCCCTAAGGGGGTGAATTGGGGTTTTTCCAAACCGCTAAAGCTATAGGGCTGAAATTTTGACAGTGCATCCCTATAATGGCGTGGAAATTCTCTATTAAAGCGATTTTTCGAAATTCTTCCCCTAAGGGATGGAAATGGGGTTTACCTAAACCGCTGGAGCTATAGGGCTGAAATTTTTACAGTGCATCCCTATAATGATTTGGACATCTACTAAAAAGCGATTTTTCGAAATTCATCCCCTAAGGGGGTGAAATGGGGTTTACCCAAACCGCTAGAGCTATAGGGCTGAAATTTTGACAGTGCATCCCTATAATGGCGTGGAAATCCTCTATTAAAGCGATTTTTCGAAATTCATCCCCTAAGGGGGGAAATGGGGTTTACCTAAACCGCTGGAGCTATAGAGCTGAAATTTTGACAGTGCATCCCTATAATGATGTGGACATCCACTAAATAGCGATTTTTCGAAATTTATCCCCTAAGGGGGTGAAATGGGGTTTACCCAAACCGCTGGAGCTATAGGGCTGAAATTTTGACAGTGCATCCCTTTAATGACGTGAACATCCACGAAAATTCGATTTTTCGAAATTCATTCCCTAAGGGGGTGAATTGGGGTTTTTCCAAACCGCTAAAGCTATAGGGATGAAATTTTGACAGTGCATCCCTATAATTGCGTGGAAATCCTCTATTAAAGCGATTTTTCGAAATTCTTCCCCTAAGGGATGGAAATGGGGTTTACCTAAACCGCTGGAGCTATAGGGCTGAAATTTTTACAGTGCATCCCTATAATGATTTGGACATCTGCTAAAAAGCGATTTTTCGAAATTCATCCCCTAAGGGGGTGAAATGGGGTTTACCCAAACCGCTAGAGCTATAGGGCTGAAATTTTGACAGTGCATCTTTTTAATGACGTGGACATCCACTAAAATACGATTTTTCGAAATTCATACCTTAAGGGGGTGAAATGGGGTTTTTTCCAAACCGCTAAAGCTATAGGGCTGAAATTTTGACAGTTCATCCCTATAATGGCGTGGACATCCACTATAAAGCGATTTTGCGAAATTCATCCCCTAAGGGGGTGAAATGGGGTTACCCCAAACCGTTAAAGCTATAGGGCTGAAATTTTGACAGTGCATCCCTATAATGGCGTGGACATCCACTATGAAGCGATTTTGCGAAATGCATCCCCTAAGGGGGTTAAATGGGGTTACCCCAAACCGCTGGAGCTATAGGGCTGAAATTTTGACAGTGCATCCCTTTAATGACGTGGACATCCACTAAGAAGCGATTTTTCGAAATTCATCCCCTAAGTGGGTGAAATGGGGTTAACCCAAACCTCTGAAGCTGAAGGGCTGAAATTTTGCCAGTGCATCCCTATAATCACGTAGAAATGAATGACTCCAAATTTACTTTACTTAATATTCATTTGTGATTGCTTCATAATTTCTTGCACCCACGTAAATAGGCGAACAAACTTAACGAACGTTCGTCATACCCTAAAATGTCACTTCCCTTAATGACATATACATGCCAATCTCTGCTTCAAAACTTGCAGATTTGTTGAGCAGAGGTGATATACGCAGCAATTTGTTTACCATATTTATTAAAAAAATGCACTATAATAAATCCTTTTTAGGGATAATAACAGCTGACTTTTTTGTATTTTTTTTTTTTTTTTTTTTGAAGGAAAGCACTGCACATAATAAACAGTTTTTATTTAAAGGCGTTGCAAGGCACGCGGGTTTTATGCTAGTGTAGA
Source organism: Thereva unica (assembly GCA_949987705.1). Taxonomy (NCBI): domain Eukaryota; kingdom Metazoa; phylum Arthropoda; class Insecta; order Diptera; family Therevidae; genus Thereva; species Thereva unica. The sequence goes on along the minus strand of OX465282.1, from coordinate 71,061,456 downwards.
ATAAAATAAGCTATATGACGTAATTCAAAATTTAATATGAACACCAGTTACATAATAGAAACTAATACTGTAAATTTTTTAAAGTAAAATGAAAGATAAAAATTTTAGATAATTACGACTGAAATTTAATTTTTGGATGGTGTTATATGAAGAACGCAGTTAAATACAATCAAAAGCCATCTAAAGGTTTTTCAGTGAAAGAGTAGTTGTTGGTACTCACGAGTGGAAGTAGTAAAAAAGATCAGAAGAGAGACGCAGCTATTATTGAAATAAAAATAAAATAAATAAATTTAGCTTACTTCTTCATTTTAATTTTCAGGAATTTCAAAATTAAACAGTTTGGTATATTATTCGTAGACTTAGGTAAAAATTTTCAGCATGTATCGGTCATAATATCATCAAGATGTTAAAAATTGATTGCAAAATGTCACACACAAGACTAAAAGCAGAAAATAATTATTTACATAAAAAAACTTTTTATTATAGCACGTTTTTAGAACGAACTAAAAAGTATAAAATAATTTCTCCTAGCCCCATACAGATTTACAACCAACCTCAAACATAATCCTAACACCATACAGATAGTCCTGAAAATTTGTGATTGTGAATTTGTAATAGCTATGAAAATATTTGTTAGATTTTAAACGAAAAAACGTGGGGCATCAGTAATCAAAATCTCAATCTCGAAATCCCGTGGGATCGAGATCAAAAATCCCGCGGATCCGTTATTTGCGGGACTGGAAAATAATTCATAGATTTTGTTTTAAATAGTTATGATCATGAATTCATGAAGTATTTTATGAAATGAGAACGTAACAAACTACAATCAAACAAAGTATTCAGGCCAATTCTAAACTACGATGGAATTTTGTTACATAGTACCATAAATTTTAATTTCGAAATTGCTCCCCGTTACAGCAGAGTTTATACTACCGATGGTAGAAAATTCCAGCGTAATCAATTCCAGCGTAGTTTAAAAATGGCCTGAATACTATGTTTAACTGACTCAGTTGTTCGTTTGAAATACAACACAATTAGCCGCGAGGGTAATCGTCTTACGCTCACTACTGTGTTTCCATGTAGGGTTTACCCTTGGTTTTCTCAAAGTAGGCGCCCATGAAAATGTGGAGTGTGTAAAGTTTCGTTAACCAGTCTGGTTCATCCGAGTTTTGCATATGTGTGTGATTGAGTATATCCTTTACTACATACATATACCAACGGCAACGCAATGTAATATTAATTATCTGTCACTTTCGCCTAGAGCCGTCATGAAACAGCGTCAAATTAGCTTTGGGGAAAAGGTTTCTGCTTACTCAACGAAAATTCTACCTCGGTTCATGGAAAAACAGTAATGCACGTGGGGAGTCCCCTGTCGTAGGCGTAGGGTAACTTTACATTTACACTTACACTTATCAGACGTGTTTCTTGGAGTTTTCTTGGATTTAACGAAACTTTACGCAACCCCCGTTTCCATCGGCGCTTACTCTGAGCTAACCCATTGTAAACTCTGCGTGGAAACTCAGTAATTGATCACGTTCAGATACACGCACATATATATACTTAGACGTTTTGTGTTATTGCTGTATTGCTTAGTAGGCAGATATCTTCAACTAACGAAATTAAATTTTGTGTAGTGAACCGCACACGAATCGACTGATTTGCAATGCCAATTTCAAACTGGTTTCACAATAATCACGACTACAATCAGTTTGCAAATAAAATGAAATATTTTGCCGCACACGAGCACAACTGATTTTGGATCAATCGGTGTCACGAGGATTTGGGAAAATGTCAACTGACACCGCTTCCGATCGACAAGAACAGTCGCACCCGAGCAGTTCAAACTAGTTTCAAATGGGTTTCATTTCCGTCGACCTATGTATGGATTCCCACTACCGTACATGGGGAAAATCTCGAAACAGTTGCGTGTGCAACTGGAATTGCAAATCAGTCGACTTGTGTTCGGAGGCCTATTCTATTTTTATTAATACTTTACAATATTGTTAGTATTTCTCTATTAAGTCCCGGTTCTTATAACAGGTGATTCTACTGCCCAAATACCGCGAACCCCGTGGATCCCGTATGTCTAGTCCCGCATTTCTGATCCCGAAAAAATGATGCGGGATTTCGCGTTACCTGGACTGGATTCCCTAGACCGGAGTTTACTCCTGGAAAACGATTGTCTTTAAATAACAATAGGCAAACGAGTTTTTAAGGTGTTCAATCAAACCTTTCATCCAGTTATCATGTACTAAATGGGGTTGTAGAGCAGTTCTTTGCGAATAAATTAGGCTTATTAAAATAATTCTAGGACCACTGTGAGCCTAGTTCAACCTTTTTTCGTGAAACAAAGGTTTTTAAATTTTTTAGATTTCCTCGAAAAGTTTCTATTATTTTTTCTTGTAATTAGGTAGGCACCATCAGAACCCACAATTTAAGCCCTCACACAAGGTTCTACGATAATAACACTCAAGTTAGTATAAATCAACCACCTTCGCAAATAAATATTAAAAAAAGTGCATTTCATCGCATTAGTTTTCATTATTACTGAAATAATCGCGAAAACCCCCTAAAAAGGGGTGTTTTTTGCATTTTTAGGGGTGACGCCCTAATTTTAGGACCGCGGGACCTCGATTTTCGTGATCAGCAACCCCAAAAACGTTTAGGGTTCGATTTTCTTAACGGTGTTATTTTGGAACACCATAACGCGCGTTTTGAATGGACTATTAGTTAGGGCGTCACCCCTAAAAATGCAAAAAACACCCCTTTTTAGGGGGTTTTCGCGATTATTTCAATAATAATGAAAACTAATGCGATGAAATGCACTTTTTAACTTCCCAGTATAGGAAGTTATTGTAATCGGTCCAAAAATCGAAATCGAAAATTTCAACGTATTTTCATCTTTCAAGGTCCCAGGAGCATTTTAAGCAAAAAATTGGGAGGAAGTATGTGTGTGTGTGTGTGTGTGTATGTGCGTACGGATGTGGTCATTTTTTCCTGCACGATATCGCGCGAACCAAAACTGATATCGACTTCGTTGAGGTGTTGTTCGAAACGTATTAACCGAAATATGATCTGAAAAGAATTTCATGAAATTCGGTCCAGCCGTTTTTTTGTTTAAGCGGCGTAAGTGATTTTTGTACCTGCACGATATGGCCCGAACCACGAAAGATATTGACTTACTTGAGGTGCCGTTCGAAGCGTATTAGCGACAATATAATCTGAAAAGATTTTTATAATAATCGGTCCAGCGGGTTTTTGGTTTAAATGACTTAAGTGATTTTTTTACCTACACGATACCGCGCGAATTAAAAACTATATCGACTTCATTGAGGTGCCGAAAAACATTAATACATCAATTTTATATACATTTTCGTCATCCTAATCTTATAAGTGCGCACATTTAGTTTGACATTTTAGCGAAAATATTGATAAACAATTGTGACAAATTCTCGGTATTATGCATATAAATATTCTATATTGCCTATTGTTCATTTATTATTAAAATATCCAATCATAATATTCAACATCCATCATACTACTGGGAAGTTGATCGTGTGGACCGAAAGGGTCGAACCCACATCACAACTAGTTTTAATATTTATTTGCGAAGGTGGTTGATTTGTACTAAATTAAGGCGAACTTTATGATAAGGGGTAGTCCTAAAGGGTTGAAACTACCCCTAAATTGGCGAAAAATGGCAAAAATTGTAAATTTTTTTTTTTTTTCAAGTTTATGCTTCAAATTCGAATCTGACTTCATTTTAAAAAAAATCCTTTTTGTATAATCGTACATCACATTACATTCCTCACTAAATTAGTTTATTACTTCAACTTCCAAGTAACTGCAATTAAAATTTACTAAAAAACAAATTCGGGTGCAATATTTTAATTTTATTACTTTGCCTCCGTTTTTACCTGCATAAATATCATTGTAAAAAAACGGACCACCCCATTATTCAGAAGTACCTCAAATAAATTAGGGTACAAATTTCGCAATTATTGTGTGATTGTCGTTTTTACAAAAATGCAGAGTTTATTTAAAGATTCCACGAAATGAAATATTTCTCAATATATTTTTTTTTTAGGGGTGGTTTAACCTCTGTACAAAGGGGCTTATAGTGAAATGTTCCAAATGTTGTAATGATTACAAATGGAAAATAAAATTTAAATGTAAAACAATAAATTTTAATTTGTTTCAATTACAATTTTAATGTGGGGGTAGTTGTACCCCCTTAAGAGTTGAAAAAATTAATTTTTTGCTGATAATACCTTTTGAACCAAATTTCAAATAAAAAGCAAACAAAAATGTTTGCAATTTTTTTTTTATATAAAGTTGTTTTTATTATAGTAGGGGTAGTTTTGACCCCTTAAGGGTTGAAAATAATTTATTTTTGCCTGACAGTACGCCCACAATCGAATTTGAAGCATAAACTTGAAAAAAAATGTTTACAATTTTTGCCATTTTTGGCCGATTTAGGGGTAGTTTCAACCCTTTAGGACTACCCCTTACCACAAAGTTCGCCTTAATTTAGTATAAATCAACCACCTTCGCAAATAAATATTAAAAAAAGTGTATTTCATTGCATTAGTTTTCATTATTATTGAAATAATCGCGAAAACCCCCTAAAAAGGGGTGTTTTTTGCATTTTTAGGGGTGACGCCCTAATTTTAGGACCGCAAGACCTCGATTTTCGTGATCAGCGACCCCAAAAACGTTTAGTGTTCGATTTTCTTAACGGTGTTATTTTGGAACACCATAACGCGCGTTTTGAATGGACTAAGAGGACGAGCAGGAGAAGGTGGATTTCGTGGGGTCCTACTATCAGGGAATTTACTCGGTGAACACCAGTGTTCGGGCGAATTTTGACCTTGAGAATAGGGCCTTACTGAACCATTTCAGATTATCTAATGAAATTGAAGCTTGGAAATCTGAGAATTGATCAATCATCGAATTCAGTGAAGACTGCCCAGCGAATGATATTCCCGCGGCCCAACTAAATTCTACTTTCATTAGAAAAATTGATCTTCTGTTAATATTTCGCCACCTAAACAATAAGAAGTCGTTCGGGGTGGATAGTATTAGCGGATGGTATCGTGCTAAAGAATTTGCCTCTGGTAGCCATAGACACATACAACACTTTGTTTAACAACGCGTTAAACAACACCCATTTTCCAGGACACTGGAAGACGGCAGTGGTGTACCAATACCCAAAAAGGGTAAAGATAAAAGTAACCCTGCTAATCTTCGGTCAATAAGTTTGCTCCCGAATATCAGCAAGGTGTTTGAAATAGTGATTAATAGATCATTGTCCAAATGGGTTGAGGATTCCGGGCAGGGTATGACACTATTCATGCCGTGTCGAAATTGGTATCAGACATACACTGGAACTTCATGAAAGGCCAGTGTACCGGAGCATGCCTGATCGATTTTGAGAAGGCATTCGATACAGTATGGATCGAAGGTCTTCTCTACAAACTGGTCAGACTTGGCATGTCAGGACCCAAGCTATACACGATTTATAATATGATCTCAAAGAAGAAGTTCGTCGTCAAAAGTGGCAACTTCACTTCCAGTAGGGTCTTTGACATTAAAAATGGTCTGCAACAGGGTGCGGTGAACTCGCCGCTCTTATTTAATATCTTTACGAGTGACCTAATTAGTTCACTCCGCTTCGCTTTGGCGTATGCGGATGACCTAATTGTGTACAGGACGGGGCCGAAGATTGGAGTGATCCAGACGCTCCTACAACGTGACTTCGAGACAATCGAACGCTATAGTGATGATTGGAAGTTGAAGATCAATGTTAGCAAATGCGAATCGATCCTCTTTCGTACTGTTCTAAAAAGAGCTTCCTACGATGTACAGAGGAACTGGAAAACTTTTAAAATTTCGAACAATGCTTGACAAGCCATCCATCCATCCAATGGCGCTACAGCCCAAATCGAGCCTTGGCCTCCTCTAGGGCATTTCTCCAAGTCTGACGGTTCCTTGCAGCAGTTCTCCAGTTCCGAATGTTCAGCATTGTCTCTGCGTCAGCCGTCACAGAGTCCATCCATCTTCTCCTGGGTCTACCTACTGGTCTGTTTCCTGGAATTTCGGCCACCATAAGCCGTTTTGGGATACGGTTATCATTCATCCTGATTACGTGGCCGGCTAGTCTTAGTCTGTTGATTTTTATAAACGTTGAGAGTTGTGGGTCGTCAAAAATTTCATACAACTCGTTGTTGTATCTCCTTCGCCATATCCCATCCTCTCTCGTTGGGCCTATTATGCATCTGAGCACCTTCCTCTCAAACCTGTTGACTTGTTCCTCTATCTCCTGGGTCATAGTCCAAGTCTCGCTGCCATAGCACAGTACTGGTCGTATTACTGTTTTGTAGAGTGAGAGTTTCGTTTTTCTGTGCACAAATCCTGAGTGCAATATTTGTTTTTGGGCATAAAAAGCTCTATTAGCCAGTAGTATTCGTCTAGTTACTTCTTCCTTTTCATCGTTTCTTTTTGTAATTGTAGACCCAAGGTAGACTGTTTTATCGACTACTTCTAGATTATGTTCGTCGATAGTTATATTTCTTCCCATTCTAAATCTTCCAGCTCTGGATTGTTGCATCACCTTCGTTTTTTCTTCATTGATGTTCAGACCTATGTCCTTGCCCGCCTCTTTTAATTCGACATAGACTTCTTTCGCTGCCAAGAAGGACCTTCCCACGATGTTCACGTCATCCGCATATCCAAGTAATTGTACAGACTGCGTTGCTATGGACGCATTTCTCCGTACTGATGTTTTTCTTATCACCCATTCTAGGGCCAGGTTGAAAAGCATGGGGGCTAGTCCATCTCCTTGTCTAAGACCTCGTCGCACTTCGAACTCTTGTGTTATTGCATTTTGAATCCTTACTTTCGCCAGGGAGCTTTTCGTTGCACATTTTATCAGTCGTACCAGCTTGAAGGGGACTCCTAATTCCAATAGGATCCTGTACAGCCTCTCTCTGTTTATCGAGTCATATGCCTGTTGAAAGTCGACAAATATCTGGTATATATCTATATTCCTTTCCCAGGTTTTCTCCAGAATTTGTTTTAAGGTCAGCAGTTGGTCCGATGTTGACCTGTTTGTCCTAAAACCAGTGTTAAAATTATATCAATCCTCACGCTCTATGCACGCACTGTACACGACAACGGCGCAACTCTTTAACCAGTCAGTCACAACGAGACGATCGACGCAGACGAGTCAATAAATAACGTGCGATAAACTAATACCGTTTAATTATAAATAAATTGATTAAAACGATATTTAAACGTGTTTTAATTATTATTTACCGCAGTCTAATTTTCCCGCTTAGCTTTTTTCGTCATTGGTGCCGAAACCCGGGATTTTAGAAATTACCTTTAAACGAAATTAACCGTTTTAATTTTACGAAATGGATATCGCTGGCCGCGCAACTTTTCGCGGGCAAATAACGAAATTAACCAACGCCGCTACGGAATATTTATCCAAGCCCGAGTCCCGAATTATTCCGCGAAATAGTGAAAACTTTGATTTAATTGAGGAAGAATTAACGGTTTTCATGGAACGCTTAACGGTCGCCCGCGATAGCTTGAATAATGCAAATAATCAAGTGCGTAGTGCAATTAAACAGGAGGATCTCTCACGTGAAATGGAGACAATAGCCGAATACGAGGATAAATCAGTAGCGGTTATCGCTCGCATAAAGCAACGCCTAAAACGGCTGCATGTATTGGAGGAAAGCACAAGTCGTATGACTGTTCAAGCAACGAATTTACCCGTAAAATCCGCCACTAAATTACCAAAACCGTCCCTAAAGTTCTTCTCTGGAGATTATATGGAATGGTTGCCATTTTGGGAACTCTTTCGCACCGCCGTTCATGATCAGGCCGCTTTGAGTGGTGTGGACAAATTTAATTATCTGCAAGCCCACTTAACCGGCAAGGCAGCGGCATCAATAGCAGGATTCACTCCTACCGAGGCAAATTATGATGCTGCTATCGCCATGCTTCGCGAGGAATATGGGGATAATGAGAAATTAATTGACAATTCAATCCAGCAGCTTATGGCTCTTCCCCGAGTTAATTCTCGATATGATCACCTTGGACTTCGTCAGCTTTACAACAAAGTAACTGCAGCTACAAGATCGCTTACTGCCCTAAACGTTCCGCCTTCACATTATTCCGTGATGCTAAAGTCTATGCTACTTCGATGCATTCCCAAGGATCTTGCAGTCGACTTCCACCGCACACATACGCATAAGGAGAACCTTGATAACGAATCTGCCACCCAAGATGATGATACGAAAAGCTCTATCGCCGAAAGTGAGAGCTCTCTTGGTTATAACGGTGACATACAGATTCGAAATCTTATAAAATTCTTAAAGCGAGAAGTGGAGTCACTAGAAAAGTCTGCCGCTATTCAATCCCCTCAAACAAAGAATTCGGTATCAGTAGAGAGTGGTAGAACAAAGAGCTTTCGAACCGCTGCAGGACTGCTAAATGCATCACCACCATCGGTTAGTTGTTTTTTCTGCAAGCGTGATCATGTCACCGAACGATGCAATTCCCCCCTCACGTTGATAGAACGGAAGGAGCTGCTGAAGCAAGATCGTAGATGTTTTCGATGCACACGCAGAGGTCATAATTCTCGATCATGTTTAAATCGCCGGATAAGATGTGATACGTGCAATGGAAATCATGCTACATCGTTATGTGACCCGCAATATCGAGCTATTTTACCTAGCAATGATAACAAAACGAATAACTCTTCGTCATCACAATCAGCTAGTCTTTGTTCCTCTGCATTACCGCTTTCTTCAAATGTATATTTACAAACTGCATGCGCCTTTGTATCATCAGTCAGTTATGCGAGTAGTTCAAGTTCAAGGTTATTTGTACGCATTGTTTTAGATGGAGGCAGCCAACGCACTTACATCACCCAATCGCTTGCAACCAAACTAGGTTTAGAGATTATAAACACAGTGAAGATGCGCATTCTCCCTTTTGGATCTACAAATCATTCCCCATTAACGACCTTTAATCAGGTGCGCGTAAAATTAACGAGTCAGCATGACAACCAGTGCGCGGTTATTGTGGCGGTAGTAGTCCCTGAAATTTGTTTAGATGTTTTGCCAGTGCCGGATGTAAATTGTGACAAGTTTTCTCAGATGTCTCTTGCTGATGCTCAATCTAAGGCTGGTCTTGAACCTGGCATTAATCTTCTTATCGGAGCTGATTGTTATTGGCAAATCGTGCAGATGGAATCTAAGCGCATATCACAAAATTTAACTGCAGTTAACACCATTTTAGGTTGGACAATTCAAGGGCCGGTAGGAGACACTTGTGCGCATGAAGAATTGTGTTTAACAGCTCCAACAATAGTTTTAAATACCAATAGTGCAGATTTTATCGACCTTCGACGTTTTTGGGATTTGGAGAGCCTTGGGATTGTTTATGCCAGCGACGATCAAATGTGCGAAATAGAATGGGATGATTACGTAACTAGACAAGCAGAACGTTATGAAGCGCGTCTTTTGTGGAAACGGACTGATTGTGTGCTAGAAAATTATCGTGGTGGAGCATTGCTGCGCTTTAACAAATTAGTGCAAAGACTTTCTAGACAGCCAGAGAAACTTTATGAGTATGATAAGGCAATGAGACAACTAATTCATGACGGTGTAGCTGAAAGGGTAAATGAATCCCTAAGTGATGATTGTCGTACTTACTACTTACCTCATCGTCCTGTATATAGAGACGACAAAACGACAACGAAACTGCGTATTGTGTTCGATGCTTCTGCAAGGTCGTGCAATGCTTTGTCATTAAATGATAATTTATCGACTGGCCCTAACTTGCTTCCCAATATATTAGCCATTTTACTGAATTTCCGACTGGGTAAAATTGGTATTGTAGCAGACATAGAGAAGGCCTTTCTTCAAATATCTTTGAACAAGAATGACAGAAACGTACATCGATTTTTTTGGTTTAATGAAGATATAAAGGACTTAACGCAACTTCCTCCACCTACTGAGTTTCGAATGACGCGAGTGACTTTTGGGGTGGCTTGTAGTCCCTTTCTTTTATGTGCAACATTAAGAAAACATTTCAAGGAAGAAAGTATTACTTTTCCAAAAACCTGCGAACTACTACGACAGTTTTTTTATATGGACGACCTGGTGCTGAGTATAGATGACGACGTTGAAGCAGAACGAACATATACTGAAGCCCGCTTAATTTTACAACGAGCGTCCATGAATATTAGGAAGTGGAACAGTAACGATACTCGCCTAAGGGACATCTTTTCCATTCGTGACAAATTACCAAGTGTCCAGAAGGTCCTCGGAGTTAGGTGGTATCTGCAAACTGACGAGTTAGGCGTTGATTTTCAACAACTTCCTTGCTCAACTATAAGCCACGCAACCAAACGACTAGTCCTACAACTTATAGCCAGGATTTATGATCCACTAGGTATACTTGGTCCCTTTATAATAAAATTAAAAATTTACTTTCAAGATCTCTGGAGACTAAAGTTTGGATGGGATGAACCACTTCCTATTAATATGCAAGCAGTGTGGAGCAAGTGTGTAGCTGACTTAAATATATTGAATGAAGTGATTGTTCCACGGTGTGTCTTCAATTCTTTAAAGCGACGTAGCCAGCAATTGCATGTTTTCGCGGACGCCAGTATGCAAGCTTACGGGGCGGTGGCGTATATAAGGAGCCTAAACGATGATGAGTCGGTTCATATCACGTATTTGTGTTCCAAGAATCGCGTTGCACCTTTAAAAAATGATGATTCTAAGGAGCTGACATTGCCCAAGCTAGAGCTGACGGCAGCTCTCATCGCTGCTAGGTTGGCCAAATTTATACATGAAAATCTCAACATAAATTTAGAATCGACATACCTGTGGTCTGACTCGAGGATAGCGCTGCATTGGATTAGTGGAGATGATCGGAAATGGCAACCGTATGTGGCTCATCGAATTCGCGAGATTCATCAAATTACTATACCTGGAAATTGGAGACATTGTCCTGGGAATGAAAACCCCGCCGACTTACTGACGCGCGGTGTGAGTGTAAAAAAACTGCTCAGCTGTACAAACTGGCTTCAAGGACCAAAATGGCTGTTAAATGAAGCAGATAGTTGGCCTACATTAGAAAACGATTCAAATAATATTACTTCTTTACTCTGTTTGCAGGTAGTGAGTGACAGCCAAACATATTGCCAACGCGAAAAATTGTTCGACTTAACAAAATTCAGTAAATATCGCCGAGTTCTTCGGATTACCGCTTACGTACAGCGATTCCTGGGACTTGCCGATGGAAGAAAACAAAAATTTCTTACTGCTGAAGAGCTTTGCCGTGCTGAGATGTATTGGATAAAATTTGTTCAAGCCAATGAATTTGAAGAGGAAACCAGAGCTCTACTTAACCGCAAGCAAATTAGAAATTCCTCCAAAATTTTGATGCTATCCCCCTTTTTGGACGAGAATAACATACTTAGGGTTGGGAGTCGTCTTCAGGAAGCTCAATTTGATTTCAACGTGGCGTTTCCAATTATATTACCTAAATCTGCTTACTTCACCAAATTGCTCGTCTCGGACGTACATGAACGCACTCTGCATGGTGGAGTGAATGCTGTTTTGGCCAGACTTCGTGAGAAATATTGGATAATTAAGGCACGTCAACTCGTAAAATCTATTATCGGAAGCTGCAAAGTATGTCGACTGCTGAGAGGCAAGCCAGCATCACAACCATTTGCACCACTCCCTAAGGAAAGATTGTACGCTTCTAGGCCTTTTGAAACTACAGGAATCGACTTTGCTGGACCTCTCTACGTGAAGTTAATTCAGAATAATAACGACACCCGCAAAATGTACATCCTGTTAGCGACCTGCGCTGTTGTTCGGGCAGTTCATCTAGAAGTAGTTCCTAGTCTTCATGCAGAATCATGTCTTCTTGCTCTACGCCGTTTCTTTGCTCGCCGTGGTATTCCGAAAACTATAATCTCCGATAACGCTCTCACGTTTAAAAACGCGCTTCCTTGGAGTTAAGAGGGTTTGGCGAAGTCATCGAGTCGGAGTCAGTACAGGGATATGCTGCTAACCAAGGGATTTCTTGGAAGTTCATCATCGAGCGAGCCCCGTGGTGGGAGGTTTTTATGAACGCCTCATCAAGAGTGTGAAGGATGTATTGAAATCAACTATTGGACGTGCAACTCTTACGGCCGAACAACTTCAAACGTTCCTAACCGAAGCAGAATTTACTGTTAACGCAAGACCCTTAACATACATGTCGAATGATCCTTTCGATTTGTCTCCATTAATGCCTCTCCATTTCTTGCTAGGAGTTTTCCCGATTCGTATGGATGAATCACATAGCACCTCGGAAGATATACGTTTAAAATGGAAATCTCGTCTTCGCCTGACAAATATATTTTTCAACCGCTGGAGGACAGAATACATACAACGATTACGATCAGCTCATTATGGACCTCAACAGTTTTCTTCAAATTTAGAAAAGGGAGATGTTGTTTTAGTTTACGACCAAAAGCAACCACGCCTCCTTTGGAAGCTAGCTGTGATTGAAGAAACTTATCCTGGGCGAGATGGGAAGGTACGTGCGTGTGAGGTGCGCTTTCAAAATGGCTCAAGATTAAGAAGGCCAATTCAACTTTTATATCCCTTGGAAATTTCTTCTTTCCTTCGCGGGCCGGAGGATGTTAAAATTATATCAATCCTCACGCTCTATGCACGCACTGTAACACGGAGCAACGGCGCAACTCTTTAACCAGTCAGTCACACGAGACGATCGACGCAGACGAGTCAATAAAAACGTGCGATAAACTAATACCGTTTAATTATAAATAAAATTGATTAAAACGATATTTAAACGTGTTTTAATTATTATTTACCGCAGTCTAATTTTCCCGCTTAGCTTTTTTCGTCAACCAGCTTGATATTCTCCTATAAGGCCTTCCGCTATAGGTTCTAGTTTTTGCTTCACAAGGATTGTGAAGGTTTTGTAGCTGGTGCTGAGGAGTGAGATGCCTCTGTAGTTTTACAGGTTAATTTATCTCCTTTCTTGTAGATTGGACATATATCGCTTTCTTCCAGTCATCTGGTATAACTTCTTCCTCCCAGACGTTACATATGAGTTCGTGTAAGTTCCTTAAGAGTTGCGGCCCTCCTTCCTTTAGTAGCTCAGCTGCGATTCCATCGATGCCTGGGGATTTGCTGCTTTTTTGCCTTTTCACAGCTTCCCGTACCTCATCAGTGTTGGTGGTTCTATTGGGATACTATCTTGAGGTATTACCATTGCTTCCGCCTGTGAGTCTTCGTTTATTCTTTGGGTTGGATTCAATAAGTTTTGAAAATATTGTCTCCATCTTTCCTTTATCCTATCCGGGTCTGCTAATAGGTTCCCATCCATGTCTCTACAAATATCCGTTCTTGGCTGAAACTTATTACTGATCTGGCGTGTTCCTTTGTAGGCTTGCCTAGTTCTACCTTCGCTGAAGTCTTCCTGTATCTGTAGGATCCTCCTGTTTAGATACTCTCTCGTTTTCTTTCTGCACAGCTTGTCTGCAGTTTTTCTTTTTAGCTTAAAGACTTCCATCCTTGCTCTTGTGGGCCTTGCGATGTACTCCCGGTGGCTCTGGTTTCGTTCTTCTATTGCAGCTCTGCAATCCCGATCAAACCAGTCAATTCTAGTCTGTCTGGGGGCCCAGCCTAGGGCGTCTTCAGCTGCCTCCTTTACGCTGTTTTTCAGCTTTTCCCATTTGTTGTTAATGTCAGGCTCTTCTCCTACTCCTTCTCTGAGGTTTTGTACAATAGCATTCTGATAGGCCTCTCTTCTTTCTTCAAGTTTCAGCTTGTCTATATCGTACCTCAGCTGTGTTTGCCCTCTTTGAGTTTTGGTCGTTATCCGGGCTCTAAATTTCACTTTGACAAGATAGTGGTCCGAGCCATAGCATGCTCCCCTCATAGTTCTCACATCCAGTATACTCGTGGCCCCTCTTCTCTCAATTAGGACGTGGTCTATTTGATTATATGTAACCCTGTCTGGTGACTGCCACGTCATCTTATGAATATTTTTATGTGGGAACATTGTTGAACTTACTACCATTGAGTTCGAGCTAGCGAGATCGATCAATCTACTACCATTGTCATTGGTAGCGTTATGTAGGCTGTGCTTTCCTATGACTCCTAGGAATTCCTCTTCTTTTCCTACTTTGGCGTTCATGTCTCCAAGCACCATTTTAATATCGTTTGACGGTATTAATCTGGTGACGTTTGTTAGCTCCTGGTAGAATTCCTCTTTCTCCTCATCCGTCTTGTCTTCTGTGGGCGCATGGACGTTTATGAGACTAATGTTATGTAGTCTTGTTTTAATCCGAAGCGTACATATCCTATTATTTACTGGCTTGAAGTCCAGAATCAGTGATTTCATTTTCTTTTCGACTATGAAGGCAACTCCGAACTCTCTTCTTCCATTCGAAGAACCACTGGAGAGTATCGTGTGGGTTTTGAGATCCATTATGCCACTGTGAGTCCATTTGGTTTCCTGTAGAGCGGTGATTGCTATGCCGTATTTTTCCAATAATAATAAAAGCGAACGCAGAGCGCCCGTCCTGTTGAGCGTTCTGACGTTCCAAGTTCCAATGTCAAATTCCATATTTCGTTGCCTGGGTCGTTGCCGTTGAGTCCGTCCTGTCCGAGGCCTGCCTTGAGGATTCGTGACGGGTGGGTTTTTACGGTGGAAGGTTGTCAGCCTGCCGCCCAACCCCCAACCTGGAGGACCAGTCCGGTAATTGTTTCGTTTTGAGGCGCAAAACACTCGCCTTTCACCCTCCTCCGTCAGTTACTCTTGTATATACAAGAGCATCCAGGGAACACCCGATGTAAAGTCAACATCTTCGTGGAGGTGGAGGTAGGATTCGGTAGCATATCGGAAGGACTTAGGTCGTGAAGACCACGGGTCGCAGATGGCGTTTCTCAGGACTTGTCCCTTTGGTGTAAAGGCACCACCAAAGGTCCCTGAGGCCGTTACTACCATTTGATCCCCCTTGCTTGACAAGCATTAGAAAGGAAATCGGAAGTGAAATACCTTGGGCTTTGGCTGGATCAGTACTTGTATTTCAATAGAAATGTAAGTGCTGCTCTGGACAAGGCAAACAAGGCGTTTCACATGACTAAGAGGCTTTTCTACAGCAGACACCTAAGCTCACGGGTAAAGGTGATCTGCTACCAAGCTGCTAGGATCGACAACTTCATAATCAAGTTGATTCGAGGTCATATTGCTAGAGCGACGGAGAGCGACAATCCTCTCATTCGGGGAGCGTTCTACCCGAACGCGAGATACCACAAAACAGCTTGTGAACGCGGCTTTATTTCTCCAGAGACATTTGTGTACCTGGATTCAAAAAGATTGGTCCAAGATAGATCGGGGGTGCCTCTCTCCTACCACTTGCATCGCAGGGCGTGTGACAAGCGATATAATTATACTGAAGAGGATGGGAATGTTCAGGAGCTCTTGAGGTTCAGTACCAGAATCTCAGAAAGAGACAAAAAAGATGCCGCCAACGCCTACTCATTGTACTGGTGGTTGGGCGACTAATTATTGCGTATTCGCCTTTAAATTTATTAGATATAGACTAGTTTAGCTTGTAATTTAGACTTAACGATTAGCTTAGGGCTAAGATAGGATTAGTTATAGTTTTTACTTAGTAATAGATTAGTTTTAAGTAAGCTTACGTGCAAGCTTCCACGAGCTTTTGATAGTTTTGTTTGTCTGTCCCGTCCGGATAGTTTTGTGTTTAGGTTAATTAGCTTGTAAGTAAGTGGTGCGAGCTTTCACGAACTTGAGCTCTAGCATCACTCGAGTCTGTGGAAGCCCGTCGCCTGGACGGGGGTCACCTGAGACGATTTTATCGTCTCCGCTGCCCCCGCCCAGATAGTGCTAGATCTAAGTCATAGAATTAAGTAGTTGTAAGGTTGTATCTTCTATCTATATTAATAAAAGAAAGTGTGTGTCTGTAAGTCTGTGTGTCTGTGTGTCTGTGTATCTGTGTGTCTGCTTGTGCGTACCGTCACGCATTGTAGCCAAACTAGAAGAGATAGAAATCTGAATTTTTTTTTGTAGATGCATGGATACCCCAGAAGGTGGAAGTAAGTTTCCGTTTTTCGCTATTTTGATTAGGTTTTTTTTAATTAATTAATTAGTACGATTTGTCACCATTTTTTACGCTCTACGCCTGGTATCTCGGCTAATGTATATCGTAGAACATTATGAATGCCACCAATTGAAAGATTAGACAATTCTGGTTTAAAATTATTTGTTTCAAATCTCAGAAAGGCGATTTTTCGAAATTCATCCCCTAAGGGGGTGAAATGGGGTTTACCCAAACCGCTGGAGCTATAGGGCTGAAATTTTGACAGTGAATCCCAATAATGACGTGGACATCCACTAACAAGCGATTTTGCGAAACTCATCCCATAAGGGGGTGAAATGGGGTCATCCCAAAACCGCTGGAGCTATAGGGCTGAAATTTTGACAGTGCATCCCTATAATGACGTGGACATCCACTAAGAAGCGATTTTTCGAAATACATCCCCTAAGGGGGTGAAATGGGGTTTACCAAACCGCTGGAGCTATAGGGCTGAAATTTTGACAGTGTATCCATATAATGACGTGGACATCCACTAACAAGCGATTTTGCGAAATTCATCCCATAAGGGGGTGAAATGGGGTCAACCCAAAACCGCTGGAGCTATAGGGCTGAAATTTTGACAGTGAATCCCAATAATGACGTGAACATCCACTAACAAGCGATTTTTCGAAATTCGTTCCCCAAAGGGGGAAATGGGGTTTACCCAAACCGCCTGAGCTATAGGGCTGAAATTTTGGCAGTGCATCCCTATAATGACGTGGACATCCACTAAGAAGCGATTTTTCGAAATTCATCCCCTAAGGGGGTGAAATGGGGTTTACCAAACCGCTGGAGCTATAGGGCTGAAATTTGGACGGTGCATCCCTATAATGGCGTGGACATCCACTAACAAGCGATTTTTAGAAATTCATCCCATAAGGGGGTGAAATGGGGTCAACCCAAAACCGCTGGAGCTATAGGGCTGAAATTTTGACAGTGCATCCCTATAATGACGTGGACATCCACTATAAATCGATTTTTCGGGGGGGTGAAATGGAGTTAACCCAAACCGCTGGGGCTGAAGGGCTGAAATTTTGACAGTGCATCCCTATAATCACGTGGAAATGAATGACTCAAAATTTACTTTATTTAGGATTCCTTTGTCACTTCTCTTGATGACATATACACACCAATCTCTGCTTCAAAACTTGCAGATTTGTTGAGCAGAGGTGATATACGCAGCAATTTGTTTACCATGTTTATTAAAAAAATGCTCTATAATAAACCTTTTTTAGGGATAATAACAACTGACTTTTTTGTTTGTTTTTTTTTTCAAGGAAAACAGTGCACATAATAAACAGTTTTTATTTAAAGGCGTTGCAAGGCACGCGGGTTTTATGCTAGTATAAAATAAATATAGTGTCTAAGTTTTTTTTCCAATTTTTCTTAGAATTAAGTTGATAATGTTTTCCTTTTAGAGATAAAATATAATTATAAAATAGATAAGTTTTAGCCGAAAGGCATAAGCTAATTTAAGACATAGATTAATTTAGAGTGCCTGCTGTGCTAAGGGCCAGTAAGTTAGATAGATTAGAATAGGCTAGAATAATTAACTTTAAGCGTTTAGTTAAATTTATATTAAATTAGATGTTAAGGTAAATAAAATGCTTTTTAAAACAGAGCGTCGGATCCTCGATTCAGCGTAGTGTGGCGTTTGCAGGTTCGATCCCTGGTCGGGGCAGGCCGGTTGTTTTCTTTTTCTCTTTTTCTTCTTTCTGAAATGATTTATTAACATATTGGTCAGCGGCCGATAGTACTTGACATAGCGCAAAGGGCTAGAGAGAAGTATTCTTGTCTGTGGGGTGCGAGTTCGATCCTTGGGCTCGCGGTGCTTTTTTTATCTATCGTCAAAATAATTATTTTTTAATTTCCTTCGGGGAATTTTGTTCCATATTAAACAAGTTTTCGACGTGAATACGTCTGTAAATTTGCTTCCAGAACAAAAGCCGATGAGAACGAAATTATGGCGAAATTTTGCAGCTCAAAAATCTATTGTTTATATCGAATAAAGAAATATACCATGACGTGGATGAAGAATCAAAGAATTTTATTGTTTACATTTAACTTCCCCGATATCAATGGCAAATTAACTTTTTATTTGCCTTATATTATCTTGATCTGTATGTGTGTGTAGTGTAAACAAATCTTGCAACTTGATTTTGACCCAGTTCCATATAACCGATCAACTGCAAATTTGCACATATGTACGTATAGTTCGCATGACAATACAATCTGCAATAAAATTTTGCAATTGCGCTCCCCGACCCCAGACATGAATTTTGGTTCATAAGTTTTTTTTTAAATTCGCCCGAAAATATGCAAATATGTACATTACTGTAAAAAATATTTAGCTACTGCTTCGATTTTTTTCGATGGCGCGGCGGCGTGTTATGCTTCTCAGAACTGATTTAAAAAGAAGAGTCGTCATACGTATCGTAAAGGTAGATTCGTACGCAACGATTTAGTTTTTTAAATTGCCTGGCGCAAGTCGAATTGTGTAAATAAACTGAGTGCAAATGACGAGTGAAAATTACCTTCATTAGTTATTGCGCATTATATTTATACTTATCTACGCGTTATATTACGTTACATTGATTGTGATAAGGTCAGAGGAGCAAGTGGTCGAACATCAGCGAGACATATTTGGTACAATCCAAACATTTTAGATTGTGCAAGCCGAACAGTTGAGCTCACACGCAACGATCTATTTGTGCCGTGTAGACCTTTTTATATTGCCCCCGAAAAAAATGAATGGACTAAAAAGTACGAAATAAAAAAAAAATTTTAAAAACCGACTTCAGAAAACCCCACAAAAAGGGATGAAATAATTTTTTATAATTCTTAACAACATTAATCCAATCAGAATGGATCTAGAAAGAAGAATCACTTTTGAAGACGAAAGTGGGGAGAGTGGACCCCCACTTTCAAAATAAACGGCTCAAATACAGATGCGCCGAATGTTCGGACGAATATTCGTATTCGGTATATTCGGCGTATTTTTTAACTGGTTGTGAGCATGATAATGGTGAAACCAGTTTGAAACTGTGATTGAAAATCCGTCGACCCATCTACGTAGGGCCTCAATATTTATGGAATTCTCGCTTTAGTCCCATATCAAAAATTCAATTCAAAATCCCATTACGATTAAAATTGAAATAAAATTATCTGCAATAAATTACTTTAATCCAAATAGACATCTCTCTTATTGTTTCGTTGTTTGGTTGTGTGAGTTCATTAATTTCAGCCAGGACACGTCTGCCGCGTCAGCTAGTTATCCATATATTTGTACAGTACATACCTACCTTGGTGTTCGCAATGCGTAGAAGACATGAAGCAATAAAGTTTACGGGAAACTTCGATAGAACCTCTTTAAATGATTAATCATCTTATAGAACAGTTCGTCTCTTAATCAATTTATTTACCTTCAATGAGAATTTCTCATCCTACACTCGATTAACCATAATCTTTTGATAAGTTATTTGAAATTTTTTAGAGCATTATAGCGTTATTATCTAATCAGCTATCCTACATCATAAATGTAGTCTAATCCGCCATATGGCATATGACTGTCCTCGAGTCAGACTTGGGGAGAATGCCCTGCCCGAATCCAATTAGGAGGTCGATACGTGATGGATACCTAAACCTAATTATCAAGATAAATTCAAACAAAACACTCATCGTTATCAATTTGGTATTAATATTTACAGGCAGACGTATTCGCAGAAAAACAACCAGAAGATGCCGAATCTGTTTAACGGATTCCACGCTGGCTCTCGGGTCTTGACAACCAGCGTAGAGTCATCATCCGGGGTAGAAGGTGCGGAGGCCAGGAGGAGAAAATACAAAAAGGTAAATTTTCAATTATTGTATATTATTATTTTAAACGAAACCCCCGTTCTAGCTGTGGATGCTACACAAACTGAAACCCAGTACCTCACCGGAACTCACTGTGGACATTGAAGGGTCAACGGGCATTGAAGCGAGCGAACTTCAAACTATTCTATCACAAAATCTTGAACAGAATTCAGCTGAAGTTTGCCTTCTCCGGGACAGTCCTTATAGGATACTCCGGGTGAGTCACAAAGTTTTTCCGTTTATATTAAAGGAAAAAATCAGTCCTTACTCTTGTTGAGGGTCCTTCGACTTACGTAAGAATTGATTAGCTTCGGTTCTAAACGGTCTTGAAAGTGGACTTCCCAGCACATAATTCCCTAGAGTTGGTTAACTAAACAAAATATTGGGTGGACTGTCGCAGCGGAGGCGCATTTGCGTTATAAGTATTTAAGGCTCGTCTCAAAGGACTTTGATTATCATTGGAACACTCTTGAACTTTGTTGAACTGTTACGATCGTGTGGTAGAGATTTTTTATTACGCATAAAATTATGGAAAATGAAACTGAAACCTTCTCTGGTAGACAACAAAATTAAAATTGTTTTTTTAGATCTGCGCTTTATCCTTCCAAGGAACTTCGATAGTCGGAAACATGAGGAAGTAAATTATATTAAGGCAAGAAAATTATGGAGGACACGAATAGATTTTTTGTGTTGATAATTAAGGTGATTTTTTTATATGATTTTTGACATGAACTATACATTCTAAAAGTAAATTGCATTGTGGAAGATATATTATATAAATATGGGTATTTATACAAGGACAAACTGGGTCATAAGTTCTTGGCGATAAAATAAAACAGTTGCTGGTGTCGTCAGCTTGCTTAACAATTTATCGTAGTTAATTACCTAACGATATTCACTCATATTTATTATTTGTAATTTCTACCGTACAAAGTACAAAAAACCTACATATGTGTGTAAAAAGCATAGTTCGAGAACAAAGCGATAAGAGTTTTCAAAATACTTCAAGCCAATAAAAAGGTGATGAAATATCTAGAATCCAACCAAATTATACACGACAGGCAATACGGCTTCAGATCTAAACGGTCTATTGGCGATCTGCTTGTGTGTTTAACCGAGCGTATCCACCAAAGCATTCACAGCTTTAGCGAGTCTGGTCTGGTTGCTCTAGATATATCAAAGGCTTATGACAGAGTATGGCACCCAGCTCTGTTGAATAAACTCCAAGCTATTGGTATACACTTAGTTCTAAGGAACTGGATTAAGAGCTTTCTTTCAGGCCGTTCAATCAAGGTAGTATTGGATGGCGTTGAACCCAACCCCCATTTCGGCCGGAGCTCCCCAGGGGTGAATTTTATCGCCCGCACTTTTTCTAATCTTCATTAATGATCTGCTCTCAATCCCCTCCAACCCACTTCACTGCTTTGCCGATGGCGGTACTTTGCATTTCTCTTACTCCTTGGACAAAATAAGACAAGCACGTGCCATACCATAGTGAACTGATGTCCACATCGATCAACCGGAATCGATCAACCGGATGAATCGTGTTGAATTTAACGCCACTCAAAACGAAGTACTGTCTGATCTCCAGCAAAAATTTTACAGACCTTCCTCCTATCGGATAAAGAGGCTACAATCTACAAATCCTACATTCGGCCGCTCGTATATCTCGGCAGCGCCTCAAAAACCACCTTGGCTAGCCTCGACCGAACTCTTACAACACCTTACTGCCGGGGCCCAATGAAACCGTCAACGTGATTTTCCATATAAATTGTTGTTGCTTTTGATGGTGACGGTGACTTGGATTTAATTTTAATTTTGCTGGTCTACCCCTCCACAAGCAAAAGCGCTCTCATTTTTTCGCTCATTTTTTTGATTTGCCTGCCATCTGTTAAAAAAAGTAAACTCTAATTAAACAAGAAAGCTTTTACATTTATGTTGGTGCTATAAACCCGCCCACAATTTTCTTGAACAGAAAGTGCGGAAAATGTACTCGAAGAAGAAGAAGATATTACTTTTATATAATTTAATTTGAAACAAATACAAAATAATCAAACAGTTAATTCAGTCACAAGTAGACAATGACATTTGTCAAGGAAAAGCTACTTTGACGGTGACGGTTTCATTGGGCGAGCTCTCACCGACAGTGGTAGGGGAAAATCACGTTGACGGAATCATTGGGCCCCGGCAGTTAGAGCTCAAACGTGAGGCTCACCGTCATTTTCTTCTACACGCTCCAGACCCCGTCTAACCTTTCCTATCCTCCTCTATTCTTCAAACCAAGCTTACTACTAAACATTGCATCATGACCTGAACGACATGACCGACTGGTAGTATAAAACACAAAACTGGTATATAAGCTGGACTTATATATTGTCATATAAAAAAATCGAAAGCAAATAAAGTAAATGTTCAAAGTGATAACTTTTACTTAAAATACAATTATTTATTTATTTATTTATTTACGCCAAACAAGGCATGCTTAAACTATATTACACAGGGAAAGTAACTTATGAATATATACATATATCGCTAAAAGTACATTTGCATTTAACAATTTATCACAGGTATATCTTTATAACTTATGGTACATTAGTTATAGTGTTATGTTAGTTCCGGAAGGGAAGGTGATGCAACAATCCAGAGCAGGACGATTTAGAATGGGAAGAAATATAACCATCGACGAACATAACCTAGAAGTAGTCGATAAAACAGTCTACCTTGGGTCTACTATCACAAAAAGAAACGAAGAAAAAGAAGAAATAACTAGACGAATACTACTGGCTAATAGAGCCTTTTATGCCCAAAAACAAATCCTACACTCAAGATTTGTGCACAGGAAGACGAAAGTCTCACTCTACAAAACAGTAATACGACCAGTACTCTGTTATGGTAGCGAGACTTGGACTATGACCCAGGACATAGAGGAACGAGTCAACAGGTTCGAGAGGAAAATTCTCAGATGCATAATAGGCCCAATCAGAGAGGATGGAATATGGCGAAGAAGATACAACAACGAGTTGTATGAAATTTTTGACGACCCACAACTCTCAACTTTCATAAAAATCAACAGATTGAGACTAGCCGGCCACGTGATCAGGATGGAGGACAATCGCATCCCAAAACGGCTTATGGCATCAGAAATTTCGGGAAGTAGGCCAGTAGGTAGACCCAGGAGGAGATGGATAGACTCTGTGACAGCTGACGCAGAGTCAATGCTCAACATCCGGAACTGGAGACATGCTGCAAGGGACCGTCAAACTTGGAGAAATGCCCTAGAGGAGGCCAAGGCTCGATTTGGGCTGTAGCGCCATTGGATGGATGGTTAGTTCCGGATAATTCGGATGACAGGAAGGATATCAGTTTTTTCTTGAAGGATAATTTGCTCATTCCAGGGGAGAAGCAGGAACTGAGGCCATTGAAAATCATACAACATCTGTTGACGGGCTCGTTCTTTCCATACTCGGTCCGATGAGAATATTCCCTAAGCATCTTCGTATGCCTATTGTGACGGACATCGTCGTTAACTTTGATCCTGTCTGACAGAAACTGAACATTGATCCTATCGTTCAAGACGTCCAAAGTAAAGCATGATATAAGCAACTTACGCCTATTAAACAGAGGCATGAGATCCAACACTTTGAGCCTGTCCATGTAGGGTGGTAGGCTATGAAAATCACGCGAGTCGTATAGATTTCTCAGAGCAAAGAGTAGAAATTTCTTTTGCACCGACTCAAACCTGTTACTGCTTACCTGGTAAATAGGATTCCAGATCGGGCATGCGTATTCTAAAATCGGGCGGACTAGCGAACAGAAAAGGGTTTTTGTAACTCGAGGGTTGTCAAATTCCTTGGCTCTTCTCTTTATAAAGCCTAGAAGTTTGCTAGCTCTTGCAATAATATTATCGTAGTGCAAATTGAAATTTAATTTATTGTCCAGGACAATACCCAAATCTACAATTTGATCAACGCGGTCTAATACCATGCCGTTGAGATAATAGTATTGCAACTGTATGCTTTTTTTACGAGAAGGTAATTACGTGGCATTTACTGGTGTTAAGTTGCAGTTTATTGGTGGAACACCAGTCATGTAACGTATTCAGTTTCGACTGAAGGAGAGTTACGTCATCACTCGACTTTATGGCACTATATATTTTGAGGTCATCGGCATAAAAGAGATGTCGTATATTACTTAGTTTTTCTGACAGGTCTGAGATGAATATATTAAATAAAAGTGGGCCAAGATGACTACCCTGGGGGACTCCGGAAGTTACTTCGATTTCTTTTGACAGAAATCCTTGAAATCTAACGGCCTGTGTTCTTCCATTAAGATATGATTCTATCCATCTTAGGACAGGCCCAGATATTCCGAATTTCAGTAGTTTTGTTATTAAGATATGGTGGTCGACACGGTCAAAGGCCTTACTGAAGTCAGTGTAGACAGCATCGATTTGATGACCGTTCTCCATACCACATAGTAGTTCGGAGGTTAGTGTCATAAGGTTAGTAGTTGTCGAGCGCCCTTTTCTGAAGCCATGTTGTTGGTCATTGAGGAGCGGATCAATTATGTGGGCAATCTTATCGTAAACAAGCTTTTCGAAAAGTTTAGGAATTGCTGATAATATTGCAATGCCCCTGTAGTTGTCCACCGAATGCTTATTAGATGCTTTGTGAATTGGTATGAGGTATGATTTTTTCCAAGTTATAGGAAATTTTCCTAACGATAAGGATTTGTTGAAAATAAGATGGAGGGGAAATAGAATTTGAGTTGAGTAGCACTGCAGAAAGCAAGGAGGCAGATTGTCGGGACCGTGACCTTTATTGATATCCAGATTGTTTAAACCTGTCATGATGTCTTCGACGGATAGGGATATGTTATCTATAAGAGTTGAAGTAACAGTGCGCGTGTGTGTTGGGTCATTATGTGTTGTATCAGATTTTGGACAAAAGACTTCGGTAAACCTGTCAGCAAACATGTTACAAATTTCCTGTGGGCAAGAGGAGTGTTTACTGCCATTGGTCATTGTAGTTGGATAGCCTAAGGTCTTTCGTTTCATATTAACGAACTGAAAGAATTTTTTGGGGTCTCTAATAATGCTATCGCCAACAGAGTTAAGATATGTAGTATAGGCCTCACGTGACCTAAGACTGAACTCTGAGGCTAGCCTAGTGTATGCTAATTTCAGTTCATCATTTGCATGGGGGTTATTTCTAATCAGCTTATACAATTTATTTCTCTGATTACGAAGAGAACGGACATTCTTATCCAGCCATGGTTCCGATAATTTATCCCTTCTTTTAATTCTGGGCACATGTTTGTCAATAGCGTTGAATATTATAGTGTTGAAGCAAGACACTATTTCGTCAATGTCATTACCAGAAAGCCTATTTTCCCAGTCAACTAGGGATAATTCGAAGACAATGCTGTTAGAGTCTGCATTTTTAAAATCATAAATGAATGAGTTATTGTATGATATACGATGATTAGATATTGCGGTATTGTGTTCGAGGATCCATGCAGAATGGTGAGTAGAGTTGGTGAAAAGGTTTTCCTCAGGCGGAGCAGGCAGAATGTTCAACTCCTCAGGTGAGTTAGTGAAGATTAGATCTAACCAATTACCACGAGAATTCGGAGTTCTAATGATTTGGTGTAGACCATTTCCATAAAAGGAGTCGATAAACTTTATATCGATAGCATTTGTGACGTTAATCGGAAGTAAACAATTTTCTTCCTCGTCGGAGATAAAAGATATATTAGGGCGATCACGGTGGACTTGAACCAAGTTTAACCTCGAAAGTCCCGCACTTCCGGTTTCTCACTGGTTTCCTATTCTTACATGCCTAAGGAGTATTCCTGTCAAATTTCAGCAATATCGCCTGAGGGATTTCAGAATAACCTCACTTTTTCGTTCTGTTATTTTAAATAAAAGTCCAGTTTGAATGATTAAACGATATTATTATTCAAAGAACATAGTTATAGTAAATAATTACATCGAACAACAATAAAAATGCACAATTACAATCAAGCTCAACAGCAGTGAAGGCTGTTATACTCGCAAATCGCTCGGTACAACTTGTCAGCTTAGTCAGGATGATCTTTGGCTACTTTGTATTTATTCCACACTGATTCCATAACTTGTTCACTATAAAATCCAGCTAGTCCAGCTTGCATTTCATCACAAAAGTCAGGAACTTAAAAAAACAACACGAACGAAGCGTGTATGATCGAAATTCCCAAATCTAAATAACTCTGTTTGAAATTCACGATCATTCGTTTAAAGTTAGGATCGAGTTTTATACTGAAACAAGCTTGGACGACAGTGTTGAAATCATCAAAAGCTTTAAAGTACTTTAACGAACTTATACAGCATTTTGAACGGAGGAAATCGACTTTTGACAGTAATTTTTTGCACGAATTTCCGTTGAAACCAGAACTGCCATGATAAACTTCACGTGTCACACTACATTTTTGCGCCCACTGAAGAGCATCTTGTTCGGACTCTTTCAATATGTTGTTGTACAACGTGTTGACTACGCCAAGCATCAAATGCAGTTCTGGCGGGGGAATGATTTCCAGATAAGTTCTGTCCTTGCTAGTATCAAAAACCGGAGGATTGATGCAATTCATAAATTTCCTTGCGTCTTGTTACTTTTCTCCCGCTGCATGCCACTTCAAAAGTTCTCAAGAGAATTTCCAACTGTTCTGTAAAGACCACACTTGTCCATTTCATTCTTCGAGGAGTAACACCACGTACAAGGATAAAAACTGGCGCGCGACATGATACCAACTAGGATGTTGGCGAGTTTCAGATCTGTCGCAATTGTTCCTTCGAAGATTTTGATACCAATCGACGATCATAGTTGTACAACATTCGAATAATTTTCTTGAGTATTTGGCGCTATCGCGAGGACAACTAGCTTATTCACTCCAGATTCTTTGAATTTTTTTGCTGCGATACCATCTTCGTACCTTTGGCGTTTCTTCTGGACTTCTTCTTCTTCGAGACCAATTGATTGAATAGTTAGACATACCTTCAGAAACCCTCCACCGCCGTCGATTCCAAATTTCAGGTATATCTCGTTCAATTTTCGGTTGTCCTTGATCATTTACAGAAAACTCGAGATTAGAACAGTACACTACTGTTTCTGTTACTTCTGAAACCTCCTTACCTTTGTCTGTTGTTAGAACAAATTTCTTGATAGTAAAAAATTCATCCACCGAATAAGAAAGCTTTGTTCATGTATGCAACATTAGTAATTTCAATATTTCAAAATAATTTATGTATGTCCACGTTTTTACGGTAACAAAGTTTTATTAATAAAAAATTGGGTTTTTCTGATATGGAGTAAATTGATTCTTCCGTTGTGCCATAGAATGAATGTGTAGGCATGGACTGCTGAGTTTGATAATCAAAATTTTTTGAATTCAAAATTAAAATTTTTCCGTATGTGCTATGTCAGTTTCCATGTTTATGACGAGTATTATAATCGTATTTATTGTCTTTTAGGTCATGAAAATATGATAAAATTAATAGAATTGTAAAAAGTATCTAATTAAAATTCGAAAAAAACGAAAAAGTGAGGTTATTCTGAAATCCCTCAAGCGATATTGCTGAAATTTGACAGGAATACTCCTTAGGCATGTAAGAATAGGAAACCAGTGAGAAACCGGAAGTGCAGGACTTTCGAGGTTAAACTTGGTTCAAGCCCACCGTGCGATTAAAGTCTCCTAAAATAAATATGTCGTCGCAACTGGAGAGAGATTCGTTAATATCATCTAATATATGAAGTAATTCATCATATTTAGATTCGTCAGAGTTAGGGGGTATGTAAAAAGTGCCGAAAAATATGTGTTTCCTGCCCGATTTAACTCGCACGAAAACATGTTCAAAGGAATTCGAATTTTTAGTTGCGATTAGTTCACTATTCAGGGGGTCCTTGACGCTATAAGAACACCTCCACCTCTTGAGAGACTGGTAGAGTTGTAGTCTCTATCGCATCTGTATATGGTCCAGGTGGAGTCTAAGATCTCCTGGTTTACAAAAGTTTCATTTAACCACGTTTCTGTGATTACGAGTACATTAAAATTGCAAGATTTCGAGTCAATGAAAAGGTTATTAAGTTTGCCTCTCTTACCACTGCAATTGTGGTAAAAGAGCCTTATGATTTCAGTTGGGTCAGGGGTAGTTGAGATGCGAGTTTTTGTCGGAGAAGTGACTAGTTACGGACGATAATATCTAGCCATTTCGTCCCGGCTCTTCTGCAATTGAGACACATGTAGTGATCTCATATGTGAGGCGAAGGTGGCGGGGTCCTTCCTTACTTGCTCAGAAGAGATCTGGTATTGCTCGTGATAAACACTGTAGAGCTTAAGCAGGGTATTCCGATCGATGGGGAGACCTTCTTGTTGGATCGAAATAATGAGGCTGGTCTTACCATTTACACAGGTAGAGTCAGGTTTGTTGTGCATAGGGAATGCAATCCAGCACCCAAACGATAATCTTGCAAATCCGCAAGATTGAGACCATCAGTCCCGCGGATCCGCAACATTTGCAGGATTGTACAATATATTAGAATTATTAGCCCACAACATTATTTTTTAAATCAGTAAATGAAACACAGGATTTACTTAGAAAAAACAACACGCTTCTACGTTAAAACTGCCCAAAATATGTGAGTATATGAGTGAGTGTAGTAGTGATATGTGAATGTTTACGTTTCCATATCGATGATTCTGAAAGAGGTCCATTCGTCAGGTTATTGCAAATCATTGCTCACTGTTTTTCAAATATCTAAGTTCAACAGTAATTTTGTTTTGAATTGAAGGCCCATATTCCATTACAATAGATTTAAATGTATGATCAGAGGCAGGCATTTTATAGCCTTCTGCTTCAAACAGTTCTCGTAAGTCAGTCGATGTCGTAAACTTTGAGAATGGTATGCCATCCTTAGCGACCATTCGTGATATTCTTTCTTCCATGGAACATTTTGTTGACTTTGAAAAAAAAATCGGTGATGACTTTTATCTTTTTCGCCGGCGTTGAAATATTTTGTTGTGAATGCTGCTGAGAAGAGCTTGTACTGGCGGTTTCAGTATCACTAACGCTACATATGGATTCCTCTGTCATCTTATGCTTCGTATGCAAGTTTACTTGCAAGCCCTTAGTAGATCGAGGGCTTATTTTGATGATATAAGGACAACGTTTACACTGAGCAGAAGGCCATCTTCCGATCTTATAAAGTGCTGCCATACAAATTTATTACTGTCGTATTCCTTATAAATCACTTTAGCACTCATTTTTCATTACCTATAGCAAGTTATTAATTAATTAATTTTATTAAGAATGTTGCTGCTCAAATATAAAAATAACCCGTTTATTTCAATTGAAATCTCATGTCACAAACTACGCACTAGCACTCACGCCACAGATATTTGGGGAGTCCCCGTACAGAAAGAAGTTCCCATTCACTCGTCACTCGACTGACAGATCCATACTTCGATTTGGGGATCCCCCTATTATCGTGCATTTCTTGCCGTAAATGATGTTATGCGAATTTAGGCTGGAAAAAATAAAATCTTGCAAATCTTGCGGATCCCGCACGTGTTATCCCGCATTTGAAATCCCGCTAATTTCATGCGGGATCCCGCATTTGCGGGATTGCGGATCCGCGGGATTGCATTCCCTAGTTGTGCATATAAGCAAGAAAGAGCCTTACATTATCGTAAATCCTACGATCTCTGAGACGAGATAATAGGTACCGACCCTCGGTTGAGTCTGCCGAGATTAAGGTATTTTTTACGTTCGGAGGCTGTAGAGGGTCCAAGAAGTGTGGTTTGGTTGCAGTGATGCTGTTGGTATGTCCTTCAGGACTCGCTAATATTGGTGTTTCTGCCACAACAGGTTGAGGAGGGTTAGGGGGAGGGCGATTGTTTATCGGAATCTCGGTAACATCGGAGTAAGAACGGCCGCCGATGATAATATGGCTACG
The DNA here is from genome assembly GCA_949987705.1 of Thereva unica. Lineage (NCBI taxonomy): Eukaryota > Metazoa > Arthropoda > Insecta > Diptera > Therevidae > Thereva > Thereva unica. The sequence continues at coordinate 71,031,396 of OX465282.1, read as the reverse complement.
AGAAAAATTTGGGTATAAATCGCTATTAAATGCAGAGACGGTAGAGGTAGGGGCGGGAGTACTGTTAGATTTGAAATTGATAATTTTATTAATGTTACTGCGGATATTAGGGGATGCAGCATGCTTTGTTAGTATATTTTTGTTTTTATTATTGGAGCTTACGATGGGGTTAGTGCTTATCTTATAATTAGTGTTATTAGACCTATCCCTTACAACTAACTTGGGTACAATTTTCCTCGGTGTAACCCTGTTTTTCCAACGGCGGAGAGTTAATTTATTCCATTTGAGGATGTCAGATGTTAAACTGAAGAAAAGCCATTCGTATTTAGCAGGTAAAGTCACCTTAAAGTTCTTAAGCTTCTTTTTACGCGATCCTACTTCTTCGCAATTAATCGGGTTGACGGAAAAGTCTTTGAGAAATAATCTGCTTACCCAAGACGAGTCCGCTTGTTTTGGTGCGCCTCTGAGGAAGAAGATTGAGGTGTCGTTATTGTGCTGCGAAGGGCTTGACTTACTGGTGTTCCGGTTAGGGCCTCGAGGTATTTTGTTTCGGTGTACGCTGTCCCCTTTTCGGTTCGTACCTGCCGCCTTATTCACCTTACTGATTTTTTCCAATCTGCTGGCCCATTCATCCATTGACCACGTAGTTCCGAATTTTTTTATATTGTTCACAGGCAGGTGTAGCGGAGGCAAATTGTGAGATGGGTCAGATGAGATTGATAAAGCCTGTCTGTGCAAATTAGGAGGGCCGAGTGTAAAGTTGGCCTGATCCAGCTCGTCCGCGAGTGAGATTGGCTCTTCGTCATAGTCACAAATTGTTGGCGCGGGGTCATCCTGGGTGGAAAAATTGATTTTGTTCTCAGCCGTGGAGAGTGATTTGACTTTCGTCAACTCCGTTTCAATGTTATGCAATTGTGATACCACGTCTTTTTTAAACTGCAGAATTCCATTATCGAGAACGCAGAGCTTATGTATGCAGTCCGAAATTTTTGCTGGTAGATCGGACTTTGTCAAGCTTCCATTATTGTTGTTGTTGTTATCAGAACTGAGCTTTATTTTTTTCAGAGCCGAGTTAATTGAATTGAGCTCGATTTGATAAGTCTTGACAACTCCTCAATTATTTCATTTTTTATGGTATCCTCTTTGGGAGCAGATAAGTTATCCAACTTCATTTTCATGTTTTCCAAATTTTTATAGTAGTCATGGAAATTATTGTCAGTTCTTTCGACAACGGTTGAAAGTTCATCTATATTGTCCATTAATACATTAACGTTCCTCTCTGTGCTAAAAGCTTTGGCCTTGCAAGCTTCAAAGTCATTGTTCATGCATGTAAATGACTCAGTTAAGCTCACAATGTTGTCGTTATTGGACTTAATCGCCAAAAGAATATGAGAGAGGTTAACAGATCTGCATTCTGTGAAAGCTCTTTTATACTCGTTCATATATCTGAACGCAGTGCGCTAAAGTCCAATGCACGATGTGTGATAAGAATTGTCGCAAACACCATTGCATGCAATCAATTCGTCAGCAGAGGTGTTGTCGACGAAGCACGAGCTTTTTCTGCATTTGTTCATCTTGACTTAATTAACGGCGGGACACGTAACACTGTGGTACTTATTATATATCGAACGAATTGATTACACAATTATTATGTAATTATAAGATTTCAAAATCCAGAATTATAACTGTGGCAACCGAGAAATAATGATTTATAACTTATTTATTATTGGTTTCAATATTTTATGACACACAGAACTTTACACTGTCACTAAATTGTTAATCAAAAGGGAGGTTTAAATTAAAAGATTATGTCTGTAATCTGTCTTTAGAAGCGAAAAAAAGGTAAGAAGCCGGACGACACGACTGTAACGGTCAACGGTTGAACTAGAACTCAGTCTGAATTTTTTTAACACGTTAACGACTGGCGATCATTCTAGGGATGAGAAAGTTGTGCGCGAAGATGGTTCCAAGGAACGTTTCCGAGGAGCAAAAGCAGCATCGAATGACCGTCGCAGAAGACTGTTTGGGACAAGTGGAAAACGATCCCACGCTTCTTGATCCAGTTATTACAGGCGGTGAGAGCTGGTTTTTTCAATACGACCCGGAAACCAAACGCTAAAGCTCACAATAGTTATCTACGCACGTCCCCCGCCCGAAAAAAGAAGAACGAACGAGCACCACGAACACACGTTTACTCAACGCGACAGAGCAGGCGAACTAAACAAGCTAGAGTGATGGCAAATATATCAATGGAGAGGGGAAGGATGCCGAGAGAAGGGAAAGGAAATTGCAAGGTCGCAGGGTTACCACAATCGCGGCAATATAATCAGTCTCATTACTTAATTGTTACACCTCGTATAATTAGCCAAATAAAGACATAATGCTTTAATTAAAGGATATTAAGTGCTTAAAATATATTTGACATTTAAGGTTAAATTATTCTATATCATGTAAATGAGTTCCTAGGAGTCATAGGAAAGCATAGCCTACACAACGTTACCAATGACAATGGTAGTCGATTGATCGATTTCACAAGCTCAAACGCAATGGTAGTAAGTTCAACAGTGTTCCCGCACAAAGATATACATAAGATGACACCAGACGGAGTAACTAATAATCAAATTGACCACGTCCTAATTGAAAGAACAGGGGCCACGAGTATACTGGACGTAAGAACAATGAGAGGAGCGTGCTGTGGCTCGGACCACTATCTAGTCAAAGTGAAATTGAGAACCCGGATAGCAACTAAAACGCATAGAGTGCAAACTCAACCAAAATACGATATAGATAAGCTAAAACGGGAAGAAATAAGAGATGCCTACCAATATGCTGTCGTACAAAACTTGAGAGAGGTACATGAGCAGCCCAACATCAACGACAAATGGGAACAGGTCAAAAGCAGCATAAAGGGGGCAGCAGAAGAGGCACTAGGCTGGGCCTCCAGACAGACTAGAATTGATTGGTTCGACCAAGACTGTAGAACCGCAATTGAAGAAAGAAACCAGAGCCACCGAGAGTACATCGCAAGGCCAACAAGAGCAAGGATGGAAGTCTTCAAGGAAAAAAGAAATATCGCAGACAAGCTGTGCAGAAAGAAGAAGAGGGAATATCTAAATAGGAAAATCTTACAGATACAGGAAGACTTCAATGAAGGGAGAATTAGACAAGCGTACAAAGGAACTCGCCAGATCATCAATAAGTTCCAGCCAAGAACGGACATCTGCAAGGACATAGATGGGAACTTGTTGGCAGATCCTAATAGGATAAAGGAAAGGTGGAGAGAGTATTTTCAGAACCTATTGAATCCTATCTCCATATCAAATGAGAGTGCAGAGACAGAGGCATTTGTAATTCCCCAAGATAACATCTCAATAGAACCACCAACACTGGATGAGGTGCGGGAAGCTGTAAAAAGGCAGAACAGCAACAAATCGCCTGGCGCCGATGGAATAGCAGCTGAGCTGCTAAAGGAAGGAGGACCCCAACTATTACGAACATTACACGAACTCATATGCACCATCTGGGAGGAAGAAGTTATACCAGAGGACTGGAAGAAAGCCATTATATGTCCAATAAACAAGAAAGGAGATAAACTAAACTGCAAAAACTACAGAGGCATCTCACTCCTCAGCACCAGCTACAAAATCTTCACAATCCTTGTGAAACAAAAACTGGAACCTATAGCGGAAAGCCTTATAGGAGAATATCAAGATGGTTTTAGGACAAACAGGTCAACATCGGACCAACTGCTGACCTTAAGGCAAATTCTGGAGAAAACCTGGGAAAGGAATGTAGATTTATACCAGATATTTGTCGACTTTCAACAGGCATATGACTCAATAAACAAAGAGAGGCTATACGAGATCTTATCGGAAATAGGAGTCCCCTCAAAGTTGGTACAACTAATCAAATGCGCCACAAACAGCTCACTGGCGAAAGTAAGGATCCAAAATGTTGTAACAGAGGAGTTCGAAGTACGTCAAGGGCTTATACAAGGAGATGGGCTGGCCCCCATGCTTTTCAACCTGGCCCTAGAATGGGTGATAAGGAAAACGTCAGTCCAGCGAAGTGCATCAATAGCTACCCAGTCGGTACAATTACTTGGATATGCGGATGACGTAAACATCGTGGGAAGGTCCTTTTTGGCAGCAAAAGAAGTCTATGTTGAATTAAAAGAGGCGGCAAAGGACATAGGCCTGAAGATTAACGAAGAAAAAACGAAGGTGATGCAACAATCCAGAGCAGGGCGATTTATAATGGGAAGAAATATAACCATCGACGAACATAACCTAGAAGTAGTCGATAAAACAGTCTACCTTGGGTCTACTATCACAAAAAGAAACGAAGAAAAAGAAGAAATTACTAGACGAATACTACTGGCTAATAGAGCCTTTTATGCCCAAAAACAAATCCTGTAGCGAGACTTGGATTATGACCCAGGACATAGAGGAACGAGCAACAGGTTCGAGAGGAAAATTCTCAGATGCATAATAGGCCCAATCAGAGAGGATGGAATATGGCGAAGAAGATACAACAACGAGTTGTATGAAATTTTTGACGACCCACAACTCTCAACTTTCATAAAAATCAACAGATTGACACTAACCGGCCACGTGATCAGGATGGAGGACAATAGCATCCCAAAACGGCTTATGGCATCAGAAATTTCGGGAAGTAGGCCAGTAGGTAGACCCAGAAAGAGATGGATAGACTCTGTGACGGCTGACGCAGAGTCAATGCTCAACATCCGGAACTGGAGACATGCTGCAAGGGACCGTCAAACTTGGAGAAATGCCCTAGAGGAGGCCAAGGCTCGATTTGGGCTGTAGCGCCATTGGATGGATGGATGTAAATGACTCCCATAAAATATTGGGTTTAAAGTTGTAGGGAGTGAGTGTGAAAGCTAAATGAATAACTCTGATAAACCTTTTAACTAAATTTTATATGGCTTTTGAGTAGTTTCAAAGGTATTTTTAATGGATAAAAATTTGTTAATTTTCCAGTTAAAATTCTTTATTGTAACAAGAAGGAATTGCGCAACGGTAATGGCAACTCCAAAATTTACCAACGATATGGGCTATGGAGGGCAAACCTTTCTATTCCCTTTTTTTTACTATACCTACGTAGATTGAGTTTTTTGTGGGCATATAAAGATTATTGTGTACGATGCTAAGAGTGAGGAGGTTTTATCTGGAGAGTGTGGAGTAGAATCTTCCAAGTCCTATTCATCAGCTACGCGAGACACAGCTAGCCTGAACACGGTCTAACCCACTGAGATATATGTAGTAATGGACTGCTAAATGAGCAAAATCCAATAGAAAAAAATGGCACCAAAAACTATTCCCGCCTCGCTCCCACGTTAAATCGAAATGAACTGTAATCGTCAGCGCATGTCAGCGATATAAACATAATTAGAAAAAAATAGACAGATATAGTTTTCGTTCTTCTGTCTCACTCTTGAGCTATTTTGAAAATTTCGTTAAACAGGGGAAATAACCGTCACGGTTTTGGAATAAATACATTTATTTAATGAAAAAACTGCTAATAAATAAAAATGAGTGATAGAAATTTATTTCCGTTAATTATAACAAACATCTTATCACTTATTTTCTCCTAAATTCGAAGAAAATTTTTTTGTTTGGGTATCAAGTGAAAGTGTATTAATGGACACACAACTACTAAGAATTTCATTACGCTAAAATTTGGCGTTTGCCTTCCTGTATTTCTATATTCTAAATGCCTTTTTGCGAGTCAGTGCTACTTGGTTCGTACGCTGCAGTATTCACGGAGTCGCGCGTTTGGCTGGACGTTGGCGGCTTAGCAATTTACTACTATGCTACTTTCTAGGGTTTGTGTAGGATTTGGTCATATCTTAAGGCACCCATTTACACATAGATCGCCGGCAGGCCATGGCCTGAAAGTTTTCGCCTTGAGGCCAAATATTACCAAACGTGCACCGGCCGCCAACTGTATGGGGCTTGCAGTCCAAGAAAACTTACAAAAATCTTTATGTGTTTGGGCATTTATCATCAATTCGTGCCTGAAGATCTATACTTCTATTCACTCTCAAGCCGTGAATTTACCGCACAAATTCACGCCATATCCCCTTGAAAAGGAAAGCAAGGCGCGAGGTAGGCGAGAAAACCTTCCGCATAGGCGTTCGCGCTTTTTCGCGTGTGTTCACGGCGTGAGTCTGGAGCCCCCTTGAAGTTTTCGTTGAGGCCTTGAATATTTTTGCACTTGAATTACGTGAGATTGAGTGAAATTCGGGTCGACCCCTGGTCCAAAACGCCTCATGTAATTAATAGACGACCCCTTAGCAATTATTTTTTACAAAATATGAACAAAAATTTTAAGCTTACATTAACTTAGGAAGTGTAAATACATACTAAACAATTTTCAAATATACCTATACACTGAGAAAAAAACAAAAATTGTACCAAATCCGCCAGGGAATTGGAGAGAATTCAATTTCGTCAACTGAATAACGTTTTATACCAATATTAAGTATGTTAAAGCAAAAGTATGGGTTCTTTTAAGTCAATTCCGCGACGGAGTTCCCATTCAAAACTTTACGCAGTTGAACATATTGCTGCTCGTTTGAGGAAAAAACATTTCTTTTTTCACTTAATAAAATGTATTATATGGTTAAACATTAGTCCGTAGCTGTCTCAATAATTTATGCATCTAGCGAAAAGAAACAATTTGTCATATAAACCTGACCCCTTTTTTATTATTGGGAATGTTCCTGTCGCCGTCTGACTAAATGCAGTCTTTGTTTTGAGTTGTTGGCTATTTGTAAGTACCCTAATACTATCATCAGTATCTGTGTAAGTTCCTTCCTTCTTTAGTTTTAGTCGGATTTAGCCTTAAGCCTGCTGACTACTTTCTGTTGCCAAATTGTTTAACATGTTTTTGAGGTTCTGGTGTCTGTGGGCCACCAAACAGATATCATCTGCGTAGCCGAGATCCTTAAGACGGTCTAGCAAACCCCATTTTATGCCGCCTGTTCTATTATCTAGAGCGCCGACAAGGATGTCATTTATTACTGTAAAGAAATACCTAGTAATGGCGAAAGTAGGCATCCTTGTCGTACTCCTGAACTCACCTCAAAGCTGTCGGATAATTTTCCATTATCGAGAACTTTTATCAATTCTATTATTTTATCAGGCAGTCCACGTCGTCGCCATAGTGCCTGCCAAATTAAGCTCCTATTAACCGAGTCGAACGCTTTCTCATAGTCTACGGAAGCAAGGTAAAAGGGAGATCGGAATTCAGTAGACTGCTCTACTTTTATTCTCAAGGTGTTAATATGATCAATATAGGAGCGGCCCTTCCTGAATCCGGCCTGCTGCCTCCTAAGCATTCGGTCAACTGCCTCACTTATCCTAGACAGTAATATATGGGACCAAATTTTACCCACAGTAGATAATAAACAGATGCCTCTCCAGTTGTCGCATATTGTTAGGTCCCCCTTTTTTGGTATTTTGACTACGATACCTTCCGGCCAATCCTCCGGAAAGTTACAGGTGTTCCATGCTATTTCTAGGATTAGCTGAAGCGCATCTGCTATGAGGCTTGAGTCGGCTTTCAACAATTCTGGAGGGATGCCATCTTTCCCAGCTGCTTTACCATTGGCCATCGCATGAATTTCGGTTACTATTTCCGTCTTGAATGGGCCCGAGTGGTCATTCTTACTGGCTGTGCATTGATGCTGTTTTCCTGAGGTTCTTGTGTAAGTGTACCATTCAGAGCGGCGAAGAAGTAATCTTTCCATCCTTGGAGTTGCTCCTCGTCGCTGCACAGCAGCCTTCCATCCGCACTCTTAACGGCATGCTTTTTAGTAGAGTGCTTTCCCGAGAGCTGTTTAGTGATTTGGTACAGCACCTTACTGTTGCCTGTGTTTGCCGCGTTTTCCGCTTTTTCTGCGAGCTCATTTATCTGCTGCCTTTTATAACGCCAGACACTTCTCTTTACCTCCCGATGTAATTGGAAGTATTCCCGTTCTAGTTGGTTACGTTTGTAAAATTTACGTCATTTTTGATGGCCCTTCTGCGTGTTATTTTTTGCCAGGTTGTGTACGAGACCCAGTGTTGATGGTTTCTTAGAACATAACCGATGCTCGTTTCCGCATCCGTTAATATAGCGCCCTTTGTCGTATTCCACAGCTCTTCAATATTTGTGTCGTCAGAAACGGTTTGTTGGTTTAAAAATTCTTGCAGGTTTCCAGCAGGTCTACAGGTTCTAGCATCATGTTGCACATTTCTGATTGCGGCGATTTTAAGGCGAATAGTTGCTACAACCAAATGGTGGTCGCTTCCAGTATCCGCTCCCCTGAAACTCCTGACATCCTCAAAAATAGTTCTCCATCTGCGGCTACGGCCACGTGATCTATCTGATTTCTCGTTCTACCATCGGGCGATACCCAGGTCTCTTTGTGTATCTTCTTGTGACTAAAGTAAGTTCCACCTACCATGAGATGGTGGGAGCTACAAAAGTCAACGAAAAGATCACCATTGTTATTGGTAACTTGGCTTAGGCCTTGGTTTTCAATTGTTTTTTCAAGGCCGGTGTTGTCACGGTCGATCTGTGGGTTTAAGTCACCCATTAATACAATGATGTCTCCCTTGGAATCGAGCGAAAAACATCGTTCAGTCGCATATAGAACTCGTCTTTGAAGTCATCTTCTGCGTCTTCAGTTGGAGCATAACATTGGACTACCGTAGTACTTCTTAGTCTGGTACGCAGGTGCACGGTAATAATTCTCTCAGAAACTGGTGACCAGCTAATGAGGCTTGATCTGGCTTCTTTGATGAGTATTACGCCAACGCCACATCATAATCAATATAACTTAATAGATAACTATAAATATAATGCGCAATAACTAATGGGTAATTTACACTCATCATTTTCACTATATTTATTTGCACAGATCCATTTGCGCCAGACAGTTTTCATTGATACCTTTACGAGTAGTATCTGTATAGCGAATACGATTGCGGAGATTTTACAAAAGTTAATGTTTTTTAATATTCCTTCCTCAAAAATTGGGTCACTTGAGGAGAAAAGCAATAATACTGTGAAGAGCTCAGAATGGAAGCAAATTTAACCAAAAAAGCAGCAATAAACAAAAACAATAAAACGGTGAAATTTGCCTTCAAAATAGTACGTATAGTGTACTTCGCTCGGGTATAAGTACACGTTTGGGGACGATATAGCGGTAGGGACTCGCTGTGCTGGAGCTATAAATTGTGTCTTTAACTTTTTATTTTATTTATATTATATTACTTCTCACCGTCGTATTGTTACTAAATATGGTAAATGACGTCACGAAGCTTACGGTACTATACTCCTCGTCATACACTTTCATTTGATACCCATACCGAGGGCGTTGTAAAGAAAAAGGTAAGCCACCATGTTGAATTTGGAATGATACCGCACAGCTAATAGTAATTTACTTGTCATACCAGAGATAACATAATACTCCGTATAACGATGCGACAGCTAGAATAAAAAACCCGATCGCTTTTCGCATCGGCGGACCTCTGAGATTGCCTCCACCTTAGCAACATGCAACATATTAGAATTTCCAGCTACCCAAGGAGGCGAACGTGGTCATGGTCCGCAGCACAAGACATGCGGTGAGCTTGTGGATAAGGAAGCTAGAATTTTAGGGGGGCAAGGAAAGGAACTGACAACAGAACGTTTCTCGCAACATTGTCATCTTTCAAACGTTTGCCTCTAGCGCTACATTGAAGGATTCTCCTAATGCCTTGTATTTTAACTATTTCTTCAAACATTCAGTGTATTTTTTTAATGACTGTCTGAGATTCACTATCAGTTGATCACTTGATTTCAAAATCTTGGTGAGAGGGTTTGCGATATTTTTAAAATAGGTACTTAGTTGAGGTTTTGGTTACGACTTTTTTTATTTTCTGGTATTTCGGTATTGACTAACTCGATTGATTTTAGAAACGAATTTAAGTAATTATTCTTTATTTTATTTTATCTGAATTTTCGCTATTGGCTTAAAATGTTGGGTTTTGGCTTTACGTAAGTCTTTTGTTGTAGGTATATTGTGGATGTAGATTTTTGGACTCATTTTTTATTAAAAAAATGCCACAAAGTCGCACCACCTGGAGAGTTGTTTGCATCACCCAAAGTTGCAAAGCGCATAAACGTGCTTAGCCAAATTTGAAATTCTTTCGATTTGCAAAATCTGGGACAAGTGTTTTCCATAAATGCTTGTAAAGTTAAATCCCCGCCCACAAAAAAAAAATCGTACGTCTGCTCAAAACAATTGTAATTAAAATTACAATTAAAAAAATAAATTAAAAATAGGTTCAATACCTTCATTGTTATTTGTAAACTCTCAATTAATGAAGATGAGGAAAGGCTTCATGTCAAGTCAATTTTCAGGGAAAACGTATGAAAGAAGGAATTCAGTTTCGGACTTGCAATTACAGCATTTATCCGCTTTAGAGTCCCCTTATCAACAGTTAAATATTGCAAACAATGTTTGGAAGATGAAAAAAATATATATATTACAACCGGGTCATTCCATATCAAATAACCCATGGTTGGTCCTCACCACCTCCGATTGATATAATTTTTTTATATTTGTTCTTCTGGTGGAAACTAAAAAAAAAAAAACAAGTTTTCAAATTTTTGGACTTCTATTTTTTTAGTTATAAATTTTCCAAAAGTCGAAAATCTTAAAATTTTAACAAATTTTGAAATCTTTAAATTTTTTTTTTTTATGTGGCAGTGCTAAACTCAGGAATCACCCTTTGTACTACCAGTCCGTCATGTCGTTTGTCACGTCATGGTGCAATGTCTAGCAGCAAGCGGGGGGGGGGATAGGTTAAGGGTTATGGGGGAGTGGGGGGAATAGGTTAAGGGTTATGGGGGTGTGAAGGGGTGTTGAAGAAGGTGGCGATGAACCCCGCGTTTGAACTCTTGGATGTTGTAGGAGCTCGGAAATACTGACTGCGAGAGATTATTCCACAGTCGAGTTCTATTTACAAACGAATTCATATCTTGTTGAGTGCGTGAAAGGGGGAGTTGTAGGTAAAGGGAATGAGACGAGTGGGCTAATCTGGTGTTGCGGTTATAAGATTGCCGTGGAGGCAGGAGAGCGTTTATTTCGGAGGAACAGTTGCTATAATAGTAGCGATAAAATTTTGTTAGTGCTGCTACATTCCTACGGTGGCTCAAGGGGTCGATGGTGGAGCAGGCGGTGTCGTCATCAATTAATTTAAGGGCCTTTTTTTGGACCTTATCTAACCATGTCCAGGTGGTTATCGACGCGCCGCCCCAGACGAGGGAGTTATATTCGAGAAAGGCCGAATGTAGGATTTATAAATAACAGCGCGGGCCGATGGCTGGAGGAGGAACTTGCACCTCCTAAGAAATCCCAAGCACTGGGATGCTTGTTTGGCGATTTGGAATATGTGGTCATTCCATCGCAAGTCTTTGGCTAATGTCACGCCTAAGATGGGTAGGGATGGGTCGGCCTTTAGTTCCACGCCATCCACTGACAAGGATGGTGAGGTGTTGATCTTCTTCTTGGATATAAGACAGTACTTGGTTTTGGAGGGGTTGAATTCGACACGATTCTTTGTTCCCCACTCTAGAATAAGTTCAATGTCGTTATTAATAGAGTTGAACATTACTTCACGATCATCAAGACAGGATCTGGCATGAGTCTGTCTTGTATCGTAGCTGTAAGAGTAACGCAGGGTATCGTCGTCAGCGAAGCTGAGATGTGGGTTGGAGGGGATTGAAAGTAGATCATTTATAAAGATAAGAAATAGGGCTGGTAATAAAATTGACCCTTGGGGGACCCCCGCAAAGATAGGGTGGGGTTCAGATTTGATGCCTTCCAATACTACCTTTATTGAACGGCCGGAAAGGAAATTCTCAATCCATTTCTGTAAAAGTGAGTCGATTCCAATAGCTAACAAGGCTAAGTGCCAAACTCTATCAAAAGCCTTGGAGATATCCAAAGCAACCAGACTGGATTCACCTGATCCATGCAAACTTCGGCTGAGGTGTTCTGTAAGACAAACTAAAAGATCGCCAGTGGATCTTCTGTGTCGGAAACCATACTGTCTGTCGTTTATGAGTAGGTTGGATTCTAGATATCCCATTAGCTTCTTGTTGATTATCGTCTCCATTGTTTTGGAGAGAATAGAAGTAATTGCTATTGGGCGGTAGTTAGAGGGGTCGCTGGAGTCACCTTTTTTCGGTATTGGCTGTACATGGGCAAGTTTCCAAGAGTCTGGATAGACTCCGGAAGAGTATGATAGTGCAAAAAGTTTGCGCAGAGGTTTAGCCAAAGGTGAGGCGCATTGTTTTAAGACGATAGGGGGTATATTATCGGGTCCAGTGGATTTATTGATATCGAGCTCCTTGAGGCACCTGTACACCTCGCGAGTCCTGAAGAAAACCCTGTCCATTAAATGAGCGCTGTGCTCGAGAACCGGGGGTAGCATATCAATTTGGGGTAAAGAAGAATTGGAAGCAAACAGAGATGCTAATAAATCGGCCTTGGATTTTCTGTCTGTTATCACCTTCTTATCGTGGATGAATAAAGGAGTTGTGGATGAAGTGAAATTCTTCTTAATGGAGCTTACCAAGGACCAGAAGTTCTTGCTACCGGAGGTTGCATTAAAGAGTTTACTTCTCAACTTGTTGTCAAATGAATTTTTGACATTCCTGATGGTGACTTTACAGGAATTTCTTAGTTTTATATACTCTACACGGAGCGATTCACTAGGGGAGCTCTTGTAAGCTCGAAAGGCGGCTTCTTTATTTCTGATTGCATTCATACACTCCTGATTAAACCATCTGTTGGGCCTAGCCTTCACAGATTTGGTAGAATGAGGAATGAACAAAAGCATTCCTGCCTGTATGATCCTAGAGATACGGATACCGGCAGAGTTGACGTTTTTGTTTCGGAAACACTGGTTCCAGTCAGTAGATTGGAAAAAATTAATAAGCCCCAGCCAATTGGCCTTCCCATAATGCCATACAGTTCTTTTAACTGGTTTGGGAGGGGTGGGTTTGAATGGGAAACTAGCGCTAACTAAAGAGTGGTCCGAATTGCCGAGAGGTGAATCAACTTCAACAGAGTAACGCGCTGGATGAGAAGTTAAAAAAAGATCAAGGAGATAAGTTCCTTGATCAGCAACATCGGGGACTCTTGTGGGACGATCCACAATTTGATGCAAATTATTGGCGTCTGCAAAGAGCTCGACGTCCTTGCCACAGAAACACTGGTGCCATTTGAGTAAGTCAGCCATTTTGCGTTGTGAACATTGAAATCACCCGCAACGATGATTTCACACTCAGGATTGGACGACAAAAATCCCGAGATTTGTTCGGAAATAGTATCAAAAGATAAGGTGGAGGCTTCGTTACTTATGTTAGGGCTTCTGTATAGGAAGCAGAAGAATATGACGTGGCTTTGAAAAATGATTTTAATCCAAATATAATTAAAATCTGAAGTCGTGTTTGAAAATATTTTACAATAAGCCACGTCATCCCTAACAAATATGGCAATACCCCTATGGGGGGAGAGATTGTGCACTAAAGTGTACCCCGACACCTGGTAATGACCTAAGTCAGTATCGGGTGATATTTGGGTTTCACTAAGTGCGAATATTGGGGGTTTATGAGTCAATAAGTGGCACTCAACAAAAGAAAAATTCGCATGAAGTCCACGAATGTTACAAGAATCAATAGCAAAATTTGACTTGTAACGGGACTTCGGTTGCGCGGTCTCAATCGCCACGTTTTCGAGGATATTTCCCGACATTACATTTGCCGCCACCATCAGAGTCAATAAAATTTGTCCGCGTCAAAGTGTTATGCCTTTTGAGACGGGGCAAATTTTATCAACCGGCAGATTTTAGCCGCGGCACCTGCAGGACCGAGATGCGAGAGAGGGTAGGGAGCAAGGGTACTTAGTTGCGCCGTTCGTCGGTCCGGTCGCGTCTAGTGAAGGGTGATGGGCCTTCGCGTTAGAAATTGCGAATATATTTTTTAATAAAAAAAAATAAAAAACGAAATTATTTTTCACAATTTATTCAATCAAAAAAAAACTATTCTTAAACTTTACTTTAATACTTTAAACTTTACTTTAATATATACTATATTTAAAATAGACTTTAAATTCCGCGGAACCTCAAATTGACCGAACTTTAACGCGTCTAGAATAAGACTGACTTTTCGAGTTCAGATAATAATTTACACAGGTTAAAAGAATGATCTAAATATTATAAAATTCTTGGAAAAGCGTCTGCTTTGCCGGAAAGTGGATTAATGTTTCTTGTGCAATTTCCCATGCATTTTTGCATGGTTTGATTTCTAAGAAATGTGAAAATTGCTAGATTGTGTAGATTGCACTTAGGCAATTTTCACATGAAAATTTAAAGTTTTTTATATGTCATATATGTATCTATATGATATTTGAGGGGCTTGCAACTATAACTCCCCCACGGTTTGTCTGAGGCTCCGACGAAGATTTACAATGAATGGTAAACATGTTTATTTTATCCTTTCTATATTTTTTACATAAATATAAAAGTACGAAAATTACGCCTAAAATATAGGTGACTATTAAGGATATATCAAATATTGGTGGTTCTAAATGGTTTATGTTTAAAATTTCTTTAATTGCTTTCCTATTATCTTTAATATTCTTTAACTGAATTTCTTCTATTCTACTCAAGTTTACAGGGTTTTTCTCGATTATATTTGCTGAAAAATAAGGTAGTATAATATGGTCTTTTATTTTGTAATATTCATTTGTAAATATTTTATTGCTTATATCTATTTTGCAGTTTCCAAATTTAATAAGACTATTCCTATAATTTTTATAAGTATGTTTATTACAATTCTGTATCATACTTAAATTATTTAAATTTGTAGTTAATATAAAACCTGCTGATATTTCTTTGATTATTTCCCTTATTTAAGGTAGCCATTCCACATTTTGCTTCCCTTGAGTTAAAAATATTATTTAGACATTCATCGTCTATTAATATCAAATTCTTTTTAAGATTGTCTTTGACATTTATTTCATAAATTTGTTTGCTATATTCATCTAGTAAAATCTTATTAGTTTAATGTTTATTGATTTATTTTGAAGATTGGGTAAGGGTTCGATCGTGATCTGGGAATAAGTTTTATTGGAATACTTTGGAATGAGAACAACGATAACTATTTGGTCTACATAATAAATTACGGTAACTTTGATATCCTGGAATGTCTCCATATCTGCAACCATGGTCAGTTCTGCTTCGGTTAGTATATTCCGAGAGAGGATATTTAGTTTGCTAGTTAGAATGATTTGTTCAATATCGTCTATGTGATTTCGTAAAAGGTTTATGTCGTAGTTGATCTGATAGGCCTGTTCGAAGGTAGCAAGTTCAATTTCTATATTTGAGATTCTTTTATTATAATCATTGGTATAATTTGCAAGTATACGCGATATCAGATTTTGTTGATTATTAATGTGGGTTGTTATGTTACTTATCTGGTCTGATATTTGTTTATTTATCAAAATTTGTTTGTTAGTTTCGGTAATTAGTTCGTGATTGTTTTTGGCTAAATTGTCTAGTCTTTCTATTATGAGTTTTTCATCATCACTGTCCATAGTCCCTGCAATGTACTTGAGTCCTTTACCTAATATGTTTACTAAGCCTCTCTTTTGTCGTAAGTTTGGTCTGAGTCCGTTGATCTTTGTTTCTAGAAGTTTGAAATTGTGCGTCATGGTGCTAAAGATTGGTTGGGTTACTTTGGCGTTTGTCTCAATTTGTTTAATGTTATTGTAAATTTCATTTTTGGTTTATTGTGTAATTATTCTTATTTGTCCCGTTTTGATCGTTATATAACCATTGTTGTCGTTTAAGTTTTGTACTTCAATTAGCTGTGCTGATGCTAGGTGTGGGAGTACCACTAGCAGGATTATTATCAACTGGTTCATTGTCTGTAATGGATGGTGAAATAATTATATTACTAGGTCGTTTGGGTTTTGTTTTAATGGAGGGATTGTTATTATCTTGGAATTTCTTTGATCTTTTAATGTGGGTTTTATAATATTTATGTCCTGATTCTACTTGTATATGATTGTCATCTATTTCCCTAGCGTTTACTTTCCTAAATCTCGCGTGGTTTTTGCCACCTCTAGTTTCCTTAAGAAATACTGGTCCTGAAGTGATCGCTACTTCTTCCCTATCTTTATTTAACTTGTTAATTGTTTTTTCTTTTATTTTTATTATCCTATCTCTAATTTTAGGATATTCATCTACATTTATGTTACCTAAAGAAAAGTCTATTGGTTTCTTGCCTGTTGTTGAGCGTATAGTGTTATTGTAAAAATTAATGATTTTTAGAATTTTCTCCTCCACAGTATCGATTCTTTTATTTGGATCGTGTCGTAGAATTCTTAAATGTTCGTTGATTGTGTTATGAAGTCGTTCAACGTCTGAATTGGAGGTGTGATTGTTATTGGAGGTAAAATGAATTTCTATGTCCTGTTCCTTCAAAAAGTCTAACATGGGAATAGCTTTAAGCCCTAGTTCATTGTCAACTATTAATTTATTAAATTTACGTACTATGCTAAGATATTGTAATATTGCCCTCTTGAACTCTGTCCAAGTTCTACCTTTGATCTTGATCGCCTGGGCATGCTTAGAGAATTTATCAATTAAAGTAAGAAATAGTGTTTTATCTAGACTATAAAATACATCTGCGTGCACAACCTCTCTTGGACCATTAGGGGTTTCAGTGATTTTGAATTTACCTTTGATTGGCTTCCTATCATACTTTTCTACATTACAAATTTCACAGTTATTCACGAATTTTGTGATCCTATCTTTCAATTTCGGATGATATATTTTGTCTTTAAGTTCATTAAAATTTTCGTTAATTCCCCTATGATTATTTCTACAATGTTCCTCTTCTATATGTTTTATGAGTTCCGTTTCGTTTTCGACATCTTGTAAGAGTTTCTTACACCTAACGACTTTAAGTATTGGCAAAGTGTTCAATGAAAGATGCTTGAATTGCTTCAAAGAATGATTCTTCTTCAATTAAGACAGCATTTGTTTTATTGGGATCAAAGTGGGTTTTAAGTAAAGTTGTTGCAGTATCTTGGTCAAGTGTCTTTATGTATATAATCTTCCTACTTCTATTAAATACTTGGGTATTCTTTATCCTAAGTGAACCTGAGTTTGTCTTCTTAATAATAATTTGCCTTTTATAGAAATTTATAGGACAGTCTGAATTATTTATTTGTATTGTTTCCACTTCGTTGTGGTTTATCATAACCCTGGAGAGTGCATCTGCATTCCCGTTCTTAATTCCCTTTTTATATTTTATCGTGTAATCGAATTCGGATAATTTTAATCTCCAACGCACTAACTTTGAATTTGGTTCTTTTATTGAGAACAGCCAGTGATCTGTTTCGATTATAAATTTTCTTCCGAATAAGTACGGGCGGAAATACTTTGTAGCCCATACTACTGCAAGCAATTCTTTTTCTATTGTGCTATAATTCTCTTCGTGTCCATTGAGCGTACGGCTCGCATAGCAAATAGGATGATTGTCTTGGGACAATATCGCTCCTACTGCAAACTGGCTTGCATCGGTTTGAACCGTAAAGGTTTTAGTGAAGTCAGGATACCTTAAAATTGGTTCACTGACTAGAAGTTTCTTCAGGATTTCAAAACTTTCAACATACTCGGGGTCTTGAACATTCATTTTTATATCCTTTTTTAAGTATTTTGTCATTGGCTTTGCTATTTTAGAATAGTCCCTAATAAATTTACGGTAATAACCCGTGAGACCAAGGAATTGTTTGATTTCCTTTGGCGTTTTCGGCAAAGGGAATTTTTGTACACACTCGATCTTTCGAGGATTGGGTTTAATTCCTTCTTGTGTGACTATATGTCCGAGAAATTCGGCTTCCCGTTTTAGGAATTCCGACTTATCTAGTTGGACTTTTAGATTGACTTCTCTCAATCTATGGAAGATTTTTCTCAACGGCTCTAAATGCTCCTGCAGGGAGGTTGAAAATATAATAATATCGTCCAAATAGACGAAGCAGATTTTATTAATGAAGTCGGACAGGACGTTGTTCATAAGGCGCTGGAAGGTTGCCGGGGCTGTCTTCAGTCCAAATGGCATACGAAGGAACTCGTTATGTCCTCCTTCAACGCTGAACGCTGTCTTATGTATATCTTGTTCTGCTACCTCTATTTGGTAGAAGCCCTTAGCTAAATCAAGGGTGGAGAAGTATTGGCATCTGCCAAGTTTCTCTAATATTTCGTCTATATTCGGCAGAGGATACTTGTCATCGATGGTGGTTTCATTCAACTTTCTATAGTCGATGACCAACCTCCATTTTCGTTTACCGCTCGCGTCTAGTTTTTTGGGAACTATCCAAACCGGTGCCGAATAGGGAGAGTTGCTAGGCCTAATTATTTTCTTTTCTAACATTTCTTTTATTTGCGATTGCACTTCACCCTTGTGAATGTACGGGTATCTATAAGTTTTAGCAAAGACCGGGGCTAAGTTAGTTGTACGGATTTCATGCTTTATCGCATTCGTGAAAGTAAGGTCGGAGTCTTCCATATAGAATATGTTAGAGAATCTTTTTATTAACCGTAAGAGCATTTCTTTCTCTTCTTGATTTAAGTGGTCCATTCGGATTTGTTCGAGTAAAGGTTTTCGGTCTTGCTCCTCTATAACATTAAAATTTTCCTCAGTAATCGGTATACACTCTTGAGTATGCAGAATTACTGATTTTTCTGAATTACCTTGGATTTCCATAATCCCTTCTAAATTGTAATCAGAAACATTGTAAATACCTTCTTGGATCCTAATTTTTCCGTCATGGGTAAATATATTATTTATAAAGGCCAGGCCATCTTTTTGTCTAACTGGTATGTTGACATTAAAATATCCCTCGTTTTTAAAATAGTATAATCTTGAAATATCATCACTCTCGAAATGTAGAGGAACATATTTTTTTCCTATTTTGAGTCGATTTTTTTTATAATCAACTTTCGCTTCTAGTCCTCTGAAAATGTTGTTACCCAAAAGACCATCATAGAAGTCATGGAATTTGCAGACAAGTAATTCTATTGTTTGACTGGGATCTCCTAATTCGCTAAATATTGGGATTTTGACTTTTCCCTAATTCTAATATAATGTTGAAGAGTTTTGAGCATAATATTTGAAGGTATCCGCCATTTAGGGGAACATATACCGGGATTAATGATAGAGTGGGTGGCTCCTGTATCAATTATTAGTTTGATGGGCCTGATTTTAGTTTGTACCACTATATAAGGTAAGTCTCCTGTGAGGCTGCTAACGGAAAATTTTGCACCTCAAAATTACAGATATCCATCGGTTCTGGTGGTGGTTGGAACTCATTTTGATTATAAGGATTTATGGGGGATTCTGCATATAATTATGCTGAGGATAATAGGGCTTGTTGGGTTGTGGAAAGTTTTGTCTGTAATTTTCGTTAGTCTGTCTGTTTGTATTTTCGTTGTTTGTCCAATTGTAATTTTTATTCTTATTTTCGGGTCGATATTCGCGATGGTTCCTTTGCTGATAATCATATCTGGGATTTCTATTACCATTTCTTCTATCATTCCTAAAATTGGGTAGCTTATTTGGTGATCTATTTGGCGTAAGATAAGCATAGCCCGCTTTAAACAAAAGGTCCATTGCTGCTTCTAAGTCTGTAGACTGTCTACAAAGGAGAATTGATCTCATAGGCTCTGGAATTTTTGCTGTAAAGATTTTAAGGGCTGAGCTTCTATTTTGACGTCAGTCTCATTAGATATAGCTCCTTCTCTCCATGTAAGGTATGTTTTATTGTTTAAACGTTGGAGTGTGGACTTTATCTCGTTATAGAAGTCCACCGTATTAGTTTTGAATATGACACTCCGCATTGCGTAGAATAATTCATCACAGCTTAATCGATCACTGAAGTTATTTATCAAAATATTTTTAATATCTTGCCAAGATGTAGCTTGGCAATTTATCGTAATTATTTCCCTTGCTTTCCCTCTAAGTTTACTTTTTATGATATCGGAAAATATTGATTGTGCCACTGGCTCGAAGGTTGTTAGAACGGGGTGGATTCTATCCACTAAGTTACAGAATATTTGCAGATCTCGAGGATCTCCATTAAATTCGGGTAGTCTATAGAGGTATTTAAGTGGATCAAGTGTTAGATTAGCCATCTCGAGAAAATTTGTTATTATAGATTAATCTATAATATAAAAATAAGTCGGATTTTCCTTCCTGACGCTATAATTCCAGAACGCACGGTCCGATTTCCTCGGTTTTGCATTCGTTGGAAAGGTCTCGGGCTCCGTGAGGTTTATAGCAAAAAAATTTCAACAGAAAAGCAGGCGTTTGGTCCATAGCAGCCATTTTAAGAGGGCGGATTACCATTTTCTTTACAACCCCTCGACATGGATATCAAATGAAAGGTTATGGTAAGTAGAACACCAAAAGCAATATAGTATACTCAATATATCGTTTGGTCCATGGCAGTCATCTCAAGAGAGCAGATGACCATTTTCTTCACAACCCCTTCGACATGGATATCAAATGAAAGAGTATGATAAGTAGAACACCATAGGCAATAAAGTATACTCAATATATCGTTTGGTTCATGGCGATCATCTCAAGCGGGCGGATTACCATTTTCTTCACAACCCCTTCGAGATGGGTATCAAATGAGAGAGTATGATAAGTAGAACACATAAGCAATATAGTATACTCAATATATCGTTTGGTCCATAGCGGTCATCTCCAGAGGTTGGATTACCATTATCTTCACACCCCTCGATATGGATTTCAAATGAAAGGGTATGATAATAGAACACCATAAGCAATATAGTATGTATACTCAATATATCGTTTGGTCCATGGCGGTCATCTCAAGAGGGAGGATGATCATTTTCTTCACTACCCCCTCGACATTGGTATCAAATGAAAGGGCATTATAAGAAGAATGCCATAGACTATGTCTTTAGATTCATGGCGGCCATCTCAAGAGGGCGGATTACCATTTTTTTCACAACACCCGAGACATGGGTATCAAATGAAAGGCTATGAAAAGTAGAACACCATAAGCAATATAGTATACTCAATTTATAATTTGGTCCATGGCGGCCATCTCAAAAGGGCGGTTTACCATTTTCTTCACAGCCCCTTCTAGATGGGTATCAAATGAAAGAGTATGATAAGTAGAACAATATAAGCAATATAGTATACTCAATATATCGTTTGGTCCATAGCGGCCATCCCGAGAAGGCGGATTACCATTTTCTTCACAACCCCTACGACATGGGTATCAAATGAAAGAGTATGAGAAGTAGAACACCATAACCAATATAGTATACTCAATATATCGTTTGGTACATGGCGGTCATCGCAAGAGGGCGGATTACCATTTTCTTCCCAACCCCTTCGAGATGGGTAGCAAATGAGAGAGTATGATAAGTAGAACACCATAGGCAATATAGTATCTATACTCAATATCATTTGGTCCATGGCGGTCATCTCCCAAAATCAATTTTCCCAGATTTGTTCTTTTTTCACTGTAGCTTTTTCCTATCGCAGACTGTGTCCCCATAATCTTATTTTATTGAAAGGCGTTGCAACGCACGCGGGTTTTTGCTAGTTAGGGTATGTAAATGTAACTTGATTTGGGTGGAAAGGGGGCAGATAAACTAGGAATTTGAAACAAATTTTTCTAATTTCAAAAAAGTAAAACCAACGTAGTATTTTAACTCAAGTTAATTTATATATGTGGAATGACTTGTTAATTTTCCTATCAACACGGCACTTAAATTCGCTATCTATCTTATAGTCACCTCTAAACACTTTCTTTATTTATTTTATATTATAAATTATTTAAAAAAAAATTCACTTTAAAGAGTTAATATCAATATAATCAAAATAAGAATGATAAAAAATATTTTTATAGTAATTAGGTTCGTTTATTTTTTATTATAAATTATCTTTTAAAAAATTCACTTTAGAAAAGGTAGTACCAATCAATATAATAATGATAAAAAAAAATTTTTTTTATAATAGTTAGGTTTATTTATTTTTTTTATAATGAATTATTAAAAAAAATTCACTTTAGAAAAATTCACTTTATCAATATAATCAATATAATAATGAAGTTTAATATGGTTTGTATATATTATATTTGTATTAGAGAAAAAAAAATCTAAACTTTATATCTGACCTTAGAAAAAATTAATTCCAATCTTGGAATTTCTAATAAAAAGGGTTGAAGCTGTTGCTCCTCGCGATGCAGCCTTGGGTGTCCCACGACGATTTCCTGGTTTTTTTTCGTTGATGTGGGGATGAATTTCCAACGGCGATTTCCTGATAGTGTTTCCAACGATGAACTCGTGCTCCCGTGGATTGCTGTCGATGGTGTAGATGAGTCTTCTAATACGACTGGAAAAGTCGTTCCTGAGATCCTAGGCGGTTTTTCTTCTTTTCACTACTAGCTCTTGCTACTAGTTAACTGCACTGATTTTTTGTGAACTATTGTTCCCGAAATGTCCAACAAAGTATTAACATACACTATACCGCAATATATACAATAAACTCGATATTATTGGGATATATTTGGACATCCCATCCTCGTCGCCAATTTTGTTTGCGAATATATTTTTTAATAAAAAAAAATAAAAAACGAAATTATTTTTCACAATTTATTCAATCAAAAAAAACTATTCTTAAACTTTACTTTAATACTTTAAACTTTACTTTAATATATACTATATTTAAAATAGACTTTAAATTCCGCGGAACCTCAAATTGACCGAACTTTAACGCGTCTAGAATAAGACTGACTTTTCGAGTTCAGATAATAATTTACACAGGTTAAAAGAATGATCTAAATATTATAAAATTCTTGGAAAAGCGTCTGCTTTGCCGGAAAGTGGATTAATGTTTCTTGTGCAATTTCCCATGCATTTTTGCATGGTTTGATTTCTAAGAAATGTGAAAATTGCTAGAGTGTGTAGATTGCACTTAGGCAATTTTCACATGAAAATTTAAAGTTTTTTATATGTAATATATCTATATGATATTTGAGGGGCTTGCAACTATAACTGTTAGACTGCGCTCGTTTTTTATGACACTGTTTTTTTGTGCACGTTTTTAGTTTTTATTGTTTCCACAGTTTTTTTTTTCTTTTTCACAGTTCACAATTTTTTTGCTCTTTGTTTTTCTTTCTTCGGCGCGTTCTTCAGGGACCGGAACAGCACACGTCCGCACACTTTGCTGTCCTAGCCCAAACTCCTTAGAATATTTAACCGATTGAAGTAATTTTTTGATACTTATGTATCTTGATTGACTTTAATAGAAAATTCATTAAAACCCCCCAACAAATTTACCCCCACCCATTTTTAATCACAAAAAGGCTGAAAAAAGGGGTAAATTCAACCATGTTTTTCTCCGTCAATTTTTATCCCATTGACTATAATAAAGGTTTCTGTAAAACGGATTTTTGATTTTTTAATTTGTTACAAAGTTATGACTGTTGTAAGAAAAGCGGCATTTTTGGGCTATAATTGTGTTTTATTGTTAAGCGAACTGAATAACTTTTTTTTAAATAACGTTATCAAAAATCCGTCTTACAAAAACTTTTATTATAGTTCGAAGAAAATATGTACCAAATTTCAAGTCAATCGGATAAAAATTGACCGAGAAAAATCAATCTTAGTGCGAAAAATTATTGGAAAAAATGTTTCGAAATGGCGACGTTCGAAGCTGACTAACCTATGCTTGCGCGCTATGCAGAGCCAAATAAATACCCTAATTTCGGCAGAATCGAGTGATAAATGGATATTTGCTATCTCGTTTACGAGAAAGTTAAGTTTTCGATAGTGTTAGGTTGTTCCTTGCTTACATGTACAACAAACCTGACTCCACATGAATACAAGGCAAAACCAGGACCAGTCTGATCATCGCGATCCAACAGGAAGGTTTACCTACCAATCGTGATACCCTGCACACACTTTATACCAAGTATCATGAGCAATATGGAATAACCTCCGAACAAGTAAGCAAGGATCTTGCAACTTATGCCTCTCATGTTCGGACACTACATGTATCCCACTTGCAAAAGAGTCGTGACGAAAGGAACCGATACTATCGCCCCTAACTAGTCATTCCCCCAATGAATAACAACACCTCGACTAAGGCTTTTTTACCACAATTGCAGTGGAATGAGAGGTAAAATAAAGGATCTCTACATCGAATCAAAATCTTGTCTCTTCAATGCGCTCGCGATCACTGAAACGTGGTTAAATGACACATTCCTAAATGAGGAGATATTAGACTCCAGCTGGACAGTCTACAGATGTGATAGAGACTACAACTCCACCGGTCTTTCAAGAGGAGGCGGAGTACTTATAGCCGTCAAGGACTACTTAAATTGTGAACAATTAACAACCAATCACACACAATTCTTCGAGCATGTTTTTGTTCGAATCAAATTGGGCAAAAAAACAATAAATGGTTAAAATAAAAATTTAAAAAAAATCTTTTAATTAAATAAATAATATTAAAAGGAAAGCGTGAAATTTCAATTCTAATGAAAAAGTTAATTAAAAGAATGGCGCATTTTTCATCAAAAAAATTTGCTAGAACCCTTCATCAGTAATGGTGTGGGGATGTAAGTCCGCAAGGGGTACAGGAGAGTTTCACATTATTGATGGTACTGCCAATGCTGTGAAATATCACAATATCTTTGAAAATGCACTACTACCTTCAATTGCAGCTTTGCAATCTCCTGAAGAAGAGTATATTTTCCAACAGGATGGTGCCTCCTGTCACACAGCCAAGAGTACCAAGGCTTAGCTTGCTGCCACAAATATCCCCACGATGGACTGGCCTTCCAACAGTCCAGATTTGTCAACCATAGAATCCTTATGGTGAAAAATGAAGAAAATTCTTAAGAAAGAACCCGTTAGGACTGTGGAAAGCCTGAAAACCACTCTAAGGGACACCTGGATTTCCACCACACCACAGGAATGCGAAAATTTGGTCGCCACGATGCCACGAAGGATGTCCGAGGTTATCAAGTCCAACGGCGCCGTTATAAAGTGGCTAAAACTGCAGTGGGCGAACTATTTTCATACGAAAAACCGTTGGGCGAACTATTATGATATGGAACAAATTTTTGTTTTGTTTATTATTTTACTATTGTTAAACATATTCGAACCGTATAAAGAATATTTTATTTGTTATACAATAAATATTATTTTTCATTCATAAAACTATCTAATCACGCCTTCAGGTAACGTTCTAATTCTTTCAGAATTATTTTTACCACCGCTCAAAAACGTTTGGGCGAACTATTCTGGTAAGGGGTTGTATTGTTGGTAACTTCAATCTTCTTTTACAATCAGGCTTTACATTTTAATATACATATGTATATATAGCAGTAAGAGCCATAGGTAGGTTTAACAAAAATATAAGCGGCAATATTAATGACATATTTCCTAGTTTCCAAAAATTCACTGCCTTAACCTGAATTAGGAAGGCATTACAGGAAAAACTTCAGAACTATCTTCATGAATATAGCGTCAAAGTAATTTGGTTTGAAAAAATCCAATGTAAATCATGAGATGTTTTATTTTCGGATTACTACTTGTTTGCAAATTTACACATCACAGTAGAAAGAAATGATACACATGAATAAAAAAATATTCAAAACGGGTTTTATATAAAAATCGATGCGGAAAGAAAGCTGAAAACATCCAGACGTATTGAAGACATTGGTTTTTGGAGGAGCCATTTAAAGCAGAGCATGATTTATTTTTAGCTTAACAAAATCTTACCAAAATATGTTACAGGGATCGGGTTTATACGTATTACTGTTTATCCAAAGCGAAAGGTCTAAAAAAATTTAAATCATTATCTTTAAAGTACATGTCAAGTACTCCTTATTTAAAACGTAAAATTTTAAAGGAATCGAATTGTTAAAATTGTTCTTCTTTAATTGGGAATTGGGCATATTAATTTATAACGTAAGCAGTTAATCCTAACTATGCGAGAAAGATCTGAATCTATTTTTTTTTTTCTTTTGTATCTCTTAAATAAAATTCTTGGATTTACTTGAACAACTAGCCCCGCCAAGTTTGCACGAAAATTGGAAATAAAATTAATCTCCATGTCCATATCTGAAATACATGACGCTTTATGCCCAAAGGCGTTCGCCTAGCCCAACAATATCGAAACAAAACTTTTTACGACCATTCAATCCCTGTAAGAAGTAATCTCTAACATCCCATTCCAAGGATAGATATCAGAATGGAAGAGGCACGTGGCCAGTAGGCAGTATGCAAAATCCGAACTTGAGAACAACCCAGCATTTTTATCAAATAACAAAAGAATTTCCCTTTTTAATTTCATTTAAAATTCTTGGTGATTTTTTTAATCTATGTAACAATATTTACCTCAAGGGTGAATCTAGAACGGATTCCGCATTTTCTAGATTCAGCAGACAGTGCTAAGCCTGATTGGTATCCGCAGTCTGCATACCCTTCTATCTAGTGTAAAGTCGACTAAACGACGCAGAAGTGCCAGCTGCTGAACTCCTCCTTTTGCATGAGGCTAATATTCCATCCTCCTGCTCTTCCAAAGGATACAGATTTCTGTCTCAGAACGGAAAACTTATAAAAAGGATCTGCTTCTCTGCTAAGCTTTCAGTATGTTTTGAAATGTTTTTATCGTCGGATCTATCGTCAATTCTTTTAAAATATTGAATACAAAACCGGTTTCAACTATAAGTAAAAAAGTATTTTTAAGTGAATTTGTTAGAGTTAAAAGTTATGAAAAATTCTTTCCAAATTTATTGTATTGAGAAAACTTAAAAAAAAAGTTTATGAATAATACAAGTAGAAGATGCAATTGTGATTTTAAGCAAATCTTAAGTGATAATGCTTCATAAACATGTGATTTGTGAATTTACTGTAATAATTACATAAATTGGTGTCACTAATCCATCTCTATAAATTAATAGTGCATTTATTATCTATTTTTAATTCTGGTGCTGGCTTGAGATTATTTTTAAATTATGTAAAAGGTACCGACAGTTAAACTTCGTACTTCCGTCAATTACATAAATAATTGATAAACATAAATTTTAATTAATTTAATAAATAATTGATTACACAAATAATTGATAAACATAAATTTTAATAAATTTAATTTTTATAAAAAAATGTAGTCGTAGGTCACAAGAAGATTTTTTACCAATGGACTGCAATTGTAAATAACTATTGCGTTTTATTATTTCTGTAACATATCGCTTCATTACTATTTTAACTCGTTTATCAGTTTATCGAATCTGTTGATCTATGTTAGTTGATGATCGGGTTATTGCATCTTTTTTATAGACAATAACTAGGATACGAATACCACTTGAAAAAATATTTTTATATTTATATGATTAGGGGTCGTCCATAAATTACGTGAGCTGATTTTCACCGACCCCCTCCCTTCCCCCATAATCTCACGTGAAATTTTTCAAATTTTAAAAAATTCTAGTATTTTCACTAAAAATGCGTATTTACGGTCGTAAATATAAATATAGAACTGCAGGAAAGGCCCCCGCGTATAAAATCCCTGACGTAACCTTAGTGAAATCTGGGCCAGTTGAGTGTCAAATTATATCCGCTTTGTTAACATTAAAATGAAATGCCATCTATCTATGTCTATGTGCCCCTTAATCCCTCGTGGGACATAGGGCGGAAACAGTTGCCCTCCAGCGGACTCTGTTTTGCGCGACAGCTCTTAGCTCTGACCAGGATCTCCCAGTAGTTGCGGCCTCTGCTAGTAGGGTTCTCCTCCACGTTGTTCTAGGTCTTCCAACTCGACGGGATCCTTGCGGGTTCCAGTCAAGGGCCTGTTTGGCTAGATTTTCGTTATCGCGTCGCAAGGTGTGGCCAACCCAATTCCATTTCCTTCGCCTGATTTGGTCGTCTATCCTTTCTTGGCCGGCACGGCGCCATAGCTCTTCATTTGAAATTCTATCTTGCCAGCGGATTTTTAGGATACGACGTAGGCATCTGTTTATGAAGACTTGTAGGCGCCCTGTGATGAATTGGGTGACTTTCCATGTTTCGCAACCGTATAAAAGAACTGCCTTAACGTTGGAGTTGAACAGCCGCAATTTGGTGTTGGTTGAGATCTCCGTTGATCTCCATATGCGGAACAAGCATGCATATGCGCTTCGTGCTTTATTTATTCTGGAACTGACGTCTTCTTCTGCACCACCATTTTCGGTAATAATACTACCGAGGTAGCAGAATTTATCTACCAGTTCCACGTCACGGTTATTCAGCGCAGTTCGTTCAAGCGTGTTTGCATTTATCCGCATTTCTTTGGTTTTATTCGGATTCAGCCTTAAGCCTGCTAGACTACTTTCTGTTGCCAAATTGTTTAACATGTTTTTTAGCTCCTGATGTCTGTGGGCCAGCAAACAGATATCATCTGCGTAGTCGAGGTCCTTAAGGCGATCTAGCAAACCCCACTGTATGCCGCCTGTTCTACTATCTAGAGCGCCAACAAGAATGTCATTTATTACTATAAGAAATAGTAATGGGGATAGTAAGCATCCTTGTCGTACTCCTGAACTCACCTCAAAGCTGTCGGATAATTTTCCGTTATGGAGAACTCTGCATTTGGAATTGTTGTATAGGGCTTTTATCAATTCTATTATCTTATCCGGCAGTCCACGTCGCCGTAATGACTGCCATATAAAGCTCCTATTAACCGAGTCGAACGCTTTCTCATAATCTACGAAAGCAAGGTAAAGGGGGGATCGGAATTCAGTAGACTGTTCCACTATTATTCTTAAGGTGTTGATGTGATCTATACATGAACGGCCCTTCCTGAATCCGGCCTGCTGCCTTCTAAGCGTTTGATCTACTGCCTCTCTTATTCTTGATAGTATAGTGTGGGACAAGATTTTACCCACAGTAGATAATAGACAGATGCCTCTCCAGTTGTCGCATATTGTTAGATCCCCCTTTTTGGGTATTTTGACTATGATACCTTCCGTCCAATCCTCCGGAAAGGTACAGGTGTTCCATGCTAATTCGAGGATTGGCTGAAGCGCATCTGCTATGAGGCTTGAGTCGGCTTTCAACAATTCTGGCGGGATGCCATCTTTTCCAGCTGCTTTACCATTGGCCATCGCATGAATTGCGGTTACTATTTCCGTCTTGGATGGGGCCCGGGTGTTGATTCTTATCGGCTGTGCATTGTTGCTGTTTTCCTGAGGTTCCTGTGTGAGTGAGCCATTCAGGGCGGCGAAGAAATAATCTCTCCATCTTTGGAGCTGCTCCTCGTCGCTGCACAGCAGCCTTCCATCCGCACTCTTAACGGCATGCTTTTTAGTAGAGTGCTTTCCCGAGAGCTGTTTAGTAATTTGGTACAGCACTTTACTGTTGCCTGTGTTTGCCGCGTTTTCCGCTTTTTCTGCGAGCTCGTTTATCTGCTGCCTTTTATCACGCCGGACACTTCGCTTTACCTCTCGGTGTAATTGAGAGTACTCCCGTTCAAGTTGGTGACGTCTATCCGGGTCGCTTGTAGAGTTTATGTTATTTTTGAGGGCCCTCCTGCGTTCTATTTTTTGCCAGGTGCTGTCCGAGATCCAATGTTGCATGTTTCTCTGGACATAACCGATGCTCGTTTCCGCAGCCGTCAATATAGCGCCCTTTGTTGTACTCCACAGGTCTTCAATATTTGTGTCGTCAGAAACGGTTTGCTGGTTTAATATTTGCTGCAGGTTTCCAGCAAATTCTCGCTTTTTAGCGCTCTCCCGCAAGAGGTCAACGTTAAACCGTCTACGGTTTATAGATTCACGTTGAAAGTTTCTGATTGCAGCGATTCTAAGGCGAATAGTTGCTACTACCAAATGGTGGTCGCTTCCAGTGTCCGCTCCCCTGAAGCTCCTGACATCTTCCAGAATGGTTCTCCATCTGCGGCTGACGGCCACATGATCTATCTGATTTCTCGTTCTACCATCGGGCGATACCCAGGTCTCTTTATGTATCTTCTTGTGACAAAAGTAAGTTCCACCTACCATAAGTTGATGGGAAGAACAAAAGTCAACGAAAAGCTCACCATTGTTATTGGTAACTTGGCTTAGGCCTTGTTTTCCAATTGTTTGTTCAAGACCGGTGTTGTCGTGACCGATTTGTGCATTTAAGTCACCCATTAATACAATGATGTCTCCCCTTGGAATAGAGCGAAAAACCTCATTCAGTCGCATGTAGAACTCGTCTTTGATGTCATCTTCTGCGTCTTCGGTTGGAGCATAGCATTGAACTACCGTAGTACTTCTTAGCCTGGTACGTAGGCGCACGGTAATAATCCTCTCAGAAACTGGTGACCAGCTAATGAGGCTAGCCCTGGCTTCTTTGGTGAGTATTACGCCAACGCCACTCCTACGGCTTTCAGTTTCATTTCTCCCAGAATATAAGAAGGACTCGCCATTTGGGCAGATATGTTCCCCCGCATCGGGCCATCTGGTCTCGCTCAGTCCCATGATCTTGATTTTATATCGATTCATCTCGTTGAGGACTTCATCCAGCCGTCCCTCAGCAAGCATTGTTCTCACATTCCATGATCCGATTCGTGTCCTTGTTCGAAAAGCAAAGGTCGTCGTCGTGTTGTCCATCCGGTTCCGAGGCACTGTTTGCCGATTCGTAGCAATGGTGTTTTTTATGGGAGCGGGTTGCTAACCCTCAGCCCAACCGACTTAAAAGCTCTGTTTTGTGGCGCAGAGAGCTCGCCATTCGCCCCTCTCCCGTTAGCTCCTTCCGAAGAAGTACCCCAGGGGGCACCGCGGGGAGGTGGGATTAGGACTTGCTAACAGGTCTGCTTGGTGTTTGATTGCAGTGGATCTCTTCGGATTTTAATAGAAGTGACAAATCGGGTGTCACCACTTTCCGAGATCTTTGTTAGCCGTTCGCCCCCCAATGCCATCAGCTGATTAGAATTCGGAGTGAAAGGCGTGTAAAAATTTAATTTGCCAGAGGGGGGGATGACCGATAAATTTGGACTCCTTGCCCTCCTCTATTTCATTCGATTTTCCGCGTGTAGTGGATACAAAACTACCAAAACTTAAGCCCTCACGCAACAAGCATTTCATTACGCTAAAATTCGGAGTATGCCTTATTGTAGTTCTAAATTTTAAGGGCTTTTTTGTCAGTGTTACTTGGCTCTTACTCTGCAGAATTCGACAAGGTGGAGGTTAAACAATCGAGTAAAATTTGTTATGTAGGATTTACCCATATCTTAAGCCCCAATTTACACACAGGTCGCCGCCAGGCCGTTGTCTGAAAGTATCCTGAAAGTAAGAGGCCAAGTATCACCATGTACTCACCGGCCGCCAACTATATGGCCCCTGTAGTTCAAGAGAGCTGATAAAAATCGCATTTATCGTCAGTTTGTAACTGAAGATCTGAACTTCTATTCACTTTCGAGCCGTGAATTGACGGCAAGAATTTTCGCCGTATCCACTCGGAACGGAAAGCAAGGAGCGAACTAGGCGTGAAAACCTTCCCCACTCGCGTTCACGCTTGTTCGTCACGACCTAAGTCTGGAGCCGCCTTAAAGCTTTCGTTGAATGCACATTTTTAAATTTGAATTAATAACGCGCTATGCTAAGCAGGCGCTTTCGTTTGTGTGTCTATACGAAATCATGACTTTACCTGCATGTCGCGGCCTGTCAGCGGGACACCTGGGCCTGTACTCCCGAAGACGAGAAGATCATGAAACGAAACGAAGTAACGAGACGAGACGAAAATATATTTCCTACTCCTGAAGACGGTATCTCGTACTGCCTTACGTTTGTAATTTTTGACCTATTATGCAAAATAAATTATAGCTATCAAAATAATTAACAATCTCAACTTACATTGTAACCTCAAACAAAAATAACGTCTGAACGAAGACTATTACAAATATGTCATTGTTTGTTTAGACGAAAACGAGACGATATCGTCTTCCCAGGTAGCATTTTGACAAAACGGTTTATTGTCGTTTCGTTTCGTCTTCGGGAGTACAGGCCCTGAAGTATCATCCCTCAGTTAGACTGCGTCACGCTTAGTCGTGCCGGCCGACCTGGTCTGACAGGCCACTGCCTACCGGCTGCCTCTAAGTGAATGGAGGTCTTTAGTGAAGAAACATGTTTAACTTAATTTAACCCAATTTTCTCGCAACCGTTACACGGTTTCTTTAAAAAAATAATTACGTGATATTTGCCGAGACTCCCTCTCCCCACGTGAAATTGGGTGAGATTTAATTCGATCCCCTCCCCCTCTAAACGCCTCACGTAATTAATGGACGACCCCTTATGTGTGATTTAAAAGATACTTAATAACACGTAATCATACTCATTTTTTAACCGACTTCTGAGCTGAGCTTTTCAATGAGCCTTTTCATTTCGTTTTTGGATTGGTACGGTTTCCAAGGAGTTGCGTCGGCGTAAATTCGCGACGGAATTGCGCCGGCTTACTTGCGTTATTATTGACGTAACGCAAGTTCGTCGCGTGTGGTTTCCACGCTAATATATTTCGGTTAGGAACAGTCAATTGTCTAGGGCAGTAATCAGAATAAGTTGGGAAAGGAATTTCTTTTTATTACAATCATTTTCTGGCTGGGGCTAGGCAGATTGTGTTGATGTAGGTGGAAGGGAAATACAATTAAAGGAGGAAATTGGATGCTGTGTGTATGTCCTCAAAATCTGAGTAGGGTAATAGATGAATGGCTACATTTCTGATTCCATTTCAGTAATGACATTCAGTTCTGCTAATTTTGCTTTTGCAATTTGTGCAACGAAAATGTTTTCTCCGTTGAAGCGATGATTTCAAAAAACAAATCCTTTTCTACTTTTGCATTTTTCTCGGCAAATTTGTCTCAAAAACTTTAATCTTTCCTCTCTTCCTTTTACTATTTCTTGATAAAATATGTGATAATGATAATATCATGAAGATTTTGCTGAATTTTGACCGTTTCGTCCACTAGGTTTAATATGAACTATTTGTTCAATATAATCCTCATTTATTGGGGCATTTGACGACTCAATCTGTGAATTAATCACCATTAAACCACCATTTCGTTCGATTGTTGGAGGACTTAAGGCGCCTATGCACGGTCGAACAATTTGCGTTGTGCCAGCATTTACCCCGTGTAGGGGGGGGGGGTTTGATGTGTTGCGCAACTGTTCGAAGAAAATCAAACGCGTTTGAAAATCTTTGTGCAACGAGCAGCGTTGCGCAATTTGTTTTCTCGTGTATGGAGATGTTGGTGCAATTTAAAGTCATTGAAATTTTAATTGCTCAAGTATTGTACTCAAATTAAGTGAGAAAATGGCAGTGAGTAAAGCAGATGAAGGATTCTGGAGGGAATTCCTGGAAATGCATCGCCTCACTTTCCGCAAAACTTGCAATTAGAATTGCCAAACTAGTAGCTTATCCACGAAAACATCAACGCAACTGAAATTTGCGCAACTCGTTGTTTAGTGTATGGTCAATCTCATATTTTTTAGCAAACACAAAATTGCGCACATTGTTCGCTCGTGTATGAGCCTCTTTAGAATACGTTCGTCAACAAAGATAGTAAGCCTGCGCAAGTTCACATTGTATTTCAAGTATATTTTTTTAGGTATAATCCTTGCCATCTTTGGTTTTTCAATTTCGGATAAGTCATTCTTAGATCAGCACTATTGCACGCGAAGCCTGGAGAAGCATTTGCAACAGAATGATGAAGATAATATCCCCATGGCAACGGAAGATAATCCGAAGATAGTAGTAAAGGATTATTTCAAACTGTAGGGTTTTTTTCCTAATTGTTGTTTGTTGTTTATAAGGCGCACAAAAAATTCGGAATCACCATTTTTTTAATTATAAAGAATATTTTTCTATTGTATTGCTTGCGATTATAATGCCCATTACAGGTTTATTGTTGTTGACGTTAGCTCATATGGGCGTGTAAGCGATGCTGGGGTTTATACAAAATCTAATATGTTAAAACTTATAGTAAATGATAAATTTCCAATTCCTGATCCAGCGACTATCCCAGGCACGAGGATTTCATTGCGTTTTGTTTTAATTGGAGATGAAGCATTTGCCTTAAACGAACCTGATGAAACCATATCCTCAAAGTCAGTCGTTGCAAAAGCTATGTCTAATTATCGGCATTTGCCGGCAAGAAGGAGTACAGAAAATGCATTTAGCATAATGGCGCAATATTTCCGTTTTTTTTTTTTCAATCCCGTTTTTATTCCTTTTTTTTCTCAACACCCTGCCAAATATTCCCTTTTATTGGGATTTAATATTATCCAGGATCAAACTTAATTAAATCTATTAATTCATCATCCTCCCCTTTAGTAAAATATACTCGAATTTCCCTGTTTATCACGGAAGAAAACAAAAACGACTACTTTGCGCCAATGAATTGTGGCGACGCAATTACGTCGAAATCAAACTTTTTTATTTCAGCTTATATTGCCTATTGCAGCGTAATTCCGTTGCCTTTTTGCGTCAGCGCAATCTCTTGGAAACCGTAGCTTTAACTACCACGCATTTCACTTTTTATTTTTTAACCGACTTCAAACAAGGGAAGGTTTTTTTTTGGTCCTGTTTACGCATAACTTTGTAATCCAATAATATTTCTGCTTCTTTGTTTGTTTGAAAGGATAGCTTCCCAAGGTGGTCCCGTGCAATTTTTTCTTAATTCTGATAAAGGAGTTCGCAGTTAGGCATAAAAACTGTTAAAATTGTACACCCTGAACCTTTTATAGGCAGCGAACAAATTGTTTTATTGTCACAAAATTGATGGAACCCGGGGCGATGAGTGGGTAAGGTATTGACTTAGCGAAGTATGGCATTGCACTTTCACTTTTTTATTTTTTTCTCTTTCTAAATCCATTCTGATTGGATCAAGGTTGTAAAGAATAACAAACCCTCCGGTAAAAAACTTTCATATACTTATGCAGACTGTAACTGTTTTATGCTGTAACAAGACCCTCTCAACTACGGGCCTTGCTGTAAAACTTGGCACTAACACAACTAAGGGAAAACTTAGTCTGAATTTTTGTTGAGCAAAGTAGGCAAGGCCTGTAGTTGAGAAGGTCTTGTCTGTAAACATGCTAAGGGCGACCGACGAATCGCTTTGCTCAGCGACTATCAAAAACAAATAGAACACACGGCTTTTGTATAAAGCTGCACAATCTGCAGACCACAGCGATGACTACGCCGCCGAGCTCAGCGACCGAATCAATCCAAGCTCTATTTCGTAGCCGTCGCGTCGCCTGTCAAAGTAGCATGTGTGCTGTGGCATGGGCTTGTGGTGCTATTTTCGTGTGCTCCTGTGTGCGTGTGAAGCATACTCGGCTGTGCAAAATGGTAACTCCGGTGTGTGTTTTTTAATTTGTGTCGCCGTCGCTCTTAGTGTTTGCTCAAAACAAATTTCGTCGAGCCATTCGCCGTGGCCGAGGAAAATAGTTTCGCCGTCGCCCTTGGCATGTATACAGCATTATTTACATATTTAGTCTTCCCACGGCAATGGTCAAGCATGACGGTTGCCTCTTGTACGTGGGGCTGCGGGTTCGATTCTTCGGCCTGCGGCACCTTTTTCCCAATATATTCTCACAATATTTTTTTTAATTCCCTACGAAAATGCGAATTATTCCAAAAATGCGGATTTACATTAGTGCCATAACTATTTAGCTACTGTCTCGATCCTTATCGACGGCGAAGTGTCATATTTAGTTCACACGCAACGATTTAGTTTTGCGAATTGTCCGGCGGAAGTCGATTTGTGCAAATAAACTGAGTGGAAATGAAGAATGATAATTGCCTCCATTAGTTATTGCGCATAATATTTATAGTTATCTACTGGTCATTTTATGTTACATTGATTATGATAAGGTTGGAGGAGCAGGTGGTCGACCAATACTGCTGCGCAAGCTGAGGGTTGTAGCCGAGACATATTTTATCCAAATTTGCTTGTGCAAACCAAACCGTTGAATTCACACGCAACGATCTGCTTGTACTAATTCGCTTGCGCAAGCCAATTTGGACAAGTAAATCGTTCCGTGTGGGCCTACCATAATAAATATTTTTTTCCTAATTGCCCCCGAAAAAATGAATGAACTAAAATGTACGAAATAAATAAACTTTAAAAAACTACTTCACTTTTGAAGACGGTGTTAGCACCTGTTTTCGGGGCGATGTATTAAGTGCGTAAGCCTACACAGTTTTGAACAGCAAGAAGGAAGTTCATCCCCAGTTGATAAGTGGTACTGAGGTGACTTTTAATTTGGATAAGATATTGTCCAGCAGCCTGCGTCTATTTATAGAGTCATGCCTGTTGAAAGTCGACCAATATCTATTATATTATATCTACATTCCTTTCCCAAGTTTTTTCCATAATTTGATTAACGGTCAGCAACAGGTCCGATGTTGACTTCTTTGTCTCAAAACCACCTTGACGTTTCCTATAATAATTTTCGACAAAAGGTTCTTGTTTTTGTTTCACAAAAATTGTGAAGATGCTGAGTCGTGAGAAGGTGGCGCGGAGTGAAATGCCTTGGCAGTTTTTACATATTATTTATCTTTAACATGAAAATTGTCAAAATTAGAAGAAATAAATATATTAATTTAATAAATATATTAATTTATATACTGCACTCTTGGATTTCTAGATTTTCATTTTCTATCTAGATGCTACTAATTTTGCACACAATGCTGCTTCAATGATTGTTATTAATCGTAATGTTAAAATGCCATGACAGAATTGTCCCACAAAATTTTTTCTGTTTTTATTTTGAAACAGATATGACAGCAAATATGTCTCGTCTAGACCCCGGGTAACTCCTTTCTTCCAAATGTTGGATATGAGTTCGAGACCCAGCGGCACGGGCAGCAGCGTATCCGTTGCGGGAACGTCCTGCTTGGACCGCCAGCTAACGGATCAAAGAAGAAGAAGAAGAAGGATATGAGTTCGTTTAGACAATTTTGGCACAGTTCTAAGAGAAGGTGTCCCTAACTAAATATATCGAATGGTGGCGGTGGAGCTAATGAAGTGGGATGCGCTAGAGGTCTCGATTTCCTTTTTTTTGTTAATAACTCGAAAACTATGGCTTCTAGCAAAAAAATGTCCATATACTAATTTAATCTACAAAAAAGTTGTTAACACTTTTTCGCTAGAATCAATTCTTAAGGAGTTTATTCCGGCCTCGCTGAACAGAGCTTACAGAAATGGAGTTAATCATATGTCGAAAGCTCTACAACATCGTCGTGGATGCCTCATCATTTATTGTAATACCTACTCATACGCACAAGTGAGAAAATATCCGTCTTTTTAGAGTCCTGTCGAAGGCTGTAACAAATACTGGTCTAGATCAGTGGTTTCCAAACTTTATGGTACTGCGGCCCTCCTGTTACATAAAAAACCCTTGGGGCCCCCGAATCAAATATGTAAATTTTGAATTCTCGGTGGTGTGCGCCATCTAGACCTGCGGTATTTCAATATTGAATAACTCCAACATTTTTTAGCCGATTTTGACAAATGAGCAAGATTTCTTTAGGATATTCTCTACCATTTATTTCAAATCAGTTTTTGAATGCATTGTCGATTAAATGATGTACGCTTCGATATGCCAAAAGAGGCTGTTTTCGGACGTTATAGCATCTGCTTCGTCTCGTATGTTAGCTTTGAGTTCGTCAATGGACTTCGGCTTGCTGGTACACCCTTTACTTTTGCACGAACTTCATCGTTGGGCTGCGGTGTAGCAAGGTGCGCCGTCTTTTTGAAAAGAGGTTCTTCATACCCTTTTCACGCGTTTTCGGTCACACGAAATGCACCGTGCGTCGTCGAGGGCTACCGAACTTTTGAAGAAAAATGGTCCGATGATGGTTTTTAAACACACTTCGATCCAAACAGTGACTTTTTCGTCGTGCAATGGTGTTTCGTGAATGACGTGTGAATTCTCTGTCGACAGTTTTGGTTATTGATTCCGCCAGAGAGTGTAAAATGAGCTGCGTTCATCATCAAAATTTTGTCCCAAAAATCTGTCTCGGCATCGATCATTCTTGCGAGGGCATTCCTGAAATCGGCGGCTATACGACACATTTGGATTATCGACCCTCTCTATTACCCTTCCAACAACTTCATTAGAGTGTTGCGGACGCCGTCGAAGAGGACGCTGACGAGTGGGTACAGACCCAAACTCAAAGAAATTTTTCATCAAACTAAGAATGGTGCTGTCTGAAGGCGCTCTCATATTTTTACGATAAGCACAGTCTTCACAATGGTTATTTTTAATGTAAAGCGCTACAGACCCAGAGCTAAAATGGTATTAAATGACGTTTCAGTAGACGGGATGTATAATAAAAAAGACAACAAAAGTTAAGTAAAAATTAAACAGTTAGCCAAAAAAAGTCAAAAAGATAAAATCGATAAGATCAATTTCGGGGTATTTGGATTTGCACAGAATCTTATTCTAACGTTACTCTGTAAGTTTAAAAAATCGCATTGGGGCAAAAATGTGGCATTGAGTTAGATTGACCTTGAATTTTTTTTTACTAATTGTGTAGTAGATTTTAAGGGATGACGATTTTTGAGGGTTTATCTCGTTAACAAAAAAATATAATACATTCCGAACAAAATAAAATAAAAATCATCAAAATCGATCCATTTTTACGGATTTTACAGAGTTTTGAAAAAAAGGAAATGAGAAACGCAAAAAATTGCCTTTAACCATAAAAATTAAAATTCAAACAAAAAGAAAATATACATACCTGTCCGCTTAAATTCAACAAAGAAAATTTTCAGCCAAACCTAAAATGTTAACCGGTAATCGTCAGGTGATTTGAAATGAAATCACCCTACCATAATAATTGATGTGTCCTGTAATATCTTCTTTTCTATGAACAGGGGACAGGATGTAATTCTTCCAGTGTTGGGGCAACATTTTCTTTTCCTAAACTTATACAATTATTACATGAATCATTTAGTTTAGTGCAGGATCATAATATTAATTCAGCTTTAGGACTCGCACTCGAGGATCGATTTTTAACGTCGTGGGGCCGCATAAAATCGTCAGATATCTTAGGAGTCCCAAATTCCTCTATTATG
Organism: Thereva unica; assembly: GCA_949987705.1. NCBI lineage: Eukaryota > Metazoa > Arthropoda > Insecta > Diptera > Therevidae > Thereva > Thereva unica. The sequence goes on along the minus strand of OX465282.1, from coordinate 70,992,168 downwards.
TAATTTATGAAAGTGTTGTTATAACTGGATTTCAGATTAACTAACATGCGTAATAACTATAAGTAAATATAAACTCACAATTCACTAAATTTATTTCGCCCCTTTAATATGGCTGCTGAGCGAGACATTCGCCTTAAATGGCGTAGGCATAAGATGCTGGTTTGTCATAATAATATTTCACTGGAATTAATTTACTGTAAAAGACCCGACTCAATTCTTGCTTCGAGATATGTAAGCAGTTTTCTTCTCAAATTTTATTGATCTATTGTAAATCTGATAGATTGCGAGTTTGAAAATATCCTGTAGGCGTTTTTATATTAATATTTTTTGTTAATGGCCTGCATTTTGCAACTGTTTTCTGCAGCTTATTTCCAGGTGATGTTCTTGCAATCCAAAATTCAAAATCTAGAAACCATTCCATTCCTCTTGAAGTCAAATCTGGCCATTATCTCTTACTCTCAATAGAAATCGAATATGCGTGGGAATTTAAGAGGAAGTTAAAGTGAAGTATTTTACTTTAACCTATTTTTCTGCAACAACGATTTTATCGAATTAAGCCTTACTGTTTTGCAAGTACGAGCAATTTAATACAATAGAGTAGGAATAGTAAATTAAATATTCGAAACGTTCGTTATCTATTTTTGATCCTTGTGCAAGCAGAGTCATTATGAAAAGTTAAATTAGAAAAGCCATCACTTGTTGTTCCATTTTTATAATTAAAACTTTGATTGCCGCACTTTGTACAAAGCAAAGTGCATTATGGTTCCGATACATAAGCTTGTACGTGATGTTAAAATAATTATTGAGCACAACGAAAAGGGTTGTAATAAGTAGTTTGAAGTAAATATTTCGATGTGCGAACCAATATTGCTCAGCTAATTTTTGTATAAGCGCTGTATACAAATAATAATCAGTAGGGGTAATGCTGGTGAAGTATTATAATACAAAGGGGAAAGTCTTAGCTGTAGGATATCTGATAATATAGTGCTGATGATTTTAAAAACTGTGCAATTTTTGCTTCTGCAAGAGGTCAATACGTTGATGTTATTTATTCCGATTTTGTAAAATCCTTTGATTATATTGGCACGGCTCTATTATTTCTGGGACTTTTGGTCTTAATTCTGTACTTCTCAATTGGCTAGGTACTTATCTTATTGGTCACAAGCAGTAGTTTTAATTGATACATTTATGGCTATAACTTTGCTCTCAGGTGTGTCGCAAGGTGGTCATCTTGGGCCATTGTTATTCATTATACAATATTTAATAATGACGTTTGCAATATTTTGTCGGGTGCTAGTATTTTATTTTTCTCAGATGATTTGAAGATCTTTACATTAATTATCCGACTGCATTTTTCTGGAACTTTGCACCCATTGTTGCTACTGTAAGGCAATACAATAGTGTTAAATTCCGTTAAATGTACAACTAGCTTCAGTTATTCTTAACATAAATAGCTACTCCCCTAAAAAGAATTTTTTCGATTATTTCTGAAGACATTGTAGGCAACCAGTGTGGAGGGGATATGTTCGTGAAATGAATATCAGATTCATGACAATTGATTTGTTTTATTTCTGAACTAGTATGAACTACCCGAATATGGGTTCAACCGAAAACGAATATTCGGCAAAAAATGAACCGAACCGACCATTCGGCAGAACACCCGGAGACTCAAAAAGTCGGCTGAAAACAGGGGCCAGTTCACGCAATTCGACGTCGACTGAAAACGACGCGTTAAATGTCGTTTTGGGTTCACGCAAGTCGACGTTTTATGTTTGTCGTTTTAAAAGTGTCGTTAATCTTCTCGACGCCAGATTTGGCGTCGAATTCATTTATTGTTGTATTTAAAACGAGTTGTGGTGCAGAGCAGAATTAATTTTACACAAAACTTTTTACAGTTCTGAACGGCAAAATCCAATAGAAAAAGAAAAACTCATCATCATCATAAATAGCTCCACAGCCTGTTATTGGCCTTGGCTTCCTGCAACATCCTCCTCCAGAACTGTCGGTCCCTGGCTTGAAGTCTCCAATTTCTTATACCTAGGGTTCGTAGATCTTCTTCTACGCTGTCTAAATATCTCTTTTTTGGACGTCCCGTACCTCTGTGTCCGTCTGGTCTCTTGTTCATAATAATTTTTGTTATGCTGTCGTCACTGCTACGTTCAACATGTCCTGCCCATCAGATTCTGTTAATTTTTATAGTTTTAATGATGTTTGGATCTTTATACAACTGATACAATTCGTGATTGTATCTTCTCCTCCAAACACCGTTTTCGTTGATTCCTCCATATATAGTGCGCAGGATTTTTCTTTCGAAGCACCCTAGGAGGTGTTCTTCGTTACTTCTTAATGTCCAGGTTTCGGATCCATACAGTAGTATTGGCCTTATAAGAGTTCTGTACAGTTTTACTTTAGTGCTTCTTGATATGTTCCTTGATAAGAAATGTTTACGTAGCCCAAAGTAGCATCTGTTTCCCAGCGCTAATCTCCTTTTAACTTCTAATGTCGTGTCGTTGTCTTTTGAAATTAGCGTCCCTAGATATATAAATTCTTTTACTGCTTCGATGTTGTATGTATCAATTGTCATGTTCTGGCGATCATTACGTCTTTTGGAGATGCACATATATTTCGTTTTCTCTTCATTAATTGCTAGTCCGAGTTTCTTTGCTGCTCTTTCTAGCGATATGAAGGCTTCTTTCATTGCTACGGGGGATCTGGCTAGTATTACGATGTCGTCAGCGTACGCCAATAATTGTACCGACTTGTTGAAAATACTGCCCGCTGTGTTAATTTTTCTAGTTACAGCTATAGAATATATTGTGCGTTTTTTTCTCTAGGATCCCCTTTCCAATCCATCTCACCTCTTGTATTGCTGTTAGATCACTTTTATATTTATCTAATTCGTTTAGTAGAACTTTTAGTCTGCCAGGTTGATACAGTGTCCTTACATTCCAAGAAAAAATTCGTAAATCATGGTCCTTAATACGATATCCGGGTCTTCGTTGTGTAGTCAATCCTATCCGAGGCTCAGTTGTAGGTCTCGTGGCAATATGGTAATGCCAGGACGGGTTGCCAGCCCGTCGCCGGTATGCGGGAATATAGCGTCATATAGAAAAACTATTAGTTGAAAAATAACAATTATAACTACTCCAAGAAGAGTTAGATGTACAAAAATAAATTTAGAGTTGAGATTTCCAATATTATTATGAATTTGTTTAATTAATTAATTCAATTACTTACATTATTGAAGTTTTAGTATTATTTGCAACTTGTCCCCCTTGTGGATAATGTGAAAAGTGCAGCGGTTTCACTGGATTTTGCATACCTTTAGGAGAAATTATTTTGGGAAAACGACATTCGACACGTCGACTTACGTGAACCCATTGATTATCTATAAGTAGATGCGTAATCATGGGACCTGCGAGGATGGCGGGTGTTGATGTTTGGCGGCGCTAGCGTCTGCTTTCTTTTTGCGGTTTGTTCTTTCGGTAAAACTTGCAAGATTTGGAAGCTTTGGTTTGGAGTTTCGATAATACATAATAAAAAAGCTGAGGGTTATGGATGATGTAAATAAAGTGTACATAAGAAGGTATTTTCTTGGAACATTAAAATGAAGTTGGCTGGGGCGCGGTGCCGTATACAAATTTGAGATATAGAATCTCATGATTTTTCAGTTTTCGGACTTTCTGATTTTATGAGACTTATTTGCATTAATTAGCGAAAAGTCCATTTGCAACGGAAAGGAATGGGAGGGGGAGGGGTGTCGAAACATCGTTTTGAAACTATTTCTCTTTATGTTTTTTGGTGGCTGATTATGAAAATCAGCAGGAAATTTTAAGACTGCAATAAAATATGTTTGTCACCCTTATAAATATAAAATACACCCCTTTTTAAGGATAAGGATGATTATAATAATCAAATTAAATGCACTCTTTTTTATATTTATTTGCGAAGGTGGTTGATTTTTATTTAATCTAGCCAAATTTTATCAAGCATTAAGGGGATAAAACTAAAGGGAAGTAATATTTTAAAAATAAACGTAATACAGGTGCTTTTTTCTACGTTTTGGTTAATTGTTGCTGCTACCGGATTGCAGGTTGGTTGCTTGGTATTGTTAAAAAGAAATAAGTCATTTTCAACCACCCCTAGATACAGGTTGTATTTGAAAAATGATTCAAATATTTTTATGTGTTTAAATTTTATTTTTGATGAAATAATATCAAAAATAAATTGGAAAATTTATTATAATCTCTTTTTCAATGCGGTCAACCACCCTTGAATCAAATCAAAATAAAAAAAAAACTTGAAAAATGTACGATTTTTGAACAAATTTCCCAAAATAACTCTTGTACAACTAGTCCATTATTTAGTTTGCCATATCATGGTTCATTGTCTTGCAGTAAGATTAGTATAAGGGTGGAATAGGTTAACCATTATGATCGTTGGGAGGTGGAATTGACGAGGAATTCTGTTGTTCTTTTTAGAAACGAATTCCTATTTTGTAGAGTGCCCGAAAAGAGGGCTGCAGGTGGAAGGAGTGAGACGAGTTATCTAATTTGGTGCTGAGGGAATAAGATTGCCGTGCAGTCAGGAGAGGGTTTATTTCGATGGTACTGAGATAGTGGCGATAGAATGTTGTATGTTTAGCAAGTAATTTGTTGATCTACACAGGAAGCACCAAGATTTATTGATTGTCATCAGTTCGCCTTCGACGATAACTTCGGAAGTTTACGGGATAAAACTGATAAAAGTGTTTAAATATTCTCCGTTTTTACAACCCAGCGGGAAATGTAATGGCTAGGTAAGCGAGGTGATAATGAGATGGACCCATTACCTTTGTGATGAAATAATAGCTTACTTTTACATAGGGATGTCCTATGGCGGTAAGTACTTACTGTAGGCATTACAAATGAGGACTTATTTCAGAGGTGAAGTGTATTAAGTGAATACATAGATTACCATGTAAGGCACGCAAAATAAAATTCTGGCTTCCCTTTTTAGCATTAAAAACATTACTATCCAAAATTACCATTGCATTTCAGCTACATTTGGTGAGAATTTTACTAGTAAGATATCTTTTTGACTGCACTGCACGATCCACACCGAACGAATTTGGAGGACGGAATAAACTCAAGAAGGGAGGCTTCGACAAGACAAATAATAATAAAAGCACATCACATTTCCAACGAAAGTATTTCAAAAGTCATTACCTAGTCGCTTATCTAGCCATTACAATGTAAAGACCTCCAGTTTACTTTTGCAGTAGAATTTTTCAATTACCATGTAAGCGGTTACACAAATCATTAATGAGTTCTTGGGTTACCTGAGTAACCCCTCGCTAGTTTTCCCGCTGGGAAGTAAAGCCTTTGATTTGTTACATATAGGGTGTTAGTAATACTCTATTTACAAATTTTATAGCGCCAACTATTAGGAGTCCTAGCATACGTGACAGACCCTGTACAAGCAGTTGCGGAAAAATTGTAAAGATGGGAGGATGAATATTAACAAAACCAGTTAATACTAAGTAAAGCCGGTTTATAGTACACTTCAGCCTGTCCCTGTTATGCTGTCTGTAAATTTTGGAAAGAAGAATTCAATTGTTTTACAGTTCCAGGATGATATATTTATGTGGATCTATCATAGCCATGGTCCTAAATCCAAAGCAATGCCTGAATGCGAAAGGATCTTTTTGATTGAAAGGCGTGAATTAATGCCTACTGGGGACACCACGATACAAAAAAACGCGCCCTGTACTCGATCTCTTAGGTGGTGTGGAAGAGAGTGCACAAGACTTATTATATTTATAAAGCACTTACAATTCCTGGTGCGTTATAAATTTTAAAATATTCTTTTGGAGTAACGTGCGACAGTTTAGCATGGAATGGTTTTACATAAAGAAAGATTTTACTTTTCCCATATCATTAAACATCAAATCTTAATGATGAGGCAAAATGCTTCATTGCCTGGGATACTATATGATAAAAACCTCTTCCATATGTAATTTAAAACTTTTACTGCAATTGTCTCAGGCTCAGCTTTTGGTCGAAAATAGAAAAATTTTTATATTCTGTACAAAGCAGAAATTAAAATTTACGGCACCGTATCCACCTGCAGACAAAAAAATATGATTTCATAAAAAAATAAAAAAAAATAAAAATCTTCCACGACTAAATTTTTCCCTAAACCTGAAAAATCGTTTTTAAACAACACAACAACAAAAATTCCGAAAATTTTGTCTCAAAGAACGGCAGGCGCAATCGCAAGTATCCCAATTCATGCGATTGCTATATACATGAATTCAAAAGTTCAATGTACATAAGCAGCGAAACCGATAGACAGCTTTTATATATTTCGAAAGCTCTTGAGTCTCAGTTTTAACATGGATTTCTGAAATCAGTGTAAGTAAGGCCATCTATGTTCAAAGCCCGCAAACAAGGTTACGTATCTACTTATAGATAATCAACATTGATTATCTATAAGTAGATGCGTAATCATGGGACCTGCGAGGATGGCGGGTGTTGATGTTTGGCGGCGCTAGCGTCTGCTTTCTTTTTGCGGTTTGTTCTTTCGGTAAAACTTGCAAGATTTGGAAGCTTTGGTTTGGAGTTTCGATAATACATAATAAAAAAGCTGAGGGTTATGGATGATGTAAATAAAGTGTACATAAGAAGGTATTTTCTTGGAACATTAAAATGAAGTTGGCTGGGGCGCGGTGCCGTATACAAATTTGAGATATAGAATCTCATGATTTTTCAGTTTTCGGACTTTCTGATTTTATGAGACTTATTTGCATTAATTAGCGAAAAGTCCATTTGCAACGGAAAGGAATGGGAGGGGGAGGGGTGTCGAAACATCGTTTTGAAACTATTTCTCTTTATATTTTTTGGTGGCTGATTATGAAAATCAGCAGGAAATTTTAAGACTGCAATAAAATATGTTTGTCACCCTTATAAATATAAAATGCACTCTTTTTTATATTTATTTGCGAAGGTGGTTGATTTTTATTTAATCTAGCCAAATTTTATCAAGCATTAAGGGGATAAAACTAAAGGGAAAGTAATATTTTAAAAATAAACGTTATACAGCAGCCTTTTTTCTACGTTTTGGGTAATTGTTGCTGCTACCGGGTTGCAGGTTGGTTGCTTGGTATTGTTAAAAAGAAATAAGTCATTTTCAACCACCCCTAGATACAGGTTGTATTTGAAAAATGATTCAAATATTTTTATGTGTTTAAATTTTATTTTTGATGAAATAATATCAAAAATAAATTGGAAAATTTATTATAATCTCTTTTTCAATGCGGTCAACCACCCTTGAATCAAATCAAAATCAAAAAAAAACTTGAAAAATGTACGATTTTTGAACAAATTTCCCAAAATAACTCTTGCACAACTAGTCCATTATTTAGTTTGTCATATCATGGTTCATTGTCTTGCAGTAAGATTAGTACAAGGGTGGAATAGGTTAACCATTATGATCGTTGGGAGGTGGAATTGACGAGGAATTCTGTTGTTCTTTTTAGAAACGAATTCCTATTTTGTAGAGTGCCCGAAAAGAGGGCTGCAGGTGGAAGGAGTGAGACGAGTTATCTAATTTGGTGCTGAGGGAATAAGATTGCCGTGCAGTCAGGAGAGGGTTTATTTCGATGGTACTGAGATAGTGGCGATAGAATGTTGTATGTTTAGCAAGTAATTTGTTGATCTACACAGAAAGCACCAAGATTTATTGATTGTCAGTTCGCCTTCGACGATAACTTCGGAAGTTTACGGGATAAAACTGATAAAAGTGTTTAAATATTCTCCGTTTTTACAACCCAGCGGGAAATGTAATGGCTAGGTAAGCGAGGTGATAATGAGATGGACCCATTACCTTTGTGATGAAATAATAGCTTACTTTTACATAGGGATGTCCTATGGCGGTAAGTACTTACTGTAGGCATTACAAACGAGGACTTATTTCAGAGGTGAAGTGTATTAAGTGAATACATAGATTACCATGTATGGCACGCAGAATAAAATTCTGGCTACCCTTTTTAGCATTAAGAACATTACTATCCAAAATTACCATTGCATTTCAGCTACATTTGGTAAGAATTTTACTAGTAAGATATCTTTTTGACTGCACTGCACGATCCACACCGAACGAATTTGGAGGACGGAATAAACTCAAAAAGGGAGGCTTCGACAAGACAAAGAATAATAAAAGCACATCACATTTCCAACGAAAGTATTTCACAAGTCATTACCTAGTCGCTTACCTAGCCATTACAATGTAAAGACCTCCATTTTACTAAATTTGCAGTAGAATTTTTCAATTACCATGTAAGCGGTTACACAAATCATTAATGAATTCTTGGGTTACCTGAGTAACCCCTCGCTAGTTTTCCCGCTGGGAAGTAAAGCCTTTGATTTGTTACATATAGGGTGTTAGTAATACTCTATTTACAAATTTTATAGCGCCAACTATTAGGAGTCCTAGCATACGTGACAGACCCTGTACAAGCAGTTGCGGAAAAATTGTAAAGATGAGAGGATGAATATTAACAAAACTAGTTAATACTAAGTAAAGCCGGTTTATAGTACACTTCAGCCTGTCCCTATTATGCTGTCTGTAAATTTTGGAAAGAAGGATTCAATTGTTTTACAGTTTCAGGATGATATATTTATGTGGATCTATCATTATAGCCAAGGTCCTAAATCCAAAGCAATGCCTGAATGTGAAAGGATCTTTTTGATTGAAAGCCGTGAATTATGCCTACTGGGGACACCACGATATAAAAAAATGCGCCCTGTACTCGACCTCTTAGGTGGTGTGGAAGAGAGTGCACAAGACTTATTATAACTTATTAAAGCACTTACAATTCCTGGTGCGTTATAAATTTTAAAATATTCTTTTGGAGTAAAGTGCGACAGTTTAGCATGGAATGGTTTTACATAAAGAAAGATTTTACTTTTCCCATATCATTAAACATTAAATCTTAATGGTGATGCAAAATACTTCATTGCCTGGGATACTATATCGAGCCCTTCCCGCCGTTTTATCGTAAGCGACATTTTTTCGAAAATTCGTTTTTTACCGCAAACGACGTTAATTTAACCTTCGAAACATACCACCAATTTTGACATTAATCGGATAATAAACTAGCCTAACTAATAAAATAATTAGCCTAACTAATTTCAGCCCATTATAAATAACATATACAAAAATAAGTAAAAAAAAACCTTCCCCTGTAAAATTTACTTTTTGTCGGTTACGATAAAACGGCGGGAAGGGCTCGATATGATAAAAACCTCTTCCATATGTAATTTAAAACTTTTTACTGAAATTTTCTCAGGCTAAACTTTTGGTCGAAAATAGAAAAAATTTTATATTCTGTACAAAGCAGAAATTAAAATTTGCGGCACGGTATCCACCTGCAGACAAAAAAATATGATTTCATAAAAAAATAAAAAAAAATAAAAATCTTCCACGACTAAATTTTTCCCTAAACCTGAAAAATCGTTTTTAAACAACACAACAACAAAAATTCCGAAAATTTTGTCTCAAAGAACGGCAGGCGCAATCGCAAGTATCCCAATTCATGCGATTGCTATATACATGAATTCAAAAGTTCAATGTATATAAGCAGCGAAACCGATAGACAGCTTTTATATATTTCGAAAGCTCTTGAGTCTCAGTTTTAACATGGATTTTTGATATCAGTGTAAGTAACGCCATCTATGTCCAAAGCCCGCAAACAAGGTTACGTATCTACTTATAGATAATCAATGGTGAACCCAAATTCAACGTCGTAGAAATCAATGTCGTTTTCATAAAGCGTCGATGTCGACGTCGAGTGTCGAATTGCGTGAACTGGCCCCAGATTTGTGCATCGTCATTTAATGCTACACGAGGCTACCTTCAGCTTGGAATAATTCTTTATCTTTTATTGTATGTGTATACCGCGGTCATTGTTTACATGCGTGAAGGGAGAAAAGACAGAAGTGCGCGTAAGAGTTAGTTTTCACCCAAGGAAGTTTGAAATTTTTTTCGTTAAAGTTTCGTCATGTGCGTCTTTCTCTCCCTCCTCTTCGCTCGTTTCTTCCCTATAAAACCGGTTTTTTGTACTTCTTGAGTCTCCGTGTAGCACCCCGCATTTATTTGGTTGATTTTTGCGCAGGAAACAGGTTCATCCATGACGGCCAGGCAAAAATGGCGCATATAGTAAAGAATACGACTTCGAATTGCGAAATCCAAGGCTCTCCTCGAAACAAACGAATCTCGCGCCAACGCGATGGCTGACGCCGTTGAAGATCAGTATAGATCTTTTCAAACGTCGTGACATCCCGCGCATGTACCCCAGCAAAGCTTTTAAAAATCTTAAAATGCTCGGACAAAGCTCCATTTAACTCCTCCTATCAAATCAGTCACGACTGCGTATTGCTAGACGGAGGGAGGTGTATTTTTCTGGGACTTCAATGATTAAAAATTTTACAAAAAAAAATAATGAAAAACGCCCCTTTTTCTATATTTTTATTTCAAACTTTTTGTATTTTACTCATTTGTTCAGAAATAATTTGTAGCAATTTCTACTAAAAAGTACGAAATTTGTATTTTATAACTTTGATTACTAGATTGTTGACGTTTTTCGCCAGTCGCATGCGCGCTTCTGCACTGGGAGGTTGTGCTGCTTGCGGCTGCGGGGAACTCTCGTTTTATGAATGAAAAGGCTCATGTATTCAAAAGAATTTTTTTCAGCTTTTTTTAAATTATGAATTTTATTTTTAGCGATTATTTTATTTTTAGTGAATATTTAGCATAATTATAGTAAAATTATGCTTATTACGATGGATAAACTGATTTGGTTGAGCAGGAGTTTTACATGTGTTTAAAAACTCTGCTCAACACATATTAAGATAAATTAATTTATTCATTCGGCATGCGTGCATCCCTTCCTAAATTTTTTTTTGAGTTTTTTTCTGCGTTTGTTGCCGTTTTAACTAAAAAGTGAAGAAATGATAGAACAATATTTATAAAATTTGGCAACGAAGTCCGCAGAACTGTTCAAATTTTTTGTGTCACGCAGTTTGAAAAGATCTATACTTCCAAAGCGTTGCAAAGAACAAGTAATATAAAGGGAAATTTTTGCTCTTACATGTAATAACATCGGTATCTACTCCCTAAAAGTTCAATCTACTCCCCCTTTTCGGTGAAAATACCCGTCAGTTAACCCTGAAAAGTGACAGCACTGGCAGCAAGTGATTTGAGGAGGAGTTAAATGAGCTTTGTCCGAGCTCTTAAACATTTTTAAGAGCTTTGCTGGGGTACATCAAAGTCTAGTAATAACAAGTCTTTCATCTTCATACAAAATTTACCCCCCGTTAGTTGTGTGCGGGCATATATGAACATCACTGCTGAGCAAAACTCAACGCATACTTCGTGAATTCAACGAGACAAAGCCAGATTCTCTCTTTACGATAAAGTATGCAGAACAGAAAAGGAAAGAAAATTGAATCAGCTGTTTTCTTTCATAAATCAAAACAAACGAGCAAATCTGCACCAATACATTAAGTTTATTCCCATATAAACTCATAAAAGTTTAGCTGTATGAAAACGCGTATAAAAATGTTGCATTCTCTCTCTGATAGCCCAGACATCGTCATTTGAAGAACTTTTGCATATAGCTGTTCGCCTTCCACTCATTAACTATAATATGAAGATGAAAGACTTGTTAATTTCTAGACTTTGCGGTACATGCGCGGAATGTCACGACGCACAGTACGGTATTTGAAGGATCTGGGCGGTCAAAATTATTTTTGTGGTCAAATGGGCTTTAAATGTGATATTAAGCTACCATATAGTATTGTTTCCAACTAATAGTGAAAAATTGAAGATTTTATAACTTTCTTAATATTTATTATCCAAAAGTATTTTAAATGCGAATTATTTACATTTCACAAATGAGCTTTGAAATAAGTATGCATCTGAATCGACAATATTACTAAATATCTGCTTATATTCAGCCTGCTGCGATCCGTTATAACCCCACTTGCACCTCATTTCTAGGGCGTTTCTATATTCGTCAAAACTTCACCCAAATCCATCTACAATCGTTTTAATGTGTGATCAAGTAACGCCTGAATATTAATTTCAGCACAAGTTTCTGTAACATTAATTGATCCCGCATGAGGAATGACATTCACACAACATGAGGTTCCCAAAAGTGCGTGCGTCCGTTTGGATGAAAATTATAATAATTTTTGACTCAATGTAGATTAATCAATACTAGTTGGGATCCCCGTTACCGAAATTCGGTCACAAAAACAATAAATATATAAAATTCACGATTAGTTCGAATTTAGATTCAATTTAAATATTTTTATTTCAAAAAAAAAAAAAATTATACGCAATGGCGAATTTTTAATTACTATGAAACATTTCCATTGTCGCTCCAGAACATCTAAAATTTCCCATGACGTCTTGCTTGGCTATGTAGTGGAAAATAGCAGCAACATCAGTTACTACAGCATCATTGAAACGACGAATATCAACTTGGTTATTAACTTTTATGATCATAGAAACTTCAGCTGCAATATTCTCAGGTATTTGACAATATTCATACATGGACCTGAATGAGTGAACAAAAGGATTAATCCGATCTAACTCCAAACCTATTTCACGCATAATATCAATATTACATTCAATATTCGCATTGGTTTTTTGTATTAGGAATCGACAAAAATCAATGGATCGGCAAAAAATACTGCCACAAAATACAACAAAATATAAAATGTACTCGGCACAGCACTGGCGCGGTTCCGAATGGAAATTTCCTGACGTGGGAGCCGGTTAAGCAAAAATGTATGTGAGCGCTGCGTTCGGGATGACGCCATTCGGTTTTTTTTCCGTTCGGATATTCCGAACGCAAGTCCTGGCTTTCGAACCGAATATCAGGAATGGTTTCCGAACGGAATATTTAATAACGTGCGCGGTAAGTAGAATTATTTGTATGAAATGCCTGCATTCGGTTGTCCGAGTACGGAAACCGAATTCGGAAACCGAACACAGAAATCGTACGTGTGCGGCCAGCCTAAAAGAACCACACGAAAACGAATCAAAATTAACCGGAATAACATTCAAAGCACATTTAAAAGAATCAGTCAAAATTTCTAAAGGTGCAACACCATCAACAAACATTTCATTATGAAATGCATCAACATTCATTTCATTCACACCACTATTCAATTCATTATTCAACATTACAACATTCATTTCGTTAGCATTACGTAAATTTCTAACGCGATTTCTAGTATTTTCGCGAAGCGATCTAAAATCGACATTCGAGCGTCCCCGTCGCTGTCTTGGCATTTCGAAAAGAAAACGCGGAAAAAACGTAAGTAGTCACCGATAAATTTCACTCAAAATTCGCAGTTAACTGTTTGGAATGACAAAAATACAACTCAGATTCCGAGAACCATACGAAAACGAATAAAAATTACGCAGAATAACATTCAAAGTACACTTAAATGAATCAATTAAAATTTCTAAAGGCATTCGCCAAAAAACGAACGGCAGCCCCTTACACAATACAACTCAATAATACTATACACAAAAGAGTATAAAAAAAATTCACGCACAAAGTGACCGAGTTTTTTTAAGTCAGTTATGCCGCCAAAAATCTACACAAACGCTTGTTTTTCTCTGTTTCTCATTCGCTTCACTGAAACGGCATTTGTGTCAATCGTAGGCTACTCAGCTCTACGTTGATGCTCACAAAAAATTCAAATTTTCCAACGGCTTTTTAAAATTCGAAAAATTAAAATCGCTATAACTTTTTTATTCGTGAATCGATTTCGTTGAAATTCCTTATTACAAAACTATGCCATAAAAAGAACATTTTCTGAAAATTTAAACGAAATCGGTCCACGAACAAAAAAGCCTTAGCGTGTACAAACTTTTTGTTTGCCTATTAATATATAAGATTCATTAATAAGCCCTTAAGAAATACATAGTTCTTTTGAATTGGTCCCACTTTGGAATCTTCTAAGAAATACAGTAATGAGATAATGTAGAAATTATTTAGAAACATGTCTTATTTACAAGTAATTTATTTATTTGTACTTTGTTAAAATGAAGCTTTCCATTTCCTCCCTTGTAATTTTAGGAATTAATCAAAATTTTTGCAATCAATCTGTTTAAATTTTTCTATCAGGATAGTGTTCACCTAAAACGGGAATATTACCACAATTTTGAGTAATATTTAAATCTTACATATGAATTAAAATTCGCACTATTAATTTCATTCTCAGTTTTCATTATTTTCAGAAATTTTAAGAAAGAGAGATTTGAGATAAGAAAACAGACGGTACGCATCTTTCCGAGATATTTTTTCGTGTAAACACTGTACCCTGTGAAATGTTTTGGGCCTCAACTATTTCGTGCACTTTGTACGTCGATCACTCAAAACCATGCACATACATAATGGATTTTGTCAATCATTTCGGAAAAGTCACACCCACTAGACGGTTAAACTAATTTACCCAATGTAAACAATGGCAAGGAGATGTGAAATAATGGATTGGGATTTCGGAAAATAGACGAATAGGCGGACCCAGGAGGGAGATGGATGGGCTCTGTGACGGCTGATGCAACGGCAATGTTCATCAACCGGAACTAGATAAATGCTGCAAGGGACTCTGAAACTTGGAGAAATGCCCTAGAGGAAGCCAAGGCTAGATTTGGGCTGTAACACCATTGGATCGATGAAAATGTGCCACGAACTTCATCCAACTTGGCTTTAATCTAATTCGGATGTGTAAGCTTTTCTAATAGAATTGTTCATCATCGCACGGTGTTCATTTTTTCCATTTTTCTAAATATAAAATGTTGCATTCTCAAAAGTTTGTGCTTTCGAAATTACATTGCATAGTAACTATGTATATTCATCGGCTAACCTGTTATTAAATAAATCACGTTCACAGTCGTTTATGAGAAAATTCGTAGTATCATCCTAAGCGTCCCATAAGAATATTAAACACTTTGTTCTTTTAAAACATTGTATGTGCTCCTAAAAACTATTTTAGATCTCATGTAATGACTTAAGGAGAACTGTTTCTTTGATCCAAAGGGATTTGGGATGTGGATCTAACCAGTAAACGTGTTTCCAACATTAGCCTTCACTGTCTGGTCTAGAGCAAGAATCACAGGAAATCGGGATCAACTTATGTCACTCCCATCCACTCTGAACGCTTCTTCTTGAAAAGCAATCAGTATGTGCTTTGTTGTTAAATAATTTTTATCCACTTACTAACCCTTGACTAAATAACTTTGTTTCTGGGTGTAGCATTCGTGACGAAAGTGCGAAATGTTAGGAAGAGTTTTAGGATAGTAAACATGGATGGAGCTTATTGATTTAGGATGAGTGAGTGGGGCTTTTCGATGGGGTAAACCAATTTTTTACTTACCCATTAAAGTGCGTAAATCTTCGCAAAATTACATCGCGAAATTCGCCAGCGGCAATTAATTTTCTTATTACATATACAGGATGCTAGGGAACAAACTGTACAAACTTAAGGGGTGGGTTGGTTTTCGATAGGCGAACAAAAAATCGTTTTGAGGGAGGGGTGGAAAATCGTAACGGTTTAGCCGCTAGGGCGTGTTGAAAGTTTTTTGTTAGAAGTTTACATATAATCCTGTATTTTTGTAAACCTATGAGATATTTTCATAAGTAATGAAGCAATCTACGCCAAATACCCCCACCTACTTAAAACTGCCAAAGCCAAGACTGCAGCCCGGGATAGAATTCCAGCGCCTTAGCTCTAGGCTACCGATATATATGTAGGTACTTTATTAGGAATCTCTTTTTTGTCGTTAAATATACTTCCGGTTCGAATTTCCAGACCATTTTCTTAGTTTTAGGTCTCTTGATCAAGAGCTACAATTTGAGATATGGTCCAAGTCTGTAGCGACAGTACTTTCAGAGATGAAAGAAGGTCACAGACGGACAGAGCCTCGGTATAAGCTTTTTTTTGAAAAAGCTAAAATTACGTGTCACAATGTTTGTACACGCTAATTCCCGAAACCGCTCAACAGAATATATGTATATTGCCTGGGCGGCTCGTGGTGGTGGTGTAGGTACTACTTGCCTGTAGTAACCTTCTCAACTGCTGCTTAATAACGCTTCCTAATTTCTCCATGATTTTTAGTACATAAAAATAAAAAATATGTTATCTACAATTTTTTTTTATATTCGAGGCTGAGCATTACCTATCGGATAAATTTTGTACTGCGTACACAACAGACACCTAGCCAACATATTCTGAAATATGCAGAACTTGTCCCTTCTGTTTGAGCCAAATATTGGCAACATTATAAGATGATACTACTGATTTAATCCTAAAAAGGGCCGTCGCTGCTTCCCGTTTTCGTGTTTCGTCGTTTCATGTTTTAGAAGCTGGTCATACCGCCCGCACGGCACTGGTTAACAATTCACTATAACGCTTGCCATAAATGTCGCTCATCAAAATTGCCGTGTCTATATTACGTACCTTCAAAGAGCAGCCATCAACTCATGTCATGATTATCATTAATCTCAGAACATTTTCAATATCCTGTGTTCAGCAGAATAGTACTAAAATCTGAGTTTTCCGATCGCCTTTTATATTTGGTTTTAAATCACGTTTTTCAATCTGTCCCTAAAGCAGTGATCATTTTAGACGTGCGTTAATTTCATCAGCCCGCGTATCTGTCGTGACAACTGGTAACGTTTACACAAAATCTATGCCGATAAAACCGTTAATCCCCACAATAATTGACTTCTTAAATCTTATTGTGTCCTACTAACGGCTTCATTACATTCTTTATTTAGCATGGTGTATTCATCCCAAGAAATGAACATACCGCCCTGTCAAACTTTAATTTGGGACTCTTTTCAGATATTTTACACGCGGGATTTTAATAAGGTTGATGGACTTCTTTTTTTTTTTTTTTTCATTGTTTAACTTTGGTTCATTGTGTTGGATATATTCTTTGTTTAAATTATCATCACACCCAGCGATTGTCTATTTGCGGAGATGGTAAACCTTTGTGGTCGGCTTCACCTTCGTCCACCTCAAGTTCAATGGTTGTGTCCTCGGACATCGAATTGAGACATGGCAGGCTCCTACAAGAGTTATACGCAAGGAAACATTGTAATCCCACTATTCTGCGGAATTTTCTTTAATTTGGTGTCACAAATAACTTCCCAAAAGTCAATAAAGCCAACTTGACGGCTACTCAAGTTATGGAGGAGGAGGGTAAAAGATCACGAAAATCTGTTTTAGTGCATTTTGCATTTATGCATATTTCTGAAAAATTGATTTGATCCTGCCTAACTTGAGTAGCCTTCATCCCTGCGTAACTTGAGTAGCCGGTCAGTTGGCTTTATCGACTTGGAAAATTACTTGTGACACCAAAATAAAGAGAATCTCGCTGGAAAATCTTTAGTTGCGTTTTTTAGAGGTATCTATAAATTACAGAATGTGATGACGAAGATACAACCATTGAACCTGAGATGAACGATGCTGACGCCGACCACATTTCGTTATTTGTCTCTAAGATGAATGTGGATGAATATGACAATATGAAGGGAAAGGCAATAGAAGAGATAGAGAGATAATCAACAAAATTATATCACAACTTGTAACTGACTGGCTGAGAGCAAAAATGGCATATAAATTCCTTGGGAGCAAAAGCGGGTTAAAAATATTTAAGCGCAAAAACGAAACAAATGCACGTCAGAGCAAAAATGGAATAGAAAATATTTCGGGGCAAAAACGAGATAAGTACATGTTGCGTTTTTGCCCCGAACGAAAACTTAACTCGTTTTTGCTTCCAATATTTTTACATTACGTTTTTGCGCGAAACCAAAACTTAATACTAATTAGTTTTCATCCGTAAACTTGAAGCGTTTGGTTGTTGATTTCGACATATTTTTTTCTATACGGACAATTCCGAATCGCCATCATTCTCGTTGTTTACAACTCTATTTTACTTTTTTAAATAGATTTATATTAAATATTATTTATATAATAATATTTAATATATATTAAATGTTATAATAATATTATAATTTCACATTTGAAATTATAAGCAAAAATGTTATTTATCAATTTTTAGTTAAATTTATTATTTTTCGTCTAATTTTATATTTTGACTGGAAATGTAAATTTTTTTATTAAAGGGAGAGTCTTCGTAACAGTAACAGCGTTCAGCGTAAACAGCGAAAAATTTGGAATCGTCTGTACAGAACAAAAAATATCAAGGTCAACAACAAAACAATAAAAGTTTCAGGAAAACGAATAAAGTTTTAGTCTCCGAGCAAAAACGGAATGTAAAAATTTTGGGAGCAAAAACGAGTTAAGTTTTCGTTCTGGGCAAAAACGAGATAAGTACATGTTCCGTTTTTTGCCCCGAAATATATTCTATTCCGTTTTTGCTCTGATGTGTATTTGTTTCGTTTATGCCTCGTAAGTAGTTGCTTATTTTGTTCTTGCCGCGAAATATTTTATATCCCACTTTTGCCCCCCAAATAAATTATATGGCGTTTTTGCTCTCAGCCCGTCAACTATGGACTAGGTCTATGGCATCCCCATGTAAAATCTACTTCAAAGGTGATGAGGAAACGAATGCAGCGCGATGCCCTAGTTTTCTCAGCCCCATATCTCGAAAACTATTGATTCTACGTAAATTCTGAACCTCCGTAACTTGAATTGCCGATCAGTTGGCTTTATGGACTTTTGGGAAATTATTTATTGCATACCCCAAAATAAAAAGAATCCCGCTGAAAAACTCCAGTTGCATTTTTAGAGGTTTGACCTTTTTTTATATAAAGTGACTGGGCTATATAATGTTTAGCAGACTTACAGTTAGTAAAATAATACAACCTGTAAAATAAAAAGAGAAGGAAGGAAATCTTCGGATCCACTTATCGTTTCAGAATAATGCTTAACTAAACAATTCTTTTAATTCTCCTAACTGAGAACTACGAAATAAAACCAAAAAGGCTTATAGCTAAGATTGTCGTGCTATCGCAATACCCGGATTATTCATTCTGTGGTCTTGTTTGCGTTAATTGCAGATCGAAAACTCGCTCGCTCGGCTCACCCCCATACCCTATAGCACCCCACTCGCGCACAATACGGTCTAGAACTTCGTTTATGAATAGAACAACTCGATTGTGGGAAAATCTCCAGCAATCAGTCTTTCCGAACTCGTACAATACCTATGAGTTCAAATGTAAAGCTCATCGACATTTTCTTCTACACCCTCCAGATCCCCTCGAACCTTTCTATTCTCCTATATTCTTCAAACTAACCTTGCTACTAGACATTGCACCACGACCTGAACCACATGACGTACTGGTAGTACAAAGGGTTACTTCTAAGCTTGGTTTTTCATATAAACCAAAAACAAGACCTGTGAAATTAAGAGCTGAATTCAACAGATATTAGCGAAACTATTCAACGTAAAAGACTTGTTGGGACTTGACTGGAAAGGCCAAATTGTTCAGTAACTACTGGAAATTCCGAGTTAAACTTAAATTTCTACAGTGGGACGAGGAAAACAATTCCCAGCCAAAAAGTGCAAATTTGTTGTGTTTGTAAAAGGTAACGAAATTTTTGCACAATTTTTAAAGACTGCTAGGATTTTGATAGGTGGAGTCTTCATGGGAAACTTTCGCTTTGCTAAGACCAGAAAAGGTAATGTTAATTGGAACCGGCTTAGTACGAGTTTATTAGATATTAGCAAAACTAATAAATTTGAGGTTCTTGTGACCCTTAGCCGAGACTTTCCATTTAAACAAAAAAGGCTTACCGAATGTTATGGAATTTTCTTCAGAGCATATTTTCGGTAATATGCTTCGATCGGCAACACAATAAAGTTAGTATCATTTTTGGTTTGGTGCAGGTTTAAAAGTCACAAACGTCGTTTAAACGCAAATGGCTCAAGCGAATTTTATGACAATCTATTCAGATTATATATTAGTTGATACACGTCAATCGGCACCTCAACGACGTCTGTATCTTATTTGGTTCGAGCGATATCGTACAGGTACAAAAATCACATTATGTCGTTTAAACAAAAAAAAGACTCGACCGAATTTTATGAAAATCTTTGCAGATAATATTTTTGTTAATACGCTTCGATCGGCACCTTAACGAAGTCGATATCGATTTTGGTGCCCGCGATATCGTGCAGGTACAAAAATCACATAATTCATTTAAACAAAAAACGGCTCGACCGTATTTTATAAAAAAAAATTTCACACCATACTCCCTTTAGTACGCTTCGAACGACACCTCATCGCAGTTCGAATGGTGCGCGCCATATCGTACAGAAAAAAATGATCACCTACAGAGACACACACACCACAATCTTCTTCTCAAATTTTTGCTTAAAATGCTATTACCCAGGGGGGAAAACCCCTAATTTATTCCACCCGAGTGAATTCCGAATTTATTATAAAGTATTTAGTTTGCAATTAAGCGGCACACTAAAACATTGTTACCTTATGTTGTCATTCTCTTTTCAATGCACATTTTTGTAGTTGTTGAATTCTATGTGCCTGTTTAGACGGTTCGCTTTGCCTCTCCTTTTGGGGCGCCCCAAAGCGAAATATTGTTTAGACGGTTCGCTTTGAGTCCAGTCGCTTTTAAAAAAGCTGGAACAAACGGAACAAGAACTAGGGCTGGACAAAAAGAGCAATATTTCTTTTTAAGTGATACTCGAGTGTTTTTTAAAAAAAATGCTTACAACAATAGAAAAAATAAATTTGGAGAGCATTTAGATTTCTCATAAGAACAACATAGTATTAGAAGGAGTTTAGCAGCAAGAGTTGATTGGCTCCAAGGATTTCAAATTAAATAAATATCTTCTAATCTTGTATAAAGAAAATTATATTTTATAACACCCAATTGAAACAAAAATATTTTAGTGACTGACAATTAGTTAAATTAAAAAGCAATGCTAATGTAATAACAAACTTATAAATCAAGAATACGCTGTCAATACATAGAGAAAACGAAGATGTCTTCATAACAGTTGTGTAGAGAATCGTATGCTCTCCAAAAAAATGCCCTATTATAATTATTTTGCTAAATTCAGCACTTTATACGCATTCAGAATTCATTTCTAAAAAAATAATCATGCTTTCCACCAAAGGAGTCAAAATATATTCATAAAAATGTTGATTTTATTACTTTATTTTGACTACTATTTTATTGAATTTCCTTATAATAATTGTTAAATTATTTTTTTAATTTAATATTTTGGTTCAGCTCATCCGATTTAATAATTATTTCCACAGACTTTTTTATGGGTTTACTTTTATTTTAACAATTGCTTTTTTTGGCTAACCCTAGAGAACATAAGTTAAAAGATTCTCCTTCCTCATTAAAACACGTCTTCTCATCACGGCTGCTGAAATAAAAATAAAATGGAACACTAAAGTGATACAAAATGGAATTAGAACAAACAGCTGATCAGAAAAGGCGAACGTGAGTCGCTTTAAAATGGAGACGCATTTCCCTCCCCCCGAACACTCCCCGCATCAGGGCCGTAACTAGGCAGGGGCAATAGGGGCACTTGCCCAGGGCCCTGGGCCCAGGGGGGCCCCAGAGGGGCCCAGGAAACCCCGATAAAAAATTATCTCAATTATTTTCATGGGGCCTCGGTAGTCTAGGGGTAAGGCGCCTGACTACTATCCCAAGAGGTCCCGGGTTCGAATCCCGGTGGTGCCACGGTCCTAGCCTTTCCCATTTTCCCGCCTACATAACTTTCCTTCTTTCTTCTTCCCTCTTTACATTCCTGATTCCTCCTGTCATAGCCTTCACTAGTTCTCTTCCACGCTCCACCAAGCGCATGCCATCGGTTGGTTGAAGAGATTCAACTCGTTTCAGGAGGCATAACACTCCAGCGAGTTGTTCTCGATGCCCCGATGTCAGAGTCGCGAAATGGTTGAGAGTTGGTGGAATAAAAATATCGCAGTCAGGTTGTGACAGTTCCTTCCTCTCTTCTTTCTCTCTCTCTTCTCTCTATCTTCCGGCTAGAGCTGCTGTTCGACGGTGTATATGGAAAAAAATAGATTGTCGACAGTACAAAGGGACTTTCCCTAAGCCTCTAGTCTGCCACATAAAAAAAAAAAAAAAAAAATTCGTATTTTAATGAATATTCCAAATCACATATTGGTAATTCCATGCCAACTCAGCATGAGTGTCCACCCGCCCATCACGGATTTTAAATTCAACTTCACTGGCGTTTTCTGCACTTAAAAACAACAAATTTTGCCAAATATAAGATTTTTTCGTTGATTCTATTGATTTTTATAATCGATTTTTTATTTTATGTTTTTATCGAAGTCAGAATTCACAATAGTTGAATTTTCTTCTAAATTTGCAAATAGTGAACAGTAAAAAATGTAAAAATACACTATTCTGATAGGAAATTTTATGTAATCGATTTATGACATTGTCGAAGCGAAATTTTTAGATCTAATGGTTCAAATGGCGTTTAAAAAAAAAAAAAACAGCTTTTTTTCAACTTAAAATATCTCAAAATGTGTATACCTCAAAAAATTCTGTTTTACATGAAATCGCAAGGGTTTTAATTGAACTTTACGAATATATCATGATCTTTTGTACTTTTGGCCAACCAAGTTTATTTTCAGGCTATTTTAGTTCAAACTCTGAATTTTCACCAAATGAAGTGATTTTTAATATGTTCTATCACTATATTTTGCAAATACCGGGAAAAAGGCTAGTAACAAACATTTTCACCCTCTATCCCTCTATCATTAACCCTCTATCTTGGTAGACACAAATGAAGTCTAAGTCTCTTGTGACTTCATTCATAAATCTTCTTCATTCAAAAATCGTGCATCCGTGAAGGTTCACAGAGAAATTGTGAAGATTTTTCTTTTCTTTTTGGCTCGTCATTAGAATCAATGAGCGTTGTTGAATTACAAAAGGCGGCGGCAGATTTATCCAGAAAATATGATAAAGATTTGAATAGTCACGAATTAAGCTGTGAGAATGAAAGTTTTAAATTTCAAGTATGTGGGCTGGTGGAAAATTTGAAAGAAACCACTCCTCTAAATATATTACAAGACTATACATGATTTCGAATTAGTCGAATCGTACCAAAACATGGTGGCTGCTTTAAGAATATTTCTAACCCTACCAGTCACCACCGCTTCTTGCGAGAGAAGTTTTAGTAAACTGAAGTTAATTAAAAACTATTTAAGATCGTCGCTCTCACAACAGCGTTTGTCGAACCTGTCTATTATATCAATTGAATCTAACATAGTGCAAGAAATAGATTTTAATAATATAATTGATGAGTTTGCGGAGAAAAAAGCAAGAAGAATGCAATTTAAATAAATTTTTAATTCGTTTTTCTTCATAAATATAAAATAAAAAAAAATTTACAAAAAATATGGACAGGACCAATTTAAAGATTCCTTATTTTGTGTTTATTTATTAAGTGATATACCTACTAAACTTTAAAAATGTGAAAGAACAGGAACTGTAGCCATGGTAAGTTTTTTCTCAATTTTTTTTATTGAGGGGGGCCCAATTTGAAGGTCTTGCCCAGGGCCCACAAAATCCACGTTACGGCCCTGCCCCGCATCGTCAAATTTCGTGTTGAAAGGTGGTGGGCGCGACCCGTCTAAACAGGCACTATATTTGAAGTTTCCGAAAAGCTTTAAAACATAATTTTAAATGGGAAGGGGTATTGCATGAATTGGAAAACCCATTCCACACGAGCGTAAATACGACACGACAAAAGTCGGCTGCAAAAGTGGATTATGGAGAAGAGGCTGAGAGAGGGCGGTGAAAATTGTGTCCATTCCATGGTCATCTGTTATCCTCTTCTCCATAAACCACCTTTGCAGCCAACGTTTGTCGTGTCGTGTGTAAGCTCGAGTGGAATCGCCCGAAGAAATTTTCATTCATTGTATATGTTTCTAGCCGTTACGTTACGACTGAAGTAATTTTTAAGTTGGATACAGTTTTAGCAATCCTTTCTGAACTAGTGACAAAGTATTGTATTCTAAATTCATTACTTTGTAACTAGTACAGAATACAACACTTTGTAATTAAGTCAAAATAAATTACTTTGTAATGTAGAGCGAATAAATGTATTACAGCCTATGCCATGGCTGAAATGTAATTCATTCTTTTCATACAAAAGAATGCAAATGGAATTAGTTCGTTTGTTATGGGATTGATTCTAAATTAATTTCGAATTAATTCTTTTTCCCGCTGGGATTGCGATATATGAAAAGTGTATTATTAGCTGTGCTGTTGGATGGTTTATTACCTCTATGCAGGTACATTAATTTAGACTCTAAAACACTTTTGTAGAGGATGTGTGTGTGGAAGTAATGTTCGTTCACAAATACTTTTTTTCTTAAAAAGGACATGATATGACACTTTAACTTGGTTTTTATCCTTTTAAAACAATTTACTTTCCTGTCGTTTGGCACAGATTTGCTTGACATGCATTTGTTGCACTTCAAATAGTACACCTAAAAATACTTAAAAAATAGAGAAGGGGCAAGTCACCATCATAAAAGGAAATTGCGCACACACCAATTTGCTAGAGACGTGCCAGGAACTGTTCTTTGAATTCAGTTTGCTTTTGGTCCTGTGATAACCCTGAAAGTACATCCATCCATAAGCTCAATTTTCCTTTTTTCTGATTGCGTAAGCTGAAAGCTTTTAAAAGGACTATTTTTCATATTTTGAACCTGCACATTTTTTGTTAGAATTTTAACCCTTTTTATTTGAAGTGGTTTTTAAGTTCAACAAAGGTTGAATTCTGATCTGGGTAAAAACTTTTCCATTCAACTCAACACCAAGTTTTTAGGTTGGGAATGTTTTCTAAAAACGTGCACGTTAAAGCTAATAAGAACATTAGACGAGGCTGACGTTAAAGTTAAAAATCTTCTTTCGAATGTTTCAGGAAGAGGATTTTATTTGAACTTGAAGACATTTTAAAGATAAAAAGGACTTGAATACACATATTTTCGCGGCTATTAACTTTTATATATTCTAGTGGTGGAAAAAACATGTTTCACCCACAGAATAAAAATATTGTATAGCTTGTGCCATTAAACTTTATAATGGGAATGTAAACAAAGCTTATCGTAAAAAAAAATATCATATAAAAAATTCGTTTTTAATTTTAAATGAACTCAAAAGTAAAAAATAATTTTGAATATAGTTTTTATTGCTCCAGCCAGTATATGGAAGCAGCCTACCTTTCGAAATGTAAAAAACCGTGGGACTATTTACCTATATTTATATCAAGGCAAGCGGTCGTTTTCCGAGTTCGTAAGGGCAAACAGCTAAAGCCTTATTTACGCCTGAAGCCTAGTATGGAGTTCGAACGGAATTCCGTTCCCCATATAAAATACACGTAAGAAGATGCACGGAATTCCGTTCACCCGATTTTTCCGTGTACTTTTGGTTTTGTGAGTACGGACTTCCAACGGAATTCTGTTAGTAATATATCACTTGCAAATTTCTAATAGATGGCTCTGCAAGGGAAATTGGGGACTTTTTTCCGTTCATGGTTGACAGAAAAATAGCTGTTGCCTTGGTGATTTTTGTAGTTTATTAAATTTTCTGTTTTTTTTGTGATTCTGACTCTGAATAAAATTTGCGGTTTAAATATTTCATTTTGAATGCTTTTTATTTTATGTTATTTTCTTCTGACTCTGCAACCACCGCATACGCCCCACTAATTATGAATAAATATGTACACAAGAGTCAGCTGTTTACTTTTTCTCCACTATTTTTTCTACACGGATTTTTCCGTGTAGAATTAAATTGCAAAAATACTGAACGGAATTCCGTTCGAACTCCATACTAGGCTTAAAGCCTAGTATGGAGTTCAAACGGAATTCCGTTCCCCATTAAAATACACGTAAAAAATGCACAGAATTCCGTTCACCCAATTTTTCCGTGTACTTTTTGTTTTGGGAGTATGGACTTCGAAGGTAATTCTGTACTTGTGAAACTTTCTAACAGATGGCTCTGCAAGGGAAATTGGAGACTTTTTTCCGTTCACGTTGGACGGAATAAATAGCTAGACAGTTATTCAGTTGTGCTGTTGGTAATTTTGACAGAACGACAAAAAAATCAGCTTTTGCCGTTCTGATTTTTGAAATTTATTAAATTTTCTGTTAATTCCTTTTTTTTAATTCTGACTTTCATTAAATTCATAATAATAATTGCGGTTTAAATAAATGTAATTACTCTTATTGAATGTTTTTTATTTTTTGTTTGCAATCACCGCATACGTACCCCTTATGGCGTTAAGCCTAGTATGGAGTTCGAACGGAATTCCGTTCCCCATATAAAATACATGTAAAAAGATGCACGGAATTCCGTTCACCCGATTTTTCCGTGTACTTTTTGTTTTGTGAGTACGGACTTCGAACGGAATTTTGTTGGTAATATATCACTTGTGAAACTTTCTAACAGATGGCTCTGCAAGTGAATTGGAGACTTTTTTCCTTTCACGTTGGAACGGAATATATAGCTAGACAATTATTCCGTGTTGCTGCTGTTGGTAATTTTGACAGAACGAAAAAAACAGCTGTTGCGGCCAATTGCGTGGTGTAATATGTGGTTTTTATCAGTCAGCTGTTAACTTTTTCTCACCTTTTGACTTTTTCTTCACAGTACTCTACACGGAATTTTTCCGTGTAGAAATATATGCCAAAAATGCTGAACGGAATTCCGTTTGAACTCCATACTAGGCTTTATAAGTTATTTCAATTGCTCAATAAATGAGATGGCGCTAATAGTTAGCCGAAAAGTGTTTACTCGCACTGTTGATGCCAGATGGCTTTAGATGATTAACAAACTTTGTTCATATAAAAGTGGTTTGTCATAACTATGGTGTCAGATTGCGTTAGGTACTATAAAAAACATATGTATTTCATAGTACAGATGCACAATAAAATTTTGAAATACCGATTACTACTTTTGCCGAGTTGGTAATTGTAATTTCGTTACAAGTTAGTCGAATTCAGCACTGTTGATGTCAGATACAGGGGCGGCGCTTTCATAGGTGCGAATGGTGCACTTGCACCGGGCGCAATTTGTCGGGGGCGCTAATTCAGAAATTAAATTTGAAAAAAATTTAGAACTTTGAAAAAAAAAAAACCAAAAAATTAAAAGTATTCTCACGGGTGCAAGAAATTACACAAATTTACCCAATTTCTGTCCCTGTACTTTCTCATGCAAGAAAAAAGCGGTGAAATTTTACTTCTCCTCGCGCAGGAAGTTTCCAGAGATTTTAGCTTCGAGATTCGAAAAATTCGGGAAAAAATCTCCCAAATCAGGGAAAATCTCTCATTTATTGGAGCCCTTTTCGAAAATTCTGTAAAAAGCACCGCATCTACCTTTTTTGTTTGTACCTTTATACCCCGGCTTCAGCGGCCTCAGTTCAATAAAGTTCAATTCAACCCGTATAAGTGGCTTCACAGACTGGCATGTTCAGTTCACGCTTGCTATTGTTGCTGCTTCTTCGCCAGAAGTAAGAAATATCAAAGCTCACTGGAAAGATATTCCATTATCCAGTTGATAACTCTCTTCTGAGCGACATTTTACGTTCAATCTCTCAATTAAAGTTCTGTTGGGCGAACTTAGGCTTTATTTTTCCTGAGTTTAATATGTGAAAATATGTATGGGAGCGCGCAGGCACAAAAATTATAGTTCAATACACCAATTAGCTCGAACTTGCGCGCAGTTCGGACGGTGAAGCCGTGATAATTCTGTTGTAACAAATTAATATGGCCAGTTTCACCGCGGACCAACCAACAAAAAATGGCTGTAATCGTAAATTCCCTTTTGTGAATACAATGAAGAATCGCATGGGTTTTCACAAGAGCAAACAACTAGACGTGTTAGAATAATTTAGCTTCTTGTTGTTGATTTAAATATTAATTCCAGCTTCCACCATTTATTTTCCTAGTAGACTAAAGCCAAAAAACAACAACAACCAAAAAGGATCAAAAAATCTGCCCGCCCCATCGTTCTCGCCTACTCTCGTCTCCGCAAACGATGCAAATTTTTGTTAGTTAGACGCTAACCCATGTGAAGCTTCCAATCTATGTAATTCTTTTATGTTATACGCATTATTATGGTGTGCAATCTTACATTTTGCGCAAACTATGAAATTTATTTCTCCCATTCAACGAGTGTTTGTCTCTTTTCCATTGTCCATTGTCCTTCACTGCGTTCACAAAAGGAACAGCGTATGGGGCGCAATATGGCATAGTGCACCGGGCGCAATATGGCATAGTGCACCGGGCGCAAAAAACCCTAGCGCCGGCCTTGGTCAGATAGCATTCCCTATCATTTCGATGATCAACAAAAAGCGTTCATATTAAACTGGTACGCGTCTCAAGAGATTACCATTTCTTCACAACCGCCTCGACATGGGTATCAAATGAAAGGGATAAGTAGAATACAATAAGCAATAAATAGTTAGATCCACCGCGGCTATCTCAAGAGGACGCATTAAAATTTTCTTCACCACACCCTCGACATAGGTATCAAATGAAAGGGTAAGATAAGTAGAATACAATAAGCTATGCCGTAACATCCATGGCGGCCGTCTCAAGAGGGCGGATTACCTTTTCTTCACCACTCCCTCGACATGGGTATCAATTGAAAGGGTATCATTAGTAGAATGCCATAAGCGATGTAGTGTACTCAATAATATGGTTTGATCCATGGCGGTCATCTCAAGAGGGCGGATCACCATTTTCTTCACAACCCCCTCGACATGGGTATCAATTGAAAGGGTAAGATAAGTAAAATACAATAAGTTATGCCGTAACATCCATGGCGGCCGTCTTAAGAGGGCGGATTACCATTTCTTCACCACGCCCTCGACATGGGTTTCAATTGAAAGGGTATAATTAGTAGACTGCCATAAGCGATATAGTATACTCAATAATATGGTAAAATCCATGGCGGTCATCTCAAGAGGGCGGATTACCTTTTTCCGCACAACCCCCTCGACAAGGGTATCAAATGAAAGGGAATGATAAGTAGAATACAATACACTAGTCCGTAACATCCATGGCGGCCGTCTCAAGAGGGCGGATTACCATTTCTTCACCACTCCCTCGACATGGGTATCAATTTGAGGGGTGGCATTAGTAGAATGCCATAAGCGATATAGTATACTCAATAATATGGTTAGATCCATGGCGATCATCTCAAGAGGGCGAATTACCATTTTCTTCACAACCGCCTCGACATGGGTATCAAATGAAAGTGTACGATAAATAGAACACAATAAGCAATATAATATACTCAATAAATAGTTAGATCCACCGCGGCCATCTCAAGAGGACGCTTTACCATTTTCTTTACCACCCCTTCGGCATAGGTATCAAATGAAAGGGTAAGATAAGAAGAATACAATAAGCTATGCCGTAACATCCATGGCGGCCGTCTCAAGAGAGCGGATTACCATTTCTTCACCACTAGACTACCATAAGCGATAATACTATATCGCTTATGGTACTCTAGTGGTGAATAAATGGTAATCCGCCCTCTTGAGATTGCCGCCATGGATGGTGACTATACAGTCAATATGTGGTTAGATCCACGGCGGTCATCTCAAGAGGGTGGATTACCATTTCCTTCCTCGACATGGATATCAAATGAAAGGATATCATAAGTAGTAGTATACTCAATATATCGTTTGATCCACGGCGGTCACCTCAAGAGGGTAATAATATTAATTTGAATTCCTGCATTTTGTTATTACCTACTTATAAAATAAATAAAAAAATATAATGAACTATTAAATACTTAATATTTATTTATTCAAAAGATTATTTATTTTTTATTTTAGAATGTATTTAAACAAAAAAGAGTGATATCCCACCAAAAAAACATTAAAAATGTGAATTAGAAGTTCGTGGGCGCGGAAATTATTTATTGGGACAGTTTAAGACACACTTATAACAAAAGGAAATGATATGGATTAGTCAAGATGAATCGTTAATAGCATGAAATAATTAAACACGTGCATTAACGAACGAATTCAAAGGAATTTTACAACAATTTTAGAGCATGAATCTTAGCTGTCTTTCGAAATGTAACAAATTTTATTAGAAACACTATAGTCTGAGCCACACTGAGTTCGTTCGTAAATGCACGTGTTTAATTATTTCATGCTATTAACTATTCATCTTGACTAATCCATATCATTTCTTTTTGTTATAAGTGTCTCTCAAACTGTCCCAATAAATAGTTTTTTTATGTGGCAGTTCTAAGCTCAGGAGTCACCCTTTGTACTTACATATTTACTTACTTAATGCTCCTTTAATTCCTCATGGGACATAGGGCAGAAACAGTTGCTCTCCAGCGGACTCTGTTTTGCGAGACAGCTCTTAGCCCTGATCAGGATCACCCAGTTGTTGCGATCACTGCGTTGTTCTAGGTCTTCCGACTCGACGGGATCCTTGGGCATTCCAGTCATGGGCCTGTTTGGCTAGATTTTCGTTTTCGCGTCGCAAGATATGACCAATCCAATTCCATTTCTTTCGCCTGATTTGGTCGTTTATCCTTTCTTGGCCGGCACGGCGCCATAGTCTGTTCTACCAGTCCGTTATGTCGTTTGTCACGTCATGGTTCAATGTCTAGCAGTAAGTTTAGTACGGGAGTGAAATAGGTTAAGGGTTACGAGGGTTCGGGAAGGTGTTGAAGAAGATGGCGATGGACCCTGCATTTGCACTTTTGGATATTGTATGAGTTCAGAAATACCGACTACGAAGGATTGCTGCACCGTCGAGTTGTTCTATTTAGAAATGAATTACTAGTTTGTAGAGTGCGTGAACGGGGAAGTTGCAGATAGACGAAATGAGACGAATGGGCCAATCTGGTGTTGCGGGCATAAGATTTCCGTGGAGAGCGTTTATTTCGGAGAAACAGTCGCTATGATAGTAGCGATATAATTTTGTCAGTGCTGCTACATTTCTACGGTGGCGCAAGGGGCCGATGGTGGAGCAAACGGCGTCGTCACCGATAAGTTTGAGGGCCTTTTTGTACTTTATCTAACTACGCCAAGGTGGTTTTTGGAGCGCCGCCCCAAATGAGAGAGTTATATTCGAGAAGTGGCCGAATGTAGGACTTGTATATTACAGCACCGGCCGATGGTTGTAGGAAGAACTTGCATCTCTTAAGAAATGCACTGGAATGCTTGTTTAGTGATTTGAAATATGTGGTCATTCCAACGTAAGTCTTTGGTAAATGTCACGTCTGAGATGTTAAGGGATGGGTCGGTCATTAGTTCAACACAACCCACTAACACGAATGGAGAGAGATTGCACTTTTTATTGGAGATATGGCAATACCTGGTTTTGGTGGGGTTGAATTCGACCCGATTGTTTCTTCCCCATTTTTGTTCGCAAACTTCCTGTATCTTAGTGGATAGTGGGGCTAGCGCCCACTCTAGAATAAATTTTTTCTACATACACATCCAGGAATCATCCCTGAAAATATAAGCCTTGTAGCCCAACAAAGGTTTTATTGAACGTCTGATGACTTTTACAAGTCGCGAATGAGTGCATATGAGAATTTTAAATCTTAAACACCGAAATATCTTATGATTGGAAATTCATACGGGAAAATGCATAAGATATTTTTTGCAGATAGTCGCATAACTTACAAACTTTGTAAACACATTTTATGATAAGACGTACCGTTTAAAAGATATTAGCCAAAAACGGATTTTTTTAGGGGGTGCTTTTTTTTGGGGGATGCAACCCTCGGCGAGTGAGACCTTTTCGGGAGATTGAAGTACAGCGACAAGGGGTCTTAGTATGGTGGTGGTGGAAATTGTAAAACAACTTCTCTGACACTGGCCAGCCCTAAGTATATAGTTTAATAGTTTAATAGGTTTTAAAGTACACAAGATATACATCTTTTAGAGTACAAAAAAAAAAAGGAACAAAATTAAAATTAAGATTAAAATTAAAATATAATTAAAATTAAACTTAATAATTGAAAGATAAAAATATTAATAAAAAGTAATAAAAAAGTAAAAAATAATAAAAATTCAAAAATAAGAAAATAGTCAAAATTCCAGAGCAAAAAAAAAATAGAAAGAAAGTAGAATTAAAATTAAGATTGAAGTGGGAGTGATAGAGATAGGAGGGACAAAGATAGTTAGTGAGAAGAAGAAGATAGAAAAAGAAACGCATGTCTTCTGAATGTTGTGGCTGAGCTCATTCTCTGAATGTAGTTTGGAAGATTATTCCAAATTCTGAGAGTATGCACAAAGAAGGAACGACTACCGATTAGGGAAGAATGAGCAGGAATCAGGAATTTAACGGATCTCAAGGATTGCAAAGGAGAGAGGAAGTCAGAAAGGTAGCAGGGGCTTTTGGTATAAAAAACCTTATGCAAAAGAAGAAGAGCCATGAGATCGATGAATTGAAAGAGGTCACAGCCCAGTAAGGAATTTTGTACTCGCGACACATGATCAGATCTTCTCATATGAAAAATAAACCTAATGCAATCATTAAACGCTACTCTAAGACGCTGACGGCAAGTTGAGTCGAAAGAAATATATACCAGCGAGCCGTAAAGGAAATGAGGAACAACAAGAGATTTAATAAGTTTGGCTCGAATGGGCAAAGATAACAGACTGCCATGTAACCATAGTTTACGAAGTGTGCCATAGATCTTAGAGAGCAGCAATGAGACATGATTGCAGCAGGAGAGTTTGGAATTTACAACAATACCCAGGTTTTTGGCATAGTCAACGATTGGAAGGGGAACATTATTAAGTAGAAGAGGAGAGAAACCATGGGGGGACAGTAAGCGACGACTAAGGAAAATTACTTGTGATTTAACTGGATTTAATTTAAGAAAATTATTCGAACTCCATTCGTTTATTCGAGATAAGGTGCAATTAAGTTCAGACACACAATTTTCAATTTGATTAATAGGACAAGAGGTATATAGCTGGAGATCATCAGCATATAAATGATAAGAGCAGCGACGGATTACAGAGGGAAGATCATTAATATAAAGGGAGAACAGCAAAGGACCAAGAACCGAACCCTGAGGGACACCTGCAGGCACACTTAGGAAAGAAGAAGTAACATTATTATGCCGAACACACTGATATCTATTAGAGAGAAGTGAAGAGAGAAGGCGAACAGAAGAAGAGGAAAAGTGATACCGTTGACTAAGTTTATAGAGCAGATGCGAGTGAACTACAGAGTCGAAGGCTTTGGAGAAGTCAAGAAGAACTAGTATAGCAATGTCACCTCTGTCAAGGGCAGAACGGAGATCAGTTGTAACCTTCAATATAGCAGTTTGACAACTATGGGATTTGCGGAAGCCGGATTGGAATTTAGAAAGGAAATTATTAGAATCAAGATATCGCAAGACTTGAGTAGATACAATTTTTTCAAAAACTTTAGCGAGAAAGGGTAGAATACTAATAGGGCGAAAGTCTGACAAATTAACGGGGGAGGACTTTTTAGGAATGGGAGTAACTATTGCTTTTTTCCAGACTAATGGTACTTGGGAGGTTGTCAGGCAATAGTTAACAATATGCGTGATGACATCAACGATTAAAGGGGAAAGAATCTTAAGAAAGCGAGGAGAAATACCATCATAACCAACGCTATTGGACGAAATGGAATGCAGTATGCCGAGTACTTCAAGCGAGTCAACACAATAGAAATTAAAGCCGTCAGATAATAGAGAGTAGGAAGAAGGAGAATCGGAAGTGGAAGACAGTGGGAAATTGGAAGGAGATTGAACAAAAGATGCATTGAGTGAGTTTACATCAACATCAAATGAGTTAAGCTCAGAGGTATGAATGCCTAGAGACCGAAGATTAGACCAAAGACATTTAGGGGACAGAGTAGGATCAAGCTTACGTGAGTAAAATTCACGCTTGGCCGATTTGACTTTGCTATTGATTAAGTTTCGAAGATTTTTGTACTCACTGAGGTAGCTCGGGATCCTAGTACTGCGATAGCGTCTGTACAAGAACTCACGCTCAACAATCAATTTGCGGATTTCATAAGAAAACCAGGGACAACTTGGAGATTTACAACGTCTTCTAGTGACTATAGGGACACATTGATTAAACAGGGATTGGATGAAAGAATTCAAGAGTTCAACCTTAGTATCAACACAGGTGGAATTGAAGATATCAGCCCAAGGTAAAGACGAAGTAAATTCAGAAAGGCGAGCAAAATTGATGTTATTGAAATCCCGGTATGAAAAGAAGTTAGGTAAGGAGGGAGGGTGAAAGGTAAAATGAAGGGAGAGGAAGAGAATATCGTGATCAAGATAGCTAGGAGGAGAGATTTGGTTATGTTTTAATACTAAATTGGTGGATGTAGCAGTGATAACATCAAGGAGCGATGGATTATGGCAGTTCAAAAATGTGGGCAGTTGATTTAGAATACTAAGGTCCAATGACCCCAAAAAGTATTTGAGTGTGTTTGCTCGTTCATTGGCCTTTAGCAAATCAACATTAAAATCGCCAGCGGCAATTATGTTATCATAATGACGGGAGAGACTAGACACGAGATCGAAGAAGTGAGAAGCAACATCAGGTGTAAATACATTAGGTGGGCAGTAAACACTGACAATAACACATTTGTCATATGGTGATTTTATTTCCACTGCAATGAATTCAAAATGTGAGCCAATGGACTGGCCTACTATCTTTGAGGAGAGAGAGGAGGTGACATATATTGCAACACCACCTCCAGTACGACCCACACGATCATTCCGATGCATGCAAAAAGCAGGCAAGGAAACAAAGGAAGTAGGGATTTCCGGTTTCAGCCACGTCTCATTCACTACAATGGCATGCAGTTTTGTGTTTTCAAACATGAACCTCAGTTCATCCATTTTATTTCTCAGACTTCTTGCATTCATGGTACATATATTCAGCCCTGAGGAGGAAGAGCAGAGGATATTCAGTAGCCTTCCTTCACCGTGCACTCTATCAGAGAAATTCATCGTTATATAATGAGCAACCGAGCCACATAAACAGAATCACACACGCAGAAATAATATAAAGAGAAGTGTGAAGAATTGAAAGAAGAGAGAAAGATAGAAGAAGAAGATAAGACGAAATTCTTAAGGCTAACATAACATAAAAAATATAAAAACGAAAATATAAATAAGTATATAAAAAATTAAAAAAAGAAAAAAAAACAGAATAAAAGAAAAAGTTAAAACAAAATCAAATTATAAATATGTATATAAAAAAAAAAAAAAAGAAAGAAAGAAAGAAATGAATAACAAATTCGAAAAAAAAGCAGTAAAGAAAATAAATAATCAAAAAAAAAAAAAAAAAAAAAAAAGTAGAAGGAGAACTACCATTTTTGGTGAATCCTTCCTAAACATATTTGCGGAAATCTCGAAGTTTGGTATCCCGCAACTAAGAAGATTCATTACCTCCACGAGGTGGTTTAGCGAAGAAACGACTCTTTAACATATGGTTAAAGCGGAATCATTATGGCATCACAATGGGCCTATCCCGCTGGCCTAAGTGTTTTGGCTATGCACCAGCAGCTCAACCATATCTAACGTAACCTAACCTTTAGGATACCTAGTCTACCAACTTTTCTTCGGCGAAAATTCTTGAAACCGCG
Organism: Thereva unica; assembly: GCA_949987705.1. Classification (NCBI taxonomy): domain Eukaryota; kingdom Metazoa; phylum Arthropoda; class Insecta; order Diptera; family Therevidae; genus Thereva; species Thereva unica. The sequence continues at coordinate 70,956,479 of OX465282.1, read as the reverse complement.
GCTTTTTTCCTCCACGTTGCTTAACAGTCGACCTTTTTATTCATAGCCGCATGAGATGGCGATGATACACGTGAAACAATACACGTCCGATAAAAATGTTAGATCGTTAAGAGTATCTACCACCCCAAACCTGTTGAATTATAAGCTTCCAAAAATTTATTAATAATGAACTGATTTTTTTAACGATCGCTTAAAAAATATGTAAAATTACATGCTAAATAGGTCCGACCATTTTTGTTGCTGATTTCGTTGTTCGACGAGACAAAGTCGTCTATTTCATGAAGGAAGCATATTTGACGAAAACATTAATAAATTATACATATTTACTATAATATTAGGTACATGTCAGTCACTCTTTAATTTTGCTCGAGTACAGACGTAATTTACGAGTGATGTGATTAGTAATCTGTACTGTAATTCTCTCAGAATAATGTCTCAAACCTGTGTAAAATGTGACAATGAGCTGTTCGTAGACAGCTCCGTGGTTTGTGCGGTTTGTAAAGACTCCTATCATAAAAGGTGCGCAACCATTTCGGATAACGAGTGTAAAGTCTTAAAATCTAATCCCAGCATCAGCTGGAACTGTCGCCATTGTGTTCACTTTTCACTCAATGATCTTGTCTCTAAAGTTTCGGAATTGTCACCAGCAACAGAGGTGACGTCACACGCTTCCACAACAAATCAGTCGGATGTCAACAATGTAGCTCCAGTCTTAATCAATCCTACCGATAACAGCAGCTGGACGGTCGTGAAGAAGAAAAAAAGAACCGCAATACAAAATTCCTCCGATTTATGTGCTGTCGTAGCCCATAAATGGTTCCATGTCTCCCATCTTGATGTTAAAACGTCTGAAGACGAAATTTACAAAATTTGTTTCTACAAAATTTGGCATACCGGATATGGATATAGTATGCAAACGGTTAACCAAAAAGGATGCAGTAATTGAGGAGCCGACATTCGAACAAACTTTTAAATGCTTCATCTTGGCCTAGAGGTGTTGCAATTAAACCCTTTATTTTTGATTTAAAAAACGGGGCGCTCACCCCAGACATAGCAAAGTCATACACAATTTCTTAAATCCTGCTAATTTTACTATTTACTATCAAAACATTAGAGTAATGTGTTCGAAAGTGAATGACATATGCTTAAATATTGTCGAAGGCGATTATGACATTATTGTGCTCTCTGAAACGTGGCTTACTGCTAAAGATACCTTCTGAATTCCTTAATGAATCTTCCTACATATATTGTTTATAGAAAAGATAGATGTCCGTTAGCTACTGGTTTCTCGAAGAGTGGAGGTGTGCTAATTGCTATAAAAAATCGTTTAAGATCGAGACGAATCACTCTTCCGAATGATGGACCGTTGATAGAACAAATTGGTGTGTCGGTTATTGTTCCTGAAATTGGCACATGCTATATTTTTGCCAGCTATATTCCACCTGTTTCTTCTTTTGAAATATATAACTGACTCGCGGAAAACATCTCATTAGTTGGTGATACCTGTGTTATGAAGAATGATATCTGCATCATTATAGGTGATTTTAACTTATCAAATGTCAGATGGTGCGATTTGGATGATGCTACTGGACTCTGCCCGCTAAACATTCGTCATGATTCTGAATATGCTACTATCGATTAGGCTAGTAGGCTAAACTTAATCCAGATCAATAATTTATTTAATTTCTTAGGTAAAGTTCTTGATCTTATTAACTTCCCACTATAGGAAGTTATTGTAATCGGTCCGAAAATCGAAATCGAAAATTTCGACGTATTTTCATCTTTCAAGGTCCCAGGAGCATTTTAAGCAAAAAATTGAGAGGAAGTATGTGTGTGTGTGCGTACGGATGTGGTCATTTTTTCCTGCACGATATCGCAGGAACCAAAAAAGATATCGACTTCGTTGAGGTGTCGTTCGAAGCGTATTAACCGAAATATGATCTGAAAAGATTTTCATTCAATTCGGTCGAGCCGTTTTTTTGTCTAAGCGGCGTAAGTGATTTTTGTACCTGCACGATATCGCCCGAACCACGAAGGATACTGACTTACTTGAGGTGCCGTTCGAAGCGTATTAGCGACAATATTATCTCAAAAGATTTTTATAATATTCGGTCGAGCGGTTTTTCGTTTAAATGACATAAATGATTTTTGTACCTGCACGATATCGCGCGAACTATAAAAGATATCGACTTAGTGACGTGCCGTTCGAAGAGTATTAACCAAAATATGAGATCAGAAAAGATTTTCATAAAATTCGTTTTTTTTAAACGACGTTTATGATTTTTGTACCTGCACGATACCGCGCGAACTAAAAACTAACTTCATTGAGGTTCCGAAAAAAAATATTACCTACCGAAGAAATGATCTGAAAAAATTTCATAATATTCGGTCGGCTAATTGTCAGAAAGACCTTAAATTGACAAGTTTTGCTAATATCTAATAAACTCGATGCAATGAGACCCGTTCTTAACGAAGAGATCTTTTTTCGCTGCTGCACAGCGATAGCCTTCGAAAAAAACATCACTTGTCAAAATCCGACAACCTTCCAAAATTTCGTTACCCTTTACAAACAGCGCGAATTTTTCAAACCTTGGATTAACACTTTTTGACGGGGTATTGTTTTCTACGCATGATACAGTTTCAGGAAAATGCGATTTATCCCGGGATTTCCAGTAGTTACCACAAAATTTGCTCTTTTTGGTTAAGTCTGACAAGTACCTATCAGTTACAATTTTGCTAATATCTCCGGAAAGCTTTGGAATTTCCAAATGAAGTCATTCGCTTCTCAGTTTGTCAACGGCGCTTCAGCACGCTCAATACGAATTTGAACCCCCGCTTTAGATCAGAACGAAATACGGAGGACATGTTTGTTTGCTAACGTTCAGGAAAAACAAATTCTCTAGAAAAAACTTGTGGATTTACTACTATTATAATTATTTGAACTAGCTTCTCTCGGGATTGCTTTGTCATCAGTTCTGATACTAGCCAATTTTCCACCAGTGCTAAAGGTATAACTATTTTGTAAGAAGTCCGTTTATTCCATCTTCGTTTATCATACTGGAAAGTTAATCGTGTGGACCGAAGGGGTCAAACCCACATCCCAACTAGTTTTTACTAACAGTGATCTTAAATACTGTCTTATGGAACCTCAAATTCCGTTATGTAAAATTGATTTATATCACCGACCGGTCCTCTTCACATTAATGCTTATATTTGTACTTCTTTTAAGGAAAGGTCATCAAAGCTGAATTATCGCAAGGCTGATTATCAATCCATAAATGCAGCTCTCAAAACTGTTGACTGATCAACTTTCCTGGATTGCCAGAGGAGCAGTCTGGACGATGTATATAATGCTTTTTTGTCAATCATTCATGATGCCATCTCGAGATTTGTTCCATTCTGCTCTTCTACAAAACTTAATCATCCCCCCTAGTTTTGGTAAGGGCTTATTGCGGTTGAAAAATGCGAAGAATAAAATGCATAGGCGTTACATATTGGGGAGAACGGATGAAGACTATATTACTTTCTCCAGGTTGAGGAGAGCATATAATTACCTGCATAGATTTCTTTTCAACCAATATATTGCATCAATTGAAGCAAATATTAAAGTGAACGCAAAGGCCTTTTGGTCTTTTCTGGATACCAAGAGCTCTTCACCAACAATACCTCTGGTCATGAATTATAATGACGTGTCATCTGTCAATCTAGAGGAAAGTGTTGAGCTGTTTGCATCCTTTTAGCTCTGTCTACAATCGTAATATCAATCACAGCCAACCTGCCTCATTTAGTAATAAGTCTCAGATAGACATTTCGGTCTTATCTCTTAGTTTCAACAAAATACTACAAGGCCTGTGCAATCTGTCTGATGAAGGTTTTTACGGGGATGACTTAATTTGTAATCTCCTTCTAAAAAAATGTGCTATAAATCTGGCTCCCCGTTGATGGTCAATTTTAATTACTCTTTAAAACAAGGCAAATTCCTCTATTGTTGGAAATACTCCTTCATCAACCTCAAACCACTGCATAAATCCGGTGCTCGTGACAACGTTTGTAACTATAGAGGCATCGCCAAACTCTTACCGGTCCCTAAACTATTCGAATCAATTGTAAAGGATGTTATTAACTTCCCAGTATAGGAAGTTATTGTAATCGGTCCGAAAATCGAAATCGAAAATTTCAACGTATTTTCATCTTTCAAGGTCCCAGGAGCATTTTAAGCAAAAAATTGGGAGGAAGTATGTGTGTGTGTGTGTGTGTGTATGTGCGTACGGATGTGGTCATTTTTTCCTGCACGATATCGCGCGAACCAAAACTGATATCGACTTCGTTGAGGTGTTGTTCGAAGCGTATTAACCGAAATATGATCTGAAAAGAATTTCATGAAATTCGGTCCAGCCGTTTTTTTGTTTGAGCGAAGTAAGTGATTTTTGTACCTGCACGATATCGCCCGAACCACGAAAGATATTGACTTACTTGAGGTGCCGTTCGAAGCGTATTAGCGACAATATTATCTGAAAAGATTTTTATAATATTCGGTCCAGCGGTTTTTTGGTTTAAATGACTTAAGTGATTCTTGTACCTGCACGATATCGCGCGAACTATAAAAGATATCGACTTAGTTGACGTGCCGTTCGAAAAGTATTAACCAAAATATGATCTGAAAAGATTTTCATAAAATTCGGTCGAGCCGTTTTTTTGTTTAAGCGGCGTAAGTGATTTTTGTACATGCACGATATGGCCCGAACCACAAAAGATATTGACTTACTTAAGGTGCCGTTCGAAGCGTATTAGCGACAATATAATTTGAAAATATTTTTATAATATTCGGTCCAGCGGGTTTTTGGTTTAAATGACTTAAGTGATTTTTGTACCTGCACGATACCGCGCGAACAAAAAACTATATCGACTTCATTGAGGTGCCGAAAAACATTAATACATCAATTTTATATACATTTTCGTCATCCTAATCTTGTGCGCACTTTTAGTTTGACATTTTAGCGAAAATATTGATAAACAATTGTGACAAATTCTCGGTATTATGCATATATTCTATATTGCCTATTGTTCATTTATTATTAAAATATCCATTCATAATATTCAACATCCATCTTACTGGGAAGTTGATCGTGTGGACCGAAAGGGTCGAACCCACATCCCAACTAGTTTACTTTTGTCTTAAGCATACTATTGATGATAGGCAGCATGGTTTTATAAGTGGTAAATCTACTGTCACAAACTTGGTTTTATTTAAAAATCATACCATGAGTATTATAGATAATGGTGGTCAGGTAGATGCCATCATGACGGATTTCTCGAAAGCGTTTGATAAAGTAAATCATGATCTTCTTGTGCCTCTATTAGAAGCATATGGTTTTCATAGCAGTATGCTGCTATGGTTGGATTCATATTTGAGAAATCGTAAATAGGACGTTTTATTAAAGTCTACTGTCTCTTCATGTTTCGAGGTGCCTTCTGGGGTTCGCCAAGGAAGCCACTTAGGGCCTCTTTTATTTATCCTATTTGTAAATTCTGTGTCAACTCTTTGTAAGCATGCTGCTGTACTCCTTTATGCCGACGATATGAAGATTTTTGCCCTCATACGCTCTGAGTCGGAATGTGCTCTACTTCAGGATGAACTAAATGTTTTTCTTGAATGGTCTAAGGGCATTGATCTGGAGCTAAATAAATCCAAATGTAATGCTTTTCTTATTTTCGCTCAAAAGACCCTATAATCTACCCTTACTCGCTCGAAGGCTGTATACTTGCTCCTCCGGCGACTATTAGAGATCATGGAGTTTACTTTGACCACAAGTTGGACTCTTCGGTCCACATAGAAGTAGCGTGCAATAAAGCCAATCAAATGCTTGGTTTTATTAAGAGAAACGCTGGCGCTTTCAAGGATCCCTTTACACTAAAGACTCTTTACGTTTCCTTGGTAAGATCGGTTCTTGAATATGCATCCGTTGTATGGTCTCCATATACGAAAGTGTATGAAAATCGAATCGAAGCTGTCCAGAAAAATTTCTTAATTACGTATTTTGGCACCTGTTATGTTTGTGCGAGATACTCGTTGTTTTAAAGTTCAGTCTTCTTCTCTTCTCGCTTTGTTCAATATTTATGCACCTGAGACACGCCTTAGATCTTGACCCTTGTTGTTTATATCGACGCACAGACCCATGTATGGGCAGAATGAGCCAGTCTTGAGAGCGGCGTCGTGCTTCAACTATGTTTATGATCATCTTGATCTATCAATGGATAAACAAATTTTTAAAGAAACTGCAAAGTTGTAATTGCAGTCTGTTCTTTGCGATGGTTCCGCTGGATTGCTCTTTTGCGAAAACTTAAATTAATCTTAAGTTAATTATAATTCTTTATTTTATTTATAGAAATCCTTTGTAAAGTTATTGTCTTTAGTCTGTAAGTTTCATACTGTAGACTGTATAAATAAATAAATAAATAAATGTCACTCAATGTGAGGAGAACGTCCCGTAATCACCCCCTTTTGCGTTAAAGTCACCTAATAAGACTCTCATTTATCATAAGTCCCTCCGAGTAGTTCATAAAAATCATCCGTTTCTTGTTCATGTTTTTCTTCTGTAGGCAAGCGCGCCATGATAAAGGTTATATTGCGAAATCCGGATTTAATTTTTAAAGTCGGATTCCAATGCAAATCAGTTCGTAGTCAATGACGTTGTTTTTTGTCTAATACCCTCGGCAGACTTGCGCACTTAATGTGGTTTATCTTTTATATAGATCTACGTAATTTTGACGTCTTAATCTAGATTAAGTGTGCAAGTCTGTCTCCGGTAATAGGCACACAAAAATCAACCCGTTCCTTCTGGACTATTGCCACTGCAGAATAAGATAGCGTCTCTTCATTTTCCTTTACTAGTTCATATTAGTTCTTGTAGTCTAACGAAGAATTTTCTATATCGTCTAAGCTCATCTATCATTTCTGCTATTTCTCGAGGTCTATACAAATCATGTTCCGAATCATCATCCTTGAATCATTAATCCTGGGACGTTGATGATGAAATATCACTTTCAAGGTTTAGTTTCTCACTTCATATTCTTATTTCTATAGAACGGTGTCAATAAAATGATTTTCGAAACATGTCAATATTGTACAATATAACACTAGCTAAAAGCCTTCTCAAAAATAAATAAAGTGGAATCTTTAATTTATGCAATCTTTAACATTCCTAACTTGAGTGTTTGATTTATCACCTTCCGTAAATAATTGAGTTCCTCAGGAGAATTGCCCGTAGCTGAGTACTGAGTGAGTAAATTTATTTAAATGAGTAATTGCCACCGGACACGAGAGTCATTTGTAACTATTCTTAAAAAAGGTGAAAAAACGAATTTCAGCTTGAAAAAATGTACCTATTTAGTAACAGCAACGGAAAGACTGGAAGTTTCTTTTTCAAATAGACAGAATAATTTATTTTTATTTAATTATGGCTCAGGGTACATCCTCGTTTTAAAAGTTTGCTTACAGGCTAATGAACTTGTCTTTGTCATATTCAAGTAAAAAAATTATGTCAAACAGGGAGTTTAGGGGAGTTAATTAATTTTGTTCTTTAAATTATTAGCGAAAACACTAAAGCCATCTATTGTAGCGAATTAGAAAAGCAAAAATCCCAAGTATTGTCAAGAGCTCTATTATTTAATCGAGTCAAACAGCAAGTTCCAACCAGAAAACAGGAAAGGTAATTCTCCATAAGATCCCATCCAGAACAGCCGGAATTTGTGGAACTGCCACAACCTAGCCGCGACATTATTGCACCTACTCCCTACCATTACTATCGCGACTCTGACATCGGGGCATCGAGAAACATCTTGCTGGTGTGTTATGCCTCCTGAAACGAGTTAAATCTCATAAACCAACCGATGACATGCGTTTTGGTGGAGCGGGGAAGGGCTAAGGAAGGCTATGACAGGGGAATCAGGAATGAAAAGAGGGAAGAAGAAAGAAGGAAAGTTATGTAGGTGAGCAAGTGGGAAAGGTGAAGGACCGTGGCTTGCCGAGATTAGAACCCTGAACCTCTTGGATGGTAGCCAGACGCCTTACTTCCTAGGTTACTGAGGCGAGTGCTGTCAAGACAGTTTAAACCAGGTCTTCGGTCTGTAGTGGCCTGGCTGATTATTTATGTACACTATTTACATATTTTTTTATTATATATGTATATTTACATGGCGAGTTTAAAGTTATAACTGAATTTATACCTACTTTATACATAGGATGGAGATATTCCAGCGCCTACTTTAAAATAGACGACAAAATATCTCCCGCCTGCTATGTTAAACTTATGTATGGGATACCAGGTAGCTGCTGTCATAGCCTACCTGGTTCCCTATAGGTCGTCAAAGGCAAATTGTTTAGGAGTGCTGGCATTTCTGTACCTGTAAAGTCAGTGTGAGCTGTACTAGATTTTGGGCAAAAAACTTCAATAAATCTATCAGCAAACAAATTTCTTTGGGGCATGAGAACTGTGTGCTACCATTTGTCATAGTTGACGGGTAAGCTGAAGTTTTTCGATTTATATTAACGAAGTCAAAGAATTTCTTAGGTTCGTTTATAATATTTTCTTCGATAGTGTTTAAGTAAGTGCTATAGGCCTCACCTTACCTAAGTCAGAATTCAACGGCGTAATTTGACTTCCGCTTTTACGTGGGTGTTTTTTCTAATCATATTATATAAATTATTTCTCTGATTACGTAGAGATCGCATATTATTATAAATTATTATCGGTTCCGATAATTAATCTTCTTCTTCTTTCTTCTTTAACGGCTCTACAACCGGGATCCGGTCCTGGCCTCGCGCAACTGTTCTCTCCACCGGTCCCGATTCTGAGCCGATGTCATCCAGTTTGGCATCCCTAAACTCTGAGCGTCCTGGTCCACGCCATCCTTCCAACGAAGGTTGGGCCCAAAGTCTAGAAATTAACAAGTCTTTCATCTTCATATGGTTAATGAGTGAAAGGCGAACAGCTGCGTGCACAAGTTTTTCAAATGACGATGCCAGGCTATCAGAGAGAGAATGCAACATTTTTATACGCGCTGGAATACAACCATAAGTCGGAAAATTGTATGAGTTTATATGGGGATGTATTGGTGCATATTTGCTCGTTTGTTTAGAAGACTTCAATTTTGACAGCTGATTCAATTGTCTTTCCTTTTCTGGTCTGCATACTTGATTGAAGAGAGAGAATCTGGCTTTGTCTGGCCGAGTTCACGAAGTATGCGTTGAGTTTTGCTCAGCAGTGATGTTCATATATGCACGTACACAATCAACGGTCGGAAATTTTTGTATGAAGATGAAAGACTTGTTATTACTAGACTTTGGTTGGGCCTCCCTCGCTGTCGCACCCCATAGGTCTTACCGCAGAGAACTTTCCGGGCAGGGCATCTAGCTCGTATGAGTGAAGATGAGTCTGCTCGGAAAGTTCTCTGCGGTAAGACCTATGGGGTGCGACAGCGAGGGAGGCCCAACCGGAGTCTACCGAGCTTTATTTTCTTCACAACATCTATGTCGCGATAGCGCTCGTAGATCTCGTCATTGTAGAGTCTCCGGAATCGTCCTTCCTCACATACGGGGCCAACAATCCTCCGAAGTATTTTCCTCTCAAACACGCCCAAGAGGTTTGAGTGCTTAGTAGGCTTACTATAGTAGACTTTGTTGGCTTTTAGCAGTCGTGCGCGTATTTCTGGTTCCATGCTATTGTCGGCTGCTACTATTGACCCAAGGTAGGTAAATGATTTTACCACGTCAAACTCGTGTTCCGCTACCTTGATTGTGGAACCAATGTTAGGTGTTCTTACAGACGAGGCCACCATGTACTTTGTTTTGCTTTCGTTAATGTGCCGTCCCAGATTTCCTGCCGCTTTCTCAATCTGAGTGAAAGCTTCTTGTACAGCTGTTGTTGTTCTTCCAATGATGTCAATGTCGTCTGCGTAAGCCAGTAATTGGGTGGACTTGTGGAGGATTGTACCCTTGATGTCACGCCCGAATCTCGGATCACTTTCTCCAACGCCAGGTTGAAAAGGAGGCAGGCCAGACCGTCCCCTTGTCGGAGTCCATTATAGATGTTGATTGGTCTGGACAGTGTTTCGGATACCTTTACTTGGCTTGACACATTGATCATGGTCAGCCTACATAGTCTTGTCAGTTTGTTGGGTATGCCGAATTCTCTCATGGCTTTGTAGATTTCTACCCTGGCTATGCTATCATAGGCGGCTTTAAAGTCTATGAAGAGGTGTTGAAGTGAGTTTTGAAACTCTACACATTTTTCCATAGGCTGCCTCAAGGTGAAAATCTTATCAGTCGTTGATTTGCCTTGGCTGAAGCCACACTGGTAATGGCCTATGATGTTTCTGGCGTATGGGGCCATCCTGTTTTGTAGGACAGCGGAGAATATCTTATACACGGTACTCAACAATGTTATACCACGATAATTAGTGCACTCTATGATATCTCCTTTTTTGTGTACCGGACAGAGTATGCCTTTTCTCCAGTCTCCGATAATTAATGCCTTTTTATAATTTTGGGAACATATTTATCAATGATGTTGAAGATAATAGTGTAGAAGGACGAAACTACTTCGTCAAGATCATTGCTTAAAAGCCTAAGCTCCCAGTCGACAAGGGATAATTCGAAACCAATACTATCAAAATTTGCGTTCTTAAAGTCATATACTATTGAGTTGTTGGATGACGTAACATTGTCAGAAATGGCGGTGCTGAGTTCAAGCACCCAAGCGGAGTGTGAGTAGAATTGGTGAATAGGTTCTCCTCATCGGAAGCGGTTAGTATAATTACCTTCTCATAGGAATTAGTGCCATTTACCAGAATGGTGAAAAGTGCCGATAAGCTTTATATCGATAGCTTTTAAGACGTTAAGTAGAAGCAGGTTACGCTCCTCGTCGGGGATAAATAAAAGATTGGGACGATTAAAATCACCCAAAACAGATATTTCGTATGCAGTGGCGACGACAGGTGTGATATGAAGTAAATCATCATACTTAGATTCGTCAGAAAGTGGGGGTATATAGAAAGTGCCGTTGAGTATGTTTTTCTTGCCCTATTTTACTCGAACAAAAACATACTCGAACTAGTTGGGATGTGGGTTTGACCCCTTCGGTCCACACGATTAACTTCCCAGTAAGATGAATGAAGATGGAATAAACTGACTTCTTACAAAATAGTTATACGTTTAGCACTAGTGGAAAATTGGCTAGTATCAGAACTGATGACAAAGCAATCCCGAGAGAAGCTAGTTCAAATAACTATAATAGTAGTATATTCACAAGATTCTTCTAGAGAATTTGTTTTTCCTGAACGTTACCAAACAAACATGTCTTCCGTATTTCGTTCGCTGTACTAAAGCGGGTGTTCAAATTCGAATTGAGCGGGCTGAAGCACCGTTGACAAACTGAGAATCGAATTTCATTTGGAAAAACCAAAGCTTTCCGGAGATATTAGCAAAATTGTAACTGTTAAGTACTTGTCAGACTTAACCAAAAAGTACAAATTTTGCGGTAACTACTGGAAATCCCGGGATGAACCGCAATTTTCTGAAATTGTATCACGCGTAGAAAACAAATCCTCGTCAAAAAGTGCTAATTCAAGGTTTGAAAAATTCGCGCTGTTTGTAAAGGGTAACGAAATTTTTGCACGATTCTGAAAGGTTGGCGGATTTTGACAAGTGATGTTTTGTTCGATGGCTATCGCTGTTAGTCTAAGCTCCCACCGCAAAAAAGGTACCCCATCGAACACCTCAAAACAATAAAATGCGATTGGCTGAAAAACATGTAAAAAACATGTAAAAAACATGTAAAGCCCGCCAGACTAGTAAAAATTTGTTAATTGCTATTTTTTAAGAATTTTTGAATTTTGTTAAAAAACAATGATTTTACTTTCCAAAACACCTGTCTGAAATTTATACAATTTGTAGTAAATAATGAACCATTTTTGAAAAAATTTGTCTGTCTGACAATTTTAGTTTATTAGCTTCTGACAGACCTTATGTTATAAATTCTTTTTCTTTATAAGAATGCACTTCATAACACCTCCTTGAATTTTGTTTTACATAAAGTTCAAGATTTCTTCTGTCTATTAAAGCTTGTCTGGCTGACAATTTTTGTTAATAAATTTGTCAGACTGAATTTTGAATGCGCAGCATCAATGCATCAAGATCAACCACTGGCATTTCAGAACACCTTGTTCAAAAAGAAAATAACTGAAGTTTAAGATGTCCTTTATCCATAAAAATAAGCCTGTCATTGAAAAAATGTTTTTTTATAATTTTTACGCACCGTGACAGGGGGGTTTTCTTTAAAAAAGAGCTTTTATAAGGGCCTAGCCAAAACACCACCTTAATTTTTTTCTGGAAGAAGACTTGTCATCTATTTTATGAATAAAACTTGGTATGTCAGCAAAAAAGCCCTTGTAAAAGCAGCCACCTTAGACTAAGCACCCCTGAACAAATTCTAACGCTACTATTATTGTGGTCGTTCCATGAAAATAAACATTTTCCTGCCTTCACAGCAGTCTTACAGCAGTCAACATCAGATCTGCCTGCCAGCGCGGTTCATATCCTCTGCCTATAACCCGTCTGTGGAACAATCTTCCGCAGTCTGTATTTACGCTCTCCTGCAAGATCCAAAAGGTTGCAGTAAACCGTAGTACCACTAAGCGATATTACGATAATTATATAAAAATGCTGCATACGAACAAGAACTGCATTTATTTTGTGAGGTATCCAAACCCTCGCTGGGAGTGTAGATCTAGACCCCGAAACCTTAGTAATGGATGGCTTTGGCCCAAAAACAGGTCTGATGAAAGGAGATTTTGCTTTAGCCTTCATAACGTATCCTGCGGGTTTGACTTGCTAGTAATAGGGTAACCAAGTTCCGCTTAGCGAACAGTATACTTTCTTGCTCACCTGGTGGTGAGGTACTGCTGGCATTACAGCATTTTTCGGCTGGTTAACAAGATTCACTTGTTGTAGGATGCATTACACTCCGGCGAGGCTGTATCCCGCTAACCCCGTCGATTGCATCTGTGGCTTAGCCGGATGTTTAAAAAAGACTAACTCAAACAATATATAAGATTTCAAAGGCGAACTTCACTGTCACCTCATCATGCATCCTCCAGACTACCTTTATTAGTCCAAGAGTCCGGTCCGCCAGACCTACGTCATTTTCATAAAGCTGATATTTCGTATATACATATGTAGTGTGATACGCAGTTAAGAACGTATGCACAATCGCTAGCTCGAATAGTGGGTCTTTTTGTAGATATTATACCCTAAAAGTACAAAAAAACCAACTACGTTATTTTCCTACGGCGGATTTGTATATATTTAGCACGAAATTTTTGAAACGAATATTAATTACTGCCAGACACTTCCGCTGGCCCTTACTTGCGCCAGCCGAGATGAAAGTTCCATTTGAAGTACGAGTTAATCGGTAAAAAATTTCTTGGGTTTTTCGTATAAGATAATGCAATATAATTTGGAATATAATTCTCCCTCGATAGGGTAGAACCTTTACTTCTATAGTTTTAGATAGGTGCGACTATTCTGCCTTATTCATGAAAATAGGTCATAGGATTACAAAAGTAAAGGGTTATTATATGAAACTGTAGCAAACAAATTCCAAAATTGTTCATCTATCCAAAACTTATCCACCCTATAAGTTTGTACAATTTTTACCTTAACACCCTGTATACAATTTCAATTAAGTTAATGTTTCATTAAATGCATACAACTGAAATATTAAGATTATTAAGTTTTGTTAGTCCAGTTAAAAAACATACATATATTGTGGAAGGTTTTATTGATATATAGTACCGCAAGGCCTAACGAAGTTAATTATATTTATAGACCAGTGCAGATACGCTTTTAAAAAGCCAAAAACTAGAAAAATTCTTAGCAGTATATGGAAGGTGGGAAAATTTAGGATAAATGCTACTTAAACAAGGAAAAATCGAGAGCACCGCAGCAGATGACCGGAAAGGGGGCGGGGGAGCCAAAATGTGAGTTTTAGGGGGTTAAACGTGTTTTTTTGCGATTTATGAGAAAAGTAGACCTCCTATCGAAAAACGTTAAATGTAAACGTTGTAGATAATTAAAAGATCTAGAGCTTTTGTTCAAACCATTTTTCGACATAACCTCAAAAAATGGAGAAAAACGTCAAAAACCGAGTTTTTCGTTTATCATTTTTATCTTTCACAAAAATGGTCCAATTTTAATGAAATTTGAGGAAAATGTAGATTTTCATGTTTCTAAAAGGCCCTATTTTTTTCATAGCGATTGGTTGTGTAGTTTTGTTTTTATGACCTAAATTTAAAAAAAAGGCCCCATTTTCAATCAAAAAAGTTGGCGAACGAATTTTTGATTTTGAAAATTTTGAAGACGGGGTTTTTTTCGTTGAATCCTCTACTTTAAGATGGTGTAAAACAATGATAGTGTCACAATAGAAAAACATAGATAAAAATTCGAAAAACCAAAAACATCCTTTTTCAAACATCGATTTTTCCGTAAACTTCGCTAATTCTTTATCTCCCTTTGACATAAAGCTTTAAGAGTGGCGCCAAACTGTAAATTTAATGTAATATATTATAAGGAAGTTTCATGTAACAGTTTCAGATGTGAAAAAATTTGTTTAAACAATTATTTCACCCAAGAAAGCAAAGAAAACATTACAGTTTTAGGCCAAAAAAAAAATTTCTACGTATTGTGATGGCTTATACATTAAAACTTACTGGTAGAACCCAGCACTCGACATTCGAGCACCATTTTCTAAGTCTATAAGTCTTCAATAACAAAATTTTTCGAGAAGAATAAAACAAAATTGAAAAATGAAACAAATTTTTTATAGTTGGAAAAAGCAATGCCAAAAAACCAACTTTTATTATTTCCTAATGTCACATATTACATTTTATTGTATTACACTCTACTGGCTGCTAAATACAATTGCCCATGAGCAAAGACTATGCCGTGTTTAAATAATAAGTGTGTTCGCATACTCGAATGCTGTTATGTTGTAAAAGAATTATTCATACCTCATTTTTTTGGAGAGATGCTGTTGATCATGAAACTCAACACATTTTTCAATCTCTTGAGAATCTTCAATAAAGTCATAGACTTCGTGAAGGTCCTCAAGCTCATCACAATCTTCATTATTAATAATCTCCTCCGAATCGCTGAGATCTTCTATTGGTTGATTTTCAGAATTTGAACATAAAAGGGAGCATTTTACACCATGCTTTCGACAGCCACATCTTTTACTATCACAACCAGTTTCACAGCTGCAGCAGATAGATTTAAGCAAACTTTCAGGAATTAATTTCTTTTCGGTAAATTTAGGTGTTATTCCGTTTAAATGGTTTTTCCACCCCCAATCTGTAGCTTTCAGTTCGTTACCCAGCCAAATCTGAATTTGAAAATAGACTCTGTAGCAGTGTTGTTCTGCTGCTCCCTTTTCTAAATTGAACGAAGATCTTGCTGCAGCGGTTTGATACATTTCAAACCTTAATTCGTTTAAGGAAACATCTTTTCTTTTACACTTATACAGAGACGCTATTAGCTTCAATCCATTTTGAGCTATTGCTTGTTTGGCTGCATTTCTCTGATAGAAAATTTCTGCCAGTTTTGATAAATTTTGGTTACCAAGCAGTAATTTTACAATCGTTTTTTACTTTTCCCAGTAAAACTGGATGTCGTGTCACATCCAGAAAAACAGTGTAAAAAAGCAACAAGTTTTTTTTCTTGCTCATGTTTGAAGCTATTTGATGTGTAAAACGAATCTTTTGTATTACCGGTACCCGGTTTGTGAAAATAAATAACGGAATAATTTGAATTTAATTGGTTTAAAAGAACTAGAAGATCTATATCCTGTCCAACAATTACTACGATTTTCGTTGGATCTTCAGCTACTTCAATGGCTGTATTAACAATTAGTGCATCAGCATCTTCTTCCGCTTGTTTACAAATGATTTTTTCAGACTTAAAACGTTCTGAAAGTGTTTCTATAAGTTTTTTCTTATTTTGTTCATTAGACAAAAAATTTTCTGGAGTAAATGGAATTTTTGTATGACTCCAAAACTCAAAGTCTGGAATAGTTCGTCCAGTTTTTCTGCGCAATGGTACTTCATTTTTCCATCATCAAATATGTAGTATCAGATCAATCTTCTAACTATACCTTCATAAACTCAAAAAAATCATTTTATTAGGCAATAAATTAAATAAAAAGAAGTGCGCGGGCCGGCCTAAAACTGTAATTTTTTCCTTGCTTTCTTGGGTGAAATAATTGTTTAAACAAATATATTACATTAAATTTACAGTTTGGCGCCACTCTTAAAGCTTTATGTCAAAGGGAGATAAAGAATTAGCAAAGTTTACGGAAAAATCGATGTTTGAAAAAGGATGTTTTTGATTTTTCGAATTTTTATCGATGTTTTTCTATTGTGACACTATCATTGTTTTACACCATCTTAAAGTAGAGGATTCAACGAAAAAAACCCCGTCTTCAAAATTTTCAAAATCAAAAATTCGTTCGCCAACTTTTTTGATTGAAAATGGGGCCTTTTTTTTAAATTTAGGTCATAAAAACAAAACTACACAACCAATCGCTTTGAAAAAAATAGGGCCTTTTCGAAACATGAAAATCTACATTTTTCTCAAATTTCATTAAAATTGGATCATTTTTGTGAAAGATAAAAATGATAAACGAAAAACTCGGTTTTTGACGTTTTTCTCCATTTTTTGAGGTTATGTCGAAAAATGGTTTGAACAAAAGCTCTAGATCTTTTAATTATCTACAACGTTTACATTTAACATTTTTCGATAGGAGGTCTACTTTTCTCATAAATCGCAAAAAAAACACGTTTAACCCCCTAAAACTCACATTTTGGCTCCCCCGCCCCCTTTCCGGTCATCTGCTGCGGTGCTCTCGATTTTTCCTTGTTTATGTAGCATTTACCCCAAATTTTCCCACCTTCCATATACTGCTAAGAATTTTTTTTTTCTCAAAAATTATCTGCACTGGTCTATTAGTCTTATAGCTAAATTAAAAAAATAAAACATATAAATACCAGCATTCATAAACTATAATAATACAAAAGAAAGTAATAATAATCAGTTTAAACCTTTCAAAGCTCTTAACTGTATTTTACTATGTGTATAAATAACGAAAACAAACTTTTAAAATTGGTGAGAATTGGTGGTAAATTTGGTGAGAAGTGAAATATCAAATAAAAATCACAATGTCCAAAACTGATTCCCAAAAATCTTTCCGATATTTGATTGGAGGATGTACAAAGGGAGCAGGACTCACAGTGACAGCTCCGCTGAAAATACCCTCACATTGGACACGTGTCCTACGACTGGCACCAGCACCAAAAATACGGCCTGAGGAAGTACTAGAGGTAAATATAATACTTTTACATCATATAAATGTTAATGTTAATTAACGATAGGAAAGTCAAGTACTTTTAAATTCTGAATTATTCTATATGAGCATATTATGTGCTATGTATGTGCATAGTACATAGTACAAAGTACATAATACATAGTACATAATACTAGTCCATAGCGAATAGTACATAGTGTATATAATGGATAGTACACAACACATCGAGTACATAGCACACAATACATATTACTTAGTGCATTATATGTGCTAGATAGTACATAATACATAGTACATAGTGGGAAATACCTAGTACATAATGCATAGTACAAAGAACAAACATAGTTCTAGTACATAATACATAGTAAATATTGCATAGTACTCAGCACATATTACATATATATGTATATGGGTCATTCCACCAAATAAAAATTAAATAAGTTTTTTTTAAAAATTGAATTTTAAAAAAAACTTATTTAATATGAAACAAAATCCTGCGGGGGAAATTAAAAGAAATATTTATTGTGAAGTCGATAGGTTACTGTACTATACTCGTCATACACTTTCATTTGATACCCATACCAAAGACGTTGTAAAGAAAAAGTAAGCCGCCATTTTGTGTTGGCCGCCATTTTGGGTTTTTAATGACGCCATATAGCAAAGGGTGTTTTACTTGTCACACCCTTTCATTTGATACCCATGTCGGTGGTCGGGGAGCCCAATTGCAAAATTCGACTGCCATCTTGGAACCGCCATCTTGATTTTGTTACAAAATGATCAGATTCTATTGTCATACGAACTATACGTATGTGTAAAATTTGCAGTTGGTCGGTTATAGGGAAGTGGGTCAAAATCAAGTTCAACATTTGTTTACAGTACACACACATGCAAATCAAGGAAATATAAGCTTAATTGCGATTGATATTGAGGAAATCAAATGTAAACAATAAAATTGTTTGATTCTTCACTCACTTCATGGTATATTTCTTTATTCTATATAAACAATAGTTTTTGAGCTGCAAATCAAAACTATATGCCATAATTTCGTTATCATCGGTTTTTATTCTGGAAGCAAATTTAGAGACGTATTCACGTCAAAAACTTGATTCATATGAAATAAAATTCCCCGAAGGAAATTAACAAAAAAAATTTGATGACGAAAAAAAAGCACCGCGAGCCGAAGAATCGAACTCGCAGCCCCACAGAGCCTCCAGACACTTCCCCCTAGCCCTCTGCGCCATGGCAGATACTATCGGTGATCGATGATCCAACGCGCTACGCTCTCTTCCACCGGCCTTCTACCAGTTTTGCAACAGTAAAGTAATTTGTTCGGTGCCTATGAAATGTTTAGTAGTCCAGGAGAGATAGCGAAAAAGTAGTTAAAAGTTGAAATAAATCTACCCTGCGATTTCTTGACGCTATAATTAAGAGAAAAATCGTAGGAATTCAATGAATGTGTTTTGGATAAAATTGGTCCAGGGCAACAGGTGGTAAAAAGCAATTAAAAGGAGCGAAAACGCGTTTTTTCACGTTTTGGGTACGAAAAATATGTTGTTTTGGAAAACAAAAAATACTACTTAATAGTGCTTAAAAAGACGAAAATTATGAGTTTTGGACCATTGATATCGGTCAACAGGGTTTTGCAGAAAAATTCAAAAACCGTTAAAAATGGTCATTTTTTAACATTTAATTATATAGAATTTAATTATCGTAGAATCTTGCGGCAGGGCTTAAATTGTGGACACTGATGGTGCCTACCTACGATAAAAATTTCACGACAAAATAATGGTAACTTTTCGAGTAAATCTTAAAAATGTAAAAACACCTGTTTTACGAAAAAAGGTTGAACAAGGCTACCAGTGGTCCTAGAGTTTTTTTGATGAGCCCAATTTATTCCCAAAGAGTTGCTCTACAACGCCATTTTCATGAAATGTATGTAAAGTTTGATTTAAGACCTTAAAAACACGATTAAAACCACCCTTTTTCCAGTTTTTTTGAATAAAAAGCTTTTCTTTTGAGTTTTCTTCGTGAGCTCTTTGAGCTTTTTTTTGGGATCAGTAGGCTAATCTTTTTTCAAAAAATCGATTTTTTTTTGCATTTTCTGTTCCTTTATTAAAATTAGTTAATAGTAGAATTAGTAGAATTAATGTAGAAACCCACTTTGCCATTGGAAAGTTTTGAAAAAGGCCCAAAAGTAATTAAACCGCTCGACGTTCCGAGCGCTCGGAGTGCACACTTGGCGCATGAAATCTAACCACTTGTTTACACGTTGTCATTGACGGAATCATTCGTACAGTATGCAGTGGTCTCCAAAGTGTGGTACGCGTACCCCAAGGGGTACGCAGAAAATTCCGCGGGGTACGCCACATTCCTTTTCAAAATATGTACTACTTTATTTTCTCTCGCGGGCATACAATTTTTAACTGAAAAACAAATTTTTGTCGAAAATTTTCAACCGGCGACTCTGCATTATACAAGCCTATTCTGTATTTCGCTGGAATCGATTCCGTTGAAATATTCTTAGAATTTATGCTACCGATATAAGAAAATTTGAGTAGAATCAATCCTAGCGAAATTCAGAATACGCTTGAATAACACCCAGCAGCTCTGTTTTCAAGTCTAGTGATCATCAGTGCGCGAAGCTTTTGTTTTATTTTGGCGATTTTGTTTCTCATCGTAATAGTGAATTTAATTGGAATTGTGGAAAGATAACGGTGTGTATTAGAAAAAGTTATAATTACGAGCACTATTGAGTTTAGACCCTTCATAATGGATAAATGGTTAAAACCATTGCCCGCAAAGAAGCCGCGCAACCACCAAACTGTAATAGCCCTGCAACATGTAAAACAACGTTAAGCCATAAAATTCGGAACTATCAACCATCTTTCTTAAAATTTGGTTTTACAGTTAAGGTAGTCAACCATGAACCTGTCCTACCTGTGTTTTATGTTCTGAAATGCTTTCTAGTGGTTGTATGAAGCCGTCAATGTTAACAAGGCATTTAAAAACAAAACATCCAGAACATGGAGACAAACCCCTGCAATTTTTTGAACAACGTTTAAAAACATGTAATACTCAAGCTATATACTTCGTATATTGTTGGAGGTTTATTCTGTATTCTTGTTTCTAAAATATTCAATACTTTTGCGAATTTTTAAGGAAAACAAAAAATAAATAATTTGTATATCCATACTAAACCAAAACATATAAACATTAAGAGAAACCAAAACCCCAAATAATCGTTAACACCCGTATTTAAAACGCGAGGCCATCTTTGTTTCCTATAGATATAGTGAGGGGGTACAATTTATGATTATGCTCGTCAAAAGGGTACGCGGCCAAAAAAGTTTGGAGACCACTGCAGTATAGTGTTGATAATTTATTGCTTTTACGGTCGCATCAGTGCGTATATAGCGCGTGTTTTTTTCCCGTTTACAATGGATCGCAAAGGGACGAAAAGATGTAATCGGAACCCGGATCGTACAAGAAAGAGACATTTTCGTGGAAATCAACATACAGCGGAGCAAGATGATTCATACACCAGGTCAGCGAGAAAAATTTCATCGGGGGGTGCGAATTTTGACGTCAACATCGACGATTCACTACGTTACTTCATCATAAGCTTCGGTGTTTTTCTCACTCTACAAGATCTTTTTTTGTGCAAAGTGTGCAAGAAAAATGTGAAATTTTCGAGGAGAGCTGAAAAAGGGCTTGGTTTTCAGTTAGTGGTGCAATGTGAATGTGACGAAGAACAATATATTATGAGCAGCCCTCAAATTGGAAAGACGTACGAAATAAACCGTCGATTTGTTTTTGTAATGCGCTTACTCGGCATTGGCTTCCAGGGCATTAGTAGTGATTTTGGACTGTCTTTGACGAAGACTTCGTATTATGACATTCTGACACATATTTCTACCGCGGCGCGTGTAGTAGCTCAAGCAGTGCTTCGAAAAGCGGTCAAAGAAGAGCAGGAGAGAAACGAGGCTGCCGGTAACGTAAAAAATCATCTTTCTGTGTCGGGAGACGGATCTTGGGAGAAGCGCGGTTTTACATCGCTTATTGGGATTGTTTATTTGATTGGCAAATTTACGGGGAAAATTTTGGACGTAATTGTGAAGTCTAGTAAATGTAAATCGTGCGAAAGTATGGCTGCAAAATTGGACGGCATTGAATATGACGCTTGGTACGAGGATCATAAAGCTGAGTGCACTAGTAATCATTCTGGCCGTTCTGGAAAAATGGAGGTAGATGGAGTGTTGGAGATGTTTAAAATATCCTTAGAACTGTATAACGTTTATTATAAGAACTACATTGGTGACGGTGACACTAAAACATTCAAGTGTTTGAAAGACTCATTGCCGTATGGAGAGGAATTGGAAATTAGTAAATTGGAGTGCGTTCTACATGTTAAAAAAGGATGTACAAACGTGCAAAAGAGGCAAAAAAAAATCTCACGCAGCTCAAAAAGTCGCAGAAAACAGTCGCACGAGATGAAGAAAAAAAAAACGGCCACGAAACGTACTGCGAGGGGCAGGCCAAAGACGACAACGAAACCTCCCCCAAAAATAAAGACTGCCGCCTTTACGAATAACGGCATGCTCCAGCTGTCGTCATACTACCAACGAGCAATCAAAGATAATAAAGATTCTGTAGAAAAAATGCGTCGCGCCGCCTTGGCAACTTTTTACCATAAAATTTCCACCGACGCGCATCCACAGCACGAGTTCTGTCCTACAGGAGAAAGCTCATGGTGCAAATACAACGTAGCCGAGGCTTCAGGGACTTCTCGAGATTTTCTTCATCCCCCAGCACTGGACGAGGATATTCAACCTGCGTTGAAAAAGATATATGAGGACCTCACAACCGACGAGCTGTTGAGCCGGTGCTTGGGAGCAAACACCCAAAACAATAATGAATGTTTTAATTCAATGGTCTGGAACATGGCTCCCAAGCACATCTTCAATAGCAAAAAAATCGTGGATTTGGCGACGGATTGTGCGATTTGCATGTTCAACGAGGGTTTCACAACTGTACTGAAGATAATGGACACAATGGGTGTTACGATTGGCCCAAGAGCATCCGATACTGCGAGGCGCAACGACGAGTGTCGTATTCGTACCGCGGATGATCGCAACTGCGAGGTCTCAAAGGAGCACCGGTCGAACATCAAGGCGAATCGATCACGCAAGAACGAGCTGTATCACGAAACCGAGGGTGCTTTCTACGAAGCAGGCATGGCCGATTAGGGGTATGTCAATTTTTCAACGTTTATGTCCATCTTTGTATACTTTTTCAGTACCTCAAACTTTAAACACGTTGTTCTCAAAACACACTTTTTTTACTGGCCGACATGATTCCGGCCAAACTGCTTAACCGATTTGCTTGAATTTTTTTTTAAATATTCACGAAACGCCTGGCTATCGCCCCTACCAAAAAAATCATTTTTTGTTAATTATTGGCAATGTTATGACAAAATATATGTTAAAAAACATAGGGAAAAAACGAAAAAAAAAAGTTAATAACTTTTTTATTTATTAACATTTTTCCCTGATTCTGGTAGGGACGATAACCATTTATGTACTTTTTAGAATAAATTGAGTTTTTATGTTTCAGATGATCCAAACATGAGAAATCGCGTCGGCCAGTGAAAACCAGTATTTCATTCACCCAGCCATTTCTCCGACAAATGTCATCAAAAAATTCAAAACAAAAAATTTTATACACTTTACAATATACCTCATTACATGTAAAAAAGGTTTCATTGTAGAATAAAAATTTCAATAAAAAAAAAATATATCAAAAAACAGGCCAGATTACCCTACTGATCCCTTAAAGCAAACAAAAACTGCGGTTTTTCAAAACTATAATTAAGAGAAAAATCGTAGGAATTCTATGAATATGTTCCGAATAAAATTTGACCTGTAGAATAGGTAAAAAACAAACTAATAAAACTGTCGAAGAACGATTTTCAAGAAAAAGCTCAAAAGTAAAGTTTTTAATTAAAAAAACTGAAAAAGGGTGGTTTTCAAACGGGGTTTTAAGGTGTTAAATCAAACTTTACATACATTTCATGAAAATGAGGTTGTAGAGCAACCCTTTGCGAGCCAAAATGTCAATCAAAAAATTTCTAGGACAATTGTGGGCCTTGTTCAACCTTTTTTTGTGAAACAGGTGTTTTTACATTTTTGAGATTTACTCGAAAAGTTACCATTATTTTGTCATGAAATTTTTATTGTAGGTAGGCACCATTAGTGGCCACAATTTAAGCCCTGCCACAAGGTTCTACGATAATTACACTCCCTATAATTAAATGTCAAAAAATGACCATTTTAACGGTTTTTTAATTTTTCTGCAAAAACCTGTTGACCGATATCAATGGTCCAAAACTCATAATTTTCATCTTTTTAAGCACTATTAAGTAGTATTTTTTGTTTTCCAAAACAACATATTTTTCGTACCCAAAACGTGAAAAAACGCGTTTTCGCTCCTTTTAATTGCTTTTTACCACCTGTTACCCTGGACCAGTTTTATCCAAAACACATTCATTGAATTCCTACGATTTTTCTCTTAATTATAGCGTCAAGAAATCTCAGGGTACATTTATTTCAACTTTTTTTCTATGCTTCCTGGACTATAGGTTGAACTAATTTTAACAGTTTTTATGCCTAACTTCGAACTCCTTTATCAGAACTTCGAAAAAATTTAAAGGGACCACCGTGGGAAACTCCCCCTTCAAATGAACCAAAAAAAGCAAAAATGTTATTGGGTTACAAAGTTATGCGTGAACAGGACTACAAAATACCTACACGTCGAATTGAGTAACCTCCTATTTTATTGAAGCCTGTTAAAAAGGGTCCTGAATAAATTTCAGAACATTCTGACGGGCCTTTTTTTGTTTAAATGTATAAACTTCGGATAAGGGTCAGAAAGACCTTAAATTAGTAAGTTTTGCTAATATCTAATAAACTCGATGGAATGAGACCCGTTCTAAACGAAGTGATCTTTTTTGGATTCTGCACATCGATAGCCTTCCAACAAAACATCACTTTTCAAAATCCGACAACCTTTAAAAGTCGTGCAAAAATTTCGTTTCCCTTTACGAACATCACGAATTTTTCAAACCTTGGATCAGCACTTTTTTGACGGGGAATTGTTTTCTACGCGTGATACAGTTTTAGGTAATTGCAGTTGATTCCGCGATTTCCAGTAGTTACCGAAAACTTTGTACTTTTTGGTCGAGTCTGACAAGTACTTTACATTGATTAGTTTTGCTAAAGCTTTGAAATTTCCACATGAACTCATTCGCTTCCCGGTTTATCAGAGGCGCTTCAACGCTTCTTTCAGGAATACTTTGTCACCAGTTCTAATATTAGTCAATTTCCCGCTAGTGCTGAAGTTATTACTATTTTGTAAGAAGTCAGTTTATTCCGTCTAGGTTCATCATAGTGGGAAGTTGATCGTGTGGACCGAAGGGGTCATACTGAATATGCCGTAAGATCTAGTGCGATCGTCTCAAGATGGTGCATTGCCGCTTTTTTCAGAACCCCCTCGACGTGGGTATCAAATGAAAGAGTATGATAAGTAGAATACAAAAGCAATGTAGTATACTCAATATACTGTTAGAGCCATGGCGGCCGTCTCAAAAAAGACAGTTTACCAGTTTCGTCACAACCCCGTCAACATAGGTATCAAATGAAAGAGTATGATAAGTAGAATACAGTAAGTAATGTAGTTACTCAATATACCGTAATGTAGAAAAATGTTTTCCAAAAGAAGTTGAAGTGGTCCACCTGTTGCCCTCAGCAGTCGAGCCCTTCTTTGTAGAAATGAAAAGACTTCGGCTAATAAAGTCGTTGGAATAAAACCCCTTCTAAATGAAGTTACCTTGTTTGGATTCAGCAGAGCAAGAGCGTCTTCACTTGTCATAATCTAACCACTTTTTAAAATCCCCGCCGACAATTTTTAACACTTTACAAACGGCACTTTGACGGTTTTCCATATCGTACAGTTTCTGGAGATTGAGCTCATCAGGGAATTTTTAGCAGTTACCAAACATTGGGCGGTTTCGGTCAAGTGTGATAAGTCCTTTCCAAGGAGAGGGAAGTCCCTCCTTAGGCTAGGGCACAAAACTGGATTTTTGTAGAGCAACGTCCGAGTAATCTGGAATATCGACTTGTCTGCCCTCTATTTGTGCATTGCTTTTCACAGTATTACTCTCTTCATCGAATTTTACATTAGTCGAGCATATTACATCACTTTTCTCTGTTCTGTAAATCCTATAGTATGGCGAGTCCAAATCATATCCGACTAAGATACCCTTCTCTGATTTTCTATCCATTTTTCCTCATTGTGATCTGGAATTAAAATGTAGCAATTACATCCAAAACTTCTCAGTTTGTTTCAATTCTCACATTTCTCTTTCAATTCTGCCGTTTTGTTGAGGAGTATATGCGTTAGATTTAATGTGAAAAACTCCCACTTTGTCTAAAAGATCTCGCGTACCAGTACCATTGTCCGACTTTAAGCACTTAAACTTCTTACCAAATTGATTCTGAACCATTTTCAAAAATTTATTTAACTTTTCAAAAGATTCATCCTTAGTTTTCAACATGTAAGCAGTTCGAAAATGAGAAAAGTCATCTTTGAAGAGTAAGAAATACTTAGCTCCTCCTAACGATGTGATCAAACATGATCAACATGAATCAGATCTAAAATATTTTGCGCAACTTTGGAATTGTTTGGATTTCTATTTTGTTTGCCATATAGACATCCTTTGCATACATAATTTCCCCAGTCATCTGTGTAGTCAATGTCATTACTATTAAGAACATCTTTCACGTACTCTACATTTTGATGTGCTAACCTTTCGTGCCAGGTTTTAATCGAAGTTAGCAAACATTTTTCAGTTTTCTCTGGAGGAAACATCATTTCAAATACCTTCCCATTTCGCTTTGCCATGGCAACTACTTCTCTTTCATCAACTGTTTTATAAATTGACATATCAGCTTCAGCAAATTGCTTATATCCTTTGTCCAGCATTTGAGTGACTGAAAATAGATTGAAGGTTAGTTCTGGAACATACAAAACATTTTTCAGTTTCACTTGATCCCAGTTCTTTCCATTGTAGGCTTCCAAATCTACACCTCCTATTCTAATTCCTTTCAGCTTGGTTGCATCTCCAATCATAACCAAATGACAAAATTTAACCAAGTACAAACGCATGAACTCTGGTTTTCGCACTTATAACATTTTTTGGAGAGGGCCTTTTGCTGGTAAATGTTTTGGATGGGTGAACTTTAACTAAATGGTTTTTGAAAGCCTATATTCTGCAAAATTTGTAGACAATTATCTTCACAACAACAGTAAATTGATCTTGTTGTCAAACGCACCCTCAATGTCTTAAAAGGCGCAGAGAGAGATTTCCTTGGCCCTGAGAGACTTCTCAATATCTCTCACTAGCACATGAATGGCAGCATCTGTAGATCTGCCCGGCCGGCAATACAAATCCCTGACTTCCTACGATCGCTGGATTATTCAAACAAACTACTAATTGTACAAAAAAAATGCTCACTACGATAGAAAAATTAATGAGCAATCAATTCAATAATCAATTCACAGCAATTGACGTAGTTAAATTTCTAAAATAATTATTCTTAACAAAAATGCCTCCCCCTTTAAGACTTCCATATACTTCTACCCAGTACCTGAAGTTAATAGGAAAAAGACTTCTATGAAGTTTTTCTATTAAACATGTATTAGGTTCATGTTTCGGCTTTAGTAAAATACAATAGCACTCTATACGTCTGCCTTAATTTACGTGTGTTGTCACCGCAAACATAATATGGTCAAATTTTCATGACTAATAATGTCTGCTTCCAATCTCATTTTACTCATCTTTATGTCAATGAAATAAAATTCTTGATTAAGAGTTCCAAAGCCCGTTAAGGTCATATCTTCAATATTACCAAAGGAGATATTTCCCAAAGTTCAAAGTCAAGGGAGCTGTGTCAACAGATACAACATATTTACTCGCCATATATTACTTTGCTCTAATCCTCTACTAACCAGCTTCTTAGTTACCATGGTACAACAGAAAGCAACAGCTACATAAGTATCAATGAACCCCTAAATCAATATAAGCATTCTGCCAGGAAAGATAACACTTAAGTTATTTCTAAAATAGCTCATAAATTTTGTAAATCAATATTAACGATTTTTTCTTTCTCGAAGAAGCCCACCTTACTATTCGTCCTGCTGGTGAATCCTTTTCAGGATTCAGGATCTTCCTCAAGGCAGAATACTAAAAGACTTCTTAGAAATTTTTATGTTTCAAAATAGATAACTATTAATTGATATTTCTCTTTCATATCTAGATCGCTTGTCACACGCAGATATTTTGTGTTTACTATCTCCTTACTTTTTTTACATACCATAGCTTTGTACGGGTGACAAGTGCGTTTGTTTGTTTGTTATCCAGGGCTAATAAATTGTCGATGGTAAATAAAACATACAATTTGGGGTATCCTAACTATGAAATAATTATGGTTTCAGAATTATACAATAGCGTTTCACGTGTATTTTATTATATTTAGCAACGACATTTATTATTTTGCCATTATTCAACTATTTCATGGATATCTAAAGCAGATCGAAATGGGGTTAAATGCGGGTAAAATAAATTATTAGAACTTTGAACCGCAAATCAAGATAAAAAAATTCGGCCATGATTAATTAATTAAAGAGAGGAATTAAATTTTTACTTAAAATCTGAAGATGATGTTGGTTTAAATAGTTTTCGGTGAACAGTTTAACGACGAGCACTCGTTTTTACTCCCATTGTTACAATTTTCGAGTACAGGGCGTATCAGATCCAACTTTTTGAGCAGCGGCAGAAGCAGAATTATGCCTGCTGAATCAGATCCAAGTAAAGCAACAGCAGCGGCAAAATTAAATTGTTTACGAATATATTATTTTTTCCCCAATATAGTGCAAGATGATGTTAATAATCTCTAATTATTTGTCAAAAATTTACACAACAATAAATTCTCAATTTTCCGCGTCCATTTGCCACTTAAAAACAACTTACAAGGGACAAATGTATGAAATGTCAAAAATTATACTTTGCAATCCAGCAAAATTAGAATTTGAGATGAAACAACAAAGACCTCTCTGCTGCTTTTCTTGTCACGTGACCAGCGTTAGCCATAGAAACAATTCTCTGGCGATGGCTCTGCTTTGCTGATTTGGTACAGCCTTATTACTTAAAATATTGTTTTTTTTTTTGCTGGCAGTAGTTCGTTCTCGTTGCGTTTGTTCAACCTCTCTTAAAACCTACTGCACAAAATCGAACCGTCGCACACTGGGACGGAAGGCCCCTTTACGACGACAAAAATCAAAAAAATTATTACATTTTAACTGACCAAAACTAACTGGGATGCATTCTTAAATAACCACTCTATAATACTACAAATAAACAATGGCGAGATAGTGACATAATTGGCTGGTAGCACTGGCTTCCTCCCCCCCCCCACCCTGCTTCCCCTCTCTGACCCAAAGTCAACGTGAGAAACAATTGCGCTCGAAATACCAACAGCTTAAAAAATTTGTTAATAAATTAAAATACTTATGTAGTATACCTATAAGACGTTTTTCTAAGTATTAAATAAATGACTACCACAAACTGTAATTTCAAGCTTTTTAAAAAAAGTTCCACATAGTTCCACTTTATATCGAATATTTTTAGACACAATAAACATTAATGATTTTAAGAAATCCATTAAGTTGTCCCTATATTTCCCCCTTTATTAAACAGTCCTTCACCTACCAAGTTGACATTTTTGTTAAAAAAAACCCAAAAGTTGGACTTTGATAACTTATAACTCCTAAACTTGCGAAGATAGAACCATCAATTTTAACATCATAGATAAGTGGAGGAATTTTGCGTTCATTGGTACCTTACTCATGAAAATAGGTTATAGGGTTACAAAAATACAGGGTGATATGTATAACTCTATCTTTGTACAACTATGACCGTATTACATCTAATATTACATCATCTAATATTGCTCCGTTTTATAATTATGTTAATTGACATATTATGTAGAGATGATATATAAGCCAAAAAATATAAAATGTATGTGTTCTTAGAGCTTTGTTCCAGAACTCGAATGTGGATCCCGCGGGACTTTTGTCCAATTTGTGTTTCTTTACTTTCTCATGCAAGAAAAAGCGGGGAAATTTTCACTACTCCTTTTGCAGGAATTAGCCGGAGGTTTTCGGTCCTGCGATTTCTTGCAAGTTGTCAATTGACAATTTTTTGTATGTGTGTGGGTATCTTAAAAAGCGGCATACGCATAGACAACCGACATTTATGTTATCTTCTTCTTTATTTGCAAGAAATTGCCCAAAAGTCGTTTCTTTATTTTCTGGATTTTGACAAAATTATCCCCACCATTCAAGTAAGTTTTTGCCCAACAAATTTTTGCAGGAAAAGTACGAGAACAAAGCTCTTATTTTTGACATCGTAAATTGGCTATCTGTCCCAGTGTGCGTCGTTGAGGCGCCTCAAAAGGAACAACAAAGCGAAACGTCTCAACCAGGGGTAGTCAACTCAAATGGTGTCGCAGGCCACTTTGAAAATGCATTATGATACCGGGGTGATTCAAATTTAATTTAATATAATTTAGGGAGTTGTACTGCGTAGACAAAGAAAGAACTATGATCAATTAACGTGTGGAAACGCGGAATAATTAAATTATTATTTCTAAGAAATTGTGAAAGCTGCACAAGCCAGTTTTCGCTCTTGTAGGATATCTTGAAAAAGTCGCAGAAGCCTATCACGTTAGTCACTTGAGAATTGATTACATTGCGCAAGTTTACAAGCTACCAGCCGGCGACTTTAAAAGCCGGCGAGTCAGTTAGTGCCATAGTGACGATGACACTCAAAACTTTCCACTCGTACATTAGCGAACTAATTTTAAAATACATAAGCGCATTTCTTATCAACATGTACGCAATTTTTATTTGTGTGCAGCTTTAATTTCCCCAGCTGCGCGCTCCGGCATCAACTCTTTTGGCGGGACCTCTACAATAATTACAAGGTAAGCTCATAAGGGCCCCGTGACGTCCCTCCAGATCTTAGTTCACAAAGGAAAAAAGCTTTCTCGTGACGTCACTCAGATCTTTTCTCATATAAAAATGGTAGAAGCTTTTCAAGATGGAAACAGAGCTTTTCCTTGCGAGCCTACCTATGAGCGAGTTTACCCGGGTGCATCAAATAATTAAATTAAATTTGATGCAGCGGTGTCCCTGACAATTAAAATAATCCGCTGCATTAATTTAGTTCACAGAACTTATTTGATGCACTGCCGTGTAAACAGTTGAGTGCATTAAATTGACATTTCAAGAAGAGCATATATTTTCACTAAAAGTGTTTTTAAAATTAAAAATGGAAATGAAATTACAAATGGAATCGCGGACGAGGCGCGGTTCTAATTGGACAAATCTAGAAACAAAATTATTTATAGATATCTGCAAAGATATAAATATTTACACAATCATGGACACAAAATCGGTGCATCCCCGCATTAAAAAAATAACCGAACTAAAAGTGACAGCTAATCACATACCGTGTAAACGACACGGCTTAATGCAGTGTGCATCAAATTAATTATTTGATGCACCCGTGTAAACTCGCTCTATGTATATAGTCTATTACCAAGTTTATAGCAGAAAAATTAAATCGATTTAACTCAAAGTTACGTCGAAATTTCGAATTAGCGTATAAACGGGTATTTCTTACAAATCGGGTTCTTACAAATACATTCTTATAACTATGGCTTAAGCCGAAACATTTCGGTTTAAGCCATAATTCGAATTACCTCGTTTATATGGTAAAAATTTTTGGATGATCCATAATTCGAATTATTTTGGGAGTAGCTATAAACTAGGTATATGTCGTCATAGATTTGATATAACTCGCTGTTATATCTCCTTCTCAATCTTTCTTCCAAATTGGGCAGGCCTATTATGCTTCTTCCTTTCCTTATCTTCCTTTCAAAGGAATTCAGCAGGAATATCCTTTGTGTGAGCGTCCATTTTTCACTTCCACAATTAGTGTCTTATACAGCATTTACTTCGTCTTTCGAGATTTCGGAGGGGGTATTATTTGTTTCGGGGGTATTATTTGTTTCCGGTTAGAATTCTTTCGTTATTGTTTGAGCAAACAATTCCCCTTCAAAAAGTGCTAATCCAAGGTTTGAAAAATTCGCGCTGTTTGTAAGGGTAACGAAATTTTTGCACGATTTTGAAAGGTTGTCGGATTGTGACGAGTGATGGTTTGTTCGAAGGCTATCGCTATGCAGAGCCCAAAAAAGATCACTTCGTTTAGAACGGGTTTCATTCCATCGAGTTTATGACATATTAGCAAAACTTGTCAATTCAAGGTCTTTCTGACAATTAGCCAAAGTTTTTCTATTTAAACAAAAAAAGGCCCGACCGAATATTATGAAATTTTTTTCAGAGCATTTCTTCGTTAATATTCTTTTTTTGGCACCTCAATGAAGTCGATATAGTTTTTAGTTCGCGCGGTCTCGTGCAGGTACAAAAATCATAAACGTCGTTTAAACAAAAAAAACGGTTCGACCGAATTTTATGAAAAACTTTTCAAATCATATTTTGGTTAATACTCTTCGAACGGCACGTCAACTAAGTCGATATCTTTCATAGTTCGCCCGATATCATGCAGGTACAAAAATCACTTGTATGTCATTTAAACCAAAAAACCGCTCGACCGAATATAATAAAAAAAATTTCAAATTATATTGTCGCTAATACGCTTCGAACGGCACCTCAAGTAAGTCAATATCTTTCGTGGTTCGGGCAATATTTTGCAGGTACAAAAATCACTTACGCCGCTTAAAGAAAAAAACGGCTCCACCGAATTTTATGAAAATCTTTTCAGATCATATTTCGGTTAATACGCTTCGAAAGACACCTGAAAGAAGTCGATATCTTTTTTGGTTCGCGCGATATCGTGCAGGAAAAAATGACCACGTATGTACGTACGCACACACACACACATACTTCCTCCTAATTTTTTGCTTAAAATGCTCCTGGGACCTTGAAAGATGAAAATACGTCGAAAATTTCGATTTCGATTTTCGGACCGATTACAATAACTTCCTATACTGGAAAATTAAAAAACTCAATGTGTGTACATATATATGTAGGTACATATTAGAAATAGAAAATTTCTCTTTTGTTAAAGCATTTTTAAAGCATTATCAGGATTTTGTAAAATGTTCACTTTACCCCGCAGTTTGTAATGTCTGCGGGTCAAATGGTAGCAAGGCCTCAGGGACCTTTGATGGTGCCGGTACGTCAAAGAGATAAATCCTGGGTAACGCCACCTGCGATCTAAGGTCTTCACGATCTAAGATTTTCCGATATGCTACCGAATCCTACCTCAACCTCCACGAAGATGTAGATTTTACATCGGGTGTCCCCTGGATGCTCTTGTGTACGCAAGAGTAACAGACTGAGGAGGGTGAAAGGCGAGTGTTTCGCGCCTCAAAACGAAGCAAATACCGGACTGGTCCTCCAGGTTGGGGGTTGGGCGGCAGGCTGACAACCTTTCACCGTAAAAACCTACCCGTCACGAATCCTCAAGGCAGGCCTCGGACAGGACGGACTCAACGGCAACGACTCAGGCAACGGAATATGGAATAGACTCTGTGACGGCTGACGCAGAGTCAATGCTCAACTTCCGGAACTGGAGACATGCTGCAAGGGACCGTCAAAATTGGAGAAATGCCCTTGAGGAGGCCAAGGTTCGATTTGGGCTGTAGCGCCATTGGATGGATGGATTGTAATGTCTGCGTTACTGTGTCTAGCTGAGATTTCCTTGTAATTACCATCACTAATTGGTGGACTAGCTGACATCATACTCACTGATTCCGCCATTGTGATTTCGTTTGGAACGTTGCTTTCATTTATTCCTTTTTTTCCCCAGTTTTTTTCATCAAGGTGCTTGCCTTTCAGCATGTTATATTTCCGTCCTGATTAATTCTTGTCAGGAAATAATGCTTCAGCAAAACAATGGGTTGTTCTTATGATGTTCGAATGCTGAAAGCTATTCTGCTGCCTTTTACACATTTGGAATTATTAATATCATGTTCGTTTCATTTTTAAATTTTGCACTGAACGGAAATGGATGCTCAGTTTTACACTGAAATTGGTTTTACATTTAAACTTTAATTTATTATTGTTCATTAAAATTGGGAAAAACGGGAGTTTTGTTGTTTTGCTTTTTTTTTATCAAACAATTCTATTAGGTGAATTAAAAAATATAAGAATAAAAAGTTTTTAAATATGAGTTAATGCAATGAGCTAGATAGTATAAAATAATTTGTAACTATAAGCAAAAGTTTGGGTTTGCGTTATCAAATTGATTCCTAACAAATTCTCGTATATAATAGTTAATTCATAATATTTTGTGCATTTTTGTTATAACATCTGAAATATTTTTAAACTGCCCATCTTTAGCTTAAGATCCTATCTTTTGCCAAAAGTCTTTTTACAGTCGTAGGAGGCTGTTGTATAGGCTTTCTCTATCCTTTCGCTTCGCCGATGTTCGCCTTCCAGTTGGATTAGGATGACTTACATTATTTCACTAATCACTTTTGGAAACATTCCGGACACCATTATCACTAGGTCATCTGCGTGCTACTACTTTAGCTCCGCTTTTGTTTAATTTTTGTAGTATGCTATTCATCATTATTAACCACAGTAAAGATGATGCCTCCTTTGAGGTACCTCTGTTGGCATAATTGATTACGGGTTCCCAAATCTGCTTGGATTTTTCTCGAGCTCAGTATAGCTGGTAGCCTGAGGCTTGCTCCAAAGTTTAAGGTTATGGGAGCTTAGCGAATCAATTCAGTACGTACGTTGTTAAAGGCGCCTTAGGCGATTTTTAGCATATAACGTAGGCATCTTTTGATGTACATACATTTGTGGCGTTTTGTGATGAATTGGGTGACATGCCATGTTTTGCAACCATACTGCCTTAACGTTGAACAGCCGAAATTTGATGTTAATGTATATGCATAGGTAACAGAACTTATCTATCAGTTTCACATCGCGGTTATTCAGCCCTGTTCGTTCAAGGGTGGTTGCATTTACCCGCATTTTTTTATTTTAGTCAGATTTAACCTTAATCCTGCCGAATTGCTTTCGCCAAATTGTTAAACATGATTTTTAGGTCCTGATCCCTGCCACCGGGTCTACTATTTAGAGCGTTGACAAGGATGCCGTTTATTGCTGTAAGAAATAGTAATTTCGAAAGTTGGCATTCTTTTCGTACTCCTGGGCTCACTTCGAAGCTATCGGACAGTCTTCCATTGTGAAGAACTCTGTATTTGAAATTGTTGTATAGGATTTATCAATTCTATTATTTTATGAGGCAGTCCACGTTGCCGTAGTGCTTGCCAAATAAAGCTTTCTCATATTCTTTTCAGCCAAGGTAAAGTGGGGATCGTAATTCAGTAGATTGCTCCACAATGAATGCTCCAGCCCTTTGTGCCAGCCTACGGTCTTCTAAGCATTCGGTCTACTGCCTCTCTCATCCTTGATAAAAATATGTGGGACAAGATTTTGCCCACAGTAAATAGCAGACAATTGGTTCTCCAGTTGTCACATAATATTAAGTACCTTTTGTTGGTATTTGGATGGCTGTTTTCTTCAGCTTACTGTGAAAAAGAACCATTCAGAAACACTTTTCTGCTTTAAGTTTTGTTGCAGATCCCCAGGCAATTCTCGCCTTTTAATATTGTCCCGCAAAAGTAGAACCTATCCGTTTACGGTTTCTGTCAACGCTTTAAACGTGCTTGATTTCGGTGATTTTGAGGCTAATAGTTGGTACCACCAAATGATGAGTACTTGCATCGTCGCTAAAGCTCCTGACATCCTACAACAGTTCTTCATCTGCAGCTGAACGCTAAGTGATCTATCTAAGTTTTCATTCTACCATCGGGCGATACCGAAGTCGTTTTTTGAATTTTCTTATAACAAAAGTAATCTCCATCCACTATGAGTTGATGGGAAGTACAGAATTCAGCGGAAAGACCACCGCTGCTCTTAGTGATTTGGCCTATGTCTCGATTTCAAATTGTGTGTTAAAGTGTTGTTAGGGCCGGTCTGTGCATTTAAGTTTCCTATTAAAGTAATAAATCGCATATAAAATTCATCTTTGTTGTCATCTTCGGTGTCTTCAATTTGATACGTAGGCGCACGGTAATAGCCCTCTCAGAAAGTGATGACGAGCTTATGAGGCTGAACCTGTGCTTGCAGAACAGAAGTTGTTTCAACTCATTTGTTACCAATTTTAGATGGAAAAATTCAGTTGAAAACTCAAAACAAATGACATGAAACGAGTTCTGTACTGCCACCCCTAGCTTTCTTGGCGAGTATTACTCCAAGTTCACTTCTACGGCTTCCGTTTCCGTGTCTGACAGAATGCTAGTCTTCTAGTTGGAGACTTGAAGAAAATTAGGTGGCCAATTCCCGTAAAGGTGAAAGTCGCAATCTACTTTACTTTATTTGAGAAGATTTTGCAATGAAATAACACTGTTTATATATGTATGTATAATATATACTAGTCAAAACAAAATAAGGGCCACTTGTTTTTTTTTTCGTTTGGACCGGTTTAATAATTTAATGCGAGTATAATTTTAGAAGTCGATACATTGTTGGTTTTCAACCAGTTTAATTTAGACTATTTTTGAGTTATCATCATCTTTCTACTCTCTATCTTCCGGCTAGAGCTACTGTTCGACATTCTATACGAAAAAAATAGATTGTCGAACAGTACAAAGGGGCTTTCCCTAAGCCTCTAGTCTATCACATAAAAAAAAAGACTGTGAATTTCCTGGCGAACTGATAAACCTTGCTAAGATAGAGCGCGAATAAACATTTGAAAGAGCAATGCCGACGATTCGAAGACATATGGACCTGCAAACGAAAACTAGAGCCATACCATTAATTCAAGAGGACTATTCGTAGCGTTCTGTAAGCTCTGCATCTGGGTTCTTCACGGCAAGCGATCCAGAATGCTTGGAATTGCTTCGAAGGGGCTAGGAGTGTCACCAGGAAGATCGCTAAATTCGTCACCGCTCGCTATTTACTAAACCGCTTTCGCCAGGCGACGGGTACCTGCGTATGTGACCAAACCATTAGAAATCGGTTGTATGAAGACCACCAGTTCTCTAGGAGACGTATAGTGCGAATTCCATTGACAGGCGCGTATTATGCAAACCGATTATCTTTCGCAAGGCAGCACCGGAACTGGGATACGAGTGAAATTTTTTAGTGATGATCGTCGCATTAGAGTTTGGAGACGAGAAGAGATTTTCGGATGTATGTATCCTTGAAAGTGAAAGAATTGGGGGCCCAATGAAGTGATGGGAAGTATTTCACTATCGGGCAGGGCCGAGCTCGCAATTCTCAACGAAGGCACAGTAACAGCTCAACGATACATTTAGCAGGTCATAAGATCCCATGTGGTGCTGTTTTCACAAAGAATTGGTACGTCCGCTTCACACAGCCAGAGCCACCAGGGAAGCTCTAGGCGAAGCTGGTATACCGGTGTTGCCGTGGCCGGCCAATAGTCCGGACCTCAACCCAATTGAGCATATGTGGGATTTGTTAAAAAGAAGTGTCCGAGAAATAACTCAACCCGTGCACAACGAAACACAGCTCAACGTGTTTCAAAACGAGCTGGGAATAAATTCCACAAGACATCTGATAGAGAGTATGCCTTCCAGACTTCAAGAATCTGTTTAGAGAAGGGGAGGACACACACGATACTGACGTAGCCACGAAGCTAAAAAAATTAAAAACTAGTTGA
The DNA here is from genome assembly GCA_949987705.1 of Thereva unica. Classification (NCBI taxonomy): domain Eukaryota; kingdom Metazoa; phylum Arthropoda; class Insecta; order Diptera; family Therevidae; genus Thereva; species Thereva unica. The sequence goes on along the minus strand of OX465282.1, from coordinate 70,919,162 downwards.
GATGGGGTTTTGTTGGTCTTCTTCCCAACAGAATTTTTATTTTGGTTTATTTCAACGAGAACTGTCAAACAAGAACTGTCAATTAATTTGTTCATTACTTGATGCAAGTCGGCTATGCTTTTGTGCAAAGTCTTTTGCAGTCAAGTAAGAGTTGAGTAGTTAGTGGGACGATGTCCCTAGAGGTTTAACATCTTCGGTCCGCACCATCAACTTCCCAGTATGATGAATAAACTGACTTCTTACAAAATAGTAATACGTTTAGCAATAGTGGGAAATTCACTAGTATCAGAACTGGTGACAAAGTAATCCTGAGCGAAGCTAGTTCAAATAATTATAATAGTGGTAAATCCACACGGTTTTTCTAGAGAATTTGTTTTTCGCCTGAACGTTAGCAAACAAACGTTGTAAAGTACTTGTCAGACTTGACCAAAAAGAACAAATTTTTCGGTAACTCCCGGGATGAACCGCAATTTCCTGAAACTGTAGAACGTAGAAAACAATTTCCCGTTGAAAAGTGCTGAGGGCAAGGTTTGAAAAATTCGAGATGGTTGTAAAGGGTAACGTAATTTTCGCACGATTTTTAAAGGGTGTCGGATTTTGACAAGTTACATTTTGTTGGAAAGCTATCGCTGTGCTGAATCCAAAAAAGAACACTTCGTTTAGAGTGGGTGTCATTCCATCAAGTTTATTGAATGTTAGCAAAACTAGTTTTTCCATTTAAACTGAAACTAGTTGGGATGTGGGTTTGAACCCTTCGGTCCACACGATTAACTTCCCAGTATGATGAACGTAGACGGAATAAACTGACTTTTTACAAAATAGTAATATGTTTAGCACTAGTGGAAAATTGACTCGTATCAGAACTGGTAACAAAGTAATATTGAGAGAAGCTAGTTAAAATATTTATAATAGGGGTTGACAATTGGGGGGTTGACTTTGACAATTGATGTTTTGTTGGAATGCTATCGCTGTGCAGAACCCAAAAAAGATCATTTCATTTAGAAAGGGCTCATTCCATTAGATACTAGCAAAACTTATCTGGTTTTTCTGACACTGAGCTGAGTTTTTCCATATAAACAAAAAAAGGCCCGACTGAATGTTGTGAAATTTTTTTCAGGTCATTTTTTGTTAATATTCTTCTCTCGGCACCCCAAAGAAGTACTACTTCGCGCAGTATCATGCAGGTACGAACGTCGTTTAAACAAAAAAATGGTTCGACCGAATTTTATAAAAATCTTTTCAGATCATATTTTGGTTAATATTCCTCGAACGTACCTCAACTAAGTCGATATCTTTTGTGGTTTGGGCGATATCATGCAGGTACAAAAATCACCTATGCCGCTTAAACCAAAAAACGGCTCGACCAAATTTTATAAAAATCTTTTCAGATCATATTTCCGTTAATACGCTTCTTACGTCATCTCAACGAAGTCGTTATCTTTTTTGGTTTGCGCGATATCGCGCAGGAAAATGACCACATTACATACGCACACACACACATATACTTCCACCCAAATTTTTGCTTGAAATGTTCTTGGGACCTTGAAAAATCAAAATACATTGAAAATTTTGTTTTCGATTTTCGGACCGATTACAATAACTTCCCTATACTGGGAAGTTTAAAAGGCCCGAAATTGGCGTTGGCTTGTTTACTGCATAAAAGGAAACTGAAGTGAAGGCTCGAGCGTAATTAATGGCTAAAGGATGGAAACAAAAGCGCAATCTTGTCATAATAAATCGAGAATTTGACCGATTTTCTTTCACAATCCCATCGAAAGTGTGAAAACATTCATCGTCACTACTCCTACAAAAATATTGGATTGAGTGCCTAGCGTGAAAAAGATACGCCTCTTATTTCTGTTACGAAGAATTAAATTTTAACTATGTTATCCCCAGCAGTGGCACCTTAATTTAAATTTTTCCAACTCAACATCGATGTACCTTTCAACTTTCTTCAAGGCTAGCTTCAGCAAAATGGGCACCTAAATCTGACACTAGCTGACGGTCTCACATCTTTATTTTGAATTTTGAAGAATTGCATTGCAAGCAAAGTTTCATATGTGATTTTTTCTGACGTCTTAGCATTTATTTGTAATGTTTTAACCCAAGCAATAAATTAACCAATAAAAAACTTAAAATTTATACTGGCAATTACGCTACTCTAATTAATTGCTTTTCCATGGCCACTAGGCTATGCTCTTAAGTAAAATTGCAATTAGCCAAAGTGTAGGTAATTGTCACCATACAATTTGCTCGATTTTGTATGAGCGTAACCAGTTAGCTTTGAGGATTTTTTAAAATTGATTCCGTTGAAAAATGCAGAAACGAATCCCATGTATTTTAATCTCTCAATCTCCAGCAGTTTGCGAAGACAAAAAGAGGTCATGACAGCAGCTTTGTGTTGTCCCCACATAATGAAATCCTTGTTGGCAATATTTCCTTGGCCACTTTAAGTACGCTGGGAAATATTTCCAGCCTATATAAGGGAAGGAATAAAATTAATAGTTTAATTATATTTAAAAATTCAACGTATAAATAATAGAAATGAAAATGTACGTAGTAAGTTGAATTAGTTAATTCTAATATTTTTTTGAATATCCCGAGTGCGAACTCTTTGTTGGAGGCTCATAATGTCCAGCATGGATGGCAAAAAAGAATTGTCCCCATCGATCCGGCACCTGGAACCTGGATTTACTCGGGGTCAAAGGTCACAAAAACGGTTTTTTGCGATTTTAAGCAAAACGGTAACTTTTATCATAAAATAGTGTTTGCAAAGTTTGTAGATTATGCGATTACCTACAAAAAAGGATCTTATACATTTTCCCGTACGAATTGTCATTCATGAGATATCGCCGTTTTAAAGATTTACATAAACCCTGAATTACTCTGTCGCTGACGTCGGTCGCGTACGTCGGTCGCGCGTACGAATATACGTTGTGTTCTATAAAGCACCACACTGCGACGCTGACATCAGCGACGCGCGAGTTGCATAGAACACAATGTATATTCGTACGCGCGACCGACGTACGCGACCGACGTCAGCGACAGAGTAATTCAGGCCTAAAGCACTCATATCCCCTCACTTGCAACTTGTATGGCCGAATTGCCATTTACTTAAACTTTAATAAGTTCTAGACCGATTATAGTAGAGCAACGTAATTAGGCTCATCTTTTAGGTAAATGTGTATTCTTTTATATGAAAGAAATAACAGAAACCTGAGTGACTCCGTTTAGAAGATATGTAGGTTCAAAGTATGGGCAAACTGTCGTTTTTCAGCAGCATTTTCGTATTAGGCCAAATATTAATTTGAAATGCCCGCCATATTATGCCATTAAGTCCAAAATTAAATTTTGTTTTCCAAAATTAAGATATCAACGCCAGCTTTCGAACAGAGTTAAAACAATTTTTAATGTAATTTTGGTTACTTTGTTTTCATTCGTTTATACAGTGCCCGAAATTGATTTAAGTTCACACAACACTTCTATGTTTCAGAGCGTTTTCCTCAGCCCCCTTTTGTAGTGGAAACCTGAATTTTAACATAGTTGCCTTTCTAGGGGTTGCGAATAATAATAAAAAAAAATTTACCAGATGTGCGATTTACGCGAAGAGTTACTTATTTATTTTCATTTATTTTTATTGTAGGTAGGCACCAACAGAAGCTACAATTTAAGTGCTGAAACAAGGTTCTACGATAATTACAGTCCCTATTATTAAATTACTACAAACGGCCTGTTGACCGATTTGAATTGTAAAAAACTCATAACTTTTCCAAGCGCGTACGTATTTTTTATTTTCCAAAATAAAAATGTTGTCGTACCTAAAACGTGAAAAAACGTGTTTTGGCTACTATTATTAACTGTTTTTCCACCTGTTCACCTGGAGCGGTTTTATCCTAAACTCATTCATTGAATCCATTTTATTTTTCTCTTAACTATAGCGTCAAAAAATCGTAAGGTAGATTAAAGATGAGCCTAATTAGGCTACTTTTGGATAATTACTTTAGGAGTTATTCAAATTTCAGTAAATTTAAAAATAAAACAAAATTTTTTCCCTAATCACCCTGTATCTTAGTGGATAGTGGAGATAGTCGCCCTCTCTAGAACAATTTTTTTCTCCAAATATATCCAGGAATCACCCCTGAAAATATTAGCCGCGTACTCCAACAAAGGATTTATTAAACTTCTGATGACCTTTACAAGTCGGGAATGATAGAATATGAGTATTTTAACTTATTAAAACGACAATATCTCAGAAATGGCAATTCCTACGAGAAAATGTATAATATTTTTTTGTAGATAATCGCCTAATCTACAAACTTTGTAAACACAATTTTCTGATAAGACGTACGGTTTAGCATATATTTGCAAAAAACTGATATTTTGACCCTTTGACCTTGAATAAAAAAGTTTGCAGCCGCCCAATCGCGTGGCAGTCTCTACAGCTTACGTATAATAATGTTTTTAACGGCTGTTCCAATTTTCAGCAACTTCGGAATTATCTTCCAATTATGGCGTTTTTTCGTCTATTTTGACTGGACTATTAATGGATATCTGCAGTTGCTATTTGTAGCAATCTGGTTTTTGCAACATTAGATCCTGTATAGTTTTAATTGATACCTTTACCTTCAACCGAAGCAGATTTCTTACGTCTTTTTGCTCGCCAAAAATTTTGATTGATTATGTTTTGCCCTTCTTCCTCCTCCTATAGAAAACCGACGCGACAACCGTTGTAGAAGGTATTCGCCCTACGCGCAGGTATTCCTCCTATGATTAAGATAAAATCATAAACTTCCCATATGGCTAAGATAAAATCCACCATGTTCCACCATTCAATTAATTTAAAAATATCAATTTAAATTTTACAACTTCGAGTGTACGTACTTCATCTAATGATTTTTACTTTGCGGTTTTATTTACAGGCAGCAGAAGCGGGGAATCTTGATGATTTTGTTCGATTATTCCAAGGAGATAACACACGTTTAACCGTACGTGATGGGAAGGGCAGAACGGCAGCACATCAAGCTGCTGCCAGGAACAGGGTCAACATCCTCCAATTTATATGTGATCAGCAAGGAAGTAAGTTCCTGTTTCAATCCCAATTAACCTAATGAGCCACTTGCGGTTGAATAATTGAGGGACTTCAATATGCGTTAAATAATAGACCTGCCCGCAAAGCAATAAATTTTCTGCTTTCGTTATAGATTTTAACGCTCAGGATGCTGCTGGAAATACCCCTCTCCACGTAGCTGTAGAAAATGACTCCTTGGATGCTGTTAATTATTTGCTGTCTATGTAAGTAAACTTTCGATGCAAAATTATTTTGGTTTTCAGCTATGCGTTGTCAAAAATACAGATTACCTATGAACGTCAGGTGTCCTAGTTAATAAATGGCAGATCTTATTCAAGATTCACAATTTTCTGATTGATGCGGTGTGACACGTCCTTGTCAAGCTCAATGATTCACTGAAATGGAATAATCCAATCATGATTTTGTAATACAAGTCTGAAGAAAGCAACAAATTGTTATAGCGATTGATGTGAAGCAAAATTTCAATCAATTTTATAAGCTTAATGTTAAAGAAAATATTGAAAACGTTTTATCGTTTATCACGTTAGCAACATTCAGAGCTTGTACCAGCCATGTTTGCTAGTTCATATGATAATTATCAGTAAAAAATTATAATTGCCTTTGGAAAAACTGGTTTTACCAATTTTCTTGATATCAATATTTTAAGTTGAAAATTAATTACAATTTTCGCAATGTTTTTAATAGAGATCCGCCAAATGTTCGGCCGAATATTCGTATTCGGTATATTCGGCGTGTTTTTTAATGTTCGTATTCGACAGAATATTCGGTTAGTTTGCCGAATAATTACCGAATATTTAAATAGTATTATTTTAAGAGTTACATATGTTAAAGAGGCTTTATTCTGGAACCGTGCATAGGTAGTATTTGTAAATGAAACAAACACTTCTTTGTGTAACCATATTTATTCACAAAATCAAAAATTTTAAAAAATGAGAATCCTCACATGAGTCGTTGTGTGTGCTATGTGGAATGTGGCAATATAGAAAAAGTTGAAAGTAGACCTACATTTGCGTTGCATGCATTCCATTCACGGAATATTTCGTCAAGTCGCATTTGAATAAACACACTTCTATATTGTCTGTCACCGAATGCAACGCAAGTACGCTTAGAAAGATCACCAGGTTGCATTTGTTTGTGTCAAAGTTTATTCAACAAAATCTTCATGAGCACAGAACACCGTATGATGAAAACTCAGTTGCGCTTGTGTGTGGACAAAGTTTTCATTTTGGTTGCAAACTGGTTATGAGCGTAATAGTGAAATCAGTTTGCAAATTCGTTGACCCAGCGTAGTTGCGTAGGGCCTCAATGTTTCTGGAATTCTTGCTTCTTTAGTCCCTTATTTTTTGGCGATAATTCCTATCACGCGAAAAATTGCAATAAAAGAAAGAACGGTGCATTGCGTGAGGCCGCTGAACTAACGCGAAGTACTCAAGGGCTGGGCGAACGATGCTACTCGCAGATCGCTTCGCCAACCTATGTATATGAACTGCACAAAAATTAACCGAATCATTCGGCCGAATGTTCGGTTCGGTTCATTTTTGACCGAATATTCGGCCGAATATTCGTATTCGGTCGAACCCGTATTCGGCGCATCTCTATTTTTAGTGAAAAATCCTGAACCTCCGGAATCTCTACTTTGCAGCTTCTAAGCCTGTTTCTTCTTTTGTTTTGTCTGCCCCGCCGGTTATTGCCGAGACTCTTTTAGATCCTGGTTTCTGGCCTGCTGTTGCCCTTACCAAGCCTTTTTTTCCGTGTACTCGTACTCGAGCCCATCATGAAAATGCTTCTACTCCGAGCGCTCTGCAGATGCCAAAAACTCGAGACGCCACCATCACGTAAAGGATACCAGGTCAAAAACTTACGACATCCTTCAGGCACCGACGACTAGGTTCGATGTCATAGCATTTAATGAAACCTGGCTCCATGAAGGCATTCTTAATACTGACCTCTTTGATTCCTCCTACCAAATGTTTCGGAAGGATCGTTACACTGACACTGATGGAGTTAAAAACCTCTATGATATTCTCATCTGTTGCGTGGATCATATCCTAAGTATGATGAACACTAATGATAAACTACTTCTTCTAGGGGTCTTCAGTTTACACAATATTCAATGGGTATCAAACGAACTTTGTTTTCTCAACTCCTTATTCTCACTCGGCTTGAATCAAATGAGCGGTTTGACTAATGTATTAAGTAGGCAGTTGGATCCTATTTCTCTACTGACTCAGTCAACTTAACTGTTGAACTCAGTCCAATAATCATGTCATCTGTTGACAATTACCATCCTCCTCTCCTGCTTAATTATTGCTTTAACTCGTGTATGACAAAATTGCTCCTCTTATTGACCCTTGCCTCAACGAGCAACAGCACGTATTCAGGAAGGGACGTTCAACTACCACTAACCTTATAACCCTAATCTCCGAATTACTCTATGGTATGGAGAATGGTCATCAAATCGATGCATTTCATTTATACTAACTTCAGCAGAGCCTTCGGTCGTGTTAACCATGATATGTCAATTGCTAAACTTCTCAAACTTGGATTATCGGGTCCGGCCCTTAAATGGATTAGTTCATACCTAAACGGAAGAACACAAGTTGTCAAATTTCAAGGTTTTCTATCAAAAGAAATTAAAGTAGGTAACTTCTGGAGTCCCTCAAGGTAGTCATCTTTAATTTAATATATTCATTTCAGATCTTTCTGAAAAACTAAAGAGCATACCACATCTATCTATGCTGGTGACCTCAAAATATATAGGCTGTGTTCCGAAATAGAACCCAGCATACCGGCCAGTGCTTATGGCGTCTTAAATCGCACTCAATTGGTATTGAAAATATACAGAACCGGGTTAGTAACAAGAGGCTTGAGTCAGTGCAGAAGAAATTTCTTTTCTTTGCTCTGAGTAATTTACATGATCCGCGTGATTTTCAAAATCTACCTCCTTATATGGAAGGATTAAAAGTGCTAGATCTCATGAAACTAGCAGTTAGGAGGAAATTGTTAATCTCATGCTTCACCCTGGACGTCTTGAATGATAAAATCAAGGTGCAGTTCCTCTCAAACAGAATCAAATTTAATGACGAAGCTCGATGCAACAGGCATACAAGAATGCTTAGGGAATATGCGCATCGGACTGAATATGCAAGGAATGAACCCGTCAACAGATGTTGTTCGACCTTTAACGCACACAGTGCCTGCTTCTCACCTAACATAAATAAATTATCTTTTAAAAAGAAAGTTACATCCCTTCTAACATGACAATCCTCCTGAAGAAAGTGACCTTATCCCTCTTCTTATATGTACATAAGTATATTTATTAAAATTACTGTACTTTTTGTAATAATTAACTTAAGAATGCCTTGTTTGGTAATAAATAAATAGATAATTCAGAGAATACTCCTTGTCCGGAGGTGGTAACCGGTTCCTTTAACTTGAAAAAGCTTTAGTGAGCTGTCATCTAAACTTGCCTTGATAGACTTCAACAACTTACTTTCCGCAAATGAGTTGGATGACGATGTGGCACGGTTTTATGACGTACTATACGAAGCCCTCGTTTCTTGCGTACCTTATGATTCTCAAAAATTGTCCTGTTCTTCATCTCCATCTCGGTTCAGTAAGGAACTCAAGCATTTGGAAAATCAGAAGAATAAACTCTGGGAGACCTATTTCAAGAGAAAGGGCTCCGAGTCTCAATTCATTTATCAATTGTTATAACCGATTTCAGTCACTTTATTTTGCACTGTATAGATAGAGAATATCTTAGCAGTATGAGTGATAAAGTGTTTACTGATTCTAGAAACTTCTTTAAATTTGTCAACTCTAAGAAAAAAGTTGATAACTACCCTAATACTATGCAGCACACGAACTGGTCCAGCTCTAAGTCGCATGCGATTTGCAACATGTTTGCGTCATTCTTTCATCAATCTTTCTCACTGACTTTCAGCCTATAGGCCTGAAGCGCAACCCCATTTTATCGCTCGAATTAGTTAAACTAGATTATGTTAAAATTTTAAATCGATATCTGCCATATTGACTGAGATATGGCAAGATAAAGTGAAAGTTTTGTTCAAAAGGCGCATACGTAAAAAATACATTTTTATAATTTTTTATATGTTGGCAATGGCCAAATTTCGGCTCAAAACAACTGTAGATGCATTTTTACATCCTCGGTTGCGATTAGTTTCAACCGGTTATCTTATTTCCGTCACTCTTTCCATTTCTGGGGGATTCGCTGCAGGCCTACTAATGGCAATAATTTTCGTCACATACTTCCAACCGTGAGGTTCATATTTTACCTCTCTCAATTACCAGTGCTGATATCGTAAAACATATCGACGAACTCCCATTCGACTTCACATCTGGCCCCGACGGTATTCCTCCCTCCTACTGTCCTCAAGCCCTGGAGGTTATCCAGTCTCCGCTGAAAACCCAGTTTCAAATATCCCTGGATAAAGGGAACTTGCCTACTCTTTGGAAGAATTCGTTCATAATTCCCCTTCACAAAAGTGGTAGCAAGAACGAAATATCGAATTATAGACCAGTTGCGAAGTAGTCTGTTATACCGAAACTTTTTGAATCAATTATCTATTCTGCAACCGTTCTTATCTGCAAGAGGATGGCCTCAACGTATCAACATGGTTTTCTTTCTTGAGTTCACTTCTCATGCTGTCGAGGGCGAGGGTTGTCAAACTGATTGTGTTTACACTGATGTGAGTAAGGCATTTGACAACCTCTCCCACTCCATTATAATTCTTAAATTAAGAATGTTAGGTTTCCGCAAAGCCCTTCTAGTATGGTTCCAGTCAGTGGTGTTGTGCTAATTTTTTTTTTACCGGAACGCGTATATATAATTATATAAACAGGGCCGATCCTGGGTAGGCGGCCGCTCTGTGCGGTCTCATGTCCCAAATTTACTCACATACATACTCAAATTCTTACACTAAGGGTGTGAAATGTAAAAACTACAAAGATGGGAATTTCATCTACCAATACAGAAAAAGAACTTTCCGGGCTCCGGTTCACGGTTCGGAAAAACAAGCCGGTTCGTTCCGGTTTTTGTTCCGGTTCGGGTTCCGTTCAAACCTTTGTTTATAATAATACCATAGACAAATAAAAGGAAAGATGTTCCATTTCCTGACTTCACTTTTCTTATAAGTGTGCACTTTCCTGATGAAAGAGCTTTCCTATTTCCTCCATTTAAGCTTCCTCCAAACGAAAGCTGCCCCCGCTAACTCATTATTTTCGGTGGCACTGTGACTTGAGTAAGTTTCATATTTGGAGAGAGTAAAACTAAATGAAAAGAAAAATGTTAGGGATGGATGGGAGCATGGGAGAATGGTCCAGTTGTTTGCGTTTCCGCTTTTTTTTATAGGTTTTCTTATTTGAGGAGGTTCTTTTCAAAACTTGACTATTCCACTTTTTGTGTTTTTTCACAATCTGAGAAAATAGTTTTGTAGGTATGCAGCAATTTTTTTAACCCGAAAATTTGATGCATTATTGTAGACGACGACAATAGTCATTGCTTTGTACTGGATTCAAAAATTTTGCAATAATATATTTTGAATAAAACCAAAATTTGAAATGGAATAATCAAGTTTTGACTAGGCTGATTGGAATAATGAAGTTTTGTATAGGAATAATAATTTTGATTCAAACTTGTGAAAATATCTTCTGGATTAATCATGTTTTGTTGCAATTTGTTGCAATTCGAATAGGAATAATCTACTTTTGACGAAATCATGCGTTTTAAATATTTTTTTCTAGTGGATGTATCACGTTTTGTCAGGATTTTGTTTTCGAATCATATACATTTCAATGTTACTAACCTTAAAAAAATAAAAAAATTACTTTGGTCGAAAATGGAATAGTCAAGTTTTGAAAAGAACCTCCTCATTTATGAAATATCGGCATACGTACATATATGTATATAAGAATGTTTATATTATTTTCTAGGAAAATTTTATTAAAGGGATAAAATTGTTGGCGGGAATCTATTTGAATAAGAAAACAGCTGTTTGATTTTACAGATTGGGAAATGTTTAATTTTCGTAAAGATTCAGATGAAAATTATTGCGTTTTGCAAGATTTCAAGATGTAAAATAGTAACAAATTTAAAAATATGAAGTGGAAATTATACTTTATGGTTATTAATGGATATTCTCAATTAATAGTGCTGCTCTCTCAGCAATAGGAAAGCTCTTTCATCAGGAAAGTGCACACTTTTCTTATTTGAAATGGAACATCTTTCCTTTTATTTGTCTATGATAATACATATAAAAATTCGTCAAAAATTAGAAGAAGAAAATCAGCAATTCTTTTTAATTTTTTTTTTCAATACGTCAGCCAATTCTCGTTATCAGAAATCATCTTTAGTTCCGGAACGCGTTCCGGTCCAAAAAGGAAGTACCGGAACGACGTTCCGGAGCGTTCCGGCTCGACAACACCACTGGTTCCAGTCTTACTTAGCTGAAAGGACCTACCAAGTTCATCCGGTGTCCCTCAAGGAAGTCATCTTGGCCCTCTTCTCTTTATCTTATCAATTGCTAAGACACTGTAGAATATTGATTTACGCTGATGACATCAAATTATATCGTCACATAAAGAGTATTGAAAATTGCACACTTTTGCAAGTTGACCTTGACACCTTTTGCTTTTGGTTGGTGTGCTAACAACAACCTGTTTTTTAATATTAGTAAATGTGAAATCATGACTTTTAGTAGGAGACGTGGTCCTATAATTTTCAACTACACCTTTTTTAAGGAGGGTACCCCTCGTGTTAATTTCGGAATTATATTTGATAATAAGCTGGAATTTTCCACTCACAACAATATCTTTTCCAGAGGGAGTTTAGTCCTGGGTTTTATAAAAAGGTGGTCCAAAGAATTTAATAACCCCTTGTCAAACCATTACCCGAATATGCGTCTCAGGCTTGGTCTCCTCACAAATTTGCATGTTAGAATTATTGAATCGGTTCAACGAAGGTTCCTACGATTCGCACCGACTCATCTTCCTTGGGAAAACCGCTTAGTTCTTCCGTCATATGAATCTCTGCTTAAGTTACTTAACTTAAGCTAAGTGTCGTGAGGTGGCCGATGTTGTATTTATTCATCATCTCCTTTATGAAAAGGTTGACTCAGGTTTTCTAGGTCGCCTTGTTGGAGAGAGTCGTTATAACTTGAGAGGGCCACCTCTTTTACAAATCAACTCCTTTAACACGAATTACGGCAAATTTGAACACATCAATTGCATGTTCGTTAATGTTAACTAACAATAATATTAATGTCTTTAGCGTGAGCATCAGTAAATATGTCCCTAAAAGGAGTCTTTTAAATCTCACATGACCGCTTATGGTTCCTGTTGCTTACGTGGGTTACATGTTAATTTGGATGTTTTTAACTTTATAATTTTATGTTTGCATACTTAGTTGAGAGCCTCATCTCAGCGCTTGATTGTGCTGACTTGGTTCATTTTTCTTGGCCCATCTGTAAAGTGCATCTTCCAAGAGTAGGCACCTGTAAAGAGTAGGTCTTATTACAAATTAGTGTTTACAAAATTTGTAGATTATGCGATTATCTCCAAAAAATGATTTAGACATTTCCTCGTACGGCGATTTTGAGACGAATAGTTGCTACTATCACCTGGTGGTGATTTGCCATGTCTACTCCCCTAAAGCTCTTGACATCCTCTACAATAACTCTCCATCTGCGGCTAATGGCCACAGGATCTACATATCCTGTTTCTCGTTGTCCCATCGGGCGGCACCCAAGTCCGTTTGTGTATCTTCTTGTGACAAAAGTAAATGCCATCTACCATGTGTTGGTGGGAGCTGCAGAAGGCAACGGAAAGCTCACCGTTGCTGTGAGTGACCTGGCCTATGACTTGATTTCCAATTATATGTTCAAGGCCAATTGTGTGTTATTGGGTCCGATCTGTACGTTTAGGTCACCCATATATAGAATGATGCCTCCCTTTGGAATAGAGCAAAAAACCTCATTCCGTCGCATATACTGGGCCTTGGTAGCCTAGGGAATAAGGCGTCTGGCTACCATCCCAGATGTCCCGGGTTCGAATCCCGGCCAGCCCCACGGTCCTTCGCCTTTTCCACTTTCCCACCTACACAACGTTCCTTCTTTCTTCTTCCCTTTTCACATTCCTGATTCCTCCTGTCATAGCCTTCCTTAGTCCTTCGCCCCACCAAAGCGCATGTCATCGGTTGGTTGATGAGATTCAACTCGTTTTAGGAGGAATAACACTCCAGCGAGTTGTTTCTCGATACCCCGATGTAAAAGCCGCGATAGTAATGATTGGGAGTAGGTGAAATAAAAATATCGCGGGTAGGCTGTGGCAGTTCCTTCCTCCCCGACTAGAGCTGCTGTTCGACATTGCACTCTATACGAAGAAAATAGATTGTTAACAGTATAAAGGACCTTTTCTGAGACTCTAGTCTTTCACATAAAAAAAATATAGAACTCGCCGTCGTGTTGTCCATCCGGTTCCGAAGCATTATTTGCCGATTCGTATCAATGGTATTTTTATGGAAGCGTGTAATCCTCATCAAACCCGATTTAAAACTCTGCCTTATGGTGCACCGAACTCACCATTAGACCGCCTCCTATTAGCACCTTCCGAAAAAGTACCCCAGGCAGCATCGTGGCGAAGTGGAATTAGGATTTGCTAACGGAACTTCTAGGTGTCTGTTTGCAGTAACTCTTCTCGGGTTTTCACAGAAGTGACAATTCAGATGCCCCCACCTTCCAAGGCCTTTGTTGGCAGTTCGCCCTATTTGAAAACTATACAAGAAAGGAGATAAATTAACCTGTAAAAACTACAGAGGCATCTCACTCCTCAGCACCAATTACAAAACCTTACCAATCCTTGTGAAACAAAACCTATAACCTATAGTGGAAAGCCTTATAAAAGAATATTGTAGAAAATTCAATGCAAAAAATATATATTAATCAAAACAACAACAAAAACATATTAATCAAAAAAGAACCTCCCAACACTAATTCCATTTATGTAATAACCATAGAATACCCCTACAACTAAATTGTTAATTTAATTGTTTAAAAATTTCAATGTCATCGACGAAATATTAAAAACTGTATCGGTCTCTTCTTTGTCGAGCCGTAGAAGTGTCCACAACTGCATAGGGGACAATAAATCGGTTTTGAATTATTACTTGGAGCTTTTTAACTTCCCAGTATAGGAAGTTATTGTAATCGGCCCGAAAATCGAAATCGAAAATTTCAACGTATTTTCATCTTTCAAGGTCCCAGGAGCATTTTAAGCAAAAAATTGGGAGGAAGTATGTGTGTGTGTATGTGCGTACGGATGTGGTCATTTTTTCCTGCACGATATCGCGCGAACCAAAACTGATATCGACTTCGTTGAGGTGTCGTTCGAAGCGTATCAACCGAAATATGATCTGAAAAGATTTACATGAAATTCGGTCCAGCCGTTTTTTTGGTTAAGCGACCTAAGTGATTTTTGTACCTGCACGATATCGCCCGAACCACGAAAGATATTGACTTAGTTGAGGTGCCGTTCGAAGCGTATTAGCGACAATATAATCTGAAAAGATTTTTATAAGCAGCGTAAGTGATTTTTGTACCTGCACGATATGGCCCGAACCATAAAAGATATTGACTTACTTGAGGTGCCGTTCGAAGCGTATTAGCGACAATGTAATCTGAAAAGATTTTTATAATATTCCGTCCAGCGGTTTTTTGGTTTAAATGACTTAAGTGATTTTTGTACCTGCACGATACCGCGCGAACTAAAAACTATTTCGACTCCATTGAGGTGCCGAAAAACATTAACACATCAATTTTATATTTATTTTCGTCATCCTAATCTTGTAGGTGCGCACATTTAGTTTGACATTTTAGCGAAAATATTGATAAACAATTGTGACAAATTCTCAGTATTATACATATATTCTATATTGCCTATTGTTCATTTATTATTAATATATCCAATCATAATATTCAACATCCATCATACTGGGAAGTTGATCGTGTGGACCGAACGGGTCGAACCCACATCCCAACTAGTTTATATTTATAATTCTTTTTTAAGCATTTTAGCTGCTGCAGTCTAATTAATCCACGTAAGAGTTTATTTTTCGACAAATATCAAACAACAGGTCAACATCGGACCAGCTGCTACTCTTAAAGCAGATTCTAGATTAAACCTGGGAAAAGAATGTAGATATATACCAGATATTTGTCGACTTTTAACTGGCCCTTTAAACAGAAGAAGGCTGTATGAGATCTTATCGGAATTAGGAGTCCCTTCCCCTGGTACAACTGATAAAATGCGCAACAAATAGTAACACTGGACTGGAGACAAGCTGGGGAGCAGAGAGACGTTTGGAGGAAGAAGCTGATGGAGGCCAAGGCTCGAATTGGGCTTTAGAGCCATCGAAGAAGAAGAAGTAGTAACACTAGCGATGGTAAAGATCCAAAATGTTGTAACAGAAGAGTTCGAAGTACGACAAGGACTTAGACAAGGAGATGGACTGGCCCCATGCTTTTCAACCTGGCTCTAGAATGAGTGATAAGGAAAACGTCAGTCCAGAGAAGTGCATCAATAGTCACAGTCTGTACAATTACTTGGTTATGCTCATCATCATGGGAAGCTCCATTTTGGAAGAAAAAAAACTTATGTCGAACTAAAAGAGGCGGCTGGTCTGGTCATAGGCTTGGAGATCAACAAAGAAAAAACGAAGGTGATGCAACACCCCAGAGCTGGAAGATTTAGAATGGAAAGAAACATAATTATTCACGAGCAAAACCTAAGAGTAGTCGATAAAACAGTCTACCTTAGGTCTACAGTTACAAAAATAAATTAAGAAAACGAAAAGATAATAGAACCTTTTATGCTCCAAACCAAATACTGCAGTCGGCATTTGTGCACAGAAAACGAAACTTTCACTCTACCATGCAGTAATACGACCAATACTGTTTTGAGATAGTGAGGCTTGGACCCCTGGGCTTAGTATCGTGACAAGTCGTTTCAGCTGAAGAAAGTGACTTTTCAGTCGAATTACGACTTTCAGCACAGAGGCCTAAACTCAACTTAAAATTTCTACTATAGGCTCCTGTGCTGAAAATCGTAATTCGACTAAAAAGTTACTTTTTTCATCTTGTCACGACACACGACTGGATTTTCAACACTAGGGCCTTGGACTATGACCCATAATAAAAAGGAACCAGTCAATAGGGCTGAAAAAAAATTCTCGGATGCATAATATACTCTAATAGAGAGGATGGAACATGTCCAAGGAGATATAACAGCGAGGTGTACGAAATTTTGGACGACGCAGAGCTCTTATCTTTATTAAAAAATTAACAAACTTAGTCTGGCCGGCCACGTAATCAGGATGGAGGATAATCGTATCTCGGAGGAGATAGATAGACTCTGCGACGGCTGACGCAGAAGCAATGCTCAACGCCCGGAACTGTAGACATGCTGCAAGGGACCGTCAAACTTGGAGAAATGTCCTAGAGGAGGCCAAGACTCAATTTCATTTGAAGCGCCATTAGATGGATAGCCAGCCAAACACGCGAGACAACGAACGCGGCAATGGAGACTATACAAGGAATACCAACTCTTATGTGGAAAATAACCGGAAATATATGGGCAGCAGAAACTAAACTTCTAGTTCATTTTTGGCCACAGATGCCGCCTAAAGCTGACGTTTTCCACATGAAGTTAGCTGAATTTTACCCATTTCGACGATTTGTTCACAATTAAGTGAGTCGGAATGGAGCAATGCAAAAAAAATTATTAAAAATTAGGCGTAAGTTAGGCGTAAACATCAAATATTTTCGTAGTTAACGACCTTGCCCATGAACCGGATGAATATAATCGGCCATGCTTTTGGGGTACACGCGACTTTGGCGCCCTCATTAATTAAACGAAAATTGACTACACAGAGTTTATACTGCATGGCTGCGGCGTACGAGCTGTGTGACAGCGACCCGCGGAAAGGCCCAACGGCTGAGTTGACACCCATAAAAGCTTGTTTTCAGTGTAAATGCTAGAGATTTTTTAAAATTTGAAAAATCTCACGTGAAATTAGGGAGAGGGGAGGGGTTGAAAAATCGCCAAAAACGCCGCGCGTAATTAAAGGACGACGGCTATTACAAATATTTCACGAAATGTTATTACTTAAATAATTGTATAATAAGATCTCAACTAAATTTCAGGCAATGGCCTTGAACTATAAATTCTGATAAAAATATTGAGCAATTAAGCAAATTTCACGATAAGAATAATTATCATCAGCAACAACTGCTGTCTATATTAATAGCAAAAATTCTATATCATCAATATTTATTGCCAAAATTACATCAAATATTATTAAGATTGCCCTAATGTATTTTGCAAATTAGTTTGAATGATAATTTCGAACGTTAAAGTTGTGCAAAGGTGAGGTTTGTTTCGTCACGTTAACTCTAATAAAAAATATATAAAATGATAATATCCTCAGGAAGGAATTGCAGATCGCATCGGTCAAAATTAATGCGAAATTTTTTTAGATGTTAAATATGTTCTTAAGAGAGACTGAAAATCCCAAAGGAGCGTTGAAAAAACAAGTGAAAATAAAATGATAAAGAAATTCAATCCATTTAGAACCTGCATTTTAAAAAACGGAAGAACGCAAAATATTTATCGTTTTCCAAAAACAATTCCATGAAAACACCCTTTTTCGAGGCAATGTAAATGCGGTATAACATGCCAATTTATAACATTTATAACATTTATAACATTTATAACATTTATAACATTTATAACATTAATGGTAATAATTGTGTGTAACTACATAAATCAGGTTCGGTGAACATTGTGATTTACGATGTCGACGAGAGGGGAAAGTAAAATAAATCTGTATCATGGTTAACATTAATGAATTATAGCATCACCAGAACTAGGGTCGAGCGGGTGGAGCGGTCGCTCTAGGTGCCAGGTGGAAAATTTCCTTTTGCAATAAATATCAGTTTTTTAAATATTTGGTTATTAATATTTATTTTACACTCGCTTTCCGCCGCAATCTCGCCCTCGTCGATTTCGCAGTGCCATAACATTTTCCCAAATTTACCGCCCACTGGGAAGATCGAAAATTCACACCTTGGGGCCCTAAAAAAATTAATAAATCCATTCCGTCATGAAACGCACATTAAAATCATTAATAGGATATGTATGATTCTCAAGATGCTATTCAAATAATTTATTATGAAAGTGCTGAAGATTACAACGTCTTATATAGTACTACACAATAAAAAAATACAATTCAGGAGTGACAGAACAACAATAATAATAATAATAGTAAAGTAATTATAATATCAGAAACTGAAGTTAAACAACAATAATGGGTAATCTAAGCTATGAACTAAAATTGCAAATAATTTCAAGAGAAATTTAGAGAATGACGTGTAGGACAAACATAACTACAATTTAGCGTTGTTAGTCAACTTGCAGATCACCCCGCTGGATTCCTCAGTTCGCACATAACTCGCAAGAGAATTGCACCTACGAATAGCCTGGACAAAGAAAGAAGCTCACCAAAGCGAGAATTACACCTTGATCTCAAAAACACTGTGGTAGCACGACTGCCTTAGCTAATTTCATTCGTAACCCAGGAGCTACACTAACCTAGCTAATCCACAGCTGCCTTAAGCCACTATAAATTTTACCCAAAGTCGAACGAGCATAACTGCAGCAGCTAAAGTTATAGTTCAGTTGAACACCCAAACTTTTCGCAGGGTGCACATAGTCAATAACGGCATAATTTAATACGACAGGTAGTAAGTCTCTTGTGTCTATAATGTCGCTATAAATAGCTAAGCATTTTGATTTAGATGGATTAAGCAACAGACCATTGGTCTGAGACCATTCATGAACACATTGCAGGTCTTCGTTTATTCGCACAATACAGTCCTCTGTTAGCCCAATTGGACGAGTGAGATACAATTGGATATCATTGGCATATAAGTGGATAGCACAATTTCGAACTATTTGTAAAACGTCAATTATGTACGGGCTGAATACACCCAAATAAAGAGACGCAGAGGACGAGAAATCATTTTCCACTTTAAAAACTTGGGACCTGCCTGCCAGAAAATTACTTATCAGCTTCACAGCCAAAGATGAAAAGTTAAAAAGCTCTTTTAAGCTTACTAAGCAGCTTCTGGTGATTTACCGAGTCAAAGGCTTTGCTAAAGTCAAGCAGAACTAATACAGCTAATTGGTCCTTATCGAGCGCCTCATGTCCCAAGTAGAAATTCTTCTAGTTTTTGTCGAGGCCATACGAGTAACTTGTTAGTAAATGTGGGGAAAAACTAGTCTAGTATTTCCCTACGAGTTATTCAAGTGGAAATGACAGGGAAAAACTATTCTACCATTTTCCTATAAGTAACTTGTGAGGAAATGCTAGAGAAAAACTATTCTAGGTTTTCCCTACGAATAACTTGAGGGAAACTAATCGGAAAAACCTATTCCAGCTTTACCCTACGAGTAACTCGCGAGGAAAGGCTGGAGAAAAACTAGACTAGTTTTTCCTACGAATTACTTGTTAGAAAATGATAGAGAAAAACTACTCCAGCATTTTCATACAAGTTAAGTACTTGTGTTTTTCTAGAGAAAAACTATTCTAGTACTTCCCTACGAGGACCCGAGGTGAAATGATAGGGAGGAAACTATTCTAGTAGATTCTTATAAGTAACTCGAAAGGAAATGATATGGAAACTCTATTTTAGAAATCATTTTGAGTAATTTTCGAAGAAACTAAAGTATAAAGCGATTTTAGTATTTTCCTACAAATACTCGCCAGGAAATGTTACCAAAAATTTATATATGTAATCACAAAACCTTTCTGTAATCAATGTTTTCTCTATAAGATAGAAAAAGTCGTTCTCCTCTTTTCCACATTTTTTCCTCAAGTACGGGAATTCACGGCAACAGAACAGTCAAATACAGTTTCGTTGTGACTTTCGGCTGAATAAGAGTTAAAAAGTGAAAAAAGTGCGAAAGTTTTAACGAGAAACTAACCAGTTTTCGAATAGAAGTCTGATAGTTTTTTGCAAGTAATAGGCTAGTTTTCTACGAAAGAATGGTTGGGAACTCGCTAGTTTTCTACGAGGGGCTGGTTAGTTTATTGCGAGTGAATTGCCAGTTTATTGCAAGTGAATGGCCAGTTTATGACGAGGCGCTCGTCAGTTTCTGACTAGATTTTCCCTACAAGGCACTAGCAAAAACTAGCGTTACATAAACCTACAAAGCCCTCACAAGTTTTCCTCACCAGTTACTTGTTAGAAAAAGGGAAAAACTAACCAGTTACTGGTAGATTACTAGTAAAAATTTCTACTTGGGGTATGTCCGAAGTAACTTTTAATAAGGCTGTCTCGCAGCTACGATTTGGTCGAAAACCAGACTGCCATTTGGATAAGACATTGTATTGTTTTACATATTCCATTATTTGGTTGTGCATAACTTTTTCAATAACTTTCACAAAGAAACACAGTAGACTAATAGGACGAAAATCACCAGGTTCCGATGGGGATGATTTTTTGGATACAAGAACAGCCAATGCCTTCTTCCAATCAGTCGGGAATTGAGAGTTAGTCAAGCAACAGTTGAAAATATGAACTAGAGGAACTAGATTCATACATCCTGTTCATGTTTCCTGTTGGCAATTACATTGAGTGATTGGACTATTCAACGATTTCATCGGGAGGTTAAAGTTGCCGTAATGGTAAAGGCAGCACGACTCATTAAAGTGAAGACTGGCCTTTAGAAGCTTAACCACCCGATCGATATGGGTATCAAATGAAAGGCTTTACCAAGAAGAATAAAAAAACTTTGGCCAAAATATAAAGTAATTACCAAAAACAAAAAGAATAAAGAATAATTTCGGTGGTTATTTTTATGTGAAAGAGTGCTAAGCTTACGTGTCAACCTTTATACCACCAGTACGTCAAGTCGTTCACGTCATCCTGCAATATCTGGTAGTAAGCTTAGCTCGAAAATAGCAAAATAAGAACAAATTCATCATCAATAGCTCCACAGCCTGTTATTGGCCTGGGTTTCTTTCAACATCCTGCTCCAGAGTTGTAAAAGTCTCTGGCTTGAAGTCTCCAATTTTTTTTTACCAACGGTTCGAAATTCTTCTTCCACACTATCTGCATATCTTTTTTTAGTACATGGAAATGGTACTTTAACATTGAAAAATGCAGGACAAGGTTTTATTTTTGGGTTGTGTAGGGGGGTCGGTGTAAACTTAAATTTGAGTTTTCGGGTTTCCCGCCCCACCCCCCCCCCCCCCATTTGGCCGCCATCTTGGAAAAGGTGTGCAAATGCATTTTCCACTATTTCTCCGTAACTGTATATCTTCTGCGCCATGTCACACAAACTCAATGTCTGTTGTTTTGTCAAATATGACCGCATAATTTCAGCAGTTTGAACTTGATACAAAATGGTTACTGTTATTTCCTCACCGCAGCATGCTATTATTTGATTTTGTGTGGTATTACCTATGTAGGTTGCTCTTGATGAAGCTGTAGCTAAATGTCTCTTGAGGGTCTCATCCCCCGAACACATTTTGAATCTTAGTAGCTCCCTAAAATTTCCATCATTAGTGGGCCCAGCCTCTTCGTCCAAACGGCCATCATCTCGGTGGCCTCTCAAAGGGATATTTTGTCGGCCTAAGAATAGTATGGACTGTATTATTGGGCGTAGCTTCTCTCTATTTTCTTGAATTAGGTTTAGCCTTTTAGAGCTTACCTGATTAGCAATAGATTTTTCAGGGTTTTCATAACTTTGCTGGAAATCCAGGCCAGCCTGAACGCACATTTTGTGATAAAGCGTGTTTTCGTGGAACTGTATAAATCATTTTTTACCTAAAACGAAAAACTTCATTTGCGAAGTCAAAAGTTGGGTGACTAGGTTTTGGACTATCATTTCTTTATTATGACCGCACTTTTCATAAGAAAACAAAACACAGAATTTACAAAACAATCCTTTTTTAATGTGGGAGAAAGGTAACCAGTTGATACTTTTTTCGTGATGCTACAAACAAAGAAGCTTCCTAGCACTGGAAACTATAAAATTGCTTAGAAAATGAAATTTACATATAAAAATCCAAACCGGTTTTTACTTGGAAATTGATTTATTATGGTATTCAGAATTGTTTTATTTTAGGATACAAAATTTCTATAAAAAAGCAAAATGTGAATACTGAAATTGGTAAGATCATACTTAGTAAAACGACATTAATATTTCTTGTTTGCTCTAGAAGTAAGCATTTAAAAGATCAGAAGTGTATAATTACTGGTTTTAACACACACAATACAATTCTATTTTAGATCAGTCAATACAGGATTACTTAATGAAAAGAAACAGGCACCAGTTCACTTGGCCACGGAGCTAAACAAAGTCGACGCTCTCAAAGTGATGGGAAAACATCGGAATGTTATCGATATACAGCAGGGAGGTGAACATGGCCGAACTGCCTTACACTTAGCCGCTATCTATGACCATGAAGAATGTGCTAGAATTTTGGTAACTATAATCTTATCCATAAATATTAACCACCTAAAGTTAAATAATTGGCGTCAAATAACTCTCTGTATTAAATTTTATTATTTTTTCATGTTTATCTAGACTTACTTCTTGTTTGTTTTATATGGTTCCACTTTAGTGAACGTCAAGATGTGAAAATTTATTTTATGCCCTAAATTACCCATAATTTGTATCTAGTTGATTATGCTAGATGCTTAGAAAATAGCCCATGGTCGATGTGATATTAAATATACGATCTACGAAAAAATTCATTTCAGATCACTGAATTCGGTGCATGCCCTAGAAAACCATGCAATAATGGTTACTATCCAATCCATGAAGCTGCTAAGAATGCGAGCTCCAAGACTATGGAAGTATTTTTTCAGGCGAGTAACAACTAGTAACAATTATATTTTTTTCACATGCCCCTTTTTAGTTATTTTATAAAAAAACTGTTTATTGAAGAATGTTGATAATAAATAATTATTTATAATTTGTAAATATGTTGCACGAGTTGTTTTGTTAGTTCTTTTGTGTGTGCGGTTATTAGTTGAATGAAAATGCACTAATTTTTTGTAACAGTTTGAGCACTAATGTATTGCCATATTAAGTGATAAGTATACCAATTTATTTTGCACGGGCAATTATAGTTATAATTTGTTTACGAAATCGCCTGCAAAAAATAATAACGAGCTTTCTGGAAAACTTTAACGAATTGATATCAGGTTAACATAGTTCTCCCCAAATGTCACAAATTTCGTGCAACCCGTTTCATTGACTCATCAGTTAGGAAACAGAGTCGTAATGGCCTGGAAGTTAATCCAATATTTAAAAGCATAAATAATACTCAGTAAACTCAGAAAACGGAAGACAGTGGGATGTTTGTCAGTTACTTTCGCGATTTCAAGAAGGCCGTGGTAATATTAAGAACGGTTCGAGTTTTTGCATTTCTTTCACTTCGAGAGTGAAATCATTGAACGTGTGGTGGGTTCTTTGGTGCTAAATGCCGAGTCAGCAGAAACGTAAATCATCAGGTGGAACCATAAAGGCGCAAAAAGATTGGGGCGGCGACAGTGACGGGAAGATCGTTTAAAATACACGGGCCACCATACGTGCTAGAACAAACAGCAAGCGACGCGTAGAAATTAAATTTTGCTGCAGGCCGCCTAGTCACTCGCGCTGCCTCATTTTGTTTGTGCCTTTCTTCTTCTTTTTCTATGAGCGGGTTGTCTCCGCAACGGATACGCTGCTGTCGGTGCCGCTAGGTCTCGAACTCTATTCACGATCAGTTTCCATTCCTGCCGATTTTTGGCGACGTTTCGAACCTCGGTAACTTATATTCTTTGATTCTTTAGGTCGTCCTCGATATTCTTTAGCCAGGTTTTCTTCGGTGCCGATCGCTGAATTCTTCTGTCTGCGGGTCTTCGTTTCCTCAACCAATGATCCCAAATATTTGAAAATCTTAACCTGTTCGATTTTGATTCCATCGAGGTGAACACTCAATCCATCCGTTGTGAGCACTTTGGTCTTTTCCGCATGGATTTTTAACCCAGATTTATCGTCGGCGAACATTAGGTCGGTTACGAAGTTGTTGTCGTATCGAACTCCGAGTAGTCCTTCGAATGATTCACACATAATCGCGTCGATCAACATATTGAAGAGAAGTGGCAAAGCGACGTCTCTCTGTCGGACGCGCGCCCGTTTGAATCGGGAACTCTCAGATAAGTCGCTTTGAATACAAATGCTGCTGGTTGAGCCATCTTACGACGCTTGTAGAAGTTGGATGAATTTCAATTGCCCGTGTTCGGTTTCCAAGGCTCTCCAAAAGCTGTTCCAATCGATGAAATCGAAAGCGGATTTGAAATTGATGAAAACGACGACAGTTCGAATTCATTCTTCCATTAGCTGACGGAGTGCGAATATTTGATCCTCGATGTGGTCTAAATCCACCTTGTTCTTTCCGGATCATTTGCTCTCGATGTTTCTGTAGCCTCGATTGTATGATTTTCGTAAATATTTTGCCGACGATCGAAAAAAGGCTAAGACCGCGATAATTCTTGCATTCCCTACTATCGCCTTTTATCAAAATTCGCCGATCGCTTTCTTCCACGCCGACAGGACATGATCCGAATGTGTATGTGTTAATAGAGTTACCCCTTCTAGCTCAGAAGGTGCACTTCTCAGCAGGGCTGAGAAACTTTCACCACTGCAGTCGTAGCTGAGCTAAGACATGCAAACATAAAATATTAGATAACATAAAAGATCACAGCGGGAAGTCACGCCAAATTGAGAA
The DNA here is from genome assembly GCA_949987705.1 of Thereva unica. Classification (NCBI taxonomy): domain Eukaryota; kingdom Metazoa; phylum Arthropoda; class Insecta; order Diptera; family Therevidae; genus Thereva; species Thereva unica. The sequence continues at coordinate 70,894,212 of OX465282.1, read as the reverse complement.
GCGTCCTTTTAAGGATAGCTTCACTACTTAGCAGGCTAAACACACTAATATATTTGTTAGTATTTATTCACTCTAAAAGACGTGCGGCTTCTTAAGAAACCTGAGTCCACCTTATCATTCATCAGTCGATGAACGAATATAACGTCATCGACCTCGCGACGCTTATGGAGAGAGCTTAAGTTAAGTAATTTAAGTCTGCTCTCATAAGGCGAAAGAATAAGTGGGTCATCCCACGGGAGATGGCTGAGTGCAAACCGGACAAACTTCCTTTGAACCGATTCGATTCTACCAGCATGGGAGGAGTAGACCATACCTGGGAGGCGTATTCAAGCAACGGCCTAGCCAAGGATACGTACAAGTATTTAGTTATGAGAGGGTTGTTGAATTCCTTCGACCATCTTTTTATAAATGCCAGGACTGAATTGCCCTTGGAGGAGATATAATTGATGTGGGTGGAGAAATCCAACTTACTTTCTAACCTAACCCCCAGATCGATTACAGAGTTAGCGCGGGAGACCTTGTTGTCGAAAAAAGTATAGTCATAAATTATAACACCACGTTACCTATTAAAAGTCATGATCTCGCATTTACTAATATTAAGGACCAGGTTGTTGTTGGAACACCAAGAACAGAAGGTTTTCTTGCAGAAGTTTGCAATCCTCTATACTCCTTATGTGGCGATACAGTTTCATGTCATCAGCATAAATAAGGATTTTGCAGTGCTTTAACAGGGTAACAATATCGTCAATTGATAAAATAAAAAGAAGATGACTGCCTTGCGGGACACCAGAGGACGCTTCGATGTTTTTAGATTTGACTCCACGGAATAGAACCTGGTAGATTCTGTCGGCTAGGTACGACTGGAACCATACTACAAGGGAATGCGGAAAGCCTAATTTCTTTAGTTTAAAAACTATAATAGAGTGAGAGAGCTTGTCGAAAGCCTTACTGAAGTCTGTATAAACACAGTCAGTTTGGCAACCAGTGACAAAGCCTCGAACTGTGTGTGAAAAGAACTCTAATAGATTAGTAGTAGTGGAACGAGCTGCAAGAAATCCATGTTCGTTTGTTGAGATAAGTCTCTTGCAGATAGGGGCGATAGCAGAATAAATATCACTGGTCTGCAAAAAACGGTTCATTTTTTTCCTTTTCAATTTAATAGTCGTATCCTAAGTATTTTTTCGCGCTGAATCCGAATCCGTTGGCCAAATTGCCCTATCACCCCAGGATTTTGAGCAATCCTAACCTAAAAGTGCCAAAAAGCGTGTTTTTTGCACTTTTGCGCGTTAAATATCTCAAAACTATGGAATGATAGGGCAACGGCATCGTTTTCAACGTGTCAAAATCTACAGAAAACCATGTCGAAAGCGTGAAATTTGAAAAAACTTTTTTTGTAATACTGAAAAGAAAAACTTCGGTGCAACGATGATATCATGTGTTAATAAAAATCGTCGTGACGTTGCCTTATATGTGAACGTGTAGTGCAAAACTCATTGAAGAATATTTTGACGTGACGTTGCCGTTCAGTGACGTGACGTTGACGTTCCGTATAGTGCGAATCGACCTTAAATAGGACAATCTTAAAAAACATCTTTTGGATGAGTTTCGCTTTCATTTTGGCAATGTTGACTTAAAATCCATTTTACTCCCGTGATACTGTCTGTGATATGTTCTGCACCTGTTGAAATATTTTTATATTCAGAAATAGTTTTTAATATAACAGAAAAACAAAATACCTTGCATAGCAAGACAATGCCCTGGTGCTTGGATTTTCCAGGACTTCACGAGATAATTCGACGTCTAGCCTTAAAGTGCATATTGTATTGCCTTAATTCTTTCCTCGCTCTGAATGGTGGTCTTGCCTAGTTCTGTTACGTATTTATGGAAACTTTCCTGGTAAAGATCTTTAATTTATTTATCCAAATCCACTCGAAACACAGTAAAACACATACATATATCGGTATATTTTCTATGAAATTGAAGAATGTGCAAGCACTTTATCATTATAACACTGCAGAGATAAATAATTTACTAATTGCTTTTTTAAAGTTTAATAAAACCTCACTCGAAACAGCACTTTCCGCGGCACGAAACCATTTTCCCCTTGTTTTTAATGGGATTTTGACATTTCACGAATTGAAGTTGGGACTTCATACAACTACATACACACACCTACAGCGTGGCTTGTAAATATAGAAGGCTTTGGTTCCCTTATAATAAATCAGACGCATACACAAACGGACAATCGTAATCTCCTCATTCTATTTATATTCAAGGCCAACACCGAGCAAAACTATAAGTTAAATTGACACAATTTAACTATACTCAACAAAGAAATCATTTGTGTTTGCCCCTACCGCTATAAGCCCATTTTTTATTAAAAAAAATTAATGGACTTGGATGTGAAGTATCACGTCCGTATTTTAACGTGACAACGTCTATTAATTTGAACGTGACAACGTCTGTTATTACGTTTTGTATTATTTTCTCAATTAATAAATTATATATTTCGAAGCAAATTTTTTTTTGTGTGCGGGACATTTTCACACGCGCGTCCTATCTTAAACCGATTTAATAGACGTTGTCACGTCAATAAGGTGAATGAATGTATTTTTCCCGTGTAGAGGATAAATTAACGAAAATTTTGAAGCATTAACCACCCCCTAACATGTATGGGGGCGGAGATATGATTTTTTTTGTGTGCGGGACATTGTGCGGGACATTTTCACACGCGCGTCCTATCTTAAACCGATTTAATAGACGTTGTCACGTCAAAAAAAATACCTGACGAATATAGTTTTTTCCTCTAATTACTGCCGAAAGCGCCTTGATTGAGCAGGCGACCTGAAGATCCTAAGGCTGGTCGTCCACTGGAAGCGTACTCGAGCGGTTACGCGCTTCGGCTACATGAGCGGCTCCTGTTTTCACTCATATGAAAATTATAACGATAAAATGCTATGAGCTTAATCTACATCTGCAAGGCGGTCTGTCCTTTATGTTCTATGTCAGATCTTTTTGTGAATGGCAACGAGCAAGGGTCCGTTTTTTACAATGGAGCGTAGCCCGTCGTTCAGTGCTCTTGGGATAAATATAAATGTTTGTTCATACATTTAACATACAATATCCTTAAAGGGAATTTCATCGACATTGACGTCCATTTCTATCGAACACGGTAATACAGTCAGTCAGACAGTCATCGATGTCGATGTTAATGTGCGTAATGAGGCTGAATGTAACTGTTAAGAATTTACAATTTATTTTGCAACACTATTTACGTGAACACCCTGTATCTTAATGGTTAGCTTCCTTTCTAGAACACATTTTTCCTCCAAATACATCCAGGAATGACCCCTAAAAAAAATTAGCAACGTATTCCAACTAGAACTTCTGATAACCTATACAAGTCGCGAATGAGTGCATGTTTTACATTGTTAAAACCGTGATATCTCATGAATGGCAATTCGCACGGGAAAATGTATAATAACATTTTTTGTAGAGAATCGTATGTGATGTGAACATTATTTTATGATAGGACATACGAGAAACTTTGTGAACATTATTTTATGATAGGACATACGGTTTAAGATATATTTACATTTTGACCCTAAACCCCCTAAAAAGTAAGCTTCCCGGGGTAGAAAATCGGTAGACTTTATAGCCCCTTATTAAGGACCCTAAAAGCAATCTCAGTGCCAATTTTCAGCTGGGTACAGCCTATCATTTCCGCCATTTTTACTAATTTACCTGTACTATACTGTAAATCACTCACACTGCGTTATACGAACGGCTGTTCCACAAGGAAGTGTCATGAGACCATTGTTATTTATATAATATCATAGCTAAATAAAAGGAAAGATGTTCCATTTCATACAAGGAAAGTATGCAAGATATTGTTCAGAGAGCTTTCCTATTGCCTCCATTTAAGGTAGCTCTCTCTCAGTTCATTTAGGATTTTTTTGAAATTTGACAAGTTTGTTCGAAACAATGTCCCTCATTTCAGAACAATATGACCTACAGAAACTGAGATATTTGATATCAAAGTTTCGATTCATTTGCATGGGAGAAATGCGCCTAAAGAGGCATTTTTTTACATTTTTCATCATTGATAAAAAACCGCGTTTAAACTTTTTTTGAAAAACTAACTAGTATTGTAGGATTGTTGAAGAATCGTTCAAAAAAAATTGATTCTGACGTCCAGTTTTCGAGTAATTTGAATTAAAAGCCGATAAAATCTGTGCACGACTCGAGCGAAACAAAACTTATCGCTGGCCGAGTTTGGGACTATTCTAACGCTCAACAAAAGGAACGACGCATAAATAAATGCGTAAATAAATGTTACAACATTCCAAACAAAAAAATCCTAAATGAACTGTTTTGCGAGAGAACTACCTTAATCTACCTCCAGATGAAAAATTCCCTCGCTAAGTGCTTATTTTCGGAGGCACTGTCAAGAATTTTGAGTAAGTCTCATCTGAAGAGAGTAAAAATGAATGGAAAGAAAAATGATAAGATTAAGGCGACTCAATTCATAGGAGCATGGTCTTGGAGCGATTTGCGTTTGCGCTTTTTTGCAGGTTTTCTTGTTTATGAAATTTCGGTTAGTAAGAAAATATGATAATTCTTAGTCGGAATAAATTTAAATTAGTTGGGATGTGGGTTTGACCCCTTCGGTCCACGCGATCAACTTCCCAGTATGATGAACGTAGACGGAATAAACTGATTTCTTACAAAATAGTAATACATTTAGCACTAGTGGGAAATTGACTATTGTCAGAACTGGTGGCAAAATAATCCCGAGAGAAGCTAGTTCAAATAATCCCCAAGATTTTTCTAGTTGAATTTATTTTTCCTGAACGTTAGCAAACAAACATTTCCTTCGTACTTCGTTCGCTACATTAACGCGGATGTTCGAATTCGTATTGAGCGTGTTGAAGCGCCGCTGATAAATTTGGAATCGAATGACTTCATTTGGATATTCCAAAGTTTTCCGGAGATATTAGCAAAACTAATCAATGTAAGCTACTTGTCAGACTTGACCAAAAAGAACAAATTTTGCGATAACTACTGGAAATCCCGGGATGAAACGTAATTTCCTGAAACTGTAGGACGTAGAAAACATTTCTCCAACAAAAAAGTGCTAATGCAAGGTTTGAAAAGTTCGTGATGGGTAACATAATTTTTGCACGATTTTTAAAGGTTATCGGATTTTGACAAGTGATGTTGAAAAGCTATCGCTGTGCAGTGTTTTGTTGGAAAGCCATCGCTATGCAGAATCCAAAAGAGATCGCTTCGTGTAAAGCGGGTCTAACTCCATCAAGTTTATTAGATATTAGTAAAACTTATCAATTTAAGACCTTTCTGACACTTAGCCAAAGTTTTTCCATTTAAACAGAAAAAGGCCCGACCGAATGATATGAAATTTTTTCAGAGCATTTTCGGCACCTCAAAGAAGTCGATATAGTTTTTGGTCCGCGTGGTACCAAAATCATGAAAGTCAGGTGCGGTGCAGGTACCAAAATCACGAAAGTCGTTTAAACAAAAAACGGTTCGACCGAATTTTATGAAAATCTTGTCAGATCATATTTTCGTTAATACTCTTCGAACGGCATCTCAACTTAGTCGATATCTTTTTTGGTTCGCGTGATATCGTGCAAGTACAAAAATCACTTATGTCGGTTAAACCAAAACACGGCTAGACCTAATTTTATAAAAATCTTCTGCAATATCGTGCAGGAAAAAATTATCACATACGTGCGCACACACACATACTTCTCAATTTTTTGCTTAAAATGCTATTGGGACCTTAAAAAATGAAAATACGTTGAAAGCAATTCACTCACAAGTAAATTGTTTAGGCATGCGCGGGTCAAAAAATGTTACTTAAAAAAACCGGTCACCTCAACTGCATAAATAAGCAGATGAACTGAACCTTCTTTAACCAATTTGGTTTTACTTACTCCATTATTAACTTCCCAGTTTATAGGAAAGTTATTGTTGTAATCGGTCCGAAAATCGAAATGTTAATTTTCAACGTATTTTCATTTTTTAAGGTCCTAAGGTGGCTAAGGCCACAACACATTTAGTTTGATTAGTTTTTCTAATATCATATAAACTCGTTGGCATGAAACGCGCTCTAAATGAAGCTACCTTTTCAGTATTCAGCAGAGTGTATCAGTGCTTTCCAAAAAGATATCACTTGTCAAATTACAAGCACTCTTTAAAACCCGTACATTTACGTTACTCTTTACAAACATAGCGAATTTTTCGAATCAGTACTTTTTTGACGTGGAATTGTTTTCATACAATTTCTGAAAATTGAAGTTCAACCCGAAATTTTCAGTAGTTACGAGACATTTGGCACTGATATATAGAATGGTCTGCTCATCAGAAAATTTTCATGGCACCAAAGATAAAATGATGCATGACTGCAAAGATAAAAAGTTGTCATATTATGTTATTGAAAGTGAAGAGTAAAAATATTTTAGAAAATGGAAATATTTCAAATTTCATTTGTTCAATTTTGGCACTATATGATTTTATTTCTGCCTTGGCAACCCGTTAATGTTACCGACAGTTAACTATAATTTTACGTTGAGTCTTTGTTATCTAGCGAGTGCGTTACAAAGAATGTCTTTTTGAACAGATTGAAAATAATTGTAAAAGTAAGTTAAATAAATACAGCCTAATATAAACCCATTAAGTTCGACACGGAATCATACACCAAATTGAACAAAATTTGAGTTCAGTGACAAAAGCATAAGAGAGAGGACTACAATATACTTTTTGGTGCCATGAATTTTTATGGGAATAATTTCAAGTGAGCTGCCATTATTACATGTCAGTGAGTTTTGCTAATATCTCCTCAAATCGTTCGAGTTTCCAAATGAAGTCATTTACTTCGCAGTTTATCAGCGGGGCGCTTCCACACATTCAATATGAATTCGACCGCGTGCTCTACTGTAGCGAACGAAGTACGAAGGAAATGTTCTTTTGCTAACGTTCAAGATAAACAAATTTTGTAGAATAATCTTGTGGACTTACCCAGGGCTGAAGCTTGTGTTTTTTGGGCTCGGTGCAGTATGCCATATTTATTTATTATATCATTTTCGAACGCAGTGAAGGACAGGAAAAAGACACAATCACTCGCAGGAAGAGAGAAATAATTTTTTTTAGTTTAGGACGGAAGGAAGTTTCACATAGGTCAACATCCAATCAACAAAAATTTGCTGAAAAAGTCGTTTGAGGAGAGAACGATGGAATAGGCAGATTATCTGAATTCTTTCACTAAATCAGCTTTTTGACAGCTGTGTTGTTGTTTTTTTCTTTCTATCTTTTGCTAGTAAAAGAAAAGGAAAGGAATGGCAGAATGGAAAACTAATATTAAAAGCAACAACAACAAGCTAAAGCATTTTAACGTATAGTTTGTTGGAAAAGTTGGCTCTTGTGAACATCCATGCGACTTCTTTGTCGAATTTCAGATAGGAATAGACGATTGCAGCCACAAGGACTAGCGAAGGCTATGACAGGAGGAATCAGGAATGTAAAGAGGGGAGAAGAAAGAAGGAAAGTTATGTGGGTGGGAAAGTGGAAAAGGCGAAGGACCGTGGGGCTGGTCGGGATTCGAACCTGGCGCCTTACCCCTAGACTATCGAAGGGTGCCATGGGAAGGGTGCCATCGTGAAGGCACAAGTAAGTGTGCTTAGTATCTTGGGACGCCGTTGCCGTTGAAGGCGCAGGCAAGTGTGCAGCGGTGCTTAGTATCTTGGGACGCCGTCCGACTCGTGGCGGATCCTACGCACCGATTTAGACTTGCCTGCGCCTTCACGGACGACATTCTTCCCATGGTAAGTAATTAAAGAGGATTTCTTGTCAAATGGAATTTTATTCTCCTCATTTCGTTCACCTCTTTTAACAATTCTCGAAACAGAGAAATTTATATCAAACAAGGTAAACAGCAATTCACGATACAGAGCCATCGGAACAATTTTTCCTTTGTGTTAGTGGAGATGGTGGCTTCTACAGAATTTAGTATAAATAAATCTCTCACTTGGGAGATTTTTTCCCGCATTTTTGTTTCTGATTCTCGAAGACGAAGATCTCCACCTTCACTTTTTGAGTAAAATCTCGAGTAACATATCTTGAGTAAAATTGTTATGAAAATCTCGAAGCTAAAATCTCTGGAAACTTCCTGCACGAGCGGAAGTGAATTTTTTTCGGTTTTTCTTGAATGAGAAAGTATAGGAACAGAAATGAGTTTTGTGAGAATTTTCAATTTAATTTTTCTTTTTTTTCAAAATTTTAATTTTTTTCAAATTTTAATTTCTGAAATTGCGCCTCCCACAAATTGCGCCCGGTGCAAGTGCACCATTCCCACCTATGAAAGCACCGCCCCTGGATTTACCACTAGTATAGTTATTGGAACTGGCTTTTCTCAAGGTTACTTTGGCACCTCTTCTGCTACTAGTAAACTTTCTACTAGTAATAAACCTATTTACTATTATACCTATTTTCTATTTCATATTATAGAAATCAATTTATTCCGTCTACGTTCATCATACTGGGAAGTTTATCGTGTGCACCGAAAGGGTCAAATCCACAATCCAGTTTTATTTTTCTAATAATTAAATTCATAAGTATGTTATAATTAAAAGTAAAATTGAAATATATCCTTGAGTTAAAAAAAAATTGCATATTTACTTCCAATATATATGGTTGTAGCATCTAGCAAGCTGCAAAAGCTCAATGGCTTAATACGTTTAGCATAATTTGCTTAAGCTTTAATGTTAAATGTTTTTGCGTTTCATTTCTTTAAAAAATTAATAACAAAATGTTATCTATAGAAGTTTTTTTATAAACAGTTTTTACTTTCAGTTGCACATTTTTCGTTACTGCACAAACTTTAGCTCGTATATGGCGTAAAAGTAAATTAATTAAATTAAAGAAAAGTTTCAACCTCAACAACTTTTTAAATACCACAGTTTTAATAAAAAAGAATCCCTGAATTAAAGTATTTTATAAGATTAAATTTCTTTTACTATATAGTGGGGAGAATCACAAGGTTGCACTAGGGAAGAGATGATATCATTTTATGATTCTGAAGGTAATGTACCACTGCATTCTGCTGTTCATGGAGGTGATATTAAAGCTGTTGAGCTTTGCCTTAAATCTGGAGCTAAAATATCAACACAACAGCACGACCTATCTACGCCGGTACATTTGGCCTGTGCACAAGTAAGTTTCTACATAAATGTAGTACATAAAAATAACTATATATAAAATTAAAATCAGATCGAAGAAATCTTAAGGTGGTGACCAAGTCCATCTGAGAATGAACTTATTTTTTTACATATTTTCATACAGGGTGCCATCGACATTGTTAAGCTAATGTTTACAATGCAACCACAAGAGAAGAAGACGTGCCTGGGTTGCACTGATGTTCAGAAAATGACACCATTACACTGCGCATCAATGTTTGACCATCCAGAAATAGTTGAGTATCTCGTATCAGAGGGTGCTGACATAAATGCCTTAGATAAGGAACACAGATCGCCTTTACTACTAGCTGCTTCTCGAAGCGGTTGGAAAACTGTTCATGTCCTTATCCGGATGGGTGCAAATATAAGCATAAAAGACGCGAACCATAGAAATGTCCTTCATTTCGTAATTATGAATGGTGGACGTTTGGCTGAATTTGCTGAAGAAGTTTGCAAAACTCAGTCTAAAAGTCATTTAGTTCAACTCTTAAATGAAAAAGACAACACTGGATGCTCCCCGCTTCATTATGCTAGCAGAGAAGGGCATATTCGGTCTCTAGAAAATCTGATACGCTTGGGAGCATGCATAAATCTGAAAAACAATAACAACGAGAGCCCTTTACACTTTGCTGCACGATACGGACGCTATAACACAGTTCGGCAACTATTAGATTCAGAAAAGGGGACTTTTATAATCAACGAAAGTGACGGAAAAGGACTTACCCCTCTACATATATCGTCACAACAAGGACACACTAGAGTCGTGCAGCTACTCCTTAATAGAGGAGCTTTACTGCATCGCGACCATGACGGTCGTAACCCGCTGCATTTAGCTGCTATGTCTGGCTACACCCAAACAATCGAGCTACTTCATTCAGTCCATTCGCATTTATTAGATCAAATCGACAAAGATGGGGTAACATTTTTTTACATATTTCAATACTTCAGTTTCATGACAAACCTATTTTTTTGCAGAATACAGCACTTCATCTTGCAACTATGGAAAACAAGCCGAATTCGATATCGATCCTTCTGTCAATGGGATGTAAACTTTCGTATAATTATACCGACATGAGTGCCATAGACTATGCTATTCATTACAAGTATCCGGAAGCTGCTCTGGCGATGGTGACCCACGAGGAGCGGGCGAACGAAATCATGCAACTCAAATCTGATAAACATCCATGCGTCACTCTTGCTTTAATAGCTGCAATGCCTAGAGTATTTGAGGCTGTCCAGGATAAGTGCATTACAAAAGCAAACTGCAAAAAAGATTCTAAAAGTTTTTACGTAAGTTAAAGTTATTAAGAATTACGTATTATTACACTGTTCAACAGAATCGATTTTCAAATTTCACCTAAGAAATCCCTTTATAGCAAATATAAAGGGCATTAAGAGGAGTCATAATCCAAAATTTTAAACAATTCCATGGTAAAAATAATTTTTCCCAACAGCTGTCGGCTCTTATCTTATCTTTGCCTACTGAGGCAATTAATGAGGCTTCTATTCACATTTTTAACAAATTTCCGTATTCAAAACTTATTTAAATAATTTAAACAATTTTTTTGACGTTAATAGTCACAATTAACTATTCTCAAGTAGTATACCAAAAACCAAGTAAATCGGACAATAATTTTTTTTTGTTTCAAACTTTAAACATTAATAACTTTATAATTCCATCGCCGATTTGCATGAAACTGGGCAAAATATCATGTTTTAATACCATGAATTCATGCCCCTTGGTCTCGACCATAGGTGAAATTCGCTGTTGAACAGTGTTATTGATAGAAAACCCTTCGGGCCAAATTAATACTTGATTTGTAGTTGCATGTGTAATTTGAACAATTTTTTTTGGCAAAATACTACTAATTTACATCAAAATCTTTTATATCAAATATTTTTCTTTTCGATATGTGGCTTGGTTTTTGAAATATTGATACTTGAAGTTTTAGTGTTCAAAAAATAGTAATAGAGCTGGACGGATGCAAAATGTGAGGACCGCCTTTTATTTATTATTTTGATCTCAGAAAGGTTTACAGATTATGATACTTGATGTTGCCAGAAACTTCAAAATGCAAAAACTAATAAAGCAAATGCTTTGGAGCAATTTTAAGGATTGTTTTAGTGTCAATGTGCAGTTCAGTCAGGTAATAATAGCTAAATAAATGAAATAATACCAAAAAATAATTACGCTTACCATAAGCTAGCGTGTTTTTGAAAATACCTAAAATTTCAAGTATCAATATCTCAAAAACGAAGCCACATCGAAAAATAATTTTTATATTTTCATTTTATCGAAATTCATAATTAAAATCGTCATGGAAATCGTAGCTTTGATATAGTACATAACTTAAAACTTCAAGTGTCAATATCTCCAAAACTAAGCGTGATATCGAAAATTGTTATTTCACCTCTACGTCTTACGTGCCGCCAGATCATTAGCGCGTTTTTCCCCTGAGTCCCCTAGAAATAGCTCTATATTCCCCTAAATCTCGTTACTTCTCCCATTTTGTGAAACGTACTGAGCCATATGAGTTGTGTTGGGTAATAACTATACTGATTATTGACATGCTGATATTTCTTCTTTGATCCGTTAGCTGGCGGTCCGAGCGGGACGTCCACGCAACGGATACGCTGCTGTCGGTGCCGCTGGGTCTCGAACTCCATTCACGATTCGCTTCCATTCGATTTTTAGTGACGTTTCGAGCCTCGATAACTAATAATCGTTGATTCTTTAAGTCGTCCTCGATATTCTTTAGCCAGGTTTTCTTCAGTGCGGAACGCTGAATTCTGCAGTATGCCGAGAATCTGTTGTACGAAGTTGTCATTGTCGAATGTTTCACGCATAATCGCGTCGATCGCAGCTTTGAAGGGAAGTGACATCTGTTGAATACCCGTTTAAATCGGGAACTCCTCGGATAAGTCGCTTCGAATGCAAACGATGCTAGTACGGCCATTGTACGATGTTTGGAGAAGTTGGATGATTCTGTTGGGACGTGTTAGGTTTCCAAGGCTCTCCATCTGTTCCAATAGATGCAATCGAAAACGGATTTGAAATCGATGAAAACGGATTTGAAATCGATGAAAACGGCAATATCGTTGGCCACAACGAGTTTTTTCTTTTGTTAGCTGACGGAGAGCAAATAATTGATCAATGCATCCTCGATGTGATCTAAATCCAGCTTGTTCTCTACGGCTCGTTTGCTCTCGAATTAATAGCATGTTGCCAAATAATAAATCACTTTATTCAAAGCCGCATGTGTTGACATCTTTAGAACGAAGAAATAATCCCACCGTATTTCAGTTTAAGCAAATTAACATTTCAATTAACTTCTTTTCCAGATATTTGCTTTATTAAACATTTTTTTATGGATGTTATACATGCGTTTAAATTATTTTCAAATCAAAGAGATTACATTGGCAATTGTAAATACACCTATAAAAAATATTGTACGATAAACCTACAAAGTAAGTTGGTGTGTTTGCTGACTGTTTAAAATTTGCGTTTTGTTGCCTGTATGGGAGCGTAGTGAAATCTGGGGGCTTCCAACTGTCAAATTGGGTTAGTTAGCTGCTTGTGTTCCCGCGTTCGGTGGAATACTTTTTTAAGACGAAATTATCAAAACTAGCTTAAAAAAAGAAAGAAAGTATAAAGAATAGTTTGAAGTGTAATTAAAGTTCTAACGAGTGAGTTTTCTGTGAAAAAAAGGAAAATAAAGAGTGCGGTTTGTGAACGTTGGAATAAATCGTTCTTCAGGTGAATGTGCTAAATAAAATAGTTCCTAAACACATACATATATTAGATATTTACATTAATAAATATGTGAATCACTGCGATAAATAATATAAATTTCGTTTGCTTGAATTTCTTTGTTTACATTAAGTGACCCAAGGCAAAATACAAGGGAAACAGCTGATTAGATTTCGGAGTGACGCCGTGTAAAAAGTTCATTTCTGGGGATTTTATTTTAGATAACTCATAATTTTAAGACGCTCTTGCCCCTCCTCCACATATTCCACTCGCTTTTCACGCTTGTAGTGTACAAACAACTACCAAAGCGTGGGCACTCATACAAACCGAATTTCACTATGCCTTAATTCGACGAGGGCCCTTCCTGTAGTTTTGTATTCTAAGACTTTGCTGTAAATTCCGTTTTTAGAGGTTAGATACGAATGTCAATTAAAGAAGAAGAAATATGTGCCAACAAACACAATTGAATAGTATAAAAATGTTATTTTTTTAAAGTAATGTTAATTTTTAAATATTTCCAAGTATTTTCTGAATAAATCATTCATACATCAATTTTCCAATTTTTCCTGATTTCGATTTGACAACTGTCTAAATAAAAAAAGAATTTCACTGCTCTGCCTGCTCCTACAAATTTGGTGGATCAGAAAAAGCGGGAATTCATAACCTACAGCAGGCTCAAAGAACACTAAGCAGGGAAATTGAGTGCAGGAAAGAGCTATCCAGGGTGAGGAACCCGTTTTCGCATTATTGCATTTAGTCATTATTGACATTCTTTTGCACAGCTTATCTTTAACAAAGTTTGCAATTAAAAATGCCCTCTCAACCGAGGAATTTTAAAATGGCTGCGATAACAAAGTGGTTTATAAGCTCATCCTCAGCATCTGCAATTTCTGCAGATCGTACATTTTTTATTTCCAAACCATGAAGAACGTTCCATTTCATCAACTTCGTTACAAACGTTTTCAAATACCAAGGCAAAATCTTTTATCTTTGACTTTATCTCCGGTGAAAGTATGGGAGTAAAAATGTTTTCTCTAAATGAAAGCTGATACCTTTGGTACCTTTTTTGGCGTCTTTCCTGATCCAAAAATCTCTGCATCGTTATTTGACGGATCACAATCGGATTACAATTTTCATATTGAGCAATAATCGGATCACAATTTGTAATAAATTCATATCCATAGTCAATAAATTCGACCGGCAAGTTAAGAAGTTACGAAATGGGAATGCACTGAACGAGTTTCTGTTGATTATTTATGATTTTATTTTTGATAATTTTCTAAGTTGACTCGATTAAATCAAAATATACATACAAATTGCATTCCCTAAAGATTCCCCTGACGGGTTTTCTCCCCTGAAATTCCCCTGGCGAGCTAAAATTCCCCTAAATTTAGGGGAGATTCCCCTGATGTGGGAACACTGGTCTGCCGTGCAAAGGACAAATGACCTACATATATGCATTATAGGTCAAAATGGCTTTGTATGCATTTTTGGATGTAAAATATTTATATGTATTTATCCTAAAAAAAATTAAGACTGATTTTTCTTTTAAATTAAAAGTTATCACCTTGAATTATTTGCTCGTATTTTGAAAACTTTGATCGCGTTTTTCTCGAATCGAGCTTTTTGCATATAGGTCATTTGCCCTTTGCACGGCAGTGGTGCTTCATCAAAATCCATCGTCAAAAAGCGAGCCACGGAAACCGTAGAGGTGTCAATAAAGGGAGGGTAAACAAAAGTGGACCCAAAAATTGCCCGGCAACATTCGTATTATTCCTCTTTGAGCTGAAACCTGTTGCCGGAATGCGGCCAGTGGCGGTTCCTCTTTGGAAGCAAAGGAAGCACTGCTTCCCTTGACCAAATAAGCAACTTCATAATAATTACTTGAAATATATCAAGATTAATCAGAAAAAAAATCTCAATATATTTTCTCCTCTGGAAACACTATGGATGCAATATACAGATTTTTGTATACAAAATGTACAATAAAAATTTATCACACTACTGTATACAAAGAGTAACGCCTGGGCCACGATACGAGCGGCGATTGGTGAGCGGCAGAGTGACAAATACTAAAGTGCTTCTGACCGCCCTTATCGTGGCCGAGGCCTTACACAACATGGGGAAGCTGTAATATCTCCAGCTTCTTTGCCACAGAAAATCAACGTGAAAACTCCAACACATTCAATTTGATTGAACCCACTCTGACGCAAAGGTTTTTGCGTTGATACAGTGCTCTCAGAAGCTGAGCTAAACGCAGCTTCTTTGGAACCGAACAGTGGAATATAGCAAGTCAAAGATAAAGAAATTTTCCATATTCTCTTTATTTTCTTGATTTCGTTTTCTGGTAATGTTCTGATTTCGAGTAAGAACTAAATTTACTCTTGCAAATTTGCTTCGAAATTTGTTTTTGACTCTTGATATGAATTTTCGTTTATTGCATCAGCGAGCAATAATAATTTAGTTATTATTGCTCGCTGATTGCATATTGAGTGAAGAAAAAAGAGATCGAAGAGAAGTAGAGTTTCTCTTTATTTATTGCGGTGTTTATTGAAAATAAGCGGATATCTTTGTAGCTTCCATATTTTTTATGATTGATAGAGAATATTTTTATGAATTGCATTTTTGAACTCGGGTTGCCTGAAGTGTTTTTTTGCAGGAAGATTGCGAAGGTTGCAAAAGAAAATAATGGCGTATGCGAGGTATGCAGGGTTTTATTATTACTATATCTTTTAGATTTTTAGCCAAAATAATGCATTTGCCTGAAAATTTAAACGAAGTAGTAGTAGTTGCAGTCTTTCAACGGCTTTTTTTAGACGCTTTAATTATCAACAGAATCTGAAAAAAGGCGCAAAATGCCCTTTAGCAGCGAAAATATTTCGAAAAAATGCAAAACTTCACGATTTTCGATGCGCATAGCATTCGATGTAACTAGAAACTGCAAACAATTCCTTATGTTTTGTTTATCTGATTCCACTATATGTTAATTTGCAGTTTTTTTAGTTAATGCCTTCGATACTTGAACTTTTATTGTTCGCCTTGCGCATTTCTTCCCTTATCCTGAACATTACGAACCGCCACTGAATGCGGCCCTCACATTTTGCATGCTCACCTACCACCTGCGCCTGCACTAAAGGTGAAAATCGCACTTTTACTCTATTTTCGCTAATATCATGGCGTGCGATCCAGCTCCCATAGAAAAAAAAAACTTGTAATAAGGCGTGACTTATTATTGTTCACAATTTATGGATAAGTGAGTTACTTTTGTAATGGATTTCATTCTCTTTCTTTTACAAAGGGATTTTCTTAAGAGAGCTACTTTGATAAAAAGGACTACGCCTTTAATTTTCCAACTAACGGGAAATTTTTGTTGATGGATTAGTTTGCCTGTAGTTGAGAGGGTCTTGATTTGTTAGATATTGTAGATGTATTTGTAAATCGACAGTGTAAGTTTGCCAGCGGAAAATTGAAGCGGTTTTGTGCGGATTCTGAAGCGCTGAATAGGAATGCCAACGCGCTTCTTATAAATATCACTTTTAACATAGGCATTTTATCTGAGCGAAGCGCTTTTATTTTGTTGTTGAAGAAGCGCATCAATCATATCAATATATCATTATTTTGCTAATAGCTTTTCAGTTTCAATAGTTAATTTTTACACAAATATCTGAAATGCATTTATTAAAAATATTTTTTGCAACAGCATTAATTCAATAATATGTCATTTATTCTTTCACCATAAATAGTATTTCCAAGCGGACGTGGTTTTACAAAGGTCACAAATAACCAAACTAAGGGTAATAAGAGAAAATTTCAAAAAAATAAATTAAAAAGCGGGAGTATAGAGTTCGTGCTTCCTAAGACCTTCCATATCTTATAAATTGGAAGCGCTACATTCTTGCTACTTTTAACAACGCTTTATAAATTTCCCACTGGGATCTTATTGCAATTTTCATTTTCCGTCACTTTCAGTCATCACAATATAAATTATAGGAAATAACGGAAACAAGTTTCGCCCACATGCAAGGCATACAGTGGCGTAAATAATGCCCCCGCAAGCCGCAGCGAAGCCAGGGCGCCCTCAGGTCCCTTAATAAATTAACACCAATAATGCCGTGTTCACAATGTTAAAGTGCTAATTGCGCACAGTGATAAATTGCAACTTTCAGACAAAATTTAAAAAATGTCAATAACAGCTGTTAAAATAAAAATATTCACAAAAAAAACTGCCAATGGAATTGTCTACATTTCATAAAACTTTTGTTTGATCGGAGATTATTTAATTTTAAAGTAAAATTTACATTTTAAGTAGTCTTTTAAATGTGGCGAGATTTCAACTCACACAATCTCTTTCGAAAAAAATGTATGGTACTGCTATCTAATTACCCGAAAGAAACACAGCTGAAAATTTGCTTTTTATTAACTCAATTTTCAGAAAATATGCATTCGTCAGGCTCTCAAATGAATTTTATTGCAATTATTTTTTTTATTATTTTTATATTTTCAATACAAAATAAATACATAAAATAAATAACCTACTTTGGTACAATAATTCAGTGCGAGAAACAGATTTCACTAGTTTCTTCGGAATTTCGGAAATAAAAATAAATTTGAGTTTCGGAAATAAAAATAAATTTGAAGTTGAGTCAACTTTAACTGATGTTCTCAAATTTTGACATGAAATGTAAATACAGAATTAGGCAATTACGAAATAAATTCACTTTCTCATTGTGCACGCAGTATAAATGAAAAATAATTTAATATTATGTACCGAGATAAAATTGAAGAATAGATTCTAGAAGCGGAGATGCTATCGGACTGCATGTCCAGTGGCGGCCGTGGGGTAGCGGGTAGCTAGCGGACTAGGCGCCAGGTGGCCAAGTAGGCCAAAATGAATGCGAAAAACAATTTAGAGCGAAAAATAAAATTGTGATGACGCCTTTTAAGAACCGCGGCAGGGAGGCATTCTGAGCGCTGGAGGTTCGTGCCAAAGTCTAGTAATAACAAGTCGTTCATCTTCATACAAAATTCCCCTCTTCTCCATTAGTTGTGTGCATGAATATATGAACATCACCAGTAGGAATTCTAGGAAGATCTTACTGATGGGGCACTGATATACAGTGCCCGAAATTGATTTAAGTTCACCCAAAACCTCTGGGTTTCAGAGCGTTTTCCTCAGCCCCATGTAGTTGTAGAAACCTGAATTTTAACATACTTGCAGAAAAAGCGGCAAATAGCAAAAAAGCCTATCTTAACGCCGCGCCACAGCATAAATTTCTAAGGCTTAAATTTGTGGAAAATGTAATGTCGTGGGACAAGGAATGGCAAAGTATTATTTTTTAGACAAATCAAAATGAAATCTGGATGACCCAGATGGCTGCTAATACTTTTGGCATGATCTCAAGAAAAAGCCTGAAGTTCCTTGGAGCCGAAATTTCGGAGGAGGCACAGTGATGGTTTGGGCCGCTTTTTCCGAACGCGCAAAGAGTCCGATTTGTTGGATAAGTAGCCAAATGTGTGCTGCACACTAGTTTTCACTTAGCGTTATTTGGAGAGGAAGTACTTGGCGATAATTGGACCTTTCAATACGATAGTGCACCTATCCATAAAGAAAGAGCTACTATGAAGTGGTTTGAGGAGCAAAAGTATCCCGTTTGGGTTTGGGTTTAAATTAGGGATGGGCGATATTAAAAAAACATCGATATTGACATCGATGTCAATATCGGTAAATAAACATCAACGTGCGATAAATATCGATGTAAAAGCATGTTTTGGTGCTAAAATAAAACATTTTTAAAATGGTAAATGTGTTGCCTCACTTTGTTGAGTCAATAAATAATTCTTTTCATTCACAAGTTTATAATGATCGCTCCATATATCTCCAGCGTTTTCGTGAGTACTGCGTTCAGATGCTTGATGCAGATTGTTTAAATCAGTATTCAGTATGTTGGTATTACTGAAAGTAAATCTTTAATGCTTGTAATTGCCTTTGAACATGCTAGTGCATCTTAGAAGTGTATATTTTTAAACCTAGGGTCTAAGAGAGTGGACCCAGCTAGGATATTGATGTTGTTGTAAATATTCGATAAGGGATAATAAATTTTGTTAAGTTTAAATAAAACACAACCGTTACAATTTTATACTTTTATTAAGATAGAGGGTTCAAGTTATCATCGCCGTTGTTATCGCGAGAGTGGTTCGTCGAGCAAGTCCTTTCTATTTAATATCATGCGCTAGGGTTACCAACTCCTGAATATTTTTCACAGATATTTTCAGTATGCTGCAATCGTTTTTTGATTTCAGCGCCCATAGTCCTATTTACATTCACGTACTCGAACCAGGCACATAGATCGATGAGCCGATTTGAGAATAATATTATAAGAAAGCAGAATTTTTTATATACATAGCTATTATGCTTTCTTTCTCAAAGTTTCATTCCAAAAACTATCTACAAAATCTAGTTTGGCAAAAGAAATGTTTTAATTGAAACGAAACAAAACACAATTAATTAATTGCAAGCTCCAATAGACAGTAATGGCTTTCACACTCTGAAAATGACATCTGAACTGAGTGACTGAATATGAATAAAAAAAAACGTATGTAACCATAGACTACAGATAAACAGAACGGTAGTAAGTTTGTTTTCTTATACAACCCTGTAATCAAAAATATCTAATGGTAACATCTAGCATAAAAATTAAGAACTACGATGTTTTTGTTAACATCATCGATGGATCGATATTTTATAGGACCTAATATCGATGTTAAAATATCGATGTTTTCACACTAAATATCGATGTTTCGATAACATCGATGAATATTGACCATCCCTAGTTTAAATCCGGTAGAAGATTTATGGAGAATTGTAGTCAGAAAGGTGTATGCTCATGGAAGGCGGTTTGAAAATATAGAATCGCTCAAAATAAGCATTTAAAGTGCTTGGAATTCAAGTCCGGAGGAAATGCTCCACACATTAGTGGCGAGTATGAGAAAAAGAATTCTCCATGTTATAAAAAACAATGGAGGATCGACTAAATATTAAATAAATTTAATAGTTAATTATAGCAATAAGAACCCTTTTTTCTTTATACTTTTTACTGAACTTAAATCAATTTCGCACTAAAAATGCTTCAAATTGAAATGCTTTTACTTCCGGTATGCATTTTACCGTTATTAAGAGAGCTAGCGATATAATTTTTTTACCACTTACTCGCAACCCCTAGAAAGGCAACTATGTTCAGGTTTCTACAACGAAATGGGGCTGAGGAAAACGCTCTGAAACATAGAGGTTTTGGGTGAACTTAAATCAATTTCGGGCACTGTAAGTAGTCATGTGGTAAGGGGTACCCCTTATTTTCTTGGGTTTAGATGGTAAGGTGTAAAGCCAGAATTAGACACAAACACTTGTAGGACATCCTTGTTGTACTGCTCAACTCACGTCAAAGCTGTCGGATAATTTTCTATTATGGAGAACTCTGCATTTGGAATTGTTGAATAGGGCTTTTATCAATTCTATTATTTTCTCTGGCAGTCCATGTTGCCGTAGTGACTGCCATATAAAGCTCTTATTAACCGAGTCAAACGCTCGCTCATAGTCTACGAAAACAAGGGAAAGGGGGATGGTAATTAAGTAGACTGCTCAACTATGATTCTCAAGGTATCAATACGATCTATACATGAGCGGCCTTTCCTGAATCCGGCTTGCTGCCTTCTAAGCGTTCGATCTACTGCCTCTTTTATGCTAGATAGTAATACAACAGACAGAACTTTTCCCACCGTAGATAATAAACAGATGCCTCTCCAATTGTCACATATTGTTAGGTCCTCCTTTTTTTGGAATTTCGACTATGATACCTTCCGGCCAATCCTCCGGAAAGGTACAGGTGTTCCATGCTATTGCTAGGATTGGCTGTCTGCTATAAAGGTTGACTCGGCTTTTAACAATTCTGGCAGGATGCCATCTTCTCCAGCTGCCTTACCATTGGCCATTGCAAGAATTGCGGTTACTATACGAGTGAGGCATGGATATTTCCGGTTAATGTGAGAGCAAGTGATGCACTCCATCTCCTATACCAGGTTCCAGAGAGATGTCATACCGCAGGAGATGTTGAAATTGGCGTTTCAAGGAGGGGGGGGGGGCAATTTTCAAGACCACGGCGGCAATGGAATCTTCACATGCAAAAGCCATTCCAATTTCTTTGAGCAGTACGGCTCCCCTGGATTGCGGTGATAAGAGCCGTTGCTTACTGTGAGTCGTTGAAATTATGGAATGTACTTTGTGAAGCGACGCCGGATGATGAACGTAGACGGAATAAACTGCCTTCTTACAAAATAGTAATACGGTTAGCATTAGTGGGAAATTGACTTGTATCAAAACTGGTGACAAAATAATCCTGATAGAAGCTTGTTCAAATATCTATATCCACAAGATTTTTCCTTCGCGCCAAGGTTCGCTACATTAAAGCGGGTGTTCGAATTCGTATTGAGCATTTTGAAACGGCGCTGATAAACTGGGAAGCGAATGAATTCAAAGCTTCCCAGAGATATTAGCAAAACTTATCAGACTTGACCAAAAACACACACACATACTTCTTCTCAATTTTTTGCTTAAAATGCTATTGGGACCTTGAAAAATGAAAATATGTTGAATATTTCGATTTTCGGACCGATTACAATAACTTCCCTATACTGGGAAGTTAAAAAAACTTGAGTTGGCTTGGTGATAATTTATGTGCAGCTGACGAGAATCCAAAGTCCAATTAGTTTGAAAATAAGCACTAAAGAATGGCACTAGTGAAAATTAAAAAGCGGAATTCACAAAACTACTTCTGGGACGAGGGTAAAATTCTGGAAGGGGCTGAAATTACTACACGTCTTCACAAGAGTCCAAAGTCCATTGGTTTAAACGAACTTTTGCGGTAGGTGTAGCACTAAGAACACTAAGCCGAACTGTATATCAAAGCTAAATAATGCAGCTTTTCGTCACTTTTGTATGAAGACAAATGTATCAAAGCAGCAAGTGACGATTTGTTGCATATAAAAAAAGTGCGAAATGTCGCTAATAAGCATGTGACGCTGGCTAAAGGATATTACTAGTGTAAATTCATCTGCAGGAAGAAGAAAAGCCAATTCCTCAAGAATTACATTCTGAGAGCAGAGGAAAACTTTGCCCAAAACAAAACACAGGAAGCATGCAGGGAAGTAAACTTCTTCAAGAAAGGCTTCAAACCCTCCTCCGGTATATGTAGAACAAAAGAAGGCACTATAGTCACAGGCAGCGAAAATGTAAAGAAAATATGGAAAGAATTTTTTAGCTGAACGCAAATGAGAGCACCAGATATGTACCAGAACCCCGTCTACAACATAAAGATGACACCAGAGAAATAAATGTACGCACTTTGGAAGCAGTACAAAGTGCCATACGATCATTAAGAAACAACAAATCTCCAGGAATTGATAACATCCCAGCAGAGTTGATCAAACAAGGAGGCGAATCGCTTTCAGCAGCTATACACCAGTTACTATACTGCATATGCAGGAACGAAAAAATGCCTGAAGAATGGGAGCAAAGCACAAGAAAGGGGACAGATCCAACTGTGGAAACTATAGAGGCATATCTCTTCTAAGCGCAGTATATAAAATAATGACCAATATGATTAAGACCAGACTGGAACCTTACGCAGAAGCTGCAATAAGTGAATACCAAACTGGATTTAAAAGAAATAGGCATACGACAGCATCGTCAGGGAGCAAATGTATGAAATACTGCAGGACCTAAAAATCCACCTAAAGATAATAAAATTAACAAAAATGACAATGGAAAATACAAGGTGTTCAGTCAGAATACAAGGAGAATTTACGGAGTCTTTCCCAGTCAAGCAAGGCTGAAAGCAGGGCGATGGGCTGGCACCCATTCTATTTAAACTCTACCTAGAAGGAGTAATTCTCAAGATTAACATTGATGCGAACGCAGCCCTGCCTAACAAATCTAAACAGGTGACAGGATATGCCGACGATATAAACTGCCTTGCAAGATCACTGTCATATCTTAGAGAAACATTCACAGAAATAGAAGATGGAGCAAAACATATAAGGCTGCAAATAAATGCAGAGAAGAGCAGGATTCTAATTCAGTCAAGGGTGGAAAGATGAACAAGAAACCAGAACACCACCTGGGTGGAATAACTTTGAACAGGTTAACCAATTTAACTACCTGGGGTCCACAGTCAGCGAAGACAACGATCAAACGATAGACGTACAAAGAAGAATAAACGCCGCGAACAGAACATACTTCTCACTTCTGCCAATAGTGAAATTCAGAGACATTCACAGAAAAACCAAAATAAGAATTTACAAAACCATCATACGTACAGTAGCTACGTATGGATGAGAAATGGAGTATCTCCCAGAAATACGCAGACAAAGTGGATATATTTGAGAAGGAACGTTCTCCGAAGAATATACGGCCCAATCAATGAAGACATGAATGCATGGAGAAAACGCTACAATTACGAATTGTACGATTTATACAAAGAGTGTAAACTTTCGACCCATGCCAAGTTACTACGTTTACGTTGGGCTGGTCATGTCCAAAGAATGGATGACTCAAGGATACCAAAAAAAGCCCTGTATCTACTACCAGATGGCAAAAGACCAGTTAGCACACCACGGTTAAAGTGGGAAGACAATGTTAAGGCCGATGCAGCAAAACTGCTCAACACAAGAAACTGGAGACAAGCTGCAGAGCAGAGAGACGTCTGGAGGAAGAAGCTGATGGAGACCAAGGTTCGAATTGGGCTGTAGAGCCATCGAAGAAGAAGTGCCGAAAATGTACCGAACCGAACATTCGGCCGAATTATTCGGTTCATTTTGCGCAGTAAACAGGTTCATATATGTAGGTCGGTGAAGCGCTCTGCAAGTAGTAACGTTCGCCCACCCCTCAATCACTTCGCGCTAGCTCGGCTCGCCCACTCAATGCGCCGCACTTTCTTTTATTGCAATTTCTCGCGTGAAGGAGTAGTTATCGCCAAAAAATAAAGGACAAAAGCAAGAATATGGGGAAATGACAATTCTATAAACATTGAGTCGTCACGCACATGAGTCGACTGATTTGCATTCCCAGTTTCAAATTGGTTTCACCACAACCAGTTTGCAATCAAAATGAAACTTTTGTCAGTCAACACACAAGCGCAACTGATTTTTGATCAATCGGTGACCTGTGCTCACGAAGATTTTGTTGAATAAACTTTGACGCATACAAATGCAGCCACGCAACTGAAACTGGTGACATTTCCAAGCGCACATGCGTTGCACTCGGTGACAAACAATATAGAAGTGTGCATGTTCAAATACGACTTGGCGGAATATTCCGTGAATGGAGTGCATGCAACGCAAACGTTGGTCTACTTAAACATATGTAACGGTTACAATAATACTATTTAAATATTCGGTAATTATTCGGCAAACTAACCGAATATTCGGCCGAATACGAACATTAAAAAAGCGTCGAATACGAATACGAATATTCGGCCGAATATTCGGCGCATCTCAGAGATGTACCCAAAAATTTATATTCTTATTTTTAATTAATGCCCTTCTACCACTAAGGCTGGCCGTATACCAAAGCGGCATACACTGCATATGCAGCTTTTCGTCACTTTTTGCTTGGAGATTTATGTTGCAAAGTGGCGTGCGACCATTTGTTCCATATATAAATGACGAAAAGCTGTTTGAATTGATCGCAATTATATATGAAGGTTAACTGGCTACACTATGTGCCCGTGGTGTTAATGTTAGGATGCTCTACCGATCTGATTAATAAGGGTTAAAGAATTGGAACACAAGTACTAAGTGACGTAATTTAGTAAGAATAGGGGATTCAATACTCAACATCGATGAAATTAAATATTCGAAAACACTCCAAGATAAATAAACACATTTTACGTACGATGGAAGAAAAGGTTGTTAGCTACATTGTATGGATAGATGAATATATGAATGGTAATACAGGTTCTGTATGAATGAATGTGTATGGTTGATACATCGATGTTTGAAAAAACCATATCAAAATAATATAATACTTAAGTAAATTTTAAAAAAATATATAAAATGTTTCTTTAGATTAAGTACTCCTTTTCATGCCTTCAATGTCCAAATATTTATGCACAAATGGATGAAAGAACTGGTGAAGCTCTGGTCATAACACAGCCAATACCACTACCAGCTCTAAATGTAAGATTATAATAAAGCAACTTTTATTGCTCGCTAAGCTTTCTTCAGAGATTATGGTCATCTTGTCAAATATGCATGCCTTATAAGTACGGATAAATAATTGTATGTGCAAAGTGTGTGAAATATTACGAAGCTTTAAATGTGGAAGGCTTACTTTGAACGAATTTGCTGTTTTACAATTTTTAAGTATAATCATAAAATTTTCAGATATAATTAATTCTTTTAATTATTACCATTCCAGCATTAAATATTTATCGTATATTATTTAAGAAATTATATTCCTATTGACAATTATCCCACCCACCTGAAAAAATTATTCAAAGTCATTGATTTTTTTATAATTTATCATATTTTATTTCAATTACTGTTTTAAGCATGCTTATAAATTATTTTAGATAAAATATTCATTTTGGCCGTATCAAAAATCACAGATTGAAATTGAAAAAACAAGAGCAGCTCTTAATGACCCAAATTGGCGACCGCCGCCATTATGTGTTGTTAATGTAAGTGAAATCAATTGTTTTTTATTTTAATTATATGTTTATTACTTTTTTGTGCAATTATTCTATTTTCTTACTAATTTTAATTTTAAATTTCATTCTTTATAAGTGTTTTAAATTTTTTTTAAATAACTTTTTTTACAATTTCGTAAATTGGAAACTAAACCAAAATATAAATAAAAGTCTGGGCCTGTTATAAAAAAATAAAACCACTTTATTAAGTTTAATTTATTAGGCTAGTCGACGAGAAGGAAAAAATGCCAAAAAATTCATTTTTGGCCCGTAGGCGAGATTATTATTCGAATCGCTCTGTTCTAGGGTGTAGTTTAACACCCTAAGGGTGAGTTGCACCAACTAACTTTAACCGTAACAAAAGCTTGATCGGTTGTCAAATCTCCTGTTAGACAAAACGGGAGTTGCACCGTATAACAATTGTTAATATGACGTAACATTTTAACGTAAACTTTAACCGAGCCGGTTCGTCCGGTTAGTGTTATAGTTATTGTTAACTTGTGAGAGTTGTCATAGACCCAGACAGGGGTGCCATTTTCAATAAACTCACAAACTGTGAAACTTATAAATACACAAAAATGTAAATTTAAATCAAAGTAGCCGTTAACGATAACTTTAACAAACGGTTGGGTGGTGCAACTCATTTTTACAAACTGGAACTTTAACAACTGTGTTATTGTTAAAGTTAGTTTTAACAATAATTTTAATCAATGATTTGGTGCAACTCACCCTAAGTTTGCCTTAAATTTGGTTGATCGTATAACTTCTTAATTAACTAATTGTGAATAAAATAGGCACTTTTTTATGTTTCTTTTAATATCTCCGTTCCTACTAACTCTTAGTATGAAATTCTTTAAAATATAAGCCCTGTGATAAGTCTCTAGGTGCAAGTGTGATCTTGCAAATAGATTCCAAAGTTAGTTTACTCGAAAACATAGAGGGGTGATTCTTACAGATGGTGTTTGTATAGTCCCGGCAATGTACAAAAAAATTTCAACAAGATCAGTTCATAACTCTTTGAGTAATAAACGATTTCCTTCTCTATTTACTACCGCGTAGGAGACCTGATGTGTCATTTTAGATGCGTCTGTATAGTATTGTTGCTGTACTCCTTGTTCTCCTTTTATTTGGTTGAACTGTTGTCTTATAAATGTAGTATTGTAAGGTCTGTTAGAAGTGGAGTATGTTCATTATGGTTTGGTGCAGTGGAGCATGGAAATGGTGCATGTATTTAAGGATTACGGTGGTCGTTAGTTTTTCTGTTCGTTTCGTAATAGTTGGTAAACCGGCGTCGATCAAGAGCGCTACAATCGTCGTCGTAGGTAATGCACCAAGAGAGAGATTGCTCTCTTGAACGTGCAGCAGTGTTAATTGGTCTGTCTTTGCTCCATGTCCATATAATGTCAGTCCGTAGTCCACTTTGCCATTTATTATTTGTTTCGCTATTTTCATGGTTAGGTTTACTGGTGGTCCATGTTTTTTTTGGAGGGGGGGGGGGGGGGCAAATGACTTTGAGCATGTTGTTGCGTTTCCTCAGGTCTTCAGCAACTACTTTTGCCTGCTTATTTCTCCTTAGTGTTTTGTTCATGTGTAAACCTAGCAGCTTCAGTTCTTCTTTTAATGGTATTGTATGATTTGTCCAGTTTTATCTGGTTGCAGAACAACTTGTTCTCCTGCAGACATGTAATGCTTCCAGGTTGCCTTCTTAAATTTACTATACAGCGTTTTGTACCTGTACCTTGTCTTGTTTTTCTTTTCTTCAAGCGATTAAATAACAAAATTTCCCAATATAATATAAATCACAGACCAACACGCACCACACACTTCTCAAAAAAACAAACCGATGACTGAGTCTTGTGCATTGATAGCCTTTAAGTATAATAAATCCAAAAGGACGATTGTACATAACGTAAATAATCAAGTTGCCGTAAAGGACAATCAACAATACATTTGGTGCAGATTCTTTTTTTGGTTCAAATTTGCCGTCGTATGCCCGTATGAACAGCTCAGTTCTCACAGTCCCACTTTAGCATTCGATCAAATGCTCGGTATAACTTATTTTCGTATATTTTCTTCAACACCAACAACGTTCTCGAAACTTTCATCAGTTTGCTAACTAGTGAATTTGTCATTAGAAGGACTCTTCTTAATGTGGCGTAACCCCCTGTGCGTGCTCCACTCCCCTTTTTGTTTTTGCACGCTTCTCTGTTTGATGTTTTGTGCTCTTATATGTTGTTTAATATTTTATGTCTTGGCCGGGCCACTGAGCAGTTGTAAATGTTTCTCAGCCCAGCTGAGAAGTGCATTTTCTGTGCTAGAAGGGTAACTCTATTATTAATATTATTGAAAGATATTCTTAATCCTCACAATTGGATTCCGAAAGTATTCAATATTTATTACCCTCACTACTGTACGTCACTTGTATATTGTTGTAATAGCCCGAAATAAATAAATAGCATTAGTAAGTAACATACCTACCAATGTTGAATGTGTTATTGTTGCTTCATAATTTATATAAGCTTCTGCTACATTTAATAGTAATTGCTTTTGACAGTATACGCATGTTACCTTTACAATGTTCTTTTAATAACTGCTTTTTTTATTCTCAGACAATGGTTAACCATGGACGAGTGGAACTTTTGGCTCATCCTTTAAGCCAGAAATATCTGCAAATGAAATGGAACTCCTACGGAAAATATTTCCATTTAGCAAACTTATTATTTTACTCAGTTTTCTTATTGTTTGTGACATTGTTTTCAGCACAGATGATGAGCAACATTGAAGTACGAAATCGGACAAAAATTGAATCTGACGAGTATATTGTGACATATAAATTATCACAGATAATAAAATATTAATTCATTACAGATTAGCCAATACCTCTGACGGAAACATATATAATCCTGATGAATATATTATTAGGACCACCTGTATTGTGGTTTCAGGGATTGTAATTATTGTTTACATTAGCCTTAATTCTTTACGAGAAGTACTTCAGATTTATCAACAAAAACTTAATTATATCTTGGAAGCAGTCAACATAATATCCTGGGTCCTTCATATATCGGCTTTAATAATGGTTTCGCCTGTATTCTTTGAGGATGGGCGCCTTGCTAATGTTCATTATTCGGCAGCATCTATAACTGTTTTTTTCTCATGGTTTAAATTGCTTTTATTTTTACAAAGATTTGATCAGGTATAAATTTATATTATTAGTATTATACAATGTTAAAAATACATTTTTCTCTTATTTTTTTATTACTTTTTAGGTAGGAATTTATGTGGTTATGTTCCTGGAAATTTTGCAAACTCTTATCAAGGTTCTGTTGGTCTTTTCAATACTTATTATTGCCTTTGGCTTAGCTTTTTTCATTTTATTATCAAAGGTAGGTATAAATGTTATTATTGTTAACTGCTGTAATATGAATTTGTATTTTGAAGATATCAAGCGCACAACCCAATCACTTATCATTTTCAAATATTCCGATGTCATTACTAAGAACATTTTCAATGATGCTGGGAGAGTTGGACTTTGTAGGAACATATGTTAATCCTTTTTATCAAAAACAGTTTAAACTAGCAATTCCATCGTTTTTTATCTTAAGTAAGTACATTATTTTCAAAAGCTTTAATAAACATTATTGTCCTTCTAACAGAAATCGTAAATTGGAAAATATTGTACGCTATGAAGTGACAAAGGTTTTGCTTTTTAGAATTTTATAATATACATATGTAGATTATCTTTTAAAATTTAGATTATTTTTGCATGCCGTCATTTCCAAAGTTTCCGTTATTGTAGTCTTGGAAATATTAACATAGAACAGAAATTCAATAATATATGAATATGAATATGATCTGCTATGTATCACACCACTTTCTGGCCGTATGAATTTAGTGGAAGCCTTACTTCTTCTTCATTAAATGCATTTTCTTCTCTCTAGACTCGGTTTGTGCCAAAAGCTTGAAGTAGCTTTCATTGATTACGTATGCTTTGTGTATAAGTTAGGTTGAGAGTTTCTTTTCCGGCCGTTCAATCAAGGTAGTATTGGATGGCTTCAAATCCGCATCCCACCCGATCTCTGCGAAGGTTCCCAAGGGTCAATTTTATCACCTGCCCTATTTCTTATTTCTATAAATGACCTACTTTCAATACCCTCCAACTCACTTCTCAGATTCGCTAACGACGAAACCCTTCGTTACTCTTACGGCTTCGACACAAGACAGACACGGGCCAGACCCTGTCTTAATGATCATGAGCTAATGTCTAACTCCATAAATAACGACATTAAACTTATGCTAGAGTGGGGAAGCAAGAATCGGGTTGCATTCAACACCGCCAAAACCAAGTACTGTTCACCGTGACAGTGGGTGAAGTTGAACTAATGGCCGACCCATCCCTACACATCTTAGACGTGACATTAACCAAAGACTAAACAAGCAGTGCTTGGGATTTCTTCAAAGGGGCAAGTTCCTCCTCCAGCCATCGTCCCGTGCTGTTATTTATAAATCCTACATTCGACCTCTTCTCGAGTGCAACTCCCTCGTTTGGAGCGGCGCTTCGATAACCACCTTAAGATGGTTAAATAAGGTGCAAAAAGAGCCATTACATTAATTGATGACGACAGCGCTTGCTCCACCATCTACCCCCTGAGCCACCGTAGGAATTTAGCAGCCCTGACAAAATTTTATCGACTGTGACTGTTCCTCCGAGATGAACGCTCTTCTGCCTCCACGGCAATCTTATACCCGCAACACCAGCTTAACCCACTCATCTTACTCCCACTACTTGCAACCTGTAGTAATTGGTTTGTCAATAGAAAAACTCGACTGTTGAATAATCTCTCGCAGTCAGTATTTGCAAGCTCGTACAACATCCAAGAGTTCAAATGCAGAGTTCATCGCCACCTACATCAACACCATCCTGAACCCTCATAACCCTAGACCTTTCCCGTACTAAGCTTACTGCCAGACATTGCACCATGACTTGACAAACGACATAACGGACTAGTAGTACAAAGGGTAAGCCACATCAAAAAAAACGAGTGTGCGTAGGACCACACTTTAGAAGTGTTAACTTCTATGGGTCGCGCCAACTGAGTTGATGCCGGAGCGCGCAGCTGGGGAAATTAAAGCTGCACACAAATAAAAATTGCGCACAATTCGATAAGAAATGCGCTTATGTATTTTCAAATTTCCCCTTCGAAATTTGTTGCGACTAGAGAAAAGGGACGGGAACGGCATGCGGGGATTCTACTGCGCATGGAAAACGCGACTTTCTCGGCATCAACTCAGTTGGCGCGTAGTCTATCATCATTGCGCTCCTTTAATCCCTCATGGGACATAGGGCGGAAACAGTTGCCCTCCAGCGGACTCTGTTTTGCGCGACAGCTCTCAGCTCCGACCAGAATCTCCCAGTTGTTGCGGCTTCTGCTAGTAGGGTTCTCCTCCACGTTGTTCTAGGTCTTCCGACTCGACGGGATCCTTGCGAATTCCAGTCGAGGGCCTGTTTGGCTAGATTTTCGTTTTCGCGTCGCAAGGTGTGGCCAACCCAATTCCATTTCCTTCGCCTCATTTGGTCGTCTATCCTTTCTTGGCCGGCACGGCGCCATAGTTCTTCGTTTGAAATTCTATCTTGCCAGCGGATTTTTAAGATACGACGAAGGCATCTGTTGATGAAGACTTGTAGGCGCCCTGTGATGAGTTGGGTGACTTTCCATGTTTCGCAACCGTACAAAAGTACTGCCTTCACGTTGGAGTTGAACAGCCGCAATTTGGTGTTAGTTGAGATCTCCGTTGATCTCCATATGCGGAACAGGCATGCATATGCGCCTCGTGCTTTATTTATTCTGGAACTGACATCTTCTTCTGCACCGCCATTTTCGGTAATAATACTACCGAGGTAGCAGAATCTATCGATCAGTTCCACGTCACGGTTATGCAGCGCAGTCCGTTCAATGGTGTTTGCATTTATCCGCATTTCTTTAGTTTTAGTTGGATTTAGCCTTAAGCCTACTTTCTGTTGCAAAATTGTTAATCATGCTTTTGAGGTCCTGGTGTCTGTGGGCCAGCAAACAGATATCATCTGCGTAGTCGAGATCCTTAAGGCGGTCTAACAAACCCCATTGTATGCCGCCTGTTCTACTATCTAGAGCGCCGACAAGGATGTCATTTATTACTACAAGAAATAGTAAAGGCGAGAGTAGGCATCCTTGTCGTACTCCTGAGCTCACCTCGAAGCTGTCGGATAATTTTCCATTATGGAGAACTCTGCATTTGGAATTGTTATATAGGGCTTTCATCAATTCTATTATTTTATCAGGCAGTCCACGTCGCCGTAGCGCCTGCCATATAAAGCTCCTATTAACCGAGTCTTAACTTCTATGGCTAGTCTAAATTTCCAAATCAATCTTAATGCAGGACGATAAGGATTAATATATTTTATTTATGAATATTCTGTTAAAGTTTATTTGATTATTACTTATATGCACTCACTCCAAAATGTGTTGCAATGTTTTGAAAATTAAACTATTTGTCTTAAACTTATCACACAAAGATCGGACGATGGATGACTGGGATAATGTAGTTTTTAGAAAAAATAGTAGATAATATATAGTAGATAATATATAGTAATAAATACATAGTACATAGTTCATAGGAAATATGTAGTACATAGTACACAGTACTTATCGTCGGGTTAATGCAATAGTCACGAAACAGAAATTTTTGCTATTTTAAACATTGTGCAAACATGCAAAAAGTCATATTATATTCAGCCAAAGTCACGGATCTAAATTTTTATGGGAATCTACTGGATTCAATTTGAATTTTTTCAGAACAAGTAAAATAAGTAAAATTAAGCGATTTATATTTATATCATAAACATAAATTCAAATATATGTTTATGCATTAAAGATATAAAACTTAATGGCTGAGATAACGGCGATGATGAACAAAGAAAACGACCAGCTACGAAGTTTTTCAACACGCTTTTTGGGCGAAATCAAACGCTTGGTTAAACCCATTCTCCTCTGCATTACTTATAAGTCATTACAGAAAACACTAAATAAAGAAGTACTTCCAAATCGACTTCCCACAGTAAATACTTGCGATTTTCCCTACTGGGATACTACCCCAGATATGTACGTAAAATACAAATGCCCAGTCGAATAGGCGAAACGCCGAAACGTATTCCATGTCGCCGAAAGCGATTAATCCAAGCAAAATATTTAAATATTGCAGCCATTTAGCTGGCTAGAGCATGGCAACTTTTAGTCGAGGTCCAGCAACAGACAGCAGCGATGGTGACACGCACACTTTGCTGCGCACCCGATTCTGGCTACTTGTGCCTATGCAGCTGTCTAGAGCATGGAAACTTATGGTTGAGCTCCACTTACAAACAGCAGCGTATAATTCTATGTGTGCGAGGCAAAATAGCCCGTGCTTGGTGGGAGGGATTGGGTTGGAATGCTGCAATGCAGAAACTGCTCTCAGCATTCATTTCATATTCTCGCAATGCAGACGCCGCTCTCAAAATCCATGTCATATTCTCGCTCCCATTGATTTCATATTCTCGCAATGCAGACGCCGCTCTCAAAATTCATGTCATATTCTCGGCGAGAATATCATCCTCTCGCACATCATCGACTAAAAGTGCCCCAGATATGTAAGTAACATTTGGTCGAGTTCCAGCAACAGACAGCAGCGAATGTGTGCGAGAGCATGAAATGAATGCTAAGTGGCTGTAGCAATAAAAACTTTACATTCAAAATTATTTTTTACTTTTCGGTTCATTTTTCAAAAAATGGTATTTTTTAGTTTTTTTGAAACTATTTATTTTTTTTTCTACTTTTTAGTCTATTATATGTTTCTAGTTTCTGCCATTTGACGTGACAATGACGCCAATGGCGTAACAGTATCTTTTAATTGATACCGTCGGGGGCTCGGTGGAACACAATTGTAAAAATCAGCCGTCTTCATGATTTTTTTACAAAATGGTTATATTGCATTTAGTACGTATACATAATGAGTTGAACTCAGGTTGAACCCGAGTCCAACTAAATGTATACGCGAGTCGAGTTGAGTTAGAGTCGCCTGAGCTTGACTAGCTCTAATACCTGCGTTGAGTTCAAATTATGCATATTTTTTTTGTATGTGAAAGACTAGAGCCTCAGGAAAAGCCCTTTATACTGTTGACAGTCTATTTTCTTCGTATAGAGTGCAATGTGGAACAGCAGCTCTATTCGGGGAGAAAGGAACTGCCACAACCTACCCGCGATATTTTTAGTCCACCTACTCCCAACCATTACTATCACGACTTTTGACATCGAGGCATAAAGGAACAATTCGCTGGGTTGTTATGCCTCCTGAAACGAGTTGAGTCTCATCAGCCAACTGATGACATGCGCTTTGGTGGAGCCGGGAAAGTCTAGGGAAAGCTAGGAGGAAGCAGGAATGTAAAGAGGGAACAAGAAAGAAGGAAAGTTATGTAGGGGGAAAGTGGAAAAGGCGAAGGACCGTGGGGCTGCCGGGATTCGAACCCAGGACGTCTGGGATGGTAAACAGACGCCTTACTCACTAGGCTACCGAGGCTCCCATGCGACATGGGATGACATGACTTCAGTAGTTGAATTTAATTGACAACAGCATCTCTCTGTTTTTTTGGGATATTTCGTTTCGTTTTCATTCAACTCAACTATTCAACTCATCATGTATACATATTAATTATCCTACGAATTTGAAGTTTAACGGTTATATTTTTTACACTGTAGGCTGTTATGTCTTTCGAATTTTTGCGTTGGCCGCCATTTTGAATTTGTAATGACGCCACATATTCCCCGTTTATGACTAAGTCGAAAAGTGGAGTCGAAATTGAGTTGAAATTTCGACCACCGTATATGATGTTGAGTTGAGTTCACTTTGGGTTAAAATAGAGTTGAATTGATATCAAAACATAACCTCAAATTTTTGCATAAAATTCCCATTTAACCTCAAAATTTTGCATAAAATTCCCATTTAGGGGGCCTCGGTAGCCTAGGGAGTAAGGCGCTTGGCTACTATCCCAGAGGTCCCGGGTTCGAATCCCGGCCAGCCCCACGGTCCTTCGCCTTTTCCACTTTCCCACCCACGTAACTTTCCTTCTTTCTTCTTCCCTCTTTACATTCCTGATCCCTTCTGTCATAGCCTTCCTTAGCCCTTCCCCGCTCCACCAAAAAAGTGCATGTCATCGGTTGGTTGATGAGATCCAACTCGTTTCAGGAGGCATAACACTCCAGCGAGTTGTTTCTCGATGCCCCGATGTCAAAGTCGCGACAGTAATGGTTGGAAGTAGGTGGACTAAAAAATATAGCGGGTAGGTTGTGACAGCTCCTTTCTTCCCCGGCTAGAGCTGCTGTTCGACATTGCGCTCTATATGAAGAAAATAGATTGTCGACACAGTATAAAGGGCGTTTCCTGTGACTCTAGTCTTTCACATAAAAAAAAAAGATACGTAAAAATTCAGAGCGAAATAATTTAATTTTCCTGTACCAGAAAAAAATCGAACACAAAACTGACGGCGAATGCGGACTTCACGAATAGTAAATAAAGAAGACAAATATCACTTCAACCCAATTTCAACTCAACCTGCGTATATGAGGTGAAATATCAACTCGATCCAGATAGGAGAATTGAGCTGGGTTGAGTGGACCCAGTTTCAACTCGACATCCGTTTATGACTGGGTTGAACCCGGGTTGAACCTGGGTTGAACCTAGTCATAAACGGGGTAATAGCTAATTCTATTCTACCTGTTATATCCCTTCATTTGATACCCATGTCAGGGGCCCGCGGAGTATAATTTGAAGAATCGGCCGCCATTTTGGAACGGTTATCTTAATTTTTTTTTTTTTTTTTTTTTTTCAAAATAGTCAGATTGCATTGTCATCCAAACTAAACGTGTATCCAGTGGGTCAAATTTAACTCCCAAAATTTTATTACATAGTTAGAACTGAAGCTAATAAAAGCGTATTAATAGCCATGTTCCTTTTCTACTTTTAAGTACCGCGGAGTAAAATATTAAAGCAACGCAAAATTTATTGATTTGAGTAAAACCTAACCAAATATTTTTAATATTATTACATACGTATAAAAATAATAATTTAGAATAATTTACTACATATGTAGTTAAAATTAATACATAAAATTTTTAAAGTAAACGAAAGATAATAGTTTTAGATAATTGTTCAATTCAATAAACAGTTTTAACCGTCGACCGTTACAGTCGTGTTGTCCGACTTCTCCTACGTTTTTCGCCTCTATAGACATAATCTTTTAATTTAAACCTCGCTTTTGATACATATAACGATTTAGTGACAGTGAAAGTTCCTGTGTGTCCTAAATTATCTAAAATCAAGAAAAAATAAGTTAAAATCCTTACTAATATTATAAATGCGAAAGCAACTCTGTCTGTCTGTCTGTCTGTTGCGCTTCCACGCCTAAACCACTGGACCGATTTTGATGAAATTTGCTACAGACATAGTTTATACCTTGGAGACGGACTTAGGCTACTTTTTATGAAGAAAAAAAAGGGTTGAAGGGGTGAAATGGGGTTCAATAAGTTGTAAAGGGATTTTTTTTCTTTACTTTTTTTTCTATTGTATAAAAAGTAACTGACTGACAGACAACGCACAACCTAAACTGCTAAAGCTATAGGGCTGAAATTTTGACAGTGCATCCCTATAATGGCGTGGACATCCACTATAAAGCGATTTTTCGAAATTCATCCAATAAGAGGGTGAAATGGGGTTTATCCAAACCGCTAAAGCTATAGGGCTGAAGTTTTGACAGTGCATCCCTATAAAGGCGTGGACATCCACTATAAAGCGATTTTTCGAAATTCATCCCCTAAGGGGTTGAAATGGGGTCAACTCAAACCCGCTGGAGCTATAAGGCTGAAATTGGGACAGTGCATCCCTCTAATGATGTGGACATCCATTAAAAAGCGATTTTTCGAAATTCATCCCCTAAGGGAGTGAAATGCACTAAAGAGCGATTTTTCGAAATTCATCCCCTAAGGGGTTGAAATGCGGTTTACCCAAACCGCTAAAGTTATAGCGCTGAAATTTTTACGGTGCATCCCTATAATGGCGTGGGCATCCACTATAAAGCGATTTTTCGAAATTCATCCAATAAGAGGGTGAAATGGGGTTTATCCAAACCGCTAAAGCTATAGGGCTGAAATTTCGACAGTGCATCCCTATAATGGCGTGGACATCCAATATAAAGCGATTTTTCGAAGTTCATCGCCTAAGGGGGTCCAATGGGGTTTACGCAAACCGCTGGAGCTATATTGCTGAAATTGTGACAGTGCATCCCTATAATGACGTGGACATCCATTAACAAGCGATTTTTCGAAATTCATCCCCTAAGGGGGTGAAATGCACTAAAGAGCGATTTTTCGAAATTCATCCCCTAAGGGGTTGAAATGCGGTTTACCCAAACCGCTAAAGTTATAGCGCTGAAATTTTTACGGTGCATCCCTATAATGGCGTGGGCATCCACTATAAAGCGATTTTTCGAAATTCATCCCCTAAAGGGGTGAAATGGGGTTTACCCAAACCGCTGGAGCTGTAGGGCTGAAATTTTGACAGTGTATCCCCTTAATGACGTGGACATCCTCTAAGGTGCGATTTTGCGAAATTCATTCCCTAAGGGGGTGAAATGGGGTTAACCCACACCGCTAAAGCTGAAGGGCTTTAATTTTGACCGTGCATCACTATAATAGACAGATTTATTAGCATCTCTGTTTGCTGCCAATTATTCTTTGCCCCAAACTGATATGCTACCCCCGGTTCTCGAGCACAGCGCTCATTTAATGCCCAGGGTTTTCTTCAGAACTCGCGAGGTGTACAGGTGCCTCAAGGAGCTCGATGTCAATAAATGCACTGGACCCGATAATATACCCCCTGTCGTCTTAAAACAATGCGCATCACCTTTGGCTAAACCTCTGCGCAAACTTTTTGCTCTATCATACTCCTCCGGAGCTTACCCAGACTCCTGGAAACTTGCCCATGTCCAGCCAATACCGAAAAAAGGTAACTCCAGCCTTCCCTCCAACTACCGTCCAATAGCAATTCCTTCTATTCTCTCCAAAACCATGGAGACGATAATTAATAAAAAGCTAATGGGATACCTAGAATCCAACCAACTTATCAACGACAAACAATACGGCTTTCGACAAAAAAGATCCACTGGTGATCTTTTAGTTTGCCTTACAGAACACCTCAACCGAAGTTTGCATGGATCTGGTGAATCTAGTTTGGTTGCTTTAGATTTCTCCAAGGCTTTTGATAGAGTATGGCACTCAGCCTTGTTAGCTAAACTCAAAGCTATTGGAATTGACTCGCTTCTGTATAAGTGGGTTGAAAGTTTCCTTTCCGGCCGTTCAATTAAGGTAGTATTGGATGGCGTCAAATCTGAATCTCACCCCATTTCTGCGGGGGTCCCCCAGGGTTCAATTTTATCACCGGCCCTATTTCTCATCTTTATAAATGACCTACTTTCAATCCCCTCCAACCCACTTCTCAGCTTCGCTGACGACGGTACTTTACGTTACTCGTACAGCTACGATACAAGACAGACTCATGCCAGATCCTGTCTTGATGATCGGGAAATTATGTCAATCTCTGTTAATAACGACATTG
The DNA here is from genome assembly GCA_949987705.1 of Thereva unica. NCBI lineage: Eukaryota > Metazoa > Arthropoda > Insecta > Diptera > Therevidae > Thereva > Thereva unica. Next base: position 70,855,789 of record OX465282.1, on the reverse strand, counting down.
AACTCATTCTAGAGTGGGGAAAGAACAATCGTGTTGATTTCAACCCCGACAAAACCAAGCACTGTCTTATTTCAAAGAAAAATATCAACACCTCACCATCCTTGAAAGTGGATGACCCATCCCTACACATCCTAGGTGTGACATTAGGCAAAGACTTGCGATGGAATGACCACATATTCCAAATCGCAAAACAAGGATCCCAGTGCTTGGGATTTCTTAAGAGGTGCAAGTTCCTCCTCCAGCCATCGGCCCTTGCTGTTATTTATAAATCCTACATTCGGCCTCTTCTCGAATACAACTCCCTCGTTTGGGGCGGCGCTCCAATAACCACCTTAGCATGGTTAGATAAGGTCCAAAAAAGAGCCCTTAAGTTAATTAATGACGATACCGCTTGCTCCACCATCGACCCTTTGAGCCACCGTAGGAATGTAGCAGCACTGACCAAATTTTATCGCTACTATCATAGTGACTGTTCCTCCGAGCTAAACGCTCTCCTGCCTCCACGGCAATCCTATACCCGCAACACCAGATTAGTCCACTCGTCTCACTCCCTCCACCTGCAACTCCCCCTTTCACGCACTCAACAAGATATGAATTCGTTTGTAAATAGAACAACTCGACTGTGGAATAATCTCTCTCGCAGTCAGTTTTTCCGAGCTCCTACAACATCCAAGAGTTCAAACGCAGGGTTCATCACCACCTTCTTCAATACCCCCCCGTACCTTTATAATCCTTACCCTATTCCCCCTCCCTCCCGTACTAAGCTTACTGCTAGACATTGCACCATGACGTGACAAATGACATGACGGACTAGTAGTACAAAGGGTGACTCCTGAGCTTAGCACTGCCACATAAAAAAAAAATCCACTTAGGAGCGATTTTTTGAAATTTATCCCCTATGGGGGTTAAATGGGGTTAACCCAAATCGCTGGAGCTATACGGCTGAAATTTTGACAGTGCATCTCTACAATGACGTGGACATTCACTAAGAAGCGATTTTTCGAAATTCATCCCCTAAGGGGGTGAAATGGGGTTTACCCAAACCGCTGGAGCTATAGGGCTGAAATTTTGACAGTGCATCCTTATAATGACGTGGACATCCACTAAAAGCGATTTTTCGAAATTCGTCTCCTAAGGGGGTGAAATGGGGTTTACCCAAACCGCTGGAGCTGTGGGGCTGAAATTTCGACAGTGCATCCCTATAATGGCGTGGACATCCAATATAAAGCGATTTTTCGAAGTTCATCGCCTAAGGGTGTCCAATGGGGTTTACGCAAACCGCTGGAGCTATATTGCTGAAATTGTGACAGTGCATCCCTATAATGACGTGGACATCCATTAAAAAGCGATTTTTCGAAATTCATCCCCTAAGGGGGTGAAATGCACTAAAGAGCGATTTTTCGAAATTCATCCCCTAATTGGTTGAAATGCGGTTTACCCAAACCGCTAAAGTTATAGCGCTGAAATTTTTACGGTGCATCCCTATAATGGCGTGGGCATCCACTATAAAGCGATTTTTCGAAATTCATCCCCTAAGGGGGTGAAATGGGGTTTACCCAAACCGCTGGAGCTGTAGGGCTGAAATTTTGACAGTGCATCCCCTTAATGACGTGGACATCCTCTAAGATGCGATTTTGCGAAATTCATTCCCTAAGGGGGTGAAATGGGGTTAACCCACACCGCTAAAGCTGAAGGGCTTTAATTTTGACCGTGCATCACTATAATAGACATCCACTTAGGAGCGATTTTTTGAAATTTATCCCCTATGGGGGTTAAATGGGGTTAACCCAAATCGCTGGAGCTATACGGCTGAAATTTTGACAGTGCATCTCTACAATGACGTGGACATTCACTAAGAAGCGATTTTTCGATATTCATCCCCTGAAGGGGTGAAATGGGGTTACCAAACTACTGGAGCTATAGGGCTGAAATTTTGACAGTGCATCCTTATAATGACGTGGACATCCACTAAAAGCGATTTTTCGAAATTCGTCTCCTAAGGGGGTGAAATGGGGTTTACCCAAACCGCTGGAGCTGTGGGGCTGAAATTTCGACAGTGCATCCCTATAATGGCGTGGACATCCAATATAAAGCGATTTTTCGAAGTTCATCGCCTAAGGGTGTCCAATGGGGTTTACGCAAACCGCTGGAGCTATATTGCTGAAATTGTGACAGTGCATCCCTATAATGACGTGGACATCCATTAAAAAGCGATTTTTCGAAATTCATCCCCTAAGGGGGTGAAATGCACTAAAGAGCGATTTTTCGAAATTCATCCCCTAATTGGTTGAAATGCGGTTTACCCAAACCGCTAAAGTTATAGCGCTGAAATTTTTACGGTGCATCCCTATAATGGCGTGGGCATCCACTATAAAGCGATTTTTCGAAATTCATCCCCTAAGGGGGTGAAATGGGGTTTACCCAAACCGCTGGAGCTGTAGGGCTGAAATTTTGACAGTGCATCCCCTTAATGACGTGGACATCCTCTAAGATGCGATTTTGCGAAATTCATTCCCTAAGGGGGTGAAATGGGGTTAACCCACACCGCTAAAGCTGAAGGGCTTTAATTTTGACCGTGCATCACTATAATAGACATCCACTTAGGAGCGATTTTTTGAAATTTATCCCCTATGGGGGTTAAATGGGGTTAACCCAAATCGCTGGAGCTATACGGCTGAAATTTTGACAGTGCATCTCTACAATGACGTGGACATTCACTAAGAAGCGATTTTTCGATATTCATCCCCTGAAGGGGTGAAATGGGGTTACCAAACTACTGGAGCTATAGGGCTGAAATTTTGACAGTGCATCCTTATAATGACGTGGACATCCACTAAAAGCGATTTTTCGAAATTCGTCTCCTAAGGGGGTGAAATGGGGTTTACCCAAACCGCTGGAGCTGTGGGGCTGAAATTTCGACAGTGCATCCCTATAATGGCGTGGACATCCAATATAAAGCGATTTTTCGAAGTTCATCGCCTAAGGGTGTCCAATGGGGTTTACGCAAACCGCTGGAGCTATATTGCTGAAATTGTGACAGTGCATCCCTATAATGACGTGGACATCCATTAAAAAGCGATTTTTCGAAATTCATCCCCTAAGGGGGTGAAATGCACTAAAGAGCGATTTTTCGAAATTCATCCCCTAATTGGTTGAAATGCGGTTTACCCAAACCGCTAAAGTTATAGCGCTGAAATTTTTACGGTGCATCCCTATAATGGCGTGGGCATCCACTATAAAGCGATTTTTCGAAATTCATCCCCTAAGGGGGTGAAATGGGGTTTACCCAAACCGCTGGAGCTGTAGGGCTGAAATTTTGACAGTGCATCCCCTTAATGACGTGGACATCCTCTAAGATGCGATTTTGCGAAATTTATTCCCTAAGGGGGTGAAATGGGGTTAACCCACACCGCTAAAGCTGAAGGGCTTTAATTTTGACCGTGCATCACTATAATAGACATCCACTTAGGAGCGATTTTTTGAAATTTATCCCCTATGGGGGTTAAATGGGGTTAACCCAAATCGCTGGAGCTATACGGCTGAAATTTTGACAGTGCATCTCTACAATGACGTGGACATTCACTAAGAAGCGATTTTTCGATATTCATCCCCTGAAGGGGTGAAATGGGGTTACCAAACTACTGGAGATATAGGGCTGAAATTTGGACAGTGCATCGCTATAATGACGTGGACATCCACTAAGAGGCGATTACTCGAAATTCATCCCCTAAGGGGATGAAATGGGGTTAACCCAAACCTCTGATGCTGAAGGGCTGAAATTTTGACAGTGCATCCCTATAATCACGAAGAAATTAATGACTCGAAATTCACTTTATTTAATATTGAAAAGAAAAATGTTATTGACGAGATAGTGTCTTCATTTTACACTATTATTTTCAACATTATTGGCAAATATGTGCCCAGAATCAAAAAAAGGGATAAATTATCTGAACCATGGCTGGATAAAAATATTCGGAAACTTCGTAATCAGAGAAATAAATTATATAAACTGATTAGGAACAACCCTAATGTAGATGCGGAACAGAAATTAGCATACGGTTAGCCTCAGAATTTACTCTTAGGTCGCGTGAGGCCTATACAACATATCTTGACTCTGAAGATAACATTATTCAGAATCCTAGACAATTTTTCGATTTCGTTACATAAAACGAAAGACCCTAGGCTATCGAACGACTATGACAAACGGCAGAAAACAATCTTCAGGTCCCCAAGAAATTTGCACGTGTTTGCTAACAAATTCATTGAAGTCTTTTGCCCAAAGTCTAATGTAGTACACACTGACCCAGTAAGTACGCGCAATGACACTAGATTTTCTATAACTGAAGTATCTCTATCCCTTGACGATGTAATGACCGGTATAAACAATCTCGACATCAATAAAGGTCATGGTCCTGACAACCTGCCTCCTTTGTTTTTGCAGGGCTGTTCAAATCAAATTTTGGTTCCCCTCCATATTATCTTCAACAAATCGTTATCGACAGGAAAGTTCCCTAAGATATGGAAAAAATCCTATCTTACTCCGATCCATAGAACATCTAATAAGCATTCGGTGGGAAACTACAGGGGTATTGCCATCTTATCAACTATTCCTAAACTTTTCGAGAAACTTGTTTACGATAAGATTGCCCCTCTAATCGACCCATGTCTTAATGAACAGCAACATGGTTTCCGAAAGGGACGATCGACTACTACAAACCTTATGATTCTAACCTCCAATCTACTATACATACGGTCTATACTGACTTCAGCAAAGCCTTCGATCGTGTTGATCACCATATTTGAAGTAAAAAACTACTAAAATTTGGAATATCAGGTCCTGCCCTGGAATGGATTAAATCATATCCGGCTTGGCTTTCGAAAACACCATAGCTGCGAAACTGCGCTTCTTAAAGTCACGACTGATATTCGCAACTCCCTCGATAAACATTACATTTGCTGTCTTTTGCTGCTTGACTGGCCTTTCCATCTTTCCCTCTCTCGATTCTGCTTGTGCGCATAAGCCTTAAATAGCGTTTAATGATTGTGTTTATTGAGGTTGTCGTGTAGCGGATGAAAGAATGGATTAACAATTTATATAATATCGTTCGAAATGTGACAGTTCCAAACGTGACCACTATGTGTTCCAAGGACCACTATCCAGAGCAAAGTTCAGAGGAGAGGACGGAAATGTAATTGAAATGGATAATTTACTAAAACTCTGTATTAATGGAGAAATTAATTTGTTTTTATTTGTATTGATTTATTTATTTAATTTTTAACATATCAAACAACGAAACAAAAAACTGCTGCTCTGTTCTGAAAGGAAAACTGGTTGCCTTGACACGATGACGGAATTCCGACATGTATGTGCCTCGGATCCTAGTAATTAGTAAATGTGTATTGTGTAGGCACGATGTCATACAATGACATGTATGTGCTTGAGTCATACAACATACCTTTCAACAATTAAATTATTTAATAGATTATTTAATACTAGACAAATCTGGAACTATAAGAAAAAGAAACGCTAAGCTTGAACTCTTGATGGTATCAATAACTGTGGTTGACTGAAATTTTGAAGCTCCGGCTCGCCTTTTATATCCAAATTTTCTTTCGTCGCCTACTTAAGTTCTATTGACATATTACTTTGTCGTTGCAGTTGTCGCCGCCTACTTGTCCCATTACGACACATTATAGCAAGTGTCTGAACAGATTGTGTACGTTTTGTCCATAAGTTACGTCGTTTCGACCACATTTCACCTCACTTGAACTCTGTTTTGGGCTGCTCTTTAAGTGATTATCGGGAGTATAGGCTCCTGTGACTTTTTCACGATATCCTTGACGAGCGCAAACCTCCTTACCTAAACCAGTTTATGCAGCTTTCGCAATCCCTCAGAAATAATAATTTAACAATCCCGCGCTTTCGCTGTTAATCGGTCAGCGTTCTTTCTTTGTCTTCGTAGCTCAGCGGTGGAATTCTCTACCTGTTGACATACAACGTATCGACTCAATGGGCATTTTCAAGAAGCGTCTTTTTGAATTTATTACTACTAGGGTAGATTGAGCATGAATATACAACTTGCTATTTTCTTTTTTTGTATCATTTTTTTTTTATATTTTTATCTTATTTTTTTTTATTTTATTTCTGTTTTCATTTTCTTTTCTCTCTTTTTTTTCCTTTTGATGATTTTTATTTCTTGTTTGCCTTATTTAGTTAGTTTTATTTTTAAGTTCTTGCTTTAAGTTATCTTAATTTATATCCAATTTTATTAATTAATGTACTAATTTATAAGATTATAATCTTTGTACATGTTATTAAATTGAATAAATAATAAATAATAATAATATCCCGACAACAGAACTCAAGTTGTCAGATTCCAAGGATTTCTGTCAAAAGAAATCACAGTAATTTCTGGGGTCCCTCAGGGTAGCCATCTAGGCCCTCTGTTATTCAATATATTTATCTCAGACGCAGACCTGTCGGATACACTAAAAAATATTCCGCATCTCTTCTATGCCGACGACTTCAAAATTTATAATGTCATAAGGTCCCCGGTCGATGTTACTTTCTTTCAAACAAAGCTAAACGCGTTGCGTTACTACCAATAAATTAGAACTAAACATCAGCAAATTTCATGTTATTACCTTCTCCCGCAAAATAATCACTACAGGAATATTATCTCAACGACAAGGCATTAGACCGTGTCGATCAAGTTGTAGATCTAGGCATTGTTCTAGACTCTAGACAATAAATAAAATTTCAACTTGCACTACGATAATATTGCTGCAAGAGCCAACAAGCTTCTGGGCTTTATAAAGAGAAGAGCCCGAGAATTCAATAACGTTCGGGTCACAAAAACTCTTTTCTGTTCGCTCGTCAGCCCTATCTTGGAATATGCGTGCTTGATCTGGGACCCTATATTCGAGGTAAGCAGCAGTAGGTTGGTTTCTCTTCGCTCTGAGAAACCTACACGACCCGCGTGAATTTTTCAACTTACCGCCATACACGGACAGACTCAAGAAGTTAGAACTCATGCCGCTGTCACATAGGAGGAAAGTGCTTATCTCGTGCTTAACTTTGGACGTTCTAAACGATAACGTTAAGGTGTAGTTCCTGTCCGATCGAATCAAGTTCAATACCGAAATTCGTCACAATAGGCATACCAAAATGCTTAAAGAATACCGTCATCGGACAGAATATGCAAAGAACGAACCCGTGAACAGATGTTGTATGACTTTTAACAGCCATAGTGCTTGCTTCTCACCCCACATTAAAAAACCATCCTTTAAACAAAAAAATTATATCCCTTCTAACATCACAATTACTACCATAAATAAGCATAGACAGACTTAAGCTGACTTTGTACCTGCATTGTATAATTCTGTAGTAGGTTTAAGTATGCCTTGTTTGGCAAATAAATAAATAAAATGCATTCCTGTACAATTCAAATTTTATTTATAGACGTTTTCATATGAAAAAAGATCAAAACAATCAAAAGACATCTATGAGCTTCTTAGTTAATGAAAAATAATTCACAATAGACTCAAAGTGTTTACTCTCCCCTAGTGGATGTTACTTGCGAAATTACTCTGGTTATCTACTCCTTTGTGAGAGCAGGTGTAATTCCAAGTAAAAACGAGTAAAAAATAGCAGAAAAGGAACATGGCTAATATAAGCTGTTAACGTATGTGAGGACTTCTAGTCAGAGCTATCAAAGATAGTGGGCGGTTGTCATTGAATATAAAACTCTATTATACAATATGAAGCTTGCCTATCTCATTTATGCGATAGTTATATTTATTTTTAAACAGTAACAATCTCCCATCCTAATGAAATTACAAAATATCTCATATTTCCAGGCCTTTTCATGATACTAATGCCCATTCTACTAATGAACCTTCTCATCGGTTTGGCGGTCGGTGATATTGAATCAGTGCGAAGAAATGCTCAATTAAAACGTCTTGCGATGCAGGTAAACACAAAAACCAATTTAATTTACACTAAAAGTAACACAATCATATTTTCAGGTAGTATTACATACAGAATTGGAACGCAAATTACCGCAAATGTGGTTGGAAAAGGTTGATAGAATGGAGTTGATCGAATACCCAAATGATACTAAATGTAAATTGGGATTTTTGGATTTTGTTCTTAGAAAATGGTTCTATAATCCTTTTAGCGAGGACAGTAAGTTTATTTCAATTAAAAGCTACTATAAAAAAAAACTTTCGCTTTCTATTTTGTTTAGGTAGCATGGATATTGGCTTCGACAGCAACGACGATTACCTAGCCGCAGAAATTGATAAACAAAAAAGAAAACTTCGTGATATCAGCAGAGTTCTAGATCAGCAACATCAGCTTTTACGATTAATTATTCAAAAAATGGAAATAAAAACAGAAGCAGATGATGTGGACGAGGGAGTTTCACCAACGGATCTACGACCATTAAGCTCAAATGGAGGATCCAATTCAAAATGGACATCGCCAAAGATTCGCAAAAAACTTCGAAGTGCATTTAGCTTTAATAAAAGCACCAATTAAAATCAAAGTTACCATGTTTTAATCTACAGTTAATTTTTTCGCACTTAAATTTAATTTAATGGTATTGAAATTAATTTATTTGTAGCCAAATAGGCTAAAATATGTGTTTACAATTGCGATTTCAGTTGTTCTAGGTGTGATATCTGTAATTTTTTTAAACAATTTCCATATATATATGTGTATACTTGTGAAGCTGTCGTTGTATTTGCAAGAATAATAAAAAAGGAGAATGGTTCAACAATATGAAGTGTTATTATTAGTAGCATATTTTTTAACACATATATTTCTTTCTAGATGTATGTCTCATCTCGATACACACAGAGTTAAAAAATTGGGCTACAATTTTTCCTAATTCCTACAAAATCTAGAAATTCCCTATAATATTATTTTCCATAACTCAGATCTATCTGAACAAAGCTTAACATAGAACTTTCTCGATTGTAATTGCAATAGAATGGTTTCCTGCAAGAGTTCATAAACATATCCTTCTTTGATTCCTCGGTAGCCTAGGGAATAAGGCATCTGACTACCATCCTAGAGGTCTCGGGTTCTAATCCCGGCAGCCCCACGGTCCTTCGCCTTTTCCACTTTCGTACCTACATAACTTTCCTTCTTTCTTCTTCCCTCTCTACATTCCTGGCTCCTCCTGTCATAGCCTTCCTTAGCACTTCCCCGCTTCCACCAAAGTGCATGACATCGGTTGGTTGAAGAGATTCAGCTCGTTTCAGGAGGCATAGCACTCCAGCAAGTTGTTTCTCGATGCCCCAATGTCAGAGTCGCGATAGCAATGGTTGAGAGTAGGTGGAATAAAAAACATCGCGGCTAGGTCGTGGCAGTTCCTTCCTTCCCGACTAGAGCTTCTGTTCGACATTGCACTCTATACGAAGAAAATAAATTGTCGACAGTATAAAGGGACTTTCCTGAGATTCTAAAAAAAAAAGATACAATTCCCAATACGAGCGAAATTTATTTTTATCACAAAGATCGTTTCACTGGTGCAACATATTCACTTTCCGTATGAAGAACAAAGATCTATACAAAAGCGGAAGCATATGAACATTGTGAACATGGTTTATTACCAATCTATCATTGCGAACTTTGTAAATTAAATGGTTGAAACCACGTAGAAATGAAATTCGATATCTTGTTGAAAAATAAAAAAAAATAAAAAAATTAAAAACCATCTTAGATAAACTAAAAAGTATTAAATAACTAGCTGGAACCCGTTACAACTCGCTGCACCCATCCGAGCAAAATAAAGGGACAATTGCTTGACCCCTGGATTCTCATCTGCAATATCACTGACCCAGGTTTTATTTGTTTACCCAGATGCCAGCCTCTTAATGTATTGCAGAATCCTAGACTTATACCTAAAATTTCAGAGGCGAAGGGTTTCTTTAATTCTTATCCATCATATATAGTCACCCTTATGCCAGAGACGCGAAAGTGCAAATTTTTCACTCTCGCGCTAATAGGGTTTTGTAATTCAAAATAGTACAAAGATGCCATGCCAGAAGTACGAATGTGGGTTTATTATATATAGGCTAGTCAGCGAGAAGGAAAAAATGACAAAAAGTGCATTTTCGGCCCATAGGCGAGATTATTATTGGAATCGGTTCGCTTTAGGGTGTAGTTTAACGCCCTAAGTTTGCCCAAAATTTGGTTGACCGCATAACTTTTTAATTAACTTATTGTGAATAAAATAGGCACTTTTTTTATATTTCTTTCAATATCTCCGTTCCTGCTAGCTTTTAGTATGAGAAATGAGCCCTGTTAGAAGTCGCTACGTGCAAGTGTGATCTTGCAAACAGCTTCCAAAGTTTTCAAATTACGTTACTTTCACTATTTGTTTACTCGAAAGCAACTGCATATAGAGGGCTGAAAATTCTCACAGATGGTGTTTATGTAGTCCCGGTAACTTTTTGAGTAATTAACGATCTACTTTTTTTTTGACATTGCTGTCATTTTTTGCAAGATCAGTTTATAATTGGGAAAATCATTTAGAAAACTTAAGAAACAATTGAAAATGAAATCCCGCTGGAATTTTTGAAAAATCGCAATTTTGATCGATTTTATGAGGTTTTCCACGCAACTACCTTTTTATACGCGACATAAATAAACAAATATGTTGTTATATTTTTACTTTAGAGAATACGTCCTTGCATAACTAAAAAGCTGCTATTTTTTTTTTAATTTTTGCCCTACCACACGCAGGAGACCAGTTAATTTTTTTTTTTCACAAAATTCGTGAGGGCTTATTATTCGTCGTACAAGGACCAAATATATGGAGGTTGAACTTCAATACGAATACTTTCAATAAAACAATATTTTAGCCCTTTATTGTGTTTAACAATTAGGTAAATCTGATTTCTTCATTAACAGACAAATTAAAAAACACAAAATTCTATAATCTATAGAATCGATCAAGTAACACAAAATTCGTAAAAATTATAAAATATCTTAAGGAACTACATTAATCTAGTTTTTTTTAATGGCATAACGCACTCTTCTGGTTCTTCGGCGGAGGAATCGTCACTGTCAAGTGAAATATCATCAGAAATTTCTGAACATTCTTCCTGCTCATTGTCGTTTTCCTCATCATCATCGTTATCGATGCCACTTGTCGGTTGTTCGCTATTAGAGCAATTTTGCCCGGAACAATTTACACAAAATTCCGAACACCGCATGCCTTTCTTAAAACAGCCACATGCTTTTTTGCAATCTACAGCGCAAGTACACCGAATTTGTTTTAATATATTGTCTGGGACCAGTTTAGATTTACAAAAAATTGGCTGCAGACCATATTCTGAATTTTCCAGCCCCATGATAGGGGATTTAATTGTTTACCGAGCCACTGTTGAATTTGAAAATATACTCTATAACAATGTTGGACTGCACCTGATTCTGTTGGGGGTAAGTGTTCTAATTTAAAAGTATTTTTTAAAGAAAATTTTTTAAAACAATCGTATCTAAATTCATTCAGTTTAACATTACATGTTTTAGAACCGTACAGAGACATTATAACTTTAATGCCAATTTTTTCTATTTCTCTGCGGTTACAATTTGAAGAGTAAAAAACTGATATTTCATCGATTAATTTAGGATTTGCTTCTAGGTTCCGTACTTCGTTCTAAAATATTCTTTAACTGAGCATGAGTACTTAAATGTGTAATTTTTCTAACAATAATTCTCTTTTTTTTTTATTTTTCTGCTGAGCTTTCACAAAAGCGTCAGAAGCATCCTCACCGCAAAACAGGCATTTGTTTTCAAAAAATTTTAATAAGTAAGATGATCTCGTTGCAGAGGTGGTGACTTTTTGTGATGTAGCTTTGTTACGTTTAATATTATAATGCTTCGCACATGATGAATGGGTAATAATGGCCGAATATTTTTTCAAAATGAGATGTTTTTTGTCTTTTCTGGCTTTACTTGATGCTATACAATTTGCAATACTTTTAGCTTGTAATGTCCTTACTTCTTCGTTTCCAAATTCATTTTGACATAAAATGCATTTAATGCTCCATTCATCTGCTTCTTTCACTTCCATTGCTGAAAGGTATGAATATTTTTCACTGTAGAATAGCAATTAGAATAACAAAATTACATTAAAAATGCAAAATTTTTACCTCTATATATTTGATCTTCTGTATGACGTATAAAGCCCTGGACAGACATGTGATTTCGATATCATAATATTGAGATCACGATATCAAAATAAACTAAGTAGTGACAGACATAATATTATGATATCTGTGGCAGTTGTATTTTTGACAGTTGGAATTTAAATTTCTACTTTAATAAATAGTTACTATAGTAACTATACAAAACTAAACAAATATAAAAATTTTAAAGGTAACTTGATATTTCAAAAGAGCAAAAGTTTGAGTTTTTATAATTTCCGCTAGCGAAAAATAGCGCTGCTCTCACTAGAAATTACTCATATCATGTTAATATTATGAAAATCAGCTGTGTTTCGATATTACGTTAATATCATGTTGTTGCGTTTTGATATTATGATATGGGGGTGACAGACATATCGGAATATTATAATATTAGGAATATTATGATATCGAAATCACATGTCTGTCCAGGGCTTAAGAAGCCCTCACGAAATTTTTGAAAAAAAAATTAACTTATCTCCTGTGAATGCTAGGATTAACTTTTTTGTTAAGTTTGTAAAAAAATATATATGCAAGGACGTATTCTCTAAAGTAAAAATATAACAACATATTTGTTTATTTATGTCGCGTATAAAAAGGTAGTTGCGTGGAAAACCTCATAAAATCGATCAAAATTGCGATTTTTCAAAAATTCCAGCGGGATTTCATTTTTAATTGTTTCTTAAGTTTTCTAAATGATTTTCCCAATTATAAACTGATCTTGTAAAAAATGACAGCAATGTCAAAAAAAAAGTAGATCGTTAATTACTCAAAAAGTAATGGACCGATCTTGTTGAAATTACCGGGACTACATAAACACCATCTGTGAGAATTTTCAGCCCTCTATGTGCAGTTGCTTTCGAGTAAACAAATAGTGAAAGTAACGTAATTTGAAAACTTTGGAAGCTGTTTGCAAGATCACACTTGCACGTAGCGACTTCTAACAGGGCTCATTTTTTAGAGAATTTCATAACGAACAGCTTTCTCAAAGCATATGTTATACTAAAAGCTAGCAGGAACGGAGATATTGAAAGAAATATAAAAAAAGTGCCTATTTTATTCACAATAAGTTAATTAAAAAGTTATGCGGTCAACCAAATTTTGGGCAAACTTAGGGCGTTAAACTACACCCTAAAGCGAACCGATTCCAATAATAATCTCGCCTATGGGCCAAAATTACCATAAAAATGCCTCGCCGACTAGCCTAATAGCTATATTAAAAAAAGATTGGACGCGTAAAAAAAATCTGATAGAGACAGTCTTTTAGAGACAGTTTGAACATTTATCTAGCAATAACTCAAAACTGCAGATTTACACTTTCGCGTCTCTGGCATAAGGGTGACGAATATGATGGATAAGATTTAAAGAAACCCTTCGCCCCTGAAATTTTAGGTACAAGTACTCATTCTTAGTCGTCGCTCTTTTCCTCTAGTCTAGACAATATTCCAACCATATCAATTAATAATGTTTCTCTTCCCGTTATTGACTGTGTTAATAATCTTGGTATTGCCATTAATTCTAGACTATCCTGCTGCAACCATACCTCACTCATGCTTTCCAAAATCTATGGCACGTTACGGAGACTTAGGCTTTATGGTAGCCTTTTATCATAGTCTATTCGGCTCAAGTTTGTTAAAGCTCTTACTGTTCCACACTTCCTCTATGGCTCCCTTGTATATATATCCCTTGATGCATCTTGTCGTCAACGTCTATCAGTCGCATTTAATGATTGTTTAAGGTTCATTTTTCACTTGCGCAGATCAGATCATGTGTCTGGTGTACGAAACTCCCTACTTGGGTGCGACCTTTTCTGTTTTGTTGATGTCGCTGCATTGGTCCTAGTGCATAAAGTTCTCCACACGAAATGTCCCTCTTACCTCTCAGAATTCCCCCTTCCTCTGTAATTCATGCGTTCCATTAAATTTCATATTCCTGCACATTATTACCTAATGGGTAGCCGTTCCTTCTTTGAGCATTCGATTAGACTTTGGAACAACCTTCCTAACAATATTCAAAGAATAGGCACAGCCAAGACTTTCAGAAAGCAAGCATCTCTCTTTCTATCTCCATCTACTTCTCTTTAGTATTTTCTGTCTTTTTCTATCTCCTGCTCTTTTCCTTTCTTGGTCCTTACCAAAGTCTAGAAATTAACAAGTCTTTCATCTTCATATGGTTAATGAGTGAAAGACGAACAGCTATATGCATAAGTTCTTCAAATGACGATGTCAGGCTATCAGAGAGAGAATGCAATATTTTTATAAGCGCTGCCATACAACTAAACAACAGAAAATTTTATGAGTTTCTATAGGGATAATGTTGATGTATTGGTGCATATTTGCTCGTTTGTTTTGATGACTTCAATTTTGACAGCTGATTCAATTTTCTTTCCTTTTCTGTTCTGCATACTTTACCGTAAAGACAGAATCTGGCTTTGTCTCGCTAAATTCACGAAGTATGCGTTGAGTTTTGCTCAGCAGTGATGTTCATATATGCACGCACACAACCAACCGGGTGAAAATTTTGTATGAAGATGAAAGACTTGTTATTACTAGACTTTGGTCCTTACTCCTGCATTTTTCCTTCTTTCTCGTCCCGTCCCTCTCATAGTTTATGTGGGTTTGACCCCTTCGGTCCACACGATTAACTTCCCAGTATGATGAACGAGGATGGAATAAACTGACTTCTTACAAAATAGTAATACGTTTAGAACTAGTGGAAAATTGGCTAGTATCAGAACAGATGACAAAGCAATCCTTAGAGAAGCTAGTTCAAATAACTATAATAGTATTAAATCCACAAGATTTTTCTAGAGAATTTGTTTTTCCTGAACGTTAGCAAACAAACATTTCCTCCGTATTTCGTTCGCTACACTAAAGCGGGTATTATACAGCAACCTGAGTGACTCCGTTCAAAAAATATATAGGCTCAAACCAATGCTTTGCATCTAGACCTGGCAGATTTCTTCGTTTTCTCAGAAAATTCGTTACTAACAGTACATTTTTTTTTTGCTTTTCTGATGCACTAAACTATTACCTACAATAAGCGGGTATGTGCTTGTTCATCCCTCACTCTACCAAATCTGTGAAGCCTAGGCCGAACAAATGGTTCAATGGGGATTGTATGAACGCAATCAAAGCTAAAGAAGCCGCCTATAGAACATACAGACGTTCGCCTAATGAGCTACTTCGTCGTGAGTACGTCAAACTTAGAAACTCCTGTAACTCCATCATCAGGAAAGTCAAATCATCATTTGATGATAGATTGAGAAGTAAGATTCTTAACTCCACTACAGGCAGCAAAAACTTCTGGTCCTTGGTAACTGCCATCAAGAAGAATTTTACTTCCTCCTCAACACCTCCTTTTATTCACAACAAGGAAGTGATAACAGAAAGCAAACCCAAGGCCGACCTATTAGCTTCTCTGTTCGCCGCAAATTCTTCTTTACCCGATGCTGCTATGTCACCCCCCACTCTCGAGAATACCACCCACTCAATGGACGGAGTTCACTTCAGGACTCGCGAGGTGTTTAGGTGTCTCAAAGAGCTCGACGCCAATAAATCCACAGTGTATGTGTATCCCGACTCTTGGAAACTAGCTCATGTTCAGCCAATCCCAAAAAAAGGTGAAGCCAGCGACCCCTTAAACTACCGCCCAATAGCAATCCAAAATCATGGAGACAATAATCAATAAAAAGCTGATGAAATATCTAGAATCCAACCAAATTATACACGACAGGCAATACGGCTTCAGATCTAAACGGTCTACTGGCGATCTGCTTGTGTGTTTAACCGAGCGTATCAACCAAAGCATTCACAGCTTTGGTGAGTCTAGCCTGGTTGCTCTAGATATATCAAAGGCTTTTGACAGAGTATGGCACCCAGCTCTGTTGAATAAACTCCAAGCTATTGGTATACACTTAGTTCTAAGGAACTGGATTAAGAGCTTTCTTTCATGCCGTTCAATCAAGGTAGTATTGGATGGCGTCGAATCCAACCCCCACGCCATTTCGGCCGGAGTTCCCCAGGGGTCAATTCTCTCACCCGCACTTTTTCTAATCTTCATTAATGATCTGCTCTCAATCCCCTCCAACCCACTTCACTGCTTCGCTGATGACGGTACTCTGAATTTCTCTTACTCCTTCGACAATATAAGACAAGCACGTGCCAGACCTTGTCTTTACCACCGTCAACTGATGTCGGCTTCGATTAACCGGGATATCGAATCGATTCTTCATTGGGGCGAAATGAACCGAGTCGAATTCAATGCCACAAAAACGAAGCACTGTCTGGTCTCCAACAAAAATTGTACCGACCTTCCTCCTGTCTCGGTGGATGGAGTGAATCTAACGGCTGACTCAACTCTCAACATCCTAGGGGTAACTTTAACGGAGCATCTGCGATGGAACGATCACATATTCCAAATCGCCAAACAAGCCTCCCAATGCCTTGGATTTCTCAAGAGATGCAAGTTCCTCCTCCAGCCAGCCGCATTGGCTACAATATACAAATCCTACATTCGGCCGCGCCTCGAATACAACTCACATATCTGGGCAGGCGCCCCCAAAACCACCTTGGCCTGTCTCGACAAGGTGCAAAATCGTGCCCTCAAACTCATTGGTGATGGCCCCTTTCGCGCCTCCATAGACACCTTGAGCCACCGTAGGAATGTAGCAGCCCTCTCCATACTTTATCGCTATTACCATGGCGACTGTTCCACCGAAATTCAGGACCTCCTGCCTGCACGGCAACACTTTTCCCGCAACACAAGACTAGCCCGCTCGGCTCACCCCCATACCCTACAGCCCCCTCGTTCACGCACAATACGGTTTAGAAGTTCGTTTATGAATAGAACAATTCGACTGTGGAATAATCTCCCGCAGTCAGTATTTCCGAACTCGTACAATACCTTAGAGTTCAAACGTGAGGTCCATCGTCAATCGTCATTTTCTTCTACACCCTCCAGACCCCCTCTAACCTTTCCTATTCTCCTCTATTCTTCAAACCAAGCTTACTACTAGACATTGCACCATGAACTGAACGACATGACGGACTGGTAGTACAAAGGGTTACACCTAAGCTTGGTTTTTTCATATAAAAAAAAAACACAATAAGTGTTTATTTTGGGTAGTTTTGTAGGTAGTAGTAGTAGTAGTAGTTTTATCGTGAACAATTAAAAAGTTACTAGTCTTTCAACTGCGGCATAGTAGCATTGGTTTGAGCCTACATATTTTTTGGAACAACCTTCCTAACAATATTCAAAGAATAGGCACAGCCAAGACTTTCAGAAAGCAAGCATCTCTCTTTCTATCTCCATCTACTTCTCTTTAGTATTTTCTGTCTTTTTCTATCTCCTGCTCTTTTCCTTTCTTGGTCCTTACCAAAGTCTAGAAATTAACAAGTCTTTCATCTTCATATGGTTAATGAGTGAAAGACGAACAGCTATATGCATAAGTTCTTCAAATGACGATGTCAGGCTATCAGAGAGAGAATGCAATATTTTTATAAGCGCTGCCATACAACTAAACAACAGAAAATTTTATGAGTTTCTATAGGGATAATGTTGATGTATTGGTGCATATTTGCTCGTTTGTTTTGATGACTTCAATTTTGACAGCTGATTCAATTTTCTTTCCTTTTCTGTTCTGCATACTTTACCGTAAAGACAGAATCTGGCTTTGTCTCGCTAAATTCACGAAGTATGCGTTGAGTTTTGCTCAGCAGTGATGTTCATATATGCACGCACACAACCAACCGGGTGAAAATTTTGTATGAAGATGAAAGACTTGTTATTACTAGACTTTGGTCCTTACTCCTGCATTTTTCCTTCTTTCTCGTCCCGTCCCTCTCATAGTTTATGTGGGTTTGACCCCTTCGGTCCACACGATTAACTTCCCAGTATGATGAACGAGGATGGAATAAACTGACTTCTTACAAAATAGTAATACGTTTAGAACTAGTGGAAAATTGGCTAGTATCAGAACAGATGACAAAGCAATCCTTAGAGAAGCTAGTTCAAATAACTATAATAGTATTAAATCCACAAGATTTTTCTAGAGAATTTGTTTTTCCTGAACGTTAGCAAACAAACATTTCCTCCGTATTTCGTTCGCTACACTAAAGCGGGTATTATACAGCAACCTGAGTGACTCCGTTCAAAAAATATATAGGCTCAAACCAATGCTTTGCATCTAGACCTGGCAGATTTCTTCGTTTTCTCAGAAAATTCGTTACTAACAGTACATTTTTTTTTGCTTTTCTGATGCACTAAACTGTTACCTACAATAAGCGGGTATGCGCTTGTTCATCCCTCACTCTACCAAATCTGTGAAGCCTAGGCCGAACAAATGGTTCAATGGGGATTGTATGAACGCAATCAAAGCTAAAGAAGCCGCCTATAGAACATACAGACGTTCGCCTAATGAGCTACTTCGTCGTGAGTACGTCAAACTTAGAAACTCCTGTAACTCTATCATCAGGAAAGTCAAATCATCATTTGATGATAGATTGAGAAGTAAGATTCTTAACTCCACTACAGGCAGCAAAAACTTCTGGTCCTTGGTAACTGCCATCAAGAAGAATTTTACTTCCTCCTCAACACCTCCTTTTATTCACAACAAGGAAGTGATAACAGAAAGCAAACCCAAGGCCGACCTATTAGCTTCTCTGTTCGCCGCAAATTCTTCTTTACCCGATGCTGCTATGTCACCCCCCACTCTCGAGAATACCACCCACTCAATGGACGGAGTTCACTTCAGGACTCGCGAGGTGTTTAGGTGTCTCAAAGAGCTCGACGCCAATAAATCCACAGTGTATGTGTATCCCGACTCTTGGAAACTAGCTCATGTTCAGCCAATCCCAAAAAAAGGTGAAGCCAGCGACCCCTTAAACTACCGCCCAATAGCAATCCAAAATCATGGAGACAATAATCAATAAAAAGCTGATGAAATATCTAGAATCCAACCAAATTATACACGACAGGCAATACGGCTTCAGATCTAAACGGTCTACTGGCGATCTGCTTGTGTGTTTAACCGAGCGTATCAACCAAAGCATTCACAGCTTTGGTGAGTCTAGCCTGGTTGCTCTAGATATATCAAAGGCTTTTGACAGAGTATGGCACCCAGCTCTGTTGAATAAACTCCAAGCTATTGGTATACACTTAGTTCTAAGGAACTGGATTAAGAGCTTTCTTTCATGCCGTTCAATCAAGGTAGTATTGGATGGCGTCGAATCCAACCCCCACGCCATTTCGGCCGGAGTTCCCCAGGGGTCAATTCTCTCACCCGCACTTTTTCTAATCTTCATTAATGATCTGCTCTCAATCCCCTCCAACCCACTTCACTGCTTCGCTGATGACGGTACTCTGAATTTCTCTTACTCCTTCGACAATATAAGACAAGCACGTGCCAGACCTTGTCTTTACCACCGTCAACTGATGTCGGCTTCGATCAACCGGGATATCGAATCGATTCTTCATTGGGGCGAAATGAACCGAGTCGAATTCAATGCCACAAAAACGAAGCACTGTCTGGTCTCCAACAAAAATTGTACCGACCTTCCTCCTGTCTCGGTGGATGGAGTGAATCTAACGGCTGACTCAACTCTCAACATCCTAGGGGTAACTTTAACGGAGCATCTGCGATGGAACGATCACATATTCCAAATCGCCAAACAAGCCTCCCAATGCCTTGAATTTCTCAAGAGATGCAAGTTCCTCCTCCAGCCAGCCGCATTGGCTACAATATACAAATCCTACATTCGGCCGCGCCTCGAATACAACTCACATATCTGGGCAGGCGCCCCCAAAACCACCTTGGCCTGTCTCGACAAGGTGCAAAATCGTGCCCTCAAACTCATTGGTGATGGCCCCTTTCGCGCCTCCATAGACACCTTGAGCCACCGTAGGAATGTAGCAGCCCTCTCCATACTTTATCGCTATTACCATGGCGACTGTTCCACCGAAATTCAGGACCTCCTGCCTGCACGGCAACACTTTTCCCGCAACACAAGACTAGCCCGCTCGGCTCACCCCCATACCCTACAGCCCCCTCGTTCACGCACAATACGGTTTAGAAGTTCGTTTATGAATAGAACAATTCGACTGTGGAATAATCTCCCGCAGTCAGTATTTCCGAACTCGTACAATACCTTAGAGTTCAAACGTGAGGTCCATCGTCATTTTCTTCTACACCCTCCAGACCCCCTGTAACCTTTCCTATTCTCCTCTATTCTTCAAACCAAGCTTACTACTAGACATTGCACCATGAACTGAACGACATGACGGACTGGTAGTACAAAGGGTTACACCTAAGCTTGGTTTTTTCATATAAAAAAAAAAACACAATAAGTGTTTATTTTGGGTAGTTTTGTAGGTAGTAGTAGTAGTAGTAGTTTTATCGTGAACAATTAAAAAGTTACTCGTCTTTCAACTGCGGCATAGTAGCATTGGTTTGAGCCTACATATTTTTTGAACGGAGTCACTCAGATTGCTGTGATTTATACCAAATAAAAGAATACACATTTACCTAAAAGATGAGCCTAATTAGGCTACTTTATGATAATTACTTTAGGAGTTATTCAAATTTCAGTAAATCTAAAAAAAAAAAAAAATTTTCCCTAATCACCCTGTATCTTAGTGGATAGTGGAGATAGCCGCCCTCTGTAGAACAATTTTTTTCTCCAAAAATATCCAGGAATCACCCCTGAAAATATTAGCCGCGTACTCCAACAAAAGATTTATTAAATTTCTGATGATCTTTACAAGTCGGGAATGAGAGAATATGAGTATTTTCACTTATTAAAACGACAATATCTCAGAAATGGCAATTCCTACGAGAAAATGTATAATATATTTTTTTGTAGATAATCGCCTAATCTACAAACGTTGTAAACACAATTTTCTGATAAGACGTACGGTTTAGCATATATTTGCAAAAACTGATATTTTGACCCTTTGACCTTGATTAAAAAAGTTTGCAGTCGTCCAATCGCGTGGCAGTCTCTACAGCTTATGTATAATAATGTTTTTAAGGGCTGTTCCAATGTTCAGCAACTTCCGAATTATCTTCCAATTATGGCGTTTTTTCGTCTATTTTGACTGGACTAAACTGTTAAGTACTTGTCAGACTTTACCAAAAAGAACAAATTTTGCGGTAACTACTGGAAATCCCGGGATGAACCGCAATTTCCTGAAACTGTATCACGCGTAGAAAACAATTTCCCGTCAAAAAGTGCTAATCCAAGGTTTGAAAAATTCGCGCTGTTTGTAAAGGGTAACGAAATTTTTGCACGATTTTCAAAGGTTGTCGGATTTTGACAAGTAATGTTTTGTTCGAAGGCTATCGCTGTGCAGAACCCAAAAAAGATCACTTCGTTTAGAACGGGTCTCATTCCATCGAGTTTATTAGATATTAGCAAAACTTGTCAATTTAAGGTCTTTCTGACAATTAGCCGAAGTTTTTCTATTTAAACAAAAAAGGCCCGACCGAATATTATAAAATTTTTCATAGCATTTCCTCGTTAATATTCTTTTTTCGGCACCTCAATGAAGTCGTTCTAGTTTTTAGTTCCCGCGGTATCGTGCAGGAACAAAAATTATAAACGTCGTTTAAACAAAAAAAAACGCTTCGACCGAATTTTATAAAAATCTTCTCAGATCATATTTTGGTTAATACTGTTCGAACGGCACGTCAACTAAGTCGATATCTTTTATAGTTCGCGCGATATCGTGCAGGTACAAAAATCACTTACAGTGACACACGAAAGTCAACATACACCCTTGAAAATTAACAGAATGAATTGATATTGGAGAAAAATTTATAAAAACTTAACAAAATATATTTTAATTTATTATAAAAATGTTAAAAAATAAATAAACATCCTTCTAAAAACAATAAACATAAAATATTTGCAAAAAAATAAAAAATTCATAATATTATAATAACTCACGAAAGTCAACATACATTTAATATAAAGTGTAGACAATTTAATATTTTTGACAATTTAATATTTTGTTGGCCCACCGTTCGCATTTTTAACTGCTCTTAAGCGATTGGGCATTGAAAAAACCAACTTCTCTGTGACGGAGGATGGTGTCTTAGCCCATTCTTCTGCCAGTGCTTGCTTAAGATCCTGTTTATTCTTAATTTTTTTTTTCGGATTCTTCTGTCTAAATCATCCCATAAATTTTCAATTGGGTTGATGTCGGGACTCTGGGGTGGGGAATACAACTGTTTCGGTGTTTTATATAGCAGCCACTCCTTAACAATACCCGCGGTATGTTTAGGATCATTGTCGTGTTGAAAGATCCAATTGTCAGGCATGTTTAATTTCGCTGCAGATTGTTTCAAATTATTTTTCAATATATTCAATTGAATTTATAAGTTTCGATCATAAATTCGTTATTTGCTACCGTAGAAAATGTCGATACAACCACAATTTCTTCTTTACAAAACTAAACTATTTCACAACTAAGGGCTCGTCCATAAATTACGTGAGGCCTTTAGGGTGGACGGGGTCGAGCCGAATCTCACCAAACCTCACGTGGGGGATCCCTCTCCCTCGCCAAAGATCACATAATTTTTTTTTCTCAAGAAACAGTGTAAATTTGGTAGGAAACTGGGTGAAATTAAGTAAAACAATTTTTCTCCACTAAAGACCCCCATTTACTGCAGGCCAGGTCGGCAGGCTCGGCCCGATGAAGGCTACACAATACTCAGTCTGACTGAGCGATGAGGACTTCAGGTATCCGTCTGACAGGCCGTGGCATGCAGGTGAAGTCATAACTCCCTTCAGACAAACTGGTGAAGACGACAATTTAGCATAGCAGGCTGTTAATTCAAGTGCAGTGTTCATGGCCTACATATCCGACTGGATACCGCGTGAATTCGAGCCGTAAATTCACGGCTTCAGACCAGTGCTGTCGTTTTTACTACTATAGGAGTATTTTACTCCATTCCAAGTTATTTTACTCCCCTTACTTTTACTTCGGGAGTAGCATTAGGCCGATTCTTATTGCCAGAAAAAATGCCCGTGGGGACCTCGGGTTAACTATAAGCAAAAATATTTAATTCATTATTTCACATTTAAGTTTTAAAAGCCATAAGTTGTTAAGTACAATAAGTTTTATATTGTATTTAAAAACAAGGCAAACAACCATTAATAAAGCTCTCTTTTATTTAACGCTTTTAAAGAAGGGGATTTGGAGTTTTGAATAATTTGGTTATTGATTTACAAAAAAGATGTTTGCTTACAGAGTGATGAAAAAGTTGTTTTCCTTGAAAATTTGGATATACTCCCCATGGGCTGAAAATACTCCTTTAATTATTGTTTTTTAATACTGAATTTAAAACTAAAACGACAGCACTGCTTCAGACTGAATAGAAGTTCAGATCTTCAGGCACAAACTGACGATAAATAGCCACACACATAAAGATTTTTTTTCAGGTTTCTTGGACTGAAACCCCCATCCAGTTGGCGGCCGGGGAGGTTTGTGCCGATACTTGGCTTCAAGGCAAGAACTTTCAGGCCAAAAAAAATTCTAAAAAAGATAGCGTTTTCTTTTTCGCAATTTGGAATGGCGAACCTAACCTAAACAATCCCGGAAATTGTAAAAAACGCTTTTTAGCGAATAAAAGAAAAACTATAAAATTATAAAGTTGTAGCTATTCAAATTATCTTTCGATTGATGTACTCGTATATTGAGTTATAGGTTATGGTAGAAAATATAGAGAAAAATGGGAAAAACTATCAAAAATCACGTTTTTTTAATTTGTGAATAACTTTTGTTTAACGCCACTTACATATTTGTTATTTGGTATTGCTTCTTGCTAGCTGAAAAAATGGTGTAATGGTCCTATATGACCAAATTTTTTGTTTTCTGTTGGCAATTATTAGATGGATTTGTGTAGATTGATTGGACTATGTCGATATCCTGTTCCCTGGTGGTTGTGGTTGCCACCAAGCTCTTCATGACGTTAACTAAGAGGAAATATGTAAGTTAAGTTTCCAATAAAACAAAATATAACAATAAAATAAACAAAACTTACCAAAACATAAAAAACTAAGAAAAATTAGATGTAAGGAAAATGTAGAAAGACGAAAAAGAGAGAATTCCATAAAAAATAATCTAAATAAACAGCACTATTTCAAAGTCAATGAAAATGAAAGTACATAGTAGAAATTTAACTAGTAGATTAAAGCAAACCAAATTCCACAAATCCACAATGCTTTATTTGTTTGGCGAAGAGGTACGATTAAATTATATTCGTACAAATAAAAAACTTACAAACTAACTATGTACAAATAAGAACAACAATGGAAAGCAACCACTACTCCGTGTCGCTGTCGCTATTGTTGCGGAATAACGCCATATCCAATAGGTCTTCCCCCCCACCGTCCAACATAACTCGGGCCCCTCGAAAATGTAAGGCTATGCCCGGGCTGTGGAAAAGTCCCGCCCCCAACAGGACGTTCTCTTCTATCTCCTCCTCGTCCACCACTAAAAAACTCTGGAGGAGCTCCTGCCCCCGAACCGTTATACGGAGGTCCCGCACAGTCCCACGATTTTGATCAGGGTCCCGTTCAAAGCATGTAAAGCGAAGTCCCCGGGATAAGGGATAACACCAAACGGCCCAGAACAGGGCACCCGCATAAGCGATAGCGCACACCCGCAATCAGGACGCCCTGCAGACGCATGGAAAAGTCCACCAAGAAACTACACACTACTACACACGTAGTAGGCGGGGAAAACACCCACGCTCAGAGGCCCCACGAAAGAAGCCCCTTCCACTGATATAGATGACGTTGCGGTTAGGGGCGATGGCGACGGCTCGGGACGGATGAGCGTTGGTTTGGGCAGTCCTCCGCCTTGTGTCCAAAAACACCACACAGGAAACAACTGCCCCAAGCCCTCCTGGGCAAACGACAAATGGATGCGAAGTGACCTCTGCGCCCACAATTGCAACATTTGGCGGAAGCAGCCGCAGGCCCCGTCCGAACTGAATTAGAAGGGCCCGTAGTTTCAAACTGCCTTGGTAGCCCCACTACGAGACCATCACGCCAGCCCACGACCTCCCACGCCAACCGCGTAGACCACCTCCATTTAGCGTTACCGCTTTCCACAATGCCTCGAAATTCTTGCGATCCATAGTCTAAAAACAACAAAAAAAAGTTTTTTTATTAAAACAGAATCCCCATTGGTCGAGACACCTAATATAAAAACCAAGCCCAAACTCACCAATGAAAATAGGAAACACGTACGAAACAAATAACGCAAGGGTAACACGTCAAGCCCAACACAAGAAATTTAGGAACTAAAGTTGAACACCCTCAACACAAAGTCGACACAGTAGTAATAGTCCATGGAAATGGTACTTTAACATTGCAAAAATGCAGGACAAGGTTTTATTTTTGGGATGTGTAGGGGGGGTCAGTGTGAGCTTAAGTTTGAGTTTTCGGGATTCTAACCCCCCCCCCCCTTTGGTCGCCATCTTGGAAAACATGTGCAAATTGTTATTCTACTATATCTCCGAAACGGTACAACTTACAGAAAATATGAAAGGCCACTTTTTGTTTAGAATTAAATTATTTGCAATTTACTAGTACGAAATTTTGTGGTAAAATGAATAACTAAGAAGGTATAAGCTTTAGAACACAAAAATTAGTCAAAATATTTTCTTTTAAAGGCTATAACTTTTTTTCCTTCAACTTTAACAAAAAAAATAATAACAAGTTTTTTGTAGAAGGTTTCATTAGGAATAATTTTCATTCATTACTTTTTTAATTTCATTCCCTGCGAAGGGTTTTACAGCGCCCCGAATGTATGAAAGTGACCGATTTTCTGAATATTTTTATTACGATTTGACCTCCTACTTTCCTTAGAAATTAGCAATTACAGGTAGCAAGTAATAATAATGAATGAATGACTATACGTTATAAGAAATGCCAATGTTTGGGTAATATAATAAAATGATTTCGCATTTTTGACGTGACAACGTCTATTAAAACGATGAACGCCGGCTGCATGCACAAAAAATGATGACTCATTGTCCCGTTATGTCCCGTTATGTCCCGTTATCTCCCGAAGTAATTTTAAAAATTTGATCGTAGTAATCTTAAAAATTTGATTAAAATTGTCAATATTAATTAGATTAAATTATTGTCAAATTGTCAACAATAAGCAAAGCAAGCCAAACACTCTGTCTCCTAACTGGGTGCCGGTGTATAAGAAAATAGTGAACATTACACTGACGAAAACTGTGAAATGCAAACGAAAACAGTTTCCTTGCGTTCCTGCTTGTGCTATTACCATTCACAAGTCGCAAGGTGGGACGTTTACTGTTATTATCTATAATATAAAAATAAGTCGGGTTTTCCTTCCAGACGCTATAATTAGAGAACGCACGATCCGATTTCCACGGTTTTGCATTCGTTGGAAAGGTCTCGGGCTCCGTGAGGTTTATAGCAAAAAAATTTCAAAAGCAGGCGCTTGGTCCATAGCAGCCATCTCAAGAGGGCGGATTACCATTTTCTTTACAACCCCTCGACATGGATATCAAATGAAAGGTTATGGTAAGTAGAACACCAAAAGCAATATAGTATACTCAATATATCGTTTGGTCCATGGCAGTCATCACAAGAGAGCAGATGACCATTTTCTTCACAACCCATTCGAAATGGGTATCCAATGAAAGAGTATGATAAGTAGAACAATATAAGCAATATAGTATACTCAATATGTCGCTTGGTCCATAGCGGCCACCTCAAGAATGCGGATTACCATTTTCTTCACAACACCTTCGACATGGATATCGAATGAAAGAGTATGATAAGTAGAACACCATAGGCAATATAGTATACTCAATATATCGTTTGGTCCATAGCGGCCATCTCAAGAGTGCGGATTAATATTTTCTTCACAACCCCTTCGACATGGGTATCAAATGAAAGAGTATGATAAGTAGAACACCATAGGCAATATAGTATACTCAATATATCATTTGGTCCATGGCGGTCATCTCCCGAAATCAATTTTCCCAGATTTGTTCTTTTTTCACTATAGCTTATTCCTATCGCAGACTGTGTCCTCATAATCTTATTTTATTGAAAGGCGTTGCAACGCACGCGGGTTTTTGCTAGTTTAATATAAATGATTCAATTTTATTCATAAAAGTATGCAATCATTTCATCAATGTTTTCTTCATGACGTTGTCACGTTAAACTATCGTCCGTAAACCCTCTTTACAGACAACAAATTTTTTTTGCGGGTTTTTATTGCTGTTATGCTGTTTTACAAAGTACGATATGGTTTAAAATGAAATTCTTTGAATAATAACATGTTACAATTTAGTTACTACAATTTTTTTAAATAATTTGTGTTAGGGCTGCCCAAAAACGTGCTTCATTCATTTTATGACAAGCGTTTGCAAGTTGTATAACTCATTTCCAGGCCCCCTGCGAGGTAGTTTGTCGGTGCGTGTTTCAAGACTTAGTGGTGTCCCCAATACGATTAATCCAGGATGCTGATTTTCTATCTACACCATTTTTGATCTTTTTAAAGGGCTATGCAGCGGCTGATGATCAATTAGTGTATATTTTTATATTTGCTGAGGAATTATAACAGAGTGCAATGGTGTCAAGACTGAAAGTTCAAAGAGCATATTAAGCAGCTGGTCAGGAAATTAAAATCAATCAAAGGAGCTTCTGGTGTACAAGACACTGTCGTCGCTGTTGTTGGTACTATGACAACAAACGCTGTTATCCGTACGACTATCAGAATAACTTTTATAACAAATAGAGTGTAAACTAACCTCCAAAACTGTGCGGAGGAACTACGCATATCCTTCGTAATTTCTCGTACAATTAAAGATTTCACTCTTTTTACTTTCAGAGGTTTATCACTTATGAAATTAGTTATTCATAATGAAATAGCACAACGTATACTTTTATAAACTTTAAAACTACAAACAAATTTCAATGAACACTTGAAAATTATAATAATCATCCCGGCAAAGTAGTACTATTTTGTGTTTTGGTAGTATGCGCATCTGAATAACTATTTACACAGTTATAAATATGAAAATTTGACTAAGATTAAACTTAAATAACAATTTTGAAATTAGACTAAGATAATTCAAACTTTTATCACAAACTGAATACGTTCATATTTTGCTAGATAGTTATCACATACAGAATGAAGCCTGTTTTTGTGTAGCCCTAACACAAATTATTTAAAAATTTGTTGTCTGTAAAGAGGGTTTACGGACGATAGTTTAACGTGACAACGTCATGAGAAAACATTGATGAAATGATTGCATACTTTTATGAATAAACTTGAATCATTTATATTAAACTAGCAAAAACCCGCGTGCGTTGCAACGCCTTTCAATAAAATAAGATTATGAGGACACAGTCTGCGATAGGAAAAAGCTATAGTGAAAAAAGAACAAATCTGGGAAAATTGATTTCGGGAGATGACCGCCATGGACCAAATGATATATTGAGTATACTATATTGCCTATGGTGTTCTACTTATCATACTCTTTCATTTGATACCCATGTCGAAGGGGTTGTGAAGAAAATATTAATCCGCACTCTTGAGATGGCCGCTATGGACCAAACGATATATTGA
Organism: Thereva unica; assembly: GCA_949987705.1. NCBI lineage: Eukaryota > Metazoa > Arthropoda > Insecta > Diptera > Therevidae > Thereva > Thereva unica. The sequence goes on along the minus strand of OX465282.1, from coordinate 70,826,959 downwards.
GTATACTATATTGCATATGGTGTTCTACTTATCATACTCTCTCATTTGATACCCATCTAGAAGGAGTTGTGAAGAAAATGGTAAACCGCCCTTTTGAGATGGCCGCCATGGACCAAATTATAAATTGAGTATACTATATTGCTTATGGTGTTCTACTTTTCATAGCCTTTCATTTGATACCCATGTCTCGGGTGTTGTGAAGAAAATCGCAATCCGCCCTCTTGAGATGGCCGCCATGAATCTAAAGACATGGTCTATGGCATTCTTCTTATAATGCCCTTTCATTTGATACCAATGTCGAGGGGGGAGTGAAGAAAATGATCATCCCCCCTCTTGAGATGACCGCCATGGACCAAACGATATATTGAGTATACTATATTGCTTATGGTGTTCTACTTATCATACCCTTTCATTTGAAATCCATATCGAGAGGTGTGAAAATATCGGTAATCCAACCTCTGGAGATGGCCGCTATGGACCAAACGATATATATTGAGTATACTATATTGCTTATGTGTTCTACTTATCATACTCTCTCATTTGATACCCATCTCGAAGGGGTTGTGAAGAAAATGGTAATCCGCCCACTTGAGATGATCGCCATGGACCAAACGATATATTGAGTATACTTTATTGCCTATGGTGTTCTACTTATCATACTCTTTCATTCGATATCCATGTCGAAGGTGTTGTGAAGAAAATGGTAATCCGCATTCTTGAGGTGGCCGCTATGGACCAAGCGACATATTGAGTATACTATATTGCTTATATTGTTCTACTTATCATACTCTTTCATTGGATACCCATTTCGAATGGGTTGTGAAGAAAATGGTCATCTGCTCTCTTGTGATGACTGCCATGGACCAAACGATATATTGAGTATACTATATTGCTTTTGGTGTTCTACTTACCATAACCTTTCATTTGATATCCATGTCGAGGGGTTGTAAAGAAAATGGTAATCCGCCCTCTTGAGATGGCTGCTATGGACCAAGCGCCTGCTTTTGAATTTTTTTTGCTATAAACCTCACGGAGCCCGAGATCTTTCCAACGAATGCAAAACCGTGGAAATCGGACCGTGCGTTCTCTAATTATAGCGTCTGGAAGGAAAACCCGACTTATTTTTATATTATAGATAATAACAGTAAACGTCCCACCTTGCGACTTGTGAATGGTAATAGCACAAGCAGGAACGCAAGGAAACTGTTTTCGTTTGCATTTCACGGTTTTCGTCAGTGTAATGTTCACTATTTTCTTACACACCGGCACCCAGTTAGGAGACAGAGTGTTTGGCTTGCTTTGCTTATTGTTGACAATTTGACAATAATTTAATCTAATTAATATTGACAATTTTAATCAAATTTTTAAGATTACTACGATCAATTTTTTAAAATTACTTCGGGAGATAACGGGACATAACGGGACATAACGGGACAATGAGTCATCATTTTTCGTGCATGCAGCCGGCGTTCATCGTTTTAATAGACGTTGTCACGTCAAAAAAATTTAGTAACTATAACTAATACATGTTATTATTCACAGAATTTCATTTTAAACCATATCGTACTTTGTAAAACAGCATAACAGCGATAAAAACCCGCAAAAAAATTTGTTGTCTGTAAAGAGGGTTTACGGACGATAGTTTAACGTGACAACGTCATGAGAAAACATTGATGAAATGATTGCATACTTTTATGAATAAAATTGAATCATTTATATTAAACTAGCAAAAACCCGCGTGCGTTGCAACGCCTTTCAATAAAATAAGATTATGAGGACACAGTCTGCGATAGGAATAAGCTATAGTGAAAAAAGAACAAATCTGGGAAAATTGATTTCGGGAGATGACCGCCATGGACCAAATGATATATTGAGTATACTATATTGCCTATGGTGTTCTACTTATCATACTCTTTCATTTGATACCCATGTCGAAGGGGTTGTGAAGAAAATATTAATCCGCACTCTTGAGATGGCCGCTATGGACCAAACGATATATTGAGTATACTATATTGCCTATGGTGTTCTACTTATCATACTCTTTCATTCGATATCCATGTCGAAGGTGTTGTGAAGAAAATGGTAATCCGCATTCTTGAGGTGGCCGCTATGGACCAAGCGACATATTGAGTATACTATATTGCTTATATTGTTCTACTTATCATACTCTTTCATTGGATACCCATTTCGAATGGGTTGTGAAGAAAATGGTCATCTGCTCTCTTGTGATGACTGCCATGGACCAAACGATATATTGAGTATACTATATTGCTTTTGGTGTTCTACTTACCATAACCTTTCATTTGATATCCATGTCGAGGGGTTGTAAAGAAAATGGTAATCCGCCCTCTTGAGATGGCTGCTATGGACCAAGCGCCTGCTTTTGAAATTTTTTTGCTATAAACCTCACGGAGCCCGAGACCTTTCCAACGAATGCAAAACCGTGGAAATCGGATCGTGCGTTCTCTAATTATAGCGTCTGGAAGGAAAACCCGACTTATTTTTATATTATAGATAATAACAGTAAACGTCCCACCTTGCGACTTGTGAATGGTAATAGCACAAGCAGGAACGCAAGGAAACTGTTTTCGTTTGCATTTCACAGTTTTCGTCAGTGTAATGTTCACTATTTTCTTATACACCGGCACCCAGTTAGGAGACAGAGTGTTTGGCTTGCTTTGCTTATTGTTGACAATTTGACAATAATTTAATCTAATTAATATTGACAATTTTAATCAAATTTTTAAGATTACTACGATCAAATTTTTAAAATTACTTCGGGAGATAACGGGACATAACGGGACATAACGGGACATAACGGGACAATGAGTCATCATTTTTCGTGCATGCAGCCGGCGTTCATCGTTTTAATAGACGTTGTCACGTCAAAAAAATTTAGTAACTATAACTAATACATGTTATTATTCACAGAATTTCATTTTAAACCATATCGTACTTTGTAAAACAGCATAACAGCGATAAAAACCCGCAAAAAAATTTGTTGTCTGTAAAGAGGGTTTACGGACGATAGTTTAACGTGACAACGTCATGAGAAAACATTGATGAAATGATTGCATACTTTTGACGTGACAACGTCTATTAAAACGATGAACGCCGGCTGCATGCACGAAAAATGATGACTCATTGTCCCGTTATGTCCCGTTATGTCCCGTTATCTCCCGATGTAATTTTAAAAATTTGATCGTAGTAATCTTAAAAGTTTGATTAAAATTGTCAATATTAATTAGATTAAATTATTGTCAAATTGTCAACAATAAGCAAAGCAAGCCAAACACTCTGTCTCCTAACTGGGTGCCGGTGTATAAGAAAATAGTGAACATTACACTGACGAAAACTGTGAAATGCAAACGAAAACAGTTTCCTTGCGTTCCTGCTTGTGCTATTACCATTCACAAGTCGCAAGGTGGGACGTTTACTGTTATTATCTATAATATAAAAATAAGTCGGATTTTCCTTCCAGACGCTATAATTAGAGAACGCACGATCCGATTTCCACGGTTTTGCATTCGTTGGAAAGGTCTCGGGCTCCGTGAGGTTTATAGCAAAAAAATTTCAAAAGCAGGCGCTTGGTCCATAGCAGCCATCTCAAGAGGGCGGATTACCATTTTCTTTACAACCCCTCGACATGGATATCAAATGAAAGGTTATGGTAAGTAGAACACCAAAAGCAATATAGTATACTCAATATATCGTTTGGTCCATGGCAGTCATCACAAGAGAGCAGATGACCATTTTCTTCACAACCCATTCGAAATGGGTATCCAATGAAAGAGTATGATAAGTAGAACAATATAAGCAATATAGTATACTCAATATGTCGCTTGGTCCATAGCGGCCACCTCAAGAATGCGGATTACCATTTTCTTCACAACACCTTCGACATGGATATCGAATGAAAGAGTATGATAAGTAGAACACCATAGGCAATAAAGTATACTCAATATATCGTTTGGTCCATGGCGATCATCTCAAGCGGGCGGATTACCATTTTCTTCACAACCCCTTCGAGATGGGTATCAAATGAGAGAGTATGATAAGTAGAACACATAAGCAATATAGTATACTCAATATATATCGTTTGGTCCATAGCGGCCATCTCCAGAGGTTGGATTACCATTATCTTCACACCTCTCGATATGGATTTCAAATGAAAGGGTATGATAAGTAGAACACCATAAGCAATATAGTATACTCAATATATCATTTGGTCCATGGCGGTCATCTCAAGAGGGAGGATGATCATTTTCTTCACTACCCCCTCGACATTGGTATCAAATGAAAGGGCATTATAAGAAGAATGCCATAGACTATGTCTTTAGGTTCATGGCGGCCATCTCAAAAGGGGGGGAATGCGATTTTCTTCACAACACCCGAGACATGGGTATCAAATGAAAGGCTATGAAAAGTAGAACACCATAAGCAATATAGTATACTCAATTTATAATTTGGTCCATGGCGGCCATCTCAAAAGGGAGGTTTACCATTTTCTTCACAACTCCTTCTAGATGGGTATCAAATGAAAGAGTATGATAAGTAGAACAATATAAGCAATATAGTATACTGAATATATCGTTTGGTCCATAGCGGCCATCTCAAGAGGGCGGATTACCATTTTCTTCACAACCCCTTCGAGATGGGTATCAAATGAGAGAGTATGATAAGTAGAACACCATATGCAATATAGTATACTCAATATATCGTTTGGTCCATAGCGGCCATCTCAAGAGTGCGGATTAATATTTTCTTCACAACCCCTTCGACATGGGTATCAAATGAAAGAGTATGATAAGTAGAACACCATAGGCAATATAGTATACTCAATATATCATTTGGTCCATGGCGGTCATCTCCCGAAATCAATTTTCCCAGATTTGTTCTTTTTTCACTATAGCTTTTTCCTATCGCAGACTGTGTCCTCATAATCTTATTTTATTGAAAGGCGTTGCAACGCACGCGGGTTTTTGCTAGTTTAATATAAATGATTCAATTTTATTCATAAAAGTATGCAATCATTTCATCAATGTTTTCTCATGACGTTGTCACGTTAAACTATCGTCCGTAAACCCTCTTTACAGACAACAAATTTTTTATGAATAAAATTGAATCATTTATATTAAACTAGCAAAAACCCGCGTGCGTTGCAACGCCTTTCAATAAAATAAGATTATGAGGACACAGTCTGCGATAGGAAAAAGCTATAGTGAAAAAATTTGTTGTCTGTAAAGAGGGTTTACGGACGATAGTTTAACGTGACAATGTCATGAGAAAACATTGATGAAATGCTTGCATACTTTTATGAATAAAATTGAATCATTTATATTAAACTAGCAAAAACCCGCGTGCGTTGCAACGCCTTTCAATAAAATAAGATTATGAGGACACAGTCTGCGATAGGAAAAAGCTATAGTGAAAAAAGAACAAATCTGGGAAAATTGATTTCGGGAGATGACCGCCATGGACCAAATGATATATTGAGTATACTATATTGCCTATGGTGTTCTACTTATCATACTCTTTCATTTGATACCCATGTCGAAGGGGTTGTGAAGAAAATATTAATCCGCACTCTTGAGATGGCCGCTATGGACCAAACGATATATTGAGTATACTATATTGCATATGGTGTTCTACTTATCATACTCTCTCATTTGATACCCATCTCGAAGGGGTTGTGAAGAAAATGGTAATCCGCCCTCTTGAGATGGCCGCTATGGACCAAACGATATATTGAGTATACTATATTGCTTATATTGTTCTACTTATCATACTCTTTCATTTGATACCCATCTAGAAGGAGTTGTGAAGAAAATGGTAAACCTCCCTTTTGAGATGGCCGCCATGGACCAAATTATAAATTGAGTATACTATATTGCTTATGGTGTTCTACTTTTCATAGCCTTTCATTTGATACCCATGTCTCGGGTGTTGTGAAGAAAATCGCATTCCCCCCTTTTGAGATGGCCGCCAGGAATCTAAAGACATAGTCTATGGCATTCTTCTTATAATGCCCTTTCATTTGATACCAATGTCGAGGGGGTAGTAAAGAAAATGATCATCCTCCCTCTTGAGATGACCGCCATGGACCAAATGATATATTGAGTATACTATATTGCTTATGGTGTTCTACTTATCATACCCTTTCATTTGAAATCCATATCGAGAGGTGTGAAGATAATGGTAATCCAACCTCTGGAGATGGCCGCTATGGACCAAACGATATATATTGAGTATACTATATTGCTTATGTGTTCTACTTATCATACTCTCTCATTTGATACCCATCTCGAAGGGGTTGTGAAGAAAATGGTAATCCGCCCGCTTGAGATGATCGCCATGGACCAAACGATATATTGAGTATACTTTATTGCCTATGGTGTTCTACTTATCATACTCTTTCATTCGATATCCATGTCGAAGGTGTTGTGAAGAAAATGGTAATCCGCATTCTTGAGGTGGCCGCTATGGACCAAGCGACATATTGAGTATACTATATTGCTTATATTGTTCTACTTATCATACTCTTTCATTGGATACCCATTTCGAATGGGTTGTGAAGAAAATGGTCATCTGCTCTCTTGTGATGACTGCCATGGACCAAACGATATATTGAGTATACTATATTGCTTTTGGTGTTCTACTTACCATAACCTTTCATTTGATATCCATGTCGAGGGGTTGTAAAGAAAATGGTAATCCGCCCTCTTGAGATGGCTGCTATGGACCAAGCGCCTGCTTTTGAAATTTTTTTGCTATAAACCTCACGGAGCCCGAGACCTTTCCAACGAATGCAAAACCGTGGAAATCGGATCGTGCGTTCTCTAATTATAGCGTCTGGAAGGAAAACCCGACTTATTTTTATATTATAGATAATAACAGTAAACGTCCCACCTTGCGACTTGTGAATGGTAATAGCACAAGCAGGAACGCAAGGAAACTGTTTTCGTTTGCATTTCACAGTTTTCGTCAGTGTAATGTTCACTATTTTCTTATACACCGGCACCCAGTTAGGAGACAGAGTGTTTGGCTTGCTTTGCTTATTGTTGACAATTTGACAATAATTTAATCTAATTAATATTGACAATTTTAATCAAATTTTTAAGATTACTACGATCAAATTTTTAAAATTACTTCGGGAGATAACGGGACATAACGGGACATAACGGGACAATGAGTCATCATTTTTCGTGCATGCAGCCGGCGTTCATCGTTTTAATAGACGTTGTCACGTCAAAAAATGCGAAATCATTTTATTATATGACCCAAACATTGGCATTTCTTATAACGTATAGTCATTCATTCATTATTATTACTTGCTAGTTGTTATTGCTAATTTCTAGGAGGTAAAATTGTAATAAAATATTCGGAAAATCTGTCACTTTCATACTGTGATGATTTATACGCCATCTGTCCGTTAAAAAGCACAATCAACGATTGTCGGTAACAACTCTGGTTGATCTCTGTACTAATGATTTATGTACTAAACTAAAATTGGATCGCGCGATAAGTGAAGACAACTTCAAGCTTCTGGACGAAAAGAAAAGAACATACCACTAGCCTCGAGAAAAGGGACGAAGCTTCCAGAAGTTAGATAAAGGTGGAGCTTGGATATAAAAGCGGCTTGCAGGCGCTGGGTGAGTCAGTTTTGATTTGAAAGGCGATAAAAGTGTTCTAAAGTGAAAACAGTGAAAAGTGGTGATTTAAAAGTGAACTATAAAGCGATAGATAGAGATTAATAGTGCGAGTTATTAAATTTAAAGTGATTATAGTGAACTGTAAGAATTGTGTTTGTAATTAAATTGTGTTTTGGTTAGTGATAAATAAATTATTGTGTGGATAATTAAAAAGTGTATTCCTTAATTAATCCTACGAATCCGTTAAGCCGTAAAAACGTAACAATTGGTGTCAGAAGTGGGATTAATTAAGAGATAAGTGAAATAAGTGAACTTGAATAATAATTGCGACTGGAATTTAAATTTTGTGCGTGAGAAATAAGGACTTATTAATAAAATGGGTCGAAAGTTAGTGGATTTGCGCACTGTGGAGTTGAAAAGAGAATTAAGTAAGCGCTCGTTGTCAACGGTGGGGGCTAAAAATGCCCTAACCACCCTGCTTCGAGAAGCTATGGTGAACGAAGGTAAGGATCCTGAAACCTACATGTTTGAAGGCGAGGTAGAAGCGGAACCAGAAGAAACGACTGTGAGTATGGCAGAACTTTTTAAGACATTGATGGTGATGAAAGAGGCGCAAGAACGATCATCAACTTCGCAAGAACGTGCATCGGCAGAGATGAAGGAAGCCCAAGAACGTTCATCAGCAGAGGTGAAGGAAGCGATCACGGCGGAAGTGTTGGCGTTAAAAGATGAACAGAAATTGTTAGCAGTAGCTCATGAACGCTCGTTAGCAGAACTCAAAGAGTCTGTGGCGGTTGCAACGCATATCCGGTCGTACAACAATCCCACTAAAACTGCAGTCAACAATCCCACTAAAACTGCAGTACCCAGAGCACCGGAAAGATCCACCGAACGACAGAGGTCAAGGAGGTAGCAACTGCCTCACTCTCTGCAGTAACGCCATGACGATAAGTTCGTCGAATTTTTATATTGAATTAAATAGTGAATAGAAACTACATATTGTTAATTAAAATAAAGTACTTTGATTACATATTCTTTTTTCCATTCTGGCACTACGTGAGAACATAAATGGTGACCCCGAGAGTTAAATTGAAAGTAAATCCAAAAAGTGAAAAATAATAAAATGTGATCATGTGTGCAGCGTGGTTGCTTTCTAATTAGAACATAAATGAACTTAAAATATTTAAAAGAACAAAAAAAAAAAACAAAGATACAGACAATTGCCCTTAAAATATTTTTTTAAAATTAAATAAATTAAACATCGAAGTTGCAGAAATCGAGAAAATATTTAGTCACCTAACAATGGAGCCACATGGCAAAAAAATCCATGAATCAACAGAGTGGATCAAAAGAATCATCGAAGAATCAGCAAACACAACAAAAAACTAACAAGAAAAGAACAATTCCGACAGCAGATGACCATTTATTAGCCGGAAAATAATAGATTTCATCAACCACGCCATGCGCTGAAACACTCAACCACTTCCAAAAAAATGGCTGAACATCATAAATATAGTATAAAAAATTGACCATAAGTTAAGTGAAATTCATAATATAATATATAATCTAATAAAAATAAGTCTCTAATTGAATTTTCATAAATATTTTAGGAACCTAGCAATAAAACAAATCTGTATAAAAAAACGAGGAAAACGAGGAAAGAAAAAAAAAACCAAATATTCAAAACAAAAGAAGAATTGAACAATAGAGAAATCTTCATACACAAAAAAATCGAAGCGAATGCTGGACATTACAAAACTTTTCAGAGTGAGTACAGTTTAAAAAAATAAATAAATGGAATTAATAACGAAAATAAAATCAAATAAAATAAAAAATTTCATGATTATTTTGAAACATTAATTAAATTAAAAATACAATATAAATTCGAAGTTAGTTGCAAAATTTTTTTTATCTCGATGTGAGTTTCTAGCATCAGGCTCAGTAGATACATAGCAATCTTTAAAAAACAAAAATTTAATAACCATCCGCAATTGCGGTAAAAATATAGTAAAGCTCGACTCTTGTAAATACGTTCTTAGATATCTTGTTTACCTACATCTTCATTTGGATAGAACTATCAGCGAAAGTAGACCATTTCTTCTACCCACTATCGTGTATCTAAAGTTTAGTAATACCTTAACAAACTAAAGTCACAATGCTTGACGAAAACGACACGCAGGCAACCGAAAAACCACAAATGCACCAAGCCCTAGTGGACATTGGTGAGCCTAGTGTTAGTGTTCCCAGCCATAAGACCCTAAATAACCCTCAAATCATTTCAATAAAACTCCCTACATTCTGGAACAATCGTCCAGATCTATGGTTTATACAAGTGGAAACACAATTCAAATTCAAAGGTATCACCACATCCCAAACCAAGTATGACTATCTCGTCGCGGCCCTACCAGAGGAAACAATGGAAATGGTCGCTGACACCTTATTAAATCCACCTCCACAAGAGAAGTACGAACACTTAAAAAAACTAATATTAACTCGTTGTCGAGATTCCGAAGAGAGAAGGCTCGATACTCTACTCCACAAAGTGGAACTCGGGAATTACAGACCTTCGGAGTTGTTTAGGCAGATGGAATCACTAGCTGGAGGCAATAGCCTTGTCAACAAACCCTTACTGCATAAATTATGGATGAACAAACTTCCACCATCCATGCAGGCGTGTATCATAGCCATCAAACAAAGGACTCCTCAGGAGGAGTTATTTGCGGTGGCAGACAGCATTCACGATTCCACCACATCCCCAAAAGTTTCAACCGTAGAACATACTGCACGTAACTTAAATGACACTAATACAGAAAGTCTTACAAACGTAGTAGAAGATTTAAGTCGACGAATTCAAAGTCTAGAAGGTAGGTTGTCACGGTCAAGAGCTCGCAGCTCTTCCAGGAATAAAACTTTTAAAAACAACAAACCTCTTTCGCGATCAAATTCGAAAAATAATTTTAACAAACAGAAAAATGTTTGCTGGTATCATCAAAAATATGGATATAAGGCACGAAAATGCTTGCATCCATGCAACAAAAGCAACAATGAACAAGCACTGACAAAAAACGACGAATAGCCACATCGTCCACGGCAACGAATGTGCGCAACAAATCATGCCGCTTGTTCATATACGACAACACAAGCAAGATTAACTATCTAATTGATACAGGTGCCGAAATATCAATTATTCCTAAAAAATACTATCCAAAAGTTTACAAACATTCTGATTTCAAATTAGAAGCCGCAAACGGGGAAAAAATATCAACATATGGATTTAAACAATTAACAGTGGATTTAAACCTACATCGAACCTTTGACCACACATTCGTAATCGCCCCTCTTGACCACGCAATAATAGGTGCCGACCTATTATATAAATTTAACCTGATAGTTGACATACGCGAAAGGAAACTCATAGATAAATCAACCCTGCTTTCAGTTAAAGGTATCACTCGCTTCGTTAACACTATCAGCCCAAAGTTATGCCACATTCAAGGAGAATATGGAGCAATCCTTAACGAATTCCCAACTTTAAAAACTCCACCAAATTTCACCACAAACGCTCAGCACGACGTAGTGCATCACATCAACACCCAAGGCGTTTTACCGTCTGCCCGTCCAAGAAGACTTAATACCGAAAGATATCAAGCCGCAAAAAAAGAATTCGAACAAATGGTCAGATTAGGTATATGTCGCCCTTCTTCTTCATACGTAGCCTCTCCTCTACATTTAGTACCAAAGAAAGGTACACAAGACCTTCGACCGTGTGGCGATTATAGACAGCTAAATGCCGCCACAGTTTTCGATAAATACCCGTTACCAAATATTCAAGACTTCACAATGCATTTGAACGGCTGTACAATATTCTCAAAAATCGATCTTATAAGGGCATACCACCAGATACCGGTAGCCCCGGAAGACGTGCACAAAACAGCTGTCACCACACCATTTGGGTTGTACGAATTCTTAAGAATGCCTTTTGGGGTAAAAAACGGGGCCCAGACTTTTCAAAGATTCATCAATGAAGTCGTTGCAGGCCTTAATTTCACCTTTGCTTACATAGACGACATTCTCGTCGGTAGCAAAACTCCCCAGGAACATAAAGAGCATTTGAGGACATTATTAGCAAGGCTACAAAAATACGACATAAAGGTCAACCCAACCAAATGTATCTTTGGAGAGAAACAATTAACTTTTTTAGGACATGAAATATCCGAAAATGGCATAATACCATCTCCAGAACGAATAAAAGCAATTTCAGAGTTTCCAACTCCGACTACTTCCAAAAAACTACAGCGTTTTCTCGGTATGGTAAACTTTTACCATAGATTTTTACCAAATATTGCGGAATTGTGCATACCACTATACGATTGCCTAAAGGAATGCACAACCAACAAAAAATCAAAGTCAAAGATAACATGGTCTGACACACAACAACAAGCCTTCGATAACATAAAAAAACACTTAAAAACCTGTGTCCTTTTAGTCCACCCGGACCCGAATGCAAAAGTAAGCTTATGGGTTGACGCATCACAAGACGCGGTAGGTGGTGTATTACAACAATATACCAATGGCAAATGGCAACCTTTAAGTTTTTTCTCGAAAAGATTACAAGAACGTGAAAGAAAGTATTCAACTTTCGACCGAGAACTTCTTGCAGCTTTTCTAGCCACTAAAAAATTTCGATATTTCATCGAAGGAAAAAACTTAACAATTTACACCGATCATAAGCCTTTAACAAAAGCAATTTGTTCAAAGTCCGAAAAGACTTCGAGACAGACTAACCAGTTAGACTACATTGCTCAATTAACAAACGATATACGATATATAAAAGGTTGTCGCAACATCGTAGCAGACACACTTTCCAGGGCACACGTGGACACAATTAGTGAATTAAAACTGGACATAAAAACGCTAGCTCAAGAACAAGAAAAGGACGAACAGTTGAAGGAAATCTTATCCAATTACCAAAATTCAACAAAGAATTCCTTTACACTCAAAAATATTTTCGTCCCGTTGGAAGAACAAAACATTTGGTGTGAAACCAATACTGGTACAAATAGGCCATATGTTCCCGACAATCTGCGTAGAATCATCTTCGATGCTTTACATGGTTTGTCACATCCAGGCATCAGACCTACGAGAAAAATGATTGCTTCCAAATACTTCTGGCCACAAATGAATGGCGATATTAATCGCTGGGCCAAGTCCTGCATCCCATGTCAGAAAGCTAAAATCCATAAACACACAGTATCCCCACACGGAAAGTTTAATATTCCTACAGGAAGATTTGAACACATACACTTAGACATTGTCGGACCTCTTCCACCTTCCAACGGTTACAATTATATTCTAACAATTAAAGATCGATTTTCACATTGGCCTGAGGCAATCCCCATTAAAAACATGACAGCGAGCACAATAGTCGATGTTTTTCTACATCAATGGATTTCCCGGTATGGTGTCCCAAGAACACTCACGACTGACCAGGGAACACAATTTGAATCATCCTTGTTTCGCGAATTATCAAAAATATTAAGTAGTCATCGTATAAGAACTACTACTTACCACCCACAAGCAAACGGATTTATCGAGCGTTTCCACCGTCATTTTAAAACCGCGATTCGTGCCACTAATGACGCTAAAAACTGGTATCATAATTTACCATGGATACTTCTAGGAATCAGGTCAACAGTTATGGAAGATTTCGGGACATCACCTGCTCAGTTACTATATGGGCAAGGATTACGATTACCCGGCGAATTCGTAGCGACAGAGACAAAATCTGAAACGGGAATTACCACAACACTGGCAAACCAAATCCAACAAAGTCTATGTAAAATAAAACCACAATCAAATAGAGTTCGCAAGCAAAATAATATTTTCATCCCTCAAGATATACAGAAATGCTCACACGTTTTTGTACGGGAAGAAACACGAAAAGGAAGTTTAAATGCTCCATACACTGGACCGTACAAAGTTTTGCAACGACACGAAAAATTTTTCAAAATAATCATGAACGAAAAAGATAAATTAATTTCCATTGATAGAATCAAACCAGCATTCGTTTTGAACGAAGATTTGAATTATAGTAATCGCATCACGCGATCAGAGTCAAACAAAAAGAAAATAAGATTCAACATTTAATGAATTTATAAAAAAAAATTTTAAATAAAATTTTTTTTCTTTTCTCAAACAATGAATACACAAATAAAATTTAACAGTTAATTTAATTACAGACACATATATATAAAAAAAAAAAAATAAAATTTTCAATAAAAACAAAATTTACAAAATATATTCAATATTTTTAAATATTTTAGAATTCTTTGTTTTTGCTTAATTTAAACAATATTTACTTAGTAATAAAAATATATTTAGAAATTTAGAATTTTGTAAACAGGATTAATTACTAGTACCTATATAAGAAATAGCTTAGAACTTAAGATTGTAGATTTTATAACGAAATAACCAGATGTACGATATTGGAATGCAGAAATTCTCCATAGAGGGGGAGTGATGTGGCGGTTGCAACGCATATCCGGTCGTACAACAATCCCACTAAAACTGCAGTCAACAATCCCACTAAAACTGCAGTACCCAGAGCACCGGAAAGATCCACCGAACGACAGAGGTCAAGGAGGTAGCAACTGCCTCACTCTCTGCAGTAACGCCATGACGATAAGTTCGTCGAATTTTTATATTGAATTAAATAGTGAATAGAAACTACATATTGTTAATTAAAATAAAGTACTTTGATTACATATTCTTTTTTCCATTCTGGCACTACGTGAGAACAGAGTCTATGGAAGAACAGAGAAACCAGATGGAGCAGAAATTCGAACTAATGTCACTCTCTGTTGACAAAAAGCTGGATAACGTAAAGGAGAATGTAAAGAATGATCTAGAAAATCTCAAGTGTTCCATTAAAGTAAATGTAGAGAATGATCTGGAAAAGCTCGAAAATTCCAGGAGGGAAAATGATGAAAAGTTGAAAATTGAGCTATCGGTCAGAGCCGAGCTAGAAAGGGTGAAGATTCACCACCCAGCGACAGCATAACATGAAGTCATCGGAGCTAGGAAACTGCAGCCTCCAACTTTCGACGGGCAAAGCCATGGCCTACTTATAAGCTTCAATTCGAAGCAGCAGGCAATTTCTGGACTGAGGAGGAAAAAGCGACGGCCTTAACGTTGTCACTATGGGGCACAGCAGCAGAAATATTGCAGTCAATACCAGCAGAACATCGCAACAACTACAGGTTCTTAGTTCAAGCGCTGGAAATGCGTTACGGCGATCAGCACATGCAAGAGGTTTATCTACTTCAACTTAAAAATAGACTTCAAAAGCCAGGAGAAACTTTGCAACAACTATGCGCCGATATCGAGAGGTTAGTGCATCTGGCTTATCCTAGTTTCGGCCAAGACTACATCAACGAAGTAGCAAGAGAGGCTTTTCCTAACTCTTTTGCCGACCGAGATCTACAACAGGCAGCCAGATTGGCCGGAAAGAAGAATACCGCAGAAGTTTTGGCTTATGCTCTGGTATACGAGGCAGCAAAGCAAGCAACAAGGAGTACGGTCCACCTCAGGGGAATCAATGCGACTGAGAACATTTGCCATCGAATCAACACCTCGGAAGTACGTCGCCGTCTACGATGCTGGAACTGTGGTGAGACGGGCCATCTCCAAAGGAGTTGTCGAAAGCGAAGGAGAGTGGAATCTCCAGGGAGTAGAAGTGGCTCAACATGCTGTGAAAAATGTGGACAACGGGAGAAGGGCGACCGGAGGGAGTTGGTGGGGAAAATTGATACCTCTGATGTCTTCTACATCACCCAAGTGCAGCGTAGCAACAACAGCCTTGTAATCGAGGGGAAGGTTGGTGATGAACAATGCACAATTACAGTGGATACAGGTGCGTCAAGATCTGTCCTCCGGGCTGAATTCGTCGGTAGAAAGTGGCTGAAGAACACGGACCAGTACACTTTGAAAACGGTAACCGGAGAACCAGTGAGATTACATGGGGAGACAATGATGGATGTGGTGCTTGACGACATGAAGTTTACACATGCGTTCCTGGTAGCTGACATAGTAGACGAGTGTATTCTCGGCTTGGACTTTATGAGAACATACGGAATACTATTGGACATTGGAGAATGAATGATGAAACATCGCAACAGGGGAATTCCAATGGATACTGAACTGTCCCGGCGACCATGCGAACCAGGTTTTAAAGATCGTTGGTGTATTGAGGAAAAGTGTCAAAAGATGA
Source organism: Thereva unica (assembly GCA_949987705.1). Lineage (NCBI taxonomy): Eukaryota > Metazoa > Arthropoda > Insecta > Diptera > Therevidae > Thereva > Thereva unica. Next base: position 70,811,038 of record OX465282.1, on the reverse strand, counting down.
CTGCTGAGCCAAGCATAAAATACAAGGACCAGGGAATTCGAGATGCGCAACGCGACGACCC